>CM038556.1:0-1288760 GCA_021527575.1 Ensete glaucum | reverse complement strand
ATCGGTCTGTAGTGGACCATTATCCTTTGTGTGCAACCTCTCTGAGTTTGTAATGTCCATGGGTGTAATTTGTATTTTGGCTTTATAAAGTGTTTTTCTTGAGCAGTTGCTTGTGGATCCTGTGGGAGTTGCTTCTTCTGGCCCGTTTTCTCTTTTTGTAAGTCTGTGGGATTTTAGGAGATCTCGGGGAGGGCTGACCTTTGCGGACGGACACACATGGGTGCCGCACGGCTTAGGCAAAATCAGCTAAGCCCGTGACAATGAGTATCGATCTAATTCCCCCAATTGTGTGTCACGGACTTAGCTGAATTTGCCTAATCCGTGCAACACCCTCGCGGCACTCCCGAAGACTTAGCTTAAATTGTCTAGGTCGTGGAGCAACCTTGCCCACTGTTCCAGACTTAGCTGGGATTGCCTTAGTCCTGAAACGCCTAACACGTTATCTGTCCGCAAAGGGTCAGCACTCTTACAATCTCTTAAGGTCCCATAGAAGTTGATTATCTTAGAAGCGAACGACGGACACGTCTCGGCGTCTTGCAAAGCGGAAAGCTATACAGGTAATTTGTCGAACACCTTGAGTGCAGCAAAGAAAAGAGAGAAAGAGAGTGAAATAGGACTTTGGAGGGTTGGAGGAATGGTTGCAAGTCCATAAACGATGGTTCCCAAGGTATCGAACGCAAGACAAGTTCAATTATTGATGAACGCCTACGCCCGACATATACCCGGAACCATATCCAGCCCGGTGCCACCCGGGGGGTTCCAAGGTGCTGAAATGGCTGATATTTCACACTGCTTAGAAAGGTTACCACAGCACACGAAAAAGACCCAAAAATAGGGCTATTTTGGGCTGTTTTGGCCCCATGCAGCGAGCGATCGTTCTGTAGCCTTCTACACTACTTTCGCTCATATTTCTTAGGTAAAAACACATAAACTCAAGGCAAAACAAGCTGCTAAACATATGTATAAGCAAGAAAAAGTGACAAATGGTTCAAGGAGTAAAGGCATTACGGTTGTGTGACAACCGTTCGTGACATTCTCCCCCACTTAAACTGTCGACGCCCTCGTCGACGCTCGTTGGTAGGCTTTGACGTGAGCTTCTTTATGTCGTAGGGCATCTTCTGGCTCCCACCTTGCTTTTGTTTGAGGAAGTTTTTGTCACTGCACCAAATACTCTATTTGCTGCACTCCATTGGGTAGCTTTGTCTTATAATCTGCTAGAATAGTTTTGACTTGCTTCTCGTAAGAGGCTCTAGTGGGGCGTAGTCGAGTTGGAACATTTCGAGAATCATCTCACGGATCTGAGGGGTAGGCTTTCAAGTTGCTCGCATGGAAGACGTTGTGAATTCTGAACCATGCTAGCAGTTACAACTTGTATGAGACATTGCCTACTCTGCTGATAATTAGGAAAGGCCCTTCATACTTGTGTACCAATCCTTTGTGCACTTTGTGTCTAAAGAACTGGAGTGATGCTGGTTGGAGCTTCACCAACACCATGTCACCAACTTTAAATTCTTGTGGTCGCCTTCCCAAGTCTGCCCACTTCTTCATCTTTTTGGCCGCCTTCTAAGTAAGCCCGCGCAATATCTGCATTGCGATGCCATTCCTTTACGAAGTGATAGGCTGATGGGCTACTCCCTGTATAACCAATAACCACGGTGTGAGGAGTTGATGGTTGTTGTCTTGTAATAATCTCAAATGGGCTCTTGTTGGATGCAGAGCTCCGCTGTAAGTTATAGGAGAATTGGTCTATGTCCAACAACTTCACCCAATCTCGTTGGTTGGCACTCACGTAGTGCCGAAGATATTGCTCCAAGAGCGAGTTAATTCTTTCTGTTTGGCTATCCGTTTAAGGGTGGAGGCTTGTGGAGACGTATAATTTATACCGCAACAACTTGAACAACTCATATCAGAATCATCCCAAGAACCGAGAATCTCAATTACTAATGATGTTGTATGGGACTCCCCAATAGTTAACCACATTCTTCATCATCAACTTAGCCGCCTCCTCTGCTGAGCAATGTAGGGGTGCAGCAATGAATGTTGCATACTTTAAAAACTGATCAACTACCACGAGTATCGATCCAAGTCCCCCTACTACGGGCAAGCTTGATATGAAGTCCAAGGATGCTCTCCCATGGCCTTTCTGGTACGGGTAGCGGCTCCAAAAGTTCCACTGGCTTTTGCTGCTCCATCTTGTCCTATTGACAAGTAAGGCATGTTCGAACATATTTCTCCACATCTGTCCCCATCTTCGGCCAATAGAAGGCCCTCTCCACGAGAGTCATTGCTCGGTGGATACCCGGATGTCCAGCCCAAAGGAATCATGACACTCTTTCAAGAGTTCACACCTCATGTTATCCGCTCGTGGGACATAAACTCTATTCCCCTTGGTATAGATGAGTCCCTCTTGGACCCAAAATCGCCATGCCTTGTCCTCTTTGATGAGTTGAATCAAAGTCACTGCTTGAGGATCTTGATACAGTCCATCCCTGATCCTAGAAAGAAAATTAGAGCACGATTGACTTGTTTGGCCTCCGCCCTCTAACTGTATAGCATTCACTAGCTCCACTTTCCGACTCAATGCATCGGCCATGACATTTGCTTTTTCGGGCTTGTACTCCATCACCATGTCAAACTCAGCCAATAAGTCCTGCCATCATGCTTGCTTTGGGGAGAGTTTCTTTTGAGTTTGGAAGTAACTCAATGTGACATTGTCTGTCCTTAGCACAAATGGTGCCCCAGAAGGTAGTGTCGCCACACTCGTAGACAATGGACCACCACTGTCATCTCCTTCTTATGCATAGGATATCGCCGCTCGGTCTCGTTGAGCTTGTGACTCTCGTAGGCCACTGGATGACCCTCCTGCATAAGAACTCCTTCAGTAGCAAAGTCAAAAGCATCTGTATGGACTTCAAAAGACTTTTTATAGTCCGGTAATCTCAGTACAGGTTCTTCTAACATAATAGGCTTCAGGTCTTGAAATGCCACCTCACATTTGTCCAACCGTCTCTAGGACTGCTCCTTCTTTAGCAACTCCGTCAATAGAGCTACGTGCTTCGAATATCCAGCTATGGAGCGCCGATAATAGTTGATGAACCCAAGGAAGGATCTCAACTCTGGCACCTTCTTTGGTGTTCACCAGTCCGCCACAGCTTGCACCTCAGCCTTGTCCATTCGAATGGACCCATTCCCAATTCGATGCCCCAAGAATAAAATCTCCGTTTGGGTGAAGTAGTACTTTTCCCTCTTCACAAACAAGGTGTTCTCCCTAAGAACTTTGAAAATTGTTCGAAGGTGTATAACATGCTCCTCAAGTGTTTGGCTATAGATGACGATATCGTCTAAGTAAACGATCATAAACTTATCCAGATACTCCTTGAATAGTTAGTTCATTAGAGTGTAGAATGTGGCTGAAGTGTTGGCTAAGCCGAAAGGCATCACCAAGAACTCGATTGCTCTATACCTGGTCACACAGGCAGTTTTCGCCTCATCACCATCTGCAATGCGCACCTGCCAATACCCTGACTGAAGGTTGAGTTTGGAGAAGAACCTTACCTTGCCCAATTGATCGAACAAGTCCGCGATGAGCAGGATAGGGTACTTGTTCTTCACCGTCATCTTGTTAAGGGCTCGATAATCATTGCATAATCGAAGGCTCCCATCTTGTTTCTTCTGAAAGAGGACTGGAGCTCCGAAAGGTGCTTTGGAACTACGGATGAGACCACCGCTTAGTAGATCATCTAACAGCTTCCTTAGTTCTGCCAACTCTGGAGGGGCCATGTGGTATGGTGGTCTCGCTGGAGGCTTAACACCCGGCTCTAGCTCAATCCGATGATCCACGCCTCTGTGTGGTGGTAGAGTTCTCGGCAACTCTGTTGGCATCACATCTGAGAACTCCTTTAGGATGTTTGCCATAACAGTAGGTTCCTGAATGGCCTCCCGTCAAGTGTCTATAGCTTCATAGCAGCTACAAAGGTTAATTCACCTTTTCACACCCCTTTCTTCAATTGTAAAGCCGATATTTATTATAGGTCCTTGGTTCCTCCTCGAGAAACTGGAATCATGCAGGGATCATCACCTCCCATTAGACACAAGAAGTTCAGGAATGGTACTAGCACCAACTTTGCTGCATGCATAAACTCATTTCGAGAATCACTTGGAAGTCGTCGAATGGCAATGCCATCAAGTTTGTCCTCCCGCTCCATGTCCCGATCTTGATGGGGCCCCCCTTTGCTTGTCCGGAGATCCGCTTGGCCTAAAAGTTCACTGCCTTCATACGACTTGGGCTCTTCTCCAAGATTAATCCTAGATGCTTAGCTTCATGATCGGCAATAAAATTATGGGTCGTGCCCGTGTCCACCATTGCACGGGATATTCGGCCATTAAGCTTGATGTCCACATACATTAACTCGCTGCTTCCTGCCTTCGGTGGCTTTGCCTTTATATTCTCCCCCACTTGTCCTTGCAACGCATTCAACAAACGCATTACTCCCATCCTGGGTCCTTGCGATGCCTCACTATCGCTACTAGAGTCAGAACTGCTCGAACTAAGGGTGATAGCTTTGCCCTTATTTAACTTATAGGGAAGAATCGATGTCGTCGAAGCATTGAGTGCCTGTTTTTGTGGGCACTCCCTCACCATGTGCGGTCCTCCACACAAGAAGCATCCAGAAGGCTTTGGGACTCTACCTCTTGAGCCCGGTCCCTTGTGGAAATTCTTCTTCTTTTGCTCGCCCCTAGACTCCTTCGATCGAGAGTATTTAGATGGGTGATTTCCCGAAGATTATTTCTTCTTTTTCAAATCCTCTGAAGAAACAAAGTCAGTTAGTCTTTCCACGGCTGCAATTGCCCCAACTACATCAGTGACATTCCTCTGATGTAGTTCTTGTTGTGCCCATGGCTTCAAGCCATCGAGGACACTGAATAACTTGTCTTTCTCAGACATGTCCCATATATCCAGCATCAATGCTGAAAATTGTTTCACATAGTCTCGGATTGTTGTACTTTGGCGGAGTTGTCTCAGTTTCCTTCTTGCGATAAACTCTTTGTTCTCGAGCAAGAACTGAGTTCTCAACTCTCACTTCAAGTCTCAATCCGAGATTCAGCTTCTTCTTGCGAGCTCTCTACCCCAAGTAGCCTTTACAGGCCTTGGTAGAATTCCTCCATACTCTCTTAAAGAACATCAAGGCGGGTCTCCGCCGTTATAATTCTCTCCTTGTGGCTCTTTTTCCTAGTTGGCACTCCAGATGGCCCCTCCTCCCTTTATGGAGAATACACAACTTCACGCTCATCTTGTTCACTGTAGAGCTCCTCATGAGTGGCTCCCACAGTTTGCGAGCGAGTTTGCACTTGCAGCTCACCTGTGACTATTTGGAGCAAGGGTCCAGCTTGCCCCATCTTGCTCGATTCACAATGATGTTTCACTATGACGAGATTACGAATCTTCTTCGCTGTTCGTATGAATTACTTGCCTGCTCTGATACCACACTATCACGGACTTAGCTAAATTTGCCTAAGCCGTGTGGCACCCTCGCGGCACTCCCGAAGACTTAGCTGGGATTGCCTAAGTCATGGAGCAACCTTGCCCACTATTCCGGACTTAGCTAGGATTGCCTAAGTCCTGAAACGCCCAACGCGTTATCTGTCCACAAAGGGTCAGCCCTCTTACGACCTCTTAAGGTCCCGTAGGACCTGCAAAGAAGAAGTTGATTAGCTTAGAAGTGAGCGACGGACATGTCCCAGCGTCTCCCAAAGCGAAAATCTATACAAGCAATTTGTCGAACACCTTGAGTGTAGTAAAGAAAAGAGAGAAAGAGAGCGAAATAGGACTTTGGAGGGTTGTAGGAACGGTCGCAAGTCCACAAACGATGGTTCCCAAGGTATCGGACACAAGACAAGTTCAATTGCTGATGAACGCCTACGCCCGACATATACCCAGAACCCCATCCAACCCAGTGCCACCCGGGGGCTTCCAAGGTGCTGAAATGACTGACGTTTTACACCGCTCAGAAAGGTTGTCGCAGTATACGAAAAAGACCCAGAAACAGGGCTGTTTTGGCCCCAGGCAGTGATCGATCGTTCTATAGCCTTCTACACTACTTCCGCTCACATTTCTTAGGTAAAAACACATAAACTCAAGGCAAAACAAGCTGCCAAACATATGTACAAGCAAGAAAAAGTGACGAACGGTTTACGGAGCGAAGGCGTTGCGGTTGAGCAATGACCGTTCGTGACATGTGGGCAAGCTTGATATGAAGTCCATGGAAATGCTCTCCAATGGCCTCTCCGGTATAGGCAGTGGCTCCTAAAGTCCCATTGGCTTCTGTTGCTCTACCTTATTCTGTTGACAAGTAAGGTATGTTCGAACATATTCCTCTACATCTGTACCCATTTTCGGCCAATAGAAGGCCCTCTCCACGAGAGCCATTATTCGGTGGATACCCAGATGTCCAGCCTAAAGGGAATCATAACACTCTTGCAGGAGTTCACGCCTCAAGTTATCCACTCGCGGAATATAAATTCTATTCCACTTGGTGTAGATGAGTCCCTCCAAGACCCAAAATCATTGTGCCTTGCTCTCTTTGATGAGTTGCATCAGAGTTACTGCCTGAGGATCTCGGTACAGTCCATCCTTGATCCTAGAAAGGAAGTTGGAGTGTAATCGACTTACTTGGCCTTCGCCTAACTGTATAGCATTCACTAACTCCTCCAATAGCAAAATTGGAAGCATCTGTCTAGACTTTAAAAGACTTCCCATAGTCTAGAAATTTGAGTACAGTTTCCTCCAACACATTAGTCTTTAGGTCTTAAACTGCCACCTCACATTTGTCCGACCATCTCCAGGACTGCTCCTTCTTTAGCAACTCCATCAATGGAGCTGCGCGCTTCGAATATCCAGCTATGAAGCACCGATATTAGTTGACGAACCCAAGGAAGGATCTCAACTCTGGCACCTTCTTTAGTGTTCGCCAGTCCAACACAGCTTGTACCTTAGACTGGTCCATTCTGATGGAACCATTACCAATTCGATGCCCCAAGAATTAAATCTCCGTTTGGGTGAAGCAGCACTTTTTCCTCTTCACGAATAAGGTGTTCTCCTTAAGAACTTTGAAAATTGTTCGGAGGTGTTTAACATAATCCTCAAGTGTTTGGCTATAGATGACGATATCGTCTAAGTAGACGACCACAAACTTGTCCAGATACTCCTTGAACAACTAGTTCATTAGAGTGTAGAATATGATCGGAGCATTGATTAAGCCGAAAGGCATCACCAATAACTCGAATTCTCCATACCTAGTCACACAGGTAGTCTTCGCCTCATCACCTTCTGCAATATGCACCTGCCAATACCCCGATCGAAGGTCAAGTTTGGAGAACTACTTTGGCTTACCCAATTGATCGAACAAGTTCGCGATGAGCGGAATAGGATATTTGTTCTTCACTGTCATCTTGTTGAGGGCTCGATAATCAATGCATAATCGAAGGCTCCCATCTTGTTTCTTCTGAAAGAGGATTGGAGCTCCAAAAGGTGCTTTTAAACTGCGGATTGTCACGAACGGTCGTCGCTCAACCGTAATGCCTTTGCTACTTGAATCGTTCGTCACTTTTTCTTGCTTGTACATATGTTTGGCAGCTTGTTTTGCCTTGAGTTTACATGTTTTTACCTAAGAAATATGAGCGAAAGTAGTGTAGAAGGCTGCAGAACGATCGCTCACTGCGCGGAGCCAAAACAGCCCCATTTTTGGGTCTTTTCCATGTGCCACGGCAACCTTTGGGCTGGATGGGGTTCCGGGTATATGTCGGGCGTAGGCTTTCATCAGTAATTGAACTTGTCTTGCGTCCGATACCTTGGGAACCGTCGTTTGTGGACTTGCGACCGTTCCTACCACCCTCCAAAGTCCTGTTTCGCTCTCTTTCTCTCTTTTCTTTGCTGCACTCGAGGTGTTCGATAAATTGCTAGTTTTCGCCGAGACGCCGGATGTGTCCGCCGCCGCTCTGAATTAATCAACTTCTTCTTTGTAGGTCCCACGGGGCTTAAGAGGTTGTAAGAGGGCTGACCCTTTGGAAACGCATTGGGCGTTGTATGACTTAGGCAATCCCAGCTAAGTCCGGAATAGTGAGCAAGGTTGCTCTACGACTTAGGCAATTTCAGCTAAGTCTTCGGGAGTGCCGCGAGGGTGCCGCACGGCTTAGGCAAACTTTAGCTAAGCCCGTGACAGTGTGGTATCAGAGCGAGCAAGCAATTCATACAATGAAGAAGATTCGCAATCTCGCCATGGTGAAACATCGTGGTGAATCGAGCAAGATGGGGCAAGCCGGACCCTTGCTCCAAGCAGCAGTGGTCAAGTGCAAACTCGCCGCAAACTATGGGAGTCACTCATGAGGAGCTCTATAGTGAACAAGACGAGCGTGAAGTTGGGTATTCTCCACGAGGAGGAGGCGCCATCTACGCGCCAACCGGAAAAAGGGTCAAGGAGAGAATTATAGCGGAGACCCGCCTTGATGTTCTTGAAGCGAGCGTGGAGGAACTCTACCAAGGCCGAGGGCTACTTAGGGTAGAGAGCTCGCTAGAAGAAGCTGAATCTCGGATCGAGAAAGTTGAATCTATGATGGATCAATGACAGAGGACACCAAAGATTCCGTCGACACCTACATGAAGTTGTGGCGGAACTCACGGCGAAGGTGATGGTGTTAACAAGGACTCTTGATGCGGAGGGAGCAACACCACACCGCCACCACAAAACTTCAGGGCACCGAGCGCAGCTACGGAGGTGCTAGAGATGCCAAAGAGCTCGAAAACTTCTTGTTCGACATGGAACAAGATTTCCGTGCTACAAGGCTTGATTCGAAGAAACCAAAGTTGCTATAGCAACAATGTATCTGAATGGGGATGCAAAACTTTGGTGGCGAACCCGTTGGGAAGAGATCCAACAAGGCCGATGTCAAGTGGATACATGGGAGACTTGAAGCGAGAGTTGAGAACTCAGTTCTTACCAGAGAACACGAGTTTGTCGCAAGAAGGAAACCGAGACAACTCCGCCAAAGTACAACAATCCGAGACTATGTGAAACAATTTTCAGCGATCTGGATATACGGGACATGTCCGAGAAAGACAAACTATTCAGCTTCCTCGATGGCTTGAAGCCATGGGCACAACAAGAACTACATCGAAGGAATGTCACCGTAGTCGGGCAATTGCAGGAAAGGCTAACGACTTTGTTTCTTGAGGATTTGAGAAAGAAGAAACAATCTTGGAAATCGCCCATCTAAATACTCTCGAGCGAAGGAGTCTGGGGCGAGCAAAGAAGAAGAATTTCCACAAGGGACCGGGCTCAAGAGGTAGAGTCTCAAAACCTCTTGGATGCTTCTTGTGTGGAGGACCGCACATGGTGAGGGAGTGCCCACAAAAACAGGCACTCAATGCGTTGACGGCATCGATTCTACCCCGTAAGTCAGACAAGGGCAAAGCAATCGCCCTTAGTTCGAGTAGTTCTGACTCCGGTAGCGACAGTGAGGCGTCGCAAGGACCCAGGATGGGAGCAATGCGTTTGTTGAATGCATTGCGGGGTCAAGTGGGGGAGAATACAAAGGTGAAGCCACCGAAGGCAGGAAGCAGCGAGTTGATGTATGTGGACATCAAGCTTAATGGCCGAACAACCCGTGCAATGGTGGACACGGGCGCGACCCACAATTTTATTGCCGATCGCGAAGCTAAGCGATGGACTAATCTTGCGAAGAGCCCAAGTCGTATGAAGGCGGTGAACTCGGAGGCCAAGCGGATCTCCGGACAAGCAAAGGGGGTCCCCATCAAGATCGGGACATGGAATGGGAGCACAGACTTGATGGCGGTGCCATTGGACGACTTCCAAGTGATTCTCGGAATGGAGTTTATGCACGCAGCAAAGTTGGTGCCAATACCGTTCCTGAACTTCTTGTGTCTAATGGGAGGCGATGATCCCTGCATGGTTCCAGCTCTCGGTAGGAACCAAGGACCTACAACAAATATCGGCTTTACAATTGAAGAAAGGTGCGAAAAGGTGAATTAACCTTCTTAGCTGCGATGAAGCTAGAGACATTTGACGGGAGGCCATTCAGAAACGCCATCGTGGCGAACATCCGAAGGAGTTCTCGGATGTGATGCCAAAAGAGTTGCCGAGAACTCTACCACCACGCAGAGGCGTGGATCATCGATTGAGCCGGGCCGGAGTTAAGCCTCCGCGAGACCACCATACCGCATGGCCCCTCGAGTTGGCAGTGAGGCGGTTAGATGAACTGCTAAGCGGTGGTCTCATCCGTAGTTCCAAAGCACCTTTCGGAGCTCCAGTCCTTTTTCAGAAGAAACAAGATGGGAGCCTCCGATTATGCATTGATTATCGAGCCCTCAATAAGATGACGGTGAAGAACAAGTACCATATCCCACTCATCGCGGACTTGTTCGATCAATTGGGCAAGGCAAAGTACTTCTCCAAACTCGACCTTGGTTGGTATTGGCGATCGCAGAAGGTGATGAGGCGAAGACTACCTGTGTGACCAGGTATGGAGCATTCGAGTTTTTGGTGATGCCTTTCGGCTTAACCAACTTTCCGGCCACATTTTGCACTCTCATGAATCAGCTGTTCAAGGAATATCTGGATAAGTTTGTTGTCGTCTACTTAGACGACATCGTCGTCTATAGCCAAACACTTGAGGAGCATGTTAGACACCTCCGAACAATTTTCAAAGTTCTCAGGGAGAACACCTTATTCGTGAAGAGGGAAAAGTGCTACTTCGCCCAAACAGAGATTTTATTCTTGGGGCATCGAATTGGGAATGGGTCCATTCGAATGGACAAGGCTAAGGTGCAAGCTGTGGTGGACTGGCGAACACCAAAGAAAGTGCCAGAGTTGAGATCCTTCCTTGGGTTTGTCAACAATTATCGGCGCTTCATAGCTGGATATTCCGGCCCGCGGAGTTGCTAAAAAAGGAGCAGTCCTGGAGATGGTCGGACAAATGTGAGGCAGCATTTCAAGACCTGAAGACTGCTGTGTTAGAAGAACCTGTACTCAGATTGCCGGACTATGAAAGTCTTTTGAAGTCCATACCGATGCTTCTGACTTTGCTATTGGAGGAGTTCTTATGCAGGAGGGTCATCTAGTGGCCTACGCGAGTCGCAAGCTCAACGAGAGCGGCGATATCCGTACATGAGAAGGAGATGACGGTAGTCCACTCTACGTGGCGACACTACCTTCTGGGAGCACCATTTGTGCTAAGGACCGACAATGTCGCATTGAGTTACTTTCAAACTCAAAAGAAACTCTCCCCAAAGCAAGCACGATGGCAGGACTTCTTGGCTGAGTTCGACATAGTGATGGAGTACAAACCCGGAAAAGCAAATGTCGTGGCTGATGCATTGAGTCGGAAAGTGGAGCTAGTGAATGCTATACAGTTGGAGGGCGGAGGCCAAGCAAGTCAATTGCGCTCCAACTTTCTTTCCAAGATCAGGGTTGGACTGTACCGAGATCCTCAAGCAGTGGCTCTGATTCAACTCATTAAAGAGGGCAAGGCACGACGATTTTGGGTCCAGAAGGGACTCATCTACACCAAGGGGAACATAGTTTATGTCCCACGAGCGGATAACTTGAGGCGTGAACTCTTGAAAGAGTGTCACGATTCCCTTTGGGCTGGACATCCGGGTATCCACCGAACAATGGCTCTCATGGAGATGGCCTTCTATTGGCCCAAGATGGGGACAGATGTGGAGGAATATGTTCAAACATGCCTTACTTGTCAACAGGACAAGATAGAGCAGCAGAAGCTAGTGGGACTTTTGGAACCGCTGCCCGTACCAGAAAAGCCATGGGAGAGCATTTCTTTGGACTTCATATCAAGCTTACCTGCAGTAGGGGGACTTGGATCGATACTCGTGGTAGTTGACCGATTTTCGAAGTATGCAACATTCATTGCTGCACCCGTACATTGCTCAGCGGAGGAGGCGGCTAAGTTGATGATGAAGAATGTGGTTAAGTATTGGGGAGTCCCACACAACATCATTAGTGATCGGGATTCTCGGTTCTTGGGACGATTCTGGACTGAGTTGTTCAAGTTGTTGGGGTCTAAATTATACTTCTCCACAAGCCTCCACCCTCAAACGGACGGCCAAACAGAGAGAATTAACTCACTCTTGGAGCAATATCTTCGGCACTACGTGAGTGCCAACTAACGGGATTGGGTGAAGCTGTTGGACATCGCCCAGTTCTCCTATAACTTGCAGCGGAGCTCTGCATCCAACAAGAGCCCATTTGAAATTATTACGGGACAACAGCCTTCAACTCCTCATACCCTGGTTATTGGTTATACAGGGAGTAGCCCATCAGCCTATCACTTCGCAAGGGAATGGCATCGTAATGCAGATATTGCGCGGGCTTACTTGGAGAAGGCGGCCAAAAAGATGAAGAAGTGGGCAGACTTGGGAAGGCGACCACAAGAATTTAAAGTTGGTGACATGGTGTTGGTGAAGCTCCAACCAGCATCACTCCAATTCTTTAGACACAAAGTGCATAAAGGATTGGTACACAAGTATGAAGGGCCTTTCCCAATCATCGGTAGGCAATGTCTCATACAAGTTGCAACCGCCAGATGGTTCAGAATTCACAATGTCTTCCATGTGAGCAACTTGAAAGCCTACCACTCGGATCCGCGAGATGATTCCCGAAATGTTCCAACTCGACTACCCCCACCGAGCCTCTTACGAGAAACGAGTTGAAACTATTCTAGCGGATCGTATAATAAAGCTACCCAATGGAGCGCAACATATAGAGTACTTGGTGAAGTGGCAAAAGCTTCCTCAAGCGAAGCTAGTTGGGAGCCGAAGATGCCCTACGACATGAAGAAGCTCGCATCAAAGCCTCAACAAGCGTCGGGCGTCGGCAGTTTAAGTGGGGAGAATGTCACGAGCGGTCGCCAACCGTAATGCCTTTGCTCCTTGAACCGTTCGTCACTTTTTCTTGCTTGTACATATGTTTGGCAGCTTATTTTGCCTTGAGTTTACATGTTTTTACCTAAGAAATATGAGCGAAAGTAGTGTAGAAGGCTGCGAGCGATCGCTCACTTGAGCCAAAAGCAAAACGCCCCATTTTGGGTCTTTTCCATGTGCCACGGCAACCTTGTTGAGCGGTGCGAAATGTCAGCAATTTCAGCACCTTGGAACCCCGGTGGCACCGGGCTGGATGGGGTTCCGGGTATATCGCGAGGCTTTCATCGATTGAACTTGTCTTGCGTCCGATACCTTGGGTCGTTTGTGGACTTGCGTTCCTACCACCCTCCAAAGTCCTGTTTCGCTCTCTTTCTCTCTTTTCTTTGCTGCACTCAAGGTGTTCGATAAATTGCTTGTCTGACTTTCCGCTTCGAGGCGTCGGGATGTGTCCGCCGCTTCAATTAATCAACTTCTTCTTTGTAGGTCCCACGGGGCCTTAAGAGGTTGTAAGAGGGCTGACCCTTTGCGGACAGGAAACGCATTGGGCGTTGTATGACTTAGGCAATCCCAGCTAAGTCCGGAATAGTGAGCAAGGTTGCTCTACGACTTAGGCAATTTCAGCTAAGTCTTCGGGAGTGCCGCGAGGGTGCCGCACGGCTTAGGCAAACTTTAGCTAAGCCCGTGATAGGATGGGACCACCGCTTAGCAGTTCATCTAACTACTTCCTCAATTCTGACAACTCTGGAGGGGCCATGCGGTATGGTGGTCTCGCTGGAGGCTTAACTCCCGGCTCTAGCTCAATCCGATGATCCACGCCTCTGCATGGTGGTAGAGATCTCAGCAACTCTGTTGGCATCACATCTGAGAACTCCTTCAGGATGTTCGCCATAATAGCAGGTTCCTAAATAGTCTCCCCGTCAAGTGTCTCTAGCTTCATAGTAGCTACAAAGGTTGATTCACCTTTTCGTCCCCCTTTCTTCAATTGTAAAGTCGATATTTGTTGTAGGTCCTTACTTCCTCCCCAAGAAACTGGAACCATGCAAGGATCCTCACCTCCCATTAGACACAAGAAGTTCAGGAACGGTACTGGCACCAACTTCGCTGTGTGCATAAACTCCATTCTGAGAATCACTTAGAAGTCATCCAATGGCACCGCCATTAAGTCTATTCTCCCGCTCCATGTCCCGATCTTGATGGGGATCCCCTTTGCTCATCCGGAGATCCACTTGGCTTCTGAGTTCACCGCCTTCATACGACTTGGGCTATTCTCCAAGATTAATCCCAGATGCTTAGCTTCACGATCGGCAATAACATTGTGGATCGTGCCTATGTCCACGATTGCATGGGTTGTTGGGCCATTAAGCTTGATATCCACATACATCAACTCATTGCTTCCTGCCTTCAATGGCTTTGCCTTTGTGTTCTCCCCCACTTGACTGCGCAATATATTTAACAAATGCATTGCTCCTATCCTGGGTCCTCGTGATGCCTCACTGTTGCTACTGGAGTCAGAACTGCTCGAACTAAGGGCGATAGCTTTGCCCTTGTCTGACTTACGGGGCAGAATTGATGCCGTTAAAGCATTAAGTGCCTGTTTTTATGGGCACTTCCTCACCATGTGCAGTCCTCCACACAAGAAGCATCCAGTAGATTTGGGACTCTACCTTTTGAGCCTGGTCCCTTGTGGAAATTCTTCTTCTTTTGCTCGCACCCAGACTCCTTTGCACGAGAGTAATTAAATGGGCGATTTCCCAAAGATTGTTTCTTCTTTCTCGAATCCTCTAAAGAAATAAAGTCAGTTAGCCTTTTCGTGGCTACAATTGCCTTAACTACGTCGGTGACATTTCTTCGATGTAATTCTTGTTGTGCCCATAGCTTCAAGCCATCGAGGAAGTTAAATAGCTTGTCTTTCTCAAACATGTCCTGTATATCCAGCATCAGTGTTGAAAATTATTTCACATAATCTTGGATTGTTGTACTTTGGTGGAGTTGTCTCAGTTTCCTTCTTGTGATAAACTCTGTGTTCTCGAGCAAGAACTGAGTACTCAACTCTTGCTTCAAGTCTCCCCATGTATCCACTCGACATCGGCTTTGCTGGATCTCTTCCTAACAGGTTTGCCACCAAAGTTTTGTATCCTCATTCAAATACATTATTGTTATAGCAACTTTAGTTTCTTCAGCAACGAGCCTTGTAGCACGAAAATACTGTTCCAAGTCAAACAAGAAATTTTCAAGCTCTTTGGCATCCCTAGCACCCCCATAGCACTGCGGCTCCGGTGCCCTAAAGTTTTATGGTGGCGCAACGTGAGTATTGTTCCCTCCTGCATCAAGAGTCCTTGTTAACATCATCACCTTAGCCATGAGTTCCGCCATAACTTCATGTAGATGTTGTACGGAATCTTTGGTGTCCTCTATCAGTCGATCAATTCGTGATTCAACTTTCTCGATCCGTGATTCAGCTTCTTCTTGTGAGCTCTCTACCCCAAGTAGCCTTTGCTGGCCTTGGTAGAGTACCTCTACGCTCACTTCAATAACATCAAAGCGGGTCTCCACCGTTATAATTCTCTCCTTGTGGCTCTTTTTCCTAGTAGGCACTCCAGATGGCACCTCCTCCCCTTGTGGAGAATGCCCAACTTCACGCTTTTCTTGTTCACTATAGTGCTCCTCACCAGCGACTCCCATAGTTTGCGAGCGAGTTTACACTTGCAGCCCACCTGCGGCAGCTTAGAGCAAGGGTCTGGTTTGCCCCATCTTGCTCAATTCACCATAATGTTTCACCATGGCGAGTTTACGAATCATCTTCGCTGTTCATTTTTATTACTTGCCTGCTCTGATACCATACTATCACGGACTTAGTTGAATTTGCCTAAGCTGTGCGGCACCCTTACAGCACTCCCAAAGACTTAGCTGAAATTGCCTAAGTCGTGAAGCAACCTTGCCCACTATTCCGGACTTAGCTGGGATTGCCTAAGTCATAAAACGCCCAAAGCGTTATCTGTCTGCAAATGGTAAGCCCTCTCACAACCTCTTAATGTCCCGTAGGACCTACAAAGAAGAAGTTGATTAGTTTAGAAACGAACGACGGACAAGTCCTAACATCTTTCAAAGTGAAAAGCTATACAAGTAATTTGTCAAACACCTTGAGTGCAATAGAGCAAAGAGAGAAATAGAGCAAAATAGGACTTTGGAGGGTTGTAGGAACGATCGTAAGTCTACAAATGATGGTTCCCAAGGTATCGGACGTAAGACAAGTTTAATTGTTGATGAAAGCCTACGCCCGACATATACCCGGAGCCCCATCCGACCTGGTGCCACCCGGGGGGTTCCAAGGTGCTGAAATGGCTGACATTTCGCACCGCTCAGAAAGGTTGCCGCAGCATACGTAAAAGACCCAAAAATAGGACTATTTTTGGCTGTTTTGGCTCCGTGCAGCGAGCGATCATTCTACAGATTTCTAGACTACTTTTGCTCACATTTCTTAGGTAAAAACACATAAACTCAAGGCAAAACAAGCTGCCAAACATATGTACAAATAAGAAAAAGTAACGAACGGTTCATAGAGTGAAGATGTTATAGTTGAGCAGTGTCCGTTCATGACACCGCGAAATGAGCGATTGTTTTGCAGCATTCTACACTACTTTCGCTCATATTAATTAGTAAAAACATATAAACTCAAGGCAAAATAAGCTGCCAAACATATGTACAAATAAGAAAAAGTGACGAATGGTTCGTAGAGCGAAGATGTTACGGTTAAGCGATGACCGTTCGTGACAAAAGGGAGAAATAAAATTATCGATATGATTAAAAGAAAATTGGATATGATGTTATAAAATGAGGAAAAATTTGCTTAGAAGAAAATTTAGAATTTTAAATTTTCTAAATATATGCAAAATGCATGATTTACAAATTAAGCTTGATTTACTGTTATATTTTCTTTTGGATTTCTTGACCTTTACAAATTAAGCTTCTAATCAAAATTTACATGAGATGATCTTCAAATGTATGATTTATTATTGCTTAGATTTTTTAAATTGTTTGAAATTTACATATGATGAATACATAAGTGGATCTTGGATTTCTCAGATTTTTGAGCTCATCTTTAAAATAATTCCCTTTGAAATTGACGTTGATAAGATTAAGATTCAAAACTCTTCTTTGTGATGAGATTTTTATGATCCTTTATAAATAATTTAAGTATTTCCTCCCCACTTAATATCTTTGGGACACTAAATACTTGGATCTTTGATTTCTCATCCCTTTCTTCTTCTCTCTGATTCAAAGGGGAAGAAAAATGTTTCATAAGAAAATTAGGTTTTATCCTATTTTACAAAGGGGGAGCAATAAGGTAATTAAACATTTAATTATATTTATTTTATATAAATATAAAAATTTTTGACACATGGTGAACTAGCATATTGATGATACAAATATGACAAATGATACATATATCATTGATGATTTCTTCTTAAAGAAAGGGAATTTTTAAATTCAATATATGACTAATGCATAAATTTTGAAATTCTTGAAAATTTAATGATTCATGATTTGTTGGTTGAAATTAATGTAATAAGAAAATCTTACATGAATTTTTGAAATTCTTGGAATATCCTTGAAAATTTGATGATTCATATTTAGTTGAAATTAATATCATGTATCATTGATGATTTGATGATTTTGAAATTCATGGTAAATTATTTCAAAATTTGATAAATGGATGATATGATACTTGAATTCAAGAGTGTTTGATTTTTTTACATATAAGTTTTTCCTTATTTGAATTATGGCATGGATTTTTGGGGAGTAAGGTTTAACTCCCATCATCAATTGATTATCATCATCAAAGTAGGGGAGATTGTTAAATCACATATTGTGATGATAAAATTAATTGATTGGTTGTTGATCTTACATGTGTGTTAGAGATTGATATAGGATTAACTAGGACAGAGAGAGAATTACAATTAGATGTTGGGCCAGAGTCAAGTCCAAGCATTGGGCGGGGGTTCGGGCGATGCAGTGGAAACTCATCGAGATACTTGTCGAAAGCTTACCGAATGTATCGAAAGCTTGCTAGGAGTTCACCGAGAGCTCATCGAAGGGATTGGAGGCTTGCTGGGAGTTTGTCGGGAGCTTACTAAAGGTGATCGAGAGCTTGCTAAGATGGCATCAAGAGTTTACCGGAAGAAGATCAAGAGACTCAGTGAAAGATCATCGAGAGTTATTGAAAAGCTTGTCGAGAGTTGGAGGGTCTTGATTGGACTTGATGGTCATATTGATTGTAATTAATTAGTCATAGTTTACATCGCTTTGGGTTTGAGTCCAACTTGAGATAGATTTGAAAGGAATCCAAATTAACTCAAATAAGTTAAACCAAGTCCACTTTGGGTTGGATTTGAGCTCATTTGGTTGACCTGGGAAGGGGTGAATTGAAGGTATGAGTAGAGTATACAAAAGTATAGAAAAAATAGCTTTTGTGGGATTCTTGACGGTAGTATCATCAGTGGGCGATGGTGGTACCACCTAGGCCAATGGTGGTACCACCTAAGCAGTGATAATGCCGTCATAGCCCTGTTTTCAGGGCATCTTCAGTGGTAGTACCACTGGCGCCAACAGTAGTACCATCTGTACGCAGGAATTACAGAAAGACTAAATTTTTAGCTTCATATTTGAAACTAATTAGGGTCTATAAATATCTCAAGTTTTCTTGCTTAGAGAAGCAAGGATGGTGAACAAAATAGTGGGTTAAAATTCTATTAAAGAGTTGTAAAAATTGAGAGCTTCCCTTGAGTGCTTTAAATTATAAATCAAGTCAAAGGGAAGTAAGAAACTCTTGTAAATGTTCCTCTTTCGAACCTGTGAATTGAAGAGAGTGGGAAATATAAGGGTTTGGTCTTCACCCAAAGAAAATCGGTAGTGGACTCTAGTGGACGACATGAAGATGACTCGGGAAGTGGACGTAGGCCAAGATTGTGGTTGCACCACTATAAATCTATGAGCATCTCACACAATGCATAGCTTTTCGATTTTACGAATTTTCATGCATCAGTCATCACATGACGATTTGATAAACGTGGGAAATTACTTTTGTTTTTATCTTTAGCTACACATATGATGCTCCTAATAGATTTTCCAATAAAGGTATCAGAGCCCGATATATCATGTAAATATTGGCTACAAAAACTACATGTTTTATGATGAACCACGTAGCTTGTTTTCTACCTAACTTGCTGTGATTTTTTTGCTAGTTACAAGTGCGCTGCAAGCCAATCACGTAAGTGACGACACGTGTGACATGCTGTGTGATCTTTTTTCTTATGATTAATATTGACATATTCTCACATTAATATTATATGTAGCATATATATTATAATGTCCCTGGTTCTATGCAATAAGAATCGGATCTCACTGTATTGAGATCGATTCACCTTTAAACACAGATCCCAAATAATCTTGGTCATAGGTTACTCGAGAGGGACATCGAGATAACCAGATAGGCTGGTGTACTGTATACCCGTCCATATGATGGAGGCGACTGGTCTCACAGCCACTTATGTGGAGACACTAAGGATATAGTACAGGTGCTTATTGGAGAATGAGTTCACTGATTGATCCACTTATGGAATGTTGTATAGTTAATGATACCTAATGTCAGACAGTGATTTCATAGTCACAGTTGTGTATCCGATCCTTAGACTTGAGATACCAAGAATGTCTTATATGAGTACTCCTTTCTTTAACACTAGACTTAGAAGTTTGGAAAGCTCTAGATCTGATACAACTAGTTATTGGGATTAGTAGCCAACTTTATGAAGGCAATTGAGTGTCAATAGAGGATCATCCACTCTTGGTATCATGAGAGAAATATCCCATATGTGCTTTGACAAATCCCTGGCTAGGGACATTTAGATTGAGAGAGAATGAGTTCTTTAGTAGAATCCGATTAGAGCAAGACAAACTGATTTCGTATGTGACTGACAGTATCATATCCAATATACGGTCTTTGGGATATTATTTGGATGAGGGATTATAGATACATAGTAACTATGAATAGACAGGTCTGACGGATTAGATCCCCCTGTACCGTTTAGGGACTATGGCGTAGTAGCCTAGTAGTCAAGTGAATTATTATAAGGATAATAATTCACTATATCAGAAGGAGTTTTGATAGGAGTGACTCACGACCAGCTTGGTATTGGGCCTAGAGGGTCACACACATATGGTGGATGCTTCAGCGAATAGAGGATTGGATGAAGATCCAATTAGCCCCTATTCTCATTAGATAGAACCCTATAATGATGGGCTCCTTGCTTGAGGCCCAATTAGAGGCCTAAGAAGAGTATTGGATAGAGATCTAATAATGCAAGGTTAGTGAGTTATTGGATGAAGATCCAATACCCATTAAGTTAGGAGCTCTAGGGTTTTTGTTAACTCTCTATAAATAGGAGAGGAGACTCATGGTTGATAGGCTGTATAGCTTTAGCCACCACCTCCTATTCTCCTCCCTTCCTCTGAGCAAGAGTTGTAAGAACAGATTGGAAGAGTTTCACTATAGAGATCCATCGTGTGGATACTGTTAGAGAGAGGACGCTTGACCTCCTTCATCTTCTCCATCCGGATCTGAAATACAAGGATATACAATCTTCCTAGGTAAACTTAATCTCTCACACATCGTAGTTTTATTGATTTTTATATTTTTCTCATGACCCTAATCTTTTGTATGATGATTTGATCTGCATGGGAAACCAGTTTTTGTTTTGATTTTCACTACACATGTGATGTGCCCCTGAGGTTTCCCAACATTAGTATCAAAGCCTAGGGTTTTATGTGAAAGATTGATTTTAAACTACGTGTGATGAGATTGAATCGCGTGGAATTATTCTACGCACTTGTTGCAGCGATTGGCAGTGAAAGTAGAACTATTCACAATATATGGGAGTCAGCCCTACGCTACTTAGTATGACTCCTAAATCCTTGATGAACTTCTTCATCCATACCCCTTCCTTTGCTGCTTTTGCTACAGCAATGTATTCTGCCTCCGTGGTCGAGTCGACAGTAGTATCTTGCTTCGAACTCTTCCAGCTTATTGGTCCTCCATTCATGGTGAAAACATACCCTGAATTTGACTTGCTATCATCAACGTCAAACTAAAAACTTGAGTCTTTGTAGCTCTCAACCTAGAGGCTACCTCCTCCATATACTAGTAAAAGATCATTAGTCCTTCTCAAGTACTTAAGGATACACTTTACTACCTTCCAGTGCTCTAAACCTGGATCTGCCTGATACCTGCTCGTGACACATAGATCATGTGCTATATCAAGCCTAGTACATAGCATCACATACATGATAGATCCTATTGCTGAAGCATAAGGTATCTTATCCATGTTTGCCCTTTTTTCAGGAGTCTTTGGGGACATACTCCTAGAAAGTGATATTTCATCTCTCATTGGTATGAGACCTCTCTTGGAATTTTTCATGCTAAACCTTTTGACAATGGAGTCTATGTACCTAGACAGGGACAAGCCAAGCATCCTTTTGGATCTATCTCTATAGATCTGAATCCCCAAAATATAGGATGCTTCCCCTAAGTCTTTCATAGAGAAGTTTCTAGATAGCCAAGCCTTTACTATAGAGAGCATTCCTACATCATTCCCAATGATTAAGATGTCATCCACATATAGCACCAAGAAGGTGATAGCGCTTCCACTTATCTTCTTGTACACACAACTCTCATCTTCGTTCTTAACGAAGTCATAAGATCTGATTACCACATCAAATCTTGTGTTCCAACATTGAGAAGCTTGCTTATATCCATAAATGGATCTAAGCAACCTGCACACTTTATCTGGACTCTTTTTGGATACGAATCCCTCTGGTTGTATTATATACACCTCTTCCTCGAGGTTGCAATTGAGGAATGTTGTTTTGACATCCATTTGCCAGATCTCATAGTCATAGTGTGTTGCAATGGCCAAAATAATTCTAATAGACTTAAGCATGGCTACAGGTGATAGTCAACTCCTTGTCTTTGACGATATCCTTTAGCTATCAGCCTTGCTTTATAGGTTTCTACCTTTCCATCCACTTCGATCTTCTTCTTAAAGATCCATTTATAGCCGATTGGTACAATACTCTCAGGTGTATCTGCAAGGTTCCAAACCTTGTTAGAGTACGTAGAATCCATCTCAGAATTCATGGCTTCTTACCACTTCCCAGAGTATATACTTATAATAGTCTCCTCATAGGTCTAAGGATCAACATCCTGAGAGTTATCTCTACTAATATGTCCCACATATATTTCAGGAGGGTGAGATACTCTATTAGACCTACGTAAAATTGAAACTTGTGTGTTAGGTACTTGAACAGACTCAGGCTCTGGAATGGTGCTTGAGCTAGGTTCTCCAACCTCGCTCAATTCTATCTCACTCCCACTGTTTCCACCAAGAATGTGTTCCTTCTTAATGAACACAACTCTCTTGGCAACAAAGACCTTTCGGTCCTCGGGATGATAAAAATAATACCTATATGTTTCCTTTGGGTATCCCACAAATGTGCACCATTATATTCTTGATTCCAACTTATCGGGGTTGTGTCTTCTAACGTAGGCAGGATAGCCCCAAATCTTAACAATCTTAAGATTGGGTTTCTTTCCTTTTCATATCTCATATGGTGTAGATACTACCGACTTTGATGGAACTCTGTTCAGAAGGTTAGCTGCAGTCTTTAGGGCGTACCCCTAGAATGAAACGGGTAGGCCAGCAAAACTCATCATGGACCGCACCATGTCTAGCAGTGTGTGATTCTCCCTTTCTGATACACCATTAAGCTAAGGTGTATAAGGAGGTGTCCACTGGGATAGAATCCTATTGTACTTGAGGAAATGGGTGAACTCTGTACTCAAGTACTCTCCTCGTCGTTCTGATCGAATTATCTTAGTACTCTTTCCAATTTGGTTCTCTACCTTATTCTTATATTTCCTAAATTTCTTGAAAGCCTCAGATTTGTACTTCATTAAGTACATATGTCTATACCTAGAGAAATCATCAATGAATGTAATAAAATATGAGTAACCACCTATAGCTTGGGTCGACATGGGACCACATACATCACTATGAATGAGTTCTAATAACTCAGTGGCTCTCTCTCCAATTTCATTAAAAGGAGAGTTGGTCATTTTCCGACGAAGGCAAGGTTCGCAAGTTGCATATGACTCATAGTCAAATGCATCTAAGTATCCATCTTTCAGTAACTTTTGAATCCTTCATATACCTAGCCTACAATATCATAGGTATGCATTATTCACCTCATCTCTTTTCCTCTTAGACATGTTTATATTCATGATGTATGGAGTAGTGTTTAACACATATAAGCCATGTGTAAGTGTCCCTCTATTGATGATCTCATCATCCATAATTATTGAACAACTATTGTTCTCAAAAACTAATTTGTATCCACTAATTGTCAAATAAGAGATAGAAATAATATATTTGATAATAGAGGTAACAAAATAGCATGCATTTAATGTAATAATAGCTCCACCAAGTAGATGTTAGGTGAACTCTCCAATAGCAACTGCAGCAACTCTTGCTCCATTGCCTATCTTGAGGTCCATCTCTCCTCTAGCCAATCTCCTAGGTCTTGTCAGAACCTGCAACGAATTATAGATATGATAAACACTCCCGGTATCCAATACCTATGTGTTATCATAAAAATCTGATAAGTGGAGATTAATTATGAATATACCTGAAGCTTCTTCAAGCTTCTAGTTCACCTTATCTGTAAGGTAGTCCTTATAGTTCCTCTTCCAGTGCCCATCTTGGCCACAGTGGAAGCATTAACCTTTGTCCTTTGCCTGGTATTTCTTAGCAACCTTTACCTTACCTGGTCTTTCTTTGCCCTTGCCCTTCTTAAGGATCTTGTTGGCCTTCCTTTTCTTTTTGGTCTCACTAATATAGAGAACTGGTTTCTCCTTCTTAATGGCACACTCAGCTTCCCTCAACATATTGAGGAGCTCAAATAGAGTCACCTCAAACGTGTTCATATTAAAGTTAATAATGAATAGTGAAAAGGAATCTGGTAGGGACTGAAGTATAAGATCAACATACAGGTTATCCTTTAGGACTATCCTTTAGGACTGTCTTTATGCTTTATAAAATGAGCAATCTCATCCTCGCTTGTCCTTTCTTCCAGCATAGGCACGATTATATTAAGGACATATGTGATTTTCTCTGTCGTGAGAATAATTCTCAAATTGTGGAGCCAATCTGTATAGTTTAGACTAGTGAGGTGGTTGGCATCAATTATGCTATGTAGGGGGTTTGTGAGCGATATATTTTTGAAAAAATAAGATATAGCAAAAATAAATATATACAGATTTTACATAAAATACTAATTAAGATATAGATTTCTATCTTACTGTGCTCCCACTATTTTCTTAGTGAATCATGTGACACCCTCGACACGTGAGACGGAAGTCTCCGACAGACTCCTAGTGGGGATCAGGATCCAATTGGTGTCTTAGTGCAACCTCGAGGGACTCGACCAATTGGACTAAGCCCAAAAGGTAGGCAACTCTTGCCAATCACAACTCTTTATGATTCACGTCATGTTCGGACTCCGAATCATTATGGTCTCGAGGGACTCGACCAACTATAATGTTTAGTTAAGTCATCACCATCGTTACAAGATGAGTCTGATTCAATGATATACCCTCGAGGGACTCGACCAAGCATACCATGTCCTCTGGTCACCGGTGACATCTCTATGTCATAGGCAAGAACTTGATCACGTAGATAAGTGAGCATCGAGGGACTCGACCAACTCAACCTATGTCATGATTCAATTTCTTCCTATAACGATGGAAGGCCACGTGGATCAATCTTCTTGCCTCACGCTTACCAACTTAATATTATCGTAGGAGGGGTTTTTGTTTCGTATCGGTCTCCTAATATGTCGTGTCGTAGACATACATATTTAATATATATCTACATCGCATGTAAATATATATATATATATATATATATACATATATCTAGTAGGTGTATAACACATCACATATGCAAGCCACACCAGATGATCATAAGCCGTCACCTAATATGATTAAGCACGAGCCAATGGGCCTAATCACTCACAATAGGATCTATGTGTGTATTGGCGCATCTCCATGCTCTGTGATTGTTGATCTTGTCATCATCGGTTCCATCAGATCATCGCATCACCATGCATCATGATTTCCCACCACGGCATCATGGGTCCCGTTGTAACCTCGAAATCAAATATCACATGTACATTACATCATATGTAGGATTACTAGATATATATAATAATTAATTAAATTATTTATTTAATTATTTTTTCAGAAATCAGGACATGCTTAGAATTTTTAGAATTATCAATGGTATTTTCATAATTCTAGATGAGAGGACAATCCTTGAAATTTTTTAAATTATTAACGATATTTTTGTAATTCTATATAAAAGGGATAGAATTAGAATTTCTCAAATTCTGAGGGGTATAACCATTTTTTTCTCAAAAGGAAGCCCTAACCCTCTCCTTCACCCTCTTGTGCCGCCGCCGCTGCCCCTATGCAGCGACCACACGCGATCGGTAATCGCCTTACCAAGGGGCCACCCCTATGGGTTGCCGCTGGCAGAGGGTTGGCCCTCGTCGCAGCCCCTTGCCACTTGGCAGCGGCCGGCCGGCCGCTAGCGACATGGCCATTGGCGGTTGCCACTTGCGCCGCCCACACCCTGCCCCTTTGCAAGCGCCATGCTGCAGGTGGCTACCGCCCTTGCTAGCCGCAGCCTCTGCGAGCTGCAACCCCTACAGGTTGTCACGGACAACAATGTAAACAAGGTGTTCGATGAAATGCTTGTGTTAGTCCGTGTCCTTCGGTTTATGTACATATCTTGTACAACAAGCGCAGTAGGCTTGGAAGCCCTAGTTTGATTTGCTTTATGGCCAAGTTTGGCTTGTAAATACAAGTGTGTCTTATAAGCACTTGTGGGGACATCGGTCTGTAGTGGACCATTATCCTTTGTGTGCAACCTCTCTGAGTTTGTAATGTCCATGGGTGTAATTTGTATTTTGGCTTTATAAAGTGTTTTTCTTGAGCGATTGCTTGTGGATCCGTGGGAGTTGCTTCTTCCGCCCGTTTTCTCTTTTGTAAGTCTGTGGGATTTTAGGAGATCTCGGGAGGGCTGACCTTGACGGACACGCATGGGTGCCGCTTAGGCAAAATCAGCTAAGCCCGTGACAATGTGGTATCGAGCGGGACAAGCACACGCAAACACTGCCATACAAATGTGGGGGACCTAGCTAGGCGTGTGGAGGACCTAGCACGCAACCGCTTAGGGGAAGCGGACATTGAGATGTAGGGAAAGGAGTCGCTCAGAGGAGCGGGCATCCTGGTTTGGCATTCAAGGAATAGCCAACCCCTTTGCGCGAGTGGCACCACGAGGACAAGCAAGCGAAGAAGAATGCGTAGCACACAAAGATTGGGATGGTTGAGTTTGAGCTATAGCTCGACGTTGGCAACTAAACTTGACGGTGCTTAAGGCAAAAGCAGGGTGCTTAGTGAAAGATGAGACCGTGCAAGGTGGGATGTGTTGTGTAACAACCGAAAGAGTTATGCAAAGCTCACAGAGGTGAGGGGAATGCAAGGGCTTGTACACGGATGACAGAGTGTTCGTGGCCATCCCAAGGCGCGATTAGAACTCGGCGCCATGGAGCATCAGAACTTTCTCTTCAACATGGAAAGGATATGTCCGTAGGTGGCTGAAATGTGCAACAAGTTCTGCATGTTGCTAGACCTTAAAGGGTGCAGTGGAGACTGTATTGGAGAAGGGTCACAATCTAGCAAGTACATTTGTGAGGGCAGAACAAAGCTTGAGTTCAGCAAGACGGAGTAGTCCAAAGGGGATGATGGTCTCCGAAACTTCCAGTGGGAAGTATGTAAAGAGAAAAGTTGCTCGATGAGAGATATCCGTGAGGGATAAGTCCTAGTTCTCTAGTGGGAGAATCATGTGACGCACATATTGAGGAAGAGTTTCTCGGGGTTATATCTTCATAAAGCTCAACGGACCGAGTGAGCGAAAGAGTTGTCGCATGATCTCGAAGGAGGTAATGCATTGGGGATGCATTTCGAGATCAAGTGGGGAGCAATCCAAGGCAACATCATATGAAGGCACACTTAGAGTCGAGGCGAAATCGAACTCAGAGGGCTGACCCGTAAAATGGTGGACGTGAGGGCCACTATCAACTCGGCAAATCGAGGAGCAGAGTGACTTGGGTGGAACTCGGTGAAGTATCCAAGTCGTATGAAGGAGTCGACATAGAAGATGGAACATGGAGCGGAGGCACGAGCTTTCCTTAGACAGAGGTCAAGGGCATGAACTCTTGTAGAGGCAAGAGTGGGATCATGTCGTTCCATGGGTTCTTCATTCGATGGATGACTTATTTTGCATGGTGCCAAAGATGAAGGGAAGCTTCAAGGCACATGCAAGCTACCTCAGAGATGCATTTGATGGAGTAACTAAGGTGATTCAACTTGTGGAGGCAAAGTTAGGATCATGAGACCTTAGTACGGGGCAAGAGGACGCAGAGGCGGGTACTCTTGAAGAATATGCCACAGTGTTGCCGTTCAAGTTGTCAGGAACAAGAGGTGCATAGCAAGATTGTGCTGGTAGGGGATAGAGGCCCAAGATCCAGACAATGGTGCACCCACTCTAGCGAAGTCAGGGTCTTCAGGAGCTACTAGGCGACGGACTGTCCTAGAGCTATGCTTCGTCCAGGAGTAACCCAGGAGTGAGGGGGACGAAGGGGAATTGCCAAGGGAGCGAACTAAAAGTCGGAGATGGCAGAGGCCCTACGATGTATTGGCAGAGGCCACACGTGGAGAAGTCGTAGTCCGAGTTCATCACTCGAGAATCTGTATGCAATGGAGATGTCACCAGGAGGCGACATGGTGCAGCGGATCGTGGTGGAATAGTTCGTGGCAATGCAATACAGGCAATCTTGTCCCGTGAGGGACAAAATCATGCGGAGGTATGATCAGGAGTTACTGGGAGCTCCACTTTGGTGTACGACACAACAAGAAGAAGGGCTATGGATTCAAGGAGTGCCGTAGTACCACAGAGGCGGGTCTTCGTGTGTGCATCAAAGCTTGCATTGGATGAAATCCTTAGTCATCAGCATATGGGAGTTGTACACCACCGAGGAAGAAGTCCAAGTGCACGTACCAGTGAGTCCCATGGAGGGGGACATGATCATGTGAATGATCAGGAGCTGCTGGGAGCTCCACTTCGGTGAACAATGCAACGGCAAGAAGGGATGTGGATTCAAGGAGTGAATGCCACGCATGCAGAGGCGGTCTTCCGTGTATATACATCAAGCTTGCATCGGATGAAAGCCTTGGTCGTCAGATATATGGGTACCACCGAGGGAGTAGTCGATTGCAAGTACCGGTGAGTCCCATGGAGGGACTTGATTAACCGAGCAGTTGGAGAGTTGGATCGCGTGCTCACATTCGCTAAGGGAGCCCGGTAAGTCGAGGACAAGGCCGAGTAAGCGAACGTTGCTACCAAGGAAGCTAAGGAGAACAGAATCGGCACGAGCCCTGCAACAAGATGGCGGAGGCCATGCATAAGAGTTGCAGTCTGTCTCTCCATCGACCAAGGAGAACTGCTAGGAGGACACAGTGGTGTCGAAGCAAGTGGTCGAAAGGGGCGAGGAAGCGACGACGAGTCCAACGGGGCTTAGCTACCCAAAAGAAAAGCGTCGGTTAGAGAGGAGGTGGACTCGGAGGAGCTTCACAGTGCCACAGAGGCAGATCTACCGATCGCGAAGGAAGGGATGAAGATGCAAGGTAACGGATAGTAGTGCTATGGGCTTGGCGCCATGGTACCGCAGATGCGGGACTTCCGTGAAGTCATCGATCCCTTGCTCTCATGAAGGAACAACATTGGTCGTAAAAGGGGCCAAGGAGGTGGAGAGTGCAGAGGCAAACTCCAAGTACCAAGACGAGGCAGAAGGGCAGAGGCCAAGAAACTTCATAAGACCGATGTCGATGTGCTTCTCATCCAGATAGCGAAATTAAGGGACTTGGGTTGATGCGAGTGCTCGACCAAGGAGCAGTAGGCAAGACATGGTATTGTACCTTTCTACTCAAGAGGAGTAGGCGGCAAAGGTGATGGAGAAGTCGGTACAACCCCAAAGGCGACGGATCTATCAAAGACTTACTCCAAGTTGGGGACTCCAAGTTGGAGTAAACCTTTTGCTCTTTTCGGGCAAAACTTCTTGCATTCCAGAAGTTCAATGGCAGTGGGAAGGCGAATCACAGTAGCTAACCCAACGCAAGGAGTGCAACCACTTCAAGTGCTTCAGAAGTGTGAGCAGAGAGCAGGCGAATGTTAGTAACCAGCTCAATGCATGAAGTACAAACTCGAGGAGGCCGGAGAAATCGAGTAACCTTTGCCAGGCGAAATTGAGTAACCTTTGCCTTCTCAACTGGAGAGAATGGGCGAAACCGAGTACCCCAGTTCTCTTAACTCGAGGAGGTGAGAGAAGCCACCTTACCTCCTCAACTATGAAGAGAATGGGTGAAGTCGAGTATCCCAGTTCTCTTACTTATCCAAGCAAGGGAGCTCTGCACAAGTTCTGTGACCCTTCAAAGAAAGCTTTTGGAAGACAATGGTTGTCAAATCCTCACCGTTACATACTTGGAAGTGACAACTAACAGCGGAAGAAGGTTCAATGGGCAAATATTATGGAGAAAGGACCTTAAAAACTTCAAAGTCTGTGAGGCGATGCTCGTTAAAGCTCCGAAAAGCATCTACCCAGTTCAAGCAATATGAGTATACTGCGATACTGGCACATCATAAGGTAGGTCTTTTCCTTCAGCAGAGGGATCCGCGAGAACCAACAAAGATCAGCACAACTCAGCCAACCCCACACCAGATTCAGTCATTGGTGAGTTGAAGCAGCATGGCGGATTGGAGTTCGACTACTCAACAACAATGAGAGCTAGGAGCCAAAGGGGCGTGTTGTAGCCAAAGAAGAAGATTAAAGATTCAGCAGAATGCGAGGAGATGTAGCGTCTACAGTGGCTTCGACGAGGACGTCGAAGGAATAAGTGGGGGAGAATGTCACGGACAACAATGTAAACAAGGTGTTCGATGAAATGCTTGTGTTAGTCCGTGTCCTTCGGTTTATGTACATATCTTGTACAACAAGAAGCTGCATGAGGCTTGGAAGCCCTTGTTTGATTTGCTTTATGGCCAAGTTTGGCTTGTAAATACAAGTGTGTCTTATAAGCACTTGTGGGGACATCGGTCTGTAGTGGACCATTATCCTTTGTGTGCAACCTCTCTGAGTTTGTAATGTCCATGGGTGTAATTTGTATTTTGGCTTTATAAAGTGTTTTTCTTGAGCAGTTGCTTGTGGATCCCGTGGGAGTTGCTTCTTCTGGCCCGTTTTCTCTTTTTGTAAGTCTGTGGGATTTTAGGAGATCTCGGGGAGGGCTGACCTTTGCGGACGGACACGCATGGGTGCCGCACGGCTTAGGCAAAATCAGCTAAGCCCGTGACAGGGTGGCAGCCCCTTATGGGCTGCAGCCCCTGCGGGCGACCGCCCCTTTATAGGGGGACCTTGGCTGCAGCCGACCGCCCCCTTACCAGTGGTCGGGCCATGCCATGCTGCCCCTCCTCCTAATTGCCTTCGTTGCGAAAACGTAGCAAGAACTCGTAGAACGATTCTACACGATTCAATCTTATCACACGCAGTTTAAAATGAATCTTTCGCACGAAAACCTCGGCTCTAATACCACTATTGGGAAACCTATAGCGGGTGCATCACATATGTAGCGAAAATCAAAACAAAAACCAGTTTCCCACGCAAATTAAATCGTCGTGCAAAAGATTGGGGTCACGAGAAAAACCGTAAAAATCGATAAAGCTGCGATATGTGAGAGATTGATTTTACCTAGGGAGATCATATATTGGATGTGGAACTGTTAGGTCATATATGGAATTAGTTTCTCTTGCTCTAATCAGATTCTACTGGAGAACTCCTTCTTTCTCAATCTGAATGACCTTGGCCAGAGATTTGTCTAAACAAGCACATATGGGATATTCCTCTCGTGATACTGAGAGTGGATGATCCTCTATTGACACTCAATTGCCATCGTAAGGTTGGCTACCAATCCCAATAACCAACTGTACCAGATTTTGAGCTTTCCAAACCTGTAAGTCTGGCGTTAAAGAAAGAAGTACTCATACAAGGCATCCTTGGTGTCTCAAGTCCAAGGACCAAATATACAACTGGGACTGTAGAATCGATGTCTAATATTAGGTATCATTAACCATACAACATTCCATAAGTGGATCAATCAGTGAACTCATTCTCCAATGAGCACTTGTACTATATCCTTAGTGTCTCCACACAAGTGGCTATGAGACCAGCCACCTCCATTATATGGACGGGTATATAGTACACCGGTCTGTCCAATTATCTCGATGTCCCTCTTGAGTAACCTATAACCGGGATTATTTAGGATCTATGTTAAAAGGTGAATTAATCTCATTATCGTGATCTCATCACGATCCGATTCCTATTGCATAAAACCAAAGACATCACAATATATACATGATATATATAATATAATATAAGAATATAGTAATATTAATCATAATAAAAAAGATCACACAGTGTGTCACATATGCCATCACTCACGTGATTGGCTTGTAGGGCACCAAGAGCGAAGCGACGCGGGCCGCAGGGCGGCTCGTGGGGGCCACCAGGGCACGCCGCGTGCATAGTCGGGCCACCAAGGAGCTATTGCCGTAGCCAAGAGGCGCGTTTGCCGCGGTGTGGCCGCCTTGGCGTGGCAGCGCAGCAGCAATCGCTCCGCAAGGGCGATGACGATGGGGAAAAAGATGGATATGCCCCTATGAATTCAAAAAATTTTAAGGATTGTCCTTGTTTACAGAATTTTAAAAATGTCATCAATATTTTTAGAAATTCCGAGGATTGTCCTCTCATCCAGAATTATAAAAATGCCCTTGATAATTTTAGAAATTCCTAGCATGTCCTGATTTCTAGAAAAATAATTAATTTAATAATTTAAATTAATTATTATATATATCTAGTAATCCTACATATGATGTGATGTACATGTGATGCATGATGTGGATGGATGATTATGTGCAATGTATTGTGATGTGTGTAATTATAATCATTATTATTATTGGGGCTTGCAAGACTATGTTTTTCTCGTTTGTTGTTGGGCCTGCATGCTTGTGATTATTTGTAATTATATGTAGAGGTGTAGTGGGAGCATGGAGGTTACAGTGGAACCCACGATGTCATGGCGGGAGATCACGACGCATGGTGAAGCGACAATCCGACGGAACCGATGATGATGAGATCAACAATCATAGGGCATGGAGATGCGCCGATGCACACATAGATCCTATTGTGAGTGATTAGGCCCATTGGCTTGGGCTTAATCGTATTAGGTGACGGCTCATGATCATCTGGTATGGCTTGCATATGTGATGTGTTATAAACCTACTATATATATGTATATATATATATATATTTATATATATATATATTTGCATGTGATGTAGATATATATTAAATATGTATATATGTGACACAACATATTAGGAGACCGATACGAAACAAAAATCCCTCATACGATAATATTAAGTTGGTGAGTGTGAGGCAATAAGATTGATCAATGTGGCTTCCATCGTTATAGGAAGAAATTGAATCACAACATAGGTTGAGTTGGTCAAGTCCCTCGAGGCACATATATCTATGTAATCGAGATCTTGCCTACGATATAGAGATATCAACAGTGGCCTGAGGACATAGTATGCTTGGTCGAGTCCCTCGAGGGTATATCATCGAATCAGACTATCTTGTAACGATGGTGATGACTTAACTGAACGTCATGGTTAGTCGAGTCCCTCGAGACCATGATGATTCGGAGGCTGAATGTGACAGGAATCATAGGGAGTTATGATTGGCAAGAGTTGCCTACCTTTTGGGCTTAGTGTAATTGGTCGACTCCCTCGAGGTTGCACTAAGATGCCAATTGGATCCCGATCACCACTAGGAGTCTGCTAGAGACTTCCATCTCACATGTCGAGAGTGTCGCGTGATTCGCTAAGAAAATAGTGGGAGTACATTAAAATATAAGTCCATATCTCAATTAGTATTTTTTACAAAATTTGCATGTTATTTTATTTACGCTTTATCTAGTTTTTGCTTGCAAAACCCCTACGTGGCGTACTTGATGCCAACCGCCTTATTGGTCCAAAAGCTCAATAATTTGAGAATTGTTCTTACGGAAGAGAAAATCGTATATGTCCTTAACATGATTGTGCCCATGCTGGAAGAAAGGATAAGCGAGGCTGAGATTGCTCACTTTGTGAAGTATATAGATAGTCCTAGAGGATAACTTTTATGTTTATCTTATACTTCAGTCTCTACCGGATTCCTTTTCTCACTTCATCATAAATTTTAACACGAGTAAGTTTGAGGTGGCTCTCCTTGAGCTCCTCAATATGTTGAGGGAAGCTGAAAGTGTCATCAAGAAGGAGAAGCCATATTGGTGAGACCAAAAAGAAAAGGAAGGCTAGCAAGACCCTTAAGAAGGGCAAGGGCAAAGAAAGACTAGGTCAAGCAAAGGTTGCCAAGAAATACTCGGGAAAGGACAAAGGACAATGCTTCCACTATTGCCAAGATAGACATTGGATGAGGAACTGCAAGGACTACCTTGCAGAGAAGGCGAGATAGAAGCTTGGAGAAGCTTTAGGTATATTCATGATCAGTCTCCACTTATCAGATTTTTATGATAACATATGGGTATTGGATACCGGGAGTGTTTATCATATCTGTAATTCGTTACAAGTTTTGACAAAACCTAAGAGATTGGCTAGAGGTGAGATCGACCTCAAGATGGGTAACGGAGTAAGAGTTGCTGCAGTTGCTATTGGAGAGGTCACCCAACATATGCTTGATGGAGCTATTAATGCATTAGATGCATGTTATTTTGTTCCCTCTTTTATCAAAAATATTATTTCTATCTCTTGTTTGACAATTAGTGGATATAAATTAGTTTCTGAGAATAATAGTTGTTCAATAATTATGGATGATGAGATCATCACTAGAGGGACCCTTATATGTGTTAGATACTTCTCGACATATCCTGAATATAAATATATCTAAGAAGAAAAGAGATGATGTGAATAATGCATACCTATGGCATCGTAGGCCAGGTCATATACATGAGGGAAGGATTCCAAAGTTGCTGAAAGATAGATACTTAGATCAATTTGACTTTAAGACATACAACTTGTAAACCTTACCTTTGTGGGAAGATGACCAACTCTCCTTTTAGTGGAACTAGAGAGAGAGCCATGGAGTTATTGGAACTCATACATAGTGATGTATGTGGTCCCATGTCGACTAAGGCTATAGGTGGCTACTCATACTTCATTACATTCACTGATGATTTCCCTAGGTATGGATACGTATACTTAATAACGTACAAATATGAGGTCTTCGAGAAATTCTATCCCGGTAGACAATGAGATTCTATCCCAGTAGACACCTCCTTATACATCTCAGCTCAAAGGTGTATCAGAAAGGAGGAATCGCAGGTTGTTAGACATAGTGCGGTCCATGATGAGTTTCACTGACCTACCCATCTCATTCTGGGGGTACACCCTAGAGATTGCAGCTTACTTTCTGAACAGAGTTTCATCAAAGTCGGTAGTGTCTATACCATATGAGATATGGAAAGGAAGGAAGCCTGATCTTAAGATTGTTAAGATTTGGGGCTATCCTGCCCATGTTAGAAGACACAACCCCGATCAGTTGGAATTAAAGATAGAATGTTGCACATTCGTGGGATACCCAAAGGAAACTTGTGGGTATTATTTCTATCATTCCGAGGACCGAAAGGTCTTTGTTGTCTAGAGAGTTGTGTTCCTTGAGAAAGAATACATTCTTAGTGGAAATAGTGGGAGTGAGATAGAATTTAGCGAGGTTGGAGAACCTAGCGCAAGCACCATCCCAGAGCCTGAGTCTGTTCAGGTGCCTAAAATATAAATTCCAAATTTACGTGGGTATACTAGAGTATCTTACCCTCTTGAAAGATATATGGGACATATCAGTGGAGATGGCTCTCAGGATGTTGATCCTCAAACCTACGAGGAGGCTATTATGAGTATAGATTCTAAGAAGTGACAAGAAGCCATGAATTCTGAGATGGATTCTATGTACTCTAACAAGGTTTGAAACCTTGTGGATGCACTTGAGGGTATCATACCCATCGGCTACAAATGGATTTTTAAGAAGAAGATTGAAGTAGATGGAAAGGTAAAGACCTATAAAGCAAGGTTGGTAGTTAAAGGATATCGTCAAAGACAAAGAGTTAACTATGATGAAACCTTTTCACCTGTAGTCATGCTTAAGTCCATTAGAATTATTTTGGCCATTGCAACACACGATGACTATGAGATCTGGCAGTTGGATGTCAAAATGACATTCCTTAATGACAACCTCGAGGAAGAGGTGTATATGTACAACAAGAGGGATTCGTATCCAAAGAGAGTCCATCTAAAGTGTGCAGGTTGCTTAGATCCATTTATGGATCAAAGCAAGCTTCCCGAAGTTGGAACATAAGATTTGATGAGATGATCAGATCTTATGACTTCGTTAAGAACGAAGATGAGCCTTGTGTGTATAGGAAGGTAAGTGGAAGCGCTATCACCTTCTTGGTGCTATATGTGGATGACATCTTAATCATTAGGTATAATATAGGAATGCTCTCCACAGTAAAGGCTTGGTTATCCATAAACTTCTTCATGAACGACCTAGGGGAAGCATCCTATATTTTGGGGATCTGGATCTATAGAGATAGATCCAAAAGAATGTTTGGCTTGTCCCAGTCTAGGTACATAGACTCTGTTGTCAAAAGGTTTGGCATAGAAAATTCAAAGAGAGGTCTCATACCGATGAGACATGGAATATCACTTTCTAGGAGTATGTCACCAAAGACTCCTGAAGAAAGGGCATACATAGATAAGATACCTTATGCCTCAGCGATAAGATCTATCGTGTATGTGATGCTATGTACTAGGCTTGATATAGCACATGCTTTGAGTGTCACGAGTAGGTATCAGGCCAATCCAGGTTTAGAAGACTAGAAGGCAGTAAAGTGTATCCTTAAGTACTTGAGAAGCACTAAGGATCTTTTACTAATATATGGAGAAGGTAGCCTCTAGGTTGAGGGCTATACGGACTCAAGTTTTCAGTCTGACATTGATAATAGCAAGTCGAATTCAGGATTTATTTTCATCCTGAATGGAGGAGCAGTAAGCTGGAAGAGTTTCATGCAAGATACTACTGTTGACTCGACCATAGAGGTAGAATACATTGTTGCAGCAGAAGCAACAAAGGAAGGGGTGTGGATAAAGAAGTTCATCAAGGACTTGGGAGTCATACCAACATGGAGCTGACTCCCATATATTGTGACAGTGACAGAGCGATAACTCTAGTAAAGGAACCCAGGTCTCATTAAAATTGTTTTGAGGAGGTTCCATCTGATTAGAGCAATCATGACCCGAAAAGATATAGCAATGAAAAAAGTTTCATCCAAAGATAACATTGCAGATCTACTGACGAAGCTGCTAGCTCAGATTGTATTTGAGCGTCACAGAGGTCTAATAGGGATCAGACACATAGGTGATTGGCTTTAGGTCAAGTGGGAGATTGCTGGTTACAGGTGCCCTACAAGCCAATCACGTGAGTGATGACACGTGTGACACATCGTGTTATCTTTTTGCTTATGATTAATATTGATATATTTTCATATTATACTATATGTAGCATATATATTGTGATGTCCTTGGTTCTGTGCAATGGGAATCGGATCATGATGAGATCACAATAATGAGATCGATTCACCTTTAAACACAGATCCTAAATAATCTCGATCATAGGTTACTTGAGAGGGACATTGAGATAACCAAACAGACCGATGTACTATATACCCATCCATATGATGGAGGCGATTGGTCTCATAGCCACTTGTATGGAGACATTAAGGATATAGTACAAGTGCTCATTGGAGAATGAATTTACTGACTGATCCGTTTATGGAATGTTGTATGATTAATGATACCTAATGTCAGACAGTGATTCCATAGTCCCAGTCGTGTATCTGATCCTTAGACTTGAGACACCAAGGATGCCTTATATGAGTACTCCTTTCTTTGACACCAAACTTACACATTTGGAAAGCTCCAGATCTGATACAGCTAGTTATCGGGATTGGTAGCCAACCTTATGAAGGTAATTTAGTGTTAATAGAGGACCATCCACTCTCGGTATCATGAGATGAATATCCCATATGTGCTTGCTCTGTCAAATCCCTGGCCAAGGTCATTTGGATTGAGAGAGAAGGAGTTCTCTATTAGAATCCAATTAGAGCAAGACAAACTAATTTCATTTGTGACATAACAGTACCATGTCCAATATATGGTCTCTGGGATAAACAGGTCCGACGGATTCGATCCCCTTGTACCCATCTGGGACTATGGCGTAGTGGCCTAGTACGTCCATAGTCGATGAGTCAAGTGAATTGTTATGAAGATAATAATTCACTATATCAGAAGGAGTTCTGATAGGAGTGACTCACGACCAGCTCGGTATCGGGCCTAGAGGGTTACACAATATGGTGGATGCTTCAATAAATGGAGAATTGGATGAAGATTCAATTAGCCCCTATTCTTATTAGATGAGACCCTATGCTAATGGGCTCCTTGCTTAAGGCCCAATTAGTAGCCTAAGGAGATTATTCGATAGAGATCCAACAATGCAAGGTTAGTGGGTTATTGGATGAAGATCCAATACCCACTAAGGCAGGAGCTCTAGATTTTTGGTGGCTCTCTATAAATAGGAGGGGAGACTCATAGTTGATAGGCTGTAGCTTTAGCCACCACCTCCTATTCTCCTCCCTCCCTCTGAGCAAGAGTTGTAAGATCAGATTGGAGGAGTTTCGCTATAGAGATCGATTGTATGGATACTGTTAGAGAGGAGAACACTTGACCTCCTTCATCTTCTCCATACTGTCACAGGCTTAGTTGATTTTGCCTAAGCCGTGCGGCACCCATGCGTGTCCGTCCGCAAAGGTCAGCCCTCCCTGAGATCTCCTAAAGTCCCATAGACTTATAAAAAGAGAAAATGGGCCAAAAGAAGCAATTCCCACGGGATCCACAAGCAACTGCTCAAGAAAATACTTTATAAAACCAAAATACAAATTACACCCATGGATATTACAAACCCAGAGAGGTTGCACACAAAGGATAATGGTCCATTACAAACCGAAGTCCCCACAAGTGCTTATAAGACACACTTGTATTTACAAGCCAAACTTAGCCATAAAGCAAATCAAACTAGGTCAACTTCATAAGCCCGCTTCTTGTTGTACAAGATATGTACCTAAACCGAAGGACACAGACTAACACAAGCATTTCATCGAACACCTTGTTTACATTATTGTCTGTGACATTCTCCCCCACTTATTCCTTCGATGACCTCGTCGAAGCCATTGTAGATGCTGCATCTCCTCGCATTTTGCTGAATCTTTAATCTTCTGCTTTGGCTGCAACACGCTCCTTTGGTTACTAGCCGCTCTCTACCGCTATTGTTGAGTAGTCGAACTCTAATCCGCCATGCTGCTTCAACTCAGCAATGACTGAATCTGGTGTGGGGTTGCCTGAGTTGTGTTGATCCTTGTTGGTTCTCGCGGATCCCTTTGATGAAGGAAAAGACCTGCCTTGTTATGTGCCAGTATCGCAGTATACTCTTATTGCTTGAACTGGGTAGATGCTTGTTGGAGCTTTAACGAGCATCGCCTCACAGACTTTGAAGTTTTTAAGGTCCTTTCTCCATAATGTTTGCCCATTGAACCTTCTTCCGCTGTTAGTTGTCACTTCCAAGTATGTTCGCATCACTCCCTCTTAGTCAATTAGGAAATGAAGTGGAAAAACTACTCTCAATAGCACTAATCACTAACGGTGAGGATTTGACAACCATTGTCTTCCATAAGCTTTCTTTGAAGGGTCACTGAACTTGTGCAGAGCTCCCCTGCTTGGATAAGTAAGAGAATTGGGATACTTGACTTACCCATTCTCTTCGTAGTTGAGAAGGTAAGGTTACTTAGCTTCGCTCACCTCCTCGAGTTAAGAGAATGGGGTACTCGGTTTCGCCCATTCTCTCGAGTTGAGAAGGTAAAGGTTACTCAATTTCGCCTGGCAAAGGTTACTTGATTTCGCCTGCCTCCTCGAGTTTGTACTTCATGCATTAAGCTGGGTACTAACATTCGCCTGCTCTTTGCTCATACTTCAGAAGCACTTGAAGTGGTTGCACTCCTTGTTTTGGTTTAGCTACTGTGATTCACCTTCCCACTACCATTGAACTTCTGGAATGCAAGAAGTTTTGCCCGAAAAGAGAAAAAAGTTTTCCCCAACTTGGAGTCCCCCAATTTGGAGTAAGTCTTTGATAGATCTGGTTGCCTTTGGGATTGTACCGTCTTCTCCATCACCTTTGCCGCCTACTCCTCTTGAGTAGAAAAGTACAGTACCATGTACTACCTACTTCGTTCCTTAGTCGAGCACTCCTGCATCAACCCGAAGTCCCTTAATTTCGGCTATCTTGATGAGAAGCCCATCGACATCGGTCTTATTAAGTTTCTTGGCCTCTGCCCTTCTGCCTCGTCTTGGTACTTAGAGTTTGCCTCTGCATTCTCTACCTCCTCGGCCCCTTTTACGACTAATGCTCTCCCTCCATGAGAGCAAGGGATTGATGACTTCACGGAAGTCCCGCATCTGCGGTACCATGCCGCTGCCAAGTCCATTGCACTACTATCTGTTATCTTGCATCATCATCCCTTCCTTCGCGATCGGTAGATCTATCTCTGCGGCATTGTAGAGCTCCTCCAAGTCCACCTCCTTTCTAACCAATGCTTTTCTTTTGGGTAGCTGAGCCCCGCTGGACTTGTCGTCGCTTCCTCGCCCCTTTCGACCACCTGCTTCGACACCACTGTGTCCTCCTAGCAGTTCTCCTTGGTCGATGGAGAGACAGACTACAACTCTTATGCATGGCCTCTGCCATCTTGTTGCAGGGCTCGTGCCGATTCTGTTCTCCTTAGCTTCCTTGTTAGCAATGTTCGCTTACTCAGCCTTGTCCTCTGACTTGCCGGGCTCCCTTAAGTGAATGTGAGCACTGAAGCGATCCAACTCTCCAACTGCTCCGATTAATCAAGTCCCCTCCATGGGACTCACTGGTACTTGCAATTTGACTACTCCCTTGATGGTACACAGCCCCCATATACTGACGACCGAGACTTTCATCTAATGCAAACTTCGATACATACACACGGAAGACCCGCCTCTGCGGTACTGTGGCATTCACTCCTTGAATCCACAGCCCTTCTTGCCGTTGCATTGTTCACCGAAGTGGAGCTCCCAGCAACTCCTGATCATTCACATGATCACGTCCCCCTCCATGAGACTCACTGGTACTTGCACTTGGACTTCTTCCTCAGTGGTATACAGCTCCCATATGCTGATGACTAAGGCTTTCATCCAATATAAGCTTCGATGCACACACAAAGACCCGCCTCTGTGGTACTACAACATTCACTCCTTGAATCCATAGCCCTTCTTCTTGTTGTGTTGTACACCAAAGTGGAGCTCCTAGTAACTCCTGATCATACCTCCGCATGATCTTTGTCCCTCACGGGACAAGATTGCCTGTATTGCATTGCCATGAACTATTCCACCATGATCTGCTGTACCATGTCGCCTCCTAGTGACATCTCCATGGCACACAGATTCTCGTGTGATGAACTCGGACTACGACTTCTCCACGTGTGGCCTCTGCCAACACATCATAGGGCCTCCACCATCTTTGATTTTTAGTTTGCTCCCTTGGCAATTCCCCTTCGTCCGCCCACTCTTGGGTTACACCTGGACGAAGCATAGCTCTAGGACAGTCCATCGCCTAGTAGCTCCTGAAGTCCCCTAACTTCGCTAGAGTTGGTGCACCATTGTCTGGATCTTGGGCCTCTATCCCCCACCAACACAATCTTGCTATGCACCTCTTGTTCTTGACAACTCGAATAGAAACACCATGGCATATTCTTCAAGAGTACCCACCTCTGCGTCCTCTTGCCCCGTACTAAGGTCTCATGATCCTAAATTTGCCTTCGCAAGTTGAATCACCTTAGTTACTCCATCAAATGCATCTCTGAGGTAGCTTGCATGTGCCTTGAAGCTCCCTTCATCTTTGGCACCATGCAAAATAAGTCTGTCCCATCAGAATGGAGAACCCATAGAACGACATGATCCCACTCTTGCCTCTACAAGAGTTCATGCCCTTGACCTCTGTCCAAGGAAAGCTCCGTGCCTCCGCTCCATGTTCCATCTTTTATGTCGACTCCCTTCATGCGGCTTGGATACTTCACCGAGTTCCACCTAAGTCGCTCTACTCCTCGATTTGCACTGAGTTGATAGTGGCCCTCACGTCCACCATTCCACGGGTCAACCCTCACGTCCACTATTCCTTGAATGCCAAACCAGGATGCCCGCTCCTCTGAGCGACTCCTTTCCCTACATCTCAATGTCTGTTTCCCCCAAACGGTTGCGCATGTTGGCTGTCCTCCATATAGCCTAGCTAGGTCCCCCACATTTGTATGGCAAGTGTTTCTGCGTGTGATTGTCCCGCTGTGATACCACATTGTCATAGGCTTAGCTGATTTTGCCTAAGCCGTGCGGCACCCACGCGTGTCCATCCGCAAAGGTCAGCCCTCCCCGAGATCTCCTAAAATCCCATAGACTTACAAAAAGAGAAAACGGGCCAGAAGAAGCAATTCCCACGGGATCCACAAGCAACTGCTTAAGAAAACACTATATAAAACCAAAATACAAATTACACCCATGGACATTACAAACTCAGAGAGGTTGCACACAAAGGATAATGGTCCATTACAGATCGAAGTCCCCACAAGTGCTTATAAGACACACTTGTATTTACAAGCCAAACTTGGCGTTAAAGCAAATCAAACTAGGGCTACTAAGCCTACTGCAAGCTCGCTTCTTGTTGTACAAGATATGTACCTAAACCGAAGGACACGGACTAACACAAGCGTTTCATCGAACACCTTGATTACATTGTTGTCCGTGACAATACGGATCTGGAATACAGGGATATACAATCTCCCTAGGTAAAATTAATCTCTCACATATCGTGGTTTTATTAGTTTTTGCGTTTTTCTTGTGACCCAATCTTTTGTATGATGATTTGATCTACGTGGGAAACCAGTTTTTGTTTTGATTTTTGCTGCGCATGTGATACACCTGCTGAGGTTTCCCTACATTTTTCAATCTTCAGATCTAGACAGGACTCTTTCTCACTATTGGGAGGTGATGTGGAGAGGCCTTTTAATGTCAAAATTATTAATGCAAAAGGGGAGAAAATAGGCAGCAACACGATTTGGCCAAAGGCTACTTATACCATGGTAAGAGCCTTATAAGGGCTCTCGGTCATAGCAACCAACTACAAACCAAGACCAAGCATACTACTCTTGGTAAGTAGCAAGCCCCTAAGCAGCCAAGGAGTCTTGGCCGCATAGAGAACCCCTAGTGGATAGGGTTTCCTAGTTGTAGGTGTTAACCCTTCAATCGAGGACTCTTGGCCATGGGGGTAGCATGGCAGCTAGGGCTTTACTAACCACCTATGCCAACTTGCAACTAAGGGTGTCAACTACAAGAGACACCTTGGGGGCCAGGGTTTCCTAGTCGCCCATGGTTGCCTTGTGGCCAGGGACTCCTGGCCATAGGGGTGTCCCTAACGGCTAGGTTTTCCTAACCGCTTAAGGATTGTTTTCTCCAATGTGGGGCACCCTATGGTAAGATATTCTAAAATCTAAAAAAATAATTAATTAAATAGTTTAATTAATTATAATTATCTAGTTGTCCTATATGATGATGTGTACATATGATGTATGATATGGACGGAGGATCATGGACCATGTGATGTGATGTGTGTATATATAATTATTATTATTATTAGGGACTACAAGCCTATAATTTTCTCATTTATTGTTGAGTCTACATGCTTATGATTATGTTGTAATTATAGAGGAGGCATAGCAGGAGCATGGATGTGTAAGTGAGACCCACGACATCGAGACAAACGATCGTGATGCATGGAGATGCATCGAGATGCCAACAGAATTGATGATGAAGAGATGGATGATCATAGGGCATGGAGATGTGCCAATGCACACATAAACTGTGATGTAAGTTATCGAGCCCACTTGCTCGGGTTCGATTACGTTAAGCTATGGTCAGTAATCATGTGGGGTGATTGCTCAAATGTGATATATGGATGTTTATACACATACTAGCTATTTATATATATCTGGATGCCATTTAGATATATATTAAATATGTATATATGTGACATTTCATATTAGGAGACTAAATCAAAGCCCCTCCTATGATTATATTAAGCCGATAGATGTCATATGTACTTGTGGCATTATAGGTTAGGTCATATCTATAAGGAAAAAAATTCAAAAGTTGTTAAAGGATAAATATTTAGATCCATTCAACTATAAGTTATATGCAACTTGCAAATCTTACCTTCATAGAAAGTTGACCAACTCTCTATTTAGTAGAACTAGACAAAGAGTCACTAAGTTTCATATAGGTCGGTAGTATTTACACCATATGAGATATGGTAAGAGAAGAAACCCGATCTTAAAGTTGTTAAGATTTGGTGCAAACCTGCCCATGTAAAAGAACACAACCCCAATAAGTTAGAATCAAGGATAAAGCGATGCAAGTTCATAGGATATCCTGAGAAAACTTGTGGATACTATTTCTATAATCCTAAGGACCAAAATGCCTTTGTTAACAAGAGGGTAGTGTTTCTTGAAAAGGAATACATTTTTAGTGGAAACAAAGGGAGCATGATAGAGTTGAGTGAGGTTGGAGAACCTAACTCAAGCACCATTTCAGAGGCGGAGTCTATTTAGGAACCTAACACACAAGTTCTAACTTTGCATAGGTTTGGTAGAGTGTCCCACCCTCTTGAAAAATATGTAGGACATATCAATGTTGAGGACACTCGGGTTGTTGATCCTCAGACCTATGAGGAGGCTATTACGAGTATAGACTCTAGGAAGTAGAAAGAAGCCATGAATACTGAGATGGATTCCAAGGACTCCAATAAAGTTTAGAACCATGTTGATGCACTTAAGGGTATCATACCCATAGACTACAAATATATTTTCAAGAATAATATCGGAATAAATGGAAAAGTGTAGACCTATAATGCGAGGCTGGTGGCTAAAGGGTATCATCGAAGGCAAGGAGTTGACTATGACAAAACATTCTCATTCGTATGTCAGGATCAATTAGCACTAAGAAAAAGGGGGAGGGGTGAATTAGTGCCAGTGTAAGTTTTTATTTTAAACAAAAGCTTTTCTCTTAAATCAAGATAGGAAATCTGAAGCTTTTCATTCAAGTAAAATAAGTGAAAAATGGCTAAGTTAATAAGCAAACCTGAAAAATTAGCAACATTGAAGGGAAGTGCTTGATGTAAAAACTGTACTTCCAAAGAGTGAACTCAATCAGAAGCGTCAATACAAAATTCGTAAGCAATGAAAGCAAGGAAATAACTCACAAGTTTTATAGTGGTTTAACACTAATGGCCTATCCTCCTTCTTGAGGCACACCAACGTCTACTATCGATCTTCTTTGGGTGAAGACCAAACCCTTACACTTTGCTTTACAAGGGAGACTTGAGAATTTTATAACTCTATACTTTCTTCCTTACCCTTTTCTTGTTCTTACAATCCACATAAGTTTTTCATAAAATTTTATTCCCAAATTATTGTTTTGAATGTAAGTAAACTTGGGGTTTTTATAGGACCCAAATAGCTTTAGAATTTGGAGCCAAAAATCAAACTCACCCTAAAAATCCGAGTATGGGCAGTTCACCTACTGACCTAGGCAGGTCAATCACCAAAAGTGCCTAGATTCCTGGGTACGGATGGTTCAGCTGCTCAGCTTGGGCTGTTTAGCCGCTAACAGTCGCTCCAAATCCTATGTGGTGCTAGTTGAACCATCGCTCACCGATGGTTTACCCGCTGGAATCTCCGGAAAACTAGTTCCCTCCACTTTTCAAATTTCAGCTTGAACTTGATGTTGACCAATGCTTTGGTTAACCAATTGAGCTCAACTTGAGCTCAATCAAACCCCTAGTGGACCCAATTGCCTCTTTGAGTTGATTTCAAAATCACACTCAAATTAGACTCACACTTAACATATAACATAAATATTATAATCAAATATGACCACCAAGCTTAATGACCTCACTCCCACATTCCAGCAACCTCCAATATATCCAGCGGTAAGTTTCACAGTCTTCCTTCAATGATCTCCCAGCATGTTCCTAGCGTGCTTTCCGATCCCTTCGACGAATCTCCTAGTGAACTCCTGGTGAGCTCCCATCGCATCGTCCAATCCTTGGCCCGATACCTAAGCTTGATCCTAGGTATATGTCTGATGTATAACTCCTCTCGTCATGGTTAAAATTGCATGATGCTAACTATGACTTAATTAATTACAATCATAATGACCAACACATCCACATCATGACCTTTTCAACTCTTGGTAAGTGTTTCGACTACTAGCAACAATCTTCCATCAAGTCTTGATCTTCTTTTGGTGAACTCCCATGTGCCGTCTTGGCAAGCTCTTGATACCCTCGACGAACTTCTGAGGCACTCCTAGCGAGTTCCCAACCGCATCATCCAAACCCTAACCCAATGCATAGACTTGACTTTAGTCAATCTTAATTGTCATATTCTCTATGTCATAGTTAATCATGTATTAATCAACTTCTAAAAACCCATGTTAGATCAATAACTCATCAATTAATTTTATCATCAAAATTTGAGATTTAACAATATTCCCTTTTTGATAATGACTATCAATTGATGACAGAATTTAATTCTAACTCCCCCTAAATCCATGTCACTTAAATTTAAGAGAAATACACACTCTTAAATTTAAGCAATCAACATTCAATATAAATTTCAACATAAATTTACATCAAGTCATCAAATTATGAATTTTAAAAATAATTATAAATCCATATCCATATCCAAGATATCCAATTCATATCCATATCCAATATATCCATGTATTTCGATAATATCATATGTTATCAATGTCCATTTCTCCCCCTTTTTCATCAACAAAAAAGTGAAATATATAGCTAATAATTTCAAAACACATGATGACATTATTCCCTCTTAGTATATGGATTATAAAATTTTCTTCCCCTTGATTAATAAGGAGAGAAACAATTGAGGTGTTGTTAATTCATTTCATCATTAAAAAGAGCTCTTAATAAATTTTAAAATCAATACTAAGATGAGCTCTAAAGTCCAAGAGATTTAAAGACTACTTATGTATTTCAAATGTAGTAAAAAAATCATCTCTTGAAACAAAAAATTATCTATTGTAAATTTAAAATGTAGCAATTCATCATCTTCATGCTATTTTTCTCCCCCTTTTTGTAAACAATAAAAACATGGAAAAAGTTTTCAAAAATGTTATCACAAAAAGGCTTCATCTTATGAAATTTAGATTAGTAATTTATATATTTTAGCATTCCTAGGTCTCAACCTCAATCTTGTATATATAAAATTTCGAATATAAGCTCAACAAATCTTTTTCATGTAAATCTTTTTCTTCTCTTTTGAGAAGTGCAAGCTAGCAATTTTTGCTTCCTTCGCAATGTTTAAGCTAGCAAATTTATATCATGCAAAATAACAAATTTTGCTCCCCTTTTGTCATTGTCAAAAATAGGAGATGGTTACAATAATGTAACACTTTTCCATTACATCATTTTTCAAATCATCACATCAAATATATCATGAAAAATTAATATGATGATCAGATATAGAATTTATTAAAACAAATTATGAATATCAAGAGATAAATTATAGGAGACACACATAAAATATCTTGATTCATGCATAAGAATTCTCAAGTTATAAAAATCTCCTTTTAATTAATACGAGAACACATAATAAGAGATTTTGTTTCATAAAAGATTTCAAGTTATAATTCCAAGAAATTAAAATCATGATATAGGTAAAGAACTCATTCAATTTCAAAATCATCAAAATTACTTTAAACAAGGGATTCGAAATGAAATAAATACATTTATTGTTCTCTTGAAATGCTAGTGATTTCCTTTCTCCCTTTTTGGATTGTAAATAATGAAAATGAGTCTTAGGGGATCAAATAATCTTAGTTCATAAATCCTAAGACATATAACTCGTTTAGATAGATTCCTTTTTTTAATAAAATAGAAGAACGATCTTGATAAAAAGTTTTAACTTATAATTGTCAAATATCATAAATCTTCTTTCTATTAAAAAGAGAAAATCATAGAGATCAATAACGTGATTCCCATAACATGTAAGTTAAATCAAGAAATTAAGAGAATATTCATGATAATAAAATCTCTTTCAATTTTTAACTTATCATAAATTTAAGAAATACTAATTTTAGTGATAAGTTATGTCATTCATGAGTTTTAAAATAAGTCATGTCAAGAAAGATATTGATATCAAATGACATTCATGAATACTAAAAGATATGATATACTAAAAGATATTATTTAATTAAATAAATCTCTGCTTAGATAATAAAATAGAATCTTAAAAGATCAAAGAAGATGATAGAACCTCAGAAGGAGCTCTATATATTTTGATCATTGAGGGGGATCAACCCTTGGAATGCTATATGGGTTTCTCCCTCCTAGACTCGGCATAAGGTTGAATTAAAATTGTAGATTGCTTGATTCAAGAGAGGAGACGACTATATCATTATATAGGGATCAAAACCCTAGCCTAAGGGGTTGCTTGCCTAAGTAAAATTATCCTTTTGCCCCTCCTGCCTACCTTAATAGGAATAAGGGGCGACTAGGTTGGCTCTATAGCTGACCTAAGCAAGGGGAAACCCTAGCTAACCAACCCAGTAAGGGGGTGATGACCACTAAGCCCTAAGGGCTAATGTAAACCCTAGTCATACTCCTTTATAAGATAGGAGTGACTTTATTACAATCTAGTAGGGTTTTATTGACTACTTCTAGGGAAATTAAGACTCAACCCTACTAGACTCCTATCAAATCCGCCCTCTTAAAATCAGCCTTGTCCTCAAGGCTGAAGTTCCATGAACTCAAGGAATTGGGTCTTCAGCTCCTCATCTACTTGGGTGTCAGTTGGAAGAACTTGAGCTGAGTCAGCATCTTTAAATTTCTATTTGAGGTGGAATACTTGCAGGATCAATTATAATTTGGATCTGGTGCATGGATCTAATATCTAGGTTAGGGCCCCAATATGATTCCCAATTTTATAAGGTCCAAAAAAATAAGGAGAACACTTTCTTAACGCTTAAATTTCATGCTAGTGGAGTTGGAGATGAAGGGGGACTTGATCTTTCTCTGGAAACTTTCTTCTGCTCTAGCGTTTGTCAAGAGGAAGTTTCTTCCTTGCATGGGCTGCCACATGATTGCTTTGTAATAGTAGTCATACCTTCTTTTGGAGTGAGGGCTATCCTCTAATAAAATCTCTAATGGTCTAAGCCCGATCTGAGTCTGAGGTGGGTAGGAGTGGTAATTTTTCGGGGCCCATTTTAACTTCTTCATGTTGTTGACCATCTTGTATGAGAATGGTGATGACTCCCACTCTAGTTGTGTCTGCTCAAATAATAAACACTTGGCCATGATTTGGTATAGATGACATCGTAGTCGTGAGGGCTATAGTTCAACTCGGCCAAGGTGGTGCATCTTTCTTTATAATAAGAGGGATGATGTTCATGCTTCATTGAATCCTGCGAATGATCCTTTCCCTTTTCTGATTTCGCCACTGGAGGGGCTCAATTTTCTCATGGTCTTGAGCTGTAGATTGGATGTCATCATTAAGGAAGTCTTTAAGCATCATGATCTGATCCTGGGGAAAGTCATGGAAGTCACCTGAGATCAGCAGCCATTATGAGTTTGATGGGATGTAACACTTTAGAAATAGGTTATCTCTGGAGAAAAGGATGTAGGGATGTATTGTACTGAAAAATAAGCATGGTCGAACAATCTGTGACTCTATCAACTCTTGGACAACCCTTTTATTTTTGATCTTCTAAGGTTGTAGGAAACAATCTGGTCGAGCAACAATTGGTAGAAGTTTTGGCTTGTTCAGCATAGGGTGGTCGGACAGCTTTAGAGGAGGTAATTGGCTGAGTTTGGTGGAGACGCCCAAAATTTTAGCAAGTTATGGGAGAGGGTTCTTATCTTCAATCTCATGAAACCTTTTAATTTGAATTTGAAAACTACTAGATTTTTCTTTTAGTACCCCCTCTAAGTGTTGTGTTGTGGTTGTAGTCACTGGGCTCCCTCGTAGAATCACCTACTTTCCTTTTCAGAAAAATTTCATGGTTAGCTTCAAAAAATTCTAAAAAAAACATCTCCAATCGTAGACAACCAATCAATGCCAAGCACTATATTAAAACCATCAAGAGGGAGGAGGAAAAAATCAGCAACTACGTCTTGCTCCTATAGGATCAGTTTTACCCCTGGGCACTTATGGCTGCACTTCAGAATTTGGCCATTAGCTACCTTGACTTTGAACCCATTATAATCTTCTTTTTGGAGCACTAAGTGGACAGCAACCTTATTACTCTTGAAGTTGTGTGTGCTCCTAGCATCGATGAGGATGATAATGGACTACTGCTCGAGAAACCCTTCGATCTTCAAAGTTTGCAGGTTGGTGTAGCCGGCTAAGGTAGGGGCCATGCGGATGGCCAGTTGTGGTATATCCTTCTCCTTGGGCTCGAGAGTCGTATCTTTAAATTTGGGTTCTTTAGTGGGCGCAATCATCAGTGGTGTCTCCTTACATTTGTGTTCTAGGCTCCATAGTTTATTACAACACCCACATAGGCCCTTTATCAATTTATCATGAAGGTCTTCTCTTGTTAATTTTTATGGCTAAGGGGGTCAGCTGATAGTAGGAGGAGGTGAAAGCTTTAGTGCTGCTGGTCGAGGAACAACTCTTGTCTTCCGAGCTTCATAGTTCAATTGCTCCTCTTGATGTCGCGCAAATGAGATGACTGCCTTAAGTGTGTACGGTTGTCGCGCTTTAACTTCTTTCTGAATTTTCTGCTTCAAGCCCTCTATAAAAGTCCTTAATATTTATTTTTCAGACCAATCATAAGTTTGATTAGATAACCTTTTAAACCTGGTTTGGTACTCTTGGATGGTGGAGGTTTGACGGATCATCGCTAATTCTTTACTAAGGCTCTTTTTATAATCCAAATTTGCACTGTATTATGATCTTATTGGGCTCGATGATCAACTCAATCTAAACTCCTTAAAGAGAGTGCATAATTTAAAATCCATATGCATCTCAAGAGCCTCCAATTTGGCTTCGAATAAGCCCACCAATGTCATGACATAAGGACCATCAACCAGATTTTCGGATCAAATGCAGGGGGTAATGGCAGATTGATTTGATCTACGGCTCGGGTGGAAGGTGAAGGCGTATGTCACAGCAATTGTGGGAATTACTTGAGAAGGTAGAGGCTGCTGAGATGGCTACAGGGGCAGCAAGATTGCTGCTTTGATACCAGATGATAGAACCCTAGAAGTAGCTCTATAGATTTTGATCCTTTAGGGGGATCAATTCTTGGAAAGCTATAGGGGTTCCTCCCTCCTAGACTCGGCACAAAAAATTGTAGATTGCTTGATTCAAGAGGGGGTGGCTACATCATTATATAAGGATTAAAAACCTAGCCTAAGGGGGTGCTTGCCTAAGTAAAATTATCTCTTTGCCCCTCTTATAGCCAACCTGCTTTAATAGGAACACGGAGCGACTAGGTTGGCTTTATAGTCGACCTAAGAAGGGGGCGGTCATTAAGCCCTAAGGGCTAATCTAAACCCTAGCCATACTCCTTTATAAGGTAATAGTGACTTTATTATAATCTAGCAGGGTTTTATTGACTACTTCTATGGAGATTAGGACTTAACCCTACTAGAGTCCTATCAGAAGAGCATTCATTCATAATGATATCATATTATAGATATCAAGATCATGAGTTAATTTTAAGGATGCAAAAAACTATAAAATCTTGATTTATATATATGAAACTTCAAATTTTCAAGAATATAGTTCATAAGAAGATTTTTAAGTTTCACTTTCTAAACATGCCAAAATCATGATAATAACTTATTCAAGTTCAAATCATCAAATCATCAAAATCACTTTCATAATTCAAGAGATTCATAAAAATAACATAATTGATTCATTAATCTCTTTTTGAAAAATTTATAAGATAGAGAAATTTTAAAGAAAAATGTATTCCCTTTTTATTTCATACAATCATGTCTTTGTCTTTTAAGTCAAATAAAAACATGAGAGATTTCTTTATGACGAAAATCAATAAGCCATCAATCACAACAATCATCATGCATAATTTTGAAATATAAATTTATTAATCATGATCACTATGCATCATTATATTATCAAGTATGATTTATTGAACATAAAGCATCTTCTATCAAAATAAAAAAATAATATAAAAATCACCAAGATATACATTATATTATTTCTTAAAAGCAAACATAGTATTTATCTTAAGCATTTAAGTCTAATATTTTGTTCCTTTATCATAAGATATGTAATTTTCATAATCAATATATTTTTTTAAAATCACTAGAAAATGAAGCATGGTTTTTCTCTCCCTGTTCTATATTGTTCTATGCTTAAATTCTATCATTCACTAATAATCATTTATCACACAACCCATACACTATCATAACATTTAAATCATGTAACATTTAAATCAATCATTCAACAATGATATTTTACTTAGCCAAAAATACCATAAATATTTAAGTCATTTAATGATAACCTTTGCATTTAATGATAGACAATGATTTTGAACCTATCATTTAATCATAATAATCATCAAAATCTTTTTTTTATAAATTTGAATTTAAATAAAGTTTCTAGCATACCAAAGTTAGAGTGATCAAAATTAATGAGTTATCCAAAGATTCATTAATAATGATTTTATTTTAATTTTATTTGTTATTACTTAGGCTAGTGAGCTTTGAAAGAGTATTAGATCTCAAGTCATGTGCCTTGAGCATCTACTTTCAAAATATTGCTTAGTGCTTTTAGCCTTATTATGATGTAACTTTATATTATCGGAGGATTTGATTTACGTACCCATTTGATTTTGTGCCCTTTATGATATGTTCTTCCTATTTTCTCTAATAGCTTAAGATTGTTTATGGTTACTTTAGGAACTCAAATTAATTTATGTGGACTATAATTTTTAAATAAACATTTATAAGCAAAGTGTCCACATTTACAAAAAAAATTACATCTATTTATGGGCAAAGAGTGTAATATGGGTCTTCTAATAAGGATAGTTGGCTTTTGATGAGTCTAACATACAATGCTAATACTTTCCTTATGAACATGACCCTTATCAACATGGATCATGTTTCGAGGCTCATTTTCTATATTAAGCCCTTTTTGAGTTTGTTGTAGTATATCATTTTCTTGTTTAATTACCTCTAATAACTCATAATTAGAACAAGAAAAACATGATGTTGATGCATCATTCAAGGTTTCATATTTAGTGCATGAATTGTGTGACGGTGGTGTATCATACATTTGTTTAAATTTACTAACTAAAGAATCATGTTCTTTCTTAACTAATTTATAAGAATTGCTAATCATTTTAAATTCATAATAAAGCTCATGAAATATATTTGATAATTCATCAAATTTAAATGAGACATTAAAGGAATCACTTACCTTATTGTTGATGGCCATAAGTGTGAGATTCTCTACTTCTTTTTGGTTGTGCTTTTTATCTTTGGAGTGTCTTGGCATCTTACGTTCAAAGCAAGAGTTCTTGTCAATGATTTTAAGATTATTTTTATGATTTTTATTTATTAATTTATCTGGTCTATTTGTCAAATATTCATAATTCTTATCACTCGAGGAGTCATATGTTCTTCTCGGTTCACATTCCTTCCGGTTCTTTGGAATGTGTTTTTCAAGTTCATTTTTATAAGATATTCTATTTATTGATTTACTTGATTTAGTTGTGCTTTCATATCTCATTTCTAATGTATACCAACTATCAAAGGCTGAATCACAAGTGGAAGCACGATTAAACTTATTTTTATTAAGTGCATAATATAAGACATTAATAGCCTTTGCATTCAATGAAAATATTTATTTTTCATAATAATTCCAATCATTTATTGGATTGGATGACTTCTTAAAACCTTTTTCAATAATACACGATAAATCAAAATATATTAAAATAAAAAAGATACGCATTCAAAATTTTTAAGATGTGTAGTCCTCATTAATGCCAAAAAGAGCCATTTTCTCTTTGGTGTTAAACTAAATGAGAAAAATGTGAATCTGATACTAATTGCTAGGATCAATTAGCACTAAAGGGGGGGGTGGGGGTGGTGTGAATTAATGTAAGTGTAAGTTTTTAATTTTAAACAAAAGTTTTTCGCTTAAAGTGAGATAGGAAATCTAAAGCTTTTCATTTAAGTAAAACAAGTGAGAAAATTACTAAATTAATAAGTAAACCCAAAAGATTAGCAACGTTGAAGGGAAGTGATTGACGTGAAAACTTTACTTTCAAAGAGTGAATTCAATCAGAAGCGTTCATACAAAATTCGTAAGCAATGAACGCAAGGAAAGAACTCACAAGTTTTATAGTGGTTCGGCACCAACGACCTATATCTACTCTTGAGTCTTCCTTCTTGAGGCACATCGGTGTCCACTACCGATCTTCTTTGCGTAAAGACCAAAGCCTTACACTTTGCTTTACAAGGAAGACTTGAGAATTTTCTAACTCTATGCTCTCTCCCTTACCCCTTCTTTTTTTTTATAATCTACACAAAATTTTCACAGAATTTTATCCCCCAAATTGTTGTCTTGAATGTAAGAAATCTTGGGGTATTTATAGGCCCCAAATGGCTTTAGAATTTAGAGCCAAAAATCAAGCTCACTCAGAAAGTCTGGGTATGGGCATTTCACCTATTGAAAGTGCCTAAATTCCAGGGTACGGGTGGTTCAACTGCCCAGCCTGGGCGATTCAGCCACTCAAAATCCTGGGCAGTGCCAGTTGAACCGTCGCTCATCGATGGTTTACTCGTCAGAATCTTCAGAAAAATGGTTCCCTCCACTTTTTGAATTTCGGCTTGAACCTGATGTTGACCAACTCTTTGGTCAACCAATCAAACTCAACCTGAGCTCAATCAAACCCCATAGTGGACCTGGTTGCATCTTTGAGTTGATTTATAAATCATACTCAAATCGAACTCACACTTAACGTATAACTTAAATATTACAATCAAACATGATCACTAAGCTTAATGACCTCACTCCCGTATTTCGGCAACCTTCGGAATCTCCAATGGTAAGTCTCATGGTCTTTCTCCGGTGATCTCCCGGTGTGTTCCTAGTGAGCTTCCTGATCCATCAAAATTCAAGATTCAACATCGTAGCCATGCTGAAATCCATTAAAATTCTCTTGGCCATTGCAGGACACTATGACTATGAGATCTGGCAGATGGACATGAAAATCATGTTCCTCAACGACAAGTCTGGATGAGGTGTATATGATATCGCCTATGGGATTTATGCCCAAGGAAAGTATAGATAAGGTGTGCAGTGTCACGAACGGTCGTTACTCAACCACAACAACTTCACTCAATGAACCATTAATTACTTTTTCTTATTTATAGATATATTTTGTATCTTGTTTTACCTTGATTTTATATATTTTGGAATAAGAAATGGGAGCAAAAATAGTCTAGAATGCTGCAAAATGATCGTTCACTGTGCGGAGCCAAAATTATACAAAAATAGCTCCGTTTTGGGGTATTTTTCATGTGTTATGGTGATCACTCTGAGTGGCGCAAAATGTTAGCCATCTCAGCACCTTGGAACTCCTCGAGTGGCACTGGGTGAGATGGGACTTTGGGTATATGTTGAGATAGGTTTTCATTAACAATTGAACTTATCTTGCATCCGATACTTAGGGAACCATCTTTTGTGGACTTACGACCATTCTTACAGCCCTCTAAAGTCATGTTTTACTCTCTTTCTCTCTTTTCTCTGCTGCACTCAAGGTGTTCAATGAATTGCTTATACAATTTCCCTCTTTGCGAGACGTCAGGACTTATCTGTCACTCGTTTCTAAACTAATCAACTTCTTCTTTGTAGGTCCTACGGGACCCGCACGAGGTTGCAAGTGGGCTGACCCTTTATGGATAAATAATACTTTGGACGTTTCATGACTTAGGCAATCCTAGCTAAGTCCAAAACAATGGGCAAGGTTGCTTCATGATTTAGGCAATTTTAGCTAAGTCTTCGAGAGTGTCTCTAGGGTGCCGTATGGCTTTGGTAAATTTAGCTAAGTCCATAACAGTGTGATATCAGAGCAAGCAAATAATTCAAATGAACAACGAAAAACATTCACAATCTCACCATGGTGAAATATCATGGTGAATCGAGCAAGATGGGGCAAGCTGGACCCTTGCTTCAAGCAGCTGCAGGTGGGCTGCAAGTGCAAACTCGCTCACAAGCTACTAGAGCCGCTCATGAGGAGCATGGCAGCGAACAAGACGAGCGTGAAGTTGGGTATTCTTAATGAGCGAAGGAGGCACCATCTTGAGCTCCAGTCAGGAAAAAGAGCCACAAGAAGAGACTTACAATGACGAAAACCTATCTTGATGTTCTTGAAGCAAGCTTGGACGAACTCTACCAATGCTAATGAAGGCTCCTTGAGGTAGAGAGCTCACAAGAAGAAGCTAAATCTCAGATCGAGAAAGTTGAATCCTTGGTCGATCGACTGATAGAGGATATGTCCTCCGTATGACATCTACACGAAGTTGTGGCGGAACTCACAGCTAAGGTGATGGTGTTAACAAGGACTCTTGATGTGGGAGGGAACAATACCCATGCTACACCACCACAAAGCTTCAGGGCACTGGAGCCGCATTGTTATGGGGGTGCTAGGGATGCCAAAGAGCTTGAAAATTTCCTGTTAGATATGGAATAATATTTTTGTGCTACGAGGCTCGATTCGAAAGATAACAATAATATATCTGAATAGAGATGCAAAACATTGGTGGCGAACCCTTTAGGAGGAGATCTAGTAAGGTCAATGTCGAGTGGATACATAAGAAGACTTAAAGCGAGAGTTGAGAACTTAGTTCTTACTCGAGAACATAGAGTTTGTCGCAAGAAGGAAAGTAGACAACTCCGCTAAAGTACGTCAATCCGAGATTATGTGAAATAATTTTTAGTAGTGATGCTAGATATACAGGATATGTCCAGGAAGGACAAGCTGTTCAGCTTACTCGATGGCTTGAAGCCATGGGCACAAAAAGAACTACATCGAAGGAATGTCACCGACGTAGTTAGGGCAATTACAGTCGCATAAAGGCTAACTGACTTTATTCTTCGGAGGATTTGAGAAAGAAGAAACAATCTTCGGGAAATCACCCAACAAAATAGTCTCGAGTGAAGGAGTCTAGGGGCGAACAAAAGAAGAAGAATTTTCACAAAGGACCAAGCTCAAAAGGTAAAGTCCCAAAGTCTGGTGGATGCTTCTTGTGTGGAGGATCCCATATGTTGAGGGGTACCCATAAAAGCCGACACTCAATGCTTTAACTGCATCAATACGTCCCCACAAGTCGGACAAGGGCAAAGTTGTTGCCCTTAGTTTGAGCAGTTCTGAATCTAGTAGTGATAGTGAGGTGTCACAAGGACCCAGGATGGGAGCAATGCATTTGTTGAATGTGTTACCGGGTCAAGTGGGGAAGAACACAAAGGCAAAGCCACCGAAAGCAGGAAACATCAAGTTGATGTATGTGGACACCAAGCTTAATGGCCGAATAACCCATGTAATTGTGGACATGAGCGCTACTCATAATTTTATTATCAATTGTAAAGCTAAGCGACTTAGTCTAATCTTGGAGAAGAGCCCAAGTTATATGAAAGCTATGAACTCGAAGGCTAAGAAGATCTCCGGATAAGCAAAGTGGGCCCCCATCAAGATCAAAACATGGAGCGGGAGCATAAATTTGATGACAGTGCAATTGGATGACTTTAAAGTGATTCTTGGGATGGAGTTCATGCATGCGGCGAAGTTGGTGCCAATACTGTTCCTGAACTTACTTTGTCTAATGGGAGGCGACGATCCCTACGTGGTTCCAATTTCTCGAGGAGGAACTAAGGACCTGTAACAAATATCGACTTTATAATTGAAAAAAGTGGTATGAAAAGGTGAATCAACCTTTATAGCCACTATGAAGCTAGAGACACCTACAGAGAGGCCATTCAAGAACCTACCATAGTGGCGAACATCCTGAAGGAGTTCTCAGACGTTATGCCAACGGAGTTGCTAAGAACTCTACCACCACGCAGAGGCATGGATCATCGAATTGAGCTAGAGCTGGGAGTTAAGCCTCCAGTGAGACCACCATAGCGCATGGCCCCTCCAGACTTAACAGAACTTATAAAGTAGCTTGCTTAGATAAAAAATTTATTCTTGGGGCATCGAATCGATAATGGTTCCATCCGAATGGATAAGTCTAAGGTTCAAGCTGTGGCGGACTAGCGAACACCAAAGAAGGTACTTGAGTTGAGATCCTTCTTTGGGTTCGTTAACTATTGTCAATGCTTCATAGCTAGATATTCGAAGCGTGTAGCTTTGTTGATGGAGTTGCTAAAGAAGCAACAGTCTTGGAGATGGTCGAACAAATGTGAGGCGGCATTTCAAGACCTAAAGACTGCTATGTTAGAGGAACCTGTACTCAGATTATTATACTATGGGAAGTCGTTTAAAGTCCATACATATGCTTCTGAGTTTGCTATTAGGGAAATTCTTATGCAAGAGGGTCATCTAGTGGCCTATGAGAATCATATGCTCAACGAGATCGAGTGACTGTATCATGTGCCTGAGAAGGAGATGACAATAATGGTCCACTGTTTATGAGTGTGGTGACACTACCTTCTGGGAGCACCATTCTGTCATGGACAATAATGTAAACAAGGTGTTCGATGAAATGCTTGTGTTAGTCTGTGTCTTTCGATTTAGGTACATATCTTGTACAATAAGAAGCGGGCTTGCAGTAGGCATAGCAGCCCTAGTTTGATTTGCTTTATGGCGAAGTTTGGCTTGTAAATACAAGTGTGTCTTATAAGCACTTGTGGGGACTTCGGTCTGTAATGGACCATATCCTTTGTGTGCAACCTCTATAAGTTTGTAATGTCCATGGGTGTAATTTGTATTTGACTTTATAAGGTATTTTCTTAAGCAGTTGCTTGTGGATCCCGTGGGAATTACTTCTTCTGGCCCGTTTTCTCTTTTGTAAGTCTAAGGGACTCTAGGAGATCTCAGGGAGTTGTGGATGGACACGCATGGGTGCCGCACGGCTTAGGCAAAATCAGCTAAGCCCATGACAATGTTGTATCAGAGCGGGACAAGCACATGCAAAAACACTTGCCATACAAACATGGGGGACCTAGCTGGGCTATGTGGAGGATAGCTAGTATGCGCAACCATTTGGGAGAAACGGACATTGAGATGAAGGGAAAGGAGTCGCTCAGAGGAGTGGGCATCCTGGTTTGGTATTCAAGGAATAGCCAACCCCTTTGCATGAGAGGCACCACGAGGACAAGCAAGCAAAGAATAATACGTAGCACACAAAGATTGGGATGGTTGAGTTCGAGCTATAGCTCGATGTTGGCAACCAAACTTGACAGTGCTCAAGGCAAAGCAGGGCGCTTGGTGAAAGATGAGACCGTGGAAGGTGGGAGGTGTTATGTAACGATCGAAAGAGTTGTGCAAAGCTCACATAGGTGAGGGGAATTACCAACTCGAAGGATTCGGAACTAATGCAAGGGCTTGTACATGGATGACGGAGTGTTCGTGGCTATCCCAAGGTGTGATTAGAACTCAGCGCCATGGAGCATCAGAACTTTCTCTTCGACATGGAAAGTATATGTCTGTAGGCGGCTAAAATGTGCAACAAGTTTAGCACGTTGCTAGACCTTGAAGGGTGTAGTGGAGACTGTATTGGCAAAGGGTCGCAATCTAGTAACTGTATTTGCAGGGGCAGAACAAGGCACAAGTTGTTTAGCAAGATGAAGTAGTCCAAAGGGGATGGTGGTCTCTGAAGCTTCCAGTGGGAAGTATGTAAAGAGAAAAGTTACTCCAGCAGGACAGATATCCAGGAGGGATAAGTCCTAGTTCTCTAGAGGGAGAATCATATGCAACAGACTGCACATATTAAGGAAGTGTTCCTCAAGGCTATATCTCCATAAAGCTCAACAGATCGAGTGAGTGACGAAGAGTCGTTGCATGATCTTGAAGGAGGTAATGCATTGGTGGATGCATTTCGAGATCAAGTGGGGGAGCAATCCAAGGCAACATCATATGAAGGTACACTTAGAGTCGATGCATAAATCGAACTCAACAGAGGGCTGACCTGTGGAATGGTGGATGCGAGGGCCACTATCAACTCAATGCAAATCGAGGAGCGGAGTGACTTGGGTGGAACTCGGTGAAGTATCCAAGCCGCATAAAGGGAGTCGACATGGAAGATGGAACATGGAGTGGAAGCACGGATCTTTCCTTGGACAGAGGTCAAGGGCATGAACTCTTGTAGAGGCAAGAGTAGGATCATGTCATTCCATGGGTTCTTCATTCTGGTGGGACAGACTTATTTTGCATGGTACCAAAGATGAAGGGAGCTTCAAGGCACATGCAAGCTACCCCAGAGATGCATTTGATGGAGTAAGTAAGGTGATTCAACTTGCAGAGGCAATGTTGGGATCAGGAGACCTTAGTACGGGGCAAGAGGACACAGAGTCAGGTACTCTTGAGGAATATACCACAATGTTGCCATTCAAGTTGTTAGGAACATGAGGTATATAGCAAGATTGTGCTGGTAGGGGATAGAGGCCCAAGATGCAGACAATGGTGCACCAACTCTAACGAAGTCAGGGGACTTCAGGAGCTACTAGGCGATGGACTGTCATAGAGCTATGCTTCATCCAGGTATGACCTAAGAGTGGGTGGACAAAGGGGAATTGCCACGGGAGCGAACTACAAATCAGAGATGGCGGAGGCCCTATGATGTGTTGGCAGATGCCACACGTGGAGAAGTCATAGTCCGAGTTCATCACACGAGAATCTGTATGCAATGGAGATGTCACCAGGAGACGACATAGTGCAACAAATCGTGGTGGAATAGTTCGTGGCAATGCAATACAGGCAATCTTGTCCTGTGAGGGACAAGATCATGCGGAGGTATGATCAGGAGTTACAAGGAGCTCCACTTTAGTGTACGACACAACAAGAAGAAGGGCTATGGATTCAAGGAGTGAATGTCGTAGTACCACAGAGGCGGGTCTTCGTGTGTGCAAAGAAAGTTGCATTGGATGAAAGCCTTAGTCATCAGCATATAGGAGCTGTATACCATCGAGGAAGAAGTCCAAGTGTAAGTACCAGCGAGTCCCATGGAGGGGGACGTGATCATGTGAATAATCAGGAGCTGCTGGGAGCTTTACTTTGGTGAACAATGCAATGACAAGAAGGGTTGTGGATTCAAGGAGTGAATGTCATAGTACCACAGAGGCGGGTCTTCCGTGTGTATGCATCAAAGCTTGCATCAGATGAAAACCTTGGTCGTCAGCATATGGGGGCTGTGTACCACCGAGGGAGTAGTCAGATTGCAAGTACGAGTGAGTCCCATGGAGGGGACTTGATTATACTAAGGTATAATTGGAGCAGCTAGAGAGTTGAACTTCTTCAATGTTCACATTCGCTTAAGGGAGCCTGACAAGTCAGAGGACAAGGTCGAGTAAGGGAACGTTGCTATCGAGGAAGCTAAGGATAATAGAATCGGCACGAGCCCTGCAACAAGATGGCGGAGGCCATGCATGAGAGTTGCAGTCTGTCTTTCCATCGACCAAGGAGAACTGCTAGGAGGACACAGTGGTGTCGAAGCAGGTGGTCGAAAGGGGCTTGAAAGTGATGACGAGTCCAGCAGGGCTCAGCTACCCAAAAGCAAAGCGTTGATTAGAAATGTGGACGCGGAGGAGTACCACAGTGCCACAGAGACAGATCTACTGATTGCGAAGGAAGGGATGAAGATGTAAGATAACGGATAATAGTGCTATGGGCTTGGCAGCACCATGTTATCGCAGATGCGGGACTTCCGTGAAGTCATCGATCCCTTGCTCTCATGGAGGGAGAGCATTGGTAGTAAAAAGGGCCGAGGAGGTGGAGAATGCAAAGGCAAACTCCAAGTACCAAGACAGGCTAGAAGGGCAGAGGCCAAGAAACTTCATGAGACCAATGTCGATGGGCTTCTCATCAAGATAATTGAAATTGAGGGACTTCGGGTTGATGCAGGCGTGCTCGACCAAGGAACGAAGTAGGCAATACACTGTATTGTACCTTTCTACTCAGAGGAGTAGGTGGCAAAGGTGATGAGGAAGACGGTACAATCCCGAAGGTGACTAGATCTATCAAAGACTTACTCCAAATTGGGGGTCTCTAAGTTGGGGTAAACATTTTACTTTTTTGGGGCAAAACTTCTTGCATTCCAGAAGTTCAATGGCAGTGGAAAGGCGAATCACAGTAACTAACCCAACGCAAAGTGTGCAGCCACTTCAAGTGCTTCAGAAGTGTGAGCAAAAAGCGGGCAAATGTTAGTAACCAGCTCAATGCATGAAGTATAAACTCGAGGAGGCAGGCGAAATCGAGTAACCTTTATCTTCTCAACTTGAGAGAATAGGCAAAATCGAGTACCCCAATTCTTTTAACTCAAGGAGGTGAGCGAAGCCAAGTAACCTTACCTTCTCCACTACGAAGAGAATGGGTGAAGTCAAGTATCCCAATTCTCTTACTAATCAAAGCAAGGGAGCTCTGCACAACTTTTGTGACCCTTCAAAGAAAGCTTATGGAAGACAATAGTTGTCAAATCCTCACCATTGGTGATCAGTATTACTAAGAGTAGATTTTTCACTTCATTTCCCAATTGACTAATTAAAAGCGAAAGTGATGCAAACATATGTGGAAATGACAACTAATAGTGGAAGAAGGTTCAATGGGCAAACATTGTGGAGGAAGGACCTTAAAAACTTCAGTCTGCGAGGCGATGCTCGTTAAAGCTCCAATAAGCATCTACCCAGTTCGAGCAATATGAGTATACTACGATACTGGTGCATATCATCAGAGGGATCCGCAAGAACCAATAAGGATCAGCACAACTCAACCAACCCCACACCAGATTCAATCATTGGTTTGTTGAAGTAGCATGCCGGATCAGAGTTCGACAACTCAACAACAGTGGCGGAGAGCGGCTAGGAGCCAAAGGGGCATGTTGTAGCCAAAGTAAAAGATTGAAGATTCAACAGAATGTGAGGAGATGCAGTGTCTATAGTGGCTTCGACGAGGATGTCGAAGGAATAAGTGGGGGAGAATGTCATGGATAACAATGTAAATAAGGTGTTCGATGAAATGCTTGTGTTAGTCCGTGTTCTTCGGTTTATGAACATATCCTCTACAACAAGAAGCGGGTTTGCAGTAGGTGTAGCAGCCTTAGTTTGATTTGCGTTATGACCAAGTTTGGCTTATAAATACAAGTGTGTCTTATAAGCACTTGTGAGGACTTCGATCTGTAATAGACCATTATCGTTTGTGTGCAACCTCTCTGAGTTTGTAATGTCCATGGGTGTAATTTGTATTTGACTTTATAAAGTGTTTTCTTAAGCAGTTGCTTATAGATCCCATGAGAATTGCTTCTTCTGGCCCGTTTTCTCTTTTGTAAGTCTAAGGGACTCTAGGAGATCTCGGGGAGGGCTGACCTTTGTGGACAGACACGCATAGGTGCCGCACGGCTTAGGCAAAATCAGCGAAGCCCGTGACAATTCGTGCTAAGGACATACAATATCATATTGATTTACTTCCAAACTCAAAAGAAACTATCCCCAAAGCAAGCATAGTGGTAGGACTTCTTGGTTGAGTTCGACATGGTAATGAAGTATAAGCCTAGAAAAGCAAACGTTGTGGGCGATGCATTGAGCCAGAAAGTGGAACTTGTGAATACTATACAATTGGAGGGCAGAGGCCAAGCAAGTCAATTGCACTCCAACTTCCTTTCTAGGATCAGGGATGGACTATACCGAGATCCTCAAGTAGTAGCCCTAATACAACTCATCAAAGAGGGCAAGGCATAACAATTTTAGGTCCAGGAGGGACTCATCTAAACAAAAGGGAACAGAGTTTATGTTCCGCGAGTGGACAAATTGAGGCGTGAACTCATGAAAGAGTGTCAAGATTCCCTTTAGGTGGGACATCCAGGCATTCACCGAACAATGGCTTTTCTGGAGAGAGCCTTCTATTGGCCGAAGATAGGGACATATGTGGAGGAATATGTTTGAACATGCCTTACTTGCCAACAAGATAAGGTAGAGCTACAGAAGCCAGTGGATCTTTTGGAACCACTGCCCGTACAAGAAATGCCATGGGAGAGCATTTCCTTAGACTTAATATCAAGCTTGCACATAGTAGGGGGACCTGGATCGATACTCATGGTAATCGATCGATTTTTGAAGTATGCAACATTCATTGTTGCACCCCTATATTGCTCAGCAGAGGAGGTAGCTAAGTTGATGAAGAAGAATGTGGTGAAGTATTGGGGAGTTCCAGACAACATCATTAGTGATCAAGATTCTCGGTTCTTGGAACGATTCTGGATTGAGCTGTTCAAGTTGTTAGGATCTAAATTATACTTCTCCATAAGCCTCCACCCTTAGATGGATGGCCAGACTGAAAGAATCAATTTGCTCTTGGAGCAATATCTCCTACACTACGTGAGTACCAACTAATGAGATTGGGTGAAGCTGTTGGACATAGCCTAATTCTCCTACAACTTGCAGTAGAGCTCTATATCTAACAAGAGCCCCTTTAAGATTATTATGGGACAACAGCCATCGACTCCTTACACTTTGGTTATTGGTTATATAGGGAGTATCCCATCAGCATATCTCTTCGCAAAGGAATGGCATCACAATGTAGATATTGCACGACTTTACTTGGAGAAGGTGGCTAAAAAGATAAAGAAGTGGGCCAACTTGGGAATGTGACCACAATAGTTCAAAGTTGATGACATGGTGTTGGTGAAGCTCCAACCAACATCACTCCAGTTCTTTAGGTACAAAATACATAAAGGATTGGTACGGAAGTATGAAGGGCCCTTCCCAATCATTAGCATGGTAGGCAATATCTCCTACAAGTTACAACTGCCAGCATGGCTCAGAATTCATAACGTCTTCCATGCAAGAAACTTAAAAGCCTACCACTCAGATTCGTAAGATGATTCTTGAAATGTTCCAACTCGACTACCCCCCCACCAAGGCCTCCTATGAGAAGTGAGTTGAAACTATTCTAGCAGATCGTAAGATAAAGCTACCTAATGGAGCAAAGCAACTCGAGTACTTAGTAAAGTGGTAAAAACTTCCTCAAACAGAAGCCAGTTGGGAGCTAGAAGACGCCCTACAATATAAAGAAGCCCACGTCAAAGCCTACCAACAAGCGTCGATGAGAGTGTCAATAGTTTAAGTGGGGGAGAATGTCATGAATGATCATCGCTCAACCATAATATCTTCACTCAATGAACCATTCATTGCTTTTTCTTATTTGTATAGATGTTTGGTAGCTTGTTTTGCCTTGATTTTATGCATTTTAACATAAAAATGAGAGCAAAGTTAGTTTATAATGCTGCAGAATGATTGCTCGCTGCATGAAGCTATACCAATCCAAAACAGCTTTGTTTTGGTATATTTTTTGCATACTGCGGTTATTGCTCTTGGTGGTGCGAAATGTCAGCAATCTCAGCACCTTGGAACCCCCTGGGTGGCACTAGGCTGGATGGGACTTTGGGTATATGTGGGGCATAGGCTTTCATCAACAATTGAACTTGTCTTGTGACCGATACCTTAGGAACTATCATTTGTAGACTTGCAACTATTTTTACAATCCTATAGAGTCCTGTTTACTGGTTACAGGTATCCTGCAAGTCAATCATGTGAGTGATGACACGTGTGATACGCTGTGTGATATTTTTTGTTTATGATTATTATTGGCATATTCTCATATTATATTATTTATTACATATATATTATGATGTCTTTGGTTCTATACAATAGGAGTTAGATCGTGATAAGATCACGATAATGAGATCGATTCACCTTTAAATATATATCTTAAATAATCCTGGTCATAGGTTACTCAAGAGGGACATTGAGATAACCGGACAGATCGGTGTACTATATACCCGTCTATATGATGAAGGTGGCAGGTCTCATAGCCAATTGTGTGGAGACACTAAGGATATAGTACATGTGCTCATTGGATAATGAGTTCATTGATTGATCCGCTTATGGAATGCTTTATGGTTAATGATACCTAATGTCAGACAGTGATTCCACAGTCCCAATTGTATATCTAGTCCTTAGACTTGAGACACCAAGGATGCCTTGTATGAGTACTATTTTTTTTAACGCCAGACTTACAGGTTTAGAAAGCTCCAGATCTGGTACAATTGGCTATCGGGATTGGTAGCCAACCTTACGAAGGCAATTAAGTGTCAATAGAGGATCATTCACACTCGGTATCATGAGAGGAATATCTCATATGTGATTGCTCAAACAAATCCCTGGCCAGGGTTGTTCGGATTGAGAGAGAAGGAGTTCTCCGGTAGAATCCGATTAGAGCAAGACAAATTGATTCCACATGTGACCTGATAGTACCATGTCGAATATACGATCTTTGAGATATTATTTGGATGAGGGATTATAGATACATGGTAAATATGGATAGACAGGTCCGATGGATTTGATCCCCCTTGAACCGTTTGGGGACTATGGCATAGTGGCCTAGTACGTCCATAATTGATGAGTCGAGTGAATTATTATGGGTGTAATAATTCACTATATTAGAAAGAATTCTGATGGGAGTGACTCACGGCCAGCTCACTACCGGGCCTAGAGGGTCACACACATATGACAGATGTTTTAGTGAATAGAGGATTTGATGGAGATCCAATTAGCCCATATTCTCATTAGATGAGACCCTATGCTGATAGGCTCCTTAATTAAGGTCCAATTAGAGGCCTAAGGAGATTAATGGATAGAGATCCAATAATGCAAGGTTAGTAGGTTATTGGATATGTTCCAATACCCACTAAGGCAGGAGCCCTAGGGTTTTATGGTGGCTCCCTATAAATAGGAGGGGAGACTCATGGTTGATAGGTTGCAGCTTTAGCTAACACCTCCTATTTTCCTACCTCCCTCTAAGCAAGAGTTGCAAGATCAGATTGGAGGAGTTTCACTACAGAGATCCAACGTATGGATACAGCTAGAGAGGAGGACGCTTGGCCTCCTTTATCTTCTCTATCTGGATCTAGAATACAGGGATATACGATCTCCCTAGGTAAAATCAATCTCTCACATATTATAACTTTTCAATTTTTGTAATTTTTCTTGCAACCCCAATCTTTTGCACGACGATTTGATCTGTGTGGGAAATCAGTTTTTGTTTTAAATTCTACTATGCATATGATGCACCCGCTGAGGTTTCCCAATACTGTTTTGCTCTCTTTCTCTCTTTTCTCTATTGCACTCAAGGTGTTCAATGAATTGCTTGTACAACTTCCCTCATTGCTAGACGTCGAGACTTGTCCATTGCTCAGTTCTAAACTAATCAACTTCTTCTTTGTAGATTCTGCGGAACCCACACGAGGTTACAAGTGGGTTGACCCTTTGCAGACAAATAACGCTTTGAGCGTTTCATGACTTAGGCAATCCTAGCTAAGTCCGGAATAGTGGTCAAGGTTGCTTCACAACTTAGGCAATTTTAGCTATGTTTTTTAGAGTGCCGCTAGGGTGCCACACGGTTTAGGCAAATTTCACTATATCCATGACAGTAGGGTTCTCAGGTCTATCTATGGATTGAAGCAAGCTTCTTAAAGTTAGAACATATGATTTGATGAGGTGATCAGATCTTATGACTTGGAGGCTACCTCCTTCATATATCATTAAAAGATCCTTAGTCCTTCTTAAGTACTTAAGGATACACTTTACTACCTTCTAGTGTTCTAAACCTAGATCCAATTGATACCTGCTCGTGACACTCAAAGTATGCGCTATATCAGGCTTGGTACATAGCATAACATACATAATAGACCGTATCACTTAGGCATAGGTTATTCTATCTATGTCTACCTTTCTACAGGAGTCTTTGGGGACATACTCATAGAAAGTGATATTCTATGTCTCATTGATATGAGACATCTCTTGAAAATTTTCATGCCAAACCTTTTAATAATAGAGTCTATATACCTGGACTGGGATAAGCCAAGTATCCTCTTGGATCTCTCTCTATAGATTTGGATTCCCAAAATATAGGATGCTTCCCCTAACTCCTTCATGGAGAAGCTCTGGATAGCCAAGCCTTTACAATAGAGAGTATTCCTACATTATTTCTAATAATTAGGATATCATCCATATACAACACTAAGAAGGTGATAATGCTTCCACTTACCTTCCTATATACACAAGGCTCATCTTCATTTTTAACGAAGTCAAAAGATCTAATCGCCTCATCAAATCATATGTTCCAACTTTGTGGAACTTGCTTCAATCTATAAATGGACCAGAGCAACCTATACATTTTATTTGGACTCTCTCTGGATATGAATCCCTCATGCAATTTCATATACACCTCCTCCTCGAGGTTGTCATTGAGGAATACATTTTTTACATTCATCTGCTATATCTTATGGTCATAGTGTGCTGCAATAGCCAAAACAATTCTGATAGATTTTAGCATAGCTACAAGTGAGAAGGTCTCACCATAGTCAACATCTTGCCTTTGATGATATCCTTTAGTCACCAGCCTTGCCTTATAGGTCTCCACCATTCCATATACTCTGATCTTTTTCTTAAAGATCCATTTGAAGTCGATGGGTATGATACTCTCAAGTACATCCATAAGGTTTCAAACCTTGTTGGAGTACATGAATTTTATCTCAGGATTCATAGTTTCTTGCCACTTCCCAGAGTCTATACTCATAAGAGTCCTCTTCATTGATATTTCCCACATATCTTTTAGGAGGGTGAGATACTCTACTAGACCTATGCAAAGTTGGAACTTGTGTGCTAAGTACCTGAACAAACTCGGACTCTAGAATGGTGCTTGAGCTAGGTTCTCTAACCTCGCTCAACTCTATCTCACTCCCACTGTTTCCATCAAAAACGTGTTCCTTCCCAAGAAACGTAACTCTCTTGGCAACAAAGACCTTTTGGTCCTCAGGATGATAAAATAATACCCGTAAGTTTCCTTGGGGTATCCCACGAACTTGCATCATTTAGTCCTTGATTCCAATTTGTCGAGGTTATATCTTCTAACGTAGTCAGGGCAGTCCCAAATCTTAACAACCTTAAGACCGGGCTTTTTTCCTTTTTATATCTCATATAGTGTAGACACTACTGATCTAGATAAAACTATGTTCAAAATATAAATTGCGATCTTTATGGTGTATCCCTAGAATGAGACGGGTAGTGCATGAAATTCATCATGGGTCACACCATGTCTAACAGCATGTAATTCCTCCTTTCTGATATACCATTAAGCTGAGGTATATAAGGTGGTGTCCACTAGGATAGAATCCAATGGTCCCTAAGGAAATGAATGAACTTTATACTCAAGTATTCTCCTCCTCAATCTGATCGAACATTCTTAATACTCTTTCTAATCTAGTTTTCTTGTTCATATTTATATTCTTTGAATTTCTCAAAAAACCTAGACTTATGCTTCATCAAGTACACATGTCCATACCTAAAGAAATCATTAGTGAATGTAATGAAGTACACGTAACCACCTATAGCCTAAGTCGGCATAGTTGGGAAACCTCAGTGGGAGCATCACATGCCTAGTGAAAATCAAAACAAAAACATATTTTCCACGTAAATTAAATTATCATGCAAAAGATTTGGTCACAAGAAAGCTACCAAAAGTCAATAAAATTACGTCATGTGATAGATTGATTACCTAGGGAGATAGTATTTTCATATATTCGAGATTCGGATAGAGAGGATGAAGGAAGCCAAGCGTCTTCCTCTCACATAATGGATCTATGCAGCGAAACTCCTCCAATCTGATCTCGCAACTCTTGCATAGAGGGAGGGAGAAGAATAAGAGAGGGTGGCCAAAGCTGTAGCCTATCAACTATGAGTCTCCCCTTCTATTTATAGAGAGCCACCAAAAATTGTAGAGGTCCTACCTTAGTGGGTATTGGATCTTCATCCAATTATCCACTAACCTTACATTATTGAATCTCTATCCAATAATCTCCTTAGGCCTCTAATTGAGTCTCAAGCAAGGATCCCATCAGTACAGGGTATTATCGAATGAGAATAGGGGTTAATTGGAAATCTATTCAATCCTTTATTCGCTGAAGCATCCACCATATGTGTATGACCCTCTAGGCCCGATATCGAGTTGGCTCATTGACTATGATATAGTGGCCCGATACTTCTATCAGAACTCCTTCTGATATAGTGAATTATTATCCCCATAATAATTCACTCGAGTCATTGATTATAAACGTACTACGCCACTACGCCATAGTCCCCAAACGGTACAAGGGGATCAAATCCATCGAACCTGTCTGTCCATAGTTACCATGTATTTATAATCCATCATCCAACTAATATCCTAGAGACTATATATTGGACATAGTATTGTCAGGTCACATACGAAATTTATCCTAGTCTCGCTCTAATCGGACTCCCCTTCTCTCTTAATCCGAATGATCCTGGCTAGGTATTTGTTTGAGCGAGCACACACAGAATATTTCTCTCACGATGCTGAGAGAGGCTGATCCTTTATTGACACTCAATTATCTTCATAAGGCTAGCTACCAATCCCGATAACCAATTATACATGATCTAGAACTTTCCAAACCTGAAAGTTTGGCGTCAAAGAAAAGAGTACTCATATAAGGCATCTTTGATATCTTAAGTCTAAGGACCAGATACACAACTGGGACTATGGAATCGCTATCTAACATTAGGTATTATTAACTATACAATATTCCATAAGCAGATCAATCAGTGAACTCATTCTCCAATGAGCACCTGTACTATATCCTTAGTATCTCCACACAAGTGGCTATAAGACCAGTCGCCTCCATCATAAGGACGGGTGTATAGTACATCGGTTTGTCCGGTTATCTCGATGTCCTCAAGTAACCTATGACCGAGATTATTTAGGATCTGTGTTTGAAGGTGAATCGATCTCATTATCGTGATCTCATCATGATCCTATTCTCATTGCACAGAACCAAAGATATCACAATGTATATATGCAACAGATAATATAATATGAGAATATACCAATAATAATCATAAGCAAAATGATCGCGTAGCGTGTCACACATATAGGACTCCAACAGGGTTGAGTCATAATCACCCTAGAAGTAATTAATAAAATCCTGTAAGATTGTAATAAAACCCCACCTAGCCACGTCTATCCTATAAAGAAATGTGGTTAGGATTTAGATTGGGGCTTTAGGGCTTAATGGTCATCGCCCCTTTATTGGGCTAGTCGACTAAGGTTTCCCCTTGCTTAGAGAGCCAACCTAGCCGCCTCCTGTTCCTACTAAGGTAGGTTGACTATATAAGGGGCAAAGGGGTAATTTTATTTAGACTTACAAAAGAGAAAATGGGTCAGAAGAAGTAATTCCACCAGGATCCACAAGCAATTGCTCAATAGAACACTTTATAAAGTCAGATACAAATTACACCTATGGACATTACAAACTCAAAGAGGTTGCACACAAAGCATAATGGTCCATTACAGACCAAAGTCCCCACAAGTGCTTACAAGACGCACTTGTATTTACAAGCTAAAATTGTCCACAAAGCAAATCAAACTAGGGCTGCTAAGCCTACTGTAAGCCTGCTACTTGCTGTACAAGGTATGTATACAAACTGACGGACATGGATAAACATGAGCATTTCATCGAACACCTTATTTACATTATTGTCTGTGATATTCTCTCCCACTTATTCCTTCGACATCCTTGTCGAAGCCACTATAGACGCTGCATCTCCTCACATTTTGTTGAATGTTCAATCTTCTGCTTTGGCTGCAACATGCCCCTTTGGCTCTCAACCGCTCTCTGTCGCTATTGTTGAGTAGTCGAACTCTAATCCGCCATGTTGCTTCAACTCACTAATGACTAAATCTGGTGTGTAGTTGGTTGAGTTGTGCTAATCCTTATTTGTTCTCGTAGATCCTTCTAATGAAGGAAAAGACTTACCTTATTATGCACAAGTATCGCAGTTTGCTCATGTTGCTTGAATTAGGTGGATGCTTGTTGGAACTTTGAAGAGTATCGCCTAGCAGACTTTAAGGTTTTTGAGGTCCTTCCTCCATAGTGTTTGCCCATTCATCCTTCTTCCATATTTAGTTTTCACTTTCAAGTAGGTTCGCATCACTCCTGCTTTCGATTGGCATTCGATTAGAAAATAAAGCGGATAATCTACTTTCAATAGTATTGATCACCAATGGTGAGGATTTGACAACTATTGTCATTCATAAGCTTTCTTTGGAGGGTCATTGAACTTATGCAGAGCTCCTCTGTTGGATAAGTAAGAGAACTAGGATAATCAACTTTACCTATTCTCTTAGTAGTTTAGAAGGCAATGTTACTTGGCTTCGCTCACCTCCTTGAGTTAAGAGAATTGGGGTACTCAGTTTTGCCCATTCTCTTGAGTTGAGAAGGCAAAGGTTACTCGATTTCACTTGCCTCCTCGAGTTTGTACTTCATACATTGAGCTAGTTACTAACATTTGCCCGCTCTTTGCTCACACTTCTGAAGCACTTGAAGTGTTTGTACTCCTTGCATTGAGTTAGCTACGATGATTAGCCTTCTCACTGCCATTGAACTTCTGGAATGCAAGAAGTTTTTCTTGAAAAGACCAAAAAGTTTCCTCCAACTTGGAATAAGTCTTTGATAGATCTGGTCGCCTCTAGGATTGTACCGTCTTCTCCATCCCCTTTGTCGTCTACTCCTTTAAGTAGAAAAGGTACAGTATCGCATACTGCCTACTTCATTCCTTGGTCGAGCACTTTTGCATCAACCTGAAGTCCCTTGCTTTCAGCTATCTTAAGGAGAAGCCCATTGACATTGGTCTTATGAAGTTCCTTGGCCTCTGCCCTTCTGCCCTATCTTGGTACCTGGAGTTTACCTTTGCATTCTCTATCTCCTCAGCCCCTTTTACAACCAATGCTCTCCCTCCATGATAGCAAGGGATCGATGACTCCATGGAAGTCCCACCTCTGTGTACCATGGTGATGCCCTACTATCCGTTACCTTGCATCTTCATCCCTTCCATCACGATCGGTAGATCTGCCTTTGCGGCACTATGGTGCTCCTCCGAGTCCACTTCCTTTCTAACTGATGCTTTGCTTTTAGGTAGCTAAGCCCCATTTGACTCGTCGTTGCTTCCTCGCCCCTTTCAACCACTTGCTTTAACACCACTATGTCCTCGTAGCAGTTCTCCTTGGTCGATGAAAAGACAGACTGTAACTCTCATGCATGGCCTCTGCCATCTTGTTTCAGGGCTCGTGCCGATTCTGTTCTCCTTAGCTTCCTTGGTGGCAACGTTTGCTTACTCAGCTTTGTCCTCTAACTTGTCGGGCTCCCTTAAGCGAATATGAGCACTGAAGCAGTCCAACTCTCTAGTTGCTTTGATTATACTTTTTGATAATCAAGTCCCCTCCATGGGACTCCTTAGTACTTACAATCTGACTTCTCCCTTGGTGGTAGACAGCCCCCATATGCTGATGACTAAGGCTTTCATCTAATGCAAGCTTCTATGCGTACACACGGAACACCCGCCTCTATGGTACCATGGCATTCACCCCTTGAATCCACAGCCCTTCTTGTCGATGCATTATTCACTGAAGTGGAGCTCCCAGCAGCTTCTGATCATTCATATGATCGTGTCCCTCTCCATGGGACTCACTGGTACTTGCTCTTGGACTTCTTCGTCGGTGGTATACAGCCCCCATATGCTGATGACTAAGGCTTTCATCCAATGCAAGCTCCGATGTATACACAAAGACCCACCTCTGCGGCATTACGACATTCACTCCTTGAATCCATAGCCCTTCTTCTTGTTGTGTCGTCTACCATAGTGGAGCTCCCAATAACTCCTGATCATACCTCTGTATGATCTTGTCCCTCACGGGATAGGACCATATGTGTTACATTGCCACGAACTATTTCACCATGATCTACTGCACCATGTCGCCTCCTAGTGACATCTCCATTGCATACAGATTCACGTGTGATGAACTCGGACTACAAATTCTCCATGTGTGGCCTCTGCCAACACCTCAAAGGGCCTCCGCCATCTCCAATTTTTGGTTCGCTCCCTTGGCAATTCAAACTAGGGCTGCTAAGCCTACTGCAAGCCCGCTTCTTGTTGTACAAGATATGTACCTAAACCGAAGGACACGGACTATCACAAGTATTTCATCGAACACCTTGTTTACATTCTTGTCCGTGATATTCTCCCCCACTTATTCCTTCGACGTCCTCGTCGAAGCCACTATAGACGCTGCATCTACTCACATTTTGCTGAATCTTTAATCTTCTGCTTTGGCTGCAACATGCCCCTTTGGCTCCTAGCCACTGTCCGTCGCTATTGTTGAGTAGTCGAACTCTGATCCGCCGTGCTACTTCAACTCATCAATGACTGAATCTGGTGTGGGGTTGGCTGAGTTGTGCTGATCGTTGTTGGTTCTCGCGGATCCCTCTGTTGAAGGAAAAGACCTGCCTTATTATGCACGAGTATTGCAGTATGCTCATATTGCTTGAACTAGGTGGATGCTTGTTGGAGCTTTAACGAGCATCGCCTCACAGACTTTGATGTTTTTCAGGTCCTTTCTCCATAATGTTTGCCCATTGAACCTTCTTCCGCTGTTAGTTGTCACGTGAGGATTTGACAACCATTGTCTTCCATAAGCTTTCTTTGAAGGATCACTGAGCTTTTGCAGAGCTCCCCTGCTTGGATAAGTAAGAGAACTGGGATACTTGACTTCACCCATTCTCTTCGTAGTTGAGAAGGTAAGGTTACTTGGCTTCGCTCACCTCCTCGAGTTAAGAGAATTGGGGTACTCGGTTTCGCCCATTCTCTCGAGTTGAGAAGGCAAAGGTTACTCGATTTCGCCTGCCTCCTCGAGTTTGTACTTCATGCATTGAGCTGGTTACTAACATTCGCCCGCTCTTTGCTCACACTTCTGAAGCACTTGAAGTGGTTGCACTCCTTGCGTTGGGTTAGCTACTGTGATTCGCCTTCCCACTGCCATTGAACTTCTGGAATGCAAGAAGTTTTGCCCGAAAAGAGCAAAAAGTTTACCCCAACTTGGAGTCCCCCAACTTGGAGTAAGTCTTTGATAGGTCTGGTCACCGTTGGGATTGTATCGTATTCTCCATCACCTTTGCCGCCTGCTCCTCTTGAGTAGAAAGGTATAGTACCATGTACTGCCTACTTCGTTCCTTGGTCGAGCACTCCTGCATCAACCCGAAGTCCCTTAATTTTGGCTATCTTGATGAGAAGCCCATCGACATCGGTCTTATGAAGTTTCTTGGCCTCTGCCCTTCTGCCTCGTCTTGGTACTTAGAGTTTGCCTCTGCATTCTCCACCTCCTTGGCCCCTTTCACGACCAATGCTCTCCCTTCATGAGAGCAAGGGATCGATGACTCCACGGAAGTCCTGTATCTACGGTACCATGGCACTGCTAAGTCCATTACACTACTATCCGTTATCTTGCATCTCCATCCTTGCCTTCGCGATCGGTAGATCTGTCTCTCTACGACACTGTGGAGCTCCTCCGAGTCCACCTCCTTTCTAACCGATGCTTTTCTTTTGGGTAGCTGAGCCCCACTGGGCTCGTCATTGCTTCCTCGCCCCTTTCGACCACTTGCTTCGACACCACTATGTCCTCCTAGCTGTTCTCCTTGGTCGATGGAAAGACAGACTGCAACTCTCATGCATGGCCTCCGCCATCTTGTTGCAGGGCTCGCATCGATTATGTTCTCCTTAGCTTCCTTGGTAGCAACGTTCGCTTACTCGGCCTTGTCCTCTGACTTGCCGGGCTCCCTTAAGCGAATGAGAGCACTGAAGCAGTCCAACTCTCCAACTGCTTCGATTAATCAAGTCCCCTCCATGGGACTCACTGGTACTTGTAATTTGACTACTCCCTTGATGGTACACAGCCCCTATATACTGACGACCGAGGCATTCATCTGATGTAAGCTTCGATGCATACACACAGAAGACCCGCCTCTGCGGTACTGTGGCATTCACTCCTTGAATCCACAGTCCTTCTTGCCGTTGCATTGTTCACGGAAGTGGAGCTCCCAGCAGCTCCTGATCATTCACATGATCACGTCCCCCTCCATGGGACTCACTAGTACTTGCACTTGGACTTCTTCCTCGGTAGTATACAGCTCCCATACGCTAATGACTAAAGCTTTCATTCGATACAAGCTTTGATGCACACACGAAGACCCGCCACTGCGGTACTACGACATTCACTCCTTGAATCCATAGCCCTTCTTCTTGTTGTGTTGTACACCAAAGTGGAGCTCCTAGTAACTCCTGATCATACCTCCGCATGATCTTTGTCCCTCACGGGACAAGATTGCCTGTATTGCATTGCCACGAACTATTCCACCACGATCTGCTGCACCATGTCGCCTCCTGGTGATATAACCATTGCATACAGATTCTCATGTGATGAACTCGGACTATGACTTCTCCACGTGTGGCCTCTGCCAACACATCGTAGGGCCTCCGCCATCTCCGATTTTTAGTTTGCTCCCTTGGCAATTCCCCTTTGTCCGCCCACTCTTGGGTTACACCTGGACGAAGCATAGCTCTAGGACAGTTCGTCGCCTAGTAACTCTTGAAGTCCCCTGACTTCGCTAGAGTTGGTGCACCATTGTCTGGATCTTGGGCCTCTATCCCCTACCAACACAATCTTGCTATGCACCTCTTGTTCCTGACAACTCGAATGGCAATACTGTGGCATATTCTTCAAGAGTACCCGCCTCTGCGTCCTCTTGCCCCGTACTTGGTCTCATGATACCAACTTTGCCTCTGCAAGTTGAATCACCTAAGTTACTCCATCAAATGCATCTCTGAGGTAGCTTGCATGTGCCTTGAATCTCCCTTCATCTTTGGCACCATGCAAAATAAGTCTGTCCCATCAGAATGGAGAACCCATGGAACGATATGATCCTACTCTTGCCTCTATAAGAGTTCATGCCCTTAACCTCTGTCTAAGAGAAGCTCCGTGCCTCCGCTCCATGTTCCATCTTCTATGTCGACTCCCTTCATGCGGCTTGGATACTTCACTGAGTTCCACTCAAGTCGCATGAAGGGAGTCGACATGGAAGATATGAGCGAAGCCCTCTGTTGAGTTCGATTTCTGCATCGACTCTAAGTGTGCCTTCATATGATGTTGCCTTGGATTGCTCCCCCACTTGATCTCGAAATGCATCCACCAATGCATTACCTCCTTCGAGATCATGCGACAACTCTTCGTCGCTCACTCGGTCCATTGAGCTTTGTGGAGATATAGCCTTGAGGAACTCTTCCTCAATATGTGCAGTCCGTTGCACATGATTCTCCCACTAGAGAACTAGGACTTATCCCTCCTGGATATCTGTCCTGCTGGAGCAACTTTTCTCTTTACATACTTCCCACTGGAAGTTTCGGAGACCCTCATCCCCTTTGGACTACTCCATCTTGCTGAACTTGCGCTTTGTTTTGCCCCCACAAATGTACTTGCTAGATTGCGACCCTTCTCTAATACAATCTCCACTGCACCCTTCAAGGTCTAGCAACATGCTAAACTTATTGCACATTTCAGCTGCCTACGAACATATCCTTTCCATGTCGAAGAGAAAGTTCTGATGCTCCATGGCACCGAGTTCTAATCGCGCCTTGGGATGGCCACGAACACTCCGTCATCTGTGTACAAGCCCTTGCATGAGTTTCGAATCCTTCGAGTTAGCAATTTCGCTCACCTCTGTGAGCTTTGCACAACTCTTTCGGTCGTTACACAACACCTCCCACCTTGCACGGTCTCATCTTTCACCAAGCGCCCTGCTTTACCTGGAGCACCGTCAAGTTTGGTTGCCAACGTCGAGCTATAGCTCGAACTCAACCATCCCAATCTTTGTATGCTATGCATTCTTCTTCGTTTGCTTATCCTCGTGGTGCCTCTCTCGCAAAGGGGTTGGCTATTCCTTGAATGCCAATCCAGGATGCTCGCTCCTCTGAGCGACTCCTTTCCCTACATCTCAATGTCCGTTTCTCCCAAACGGTTGCGTGTGCTGGCTGTCCTCCACACAGCCTAGCTAGGTCCCCCACGTTTGTATGGCAAGTGTTTTTGCGTGTGCTTGTCTCGCTCTGATACCACATTGTCACAGACTTAGCTGATTTTGCCTAAGCTGTGCGGCACCCATGCGTGTCCATCTGTAAAGGTCAGCCCTCCCCGAGATCTCCTAAAGTCCCATAGATATACAAAAAGAGAAAACGGGCCAGAAGAAGCAATTCCCATGGGATCCACAAGCAACTGCTCAAGAAAACACTTTATAAGCCAAAATACAAATTACACCCATGGACATTACAAACTCAGAGAGGTTGCACACAAATGATAATGGTCCATTACAGATCGAAGTCCCCACAAGTGCTTATAAGACACACACACTTGTATTTACAAGGCAAACTTGGCCATAAATCAAATTAAACTAGGGTTGCTAAGCTTACGACAAGCCTGCTTCTTGTTGTACAAGATATGTACCTAAACCGAAGGACATGGACTAACACAAACATTTCATCGAACACCTTATTTACATTGTTTATAAGAGTGCCCGCCTCTACATCCTCTTGCCCCGTGCTAAGGTCTCTTGATCCCAACTTTGCCTCTGCAAGTTGAATCACCTTAGTTACTCTGTCAAATGCATCTCTGAGGTAACTTGCATATACCTCAAAGCTCCCTTTATCTTTGGCACCATGTAAGATACGCCCGTCCCATCAGAATGAAGAACTCATAGAATGACATGATCCCACTCTTGCCTCTACAAAAGTTCATGCCCTTGACCTCTATCCAAGGAAAGCTTCATGCCTCTGCTCCATGTTTCATCTTCTATGTCGACTCCCTTCATTTGGCTTGGATACTTTACTGAGTTCCACCCAAGTCGCTCCGCTCCTCGATTTGCATTGAGTTTATAATGGCCCTCGTGTCCACCATTCCATAGGTCAGTCCTCCGTTGAGTTTGATTTCCACATCGACTCTAAGTGTGCCTTTATAGATGTTGCCTTGGATTGCTCCCCCACTTGATCTCAAAATGTATCCACCAATGTATTACCTTATTCGAGATCATGCGATGACTCTTCGTCGCTCGCTCAGTCCGTTGAGCTTTGTGGAGATATTACCTTGAGAAACTCTTCCTCAATATGTATGTTCTGTTGTACATGTTTCTCCCTACAGAGAACTAGGACTCATCCCTCTTGGATATTTATCCTATTGAAGCAACTTTCCTCCTTGCATTCTTTCCACTAGAAGTTTCAAAGACCACCATCGCCTTTAGACTACTCCATCTTGCTGAACAACTTGTGCCTTGTTCTGCTCTTGCTGAATTCTGATTGTTCCTTGGGATAGCCATGAACACTCCATCGTCTGTGTACAAGCCCTTGAATAAGTACCGAATCCTTCGAGTAAGCAATTCCCCTCACCTCTGTGAGCTTTGTACAACTCTTTTGGTTGTTACACAACACGCCCACTTTGCATGATCTTATCCCTGACCAAGCACCCTGCTTGCCTTGAGCACCATCAAATTTAGTTGCCAATGTCGAGCCATAGCTCGAACTCAGCCATCCCAATCTTTGTGTGCTATGCATTCTTCTTTGCTTTCTTGTCCTCGTGGTGCCTCTCGCGTAAAGGGTTGACCATTCCTTTGAATGCCAAGCCTAGATGCCCGCTCCTCTGAGTGATTCCTTTCCCTACATCTCAATGTCCGTATTCCCCAAACGGTTGCACATGCTGGTTATTCTCCACACAGCCCAGCTAGGTCCCCCACATTTGTACGGCAAGTGTTTCTGCGTATGCTTGTCCCACTCTGATACCACATTGTCACGGGCTTAGCTGATTTTGCTTAAGCCCTGCAACACCCATGCATGTCCGTTTACACAGGTCAGCCTTCCCCGAGATCTCCTAGAGTCCCTTATTCTTACAAAGAGAAAATAGGCTAGAAGAAGCAATTCCATCGGGATCCACAAGCAACTGCTCAATGGAACACTTTATAAAGCCAGATACAATTACACCCATGGACATTACAAACTCAAAGAGGTTGCACACAAAGCATAATGGTCCATTATAGACCGAAGTCTCCATAAGTGCTTATAAGACATACTTGTATTTACAAGCCAAAATTGGCCACAAAGCAAACTAAACTAGGCCTGCTAAGCCTACTACAAGCCCGCTACTTGCTGTACAAAGTATGTACGTAAACCGAAGAACATGGACAAACATGAGCATTTTATCGAACACATTGTTTACTTTGTTGTCCGTGACATAAGGTATGTTGGCTATATAAGGGGAAAAGGGGTAATTTTACTTAGGCATGCACCCCTTGGGCTAGGGTTTAGAATCCTATATAATGATGTAATCGTGTCCTCTCTTTTATCAAGCAAATATCATCTTTTATTCAGCCTTGTATTGAGTCTAGGAGGGACGAACCCCTACAACGTTCCAATGGTTGATCCCCCTCAGCGATCAAAATCTATAAGGCTTCTTTTTGGGTTCTATCATTTGGTATCAAAGTCGTGTTCCTGCTACCCTGTAGCTATCTCTTGTGCCTCTACCTTCCCAAGCAATTCCCATAATTATTGTGACATGCGCCTCTACCTTCCACCCCAGCTGCAAATCAAATTAGTTTGCCGTTGGCCCCTGTGTTTAATCTAGAAATCTGGTATATTTTCATCACTCACACCTCTTTAATATTGCAAGATCCATTACCTTACACGTTGAAGAATTTCTCTATTTTTTATCCACTACAAATTTCGTCCGATGTAAATATTATTGTTGTTGCGAAGGCGAAACACAATAGAAATTTTTAAACGCTTATTTGCCTCATGAAACTAGTTTATTGCTTCTCCTTTTTTACCAAAATTCTTACCCAATTCCCTAGACCAAATTAGCTTTCATCTGAGATTGATCTATGGAAAAAATTCCTTCTGGAACCAGTTTTATTATGCCTTCTTTCATCATTATGCACTGCTAGAATTTTACAACGAATGATTTACCTTCCGTCTTTTACCCTATTTTCATGTCATTACTCTACCAAAATTTTATTAAACATTTTACTGATATTGACCACATCTAAACTAACAATTTTTGCATATTTTTCCTAAGTTTTTCTCTAGAATTTATGTGGAGAATTCATCATTTCTCTGACGTAAAATCTATTCGGCAGGACAACACATTGCAGCACCTTTCTTTATCGAATTCCATCAGATTTAAGTGCTATCTTTTGTGGATTTTTAGACTCTCTTTCTCTCATTTGCAAACTCTACCATTCTCACTAAAAACCCTTCTAAACCACACCCTAAACTAATCCCAAACAGCCACCCAAGTCAACCCTAAACTGCAGCCTACTCCCATTTAAACTGATCCACCCATCCAACCGGCCATCCCCTCTCCAAAAATTCTCATGCGACTGACTTGACAACAAAAGAAAGATCTCAATATTATAGATTTAGAGGCATGCAATATAGCATCAGAGGAGGCCATCAACGCCATGTTTGAAGCCTTTGAAAGTCGTATGGAGGAGAAGATGCATTCCCTTTTTGCTGAATTCAGTGTGGGCCACCACTTAGCCCGAAGAAATCACAGCAAGGAGAAACTTCAGATCGATGGGATGATCCTCAATAGCATGGCCACATCATTCCTGGTCCAAACACTTCACACATGAATGGTCTGTCACAGACAACAATGTAAACAAGGTGTTCGATGAAATGCTCATGTTTGTCCGTGTCCTTCGGTTTATGTACATACCTTGTATAGCAAGAAGTGGGCTTACAGTAGGCTTAGTAGCCTTAGTTTGATTTTTTTTTGTGGCCAATTTTAGCTTATAAATATGAGTGTGTCTTGTAAGCACTTGTGGGAACTTCGGTCTGTAATGGACCATTATCCTTTATAAGTCTAAGGGACTCTAGGAGATCTCGAGGAAGGCTGACCTTTGCGGATGGACACACATGGGTGCCGCATGGCTTAAGCAAAATTAATTAAGCCCATGACAATATGGTATCAGAGTGGGACAAGTATACGCAGAAACACTCACCATACACGACTGAGCGATGACCGTTCAAGGAGCAAAGGCATTGCGGTTGAGCGACGACTGTTTGTGACAGCACGACTTAGGCAAAATTAGCTAAGCCCATGACAGGTCGTCGCTCAATCACAACATCTTTGCTCCATGAACCGTTCATCACTTTTTCTTGTTTGTTCATATGTTTGGCAGCTTATTTTGCCTTGAGTTTATGTGTTTATACCTAAGAAATGTGAGGAAAAGTAGTGTAGAAGGCCGCAGAATGATCGCTCATTGCACGGAGCCAAAATAGTCCAAAACAGTCCTGTTTTTAGGTCTTTTTCGTATGCTACGGCAATCACTCTGAGCGGTGTAAAAAGTCAGCTATTTCAGCACCTTGGAAACCCCCGGGTGGCACCGGGCTAGATTGGGTTCTGGGTATATATCTTGCATCTGATACCTTGGGAACCATACTTTATGGAATTGCGACTGTTCTTACAACCCTCTAGAGTCTTGTTTTGCTCTCTTTCTATTTTTCTCTGTTCTACCCAAGGTGTTTGACGAATTGCTTATATAGCTTTCTGCTTTGTGAGATATCGGGACTTGTCCATTGCTTGTTTATAAGCTAATCAACTTCTTCTTTACAAGTCCTACGGGACCATAAGAGGTTGTAAGAGGGCTGACCCTTTGTGGACAGATAACACTTTCAGCATTTCATGACTTAGGCAATACTAGCTAAGTCCGAAACAGTGGGCAAGGTTGCTTCACGACTTAGGCAATTTCAGCTAAGTCTTCGGGAGTGCCACTAGGGTACCACATGGCTTAGGCAAATTCAACTAAGTCCGTGACAGCAAGGAGAAACATCAGATCGATGGGATGATCCTCAATAGCATGGCCACATCATCCCTAGTACAAACACTTCACACATGAAGGTTATCTTCCCTAGATGGGAAGAAGAAGACCCAATCGGATGGATCACGTGAGTGAAACGCTATTTTCGATTCTACCACACTACCAATGCTACAAGGATGGAGATTGTTGCCATCCACCTCGAGGGAGATGCTATTCAGTGGTTCAGTTACTATAAATACACCCATGGAGGTCTCTCTTAGCAGCAATTCAAGGAAGGACTATTAAATCGCTTCAGACAAATCGATTTCAACAACATCGACGGACAATTAGCGAAAATTCGACAAACCTTGACAATACACGAATATCAAATAAGGTTTGAATATTTATCTAACCAAACTATGGATTGGTTTAAGAAACAACTTTTAGGGACTTTTATTGATGGCCTAAAGCTGGAGATTCGAGGAGAAGTAAAGGCACAACAACCGTCTTATGGCGGTGATTTCCGTTGTGAGAATCCAAGAAGAATGATTGAACTACAAAGCATGAAGGACAAGGTTCGCTCCCCAACCAGTCATGCTGAAGCCCTCAGCCCCCTCTACTACCATTCGAGCCCCCGCACTAAAAAAATTAATAAGAGACAAGCTTCATAAACAATCGGCCAAGGGGTTGTGTTGGTACTGTGATGAATGTGGAGCCAAGAATATTGCTGCAAAAAGGGCTAGCTCCTCATGATTAAACCAGTAGAGGATGAGGATAGTGAACTATCTGAAGAAAGTCTCAAATCCAAAGATGAAGCCACGAAAGAAGAGCCCCAACCGGTCGACTACACAGCGCACGCGCTGGCTGGCTACTCCAACTCACAAACGATGAAAGTTGGAGGACTTCTTAAATAGCAACCGATCACATTCTCATCGATACGGGCAGCACAATTAATTTCCTCAATAGTAATGTTGCCACACATATAGTGCTTCAAATCAAAGGTTACGACAAGTTTGACATAAAGGTCACCGACGGCTGAATCCTTAATTACGACCAATAGTGTCCACAGGTAAAATTGCTCCTATAAGACCAAGAAATGATAACCAATTTCTTCTTCTTACCCATTGATGGTTATGAAGCCATGCTTGGGATTAAATAACTCACAATATTAGGTGACATCTCTTGGATTTTTTCTAAACTAATCATGATGTTTTATTGCAAAAGGAGATAGGTCACATTACGAGGCAAGCACGGGAGCCATATTTCCACCATTTCAACACAACAAATGGAGAAGGTGCTACACTAAATAAAATGGTGGATTTTTTATGCATATCCAAAAGCCATCTAAGGAGGAGAATGTGCAAAATTCAGATCCTAAGCTTGCCCTCTTACTAGATGAATTTGTGAATGTTTTCACGGAGCTGCAAGGGCTTCCTCCTAACCTACTACATGACCACTATATACCTATTCTACCAAGAAAACCTCCAGCAAATTTAAGACTGTACCACTATCCTCACTTGCAAAAGGGCGAGATTGAGAACATCGTCAGAAAGATGCTCGACACTAGAGTAATCGACCAAACTACAGCCCTTACTCCTCGCTAGTGTTGCAAGTATGCAAGAAGGATGGTATGTGACGGATGTGCGTTAATTACTGGGCTTTGAACGTCATCACCGTCAAAGATAAATATCTTATACCAATCGTAGATGAGCTCTTGGATGAATTAAAAGGAGCCTGATTCTTTACTAAATTAGATCTTCATTCCGGTTATCATCATATTAGGGTATGCACTGAAGATGTTTCAAAAATTACATTCTGCATACATAACGTCCACTACGAATTTCTGGTAATGCCTTTTAGACTTCCGAATGCTCCTTTCACTTTTTAAAGCCTGATGAATGACATCTTCCAGAGTTTTCTATGCAAGTTTGTGTTGTATTTTTTGATGATATTCTCATTTATAGCCCTACGCTTGATATACATTTTTAGCACTTATGAATTATTCTAACGATTCTTCAGGAGAACACCCTTTATGTTAAACAGTCAAAGTATAGCTTTTTACAGTGTAAAGTAGAGTATCTTTGACACATTATATCAGAAGATGGAGTGGCGGTAGACCCAACAAAGATTAAGGCAATGCAAGGATGGTTGAGACCTATGAATATAAAATCGCTACGCGGCTTCCTTAGACTCACGGGCTACTACTGAAAATTCATGAAAGATTATGGCAAGATCAGTGCCCCACTGATGTCCCTATTGAAGAAAGACTCCTTCTTATGGTCGGATAAAGCCTCCGCAAACATTGAATGATTCTGATACATCCAGGATTGGAATTGGGTTTGTTCTAATGCAGGATGGTCGACCTATTACTTACACCAGCAAAGTTTTATCTCCCTCACATCTTAAAATGTCCGTGTATGATAAAAAAATGCTTGATATTGTACATACCATCACAAAGTGGAGATGCTACCTGATTGGCCCATGCTTTCAGATTAAGACCGACCATCAAAGTCTTAAATATTTTTTAGAGAAGAAACTATCTTCCCTAGGGCAGCAACGATAGGTAACAAAACTTCTTGGCTTTGATTATGAAATTACTTATTAAAAGGGGAAAGAGAATATTGTTGCAGATGCTCTATCATGGCTACCGGGACAAGCCAAAATTTTAGCCATCTCCCTTCCCTCCAATGACTTCCTCAAGGACATTAGGGAGGAATGGAAGAATGACCCAAAGACCCAAGACATTATAGAAAAATTGGAGAAGGATCCGGGTTCCATGGGCCACTACACTTGGGATTCAAAGGACATGCACTACAAAAGCTGAATTGTGATTGTTCCTTCTTCCCCTTGCATTCAGATTATTTTGCATGAGATACACTCTTCACCTTCACCAGGGCACTCTAGATTTTTAAGAACATATAAGAGGGTGAAGCAAAACATCTTTTGGAAGGGCATGAGAAAATTAATTTATGATTATGTATCCAAATGTGATGTATGCCAATAGTGGCATACCGGACTCAACATAGTAAATTAGTAGCAAATCCGAGAAAACTACAACCACTACCTATACCGGACTCAGCATGGATGGACATCTCCATGGATTTCATCAAAGGACTACCACCATCACAAGATAAAAGCACAATTTTTATGGTGGTAGATCGTTTAACTAAATATGCTCATTTTTGTGCTGTGAGATATCCTTATACCATTGCTAGTATTGCTCAGCCTTTTATGAAAAATATTATAACGCTGTATGGGATGCCAAGGTCGATTGTGAGTGACCATGACAAGGTGTTTACAAGTAAATTTTTGACCGAGCTCTTCCAACTACAAGGCACCCAACTGATAATGAGCACAACCTATCATCCACAGATGGATGGCTAAACAGAAGTAGTGAATAGATGCCTCAAAACTTACCTACATTGCTTCACCAGTGATTGGCCCATAGAGTGGACAAGGTGACTTCCTTGGGCCGAATGGTGATACAATACAACTTATCATTCATCAACTAAATCTACCCTTATAAGGCATTGTATAGCCGATCACTCCCTATAATAACGAAATATGTAATTGGTGTGGCTAAAGTAGATCAGGTCGACCAAAATTTAATTGACAAGGACAAGCTTCTACAGCTGTTGAAGGACAACCTAACTGCCGCTCAAGCCCGCATGAAGCAATAAGCAAACACTCGAGCGAGAATTTTTAGTAGGTGATTGAGTCTACCTTCGCCTACAACCATATTATATTTTAAAGAGTATTGGGGTCATGGCATATAAATTAAAGCTTTCAGATAATGCTAAGCTCCATCCCGTCTTCTACGTATCCTTGCTAAAGGCGAAATTGGAAGAACGAGAGTTGGCATATACTCAGCTATCGAACACTATAAATGATGGTGAGATTGAAGCCCAACCTGAAGCTATACTTGATCGGAGGTTTGTGATGCCTCATCAACATCCTTTTTGTGATGCCTCATAAACATCCTTAAACTAAAATACTCATGAAGTGGAATAACTTACCATTCGAAGACATGATGTAGGAGTCTTACAAGGAGCTGAAGACATGGTTCCCAAAGTTTATGGATCCTCAACCTTGAGGACAAGGTTGATTTTAAGAGGGTGAGCTTGATAGGACTCCAGCAGGGCTGAGTCCTAATCACCCTAGAAGTAATAAATAAAACCCTGTGATATTATAATTAAATCCCACCTAGCCACTTTTATCTTATAAAGAAGTGTGGCTAGGGTTTAGATTGGAGACTTACTATCATGGGCTTAGCTGATTTGCCTAAGCCGTGCGACACCCATGTGTGTCCGTCCACACAGGTCAACCCTCCCCGAGATCTCCTAGAGTCCCTTAGACTTACAAAAGAGAAAACGGGCCAGAAGAAGCAATTCCCATGGGATCCACAAGCAACTGCACAAGAAAATACTTTATAAAGCCAAATACAAATTACACCATTGACATTACAAACTCAGAGAGGTTGCACACAAAGGATAATGATCCATTACAGACCGATGTCACTACAAGTGCTTACAAGACACACTTGTATTTACAAGCTAAACATGACCATAAAGTAAATCAAACTAGGGCTGCTAAGCCTACTACAAGCCCGCTTCTTGCTATACATGATATGTTTCTAAACTGAAGGACATGGACTAATATAAGCATTTCATCGAACACCTTGTTTATATTATTATCCGTGACATTCTCCACCACATATTCCTTCGACGTCCTCGTCAAAGCCACTATAGATGCTACATCTCCTTGCATTCTGCTAAATCTTCAATCTTCTGCTTTGGCTGCAACACGCCCCTTTGGCTCCTAGTCGCTCTCCGTCGCTATTGTTGAGTAGTCGAACTCTGATCAGCCATGCTGCTTCAACTCACCAATGACTGAATCTGGTGTGGGGTTGGCTGAGTTGTGCTGATCCTTGTTAGTTCTCAAGGATCCCTCCGATGAAGGAAAAGACTTACCTTATTATGCGCCAGTATCGTAGTATACTCATATTGCTTGAACTGAGTAAATGCTTGTTGGAGCTTTAACGAGCATCGCCTCATAGACTTTGAAGTTTTTAAGGTCCTTCCTCCATAATGTTTGCTCATTGAGCCTTCTTCCACTTCTAGTTGTCACTTCCAAGTATGTTTGCATCACTCCCGCTTTCGATTAGTCAATTAGGAAATGAAGTAAAAAATCTACTCTCAATAGTACTGATCACCAATAGTGAGGATTTGATAACTATTGTCTTCCATAAGCTTTCTTTGAAGGGTCACTGAACTTATGCAGAGCTCCCCTGCTTGGATAAGTAAGAGAATTGGGATACCTGACTTCACCCATTCTCTTCGTAGTGGAGAAGGTAAGGTTACTTGGCTTCACTCACCTCCTTGAGTTAAAAGAATTGGGGTACTCGATTTCGCCCATTCTCTCGAGTTGAGAAGGTAAAGGTTACTCGATTTTGCCTGCCTCCTCGAGTTTATACTTCATGCATTGAGCTGGTTACTAACATTCGCCTGCTTTTTGCTCACACTTTTGAAGCACTTGAAGTGGTTGCACACTTTGCATTGGGTTAGCTACTATGATTCGCCTTTATGTGCAACTATGTAAGGTGTTCGATGAAATGCTCATGTTTGTCTGTGTCCTTTGGTTTAGGTACATATCTTATATAGCAAGAAGCGGGCTTGCAGTAGGCTTGGCAGCCCTAGTTTGATTTGCTTTATGGCCAAGTTTGGCTTGTAAATACAAGTGTGTCTTATAAGCACTTGTGGGGATTTCAGTCTGTAATGGACCATTATCCTTTATGTGCAACCTCTCTGAGTTTGTAATGTCTATGTGTGTAATTTGTATTTGGCTTTATAAAGTATTTGCTTGAGCAGTTACTTGTAGATCCCGTGGGAATTGTTTCTTCTGGCCCGTTTTCTCTTTTATAAGTCTCAGGGACTCTAGGAGATCTTAGGGAGGGCTGACCTTTGCGGATGGACATGCATGGGTGCCGCACGACTTAGGCAAAATCAGCTAAGCCCGTGACAGTGTGGTATCAGAGTGGGATAAGCACACGTAAAAACACTTGCCTTACAAACATGGGGGACCTAGCTGGGCTGTGCGGAGGACAGCCAGCACGTGCAATCGTTTGGGGGAAAACGAACATCGAGATGTAGGGAAAGGTGTCGCTTAGAGGATCAAGCATTCAGGTTTGGCATTCAGAGGAATGGCCAATCCCTTTGCGTGAGAGGCACCACGAGGACAAGCAAGCGAAGAAGAATGCGTAGCACACAAAGATTGGGATGGTTGAGTTTGAGCTATAGCTCAACGTTGGCAACCAAACTTGATGGTGCTCAATGCAAAGTAGGGTGCTTGGTGAAAGATGAGACTGTGCAAGGTGGGAGGTATTGTGTAACGACCGAAAGAGTTGTGCAAAGCTCACAGAGGTGAGGGAAATTGCTAACTCGAAGGATTCGGAACTCATGCAAGGGCTTGGACACGGACGACGGAGTGTTTGTGGCCATCCCAAGGCGCGATCGAAACTCGGCGCCATGGAGCATTAGAACTTTCTTTTCGACATGGAAAGGATATGTCCGTAGGCGGCTGAAATGTACAACAAGTTCAGCACATTGCTAGACCTTGAAGGGTGCAGTAGAGACTGTATTAGAGAAGGGTCATAATCTAGCAAGTATATTTGCAGGGGCCGAACAAGGCACAAGTTGTTCAGCAAGACGGAGTTGTCCAAAGGGGATAGTGGTCTCTGAAACTTCCAGTGGGAAGTATATAAAGAGAAAAGTTGATCTAGCAAGATAGATATCCAAGAGGGATAAGTCATAGTTCTCTAGTGGGAGAATCATACGCAACGGACTGCACATATTGAGGAAGAGTTCCTCAAGGCTATATCTCCACAAAGCTCAATGGACTGAATGAGTGACGAAGAGTCATTGCATGATCTCAAAGGAGGTAATACATTGGTGGATGCATTTCGAGATCAAGTGGGGGAGCAATCCAAGGCAATATCATATGAACGCACACTTAGAGTCGATGCAGAAATCGAACTCAATAGAGGGCTGACCTGTGGAATGGTAGACATGAGGGCCACTATCAACTCAATGCAAATCGAGGAGCAGAGCAACTTGGGTGGAACTCAGTGAAGTATCCAAGCCGCATGAAGGGAGTCGACATAGAAGATGGAACTTGGAGCGAGGGCATGGAGCTTTCCTTGGACAGAGGCCAAGGGCATGAACTCTTGTAGAGGCAAGAGTGGGATCATGTCATTCTATGGGTTCTTCATTCTGATGGGACAGACTTATTTTGCATAGTGCCAAAGATGAAGGGAGCTTTGAGGCATATGCAAACTACCTCAGAGATGCATTTGACGGAGTAACTAAGGTGATTCAACTTGTGGAGGCAAAGTTGGGATCAGGAGACCTTAGTACGGGGCAAGCGGACGCAGAGGCGGGTCTTCTTAACGAATATGCCATAGTGTTGCTGTTCAAGTTGTCAGGAAGAAGAGATGGATAACAAGATTCTGCTAGGAGGGGATAGAGGCCCAAGATCCAGACGATGATGCACCAACTCCAGTGAAGTCAGGGGGCCTTCAGGAGCTACTAGGCGATGGACTGTCCTAGAGCTATGCTTCGTCAAAGTATGACCTAAGAGTGGGTGGACGAAGGGGAATTGCAAAGGGAGCAAACTACAAATCGAAGATGGCGGAGGCCCTACGATGTGTTGGCAGAGGCCACACGTGGAGAAGTCATAGTCCGAGTTCATCATACGAGAATCTGTATGCAATGGAGATGTCACTAGGAGGTGACATGATGTAGCGAATCGTGGTGGAATAGTTCGTGGTAATGCAATACAGGCAATCTTGTCCCGTGAGGGACAAGATCAATCTGAGGTATGATCAGGAGTTACTAGGAGCTCCACTTTGGTGTATGACACAACAAGAATACGGGCTATGGATTCAAGGAGTGAATGTCGTAGTACCGCAGAGGCAGGTCTTTGTGTGTGCATCGAAGCTTACATTAGATGGAAGCCTTAGTCATCAGCATATGGGAGCTGTATACCACCGAGGAAGAAGTCAAAGTGCAAGTACCAGTGAGTCCCATGGAGGGGGACATGATCATGTGGATGATCAGGAGCTACTGGGAGCTCCACTTCGGTGAACAATGCAACGACAAGAAGGGCTGTGGATTCAAGGAGTGAATACCATAGTACCGCAGAGGCGGGTCTTCCGTGTGTATGCATCGAAGCTTGCATCAGATGAAAGCCTTGGTCATTAGCATGTGGGGGCTGTGTACCACCAAGGGAGTAGTCAGATTGCAAGTACGAGTGAGTCCCATGGAGGGGCCTTGATTATACTAAGGTATAATCAGATTAGCTGGTGAGTTAGACTACTTCAGTGCTCACATTCGCTTAAGGGAGCCCGGCAAGTCAGAGGACAAAATCGAGTAAGCGAACGTTGCTAACAAGGAAGCTAAGGAGAACAGAATCGGCGCGAGCCTTACAACAAGATGGCGGAGGCCATGCATGAGATTTATAGTCCATCTTTCCATCGACCAAGGAGAACTGCTAGGAGGACATAGTGGTGTCGAAGTAGGTGGTCGAAAGGGGCAAGGAAGCGTCGACGAGTCTAGTAGGGCTCAGCTACCCAAAAGCAAAGCATCGATTAGAAATATAGACTCGGAGGAGCATCATAGTGCCACAGAGGCTGATCTACTGATTGCAAAGAAAGGGATGAAGATATAAGATAACAGATAGTAGTGCTGTGGGCTTGGCAGCACCATGTTACCGCAGAGGTGGGACTTCCGTGGAGTAATCGATCCCTTGCTCACATGGAGGGAGAGCATTGGTCGTAAAAGGGGCCGAGGAGGTGGAGAATGCAAAGGCAAACTCCAAGTACCAAGACAGGGCGGAAGGGTAGAGGCCAAGAAACTTCATAAGACCGATGTCGATGGGCTTCTCATCAAGACAGCCGAAATGAAGCGACTTCGAGTTGATGCAGGAGTGCTCGACCAAGGAATGAAGTAGGCAGTACATGGTACTGTACCTTCCTACTCAAGAGGAGTAGGCGGCAAAGGTGATGGAGAAGATGATACAATCTCAAAGGCGACCAGATCCATCAAAGACTTACTCCAAGTTAGGGGACTCCAAGTTGGGGCAAATGTTTTGCTCTTTTCGAGCAAAGCTTCTTGTATTCCATAAGTTCAATGGTAGTGAGAAGGCGAATCACAGGAGCTAACTCAACACGAGTGCAAATACTTCAAGTGCTTCAGAAGTGTGAGCAAAGAGCAGGCGAATGTTAGTAACTAACTCAATGCATGAAGTATAAACTCGAGGAGAAAGGCGAAATCGAGTAACCTTTGCCTTCTCAACTTGAGAGAATGTGCAAAACCGACTACCCTAATTCTCTTATCTCAAGGAGATGAGCATAGCCAAGTAACCTTACCTTCTCAACTACGAAGAGAATGGGTAAAGTCAAGTATCCTAGTTCTCGTATCTATCCAGCAGAGGAGCTCTGCATAAGTTCAGTGACCCTTCAAAGAAAGCTTTTGGAAGATAATAGTTGTCAAATCCTTACCATTGGTGATTAGTACTACTGAGAGTAGATTTTCTACTTCATTTCCCAATTGACTAATCGAAAGCATGAGTGATGCGAACATACTTGGAAGTGACAACTAACAGTGGAAGAAGGCTTAATGGGCAAACATTGTGGAGGAAGGACCTTAAAAACTTCAAAGTCTGCGAGGCGATGCTCGTTAAAGCTCCAACAAGCATCTACCCAGTTCAAGCAATGTATACTGTGATACTGGCACATAATAAGGCAGGTCTTTTCCTCCATCAGAAGGATCCATGAGAACCAACAAAGATCAGCACAACTCAGCCAACCCCACACCAGATTCAGTCATTGGTGAGTTGAAGCAGCATGGCGGATCAGAGTTTGACTATTCAACAACAGTAGTAAAGAGCAGCTGAGAGCCAAAGCAGAAGATTGAAGATTCAGCAGAATGTGAGGAGATGCAGCATCTATAGTGGCTTCGATGAGGACATCGAAGGAATAAGTGGGGGCGAATGTCACGGACAACAATATAAATTAGGTGTTCGATGAAATGTTCGTGTTTGTCCGTGTCCTTTGGTTTAGGTACATATCTTATATAGCAAGAAGCGGGCTTGTAATAGGTTTGGCAGCCCTACTTTGATTTTCTTTATGGCCAAGTTTGGCTTATAAATACAAGTGTATCTTATAAGCACTTGTGGGGACTTCGGTCTGTAATGAACCATTATCCTTTGTGTACAACCTCTCTGAGTTTGTAATGTCTATGGGTGTAATTTGTATTTGGCTTTATAAAGTGTTTGCTTAAGCAGTTGCTTGTGGATCCCGTGGGAATTGCTTCTTCTGGCCCGTTTTCTCTTTTGTAAGTCTAAGGGACTCTAGGAGATCTCGGGGAGGGCTAACTTTTGCGGACGAACATGCATGGGTGCCACACGGCTTAGGCAAAATCAGTTAAGCCTATGACATGCTAGATAAGTAAGAGAACTGGGATACTTGACTTCACCCATTCTCTTCGTAGTTGAGAAGGCAATGTTACTTGGCTTCGCTCACCTCCACAAGTTAAGAGAATTGGGGTACTCGGTTTCGCCCATTCTCTCCAATTGAGAAGGCAAAGGTTACTTAATTTTGACGGCCTCCTCGAGTTTGTACTTCATGCATTGAGCTGGTTACTAACATTCGCCCGCTTATTGCTCACACTTCTGAAGCACTTGAAATATTTGCACTCCTTGTGTTGAGTTAGCTACTATGATTTACCTTCTCACTGCCATTGAACTTCTGAAATGCAAGAAGTTTTGCCCGAAAAGAGCAAAAAAGTTGACCCCAACTTAGAGTAAGTCTTTGATAGATCTGGTCGCCTCTGGGATTGTACCGTCTTCTCCATCACCTTTGCCATCTACTCCTCTTGAGTAGAAAGGTACAGTACCATGTACTGCCTACTTCGTTCCTTGGTCGAGCACTCCTGCATCAACCCAAAGTACCTTCATTTTGGCTATCTTGATGAGAAGCCCATGGACATCGATCTTATGAAGTTTCTTGGCCTCTGCCCTTCTGCCCTGTCTTGATACATGGAGTTTGCCTTTGCATTCTCCACCTCCTCGGCCCCTTTTACGACCAATGCTCTCCCTCCATGAGAGCAAGGGATCGATGACTCCACGGAAGTCCCACCTCTGCGGTACCATGGTGCTGCCAAGCCCACAGCACTACTATCTGTTATCTTATATCTTCATCCCTTCCTTTGCAATCGGTAGATCTGCCTCTGTGGCACTGTGGTGCTCCTCCGAGTCCACCTCCTTTCTAACCGACGCTTTTCTTTTGGGTAGCTGAGCCCCGCTGGACTCGTCGTCGCTTCCTCGCCCCTTTCGACCACCTGCTTCGACACCACTGTGTCCTCCTAGCAGTTCTCCTTGGTCGATGGAAAGACAGACTACAACTCTCATGCATGGCCTTTGTCATCTTGTTACAGGGCTCGTGCTGATTCTATTCTCCTTAGCTTCCTTGGTAGCAACGTTCGCTTACTCGGCCTTGTCCTTTGACTTGCCGGGCTCCCTTAAGCAAATATGAGCACTGAAGCAGTCCAACTCTCTAGCTGCTCCGATTATACCTTAGTATAATCAAGTCCTCTCTATGGGACTCACTGGTACTTGCAATCTGATTACTCCCTCGGTGGTACACAGCCCCTATATGCTGATGACCAAGGCTTTCATCTGATGTAAGCTTCGATGCATACATACGGAAGACCCGCCTCAGCGGTACTGTGGCATTCACTCCTTGAATCCATAGCCCTTCTTGCCATTGCATTGTTCACCGAAGTGGAGCTCCCAGTAGCTCCTGATCATCCACATGATCACATCCCCCTCCATGGGACTCACTGGTACTTGCACTTGGACTTCTTCCTCGGTGGTATACAGCTCCCATATGCTGATGACTAAGGCTTCCATCCAATGCAAGCTTCGATGCACACACGAAGACCCGCCTCTGTGGTACTATGGCATTCACTCCTTGTGGCTCTTTTTCCCGGTTGACGCTCTAGATGGTGCCTCCTCCCCTCGTGGAGAATACCCAACTTCACTCTCGTCTTGTTCACTGTAGAGCTCCTTATGAGCGGCTCCCACAGTTTACAAGCGAGTTTGCACTTGCAGCCCACCTGCAACTACTTGGAGCAAGGCTTTGGCTTATCCTATCTTGCTCGATTCACCATGATGTTTCGCCATGCGAGATTGTGAATCTTCTTCGCTATTCATATGAATTGTTTGCTTGCTCTGATACCACATTATCATGGGCCTAGCTGATTTACCTAAACCGTGTGGCACCCATGCATGTCTGTCTACACAGGTCAGCCCTCCTCGAGATCTCCTAGAGTCTCTTAGACTTACAAAAGAGAAAACGGGCCAGAAGAAGCAATTCCCACGGGATCCACAAGCAACTACTTAAGAAAATACTTTATAAAGCCAAATACAAATTACACCCATGGACATTACAAACTCAGAGTGGTTGCGCACAAAGGATAATGGTCTATTACAGACCGATGTCGCCACAAGTGCTTACAAGACACACTTGTATTTACAAGCCAAACATGGCTGTAAAGTAAATCAAACTAGGGCTGCTAAGCCTACTGCAAGCCCGCTTCTTGCTATACAAGATATGTATCTAAACCGAAGGACATAGACTAATACAAGCATTTTATCAAACACCTTCTTTACATTATTGTCCGTGACATTATGGCCCAATGGCCGCCACCCCCTTTACTAGGCTAGTCGACAGGGTTTCCCCCTGCTTAGGTCGACTATAAAGCCAAGTCCGAAACAGTGGGCAAGTTTGTTTCATGATTTCGGTAATTTCAACTAAATCTTCGAGAGTGTCACTAGGGTGCCGCACAGCTTAGACAAATTCAACTAAGTCCGTGATAGTGTGGTATCAGAACTGGCAAGCAATTCAAATGAATAACGAAGAAGATTCGCAATCTCACCATGGTGAAACATCATGGTGAATCGAGCAAGGTGGGGCAAACTGGACCCTTGTTCCATGCAGCCATAGGTGAGCTGTAAGTGCAAACTCACTCACAAACTATTAGAGCCACTCATGAGGAGCATGGCAGTGAACAAGACGAGCGTGAAGTTGGGTATTCTCCATGAGGGGAGGAGGCGCCATCTGGAGCGCCAACCTAGAAAAAGAGCAACAAGGAGAGACTTACAACGGCGAAAACCCGCCTTAATGTTCTTGAAGCGAGCTTGGAGGAACTCTAACAAGGCCAACGAAGGCTTCTTGGAGTAGAGAGCTCGCAAAAAGAAGTTGAATCTTGGATCGAGAAAGTTGAATCCCTGGTCGATCAACTAATAGAATACATCAAAGATTCCATACGACATCAATACAAAGTTATGGCAGAACTCACGACTAAGGTGATGGTGTTAACAAGGACTCCTGATGCGGGAGGGAACAATACCTACGTTGCATCACCATAAAACTTTAGGGTATTAGAGCTGCATTGCTACCAGGGTGCTAGGGATGCCAAAGAGCTTGAAAATTTTTTGTTCAATATAGAACAGTATTTTCATGCTACAAGGCTCGATTATGAAGAGACCAAAGTTGATATAGCAACAATGTATCTGAATGGGGATGTAGAACTTTAGTGATGAACCTGTTAGGAAGAGATCCAGTAAGGCCGATGTCGAGTGGATCCATGGGGAGACTTAAAGTGAGAGTTAAGAACTCAGTTCTTGCCCGAGAACACAGAATTTGTCACAAGATGGAAACTGAGACAACTCCACTAAAGTACAATAATCTGAGACTATGTGAAATAATTTTCAGCATTGATGCTGGATATACAGGACATGTCTGAAAAAGATAAGCTATTCAGCTTCCTCGATAGCTTGAAGCCATGAGTATAACAAGAACTACATCAGAGGAATGTCACCGACGTAGTCGGGGTAATTGAAGCTATAGAAAGGCTAACTAACTTTGTTTCTTCAAAGGATTTGAGAAAGAAGAAACAATCTTTAGAAAATTACCTAGCTAAATACTCTCAAGCGAAGGAGTTTGGGGCGAGCAAAAGAAGAAGAATTTCGTTAAGGGATCGAGCTCAAAAGGTAAAGTCCCAACGTCTAGTGGATGCTTCTTATGTGGAGGACCGCACATGGTGAGAGAGTGCCCACAAAAGCAGGCACTAAATGCTTTAACTGCATCGATACAACCCCATAAGTCAGACAAGGGCAAAGCTGTTGCCCTTAGTTCAAGCAGTTCTGAATCTAGTAGTGATAATGAGGTGTTGCAAGGACCCACGATGAGAGCAATGCATTTGTTGAATGCGTTGCAGGGTCAAGTGGGGGAGAACACAAAGGTAAAGCCTCCGAAGGTAGGAAGCAGCGAGTTGATGTGTGTAGACATCAAGCTTAATGGCCGTACAACTCGTGCAATGATGGACACGGGCGCTACACTCAATTTTATTATCAATCGAGAAGCTAAGTGACTAGGATTAATCTTCGAGAGGGGCCCAAGTTATATAAAGGCTATGAACTCAGAGGCCAAGTCGATCTCCGGATGAGCAAAGTGGGTCTCCATCAAGATCAGAACTTGGAGTAGGAGCACAAACTTGATGGCGATGCCATTGGACAACTTTCAAGTAATTCTCGGAATGGAGTTTATGCATGTAGTGAACTTGTTGCCAATGCCATTCCTTAACTTCCTTTGTGTAATGGGAGGCAATGATCATTGTGTGATTTTAGTTTCTCGAGGAGGAACCAAGGACCTACAACAAATATTAGCTTTACAATTGAAGAAAGGGGAACAAAAAGGTGAATCAACATTTGTAGCTACTATGAAGCTAGAGACACTTGACGGGGAGGCCATTCAAGAACCTACTATTATGGCAAACATCCTAAAGGAGTTCTCAGATATGATGCCAATGGAATCGCTGAGAACTCTACCACTACGAGAGGTGTGGATGATCGGACTGAGCTGGAGCCGGGAGTTAAGCCTCCAGCGAGACCACCATACCGCATGGCCCCTCTAGAGTTGGCAGAACTGAGAAAGTAGTTAGATAAACTGCTAAGCGGTGGTCTCATTCGAAGTTCAAAACCACCTTTCGGAGCTCCAGTCCTCTTCCAGAAGAAACAAGATGGGAGCCTCTGATTATGCATTGATTATGAGTCCATTATAAACCGAAGTCCCCACAAGTGCTGATAAGACACACTCGTATTTACAAGTCAAAATTGGCCACAAAGCAAACCAAACTAGGGCTGCTAAGCCTACTGCAAGCCCGCTACTTGCTGTACAAGATATGTACACAAACGGAAGGACATGGACAAATATGAGCATTTCATCGAATACCTTATTTACATTATTGTCCGTGACATTCTCCCCCACTTATTCCTTCAACGTCCACGTCGAAGCCACTATAGAGGCTGCATCTCATTGTATTATGCTGACTCTTCAATCTTTTGCTTTGGCTATAACATGCCCCTTTGGCTCCCAACCGCTCTTCGCCGCTGTTGTTATGTAGTCAAACTCTGATTCGCCATACTACTTCAACTCATCAATGATTGAATCTGGTGTAGGGTTAGGTGAGTTGTGTTGATCCTTGTTGGTTCTCACGGATCCATCTGATGAAGGAAAGGATATGCCTTATTATGTGCTAGTATCGCAGTATACTCATGTTGCTTAAAGTGGATGGATGCTTGTTAGAACTTTGATGAGCATCGCCTTGTAGACTTTAAGGTTTTTGAGGTCCTTTGTCCATAATGTTTGCCCATTGATCCTTCTTCCGTGTTTAGTTGTCACTTCTAAGTAGGTTCGCATCACTCTCATTTTCGATTGGTATTCAATTGAGAAATAAAGCGGACAGTCTACTCTCAATAGTGCTGATCACCAATGGTGAGGATTTGACAACTATTATCTTCCACAATCTTTCTTTGAACGGTCACTGAACTTATGCAGAGCTCCTCTGCTGGATAGGTAAGAGAACTAGGATACTAGACTTCACCCATTCTCTTAGTAGTTGAGAAGGCAAGGTTACCTGGCTTCGCTCACCTCTTCGAGTTAAGAGCATTGAGGTACTCAGTTTCGCCCATTTTCTTAAGTTGAGAAGGCAAAGGTTACTCGATTTCGCTTGCCTCCTCGAGTTTGTACTTCATGCATTGAGCTAGTTACTAACATTCACCTGCTCTTTGCTCACACTTCTGAAGCACTTAAAGTGTTTACACTCCTTACGTTAAGTTAGCTACTATGATTTGCCTTCTCATTGCCATTGAACTTTTGGAATACAAGAAGTTTCGCTCAAAATGAGCAAAAAGTTTACTCCAACTTAGAGTCCCCCCAACATAGAGTAAGTCTTTGGTAGTTATGGTTGCCTTCGGGATTGTACCATCTTCTCCATCACTTTTGCTGCCTACTCCTCTGAGTAGAAAAGGTATAGTACCGTGTACTGCCTACTTTGTTTCTTGGTCGAGCACTTTTGCATCAACCTGAAGTCCCTTGCTTTTGGCTATCTTGATGAGAAGTTAATCGACACTTGTCTTATGAAGTTCCTTGGCCTATGTCCTTTCACCCTGTCTTGGTACCTAGAGTTTGTCTTTGCATTCACCACCTCCTCGACCCCTTTTATGACCAATGCTCTCCCTCCATGAGAGCAAGGGATCAATGACTCCATGGAAGTCTCACCTTTGCGATACCATGGTACTGTCAAGCCCATAGCCCTACTATCCATTATCTTGTATCTTCATCCCTTCCTTTGCGGTTGGTAGATTTGCCTCTACGGCACTATGATGCTCATATGAGTCTACCTCCTTTCTAACCGACACTTTGTTTTTGGGTAGCTAAGCCCCACTGGACTCGTCGTCACTTCCTCACCCCTTTCGACCACCTGGTTCAACAACACTGTGTCCGCCTTGTAGTTCTCCGTGGTCGATGGAAAGACAGACTGCAACTCTTATGCATGGCCTTTGCCATCTTGTTGCAGGGCTCGTGTTGATTCTGTTCTCCTTAGCTTCCTTAGTAGTAACATTCTCTAACTCGGCTTTGTCCTCTGACTTGCCGGGCTCCCTTAAGCAAATATGAGCACTGAAGCTATCCAACTCTCTAGTTGCTCTAATCATATCTTTGTATAATCAAGTCCCCTCTATAGGACTCACTAGTACTTGCAATCTGACTTCTTCCTCGGTGGTACATAGCCCCCATATGTTGATGACCAAGGCTTTCATCTGATTCAAGCTTCAATGCATACACATGGAAGACCCGCCTCTATGGTACCATGGCATTCACCCCTTGAATCCACAGCCCTTTTTGCCATTGCATTATTCACCGAAGTGGAGCTTCCAATAGCTCCTAATCATTCACATGATCACGTCTCCCTCCATGGGACTCATTGGTACTTGCACTTAGACTTCTTCCTCAGTAGTATATAGACCTCATATGCTAATGACTAAGGCTTTCATCCAATGCAAGCTCCGATGCACACACGAAGACTCGCCTTTGCGGTACTATAACATTCACTCCTTGAATCCATAGCCCTTCTTCTTGTTGTATCATACACCAAAGTGGAGGTCCAATAACTCATGATTATACCTCCACATAATCTTGTCCCTCACGGGACAGGATCACATGTGTTGCATTACCACGAACAATTCCATCATGATCTATTACACTATGTTGCCTCCTTGTGACATCTCTATTGCATATAGATTCTTGTGTGATGAATTCGAACTATGACTTCTCTATGTGTGGCCTCTACCAACACATCATAGGGCCTCTATCATCTCTAATTTTTTATGTTCACTCCCTTGGTAATTCACCTTCGTCCACCCACTCTTGGGTCACACCTGAACAAAGCATAGCTTTAGGATAGCTCATCACCTAGTAGCTCCGGAAGTCCCCCTGACTTTGCTAGAATTGGTGCACCATTGTCTGGATCTTGGGCCTCTATCTCTAGAATTGGTGCACCACTGTCTGCTCTGTACCACTTGTTCCTGACAACTTTTGCCTCCCAAGTTGAATCACCTTAGTTACTTCGTCAAATGCATCTCTGAAGTAACTTGCATGTGCCTCGAAGCTCCCTTTATCTTTGGCATCATGCAATATAAGTCCGTCCCATCAGAATGAAGAACCTATGGAACGACATGATCCCACTATTGTCTCTACAAGAGTTCATGCCCTTGACCTCTGTCCAAGGAAAGCTCCATGCCTCTGCTCCATGTTCCATCTTCTATGTTGACTCCCTTCATGCAGCTTAGATATCTCACTGAGTTCCACCCAAGTCGCTCCGCTCCTCGATTTGCATTGAGTTGATAGTGGCCTCACGTCCATCATTCCATGGGTCAGCCCTCCCTTGAGTTCAATTTTCACATCGACTCTAAGTGTGCTTTCATAAGATGTTGCCTTAGATTGCTCCCCCATTTGATCTTGAAATGCATCCACTAATACACTACCTCATTCGAGATCATGCGACAACTCCTCATCACTCGTTCGGTCTGTTAAATATTGTGAAGATATTACCTTAAGGAACTCTTTCTCAATATGTGCAATCTGTTGCACATGATTCTCCCTCTGGAAAATTAGGACTTATCTCTCTTGGATATCTGTTATGTTGGAGCAACTTTCCTCTTTGCATTCTTCCCACTAGAAGTTTCAGAGACCACCATCCCTTTTGGACTACTCCGTCTTGCTAAATAACTTCTACCTTGTTCTGCCCCCGCAAATGCACTTATTAGATTACGACCCTTTGCCAATACAGTCTCCACTGTACCCTTCAAGGTCTATCAATGTCACGGACAACAATGTAAACAAGGTGTTCGATGAAATGCTTGTGTTAGTCCGTGTCCTTCGGTTTAGGTACATATCTTGTACAACAAGAAGCGGGCTTGCAGTAGGCTTGGAAGCCCTAGTTTGATTTACTTTTTGGCCAAGTTTGGCTTGTAAATACAAGTGTGTCTTATAAGCACTTGTGGGGGCTTCGGTCTGTAGTGGACCATTATCCTTTGTGTGCAACCTCTCTGAGTTTGTAATGTCCATGGGTGTAATTTGTATTTTGGCTTTATAAAGTGTTTCTCTTGAGCAGTTGCTTGTGGATCCCGTGGGAGTTGCTTCTTCTGGCCCGTTTTCTCTTTTTGTAAGTCTATGGGATTTTAGGAGATCTCGGGGAGGGCTGACCTGTGCGGACGGACACGCATGGGTGCCGCACGGCTTAGGCAAAATCAGCTAAGCCCGTGACAATGTGGTATCAGAGCGGGACAAGCACACGCAAAAACACTTGCCATACAAATGTGGCGGACCAAGCTAGGCTGTGTGGAGGACAGCCAGTATGCGCAACCGTTTGGGGGAAACGGACATTGAGATGTAGGGAAAGGAGTCGCTCAGAGGAGCGGGCATCCTGGTTTGGCATTCAAGGAATCGCCAACCCCTTTGCGTGAGAGGCACCACGAGGACAAGTAAGTGAAGAAGAATGCGTAGCACACAAAGATTGGGATGGTTGAGTTTGAGCTATAGCTCGACGTTGGCAACTAAACTTGACGGTGATTAAGGCAAAGCAGGGTGCTTGGTGAAAGATGAGACCGTGCAAGGTGGGAGGTGTTCTGTAACGACCGAAAGAGTTATACAAAGCTCACAGAGGTGAGGGGAATTGCTAACTCGAAGGATTCGAAACTCATGCAAGGGCTTGTGCACGGATGACAGAGTGTTCATGGCCATCCCAAGGCGCGATTAGAACTCGGCGCCATGGAGTATCAGAAATTTCTCTTCAACATGGAAAGGATATGTCCGTAGGTGGCTGAAATGTGCAACAAGTTCTGCATGTTGCTAGACCTTGAAGGGTGCAGTGGAGACTGTATTGGAGAAGGGTCACAATCTAGCAAGTACATTTGTGGGGGCAGAACAAAGCTTGAGTTCAGCAAGACGGAGTAGTCCAAAGGGGATGATGGTCTCCGAAACTTCTAGTGGGAAGTATGTAAAGAGAAAAGTTGCTCCAGTAGGACAGATATCCAGGAGGGATAAGTCCTAATTCTCTAGTGGGAGAATCATGTGTAACAGACTGCACATATTGAGGAAGAGTTTCTCAAGGTTATATCTCCATAAAGCTCAACGGACCGAGTGAGCGACGAAGAGTTGTCGCATGATCTCGAAGGAGGTAATGCATTGGTAGATGCATTTCGAGATCAAGTGGGGGAGCAATCCAAGGCAACATCATATGAAGGCACACTTAGAGTCGAGGCAGAAATCGAACTCAACAGAGGGCTGACCCGTAAAATGGTGGACGTGAGGGCCACTATCAACTCAGTGCAAATCGAGGAGCAGAGCGACTTGGGTGGAACTCGGTGAAGTATCCAAGCCGTATGAAGGGAGTGGACATAGAAGATGGAACATGGAGCGGAGGCATGGAGCTTTCCTTTGACAGAGGTCAAGGGCATGAACTCTTGTAGAGGCAAGAGTGGGATCATGTCGTTCCATGGGTTCTTCATTCTGATGGGATAGACTTATTTTGCATGGTGCCAAAGATGAAGGGAGCTTCAAGGCACATGCAAGCTACCTAAGAGATGCATTTGATGGAGTAACTAAGGTGATTCAACTTGTGGAGGTAAAGTTAGGATCATGAGACCTTAGTACGGGGCAAGAGGACGCAGAGGCGGGTACTCTTGAAGAATATGCCACAGTGTTGTCATTCAAGTTGTCAGGAACAAGAGGTGCATAGCAAGATTGTGCTGGTAGGGGATAGAGGCCCAAGATCCAGACAATGGTGCACCAACTCTAGCGAAGTCGGAGGACTACAGGAGCTACTAGGCGACGGACTGTCCTAGAGCTATGCTTCGTCCCGGTGTAACCCAGGAGTAGGGGGGACGAAGGGGAAATGCCAAGGGAGCGAACTAAAAGTCGGAGATGGCAGAGGCCCTACGATGTGTTGGCAAAGGCCACACGTGGAGGAGTCGTAGTCCGAGTTCATCACGCGAGAATCTGTATGCAATGGAGATGTCACCAGGAGGCGACATGGTGTAGCGGATCGTGGTGGAATAGTTCGTGGCAATGCAATACAGGCAATCTTGTCCCGTGAGGGACAAAATCATGCGGAGGTATGATCAGGAGTTACTGGGAGCTCCACTTTGGTATACGACACAACAAGAAGAAGGGCTATGGATTCAAGGAGTGAATGTCGTAGTACCGCAGAGGTCGTGTGTGCATCAAAGCTTGCATTGGATGAAAGCCTTAGTCATCAGCATATGGGAGCTGTATACCACCGAGGAAGAAGTCTGAGTGCACGTACCAATGAGTCCCATGGAGGGGGACATGATCATGTGAATGATCAGGAGCTGCTGGGAGCTCCACTTCGGTGAACAATGCAACGGCAAGAAGGGCTGTGGATTCAAGGAGTGAATGCCACGATCAGAGGTCTTCCGTGTATATACATCAAGCTTGCATCATATGAAAGCCTTGGTCGTCGGATATGGGGCTGTACCAGAGGAGTAGTCGATTGCAAGTACCGGTGAGTCCCATGGAGGGACTTGATTAACCGGGAGCTTGGAGAGTTGGACTACTTGGTGCTCACATTCGCTTAAGGGAGCCCGGCAAGTCAGAAGACAAGGCTGAGTAAGCGAACGTTGCTACCAAGGAAGCTAAGGAGAACAGAATCGGCGTGAGCCCTGCAACAAGATGGCAGAGGCCATACATGAGAGTTGCAGTCTGTCTCTCCATCGACCAAGGAGAACTGCTAGGAGGACACAGTGGTGTCGAAGCAGGTGGTCGAAAGGGCGAGGAAGCGACGACGAGTCCCACGGGGCTCAGCTACCCAAAAGAAAAGCGTCGGTTAGAAGGTGGACTCGGAGGAGCTCCACAGTGCCACAGAGGCAGATCTACCAATCGCGAAGGAAGGGATGAAGATACAAGGTAACGGATAGTAGTGCTATGGGCTTGGCAGCGCCATGGTACCGCAGATGCGGGACTTCCGTGAAGTCATCGATCCCTTGCTCTCATGAAGGGACAGCATTGGTCGTAAAAGGGGCCAAGGAGGTGGAGAGTGCAGAGGCAAACTCCAAGTACCAAGACGAGGCAGAAGGGCAGAGGCCAAGAAACTTCATAAGACCGATGTCGATGTGCTTCTCATCCAGATAGCCGAAATTAAGGGACTTCGGGTTGATGCAGGAGTGCTCGACCAAGGAACGAAGTAGGCAGTACATGGTACTGTACCTTTCTACTCAGGAGGAGTAGGCGGCAAAGGTGATGGAGAACACGGTACAACCCCAAAGGCGACCAGATCTATCAAAGACTTACTCCAAGTTGGGGGACTCCAAGTTGGAGTAAACTTTTTGCTCTTTTCGGGCAAAACTTCTTGCATTCCAGAAGTTCAATAGCAGTGGGAAGGCGAATCACCGTAGCTAACCCAACGCAAGGAGTGCAACCACTTCAAGTGCTTGAAGTGTGAGCAAAGAGCGAATGTTAGTAACCAGCTCAATGCATGAAGTACAAACTCGAGGAGGCAGGCGAAATCAAGTAACCTTTGCCAGGCGAAATTGAGTAACCTTTGCCTTCTCAACTCGAGAGAATGGGCGAAACCGAGTACCCCAATTCTCTTAACTCGAGGAGGTGAGCGAAGCCAAGTAACCTTACCTTCTCAACTATGAAGAGAATGGGTGAAGTCAAGTATCCCAGTTCTCTTACTTATCCAAGCAGGGGAGCTCTGCACAAGTTCAGTGACCCTTCAAAGAAAGCTTAAGGAAGACAATGGTTGTCAAATCCTCACCGTTGGTGATCAGTACTATTGAGAGTAGTTTTTCCACTTCATTTCCCAATTGACTAAGAGGGAGTGATGCGAACATAATTGGAAGTGACAACTAACAGCGGAAGAAGGTTCAATGGGCAAATATTATGGAGAAAGGACCTTAAAAACTTCAAAGTCTGTGAGGCGATGCTCGTTAAAGCTCCAACAAGCATCTACCCAGTTCAAGCAATATGAGTATACTGCGATACTGGCACATCATAAGGCAGGTCTTTTCCTTCATCAGAGGGATCCACGAGAACCAACAAGGATCAGCACAACTCAGCCAACCCCACACCAGATTCAGTCATTGGTGAGTTGAAGCAGCATGGCGGATTGGAGTTCGACTACTCAACAACAGCGGCGGAGAGCGGCTAGGAGCCAAAGGGGCGTGTTGCAGCCAAAGCAGAAGATTAAAGATTCAGAATGCGAGTAGATGCAGCGTCTACAGTGGCTTCGACGAGGACGTCGAAGGAATAAGTGGGGGAGAATGTCACGGACAACAATGTAAACAAGGTGTTCGATGAAATGCTTGTGTTAGTCCGTGTCCTTCGGTTTAGGTACATATCTTGTACAACAAGAAGCAGGCTTGCAGTAGGCTTCGAAGCCCTAGTTTGATTTACTTTTTGGCCAAGTTTGGCTTATAAATACAAGTGTGTCTTATAAGCACTTGTGGGGGCTTCGGTCTGTAGTGGACCATTATCCTTTGTGTGCAACATCTCTGAGTTTGTAATGTCCATGGGTGTAATTTGTATTTTGGCTTTATAAAGTGTTTCTCTTAAGTAGTTGCTTGTGGATCCCGTGGGAGTTGCTTCTTCTGGCCCGTTTTCTCTTTTTGTAAGTCTATGGGATTTTAGGAGATCTCGGGGAGGGCTGACCTGTGCGGACGGACACGCATGGGTGCCGCACGACTTAGGCAAAATCAGCTAAGCCCGTGACATTGTTCTGCCCCCGCAAATGCACTTACTAGATTGCGGCCCTTTGCCAATACAGTCTCCACTGTACCCTTCAAGGTCTATCAATATGTTAAACTTTTTGTATATTTCAGCTGCCTATGGACGTATCCTTTCCATATCGAAGAGAAAATTATGATGCTCCATAGTGCTGAGTTCCGATCGTGCCTTGGGATGACCATGAGCACTCCGTCATCCGTGTACAAGCTCTTGTATAAGTACTGAATCCTTCATGTTAGCAATGCCCCTCACTCTGTGAGCTTTGCACAACTCTTTCGGTCATTATATAACACTTCTCACTTTACATGGTCTCATCTCTTATCAAGCACCTCATTTGCTTAAGCATCATCAAGTTTGGTTGCCAACGTCGAGCCATAGCTCGAACTTAACCATCTCAATCTTTGTGTACTATATATTCTTCTTCGCTTGCTTGTCCTCATGGTACCTCTCGTGTAAACAGTTGGCCATTCCTCTGAATGCCAAGCCTAGATGCCTGCTCCTCTAAGCGACTCCTTTCCCTACATCTCAATGTCCGTTTCGCCAAAACAGTTGCGTGTGCTGGCTATCCTCCACAGAGCCCAGCTAGGTCCCCCACATTTGTATGGCGAGTGTTTCTACGTATGCTTGTCCCCCTCTGATACCACACTCTCATGGGCTTAGCTGAATTTTGCCTAAGTCATGCGGCACCCATGCGTGTCTGCCTGCAAAGGTCAGCCTTCCCCGAGATCTCATAGAGTCCCTTAGACTTACAAAAGAGAAAACGGGTCAGAAGAAGCACTTCCAATGGCATCCACAAGCAATTGCTTACAAGAGAGGTTACACACAAAGGATATGGTCCATTACAAACCGAAGTCCCTACAAGTGCTTACAAGACACTCATATTTACAAGCCAAAATTGGTCACAAAACAAACCTAACTAGGGCTGCTAAGCCTACTGCAAGCCCACTTCTTGTTGTACAAGGTATGTATATAAACCGAACGATGCGGACAAACATGAGCATTTCATCAAACACCTTTTTTACATTATTGTCTGTGATAGTGCGGTCGCCCCTATAGAGGGCTTGGCCGTGGTTAGCCGATCGCCCTTACAGAGGGCCTGGCCATGGCCGACCAACCCCTTTCCTCGCTGCCTTCACTATGAAAACGTAGCAAGAGCATGTAGAACGGTTCTATGCGATGCAATCTCATCTCACGCAGTTTAAAACCAATCTTTCACACGAAAAGCTTGGCTTTAATACCACTATTGGGAGAACTCAGAGGGAGCATCACATGTGAAGTGGAAATTAAAACAAAAATAGATTTTTCATGTAGATCAAATCGTCGCACAAAAGATTATCCTGTGAGAAAGCTGTAAAAATCGATAAAACTATGTCATGTAATAGATTGATTACTTAGATAGATCGTATATCCCTATATTCCAGATCTGGATGGAGAGGATGAGAGAAGTCAAGTGTCTTCCTCTCTAGCGGTATCCACACGATGGATCTCTATAGCGAAACTCCTCTAATCATATATCGAAACTCTTGCGCAAAGGGAGGGAGGAGAATAAGAGGGGGTGGCCAAAGTTGTAGCCTATCAACCATGAGTCTCGCCTCCTATTTATAGAGAGCACAAAAAACCCTAGGGATCTTACCTTAGTGGTTATTAGATCTCTATCCAATTACCCATTAACCTTGCATTATAGGATCTCTATCCAATAATCTCTTTAGGCCTCTAATTGGGCCTCAAGCAAGGAGCCCATCAGTATAGGGTCTCATCCAAATGAGAATAAGGGCTAATTGGGTCTCCATTCAATCCTTTATTCACTGAAGCATCTACCATATGTGTGTGACCCTCGAGGCCCGATACCGATCTAGCCATAAGTCACTCCCATCAAAACTCCTTCTGATATAGTGAATTATTATCCCCATAATAATTCACTCGACTTATCGACTATAGACGTACAAGGCCACTATGCCATAGTCCCCAAATGATATAAGGGGATCAAATAAATCGAACTTGTCTATCCACAGTTACCATGTATCTATAATCCCCCATCCATCTAATATCTCAGAGACGTATATTGGACATGATACTGTTAAGTCACGCACGAAATCTGTTTGAGTCTCACTTTAATTAGATTCTCCCAAAGAACTCCTCTCTTAATCTGAATGACCCTAGCAAAGGATTTGTCCAAGCGAGAACACATGGGATATTCCTTTCGTGATACCAAGAGTGGGTGATCTTTTATTGCCACTTAATTGCCTTCATAAGGTTGGCTACCAATCCTGATAATCAGCTATACCAGATCTAGAACTTTTTAAACCTGTAAGCCTGATACAAGTTTACAAGGCATCCTTGGTGTCTCAATTCTAAGGACCATATACATAACTAGTACTATGAAATCGATGTTTGACATTACGTATTATTAATCATATAGCATTCTGTAAGTAAATCAATTAGTGAACTCATTCTCTAATAAGCACCTGTACTATATCCTTAGCGTCTCCACACAAGTGGTTGTGAGACCAGTCGCCTCCATCATATGAATAGGTATTTAGTATACCGGTCTATCCGGTTATCTCAATGTCCTTCTCGAGTAATCTATGATCGGGATTATTTAGGATATGTATTTAAGGGTGAATCGATCTTATTATCATGATCTCATCATGATCTGATTCCCTTTGCATAGAACCAAGGGCATCACAATATATATATGCAACAGATAATATAATGTGAGAATATGTCAATAATAATCATAAGTAAAAAAGATCGAGCAGTGTGTCATATGTGCCATCACTCATGTGATTGGCTTGTAAGGCATATGTAACCACTAGACATTGGACCACATACAGCACTATGTATAAGTTCTAATAACTCAGTGGCTCTCTCTTTAGTTCTACTAAAAGGAGAGTTGGTCAACTTTCCATAAAGGCAATGTTCGCAAATTGCATACGACTCATAGTCAAATGGATTTAAGTATCCATTTTTCAATAACTTTTGAATCCTTCCCTCAAGTATATGACCTAGCCCATAATGTCAAAGGTATATATTGTTTACCTCATCTCTTTTCCTCTAGGATATTATTTATATTCATGATGCATTGTCACGGGCTTAGCTGATTTTGCCTAAGTCGTGCGGCAACCATGCGTGTCCATCCGCAAGGTTTAGCCCTCCCCGAGATCTCCTAAAGTCCCACAGACTTACAAACGGAGAAAACGGGCCAGAAGAAGCAATTCCCACGGGATCCACAAGCAACTACTCAAGAAAACACTTTATAAAGCCAAAATACAAATTACACTCATGGACATTGCAAACTCAGAGAGGTTGCACACAAAGGATAATGGTCCATTACAGACCAAAATCCCCACAAGTGCTTATAAGATACACTTGTATTTACAAGCCAAACTTGGCCATAGAGCAAATCAAACTAGGGCTGCCAAGCCTACGACAAGCCCGCTTCTTATTGTACAAGATGTGTACCTAAACCGAAGGACACAGACAAATACGAGCATTTCATTGAACACCTTGTTTACATTATTGTCCGTGACATTCTCCCCCACTTATTCCTTCGACGTCCTCGTCGAAGCCACTATTGACGCTGCATCTCATCGCATTCTGTTGAATCTTTCATCTTCTGCTTTGGCTGCAACATGCCCCTTTGGTTCTTAGCTGCTCTCCGCCGCTGTTGCTGAGTAATCGAACTCTGATCCGTCATGCTGCTTCAACTCACCAATGACTGAATATAAGGTGGGGTTTGCTGAGTTGTGCTGATCCTTGTTGGTTCTCGTGGATCCATCTGATGAAGGAAAAGACCTGCCTTATTATGTGCCAGTATCGTAGTATACTCATATTGCTTGAACTACGTCAATGCTTGTTGGAGCTTTAACGAGCATCGCCTCACTGACTTTAAAATTTTTAAGGTCCTTTCTCCATAATGTTTGCCCATTGAACCTTCTTCCACTGTTAGTTGTCACTTCCAAGTATGTACGCATCACTCCCGCTTTTGATTAGTCAATTGAGAAATGAAGTGAAAAATCTACTCTCAGTAGTACTGATCACCAACGGTGAGGATTTGACAACCATTGTCTTCCATAAACTTTCTTTGAAGGGTCACTGAACTTGTGTAGAGCTCCCCTGCTTGGATAAGTAAGAGAACTAGCATACTTGACTTCACCTATTCTCTTTGTAGTTGAGAAGGTAAGGTTACTTGGCTTCGCTCACCTCCTCGAGTTAAGAGAATTGGGGTACTCGGTTTCGCCCATTCTCTTGAGTTGAGAAGGCAAAGGTTACTCGATTTCGCTTGCCTCCTCGAGTTTGTACTTTATGCATTGAGCTGGTTACTAACATTCACCCGCTCTTTGCTCACACTTCTGAAGAACTTGAAGTGGTTGCACTCCTTGTGTTGGGTTAGCTACTGTGATTCGCCTTCCCACTGCCATTGAACTTCTGGAATACAAGAAGTTTTACCCGAAAAGAGAAAAAAGTTTACCCCAACTTGGAGTAAGTCTTTGATATCTGGTCGCTTTTGGGATTGTACCATCTTCTCCATCACCTTTTCCGCCTATTCCTCTTGAGTAGAAAGGTACAGTACCATATACTGCCTACTTCGTTCCTTGGTTGAGCACTCCTGCATCAACTCGAAGTCCCTTAATTTTGGCTATCTTGATAAGAAGCCCATCGACATCGGTCTTATGAAGTTTCTTGGTCTCTGCCCTTCAGCCCTGTCTTGGTACATGGAGTTTGCCTCTGCATTCTCCATCTCCTCGGCACCTTTTACGACCAATGCTCTCCCTCCATGAGAACAAGGGATCGATGACTTCACGGAAGTCCTGCATCTGTAGTACCATGGTGCTGCCAAGTCCATTTCACTACTATCCGTTATATTACATCTTCATCCCTTCCTTTGTGATTGGTAGATCTATCTCTGCGGCATTGTGGAGCTCCTCCGAGTCCACCTCCTTTCTAACCAACGCTTTTCTTTTGGGTAGCTGAGCCCCGCTGGACTCATCGTCGCTTCCTCGCCCCTTTCGACCACCTGCTTCGACACCACTATGTCCTCCTAGTAGTTCTCCTTGGTCGATGGAAAGATAGACTGCAACTCTCATGCATAGCCTCCGCCATCTTGTTGTAGGGCTCACGCCGATTCTGTTCTCCTTAGCTTCCTTGGTAGTAACGTTCGCTTACTTGGCCTTGTCCTCTGACTTGCCGGGCTCCCTTCTGCGAATGTGAGCACTAAAGCAGTCTAACTCTCTAGTTGCTCCGATTATACCTTAGTATAATCAAGTCCCCTCCATGGGACTCATGGGTACTTGCAATCTGACTACTCCCTCGGTGGTACATAGGCCCCATATGCTGACGACCAAGGCTTTCATCTGATGCAAGCTTCGATGCATATACATGGAAGACCCGCCTCTGCGGTACTGTGGCATTCACTCCTTGAATCCACAGCCCTTCTTGCCGTTGCATTGTTCACCGAAGTGGAGCTTCCAGCAGCTTCTGATCATTCACATGATCATGTCCCCCTCCATGGGACTCACTGGTACGTGCACTTGGACTTCTTCCTCGGTGGTATACAACTCCCATATGCTGATGACTAAGACTTTCATCCAATGTAAGCTTCGATGCACACACGAAGACCCGCCTCTGCGGTACTATGATATTCACTCCTTGAATCCATCACCCTTCTTCTTGTTGTGTCGTACACCAAAGTGGAGCTCCCAGTAACTCCTGATCATACCTCCGCATGATATTTGTCCCTCACGGGACAAGATTGCCTATATTGTATTGCCACAAACTATTCCACCATGATCCGCTGCACCATGTCGCCTCCTGGTGACATCTGCATTGCATACAGATTCTCGTGTGATGAACTCGGACTATGACTTCTCCACGTTGTCACGGGCTTAGCTAAAGTTTGCCTAAGCCGTGCGGCACCCTCGCGGCACTCCCGAAGACTTAGCTGAAATTGCCTAAGTCGTAGAGCAACCTTGCTCACTATTCCGGACTTAGCTGGGATTGCCTAAGTCATGAAATGCCCAACGCGTTTTCTGTCCGCAAAGGGTCAGCCCTCTTACAACCTCTTAAGGTCCCGTAGGACCTACAAAGAAGAAGTTGATTAATTGACACGCCCGTCGCAAAGCGGAAAGCTGTACAAGCAATTTATCGAACACCTTAAGTGCAGCAATGAAAAGAGAGAAAGAGAGTGAAATAGGACTTCGGAGGTTTGTAGGAATGGTCGCAAGTCCACAAACGACGGTTCCCAAGGTATCGGACGCCAGACAAGTTCAATTGCTGATGAATGCCTATGCCCGCATATACCCGGAACCCCATCCAGCCCGGTGCCACCGAGGGGTTCCAAGGTGCTGAAATGGCTGACATTTCACACCGCTCAAAAAGGTGGCCGCGGCACATGAAAAAGACCCAAAAACAGGGCTGTTTTGGGTTGTTTTGGCTCCGCGCAGTGAGCGATCGTTCGCAGCCTTCTACACTACTTTCGCTCACATTTCTTAGGTAAAACACATAAACCAAGGCAAAACAAGCTGCCAAACATATGTACAAGTAAGAAAAAGTGACGAACGGTTCAAGGAGCAAAGGCCTTACGGTTGAGCGACTGCTCGTGACATTCTCCCCACTTAAACTGCCGACGCCTCGTCGACGCTTGTTAGTAGGCTTTGATGCGAACTTCTTCATGTCGTAGGGCGTCTTCTGGCTCCCAACTGGCTTCTATTTGAGGAAGCTTTTGCCACTTCACCAAGTATTCTATTTGCTGCGCTCCATTGGGTAGCTTTATTTTACGATCCGCTAGAATAGTTTCAACTCGCTTCTCGTAAGAGGCTCTGGTGGGGGGTAGTCGAGTTGGAATATTTCGGGAATCATCTCGCGGATCTGAGTGGTAGGCTTTCAAGTTGCTCGCATGGAAGACATTGTGAATTCTGAACCATGCTGGCAGTTGCAACTTGTATGAGACATTGCCTACTCTGCTGATGATTGGGAAAGGCCCTTCATACTTGCGTACTAATCCTTTGTGCACTTTGTGTCTAAAGAATTGGAGTGATGCTGGTTGGAGCTTCACCAACACCATGTCAGCAACTTTAAATTCTTGTGGTCGCCTTCCCAAGTCTGCCCACTTCTTCATCTTTTTGGCCACCTTCTCCAAGTAAGCCGCGCAATATCTGCATTACGATGCCATTCCCTTGTGAAGTGATAGGCTGATGGGCTACTCCCTGTATAACCAATAACCAAGGTATGAGAAGTTGATGGCTGTTGTCCCGTAATAATCTCAAATGGGCTCTTGTTGGATGTAGAGCTCCGCTGCAAGTTATAGGAGAACAGGGCTATGTCCAACAGCTTCACCCAATCTCGTTGGTTGGCACTCACGTAGTGCCGAAGATATTGCTCCAAGAGCGAGTTAATTCTCTCTGTTTGGCCATCCGTTTGAGGGTGGAGGCTTGTGGAGAAGTATAATTTAGACCCCAACAACTTGAACAACTCAGTCCAGAATCGTCCCAAGAACCGAGAATCCCGATCACTAATGATGTTGTGTGGGACTCCCTAATACTTAACCATATTCTTCATCATCAACTTAGCCGCCTCCTCTGCTGAGCAATGTAGGGGTGCAGCAATGAATGTTGCATACTTCGAAAATCGGTCAACTACCACGAGTATCGATCCAAGTCCCCCTACTGCGGGCAAGCTTGATATGAAGTCCAAAGAAATGCTCTCCCATGGCCTTTATGGTACGGGCAGCGGTTCCAAAAGTCCCACTGGCTTCTGCTACTCTATCTTGTCCTGTTGACAAGTAAGGCATGTTCGAACATATTCCTCCACATCTGTCCCCATCTTCGGCCAATAGAAGACCCTCTCCACGAGAGCCATTGTTCGGTGGATACCCGGATGTCCAGCCCAAAGGGAATCGTGACACTCTTTCAAGAGTTCACACCTCAAGTTATCCGCTCGTGGGACATAAACTTTGTTCCCCTTGGTGTAGATGAGTCCCTCCTGGACCCAAAATCGTCGCGCCTTGCCCTCTTTGATGAGTTGAATCAGAGTCACTGCTTGAGGATCTCGGTACAATCCATCCCTGATCCTGGAAAGAAAGTTGGAGCGCAATTGACTTGCTTGGCCTCCGCCCTCCAACTGTATAGCATTCACTAGCTCTACTTTCCGACTCAATGCATCGGCCACGACATTTGCTTTTCCGGGTTTGTACTCCATCACCATGTCGAACTCAGCCAAGAAGTCCGGCCATCGTGCTTGCTTTCGGGAGAGTTTCTTTTGAGTTTGAAAGTAACTCAATGCGACATTATTGGTCCTTAGCACAAATGGTGCTCCCAAAAGATAGTGTCGCCACACTCGTACACAGTGGACCACCGCTGTCATCTCCTTCTCATGTACAGGATATCGCCGCTCGGTCTCGTTGAGCTTGCGACTCTCATAGGCCACTGGATGACCCTCCTACATAAGAACTCCTCCAATAGCAAAGTTAGAAGCATCGGTATGGACTTCAAAAGACTTTCCATAGTCCGGCAATCTGAGTATAGGTTCTTCTAACACAGTAGTCTTCAGGTCTTGAAATGCCACCTCACATTTGTCCAACCATCTACAGGACTGCTCCCTTTTTAGCAACTCCGTCAGTGGGGCTGCGCGCTTCGAATATCTAGCTATGAAGCGCCGATAATAGTTGACAAACCCAAGGAAGGATCTCAACTCTGGCACCTTCTTTGGTGTTCGCCCAGTCCACCACAGCTTGCACCTTAGCCTTGTCCATTCGAATGGACCTATTCCCAATTCGATGCCCCAAGAATAAAATCTCTGTTTGGGTGAAGTAGCACTTTTCCCTCTTCACAAATAAGGTGTTCTCCCTGAGAACATTGAAAATTGTTCGGAGGTGTCTAACATGCTCCTCAAGTGTTTGGCTATAGACGACGATGTCGTCTAAGTAGATGACCACAAACTTATCCAGATATTCTTTGAACAGCTGATTCATGAGAGTGCAAAATATGGCTGGAGCGTTGGTTAAGCTGAAAGGCATCACTAAGAACTCGAATGCTCCATACCTGGTCACACAGGTAGTCTTCACCTCATCACCTTCTGCGATGCGCACCTGCCAATACCTTGACCGAAGGTCGAGTTTGGAGAAGTACTTCGCCTTGCCCAATTGATCGAACAAGTCCGCGATGAGCGGGATAGGGTACTTGTTCTTCAACGTCATCTTGTTGAGGGCTCGATAATCAATGCATAATCGGAGGCTCCCATCTTGTTTCTTCTAAAAGAGGACTGGAGCTCCGAAAGATGCTTTGGAACTGCGGATGAGACAACCACTTAGCAGTTCATCTAACTTCCTCGCACGCCAACTCGAGGGGCCATGCGGTATGGTGGTCTCCGGAGGCTTAACTCCGCCCACTCACTATGATGATCCACGCCTCTGCGTGGTGGTAGAGTTCTCGGTCTGTTGGCATCACATCCGAGAACTCCTTCGGGATGTTTGCCACAATAGCGAGTTCTGAAGGGCCTCCCGTCAAGTGTCTCTAGCTTCATAGCAGCTAAAAAGGTTAATTCACCTTTTCGCACCCCTTTCTTCAATTGTAAAGCCGATATTTGTTGTAGGTCCTTGGTTCCTACTCGAGAAACTGGAACCATGCAGGGATCATCGCCTCCCATTAGACACAAGAAGTTCAGGAACGGTATTGGCACCAACTTTGCTGCGTGCATAAACTCCATTCCGAGAATCACTTGGAAGTCGTCCAATGGCACCGCCATCAAGTCTGTGCTCCCGCTCCATGTCCCGATCTTGATGGGGACCCCCTTTGCTTGTCCGGAGATCTGCTTGGCCTCCGAGTTCACCGCCTTCATACGACTTGGGCTCTTCTCCAAGATTAGTCCCAATCGCTTAGCTTCGCGATCGACAATAAAATTGTGGGTCGCGCCCATGTCCACCATTGCACGGGTTGTTCGGCCATTGAGCTTGATGTCCATATACATCAACTCGCTGCTTCCTGCCTTCGGTGGCTTCACCTTTGTATTCTCCCCCACTTGACCCTGCAATGCATTCAACAAACACATTGCTCCCATCCTGGGTCCTTGCGATGCCTCACTGTCGCTACTGGAGTCAGAACTACTCGAACTAAGGGCGATTGCTTTGCCCTTGTCTGACTTACAGGGTAGAATCGATGCCGTCAAAGCATTGAGTGCCTGTTTTTGTGGGCACTCCCTCACCATGTGCGGTCCTCCACACAAGAAGAATCTAGTAGGCTTTGGGACTCTACCTCTTGAGCCCGGTCCCTTGTGGAAATTCTTTTTCTTTTGCTCGCCCCCATACTCCTTCACTCGAGAGTATTTAGATGGGCGATTTCCCGAAGATTGTTTCTTCTTTCTCAAATCCTCCGAAGAAACAAAGTCAGTTAGCCTTTCCATGGCTGCAATTGCCCCGACTGCATCAGTGACATTCCTTCGATGTAGTTATTGTTGTGCTCATGGCTTCAAGCCATCGAGGAAGCTGAATAGTTTGTCTTTCTCAGACATGTCCCGTATATCCAGCATCAGTGCTGAAAATTGTTTCACATAGTCTCGGATTGTTGTACTTTGGCGGAGTTGTCTCAGTTTCCTTCTTGCGACAAACTCTGTGTTCTCTGGTAAGAACTGAGTTCTCAACTCTCGCTTCAAGTCTCCCCATGTATCCACTTGACATCGGCCTTGTTGGATTTCTTCCCAACGGGTTCGCCACCAAAGTTTTGCATCCCCATTCAGATACATTGTTGCTATAGCAACTTTGGTTTCTTCAGAATCAGGCCTTGTAGCACGAAAATATTGTTCCATGTCGAACAAGAAATTTTTAAGCTCTTTGGCATCTCTAGCACCTCCGTAGCACTGCGGCTCTAGTGCCCTGAAGTTTTGTGGTGGTGCAGCGTGGGTGTTGTTCCCTCCCGTATCAAGAGTCCTTGTTAACACCATCACCTTAGCCGTGAGTTCCGCCACAACTTCATGTATGTGTCGTACGGAATCTTTGGTGTCCTCTGTCAGTTGATCCATCATAGATTCAACTTTCTCGATCCAAGATTCAGCTTCTTCTAGCTAGCTCTCTACCCTAAGTAGCCCTCGCTGGCCTTGGTAGAGTTCCTCCATGCTCGCTTCCAGAACATCAAGGCGGGTCTCCGCCGCTATAATTCTCTCCTTGTGGCTCTTTTTCCCGGTTGGCGCTCCAGATGGCGCCTCCTCCCCTCGTGGAGAATACCCAACTTCACGCTCGTCTTGTTCACTGTAGAGCTCCTCATTAGTGACTCCCATAGTTTGCAAGCGAGTTTGCACTTACAGCCCACCTGTGACTGCTTGGAGCACGGGCCCGGCTTGCGCCATCTTGCTCGATTCACCATGATGTTTCACCATGGCGAGATTGCGAATCTTCTTCGTTCGTATGAATTGCTTGCCTGCTCGATACCACAATATCACGGGCTTAGCTAAAGTTTGCCTAAGCCGTGCGGCACCCTCGCGGCACTCCCGAAGACTAAGCGGAAATTGCCTAAGTCGTAGAGCAACCTTGCTCGCTATTCCGGACTTAGCTGGGATTGCCTAAGTCATGAAACGCCTAACGCGTTTTCTGTCCGCAAAGGGTCAGCCCTCTTACAACCTCTTAAGGTCCCGTAGGACCTACAAAGAAGAAGTTGATTAATTCAGAAGCGAGCGGCGGACACATCCCGACGTCTCACAAAGCGGAAAGCTGTACAAGCAATTTATCGAACACCTTGAGTGCAGCAAAGAAAAGAGAGAAAGAGAGCGAAATAGGACTTTGGAGGGTTGTAGGAATGGTCGCAAGTCCACAAACGACGGTTCCCAAGGTATCGGACACAAGACTAGTTCAATTGCTGATGAATGCCTACGCCCGACATATACCCGGAACCCCATCCAGCCCGGTGCCACCCGGGGGGTTCCAAGGTGCTGAAATGGTTGACATTTCACACCGCTCAGAAAGGTTGTCGCGGCACATGAAAAAGACCCAAAAACAGGGCTGTGTTGGGCTATTTTGGCTCCGCGCAGTGAGCGATCGTTCTACAGCCTTCTACACTACTTTCGCTCACTTTTCTTAGGTAAAATCACATAAACTCAAGGCAAAACAAGCTGCCAAACATATGTACAAGTAAGAAAAAGTGACGAACGGTTCAAGGAGCAAAGGCCTTATGGTTGAGCGACGACCGTTCGTGACAACGTGTGGCCTCTGCCAACACATCGTAGTGCCTCCGCCATCTCCGATTTTTAGTTCGCTCCCTTGGCAATTCCCCTTCATCCCCCTACTCTTGGGTTACACCTGGACGAAGCATAGTTCTAGGACAGTCTATCGCCTAGTAGCTCCTGAAGTCCCCTGACTTCACTAGAGTTGGTGCACCATTGTTTGGATCTTGGGCCTCTATCCCCTACCAACATAATCTTGCTATACACCTCTTGTTCCTGACAACTCGAATGGCAACACTGTGGCATATTCTTCAAGAGTACACGCCTCTACGTCCTCTTGCCCCATACTAAGGTCTCATGATCCCAACTTTGCCTTCGCAAGTTGAATCACCTTAGTTTACCCCATCAAATGCATCTCTGATATAGCTTGCATGTGCCTTGAAGCTCCCTTCATCTTTGGCACTATGCAAACTAAGTTTGTCCCACCAGAATGGAAAACCCATGGAACGACATGATCCCACTCTTGCCTCTATAAGAGTTCATACCCTTGACCTCTGTCTAAGGAAAGCTTCGTGCCTCTGCTCTATGTTCCATTTTCTATATCGACTCCCTTCATACGGCTTGGATACTTCACCGAGTTCCACCTAAGTCGCTCTGCTCCTCGATTTGTATTAACTTGATGGTGGCCCTCATGTCCACCATTCCACGGGTCAGTCCTCTGTTGAGTTCAATTTCTACATCGACTCTAAGTGTGCCTTCATATGATGTTGCCTTGGATTGCTCCCCCACTTGATCTCGAAATGCATCCACCAATGCATTACCTCCTTCGAGATCATGCGACAACTCTTCGTCACTCACTTGGTCCGTTGAGCTTTGTAGAGATATAGCCTTGAGGAACACTTCCTCAATATGTGCAATATGTTGCACATGATTCTCCCACTAGAGAACTAGGACTTATCCCTCCTGGATATATGTCTTGTTGGAGCAACTTTTCTCATTACATACTTTACACTCGAAGTTTCAGAGAACATCATCCGCTTTGGACTACTCCGTCTTGCTGAACTTGTGCTTTGTTCTGCCCCCACAAATGTACTTGCCAGATTACGACCCTTCTCCAATACAGTCTCCACTGCACCCTTCAAGGTCTAGCAACATGCTGAACTTGTCGCACATTTCAGTCGCCTACGGACATATCCTTTCCATATGGAAAAGAAAGTTCTGATGCTCCATGGCGTCGAGTTCTAATTGCGCCTTGGGATGGCCACGAATACTCTGTCATCCGTGTACAAGCCCTTGCATGAGTTCCGAATCCTTCGAGTTAGCAATTCCCCTCATCTCTGTGAGCTTTGCATAACTCTTTCGGTCGTTACACAACACCTCCCACCTTGCATGGTCTTATCTTTCACCAAGCGCCCTGCTTTGCCTGGAACACCGTCAAGTTTGGTTGCTAATGTCGAGCTATAGCTCGAACTCAACCATCCCAATCTTTGTGTGCTACGCATTCTTCTTTGCTTGCTTGTCCTCGTGTTGCCTCTCACGCAAAGGGGTTGGTGATTCCTTGAATGCCAAACTAGGATGCCCGCTCCTCTGAGTGACTCCTTTCCCTACATCTCAATGTTCGTTTCCCCCAAACGGTTGCGCGTGCTGGCTATCCTCCACACAGCCTAGCTAGGTCCCCCACGTTTGTATGGCAAGTGTTTTTGCGTGTGCTTGTCCCGCTCTGATATCACATTATCACGGGCTTAGCTGATTTTGCCTAAGCCGTGTGGCACCCATGCGTGTTTGTCCGTAAAGGTCAGCCCTCCCCGAGATCTCCTAAAGTCCCATAGACTTACAAAAAGAGAAAACAGAACAGAAGAAGCAATTCCCACGGGATCCACAAGCAACTGCTCAAGAAAACACTTTATAAAGCCAAAATACAAATTACACCCATGGACATTACAAACACAGAGAGGTTGCACACAAAGGATAATGGTCCATTACAGACCGAAGTCCCCACAAGTGCTTATAAGCCAAACTTGGCGATAAAGCAAATCAAACTAGGGCTTTAGTTTGGCATTCTTGTTGTACAAGATATGTACCTAAACCGAAGGACACGGACAAATACGAGCATTTCATCGAACACCTTGTATACATTAGCATGGAGAAGTGTCTAACATATATAAGCCATTAATCGTGGACCCTCTTGTGATGATCTCATCATCCAAAATTAATAAACAACTATTATTCTTAAAAACTAGTTTATATCTACTAATTATTAAACAAGAAATGAAAATAATATTTTTGATAATAGATGGAACAAAATAGCATGCACCCAATTCAATGATAGCTCCACCAGGTAGATGTAGGGTGACCTCCCCAACAGTAACTGTAACAACTCTTGCTCTATTGCTCATCTTAAGGTCCATCTCGCTTATGGCCAATCTCCTAAGTTTTACCAAAACCTGCAACGAATTAAAGATATAATAAGTACTCTAGTATCCAATATTCATATGTTATCATAAAAATTTGACAAGTTAAGATTGATCATGAATGTACTTGAAACTTCTATTAGCTTCTATTTTGCCTTTTATGCAAGATAATTCTTGCAGTTCCTCCCCCAATGTCCATCTTTGCCATAGTGAAAGCATTGGCCTTTGTCCTTGACTGAATCTTACTTGGCAACCTTTGCCTTACCCAGTTTGCCCTTGCCCTTGCCCTTCTTAAGGGTCTTACCAATTTTTCTTTTCTTATTGGTCTCACCAATATAGAGAATTAGCTTCTCTTTCTTGATGGTGCTCTCAACTTCCTTCAATATATTTAGGAGCTTAGGTAGAGTCACCTTAAACTTGTTCATATTAATGTTAATAATGAATTGTAAAAGATCAACACACATGTTATCCTCTAGGTATATACTTCATATAGCATATAATCTCATCCTCTCTTGTCCTTTCCTCTAGCATGGACAAAATTGTGTTAAGGACGTATACGATTTTCTCCAAAGTGAGAAAAATTCTCAAATTATGGAGCCAATATATGTAGTTTGGACTAATGAGGCAATTGGCATCAACTATGCCATGTAGGGGGTTTCAAGCAACAGACAAGATGTAGCATAAATTAATATTATACATATTTTATTAAAAAAACTAATTAAGATATGGACTTTCTATCTTAATTTACTCTCACTAATTTTCTAGCGAATTATATGACACCCTTGGCACGCAAGACAAAAGTCTCCGATAGACTTCTAGTAGGGATCAGGATCCAATTGGTGTCTTTGTGCAACATTGAGTGACTCGACCAATTACACTAAACCCAAAAGATAGGCAACTCTTACCAGTCACAACTCCTTATGATTCTCGTCATGTTCAGCCTCCAAATCATCATGGTCTTGACTACTCGTCTAACCATGAAGTTCAATTATATTATCACTATTGTTACAGGATTGAGACTAATTTGATGATATGCTCTCGAGTGACTTGACCAAGCATATCATATCCTCAGATCACTGATGATATATCTATGTCATGGGCAAGATCTCGATCACGTAGATAAGTGAGCCTCGAGTGACCCGACCAATTCAACCTATGTCGTGATTTAATTTTTCCCTATAATGATAAAAGGCTACATAGGTTAATCTTATTGACTCGCGCTCACCAACTTAATATTATCGTATGAGGGTTTTTCATTTTATATTGGTCTCCTAATATGTCATGTCGTATATATATATTTAATATATATCTACATCACATGCAGTGTGTATATATATATAAGTGTATAATCACATATCACATATGTTTGCCACACCGGATGATCATGAATCGTCACCTAATATGATTAGTCCTAGCCAATGAGCCCAATAACTCACAATAGGATCTATGTATGTATCGACGTATTACCATACCCTGTGATTATTCTTCTCGTCATCATCGGTTCTGTTGAATCCTCAGTGCATCACCATATGACGTGATTGCCTATCACGACATATTGGTCCCGCTAATGCCTCCATGCTCCTGCCACACCTCTTTGTGTAATTACAATATAATCACAAGCACATAGGCCCGACAATAAATAAGAAAATGAAGGCTTGTAGGCCCATATAATAATAATTATAATCACATTTACACACATTATAACACATGGTTCATGATCACCCTTCCACGTGATACATCACATTTACACTCTTCATTATATAGGACTACTAGATCAATAATAATTAATTATTTAATTAATTATTTTTTCTGAAAATCAAGATATGTTAGGAATTTTCAGACTTGTTAAGGGCATTTTGAGAATTTTTGACCAAAGACAAACCTCAAAATTTCTATAAAAGTCAACGGTATATTAGAATTCTATAAAGAAAAATAGGCTTAGTAATTTCATAAATTCCTAGGGATAACATCATCCTTTTACTGAAACGAAACCCTAAGCCCTTTCCACCCTCTTCCAATGGGTCATCCTTATCGCCTATGCACAGGCGACGGTGCTACACATCACCGGTAGCCACCTCTGCCCATGGTCAATCACCGGTGCCGCAGCAGGTGGGTGGGCGGGTGTCAATGATGCCTCCGTGGGCGCCGTCTTGCCATGGACAACAATGTAAACAAGGTGTTCGATGAAATGTTCATGTTTGTTTGTGTCCTTCAGTTTGTGTACATAACTTGTACAACAATTAACAGGTTTACAGCAGGCTTAGCAGCCCTATTTTAGTTTACTTTATGGCCAATTTTGGCTTATAAATACAAGTATGTCTTGTAAGCACTTATGGGGACTTCGGTCTGCAATGGACCATTATCCTTGTGTGCAACCTTTCTGAGTTTGTAATGTCAATGGGTGTAATTTGTATCTGGCTTTATAAAGTGTTTGCTTGAACAGTTGCTTATGAGTCCCATGGGAATTACTTCTTCTGACCTATTTTCTCTTTTATAACTCTAAGTGACTCTAGGAGATCTCGGGGAGGGTTGACCCTTGTGAACGGACACGCATGGGTGCCGCACTGCTTAGGCAAAATCAACTAAGCCCATGACAGTGTGGTATCAAAGCGGGACAAGCACATGCAGAAACACTTGTCATACAAATATGGGAGACCTAGCTGGGCTATGTGGAGGAAAGCTAGCACGCATAACTGTTTGGGGGAAAATGGACATTGAGATGTAGGGAAAGGAGTCGCTTAGAGGAGCGGGCATCCAGGTTTGGCTTTCAAAGGAATGGCCAACCCCTTTGTGCGAGAAGCACCACGAGAACAAGCAAGCAAAGAAGAATGTGTAGCGCACAAAGATTGGGATAGTTGAGTTCGAGCTATAGCTCGACGTTGGCAAGCAAACATGATAGTGCTCAAGGCAAAGCGGGGCGCCTAGTAAAAGATGAGTCCATACAAAGTAGGAGGTGTTGTGTAATGGCCGAAATAGTTATGCAAAGCTCACAGAGGTGAGGGGAATTACTAACTCGAAGGATTTGGTACTTATACAAGGGCTTGTACACAGACGATGGAGTGTTTATAGCCATCCCAAGCGCGATCGGAACTTGGTGCCATAGAGCATCAGAAGTTTCTCTTCGACATGGAAAGGATATGTCCGTAGGCAGCTGAAATATGTAATAAGTTCAGCACATTGCTAGACCTTGAAGGGTGCAATAGAGACTGTATTGGTGAAGGGTCGCAATCTAGCAAGTGCATTCGTGGGGGCAGAACAAGGCATAAGTTGTTCAGTAAGACGGAGTAGTCCAAAGGGGATGGTGGTCTCTGAAACTTCCAATGGGAAGTATGTAAAGAGGAAAGTTGCTCCAACAGGAGAGATATCCAGGAGGGATAAGTCCTAGTTCTCTAGAGGGAGAATCATATGCAACAGACTGCATATATTGAGGAAGAGTTCCTCAAAGTAATATCTCCATAAAGCTCAATGGACCGAGCGAGTGACGAAGAATCATCGCATGATCTTGAATGAGGTAATGCATTGGTGGATGCATTTCGAGATCAAGTGGGGGAGTAATCCAAGGCAACATCATATGAAGGCACACTTAGAGTCAATGTAGAAATCGAACTCAACAGAGGGCTGACCCGTGGAATGGTGGACGCGAGGGCCAGTATCAACTCAATACAAATCGAGGAGCGCAACGACTTGGGTGGAACTGGGTAAAGTATACCAAGCCATATGAAGGGAGTCGACAGAGAAGATGGAACATGGAGTAGAGGTATACAGCTTTCCTAGGACGGAGGTCAAGGGCATGAACTCTTGTAGAGGCAAGAGTGGGATCATGTCGTTCCATGGGTTCTTCATTTTGATGGTGCAGACTTATCTTGCATTGTGCCAAAGTTGAAGGGAGCTTTAAGGCACATGCACCTTACATCTGAGATGCATTTGATGAAGTAACTAAGGTAATTCAATTTGTAGAGGCAATGTTGGGATCAAGAGACCTTAGCATGGGGCAAGAGGACGCAGAGGCGGGTACTCTTGAAGAATATACCACAATGTTATCATTCGAGTTATCAGGAACAAGTGGTGCATAGCAAGATTGTGCTGGTAGGGGATAGAGGCCCGGAATCCAGATAATGGTGCACCAACTCTAGCGAAGTCAGGGAACTTCAGGAGCTACTAGGCGACGGACTATCCTAGAGCTATGCTTCGTCCAGGTGTGACCCAAGAGTGGATGGATGAAGGTGAATTGCCAAGGGAGCAAAATAAAAATCGGAGATGAAGGAGGCCCTATAATGTATTGGTAGAGGCCACATGTGGAGAAGTCATAGTCCGAGTTTATCATACGAGAAGCTGTATGCAATGGAGATATCACTAAGAGGCGACATGGTGTAGCGGATCGTGGTGGAATAGTTCGTGGTAATGCAATATAGGCAATCCTGTCCCGTGAGGGGCAAGATCATACAAAGGTATGAACAGAAGTTACTGGGAGATCCACTTTGGTGTATGACACAATAAGAAGAAGGGCTATGGATTCAAGGAGTGAATGCCACAGTACCGTAGCGGCAGGTCTTCGTGTGTGCATCAAAGCTTGCATTGGATGAAAGCCTTAGTCATCAGCATATGGGGGCTGTATGCCACCGAGGAAGAAGTCCAAGTGCAAGTACCAGTAAGTCTCATGAAGGGGGACGTAAACATGTGAATGATCAAGAGCTACTTGGAGCTTCACTTCGGTGAACAATGCAACGGCAAGAAGAGCTATGGATTCAAGGGGTGAATGTCATAGTACTGCAGAGGCGGGTCTTCCGTGTGTGCACAACGAAGCTTGTATCAGATGAAAGCCTTGGTCATCAGCATATGGGAACTGTGTACCACCGAGGGAGAAGTCAGATTACAAGTACTAGTAAGTCCCATGAAGGGGACTTGATTATACAAATATATGATCAGAGCGGTTGGAGAGTTGGATTGTTTCGGTGCTCACATTCGCTTAAGGGAGCTCGGCAAGTCAGAGGATGAAGCCGAGTAAGCGAATATTGCTGCTAAGGAAGCTAAGGAGAACAGAATCAGCGTGAGCCTTACAACAGCATGGTAGAGGCCATGCATGAGAGTTGCAATCTATCTTTCCATCGACCAAGGAGAACTGCTAGGAGGATATAGTGTTATTGAAGCAGGTGGTCGAAAGGGGCGAGGAAGCGACGACGAGTCTAGTGGGGCTTAGCTACCCAAAAGTAAAGTGTCGATTACAAAGGATGTGGACTTGGAGGAGCATCATAGTGCTATAGAGGCAAATCTACCGATCGCGAAGGAAGGGATGAAGATACAAGGTAACGGATGGTAGGGCTATGGGCTTGGCAACACTATGGTACCACAAAGGTGAGACTTCCATTGAGTCATTGATCCCTTACTCTCATGGAGGGAGAGTTTTGATCGTAAAAGGGGCCGAGGAGGTGGAGAATGCAAAGACAAACTCCAGGTACCAAGATAGGGCGAAAGGGGCAGAGGCCAAGGAACTTCATAAGAGTAGTGTCGATGGGTATTACCTCTACCCTTCTACCCTATCTTGGTACATAGAGTTTGCCTTTACATTCTCCACCTCCTCGGCCCCTTTTACGACCAATGCTCTCCCTCCATGAGAGCAAGGGATTGATGACTCTACGAAAGTCTCACCTTTGTGGTACCATGGTGCTGCTAAGCTCATAGCCCTACTATCCGTTACCTTGCATCTTCATCCTTTCCTTCATGATTGGTAGATCTGCCTCTGTGTCACTGTGGTGCTCCTTCGAGTCCACCTTTCTAACTAATGCTTTACTTTTGGGTAGCTAAGCCCCACTGGACTCTTCGTCACTTCCTCACCTCTTTCGACCACCTGCTTCAACACTACTGTGTCCTCCTAGCAGTTCTCCTTGGTCGATGGAAAGACAGACTGTAACTCCTATGCATGGCCTCCGCCATCTTGTTGTAGGGCTTGCTCCAATTCTGTTATTCTTAGCTTCCTTGGTAGCAACATTTGCCTACTCGGCTTTGTCCTCTAACTTGTTGGGCTCCCTTAAGCAAATATAAGCACTGAACTCTCCAACTGCTCCGATTATACCTTTGTATAATTAAGTCCCTCTATGGGACTCAATGGTACATGCAATCTGACTTCTCCCTCGGTGGTACACAGCCCCTATATACTAAGGACTAAGGCTTTCATCTGATGCAAGCTTCGATGCATACACATGGAAGACCCTCCTGTATCATGACATTCACCCTTGAATCCAGCTCTTCTGTTGCATTGTTCACCAAGTGGAGCTCCTAGCTCCCGATCATTCACATGATCACGCCCTCCATGGGACTCACCGGTACTTGCACTTGGACTTCCTCGTGGTATACCCATATCGATGACTAAGGCTTTCATCTAATGCAAGCTTTGATACACACGAAGACCCGCCTCTATGGTACCATGGCATTCACCCTTGAATCCATAGCTCTTCTTATTGCATTGTTCAAGTGGAGCTCCCAGTAACTCCTGATCATACATCCATATGATCTCGTCCCTCCCGGGACATGATTGCCTGCATTGCATTGCCACGAACTATTCCATCATGATTTGCTGCACCATGTCGCCTCCTAGTGACATCTTCATTGCATACAGCTTCTCATGTGATGTACTCGGACTACGACTTCTCCATTTGTGGCCTCTGCCATCTCCAATTTTTGGTTCGCTCCTTCGCAATTCACCTTCGTCCACCCACTCGTAGGTCACACCTGGATGAAGCATAGCTAGCTCTAGGATAGTCCATCGCCTAGTAGCTCTTGAAGTCCCCCTGACTTTGCTAGAATTGGTGAACCATTGTCTGGATCCTAGGCCTCTATCCCCTACCAGCACAATCTCTCATATGCACCACTTATTCCTGACAACTCAAATGGTAACACTATGGCATATTCTTCAAGAGTACCTGCCTCTGTGTCCTCTTGCCCCGTGCTATGGTCTCTTGATCCTAACTTTGCCTCTGTAAGTTGAATCACCTTAGTTACTCCATCAAATGCATCTCTGAGGTAAGGTGAATGTGCCTCGAATCTCCCTTCGTCTAAGCACCATGCAAGATAAGTCTGCCCATCAGAATGAAGAACCTATAGAATGACATGATCCGACTCTTGCCTCTATAAGAGTTCATGCTGTCTAAGGAAAGCTCTGTGCCTCTGCTCCATGTTCCATCTTCTATATCAACTCCATTCTTGCAACTTGAAAACTTCACTAAGTTCCAACCAAGTAGTTTTGCTCCTCGATTTGCATTGAGTTAATAGTGGCCCTCGCATCCACCATTCCACGGGTCAGCCCTCCATTGAGTTCGATTTCCATATCAACTCTAAGTATGCCTTCATAAGATGTTGTCATGGATTGCTCTCCCACTTGATCTCGAAATGCATCCACCAATGCATTGCCTCATTCAAGATCATGTGATGACTCTTCGTCACTCGCTCGATCCATTGAGCTTTGTGGAGATATTACCTTGAGGAACTCTTCATCAATATGTGCGGTCCATTGCACATGATTCTCTCTCTAGAGAACTAGGAACTTATCCCTCCTGGATATCTGTCCTATTAGAGCAACTTTCCTCTTTGGATTCTTTCCACTAGAAGTTTCGGAGACCATCATCCCCTTTAGACTACTCCGTCTTACCGAATAACTTGTGCCTTCTCCTACTCCTACAAATGCACTTGCTAGATTGCAACCCTGTGTCGATACAGTCCCCACTGCACCCTTCAAGGTCTAGCAAACTGCTGAACTTATTACACATTTTAGCCGCTTACAGACGTGTCTATTTCGAAGAGAAAGTTCTGATGCTCCATAGCGTCGAGTTCCGATCGTGTCTTGGGATGGCCACGAACACTCTGTCGTCCGTGTACAAGCCCTTACATGAGTACTAAATCCTTTGAGTTAGCCATTCCCCTCACATCTATGAGCTTTGCACAACTCTTTTGGTCGTTATGCAACACCTCCCACTTTTCACGATCTCATCTATCACCAAGTACCCCGCTTGCCTTGAGCACCATCAAGTTTGGTTGCCAACGTCGAGCCATAGCTCGAACTCAGCCATCCTAATCTTTATGTGCTATGCATTCTTCTTCGCTTGCTTGTGCTTGTGATGCCTCTCATATAAAGGGTTGGCACATTCCTCTGAATGCCAAGCATAGATGCCCACTCCTCTGAGCGACTTCTTTCCTTACATCTCAATGTCCGTTTCCCCCCAAATGATTGTGCGCGCTAGCTGTCCTCCATACAACCCAGTTAGGTCCCCCATGTTTGTATGGCGAGTGTTTCTACGTATGCTTGTCCCGCTTTGAGACCACATTGTCATAGGCTTAGCTAATTTTGCCTGAGCCGTGCGGCACCCATGTATGTCCGTCCACAAAGGTCAGCCCTCCTCGAGATCTCCTAGAGTCACTTAGACCTACAAAAGAGAAAACGAGCTAAAAGAAGCAATTCCCATGGGATCCACAAGTAACTACTCAAGCAAACACTTTATAAAGCCAAATACAAATTACACTCATGGACATTAGAAACTCAGAGAGGTTGCACACAAAGGATAATGGTCCATTACAGACCGAAGTCCTCACAAGTGCTTACAAGACACACTCATATTTACAAGCCATAATTGGCCACAAAACAAACCAAACTAGGGCTGTTAAGCCTACTGCAAGCTCGCTACTTGCTGTACAAGGTATGTACACAAACCGAAGGACTCGGACAAACATGAGCATTTCATCGAACACCTTGTTTATATTGTTGTCCGTGACAAATAGGCCCTATTACAAGTGGCCGCCCGCCCACAAGGGGCAACAACCCGTAGGGGCAACAACCTGCGGGCATGGTGGTACTGCAGGCGGCCATAGTCAACCGTGGCCAACACAAAGGGGTCACACGCCTACCCTACCGCCAAGAGGGGCCAATGGCACCACCAGGGTGGCAGCAAGCGGCTTGCCAAGCGGCATCGATGCAGAGATAGGGCAAGAGGGGTTAGGCAATCCTTTTGTGAAAAGAACGATCCTACCCCTCTAAATTTTGAAAATTCTAAGGATTGTCCTCATGTACAGAATTCCAAAAATACCCTCAATAATTCTAAAAATTTTGAGGACTGTCCTCTCATCCAAAATTATAAAAATACCCTTGATAATTCTAGAAATTCCAAGTACTGTCCTCTTATCCAAAATTACAAAAAACCCTTGATAATTCTATAAATTTTAAGCATGTCTTGATTTTTAAAAAATAATTAATTAAATAGTTTAATTAATTATTTTATATATCTAGTAATTCTACATATGATGTGATGTACATGTGATGTATGATATGGATGGATGATCATGAGCCATGTGTTGTGATCTACGTAATTATGATTATTATTATTATTGGAGCCGCGAGCCTACGTTTTTCTCATTTATTGTCGGGCCTACGCGCCTATGATTATTTGTAATTACATGGAGAGGCGTAGTGGGAGAATGGAGGTTACAACAGGACCCACGATGCCGTGGCGGGAGATCATGATGCATGGTGATGCGATAATCTGATGGAACCGATAATGATAAGATCAACAATTACATGGTATGGAGATGTGCCAATACACATATAGATCATATTGTGAGTGATTAAGCCCATTGGCTAGGGCTTAATCATATTAGGTGACGACACATGATCATCCATTGTGGCTTGCATATGTGATGTGTTATACACCTACTAGATATATGTATATATATATATATATATATTTACATATGATGTAGATATATATTAAATATGTATGTGTGTGACATGACATATTGGGAAACTGATATAAAAAATCCCTCCTAAGATAATATTAAGTTGGTAAGCATGAGGCAATAAGATTGATCCACGTGGCCTTCCATCATTATAGGAAGAAATTGAATCACGACATAGGCTGAGTTGGTCGAGTCACTTGAGGCTCACCTATCTACACGATTGAGATCTTGCCTACGACATAGAAATGTCATCGGTGACCTATGCACATGGTATGCTTGGTCGAGTCCCTTGAGGGCATATCATCGAATCAGACTCATCTTGTAACGATGATAATGACTTAACTGAACGTCATGATTGGTAGAGTCCCTCGAGACTATGATGATTTAGAAGCCAAACATGACGGGAATCACAAGGAGTTATGATTGGCAAGAGTTGCCTACCTTTTGGGCTTAGTGCAATTGGTCGAGTCCCTTGAGGTTGCACTAAAATGCCAATTGGATCCCGATCCCTACTGGGAGTCTGCCGGAGACTTCCGTCTCACATGTCGAGGGTGTCGCGTGATTCACTAAGAAAATAGTGGGAGTACATTAAGATACAAGTCCATATCTTAATTAGTATTTTCTACAAAATCTATATGTTATTTATTTTTTGCTATATCTTGTTTTATTATAAACATGTTGCTCACAAACCCCCTATGTGGCATACTTGATGCCAACCACCTCACTGGTCCAAACTATACAGATTGGCTCCATAATTTAAGAATTATTCTCACGATATAGAAAATCGCATACATCCTTGATACAATTGTGCCCATGCCAGAAGAAGGGGCAAGCGAGGATGAGATCACTCGCTACGTGAAGTACATAGATGATTCCATGTTGGCAAAATGTTACATGTTGGCCTCCATGACTCCTAAGTTACAAAGGCAACATGAGAGCATAGATGCATATTCTATCCTTCTTCATATCCGCTAGCTGTTTGAAAAACAGGGAAGAACTCAAGGATATGAGATATCTAAGAGGCTCGTCTAAGCCAGGATGACAGAAGGAATATCGGTTGAGATCCATATCCTAAAGATGATGGAGTGGATCAAGAAACTCATAGGTCTAGGAATAGTCCTAGAGGATAACCTGTGCATTGATCTTATACTTCAGTCCTTACCAGATTCCTTTTCTCACTTCATCATGAATTTTGATATGAGCAAGTTTGAGATGACTCTCCCTGAGCTCCTCAATATATTGAGAGAAGCTGAGAGTGCCATCAAGAAGGAGAAGCCAATTCTCTATATTGGTGAGACCAAAAAGAAAAGGAAGGCTAGTAAGACTCTTAAGAAGGGTAAGGGCAATGAAAGACCAGGTAAGGCAAAGGTTGCCAAGAAATACCCAGGAAAGGATAAAGGGCAATACTTCCACTATGGCCAAGATGGACATTGGAAAAGGAACTGTAAGGACTACCTTGTAGAGAAGGCGAGATAAAAGCTTGCAGAAGCCTAAGGTATATTCATGATCAATCTCCACTTATCAGATTTTTATGATAACACATGGGTATTAGATACCTAGTGTGCTTATCACATCTCCAAATCGTTGCAAGTTCTGGCAAGACCTAGGAGACTGGCCAGAGGTAAGATAGACCTCAAGATGGGCAATAGAGCAAGAGTTGTTGTAGTTGCCGTTAGGGAGGTCACCCTACATTTTCTTGGTGGAGCTATCATTACATTGGATGCATGCTATTTTATTCTCTCTATTATCAAAAATATTATATCTATCTCTTGTTTGACAATTAGTGGATGTAAATTAGTTTTGGAGAATAATAGTTGTTCAATAATTATGGATGATGAGATCATTACTAGAGGGACCCTTGTAAATGGCTTATATGTGTTAGATATTTCTCCACACATCATAAATATAAATATATCTAAGAGGAAAAGAGATGAGGTAAATAATGCAAACTTATAGCATTATAGACTAGGTCATATACTTGAGGGAAGGATTCAAAAGTTGCTGAAAGATGGATACTTAGATTTATTTGACTATAAATCATATGCAACTTGCGAACCTTGCCTTCATGAGAAGATGACCAAATCTCCTTTTAGTGAAACTAGTGAGAGAGCCACCGAGTTATTGGAACTCATACATAGTGATGTATGTGGTCCCATGTCGACTCAGGCTATAGGTGGTTACTCATACTTTATTACATTCACTAATGATTTCTCTAGGTATGGATATGTGTACTTAATGAAGTACAAATCTGAGGTCTTTAAGAAATTCAGGAAATATAAGAATGAGGTAGAGAACCAAATTAGAAAGAGCATTAAGACTCTTCGATCCGATCGAGGAGGAGAGTACTTAAGTATGGAGTTCACCCATTTCCTCAAGAACAATATGATTCTATCCTAATGGACACCTCCTTATACACCTCATCTCAATGGTGTATCAGAAAGGAGAAATTGTATGCTGTTAGACATGGTGCAATCCATGATGAGTTTCGTTGACCTACCCATCTCATTTTGGGGGTACGCCCTAGAGACTGGAGCTTACCTTCTGAACAGAGTTCCATCAAAGTCGGTTGTGTCTACACCATATGAGATATGGAAAGGAAGAAGCTCGATCTTAAGATTGTTAAGATTTGAGGCTATCTTGCCGATGTTAGAAGACACAACCCTGATAAGTTGGAATCAAGGACAGAATGGTGCATATTCGTAGGACACCTAAAAGAAACTTGTGGGTATTATTTCTATCATTCCGAGGATCGAAAGGTCTTTGTTACTAAGAGAGTTGTATTCCTTGAGTAGGAACACATTCTTGGTGGAAATAGTGGGAGTGAGATAGAATTGAGCGAGGTTGGAGAACCTAGCTTGAGCACCATTCCAGAGCCCGAGTTTGTTCATGTGCCTAACACACAAATTCTAACTCTTTGTAGGTCTAGTAGAGTATCTCACCCTCCTAAAAGATATGTGGGACATATCAGTGGAGATAACTCTTAGGATGTTAATCCTCAGACCTACAAGGAGGCTATTATGAGTATAAACTCTGGAAAGTGATAAGAAGCAATGAATTCTAAGATAGATTTCATGTACTCTAACAAGGTTTGGAACCTTGTGGATGCACCTGAAGGTATTGTACCCATGAGCTACAAATAGATCTTCAAGAAGAAGATCGAAGCGGATAGAAAGGTAGAGACCTATAAAGCAAGGCTGGTAGCTAAAGGATGTCATCACAGACAAGGAGTTGACTATGATGAAATCTTTTCACTTGTAGCCATGCTTAAGTCCATTAGAATTATTTTGGCCATTGCGGCACACAATGACTATGAGTTCTAGTAAATGAATGTCAAAATGGCATTCCTCAATGGCAACCTCGAGGAGAAGGTGTATATGATACAACTAGAGGGATTCATATCCAAAGAGAGTCTAAATAAAGTATGCAGATTGCTTAGATCCATTTATAGATTGAAGCAAGCTTCTTGAAGTTGGAAAATAAGATTTGATGAGGTGATCAGATCTTATAACTTCATTAAGAACGAAGATGAGCCTTGTGTGTACAGGAAGGTAAGTGGAAGCACTATCACTTTCTTGGTGCTATATATGGATGACATCCTAATCATTAAGAATGATGTAGGAATGCTCTCTATAGTAAAGGCTTGGCTATCTAGAAACTTCTCTAATGAAAGACTTAGGGGAAGCATCCTATATTTTGGGGATCCGGATCTATAGAGATAGATCCAAAAGGATGTTTGGCTTATCTCATTCTAGGTACATAGACTCCATTGTCAAAAGTTTTGGCATGGAGAATTCCAAGAGAGGTCTCATACTGATAAGACATGGAATATCACTTTCTAGGAGTATGTACCCAAGACTCCTGAAGAAAGGGCAGACATAGATAAGATACCTTATGCCTTAGTGATATGGTCTATCATATATGTGATGCTATGTACCAGACTTGATATAGAATATACTCTGAGTGTCATGAGCAGGTATTAAGTAGATCCAGGTTTAGAACACTGGAAGGCAGTAAAAGTACTTGAGAAGGACTAAGGATCTTTTACTAGTATATGGAGGAGGTAGCCTCCAGGTTGAGGGCTACATAGACTCAAGTTTTCAGTCTAACATTAATGATAGCAAGTCAAATTCAGGATATATTTTCACCATGAATGGAGGAGCAGTAAGCTGGAAGAGTTCTAAGTAAGATACTATTGCTGACTCGACCATAGAGGCGGAATACATTCCTGCAGTAGAAGTAGCAAAGGAAGAGGTTTGGATGAAGAAGTTTATCAATAATTTGGGAGTCATACCAAGCAGTGTGGAGCTGACTCTCATAGATTATGATAGCAACAGGGCGATAACTCTAATAAAGGAACTCAGGTCTCAATAGAATTATTCTGAGGAGGTTCCATCTAATTAGAGCGATCATGACCCGAAAATATATAGCAATGGAAAGAGTTCCATCCGAAGATAATATTGTAGATCCACTATACGGTCTTTGGGATATTATTTGGATAAGGGACTATAGATACATGGTAACTATGGACAGACAAGTTCGATGAATTCAATCCCCCTGTACCATTTGGGGACTATGGTATAGTGGCTTAGTATATCCATAGTCAATAAGTCGAGTGAATTATTATGAGGATAATAATTCACTATATCAAAAGGAGTTCTAATGGGAGTGACTCACGGCCAGCTCGGTATCGGGCCTAGAGGGTCATACACATATGGTGGATGCTTCAGCGAATAGAGGATTAGATGAAGATCCAATTAGCCCCTATTCTCATTAGATGAGATCTTATACTGATGGGCTCCTTGTTTAAGGCCCAATTAGAGGCCTAAGGAGAGTATTGAATAGAGATCCAATAATACAAGTTAGTAAGTTATTGAATAAAGATCTAATACCCACTAACACAGGAGCCCTAGGGTTTTTTAATGGCTCTCTATAAATAGGAGGGGAGACTCTTGGTTGATAGGCTGTAGCTTTAGCTACCACCAACTATTCTCCTCCTTCCCTTTGAGCAAGAGTTGCAAGATTAGATTGGAGGAGATTTGCTACAGAGATCTATCGTGTGGATACCGCTAGAGAGGATGATGCTTGACCTCATTCATCTTCTCCACCCGGATCTGGAATACAGGGATATACGATCTCCCTAGGTAAAATCAATCTCTCACACATTGTGATTTTTTATTTTTATAATTTTTTAATTTTTATGATTTTTCTCGCGACCCCAATATTTGATTTTCGCTATGCTTGTGATGCACCCACTGAGGTTTCCCAACAAGGAAAAAGTAGTGCATAGCGGAGATTATGCTGGTAGGGGATAGAGGTCAAGGATCCAGACAATGGTGCACCAATTCTAGTGAAGTCAGGGGACTTCAGGAGCGACACATCGATGGATTGTCCTAGAGCTATGCTTCATCTGGGTGTGACCCATAAATGGGTGGACGAAGGTGAATTACCAAGGAAGAGAATAAAAAATCGGAGATGGCAGAGGCCTTATGATTTGTTGGTAGAGGCCACACATAGAGAAGTCGTAGTCCGAGTTCATCACACGAGAATCTGTATGCAATGGAGATGTTACAAAGAGGTGACATAGTGTAGCAGATCATGGTGGAGTACTTCATGGTAATGCAACACAGGTGATCATGTCCCGTGAGGGACATGATCATACAATGGTATGTTCAGGAGTTACTGGGAGCTCCACTTTAGTGTACGATATAACAAGAAGGACTATGGATTCAAGGAGTGAATGTCATGGTACCACAAAGGCGGGTCTTCGTGTATGCATTGGAGCTTGCATTGGATGAAAGCCTTAGTCATCAGCATATGGAGGCTATATACCACTAAGGAAGAAGTCTAAGTGCAAGTACCAGGATGTCCCATAGAGGGGGACGTGATCATGTGAATGATTAGGAGCTGCTAGGAGCTCCACTTCGGTGAATAATGTAACAACAAGAAGGGTTATGGATTCAAGGGGTGAATGCTATGGTACCACAGAGGCGGGTCTTCTGTGTGTGCATAACGAAGCTTGCATTAGATGAAAGTCTTAGTCATCAACATATAGGGGCTATGTACCACCAAGGGAGAAGTCAGATTGCAAGTACCAGTGAGTCTCATGGAGGGGATTTAATTATAAAAAGGTATGATCGGAGAGGCTAGAGAGTTGGACTGCTTAAGTCCTCACATTCGCTTAAGGGAACCTGGCAAGTTAGAGGATAAGGTCGAGTAAGCGAACGTTACTACCAAAGAAGCTAAGGAGAATATAATCGGCATCAGCCCTGCAACAAGATGGCGGAGGCCATATATGAGAGTTGTATTCTGTCTTTTAATTGACTAACGAGAACTGCTAAGAAGACATAGTAGTGTTGAAGCAGGTGGTCGAAAGGGGCGAGGAAGCGACGATGAGTCCAGTAGGGCTCAGCTACGCAAAAGAAAAGCATCGGTTAGAAAGGAGGTGGACTTGGAGGAGCACCATAGTGCCGTAGAGGCATATCTACGAATCATGAAAGAAGGGATGAAGATGCAAGGTAACGGATAGTAGGGCTATGGGCTTGGCAGCACCATGGTACCGTCTTCTCCATCACCTTTGCCGCCTACTCCTCTTGAGTAGAAAGGTACATTACCTTGTACTGCCTACTTCGTTCCTTGGTCGAGCACTCCTGCATCAACCTGAAGTCCCTTAATTTTGACTATCTTGATGAGAAGCCCATCGACATCAGTCTTATGAAGTTTCTTGGCCTCTACCCTTCTACCTTGTCTTGGTACTTGGAGTTTGCCTCTGCATTCTCCACCTCCTCAGCCCCTTTTACGACCAATGCTCTCTCATCATGAGAGCAAGGGATCGATGACTTCACAGAAGTCCTACATCTGCGGTACCATGGCGCTGCTAAGTCCATTGCACTACTATCCGTTATCTTGCATCTTCATCCCTTCCTTCGCGATCGATAGATCTGTCTCTGCGGCACTGTGGAGCTCCTCCGAGTCCACCTCCTTTCTAACCGACGCTTTTCTTTGGGTAGCTGATCCCCGCTGGACTCGTCGTCGCTTCCTCGCCCCTTTCGACCACTTGCTTCGATACCACTGTGTCCTCCTAGCAGTTCTCCTTAGTCGATGGAAAGACAGACTAATGTCACGGATAATAAAATAAACAAGGTGTTCGATTAAATGCTTGTATTAGTCCGTGTCCTTCGGTTTAGGTACATATCTTGTACAATAAGAAGCAGGCTTACAGTAGGCTTAGCAGCCCTAGTTTGATTTGTTTTATCGCCAAGTTTGGCTTGTAAATACAAGTATGTCTTATAAGCACTTGTGGGGACCTCGGTCTGTAATGGACCATTATCCTTTGTGTGCAACCTCTCTGAGTTTGTAATGTCCATGGGTGTTATTTATATTTTTGGCTTTATAAAGTGTTTTCTTGAGTAGTTACTTGTGGATCCCGTGGGAATTGCTTATTCTAGCCCGTTTTCTCTTTTGTAAGTCTAAGGGACTCTAGGAGATCTCGGGGAGGGCTGACCTTTGCGGACGGATACGGATGGGTGCCGCACGGCTTGGGCAAAATTAGCTAAGCCCATGACATAGGTCCATGGCACGAAAGAGGAGTTAAACTAGAAGAATTGCAATCTATGCTCATGCCAGATTGGGCTCTCATCATCCTAAACCATACCAGAGGGTAGTCACCATTCCAAAAGAAATATTGGCGATCACTAAAGACTTAACATACTTTAACTTCTTTGTGAATCTTTGGCTTTAATCCCTCAATAAAAGTCCTCAATATCTACTTTTTAGACCAATCATAAGTTTGATTAGATAACCTTTTAAACTTGGTTTGGTACTCTTGGATGGTAGAGGTTTAATGGATCTTCGTTAGTTCTTTATCATGATTTTTGCAATCAATTAGTGCTGAAGGTTTATATGTTGTTGGTTGGGATGTGGCTCGCATGCTCTGAGCATCTTGATTGAGGTGCCCTTCTTGATGTTGTGCAAAGGAGGTTGATATCATCGAGGTGTAGAGCTACCGTGTCTTAACTTCCTTTCTTATCTCCGGTGAGTTCTTTTTGAAATCAGAATTTATATAATGTTGTGATCTTCTTGGGCTCGACGATCAGCCCAATCTAAACTCCTTAAAGAGAGCCCGTAATTTACCATCTATACATGTCTTGAAACCCTCCAATTTGGCTTCGAATAAGCCCAACAATGTCATGACATAAGGATCTCCAACCTGTCAAATAAACTGACTGAAGAGTGTGGCTGTAATTTTCAGGTTGAAAGCAGCAAATGGCAGCAATGTCGAGGCTATGGTGGTAAAGTCTCCAAGTGCAGGATGGCAGCCAAGGGTAGCAGTGACGGTGGAGGAAGAAGATGGTACCAACAATGTCAGTTATGGTCCTTCGGTGATTTTACAATGTTGATGCTGCAATGTCATCAAGGCTATGATTTTTTTGGTGGCTAATACCTGTCAGAAGATGGCAGCCAAGAGATCTGAGTTAGAAGGCAGCAGTGATGATGGAGGAAGAATAGGGCAGCAGCAATATCATTTGCGACTGTGCTGCGACTTATGTTAGGAAACCTCAACGGGTGCATCACATGCGTAGCAAAAATCAAAACAAAATTTGGTTTCTCATGCAGATCAGATTATCGTGCAAAAGATTGGGGTCACAAGAAAAAATAGTAAAAACAAAAAAACCATGATGTGTTAGAGATTGATTTTACGAAGGGAGATTGTATATCCCGATATTTCAGATCTAGATGGAGAGAACGAAGGAAGTCAAGTGTATTCCTCTCTAGTAGTATCCACGCGATGGATCTCTACAGTAAAACTCCTCAAATATGATCTTGCAACTCTTGCATAGAGGGAGGAAGGATAATAGGAGGGGGAGGCTAAGGCTGCAACCCATCAGCCATGAGTCTCACCTCCTATTTATAGAGAGCCACCAAAACCTTAGGGCTCCTGCCTTAGTGGGCATTGGATCTCCATCTAATTATCCACTAACCTTGCATTATTAGATCTCTATTCAACAATCTCCTTAGGCCTCTAATTGGGCCTCAATTAAGGAGCCCATCCGCATTGGGTCTCATCTAATGAGAATAGGGGCTAATTGGATCTCTATCTAATCCTATATTCGCTGAAGCATCCTTCATATGTGTATGACCCTCGAGCTAGCCATAAGTCACTCCCATCAGAACTCCTTCTGATATAGTGAATTATTATCCTCATAATAATTCACTTGACTTATCGACTATGAACGTAGTAGGCCACTATGCGATAGTCCCTAGACGGTACAGGGGGATCAAATCCATCAGACCTGTTTGTCCATAGTTACCATATATCTATAATCCCTCATCCAACTAATATCCCAGAGATCATATATTGGACATAGTACTGTCAGATCGCAGACGGAATCAGTTTATCTTGCTCTAATCGGATTCTACCAGAGAACTCTTTCTCTCTCAATCTAAATGACCTTGGCTAGGGATTTATCTGAGCGAACATATACGAGATATTCCTCTTGTGATATCGGGAGTGCATGATCCTTTATTGATACTCAATTGCCTTCATAAGGTCAGCTACCGATCCCGGTAACCAACATTCCATAAGTGAATCAATCAGTGAACTCATTCTCCAATGAGCACCTGTACTATATCCTTAGTGTCCCCACACAAATGTCTATGAGACCAGCCACCTCCATCATGTGGACGGGTATATAGTACACCAGTCTGTCTGGTTATCTCGATGTCTGTCTCGAGTAAACTATGACTGGGATTATTCAGGATCTATGTTTAAAGGTGAATCGATCTCATTATCATGATCTCATCATAATTTGAGTCCTATTGCAAAGAACCAAGGACATCACAATATATATGCAACATGTAATATAATGTGTGATTATATTAATATTAATCATAAGCAAAAAGATCATGTAATGTGTCACACGTGCTATCACTCACGTGATTAGCTTGCAGGCTACCTGTAACTAGCAATCTCCCACTTGACCAAAAGTCAATCACCTATGTGCCTGATCCCCATCAGACCCCTATGACGCTCAAATATAATCTGAGCCAATGGCTTCGTCAATAGATCTGTAATGTTATCTTCAGATGGAACTCTTTCTGTTACTATATCTTTATGGGTCATAATCACTCTAATCCATTGGAACCTTATCAGAACAATCTTGATGAGACATGGGTTCCCTTCCTAGATCTATCGCCTTATCGCTATCGGTGTATATAAGAATCGGCTCCACGTTGCATGGTATGACTCCCAAATCTTTGATGAAGTTCTTCATCCACACCCGTTCCTTTGCTGCATCTACTATAATAATGTATTCCGCCTCTATGGTTGAGTTAACAGTAGTATCTTGCTTGGAACTCTTCCAGCTTACTACTCCTCCATTTTGGGTGAAAACATACCCTGACTTTGACTTGCTATCATCAATGTCGGACTGAAAACTCAAGTCCATGTTGCCCTCAGCCTATAGGCTACATATTCTATATACTAGTAAAAGATCCATAGTCCTTCTCAAGTACTTAAGGATACACTTTACTGCCTTCTAGTGTTCTAAACCTGGATATGCTTAATACCTACTCATGATACTCAGAGCATGTGCTATATCAGGCCTGGTACATAGCATAACATATATGATAGACCCTATAGCTGAGGCAGAGGGTATCTTATCTATGTCTACCCTTTCTTCAGGAGTCTTTAGGGACATTCTCCTAGAACGTGATATTCTATATCTCATCGGTATGAGACCTCTCTTGGAATTTTTCATGCCAAACCTTTTGACAATAGAGTCTATATACCTAGATTACGACAAGACAATCATCCTCTTAGATCTATCTCTATAGACCCAAATCCCCCAAATATAGGATGCTTCCCCTAAATCATTCATGGAGAAGTTTCTGGATAGCCAAGTCTTTACTATGGAGAGCATTCCTACATCATTCCCAATGATTAAGATGTCATCCACACATAATACCAAGAAGGTGATAGCACTGCTACTTACCTTCTTGTACACGCAAGGTTCATCTTCCTTCTTATTGAAATCATAAGATCTAACCGTCTCATCAAATCTTATGTTCCAACTTTGGGAAGCTTGCTTTAGGCCATAAATGGACTTGAGTAACCTGCACACTCTATCTGGACTCTCTTTGGATACGAATCTCTCTGGCTGTATCATATACACCTCCTCGATGTTACCATTGAGGAATGTTATTTTGACATCCATTTGCTAGATCTCATAGTCATAGTGTGTTGCAATGGCCAAAAGAATTCTAATGGACTTAAGTATGGCTACAAGTGAAGAAGTTTCATCATAGTCAACTTCTTGTCTTTGATGGTATCTTTTAGGTACTAGCCTTATCTTATAGGTCTCTACCTTTCTATCTACTCCAATCTTCTTTTTGAAGATCCACTTGCAGTCAATGGGTACAATACCCTCAGGTGCATCCATAAGGTTCCAAACCTTGTTAGAGTATATAGAATCCATCTGAGTATTCATGGTTTCTTGCCACTTCCTAGAATCTATACTCATAATGACCTCCTCATAGGTCTGAGGATTAACATCCTTAGAGTCCTCTCCACTGATATGTCCCACATATATTTTAGGAGAGTGAGATACTCTGCTAGACCTATGCAAAATTGGAATTTGAGTGTTAGGTACTTGAATAGACTCAAGCTTTGGAATGGTGCTTGAGCTAGGTTCTCCAACCTTGCTCAATTCTATCTCACTCCCACTGTTTCTACCAAGAATGTGTTCCTTCTCAAGGAACACAACTTTCTTGGCAACAAAGACCTTTTGGTCCTCGGGATGATAGAAATAATACCCTAAAGTCTCCTTAGGGTATCCCACGAACGTGCACTATTCTGTCCTTGATTCTAACTTGTCAGGGTTGTGTCTTCTAACATTAGTAGGACAACCTAAAATCTTAACTACTTTAAGATCAGGCTTCTATGCTTTCTATATCTCATATGGTATAGACATTACCGATTTTGATGGAACTATATTCAGAAGATAAGCTGTGGTCTCTAGGGTGTACCCCCAGAATGAGACGAGTAGGTCAGCAAAATTTATCATGGACTGCACCATGTCTAACAGTTTGCGAGTCCATCTTTCGGATACACCATTGAGCTAAGGTATATAAGGAGGTGTCCACTGGGATAGAATCTTATTGTCCTTGAGGAAATTTGTGAACTCTATACTCAAGTACTCTCCTCCTCGATTTGATCAAAGAGTCTTAATACCCTTTCCAATTTGGTTCTCCACCTCATTCTTATATTCCTTGAATTTTTCAAAGGCCTCGGACTTATACTTCATCAAGTACACATGTCCATGCCTAGAGAAATCATTGGTGAATATAATGAAGTATGAGTAATCACCTATAGCTTGAGTCGACATGGGACCACATACATCACTATGTATGAGTTCGAATAACTCAGTTCCACTAAATGGAGAGTTGATCATCTTCCCACGAAGGCAAGGTTCACAAGTTGCATATGACTCATAGACAAATAGATCTAAGTATCCATCTTTCAGCAACTTTTAAATCCTTCCCTCATGTATATGACCTACCCTACTATGCTATAGGTATACATTATTCACCTCATCTCTTTTCCTCTTGGATATATTTATATTCATGATCTGTGGAGAAGTGTTTAACACATATAAGTTATTTATAAGGGTCCCTCTAGTGGTGATCTTATTATCCATAATTATTGAACAACTATTATTTTTAAAAACTAATTTATATCCACCAATTGTCAAACAAAAGATGAAAATAATATTTTTTGATAATGAAAGAGATAAAATAACATGAATATAATACAATAATAACTCCACTGGATAGATGTAGAATGACCTCCCCAGCAACAATTGCAGCAACTCTTGCTCCATTACCCGTCTTGAGGCCCATCTCGCCTCTAGCCAATCTCCTAGGTCTTGCCAGAACCTATAATGAATTGCAGATATGATAAGCACTCCCAATATCTAATATCCATGTGTTATCATGAAAATCCGACAAATACAAACTGATCATGAATATACCTGAAGCTTCTCTAACCTTCTGTTTCACCTTATCTACAAGGTAGTCCTTATAGTTCCTCTGCCCTTTGTCGGGTCTTTCTTGGCAACCTCTACCTTACCGAGTCTTTCTTTACTCTTGCCCTTCTTAAGGGTCTTGCTGGCCTTCTCCTTCTTGATGGTACTCTCAACTTCTCTCAATATATTAACGAGCTCAGATAGAGTCACCTCAAACTTGTTCATATCAAAGTTAATAATGAACTGTGAAAAGGAATCTGGCAGGGACTAAAGTATAATATCAATATATAGGTTATCCTTTAGGATTATCTTTATACTTCACAAAGCGAGCGATCTCATCCTCGCTTGTCCTTTCTTCCAGCATGGGAATAATCATGTTAAGGACATATACGATTTTCTCTTTCATGAAAATAATTATTAAATTGTGGAGCCATTGGACCAATGAAGTGGTTGGCATCAAGTATGCCATATAGGGGTTTTGCAAGCGACAAACAAGATATAGTGTAAATAAATAACATATAGATTTTACAGAAAATGCTAATTAAGATATGGACTTCTTTCTTAACGTATTCCTACTATTTTTTTAGTGAATCATGCGACACCCTTTTCACGTGAGATGGAAGTCTCTGGCAGACTCTTAGTGGAGATCGAGATTCAATTGGCGTCTTAGTGCAACTTCGAGGGACTCGACTAATTACACTAGGCCCAAAAGGTAGGCAAGTCTTGTCAATCACAACTCCTTGTGATTCATGTCATGTTCGACATTCGAATTATCATGGTCTTGATTGCTCGACCAACCATGAAGTTCAGTTAAGTCATCACCATCAGTACAAGATGAGTCTGATTCGATAGATATGCTCTCAACTGCTCGACCAAGTCATACCATGTCCTTAGGTTATCAGTGACATCTATATGTTGTAGGCAAGAACTCGATCTCGTAGATAGGTGAGTCTTGAGTGACTCGACCAACTCAACCTATGCCGTGATTCAATTTCTTCCTATAACGATGGAAGGCCACATGGGTCAATCTTATTGTCTCGCACTTACCAACTTAATATTATCATAGGAGGGGATTTCATTTTGTATCGGTCTCCTAATATATCGTGTCACACACATACATATTTAATATATATCTACATTGCATGCAAATATATATATACATATATCTAGTAGGTGTATAACACATCACATATGCAAGCCACACCGGATGATCATGAGCCATCACCTAATATGATTAAGCCTGAGCCAATGGGCCTAATCACTCACAATAGGATCTATATGTGCATCAGCGCATCTCCATGCCTTGTGATTGTTAATGTCATCATCATGAGTTCTGTCGGATTGTTGCATCACTATGCATAGTGATCTCTCGCCACGGCATCGTGGGTCCCGCTATCATCTCCATGCTCACGCTACACATCTCCATGTAATTACAAATAATCACAAGAACGTAGGCTTAACAATAAACGAGAAAAACAGAAGCTCGTAGACCCTAATAATAATAATAATAATAATAATAAATAATAATAATCATAATTACATATATCACAACACATGGCTCCTGATCAACCATCCGTATCATACATCACATATACATCACATCATATATAAGATTACTAGATAAATAATAATTAATTAAACTATTTAGTTAATTATTGTTTATAAATCAGGATATGTAAGGAATTTTTAAAATTATCAAGGGTATTTTTATAATTTTAAATAAGAAGACAGTCCTCAATTTTTTTAGAATTATTGAGGTTTATTTTGGAAATTATGTACACAAGGGCAGTCCTCATAATTTTTTAAATTTAGAGGGGCAGGATTATCCTTTTCTCCAAAGAATGTCCTAGTCCTCTTCCCTTACCCTTACTGTGTCACCGGCATCGCTGCCACCCCTGATAAGCGGCGGTTGTCGGTTGTGATAGAACCCCAAAAGGAGCTCTATAGATTTTGACCCTTGAGGAGGATCAACCTTTAGAACGTTGTAAGGGTTCCTCCCTACTAGATTCAGTATAAGACTGAAATAAAATTGATAATTGCTTGATTAAAAAGAGATGGAGGCTACATGCTTATATAGGGCTCAAAACCTAGCCCTAAGGGGTGCTTGCCTAACTAAAATTACCTTTTTACCCCATCTATAGCCTACCTACCTTAGAGGGAACAAGTGGCAGCTACATTGGCTTTATAGCCGACCTAAGTAGGGGGAAACCCTAGCCTACCAACCTAGTAAGGGAGGGGCGATGACCACTAAGCTCTAAGGGCTAATCTAAACACTAGCCATACTCCTTTATAAGATAGGAGTGGCTTTATTACAATCTAGCAGGGTTCTATTGACTACTTCTAGGGAGATTAGGACTCAACCCTATTGGAGTCCTATCAAACTCGCCCTCTTAAAATTAGCCTTATCCCCAAGGTTGAGGTTCCAAACACTCAAGAAACCAAGTCTTCAGCTTCTCATATGATTAACATGCTATCTATCATCAACTGAACTTTGGCCTCCTCATTAGCTGGGGTGTTAGTTGGAAGGATTTGGGCTGAGTCATCTTCTTTAAATTTCTATTTGAGGTGGGATACTCGGCGGATCAACTGTAATCTTGATCTGATGCGCGGATCTGATCTCTAAGTTAGGGCCCCAATGTGGTCCCCAATTTTGCAAGGCCCAAAGAAATAGGGAGACCACTTTCTTAAGGCTCAAGTTTTCTACTGATCGGGTTGGAGTTGTAAGGAAATTTGATCTTCAATTTTACATCCATTCTGAAGTTTGTCAAGAGGTAATTTCTTCTTTGCATGTGTTGGCGTGAGCATGGATTGTAATTCTTTTAGGCTTACTCCTCTTTCGTGGCATGGACCTATATCCAGCCAAAATTTAAATTTGGTAGCAATGAGAATCCCCTTTAAAAATCTCATGTGAAGTGTGGGGGAAGCCTCGGTGTGAATTAGGAGTTGATTATCTTGCATAAGGGTGACGTTGATCCTAACTTTGGATATGTCTGCTCCTAGTACAAACACATTGCCACGTTCAGTAATGCTAGCATCAATATAAATGGCATCATGGCTGTAGGGGTCATGTAGATGCCTTTATCCTATTCCTTCTTGCAATAGTGGGCCATGGATCCGAGGTCATCATCAGGAAAGACTTTTAGCATCATGGTTCGCTCTTCGGTGAAGTCATGGAAATAGCCTGAGATGAGGGAGCATAAGCGTTCTGGGTATATGTCGGGCATAGGCGTTCATCAACAATTGAACTTGTCTTGTGTCCGATACCTTGGGAACCGTCGTTTGTGGACTTGCGACCATTCCTACAACCCTCCAAAGTCCTATTTATCTCTCTTTCTCTCTTTTCTTTGCTGCACTCAAGGTGTTCGACAAATTACTTGTATAGACGCCGGACGTGTCCGCCGCTTCTAAGCTAATCAACTTCTTCTTTGCAGGTCCCACGGGACCTTAAGAGGTTGTAAGAGGGCTGACCCTTTGCAGACAGATAACGGGGCGTTTCATGACTTAGGCAATCCCAGCTAAGTCCGGAATAGTGAGCAAGGTTGCTCTACGACTTAGGCAATTTCAACTAAGTCTTCGGGAGTGCCGCGAGGGTGCCGCACGGCTTAGGTAAATTCAGCTAAGTCCGTGACAGTGTGGTATCAGAGCAGACAAGCAATTCATACGAACAACGAAGAAAATTCATGATCTCGCCATGGTGAAATATCATGGTGAATCGAGCAAGATGGGGCAAGCTGGACCCTTGCTCCAAGCAGTCACAGGTGGCTGCAAGTGCAAACTCACTTGCAAACTATGGGAGCCACTCATGAGGAGCTCTACAGTGAACAAGACGAGCGTGAAGTTGGGTATTCTTCATGAGGGGAGGAGGCGCCACCTGGAGCGCCAAGCGGGAAAAAGAGCCACAATGAGAGAATTATAGCGGCGGAGACCCACCTTGATGTTCTTGAAGTGAGCATAGAGGAATTCTACCAAGGCCAGCGAGGGCTACTTAGGGTAGAGAGCTCGCTAGAAGAAGCTAAATCTCATATCGAGAAAGTTGAATCTATGATGGATCAACTAACAAAGGACACCAAAGATTCCGTACGACACCTACATGAAGTTGTGGTTGAACTCACGGCTAAGGTGATGGTGTTAACAAGGACTCTTGATGCAGGAGGGAATAATACCCGCGCTGCGCCACCACAAAACTTCAGGGCATCAGAGCCGCAGTGCTACGGAGGTGCTAGGGATGCCAAAGAGCTTGAAAATTTTTTGTTCGACATGGAACAGTATTTTCATGCCACAAGGCTCGATTCTGAAGAAACCAAAGTTGCTATAGCAACAATGTATCTGAATGGGGATGCCAAACTTTGGTGGCGAACCTGTTGGGAAGAGATCCAGCAAGGCCTATATCAAGTGGATACATAGGGAGACTTGAAGCAAGAATTGAGAACTCAGTTCTTACTAGAGAACACAGAGTTTATCGCAAGAAGGAAACTGAGATAACTCCGCCAAAGTACAACAATCCGAGACTATGTGAAACAATTTTCAGCACTGGTGCTGGATATACGGGACATGTCTGAGAAAGACAAGCTATTCAGCTTCCTTGATGGCCTAAAGCCATGGGCACAACAAGAACTACATCGAAGGAATGTCACCGACGTAGTCGGGGCAATTACAGCCGCGGAAAGGCTAACTGACTTTGTTTCTTCGGAGGATTTGAGAAAGAAGAAACAATCTTTGGGAAATCGCCCATCTAAATACTCTCAAGCGAAGGAGTCTGGGGGTGAGCAAAAGAAGAAGAATCTCCACAAGGGACTGGGCTCAAGAGGTAGAGTCCCAAAGCCTACTGGTTGCTTCTTGTGTGGAGGACCGCACATGGTGAGGGAGTGCTCACAAAAATAGGCATTCAATGCTTTAACGGCATCGATTCTACCCGATAAGTCAGACAAGGGCAAAGCTATCGCCCTTAATTCAAGCAGTTCTAACTCTAGCAGCGATAGTGAGGTGTCGCAAGGACCCAGGATGGGAGCAATGCGTTTGTTAAATGCATTGCGGGGTCAAGTGGGGGAGAATACAAAGGCAAAGCTACCGAAGGCAAGAAGCAGCAAGTTGATGTATGTGGACATCAAGCTTACTGGCCGAACAACCCGTGCAATGGTGGACACGGGCACGACCCACAATTTTATTGCCGATCACGAAGCTAAGCGATTGGGACTAATCTTGGAGAAGAGCCCAAGTCGTATGAAGGCGGTGAACTCAGAGGCCAAGCGGATCTCCGGACAAGAAAAGGGGGTCCCAATTAAGATCGAGACATGGAGCGGGGGCACAGACTTGATGGCAGTGCCATTGGATGACTTCCAAGTGATTCTCAGAATAGAGTTTATGCACGCAGCAAAGTTGGTGACAATACTATTCCTGAATTTCTTGTGTCTAATCGGAGGCGATGATTCCTGCATGGTTCCAGTTTCTCTAGGAGGAACCAAAGACCTACAATAAATATCGGCTTTATAATTGAAGAAAGTGGTGCAAAAAGGTGAATTAACCTTTGTAGCTGCTATGAAGCTAGAGACACTTGACAGGGAGGCCATTCAGGAACCTACTGTTGTGGCGAACATCCTGAAGGAGTTCTCAGATCTGATGCCGATAGAGTTGTCGAGAACTCTACCACCACGCAGAGGCTTGGATCATCGGATTGAGCTGGAGCTGGGAGTTAAGCCTCCAGCGAGACCACCATACCGCATGGTCCCTCTAGAGTTGGCAGAACTGAGGAAGCAGTTAGATGAACTGCTAAGCGGTAGTCTCATCCGCAGTTCCAAAGCACCTTTCGGAGCTCTAGTCCTCTTTCAGAAGAAACCAGATGGGAGCCTCCGATTATGCATTGATTATCGAGCCCTTAAAAAGATGACAGTGAGGAACAAGTACCCTATCTCGCTCATCACGGACTTGTTCGATCAATTGGGCAAGGCAAAGTACTTCTCCAAACTCAACCATCGGTCAGGGTATTGGCAGGTGCGCATTGCAGAAGGTGATGAGGTGAAGACTACATGTGTGACCAGGTATAGAGCATTCTAGTACTTGGTGATGCCTTTCGGCTTAACCAACGCTCCGGCCACATTCTGCACTCTCATGAACCAGCTATTCAAGGAATATCTGGATAAGTTTGTGGTCGTCTACTTAGACGATATCGTCGTCTATAGCCAAACACTTGAGGAGCATGTTAGACACCTCCGAATAATTTTCAAAGTTCTCAGAGAGAACACCTTGTTCGTGAAGAGCGAAAGTGCTACTTCGCCTAAACGGAGATTTTATTATTGGGACATCGAATTGGGAATGGGTCCATTCGAATGGACAAGGCTAAGGTGCAAGCTGTGGTGGACTGGCGAACACCAAAGAAGGTGCCAGAGTTGAGATCCTTCCTTAGGTTCGTCAATTATTATCGGCGCTTCATAGCTGGATATTCGAAGGGCGCAGCTCCATTGACGGAGTTGCTAAAAAAGGAGCAGTCCTGGAGATGGTCGGACAAATGTGAGGCGGCATTTTAAGACCTGAAGACTATTGTGTTAGAAGAACCTGTAGTAAGATTGTGGGACTATGGAAAGTCTTTTGAAGTCTATACCGATGCTTCTAACTTTGCTATTGGAGGAGTTCTTATGCAGGAGGGTCATCCAGTGGCCTACGAGAGTCGCAAGCTTAACGAGACCGAGCAGCGATATCCTGTGCATGAGAAAGAGATGACAGCGGTGGTCCATTATCTACAAGTGTGGTGACACCACCTTCTGGGAGCACCATTTATGCTAAGGACAGACAATGTTGCATTGAGTTACTTCCAAACTCAAAAGAAACTCTCCCCAAAGCAAGCACGATGGCAGGACTTCTTGGCTGAGTTCGACATGGTGATGGAGTACAAACCCGGAAAAGCAAATGTCATGGCCGATGCATTGAGTCGGAAAGTGGACCTAGTGAATGCTATACAATTGGAGGGCGGAGGCCAAGCAAGTCAATTGCGCTCCAACTTTCTTTCTAGGATCAGGGAGGGACTCATCTACACCAAGGGGAACAGAGTTTGTGTCCCACGAGCGGATAACTTGAGGCGTGAACTCTTGAAAGAGTGTCACAATTCTCTTTGGGCTGGACATCCGGGCATCCATCGAACAATGGCTCTCGTGGAGAGGGCCTTCTATTAGCCGAAGATGGGGACAAATGTGGAGGAATATGTTCGAACATGCCTTACTTATCAACAGGACAAGATAGAGTAGCAGAAGCCAGTGGGACTTTTAGAGCCGCTGCCCGTACCAGAAAGGCCATGGGAGAGCATTTCTTTGGACTTCATATCAAGCTTGCCCGTAGTAGGGGGACTTGGATCGATACTCATGGTAGTTGATCGATTTTTGAAGTATGCGACATTCATTGTGGCACCCCTACATTGCTCAGCGGAGGAGGCGGCTAAGTTAATGATGAAGAATGTGGTTAAGTATTGGGGAGTCCCACACAACATCATTAGTGATCGGGATTCTCGGTTCTTAGTACGATTCCGGATCGAGTTGTTCAAGTTGTTGGGATCTAAATTATACTTCTCCACAAGCCTCCACCCTCAAACGGATGGCCAAACAGAGAGAATTAACTCGCTCTTGGAGCAATATCTTTGACACTACGTGAGTGCCAACCAACGAGATTGGGTGAAGCTATTGGAAATAGCCCAATTCTCCTATAACTTGCATCGGAGCTCTCAATCCAACAAGAGCCCATTTGAGATTATTACGGGACAACAACCATCAACTCCTCATACCCTGGTTATTGGTTATACAGGGAGTAGCCCATCAGCCTATCACTTCGTAAAGGAATGGCACCGCAATGCAGATATTACGCGGGCTTACTTGGAGAAGGTGGCCAAAAAGATGAAGAAGTGGGCAAACTTGGGAAGGCGACCACAAGAATTTAAAGTTGGTGACATGGTGTTGGTGAAGCTCCAACCAGTATCACTCTAATTCTTTAGACACAAAGTGCACAAAAGATTGGTACGCAAGTATGAAGGGCCTTTCCCAATCATCAATAGAGTAGGCAATGTCTCATACAGGTTGCAACTGCCAGCATGGTTCAGAATTCATAATGTCTTTCATGCGAGCAACTTGAAAGCCTACCACTCAGATCCGCGAGATGATTCTCAAAATGTTCCAACTCGACTACCCCCCACCAGAGCCTCTTACGAGAAGCGAGTTGAAACTATTCTAGCGAATCATAAGATAAAGCTACCTAATGGAGCGTAGCAAATAGAGTACTTGGTGAAGTGGCAAAAGCTTCCTCAAACAGAAGCCAGTTGGGAGCCAGAAGATGCCCTGCGACATGAAGAAGCTCGCGCCAAAGCCTACCAACAAGCGTCGACGAGGGCGTCGATAGTTTAAGTGGGGGAGAATGTCATGAACGGTCATCGCTCAACCGCAATGCCTTTGCTCCTTGAACCATTCATCACTTTTTTCTTGCTTGTACATATGTTTGACAGCTTGTTTTGCCTTGAGTTTATGTGTTTTTACCTAAGAAATATGAGCGAAAGTAGTGTAGAAGGCTGCAGAACGATCGCTCACTGTGCGAAGCCAAAATAGCCCAAAACAGTCATGTTTTTGGGTCTTTTTAGTGTGCTACGGCAACCTTTCTGAGTGGTGCAAAATGTCAGCCATTTCAGCACCTTGGAACCCCCCGGGTGGCATCAGGCTGGATGGGGTTCCGAGTATATGTCAGGCGTAGGCGTTCATCAGCAATTGAACTTGTCTTACGTCCGATACCTTGGGAACCATCGTTTGTGGACTTACAACAGTTCCTACAACCCTCCAAAGTCTTATTTCGCTCTCTTTCTCTCTTTTCTTTGCTGCACTCAAGGTGTTCGACAAATTGCTTGTATAGCTTTCCGCTTTGCGAGATGCCGGGATGTTTCCGTCACTTACTTCTAAGCTAATCAACTTTTTCTTTGCAGGTCCTACGGGACCTTAAGAGATTGTAAGAGGGCTGACCCTTTGCGGACAGATAACACATTGGATGTTTCATGACTTAGGCAATCCCAGCTAAGTCCGGAATAGTGAGCAAGGTTGCTCTACGACTTAGGCAATTTCAGCTAAGTCTTCGGGAGTGCCGCGTGGGTGCCGCACGGCTTAGGAAAATTCAGCTAAGTCTGTGACAATATGGCGGTCGTGCAGTCTTGTACGAAGGAGTCAACTCGGTTTAGAAGATGTGCTTGAGATTCGGTAAGCTTCTCCAAGCACTATGTCGAGATCATCTTTTCTTCATTCTCTCCTTTCCCACATAAGGTCACCTATTTTCTTTTGTCAATCATAAGGTCATTGGAGCTCCTGATGTTAGCGAGGATGGTGATGGGTTGATGCTTGATGAAGCCATCAATGTCCAATATCTATGGTGAAGCATGAAACGTGCGGGCGACTGATTGTGTTTTTTCCTTCATATCCTTCTCCTCGGACTTAAGAGCCATATCTTTGAGATTGGGTTGTTCAGTGGGCTCAACCAATAGAGGTCTCTCTTTTTTACAATGGTGGTCTCGGCTCCATAATTTATTACATTGCCAATATAGGCCCTTTACCGATCTGTCACGAAACTCTTCTCTTATTATCTTTTTCGGTCGAGGTGATTGGTTGGTGGTAGATGTGGCTGAGAGTCTCTGTGCTACTGGTTGTGTCATGGCTTTGGTCCTCCGATCATCTTGGTTCAGCCTGTCTTCATGCAGTCGTGCAAAGGAGGTGGCTGTCTTAAGTGTGTATGGTTGTCACGCTTTAACTTCTTCTTGAATCTCTAGCTTTAAGCCCACAATAAAGGTTCTCAATATATATTTTTTAGACTAATCACAAGTTTGATTAGTTAACTTTCAAACCTAAATTGGTACTGTTGGATGGTAGAGGTTTGACAGATCTTTGTTAGTTCTTTATCAAGGTACTTATAATTGATTGGTGCTGGAGGTTTATATGCTTTTGGTTGGGATGTGGCTCTCATGCTTTGAGCATCTTGATTGAGATGCCCTTCTTGAAGTTGTACAAAGGAGATTGACATCGTCGAGGTGTAGGGCTACCATGTCTTATCCTTGCTTCTTATCTTTGAAGAGTTCCTTTTGCAATCAGAATTTACTCCATGTTGTGATCTTCTTGGACTTGGTGATTGGCTCAATCTAAACTCCTCGAAGAGAGCATATAATTTAGCATCCATATGTATCTCGAAAGCCTCCAATTTGGCTTTGAATAAGCCTAGCGATGTCATGACATAAGGATCTCTAACTTATCAAACAAATCACTGAAAAGTGTACCTGTAATTTTCAAGTTTAAGGCAGTAAATGGCAGCAATGTCGGGACTGCGGGGGTGAAGTCTCCAAGTGGAGGATGGTAGCCAAGGGTAGCAGTGATAGTGGAGGAGGAAGAGGTAGTAGCAATGTCGATTGCGATTGTGCTGTGACTTCGTGGCTGCAAGTGGCATCGGTTGCAGGAAGGGTGCAACTGCAATAGGAGGAAGATAGGGTAGCGATGTACACGGCTGTTGCAAAGTATGGAGTGAGAGATGGTTACTATTATATTTAATTTGTTGCTGGTTGTGATCCAGATAGTTGGTAAAGAATGATTGTTGCGGGCTGCAATGTAAACAAATTATAGGGACAGATCACTACTCGTAGCTTTTTACCGCAAGGATCGCTGCTGGCTACGATCAACGAGGATGGCAGCAAGAGATCATTGTTGGTAGTGTTGGGTAGCAAAAGTTGTGTGCTGCGGTTGAAGGGATAAGGGAGATTGGGTGACTAACAGATTGGTGGACCGAAGGCTTCAGTTTTTTGGTGTGGTTTGTGGCTGTTTTGGGTGCGAATTGGGGCTACGATTTTATGGAGTTTAGGATGTAAATTGGTATGGTTTTAGGGCTATGATAGCAGTAGATGAAGGTTAGGAAAATAGATTTTAGATCTGGATTAGATGACAGCAAAGGTAGGTGTATCGGTAAGGAAAGTTGGCTGAAAAGGTAAGGGATCGATAAGGAAGTCGACTGCGGTTAGGGCTAAATTAGGTTGTTGTTTGGGTTTAGTTTAAGGTAATGTTTGGAGGAGTTTTTAGTGAGGATAGTGGGGCTTAGAGCTAAGAAAAAGAGAGTCTAAAACTCCATAAAAAATAGCACTTAAATCTGATAGAATTTGGCAAAAAAAGGTGTTGCGATGTGCGATCCTATCGAACAGATTTTACATCAGAGAAATGATGACTTCTTGACATAAATTCTAGAGAAAAGTTCAAAAAATTAATGCAAAAATCCTTGGTTCAGATGTTATTAACATCAGTAAATAGTTTGGTGAAATTTTGGCAGTGTAATAGTAGGGAAATAGGACAAAAGACGAAAGGTAGATCCTTCATCGTAAAAATTTCAAAACTATATAATAGTGAAAGATTGCACAAGAAAACCAGTTCCAGAAGGAATTTTTTTCATAAATCAAACTTAAATGAAAGCTAAGTTGATCTTTGGAATTGTATAAAAGTTTTGGCCAAAAGGATGAACAAAAGTTATGTTTCAAGAGGTCAATAAACGGAAGGCAGATTATGCATTGTAAAATTTTAGTACTATGCAACAAAGAATCGCAGTGCTATAAGTCCAGATCCAGAAAGAGTTTTTTCATAAGATTAGTCTTAGATGAAAGCTAAGACTACCTATAAAATTGTATAAAAGTTTTAACCAAAAAGGATGATTAAAAGTTCAGTTCAAGAAGGAACAATCGACTGAAAATTTCTGCAGTATTTTGCCATTGCAATGATGATAAAGTTTGTGACGAACGAAATTTGTAGCAAATAAAATTTGGAAAAATCTTTATCATATAAAGTAAGGAATCTTGCAGTATTGACATGGTATGGAGGATAAAAAGATACCAGATTTCTAGATTAAACGCAAGGGGCAGCAGTAGATTGATTTGATCTACGATTGGGGTGGAAAGTGGAGGCGTGTGCCACAACAATTATGGGAATTGCTTGGGAAGGTGGAGGCGGCTGAGATGGCTATAGGGCAGCAAGATCATTGTTCTGATACCAGATGATAGAACTCCAGAAAAAGCTGTATAGATTTTGATTCTTGAGGGGGATCAACCCTTAAAACGTTATACGGGTTCCTCTCTCCTAGATTTGACACAAGGCTGAAATAAAATTAATAATTGGTTGATTAAAAAGAGGTAGAGGCAATAAACTTATATTGGGCTTCAAACCCTAGCCTTAGTGGGTGCTTGCTTAACTAAAATTATCCTTTTACCCCATCTATAGCCTACCTACCTTAGAGGGAACAGTGGCAGCTACGTTGGCTCTATAGTCGACCTAAGTAGGGGGAAACCCTAGCCTACTAACCCAGTAAGGGAGGGGCGATGATGACTAAGCCCTAAGGGCTAATCTAAACCCTAGCCATATTTCTTTATAAGATAAGAGTGGATTTATTATAATTTGGCAGGGTTTTACTGACTACTAGGGAGATTAGTACTCAACCCTGTTTGGAGTCCTATTATCTTACCCTCCGGCAGCCTCCCTGCTAATGAGCAGGCACTATTGCCTTTGTGACTAGCGCCGCACCCTATTTACATTATTATCCGTGAATTCTCCCCCACTTATTCCTTTGACGTCCTCGTCGAAGCCACTATAGACACTGCATCTCCTCACATTCTGCTGAATCTTCATTCTTTTACTTTGGCTGTAACATGCCCCTTTAGCTCGCAATTGCTCTTCGCTGCTGTTGTTGAGTAGTCGAACTCTGATCTGCCATGCTACTTCAACTCACCAATGACTGAATCTGGTGTGGGGTTGGCTGCATTGTATTAATCCTTGTTAACTCACGCGGATCCATCTGATGAAGGAAAAAACCTACCTTATTATACACCAGTATCGTAGTATACTCATATTGCTTACATTGGGTGGATGCTTGTTGGAGCTTTAACAAGCATCGCCTTGCAGACTTTGAAGTTTTTAAGGTCATTCCTCCACAATGTTTGCCCATTGAACCTTCTGCCACTGTTAGTTGTCACTTCCAAGTATGTTTGTATCACTCCCGCTTTCAATTGGTTAATTGAAAAATAAAGCAGACAATCTACTCTCAGTAGTATTGATCACCAATGGTGAGGATTTGACAACTATTGTCTTCTAGCAACTTTCTTTGAAGGGTCACTGAACTTATGCGGAGCTCCTCTACTGGATAAGTAAAGGAATTGGGAGACTTGACTTCACCCATTCTCTTAGTAGTTGAGAAGGCAAGGTTACTTGGCTTCGCTCACCTCCTCGAGTTAAGAGGATTAGGGTACTCATTTTCACCCATTCTCCTGAGTTAAGAAGGCAAAGGTTACTCGATTTCGCCTGCCTTCTCAAGTTTGTACTTCATGCATTGAGCTAGTTACTAACATTCACCTGCTCTTTGCTTACAATTCTTAAGCACTTGAAGTGTTTGCAGTCCTTGCGTTGAGTTAGTTATTGTGATTCGCCTTCCCACTGCCATTGAACTTATGGAATGCAAGAAGTTTTGCCCGAAAAGAGTAAAAAGTTTACCCCAACTTGGAGTAAGTTTTTGATAGATCTGATCGCCTCTAGGATTGTACAGTCTTCTCCATCACTTTTGCCACCTACTCCTCTAAGTAGAAAGGTACAGTACCACATATTGCCTACTTCGTTCCTTGGTTGAGCACTCCTACATCAACCCGAAGTCCCCCGCTTTCGGCTATCTTGATGAGAAGTCCATCAACAATGATCTTATGAAGTTTCTTGGCCTCCGCCCTTCTGCATTGTCTTGGTACTTGGAGGTAGATCTGCCTCTGTGGCACTGTGGCGCTCCTTCGAGTCTACCTCCTTTCTAACCGATGCTTTGCTTTTGGGTAGCTGAGCCCCATTAGACTCATCGTCGCTTCCTCGCCCCTTTCGACCACCTGCTTCAACACCACTGTGTCCTCCTAGCAATTCTCCCTGGTCGATAGAAAGATAGACTGCAACTTCTCATGCAGGGCCTCCACCATCTTGTTGCAGGGCTCGCGTCGATTCTGTTCTCCTTAGCTTCCTTGGTAGCAACATTCGCTTACTTGGCTTTGTCCACTGACTTGCCGGGCTCCCTTAAGCGAATGTGAGCACTGAAGCAGTCTAACTCTCTAACTACTTCGATTATGCTTTTATATAATCAAGTCCCCTCTATGAGACGCACTTGTACTTGTAATTTGACTTCTCCCTCAGTGGTACAAAGCCCCCATATACTAATGACCAAGGCTTTCATCTGATGCAAGCTTCGATGCGCACATACGGAAAACCCGCCTCTGCAGTACCATGGTATTCACATCTTCAATCCACAGGCCTTCTTGCCATTGCATTGTTCACCGAAGTGGAGCTCCCAACAGCTCCTGATCATTCACATGATCACATCCCCCTCCATGGGACTCACTGGTACTTGCACTTGGACTTCTTCCTCGGTGGTACACAGCCCCCATACGCTGATGACTAAGGCTTTCATCCAATGTAAGCTCTGATGTACACATGAAGACCTGTCTCTGTGGTACTACGACATTCACTCCTTGAATCTATAGCCCTTTTTCTTATTGTGTTGTACACCAAAGTGGAGCTCTTAGTAACTCCTGATCATGCCATTGACCTCCATCCAAGAAAAGCTCTATACCTCCACTCCATGTTCCATCATCTATACCGACTCCCTTCATGCGGCTTGGGTACTTCACTGAGTTCCACCTAAGTCACTCTACTCCTCGATTTGCATTGAGGTAATAGTAGCCCTCGTATCTATCATTCCACGGGTCAGCCCCTAGTTGAGTTTGATTTTTATATTGACTCTAAGTGTGCCTTCATATGATGTTGCCTTGGATTGCTCCCCCACTTGATCTCAAAACGTATCCACCAATGCATTCCCTCATTCGAGATCATGTGACAACTCTTCGTCGCTCACTCGATCCGTTGAGCTTTGTGGAGATACAACCTTGAGAAACTCTTCCTCAATATGTATGATCTGTTGCACATGATTCTCCCTCTAAAGAACTATGACTTATCCCTCCTGGATATCTGTCTTGTAGGAGCAACTTTCCTATTTACATACTTTCCACTGGAAGTTTTGGAGACCACCATCCCCTTTGTACTACTCCGTCTTACTGAACAACTTGTGCCTTGTTCTGCTCCCGTAAATGCACTTGCTAGATTGCGACCCTTTACCAATACAATCTACACTGCACCATTCAGAGTCTAGCAATGTGTTAAACTTATTGTACATTTCAGTCGCCTACGGACGTATCCTTTCATATCGAAGATAAAGTTCTAATGCTCCATGGCGTCGAGTTTCGATCGCACTTTGGGATGGCCATGAACACTCCATCGTCTGTGTACAAGCCCTTGTATGAGTATTGAATCCTTTGAGTTATCAATTCCCCTCACCTCTGTGAGCTTTGCACAACCCTTTCAGTCATTACACAATATCTCCTACTTTACATGATCTCATCTTTCACCAAGCACCCCGCTTTGCCTTGAGCACTGTTAAGTTTGGTTGCCAACGTCAAGCCATAGCTCGAACTCAACCATCCCAATCTTTGTGTGCTACACATTCTTTTTCGCTTGCTTATCCTTGTGGTGCCTCTCATGCAAAGGGGTTGGCCATTCCTCTGAATGCCAAACTTAGATGCTCGCTCCTCTACTGTAGGCTAGCCATGACCTAGCTACGGGCTGCCCAGGCCACATCCAGGAGCTCCTTTGCAGGGGACCTTGGCCATGGCCGGCCACCCCGGCAGGTGACCTTGCTGTGGCTGGTGGCTCGTACAAGGGGCCTAGCCATGGCTAGCCACCCCTTTCCTTGCTGCCTTCACTGCAAAAATGCAACAAGAATGCATAGAACAATTCTACATAATTCAATCTCATCACCCGCAGTTTAAAACCAATATTTCACATCAAAACCTTGGCTTTGATACCATTGTTGGGAAACCTCAGTAGGTGTATAACATATGTAGTGAAAATCAAAACAAAAATTGGTTTCCCACGCAAATCATAGGTCACAAGAAAAAATCGTAAAAACTAAAAAACCGTAATGTGTGAGAGATTGATTTTACCTAGGGAGATCGTATATCCTTGTATTCTATATCTAGTGGAGAGAACGAAGGAAGTCAAGTGTCTTCTTCTCTAGCGGTATCCACACGATGGATCTCTACAGCAAAACCTCTCAAATATGATCTCGTAAATCTTGCATAAAGGGAGGGAGGAGAATAGGAGGGGAAGGCTAAGGCGGGAGCCTATCAACCATCGGTCTCCCCTTTTATTTATAGAGAGCCACCAAAACCCTAGGGCTCTTTCCATAGTGAGTATTGGATCTCCATCCAATTACCTACTAATCTTACATTATTGGATCTCCATCCAATAATCTCCTTAGGCCTCTAATTGGGCCTCAATCAAAGAGCCCATCAGCATAGGGTCTCATCTAATGAGAATAGGGGCTAATTGGATCTCCATCTAATCCTATATTCATTGAAGCATCCACCATATGTGTGTGACCCTCTAGGCCGGATACCGAACTGGCTATGAGTCACTTCCATTAGAACTCCTTCTGATATAGTGAATTATTATCCCCATAATAATTCACTTGACTCATCAACTATAGACGTACTAGGCCACTGAGCCATAGTCCCCAAACGATACAGGGAGATCAAATCCATCAGACCTATCTACCCATAGTTACCATATATCTACAATCCCCCATCCAACTAATATCCCATAGATCATATATTGGACATGGTACTGTCAGGTCACATACGAAATCAGTTTGTCTTGTTCTAATCGAATTCTACCGAAGAACTCTTTTTCTCTCAATCTGAATGACCCGGGCTAGGGATTTGTCTGAGCAAACACATATGTAATATTTCTCTCGCAATATCGAGAGTGGATGATCCTTTATTAACACTCAATTACCTTCGTAAGTTCGGCTACTAATCTCGATAACCAGCTATACTAAATCTGGAACTTTTCAAACCTGTAAGTCTAGTGTTAAAGAAATGAGTACTCATATAAGGCATCCTTAGTGTCTCAAGTCAAATGACTAAATACACAACTGGGATAAGGGAATCGCTGTCTGACATTAAGTATCATCAACCATACAACATTCCATAAGCGAATCAATTAGAGAATTCATTCTCTAATAAGCACTTGTACTATATCCTTAGTGTTTCCACACAAGTGGCTATGAGACCAGTCGCTTCCATTATCTGGATGGGTATATAGTACATTGGTTTGTCCGGTTATCTCAATGTCTCTCTCGAGTAACCTATGACCAGAATTATTCAAAATCTGTGTTTAATGGTGAATCGATCTCATTATCATAATCTCATCATAATTTGATTTCCATTGCAAAGAACAAAGGACATTATAATGTATATGTGCAACAGATAATAATATGAGAATAAGTCAATATTAACCATAAGCAAAAAGATCATATAGTGTGTCACATGTGCCAACAATCACGTGATTGGCTTGTAGGCCACCTATAACTAACAACTTCGTGGCTACAAGTAGCATTGATTGTAGCAAGGGTATGACTATAATAAGAGGAAGATGAGTAGTGGTGTGCATGGCTATTGTGGAGGAGGGCAGTAGTGGTATGGAGCGAGAGATGGCTGCTGTCATGTTGAATTTGTTGCTGGTAGCGATCAAAATAGTTAGCAGCAAACAATTATTGTGGGCTGCGATGTTAATAGATTACAGCAAAAGATCGCTACTGGTAGCTTTTTGTCACAAGGATCGCTATGGCTACGATCAAGGAGGATGGCAGTGGGAGATCACTATTGGCAACGTTGGGTAACGAAAGATGCATGTTGCGGTTGAAGGAATAAGGGAGATCGGGAGACTGAAAGAAGGCACAATAAAATCGGTTCCAAACGGAATTTTTTCTAGAAATCAATCTCAGATGAAAGCTGAGTTGATCTATGGAATTGTGTAAAAATTTCGGCCAAAAAGGAGAAAAACTAACCCAATTTTCAAAGGCAAATAGGTAGCTAAAAATTTCTGTAACTTTTCAACTTCTCAACAACGATGGCATTTCAGATGAACAAAATTTGCAACAGATAAAATTTGGAGAAATTCTTCAATATGTAAGGTAAAGGATCTTACAGTATTGAGAGGCATGGGTGATAAAAATATACCAGATTTTCAGATTTCATAGGGTGTCACGGATAATAATGTAAACAAGGTATTCGATGAAATGCTCATGTTTGTCCGTGTCCTTCGGTTTGTATACATAATTTATACAGCAAGAAGCGGGCTTGCAGTAGGTTTAGCAGCCCTAGTTTGGTTTGCTTTATGGTCAATTTTGGCTTGTAAATATGAGCATGTCTTATAAGCACTTGTGGGGACTTCGGTCTGTAATGGACCATTATCCTTTATGTGCAACCTCTCTGAATTTATAATATCTATTGGTGTAATTTGTATCTGGCTTTATAAAGTGTTTCCTTGAGCAATTGCTTATGGATCCCATTGGAAGTGCTTCTTCTGGCCCATTTTCTCTTTTGTATGTCTAGGGGACTCTATGAGATCTCGGGTAAGGCTGACCTTTGCGGGCTAACACGCATCGGTGTTGCACGGCTTAGGCAAAATCAGCTAAGCCCATGACATGGTGGTATCAGAGCGGGACAAACACACTTAGAAACACTCGCCATACAAACATGGGGGACCTAGCTGGGCGGTATTAAGGATAGCCAGTACGCGTAACTGTTTAGGGGAAATGAATATTGAGATATAGGGAAAGGAGTCGCTCAAAGGAGCGGGCATCTAGGCTTGGCATTTAGAGAAAAGGCTAACCCTTTGCACGAGAGGCACCATGAGGATAAGCAAGCGAAGAAAAATTCATAGCGCACAAAGATTGGGATGATTGAGTTTGAGCTACAGCTCGATATTGCGAACCAAACTTGATGGTGCTCAAGACAAGCGAGGCGCTTGGAGTGAGATAAGACCATGCAAAGTGGGAGGTGTTGCGTAACAATCGAAAGAGTTGTGTAAAGCTCACAGAGGTGAGGGGAATTACTAACTTGAAAAGATTCAGTATTCATGCAAGGGCTTTTACATGGACGACGAAGTGTTCATGGCCATCCCTAGGGGTGATCGGAACTCAGCACTGTGGAGCATCATAACTTTCTCTTTGACATGGAAAGGATACGTCCGTAGGTGGCTAAAATATACAATAAGTTCAGCACATTGCTAGACCTTGAAGGGTGTAGTGGAGATTGTATTGGTGAAGGGTCACAATCTAGCAAGTGCATTTGCGAGGGCAGAACAATGTCAAAAGCTTAGCTGATTTTGCCTCAGCCGTGCGGCACCCATGCATGTCCGTCCGCACAGGTCAGCCCTTCCCGAGATCTCCTAAAATCCCACAGACTTACAAAAAAGAGAAAACGGGCCAGAAGAAGCAATTCCCATGGGATCCACAAGCAACTGCTCAAGAGAAACACTTTATAAAGCCAAAATATAAATTACACTACAAACTCAGAGAGGTTGCACACAAAGGATAATGGTCCACTACAAACCGAAGTCCCCACAAGTGCTTATAAGACACACTTGTATTTACAAGCCAAACTTGGCCATAAAGCAAATCAAACTAGGGCTGCTAAGCCTACTACAAGCCCGCTTCTTGTTGTACAAGATATGTACCTAAACCGAAGGACACGGACTAACACAAGCATTTCATCGAACACCTTGTTTACATTGTTGTCCGTGACATTCTCCCCCACTTATTTCTTCGACGTCCTCGTCGAAGCCACTATAGACGCTGCATCTCCTCACATTCTGCTGAATCTTTAATCTTCTGCTTTGGCTGCAACACGCCCCTTTGGCTCCTAGCCGCTCTCCGCCACTGTTATTGAGTAGTCGAACGCTAATCCGCCATGCTGCTTCAACTCACCCATGACTGAATCTGGTGTGGGGTTGGCCGCGTTGTGCTGATCCTTGTTGGTTCTCGCGGATCCCTCTGATGAAGGAAAAGACTTGCCTTATTATGCACTAGTATCGTAGTATACTCATATTGCTTGAACTAGGTAGATGATTGTTGGAGCTTTAACGAGCATCGCCTCACAGACTTTGAAGTTTTTAAGGTCCTTTCTCCATAATCTTTGCCCATTGAACCTTTTTTCCACTGTTAGTTGTCATTTCCAAGTATGTTCACATCACTCCCACTTTCGATTAGTCAATTGAGAAATGAAATGAAAAATCTACTCTCAATAGCACTGATCACCAACGGTGAGGATTTGACAACCATTGTCTTCCATAAGATTTCTTTGAAGGGTCACTGAACTTGTGCAGAGCTCCCCTGCTTGGATAAGTAAGAGAACTAAGATACTTGACTTCACCCATTCTCTTCGTAGTTGAGAAGGTAAGGTTACTTGGCTTCGCTCACCTCCTCGAATTAAGACAATTGGGGTACTTGATTTCGCCCATTCTCTCGAGTTGAGAAGGCAAAGGTTACTTGATTTCGCCTGCCTCCTCGAGTTTGTACTTCATGCATTGAGCTGGTTACTAACATTCGCCTGCTCTTTGCTCACACTTCTGAAGCACTTGAAGTGGTTGCACTCCTTGCGTTGGGTTAGCTACTGTGATTCACCTTCCCACTGCCATTGAACTTCTGGAATGCAAGAAGTTTTGCTCGAAAAGAGCAAAAAGTTTACCCCAACTTGGAGTCCCCCAACTTGGAGTAAGTCTTTCATAGATTTGGTCGCCTTTGAGATTGTACAATCACCTTTGCCGCCTACTCCTCTTGAGTAGAAAGGTACAGTACCATGTACTGCCTACTTCGTTCCCTGGTCGAGCACTCCTGCATCAACCCGAAGTCCCTTAATTTCGGCTATCTGGATGAGAAGCCCATCGACATCGGTCTTATGAAGTTTCTTGGCCTCTGCCCTTCTGCCTCGTCTTGGTACTTGGAGTTTACCTCTGTATTCTCCACCTCCTTGGGCCCTTTTATGACCAATGCTATCCCTTCATGAGAGCAAGGGATCGATGACTTCACGGAAGTGCCGTATCTGCGGTACCATGGCGCTGCCAAGTGCATAGCACTACTATCCGTTACCTTGCATCTTCATCCCTTCCTTCACGATCGGTAGATCTGCCTCTGTGGCACTGTGGAGCTCCTCCGAGTCCACCTCCTCTCTAACCGACGCTTTTCTTTTGGGTAGCTGAGCCTCGTTAGACTCATCGTCGCTTCCTCGCCCCTTTCGACCACCTGCTTCGACACCACTGTGTCCTCCTAGCAGTTCTCCTTAGTCGATGGAGAGACAGGCTGCAACTCTTATGTATGGCCTCCGCTATCTTGTTGCAGGGCTCGCGCCGATTCTGTTCTCCTTAGCTTCCTTGGTAGCAACGTTCGCTTACTCGACCTTGTCCTCTAACTGGTCGGGCTCCCTTAAGCGAATGTGAGCACTGAAGCAGTTCAACTCTCCAACTGCTCCGGTTAATCAAGTCCCCTCCATGGGACTCATTGGTACTTGCAATCTGACTACTCTCTCGATGGTACACAACCCCCATATGCTGACGACCAAGGCTTTCATCTGATGCAAGCTTCGATGCATACACGGAAGACCGCCTGCAGTGCGTGGCATTCACTCCTTGAATCCACAGCCCTTCTTGTCGTTGCATTGTTCACCAAAGTGGAGCTCCCAGCAGCTCCTGATCATTCACATGATCATGTCCCCCTCCATGGGACTCACTGGTACGTGCACTTGGACTTCTTCCTCAGTGGTATACAGTTCCCATATTGTCACGGGCTTAGCTGATTCTGCCTAAGCCGTGCGGCACCCACGCGTGTCCGTCCGCAAAGGTCAGCCCTCCCCGAGATCTCCTAAAATCCCACAGACTTACAAAAAAGAGAAAACGGGCCAGAAGAAGCAACTCCCACGGGATCCACAAGCAACTGCTCAAGAAAAACACTTTATAAAGCCAAAATACAAATTACACCCATGGACATTACAAGCTCAGAGAGGTTGCACACAAAGGATAATGGTCCACTACAGACCGAAGTCCCCACAAGTGCTTATAAGACACACTTGTATTTACAAGCCAAACTTGGCCATAAAGCAAATCAAACTAGGGCTTCCAAGCCTACTGCAAGCCCGCTTCTTGTTGTACAAGATATGTACATAAACCGAAGGACACGGACTAACACAAGCATTTCATCGAACACCTTGTTTACATTGTTGTCCGTGACATTCTCCCCCACTTATTCCTTCGACGTCCTCGTCGAAGCCACTGTAGACGCTGCATCTCCTCGCGTTCTGCTGAATCTTTAATCTTCTTCTTTGGCTGCAACACGCCCCTTTGGCTCCTAGCCGCTCTCCACTGCTGTTGTTGAGTAGTCGAACTCCAATCCGCCATGCTGCTTCAACTCACCAATGATTGAATCTGGTGTGGGGTTGGCTGAGTTGTGCTGATCCTTGTTGGTTCTCGCGGATCCCTCTGATGAAGGAAAAGACCTGCCTTATGATGTGCCAGTATCGCAGTATACTCATATTGCTTGAACTGGGTAGATGCTTGTTGGAGCTTTAACGAGCATCGCCTCACAGACTTTGAAGTTTTTAAGGTCCTTTCTCCATAATATTTGCCCATTGAACCTTCTTCCGCTGTTAGTTGTCACTTCCAAGTATGTTCGCATCACTCCCTCCTAATCAATTGGGAAATGAAGTGGAAAAAACTACTCTCAATAGTACTAATCACCAACGGTGAGGATTTGACAACCATTGTCTTCCATAAGCTTTCTTTGAAGGGTCACTGAACTTGTGCAGAGCTCCCCTGCTTGGATAAGTAAGAGAACTGGGATACTCGACTTCACCCATTCTCTTCATAGTTGAGGAGGTAAGGTGACTTCTCTCACCTCCTTGAGTTAAGAGAACTGGGATACTCGACTTCACCCATTCTCTTCATAGTTGAGGAGGTAAGGTGGCTTCTCTCACCTCCTTGAGTTAAGAGAACTGGGGTACTCGGTTTCGCCCATTCTCTCGAGTTGAGAAGGCAAAGGTTACTCAATTTCGCCTGGCAAAGGTTACTTGATTTCGCCTGCCTCCTCGAGTTTGTACTTCATGCATTAAGCTGGGTACTAACATTCGCCTGCTCTTTGCTCACACTTCTGAAGCACTTGAAGTGGTTGCACTCCTTGCGTTGGGATAGCTACGGTGATTCACCTTCCACGCCATTGAACTTCGGAATGCAAGAAGTTTTGCGAAAAGTGTAAAAGTTTGCTTGGCTTCGCTCACTTCCTCGAGTTAAGAGAACTGGGGTACTCGGTTTCGCCCATTCTCTCGAGTTGAGAAGGCAAAGGTTACTCAATTTCGCCTGGCAAAGGTTACTTGATTTCTCCTGCCTCCTCGAGTTTGTACTTCATGCATTGAGCTGGTTACTAACATTCGCCTGCTCTTTGCTCACACTTCTGAAGCACTTGAAGTGGTTGCACTCCTTGCGTTGGGTTAGTTACTGTGATTCACCTTCCCACTGCCATTGAACTTCTGGAATGCAAGAAGTTTTGCCCGAAAAGAGCAAAAGGTTTACTCCAACTTGGAGTCCCCCCAACTTGGAGTAAGTCTGTGATAGATCTGGTCGTCTTTGGGGTTATACCGTGTTCTCCATCACCTTTGCCGCCTACTCCTCCTGAGTAGAAAGGTACAGTACCATGTACTGCCTACTTCATTCCTTGGTCGAGCACTCCTGCATCAACCCGAAGTCCCTTAATTTCGGCTATCTGGATGAGAAGCACATCGACATCGGTCTTATGAAGTTTGCTTGGCTTCGCTCACTTCCTCGAGTTAAGAGAACTGGGGTACTCGGTTTCGCCCATTCTCTCGAGTTGAGAAGGCAAAGGTTACTCAATTTCGCCTGGCAAAGGTTACTTGATTTCTCCTGCCTCCTCGAGTTTGTACTTCATGCATTGAGCTGGTTACTAACATTCGCCTGCTCTTTGCTCACACTTCTGAAGCACTTGAAGTGGTTGCACTCCTTGCGTTGGGTTAGTTACTGTGATTCACCTTCCCACTGCCATTGAACTTCTGGAATGCAAGAAGTTTTGCCCGAAAAGAGCAAAAGGTTTACTCCAACTTGGAGTCCCCCAACTTGGAGTAAGTCTGTGATAGATCTGGTCGCCTTTGGGGTTATACCGTGTTCTCCATCACCTTTGCCGCCTACTCCTCCTGAGTAGAAAGGTACAGTACCATGTACTGCCTACTTCGTTCCTTGGTCGAGCACTCCTGCATCAACCCGAAGTCCCTTAATTTCGGCTATCTGGATGAGAAGCACATCGACATCGGTCTTATGAAGTTTCTTGGACTCTGCCCTTCTGCCTCGTCTTGGTACTTGGAGTTTGCCTCTGCACTCTCCACCTCCTTGGCCCCTTTTATGACCAATGTTGTTCCTTCATGAGAGCAAGGGATCGATGACTTCACGGAAGTCCCGCATCTGCGGTACCATGGCGCTGCCAAGCCCATAGCACTACTATCCGTTACCTTGCATCTTCATCCCTTCCTTCGCGATCGGTAGATCTGCCTCTGTGGCACTGTGGAGCTCCTCCGAGTCCACCTCCTCTCTAACCGACGCTTTTCTTTTGGGTAGCTGAGCCCTGTTGGACTCGTCGTCGCTTCCTCGCCCCTTTCGACCACCTGCTTCGACACCACTGTGTCCTCCTAGCAGTTCTCCTTGGTCGATGGAGAGACAGACTGCAACTCTCATGCATGGCCTCCGCCATCTTGTTGCAAGGCTCGCGTCGATTCTGTTCTCCTTAGCTTCCTTGGTAGCAACGTTACTCGGCCTTGTCCTCCTCGACTTGCCGGGCTCCCTTGCGAATGTGAGCAGCACCAACTCTCCAAGCCTCCGATTAATCAAGTCCCTCCATGGGACTCACCGGTACTTGCAATCGACTACTCCCTCGGTGGCCCCATATCTTGACCAAGGCTTTCATCGATGCAAGCTTGATGTATGTACACGGAAGACCGCCTCGTGGTACTGGCATTCACTCCTTGAATCCACCCTTCTTCTTGCATTGTTCACAAGTGGAGCTCCCGAACTCCCGATCATTCACATGATCATGTCCCCCTCCATGGGACTCACTGGTACGTGCCCTTGGACTTCTTCCTCGGTGGAATACAGCTCCCATATGCTGATGACTAAGGCTTTCATCCAATGCAAGCTTTGATGCACACACGAAGACCCGCCTCTGCGGTACTACGACATTCACTCCTTGAATCCATAGCCCTTCTTCTTGTTGTGTCATACACCAAAGTGGAGCTCCCAGTAACTCCTGATCATACCTCCGCATGATTTTGTCCCTCACGGGACAAGATTGCTCTGTGCATTGCCACGAACTATTCCACCACGATCCGCCGCACCATGTCGCCTCGGTGACATCTCCATTGCATCTGATTCTCGTGTGATGAACTCGGACTACGACTTCTCCACGTGTGGCCTCTGCCAACACATCGTAGGGCCTCTGCCATCTCCGACTTTTAGTTCGCTCCCTTGGCAATTCCCCTTCGTCCCCCTCACTCCTGGGTTACTCCTGGACGAAGCATAGCTCTAGGACAGTCACCTAGTAGCTCAAGTCCCCGACTTGCTAGAGTGGGTGCACCATTGTCCGGATCTTGGGCCTCTATCCCCTACCGGACAATCTTGCTATGCACCTCTTGTTCGACAACTTGAACGGTAACATGTGGCATATTCTTCAAGAGTACCCTCTGCGTCCTCTTGCCCGTACTAAGGTCTCATGATCCTAACTTTGCCTCCATAAGTTGAATCACCTTAGTTACTCCATCAAATGCATCTCTGAGGTAGCTTGCATGTGCCTTGAAGCTCCCTTCATCTTTGGCACCATGCAAAATAAGTCTGTCCCATCAGAATGAAGAACCCATGGAACGACATGATCCCACTCTTGCCTCTACAAGAGTTCATGCCCTTGACCTCTGTCAAAGGAAAGCTCCGTGCCTCCGCTCCATGTTCCATCTTCTATGATGACTCCCTTCATACGACTTGGATACTTCACCGAGTTCCACCCAAGTCGCTCTGCTCCTCGATTTGCACTGAGTTGATAGTGGCCCTCACGTCCACCATTCCACGGGTCAGCCCTATGTTGAGTTCGATTTCTGCCTCGACTCTAAGTGTGCCGTCATATGATGTTGTCTTGGATTGCTCCCCCACTTGATCTCGAAATGCATCCCCCAATGCATTACCTCCTTCGAGATCATGCGACAACTCTTCGTCGCTCACTCGGTCCGTTGAGCTTTATGAAGATATAACCCTGAGAAACTCTTCCTCAATATGTGCAGTCCGTTGCACATGATTCTCCAACTAGAGAACTAGGACTTATCCCTCCTGGATATCTGTCCTACTGGAGCAACTTTTCTCTTTATATACTTCCCATTGGAAGTTTCGGAGACCATCATCCCCTTTGGACTACTCCGTCTTACTGAACTTGTGCTTTGTTCTGCCCCCACAAATGCACGCTAGATTGCGACCCTTCTCCAATACAGTCTCCACTGCACCCTTCAAGGTCTAGCAACATGCTGAATTTGTTGCACATTTCAGCCACCTACGGACATATCCTTTCCATGTTGAAGAGAAAGTTCTGATGCTCCATGGCGCCGAGTTCTAATCGCGCCTTGGGATGGCCACGAACACTCTGTCATCCATGTACAAGCCCTTGCATGAGTTCCGAATCCTTCGAGTTAGCAATTCCCCTCACCTCTGTGAGCTTTGCATAACTCTTTCGGTCGTTACACAACACATCCCACCTTGCACGGTCTCATCTTTCACTAAGCACCCTGCTTTTGCCTTAAGCACCGTCAAGTTTAGTTGCCAACGTCGAGCTATAGCTCAAACTCAACCATCCCAATCTTTGTGTGCTACGCATTCTTCTTCGCTTGCTTGTCCTCGTGGTGCCACTCGCGCAAAGGGGTTGGCTATTCCTTGAATGCCAAACCAGGATGCCTGCTCCTCTGAGCGACTCTTTTCCCTACATCTCAATGTCCGTTTCCCCTAAACGGTTGCGTGCTTGTCCTCCACACTAGCTAGGTCCCCCACATTTGTATGGCAAGTGTTTGCGTGTGCTTGTCCCGCTCGATACCACACATCACGGGCTTAGCTGATTACGCTGGCTGCGGCACCATGCGTGTCTGTCCAAAGGTCAGCCCTCCCGAGATCTCCTAAAATCCCAGACTTACAAAAGAGAAAACGGGCCAGAAGAAGCAACTCCCACGGGATCCACAAGCAACTGCTCAAGAAAAATACTTTATAAAGCCAAAATACAAATTACACCCATGGACATTACAAGCTCAGAGAGGTTGCACACAAAGGATAATGGTCCACTACAGACCGAAGTCCCCACAAGTGCTTATAAGACACACTTGTATTTACAAGCCAAACTTGGCCATAAAGCAAATTAAACTAGGGCTTCCAAGCCTACTGCAAGCCCGCTTCTTGTTGTACAAGATATGTACATAAACCGAAGGACACGGACTAACACAAGCATTTCATCGAACACCTTGCTTACATTGTTGTCCGTGACAATATGCTGATGACTAAGGCTTTCATCCAATGCAAGCTTTGATGCACACACGAAGACCCGCCTCTGCGGTACTACGGCATTCACTCCTTGAATCCATAGCCCTTCTTCTTGTTGTGTCGTACACCAAAGTGGAGCTCCCAGTAACTCCTGATCATACCTCCGCATGATTTTGTCCCTCACGGGACAAGATTGCCTGTATTGCATTGCCACGAACTATTCCACCACGATCCGCTGCACCATGTCGCCTCCTGGTGACATCTCCATTGCATACAGATTCTCGTGTGATGAACTCGGACTACGACTTCTCCACGTGTGGCCTCTGCCAACACATCGTAGGGCCTCCGCCATCTCCGATTTTTAGTTCGCTCCCTTGGCAATTCCCCTTCGTCCCCCCCACTCCTGGGTTACACCTGGACGAAGCATAGCTCTAGGACAGTCCGTCGCCTAGTAGCTCCTGAAGTCTTCTGACTTCGCTATAGTTGGTGCACAATTGTCTGGATCTTGGGCCTCTATCCCTTACCAACACAATCTTGCTATGCACCTCCTGTTCTTGACAACTCGAATGGCTACACTGTGGCATATTCTTCAAGAGTACCCGCCTCTGCGTCCTCTTGCCCCGTACTAAGGTCTCATGATCCTAACTTTGCCTCTGCAAGTTGAATCACCTTAGTTACTCCATCAAATGCATCTCTTAGGTAGCTTGCATGTACCTTGAAGATCCCTTAATCTTTGGCACCATACAAAATAAGTCTGTCCCATCAGAATGAAGAACCCATTGTCACGGGCTTAGCTAAAGTTTGCCTAAGCCGTGCGGCACCCTCGCGGAACTCCCGAAGACTTAGCTGAAATTGCCTAAGTCGTAGAGCAACCTTGCTCACTATTCCGGACTTAGCTGGGATTGCCTAAGTCGCCCAATGCGTTTCCCGCAAAGGGTCAGCCCTCTTACAACCTCTTAAGGCCCGTGGGACCTACAAAGAAGAAGTTGATTAATTGAGCGGCGCGGACACATCCCGGCGTCTCGCGAAAGTACAAGCAATTTATCGAACACCTTGAGTGCAGCAAAGAAAGAGAAAGAGAGTGAAATAGGACTTTAGAGGGTTGTAAGAACGGTCACAAGTCCACAAACGACGGTTCCCAAGGTATCAGACGCAAGACAAGTTCAATTGTTGATGAAAGCCTATGTCGACATATACCCGGAACCCCATCCAGTCCGGTGCTACCCGGGGGTTCCAAGGTGCTGAAATGGCTGACATTTCGCACCAAAAGGTTGTCGTGGCACATGAAAAGACCCAAAATGGGGCTGTTTTGGCTTTGGCTCATGAGCGATCGCTCGCTTCTACACTACTTTCGCTCATATTTCTTAGGTAAAAACATGTAAACTCAAGGCAAAACAAGCTGCCAAACATATGTACAAGCAAGAAAAAGTGACGAACGGTTCAAGGAGCAAAGGCATTATGGTTGAGCGACCGCTCGTGACATTCTCCCCACTTAAACTGCCGACGCCTCGTCGACGCTTGTTGGTAGGCTTTGATGCGAGCTTCTTCATGTCGTAGGGCATCTTCGGCTCCCAACTAGCTTCGTTTGAGGAAGCTTTTGCCACTTCACCAAGTACTCTATATGTTGCGCTCCATTGGGTAGCTTTATTATACGATCCGCTAGAATGGTTTCAACTCGTTTCTCGTAAGAGGCTCGTGGGGGTAGTCGAGTTGGAACATTTCGAATCATCTCGCGGATCAGTGGTAGGCTTTCAAGTTGCTCGCATGGAAGACATTGTGAATTCTGAACCATCTTTGGCGTTGCAACTTGTATGAGACATTGCCTACCTGGCGATGATTGGGAAAGGCCCTTCATACTTGCAATCCTTTATGCACTTTGTGTCTAAAGAATTGGAGTGATCTTTGGAGCTTCACCAACACCATGTCACCAACTTTAAATTCTTGTGGTCGCCTTCCCAAGTCGCCCATTTCTTCATCTTTTGGCCGCCTTCTCCAAGTAAGCCCACGCAATATCTGCATTACGATGCCATTCCCTTACGAAGTGATAGGCTGATGGGCTACTCCTGTATAACCAATAACCGGTATGAGGAGTTGATGGTGTTGTCCGTAATAATCTCAAATGGGCTTTTGTTGGATGCAGAGCTCCGCAAGTTATAGGAGAACGGGCGATGTCCAACTTCACCCAATCCGTTGGTTGGCACTCACGTAGTCAAGATATTGCTCCAAGAGCGAGTTAATTCTCTCTGTTTGGCCGTCCGTTTGAGGGTGGAGGCGTGTGGAGAAGTATAATTTAGACCCCAATAACTTGAACAACTCAGTCCAGAATCGTCCCAAGAACCGAGAATCCCGATCACTAATGATGTTGTGTGGGACTCCCAATACTTAACCACATTCTTCATCATCAACTTAGCCTCCTCCAGAGCAATGTAGGGTGCAGAATGAATGTTGCGTGCTTGAAAATCGGTCAACTACCACGAGTACCGATCCAAGTCCCCATCGGGCAAGCTTGATATGAAGTCCAAAGAAATGCTCTCCCATGGCCTTTCGTACGGGCAGCGGTTCCAAAAGTCCCAGCCTGCTGCTCTATCTTGTCCTGTTGACAAGTAAGGCATGTTCGAACATATTCCTCCACATCTATCCCCATCTTTGGCCAATAGAAGGCCCTCTCCACGAGAGCCATTGTTCGGTGGATACCCGGATGTCCAGCCCAAAGGGAATCGTGACACTCTTTCAAGAGTTCACGCCTCAAGTTATCCGCTCGTGGGACATAAACTCTGTTCCCCTTGGTGTAGATGAGTCCCTCCGGACCCAAAATCGTCGTGCCTTGCCCTCTTTAATGAGTTGAATCGAGCCACCGCTTGAGGATCTCGATGCCCAACCACGATCACGGAAAGAAAGTTGGCGCAATTGACTTGCTTGGCCTCCACCCGCCAAGTATAGCATTCACTAGCTCCACTTTCCGACTCAATGCATCGGCCACGACATTTGCTTTTCCGGGTTTGTACTCCATCACCATGTCGAACTCAGCCAAGAAGTCCCGCCATCGTGCTTGCTTTGGGGAGAGTTTCTTTTGAGTTTGAAAGTAACTCAATGCGACATTGTCGGTCCTTAGCACAAATGGTGCTCCGGAAGGTAGTGTCGCCACACTCGAGCGTGGACTACCGTCATCTCCTTCTCATGTAGATATCGCCGCTCGGTCTCGTTGAGCTTGCGACTCGAGGCCACCGGATGACCCTCCGCATAAGAACTCCTCCAATAGCAAAGTCAAGCATCGGTATGGACTTCAAAAGACTTTCCATAGTCCGCAATTTGAGTGAGTTCTTCTAACATGCTAGTCTTGGTCTTGAAATGCCGCCTCACATTTGTCCGACCATCTCGGATCGCTCCTTTTTAGCAGCTCCGTGCTGGGTCGGCAATATCCAGCTATGAAGCGCCGATAATAGTTGACAAACCCAAGGAAGGATCTCAACTCGCACCTTCTTTGGTGTTCGCCACCACCACCTTGCACCTTAGCCTTGTCCATTCGAATGGACCCATTCCCAATTCGATGCCCCAAGAATAAAATCGTTTGGGCGTAGCACTTTTCCTCTTCACGAATAAGGTGTTCTCCCGAGAACTTTGAAAATTGTTTGGAGGTGTCTAACATGCTCCTCAAGTGTTTGGCTATAGAACGATGTCGTCTAAGACGACCACAAACTTATCCAGATATTCTTTGAAATGATTCATGAGAGTGCAAAATGTGGCGAGCGTTGGTTAAGCGAAGGCATCACCAAAACTCGAATGCTCCATACCGGTCACAGTAGTCTTCGCCTCATCACCTTCTGCGATGCACTGCCAATACCACCAAGGTCGAGTTTGGAGAAGTACTTTGCCTTGCCCAATTGATCGAACAAGTCCGCGATGAGTGGGATAGGGTACTTGTTCTTCACCGTCATCTTGTTGAGGGTTCGATAATCAATGCATAATCGAGGCTCCCATCTTGTTTCTTCGAAGAGGACTGGAGCTCGAAGGTGCTTTGAACTGCGGATGAGACCACCGCTTAGCGGTTCATCTAACTTCCTCAATTACGCCAACTCTGGAGGGGCCATGCGGTATGGTGGTCTCTGGAGGCTTAACTCCCGCCCACAATCGATGATCCACGCCTGCGTGGTGGTAGAGTTCTCGGCAACTCTTTTGGCATCACATCCGAGAACTCCTTCAGATGTTCGCCACAATGGCGGTTAGGAATGGCCTCCCGTCAAGTGTCTCTAGCTTCATCGCAGCTAAGAAGGTTAATTCACCTTTTCGCACCCCTTTCTTCAATTGTAAAGCCGATATTTGTTGTAGGTCCTTGGTTCCTACTCGAGAAAGCGGGACCATGCAGGATCATCGCCTCCCATTAGACACAAGAAGTTCAGAACGATTGGCACCAACTTTGCTGCGTGCATAAACTCCATTCCGAGAATCACTTGGAAGTCGTCAATGGCACCGCCATCAAGTCGTGCTCCCATTCCATGTCCCGATCTTGATGGGGACCCCTTTGCTTGTCCGGAGATCCGCTTGGCCTCCGAGTTCACCGCCTTCATACGACTTGGGCTCTTCTCCAAGATTAGTCCCAGTCGCTTAGCTTCGCGATCGGCAATAAAATTGTGGGTCGCGCCCGTGTCCACCATTGCACGGGTTGTTCGGCCATTGAGCTTGATGTCCACATACATCAACTCGCTGCTTCCTGCCTTCGGTGGCTTCGCCTTTGTATTCTCCCCCACTTGACCCCGCAATGCATTCAACAAACGCATTGCTCCCATCCTGGGTCCTTGCGACGCCTCACTGTCGCTACCGGAGTCAGAACTACTCGAACTAAGGGCGATTGCTTTGCCCTTGTCTGACTTACGGGGTAGAATCGATGCCGTCAACGCATTGAGTGCCTGTTTTTGTGGGCACTCCCTCACCATGTGCGGTCCTCCACACAAGAAGCATCCAGTAGGTTTTGGGACTCTACCTCTTGAGCCCGGTCCCTTGTGGAAGTTCTTCTTCTTTTGCTCGCCCCCAGACTCCTTCGCTCGAGAGTATTTAGATGGGCGATTTCCCGAAGATTGTTTCTTCTTTCTCAAATCCTCCGAAGAAACAAAGTCAGTTAGCCTTTCCGCGGCTGCAATTGCCCCGACTACATCAGTGACATTCCTTCGATGTAGTTCTTGTTGTGCCCATGGCTTCAAGCCATCGAGGAAACTGAATAGTTTGTCTTTCTCAGACATGTCCCGTATATCCAGATCGCTGAAAATTGTTTCACATAGTCTCGGATTGTTGTACTTTGGCGGAGTTGTCTCGGTTTCCTTCTTGCGACAAACTCGTGTTCTCCGGTAAGAACTGGGTTCTCAACTCTCGCTTCAAGTCTCCCCATGTATCCACTTGACATCGGCCTTGTTGGATCTCTTCCCAACGGGTTCGCCACCAAAGTTTTGCATCCCCATTCAGATACATTGTTGCTATAGCAACTTTGGTTTCTTCAGAATCAAGCCTTGTAGCACGGAAATACTGTTCCATGTCGAACAAGAAGTTTTCGAGCTCTTTGGCATCTCTAGCACCTCCGTAGCAATGCGGCTCGGTGCCCTGAAGTTTTGTGGTGGCGCAGGTGTTGCTCCCTCCCGCATCAAGAGTCCTTGTTAACACCATCACCTTCGCCGTGAGTTCCGCCACAACTTCATGTAGGTGTCGTCGGAATCTTTGGTGTCCTCTCGATTGTTCCATCATAGATTCAACTTTCTCGATCCGAGATTCAGCTTCTTCTAGCGAGCTCTCTACCCTAAGTAGCCCTCGCTGGCCTTGATAGAGTTCCTCCACACTCGCTTCAAGAACATCAAGGCGGGTCTCCGCCGCTATAATTCTCTCCTTGACCCTTTTTCCGGTTGGCGCTGCAGATGGCGCCTCCTCGTGGAGAATACCCAACTTCACGCTCGTCTTGTTCACTATAGAGCTCCTCATGAGTGACTCCCATAGTTTGCGGCGAGTTTGCACTTGCTCCACTGCGATCGCTTGGAGCAAGGGTCCAGCCCCATCTTGCTCGATTCACCACGATGTTTCACCATGGCGAGATTGCGAATCTTCTTCATTCTCGTATGAATTGCTTGCTCGATACCACACCATCACGGGCTTAGCTAAAGTTTGCCTAAGCGGCACCCTCATGAACTCCCAAGACTTAGCTGAAATTGCCTAAGTCGTAGAGCAACCTTGCTCACTATTCCGGACTTAGCTGGGATTGCCTAAGTCATACAACGCCCAATGCGTTTCGTCCGCAAAGGGTCAGCCCTCTTACAACCTCTTAAGGCCCGTGGGACCTACAAAGAAGAAGTTGATTAATTGGCGGCGGACACATCCCGGCGTCTCGCGGAAAGTCGTACAAGCAATTTATCGAACACCTTGAGTGCAGCAAAGAAAAGAGAGAAAGAGAGCAGGACTTTAGAGGGTTGTAAGAACAGTCGCAAGTCCACAAACGACGGTTCCCAAGGTATCAGACGCAAGACAAGTTCAATTGTTGATGAAAGCCTACGCTCGAGGTATACCTGAAACCCCATCCAGCCCAGTGCCACCCGGGGGGTTCCAAGGTGCTGAAATGGCTGACATTTCGCACCGCTCAGAATGGTTGTCGTGGCACATGAAAAGACCCAAAAATGGGTTTTGGCTCACAGTGAGCGATCGCTCACCTTCTACACTACTTTCGCTCATATTTCTTAGGTAAAAACATGTAAACTCAAGGCAAAACAAGCTGTCAAACATATGTACAAGCAAGAAAAAGTGACGAACGGTTCAAGGAGCAAAGGCATTACGGTTGAGCGACGACCGTTCGTGACACCATGGAACGACATGATCCTACTCTTGCCTCTACAAGAGTTCATGCCCTTGACCTCTGTCAAAGGAAAGCTCTGTGCCTCCGCTCCATGTTCCATCTTCTATGTCGACTCCCTTCATGCGGCTTGGATACTTCATCGAGTTCCACCCAAGTCGCGCTGCTCCTCGATTTGCACTGAGTTGATAGTGGCCCTCACGTCCACCATTCCACGGGTCAGCCCTCTGTTGAGTTCGATTTCTGCCTCGACTCTAAGTGTGCCTTCATATGATGTTGCCTTGGATTGCTCCCCCACTTGATCTCGAAATGCATCCGCCAATGCATTACCTCCTTCGAGATTATGCGACAACTCTTCATCGCTCACTCGGTTTGTTGAGCTTTATGGAGATATAACCTTGAGAAACTCTTCCTTAATATGTGCAGTCCGTTACACATGATTATCCCACTAGAGAACTAGGACTTATCCCTCCTGGATATCTGTCATGCTGGAGCAACTTTTCTCTTTACATACTTCCCACTGGAAGTTTCGGGGACCATCATCCCCTTTAGACTACTCCGTCTTGCTGAACTCGAGCTTTGTTCTGCCCCCACAAATGTACTTGCTAGATTGTGACCCTTCTCCAATATAGTCTCCACTGCACCCTTCAAGGTCTAGCAACATGCGGAACTTGTTGCACATTTCAGCCACCTACGGATATATCCTTTCCATGTTGAAGAGAAAGTTCTGATGCTCCATGGCGCCCAGTTCTAATCGTGCCTTGGGATGGCCACGAACACTCCGTCATCCGTGTACAAGCCCATGTATGAGTTCCAAATCCTTCGAATTAGCAATTCCCCTCACCTCTGTGAGCTTTGCACAACTCTTTTGGTCGTTACACAACACCTCCCACCTTGTACGGTCTCATCTTTCACCAAGCGCCCTGCTTTGCCTTAAGCACCGTCAAGTTTGGTTGCCAACGTCGAGCTATAGCTCAAACTCAACCATCCCAATCTTTGTGTGCTACGCATTCTTCTTCGCTTGCTTGTCCTCGTGGTGCCTCTCGCGCAAAGGGGTTGGCTATTCCTTGAATGCCAAACTAGGATGCCTGCTCCTCTGAGCGACTCCTTTCCCTACATATCAATGTCCGTTTCCCCCAAACGGTTGCGCGTGCTGGCTGTCCTCCACATAGCCTAGCTAGGTCCCCCACATTTATATGGCAAGTGTTTTTGCGTGTGCTTGTCCCACTCTGATACCACATTGTCATAGGCTTAGCTGATTTTGTCTAAGCCGTGCAGCACCCATGCGTGTCCATCCGCACAGGTCAGCCCTCCCCGAGATCTCCTAAAATCCCACAGACTTACAAAACAGAGAAAACGGGCCAGAAGAAGCAATTCCCACGGGATCCACAAGCAATTGCTCAAGAAAAACACTTTATAAAGCCAAAATACAAATTACACCTATCGATATTACAAACTCAGAGAGGTTGCACACAAAGGATAATGGTCCACTACAGACCGAAGTCCCCACAAGTGCTTATAAGACACACTTGTATTTACAAGCCAAACTTGGCCATAAAGCAAATCAAACTAGGGCTGCCAAGCCTACTGCAAGCCCGCTTTTTGTTGTACAAGATATGTACCTGAACCGAAGGACACGGACTAACACAAGCATTTCATCGAACACCTTGTTTACATTGTTATCCGTGACAACAAGGCATAAGTTATTCAGCAAGACGGAGTAGTCCAAAGGGGATGGTGGTTTCTGAAACTTCGAGTGGGAAGAATATAAAGAGAAAAGTTGCTCTAACAGGATAGATATCCAAGTGGAATAAGTCTAGTTCTCTAAAGGGAGAATCATGTGCAACATATCACACATATTGAGGAAGAGTTCCTTAAGGCAACATCTTCACAATATTCAATGGACCGAACAAGTGATGAGGAGTTGTCGCATGATCTCGAATGAGATAGTGTATACATGGATGCATTTCAAGATTAAGTGGGAGAGTAATCTAAGGTAACATCTTATGAAGGCACACTTAGAGTCGATATGAAAATCGAACTTAACAGAGAGCTGACCCGTGGAATGGTGGACGTAAGAGCTACTATCAACTCAATACAAATCGAGGAGTGGAGCGACGTGGGTCGAACTTAGTAAAGTATCCAAGTCACACGAAGGGAGTCGACATAGAAGATCGAACATGGAGCAGAGGCACAGAGCTTTCCTTGGACGGAGGTTAAAGGTATGAACTCTTGTAGAGGCAAGAGTGAGATCATATCATTCTTTAGGTTCTTCATTCTTATGAGGCAGACTTATCTTGCATGGTGCCAAAGACGAAGGGAGCTTTGAGACACATGCACCTTACCTTAGAGATGCATTTATCGAAGTAACTAAGGTGATTCAACTTGTAGACGCAAAGTTGGGATAAAGAGACCTTAGCACGGTGTCACGGACAATAATGTAAATAAGGTGTTCGATGAAATGCTTATGTTTATCTGTGTCCTTCGGTTTGTATATGTACCTTATACAATAAGAAGTGGGCTTGCAGTAGACTTAGCAGCCCTAGTTTGGTTTGCTTTGTAGCTAATTTTGGCTTGTAAATACGAGTGTGTCTTGTAAGCACTTATGGGGACTTCGGTCTGTCATGGACCATTATCCTTTGTGTGCAACATCTCTGAGTTTGTAATGTCCATGGGTGTAATTTGTATCTAACTTTATAAAGTGTTTGCTTGGGTAGTTGCTTATGGATCCCGTTGGAATTGATTCCTCTAGCCCATTTTCTCTTCTGTAAGTCTAAGGGATTCTAGGATATCTCAGGGAAGGCTGACCTTTGCGGACAGACACGCATGGGTGCCGCATGGCTTAGGCAAAATTAGCTAAGCCCGTAATAATATGGTATCAGAGGGGGACAAATATACATAGAAACACTCGCCATATAAACGTGAGTGACCTAGTTGGGCTGTGTGGAGGACAGCCAGCACGCGCAACCGTTTGGGGGAAATGAACATTAAGATGTAGGGAAAGGAGTAGCTCAATGGAGCGGGCATCTAGGCTTGGCATTTAGAAGAATAGCCAACCCTTTGCGCGAGATGCACCACGAGTATAAGCAAGCAAAGAAGAATGCATAGTGCACAAAGATTGGGATGACTGAGTTCAAACTATGACTCGACATTAGTAACTAAACTTGATGGTGCTCAAGGCAAGTGGGGTGCTTGGTGAGAGATGAGACCATGCAAAGTGGGAAGTGTTGCATAACGACCAAAAGAGTTGTGAAAAGCTCACAGAGATAAGGGGAATTGCTAACTCGAAGGATTCGGTACTCATGCAAGGGCTTGTACACAAATGATAGAGTGTTTGTGGTCATCCCAAGGTATGATCGGAACTTGGCGCTGTGGAGCATCAGAACTTTCTCTTCAACATGGAAAGGATACGTCCGTAGGCGCCTAAACTATGTAATAAGTTCAATACATTGCTAGACCTTGAAGGGTGCAGTAGAGACTGTATTGGCGAAGGGTCGCAATCAAGTAAGTGCATTTATGGGGGAAAACAAGGCACAAATTATTTGCCAAGATGGAGTAGTCTAAAGGGGATGGTGGTCTCTGAAACTTGCAATGGGAAGAATGCAAAGAGGAAAGTTGCTCCAACATAACAGATATCCAAGAAAGATAAGTCGTAGTTCTCCGGAGGGAGAATCATGTGCAACAGACCGCACATATTGAGGAAGAGTTCCTCAAGGCAATATCTTCACAATGTTCAATCGATGGAATGAGTGATGAGGAGTTGTCACATGATCTCAAATGAGGTAATGTATTAGTGGATGCATTTCGAGATCAAGTGGGGGAGCAATCCAAGGCAACATCTTATGAAGGCACACTTAGAGTCGATGTGGAAATCGAACTCAATGGAGGGCTGACCTGTGGAATGGTGGATGTGAGGACTACCATCAACTTAATGCAAATCGAGGAGTGGAACTACTTGGGTGGAATTTAGTGAAGTTTCCAAGCTGTATAAAGGGAGTCGACATAGAAGATGGAACATGGAGCGGAGGCATAGAACTTTCCTTGGATGGAGGTCAAGGGCATGAACTCTTATAGAGACAAGAGTGGGATCATGTCGTTCCATGGGTTCTTCATTCTGATGGGGCAGACTTATCTTGCATGATGCCAAAGACGAAGGGAGCTCCAAGGTACATGCACCTTACCTTAGAGATGCATTTGACAGAGTAACTAAGGTGATTCAACTTGTAGAGGCGATGTTACGATCAGGATACCTTAGCATGGGGCAAGAGGACGCAGAGGTGGGTACTCTTGAAGAATATATCATAGTGTTGCCAATCGAGTTTTCAAGAACAAGCAGTGCATAGCAGAGATTGTGTCGGTAGGAGATAGAGGCCTAGGATCTAGACAATGGTGCACTAATTCTAGCGAAGTCAGGGGGACTTCAGGAGCTACTAGGTGATGGACCATCCTAGAGCTAGCTATGCTTCATCCAGGCGTGACCCAAGAGTGGGTGGATGAAGGTGAATTGCCAAGGGAGCGAACCAAAAATCGGAGATGGCGGAGGCCCTATGAGATGTTGACAGAGGCCACACATGGAGAAGTGATTATCCGAGTTCATCACACAAGAATCTGTATGCAATAGAGATATCACCAGAAGGCGACATGGCACAGTAGATCATGGTGGAATAGTTCATAGCAATGCAACACAAGAAATCATGTCTCGTGAGGGACAAGATCATGCGGAGGTATGATCAGGAGTTACTAGGAGCTCCACTTTGGTGTACAACACAACAAGAAGAAGGGCTATGGATTCAAGGAGTGAATGTCATAGTACTGTAGAGGTGGGTCTTTATGTGTGCATCGAAGCTTGCATTGGATGAAAGCCTTAGTCATCAGTATATAGGGGCTGTATACCACCGAGGAGGAAGTCCAAGTGCAAGTACCAGTGAGTCCCATGGAAGGGGACACGATCATGTGAATGATCAAGAGCTGCTGGGAGCTCCACTTTGGTGAACAATATAATGGCAAGAAGGGCTATAGATTCAAGATGTGAATACTATGGTACCGCAGAGGCGGGTTTTCCGTATGTGCGCATCGAAGCTTGCATCAGATGAAAGCCCTGGTTGTCAGCATATGGGGGCTGTGTACCACCGAGGGAGTAGTCAGATTACAAGTACCAATGAGTCCCATGGAGGGGACTTGATTATACTAAGGTATAATCGGAGTAGTTGGAGAGCTGGACTGCTTCAGTGCTCACATTCGCTTAAGGAAGCCCGACAAGTCAGTGGACAAAGCCGAGTAAGCGAACATTACTACCAAGAAAATTAAGGAGAATAAAATCGGCGTAAGCCCTGCAACATGATGGCAGAGGCCATGCAAGAGAGTTGCAGTCTATCTTTCTATTGACCAAGCAGGTGGTCAAAAGGGGTGAGGAAGCGATGATGAGTTTAGTGGGGCTCAGCAACCTAAAAGCAAAGCGTCGGTTAGTAAGGAGGTAGACTTGGACAGTGCCACAGAGGTAGATCTACCGATTGCGAAGGAAGGGATGAAGATGCAAGGTAACGGATAGTAGGACTATGGGCTTTGCAGTAACATGGTATACAAAGGTGGGACTTCCGTGGAGTCATCGATCCCTTACTCTCATGGAGGGAGAGCATTGGTCGTAAAAGGGGCCAAGGAGGTGGAGAATGCAAAGTCAAACTCCGGGTACCAAGAGAAGGCAGAAGGACAGAGGCCAAGGAACTTCATAAGACCACTATCGATGGGCTTCTCATCAAGATAGCTAAAAGTGCGGGACTTTAGGTTGATGCAAAAGTGCTCGACCAAGGAACAAAGTAGGCAATACATGATACTATACCTTTTCTACTCAAAGGAGTAGGCAACAAAGGTGATGGAGAAGATGGTACAATCTCAGAGGCAACCAAAACTATCAAAGACATACTTCAAGTTGGGGGACTCCAAATTGGAGTAAACTTTTGCTCTTTTCGAGCGAAACATCTTGCATTCTAGAAGTTCAATGGCAGTGAGAAGGCGAATCACAGTAGCTAACTCAACACAAGGAGTGCAAACACTTTAAGTGCCTTAGAAGTATGAGCAAAGAGCAGGCGAATGCTAGTAACTAACACAATGCATGATGTACAAACTCGAGGAGGCAGGTGAAATCGAGTAACCTTTGCCTTCTCAACTCAAGAGAATAGACAAAATTGAGTACCCCACTTCTCTTAACTTGAGGAGGTGAGCGAAGCCAAGTAACCTTGCCTTCTCAACTACCCCAATTCTCTTAACTCGAGGAGGTGAGCGAAGCCAAGTAACCTTTGGCTTCAGTGCTCACATTCGCTTATGGGAGCTTGACAAGTCAGAGGACAAAGCTGACTAAGCGAACGTTACTACCAAGGAAGCTAAGGAGACCAGAATCGGCGTGAGCCCTACAGCAAGATGGTGGAGGCCATGCATGAGAGTTATAGTTTGTCTTTACATCGACCATGGAGGACTGCTAGGAGGACATAGTGGTGTTGAAGTAGGTGGTCCAAAGGGGCAAGGAAGCGACGATGAGTCCAGTAGGGCTCAGCTATCCAAAAAGCAAGGCATCGATTAGAAAGGAGGTGGACTCGGAGGAGCACTAAAGTGCCATAGAGGTGGATCTACCGATCATGAAGGAAGGGATGCAAATGCAAGGTAACAGATAGTAGGGCCATGGGCTTGGCAGCACCATGGTACGTAGAGGCAGGACTTCAATGGAGTCATCGATCCCTTGCTCTCATAGAGGGAGAGCATTGGTCGTAAAAGGGGCCGAGGAGGTGGAGAATGCAAAGCCAAACTCCAGGTACCAAGATAAGGCGGAAGGGCAGAGGCCAAGGAACTTCATAAGACTGGCGTCGATGGGCTTCTCATCAAGATAGCCGAAAGCGATAGACTTCGGGTTTATGCAAAAGTGCTCAACCAAGGAATGAAATAGGCAGTATACGGTATTGTACCATTTCTATTCAGAGGAGTAGGCGATAATGGTGATGGAGAAGTCAGTAGAATCCTATAGGCGACCAGAACTATCAAGGACTTACTCCAAGTTGGGGGACTCCAAGTTAGAGTAAACCTTTTGCTATTTTCGAGCGAAACTTCTTGCATTCCAAAAGTTCAATGGCAGTGAGAAGGCGAATCACAGTATCTAACTCAACGCAAGGAGTGCAAATACTTCTAATGCTTTAGAAGTGTGAGTACAGAGTGGGGGAATATTAGTAACCAGCTCAATGCATGAAGTACAAACTCGAGGAGGCAGGTAAAATCGAGTAACCTTTACCTTCTCAACTCGAGAGAATGGGCAAAACTGAGTACCCCAATTCTCTTAACTTGAGGAGGTGAGCAAAGCCAAAAAAACCTTGCCTTCTCAACTACTAAAAGAATGGGTATAGTCGAGTATCCTAGTTCTCTTAGTCATCCAGCAGAGGAGCAGTGCATAAGTTCAGTGACCCTTCAAAGAAAGCTTATGGAAGATAATAGTTGTCAAATCCTCACCATTGGTGATAGTACTACTGAGAGTAGATTATCTGCTTCATTTCCAAATTGAATGCCAATCAAAAGCGGGAGTGATGCGAACCTACTTCGAAGTGACAACTAAACGTGAAAAAAGGATCAATGGGCAAACATTGAGGAGGAAGGATCTCAAAAACCTTAAAGTCTCTGAGGCGATGCTCGTCAAAGTTCCAACAAGCATCCATCCAGTTCAAGCAACATGAGTATACTGCGATACTGGCGCATAATAAGGCAGGTCTTTTCCTTCATCAGAAGGATCCGCGAGAACCAACAAGGATCAGCACAACTCAGCCAACCCCACACCAGATTCAGTCATTGGTGAGTTGAAGCAGCATGGCGGATCAGAGTTCGACTACTCAATAATAGTGGCGAAGAGCAGTTGGGAGCCAAAGGGGCATGTTGCAGTCAAAGCGAAGATTGAAGATTCAGCAAAATGTGAGCAGATGCAACATCTACAGTGGCTTCGACAAGGACATCGAAGGAATAAGTGGGGGACAATGTCACGGACAACAATGTAAACAAGGTGTTCGAAGAAATGCTGATGTTTATCCGTGTCCTTTTATGTATATACCTCGTACAGCAAGAAGCAGGCTTCCAGTAGGCTTAGCAGCCCTAGTTTAGTTAGTTTTGTGATCAATTTTGGCTTGTAAATACAAGTGTGTCTTATAAGCAGTTGTGGGGATTTCGGTCTATAATGGATCATTATCCTTTATGTGCAACCTCTCTGAGTTTGTAATGTCCATGAGTGTAATTTGTATTTGGCTTTATAAAGCATTTACTTGAGCAGTTGTATATAGATTCGCTGGAAGTGCTTCTTCTAGCCCATTTCCTTTTTTATAAGTCTAAGGGACTCTATGAGATCTCGGGGAAGGCTGAGCTTTGCGGACGGACACGCATGGGTACTGCATGGCTTATGCAAAACTAGTTAAGCCCGTGACAAGGGGGAGATAGCAAATAGATGGATCTATAGCTTGGTGGGCGATGGTGGATGCAGGCAACGTCAAAAGCAATTGTGGGAATTGCTTATAAGATGGATACGTGGATGATGGCTATAGGGCAACAGGAATGTGACTTTGATACCCGATGATAAAACCCCATAATGTCACGGGCTTAGCTGATTTTGCCTAAGCCGTGCGGCACCCATGCGTGTCCGTCCGCACAGGTCAGCCCTCCCCGAGATCTCCTAACGTCCCATAGACTCACAAAAAGAGAAAACGGGCCAGAAGAAGCAATTCCCACGGGATCCACATGCAACTGCTCAAGAAAACACTTTATAAAGCCAAAATATGAATTACACCCATGGCAATTATAAACTCAGAGAGGTTGCACACAAAGGATAATAGTCCATTGCAGACCGAAGTTTCCACAAGTGCTTATAAGACACACTTGTATTTACAAGCCAAACTTGGCTACAAAACAAATCAAACTAGGGCTGCTAAGCCTACTGCAAGCCCGCTTCTTGTTGTACAAGATATGTACCTAAACTGAAAGACATGGACAAATATGAGCATTTCATCGAACATCTTGTTTACATTATTGTCCGTGACACTCTCCCCCATTCTCTCAAGTTGAGAAGGCAAAGGTTACTCGATTTCGCCTGCCTCCTCGAGTTTGTACTTCATGCATTGAGCTGGTTACTAACATTCGCCCACTCTTTGCTCACACTTCTGAAGCACTTGAAGTGGTTACACTCCTTGTGTTGGGTTAGCTACTGTGATTCACCTTCCCACCGCCATTGAACTTCTGGAATGCAAGAAGTTTTGCTCGAAAAGAGCAAAAAGTTTACCCCAACTTGGAGTCCCCCAACTTGGAGTAAGTCTTTCAAAGATATGGTCGCCTTTGGGATTGTACCGTCTTCTCCATCACCTTTGCCGCCTACTCCTCTTGAGTAAAAAGGTACAATACCATGTACTGCCTACTTCGTTTCTTGGTCGAGCACTCCTGCATCAACCCGAAGTCCCTTAATTTCGGCTATCTGGATGAGAAGCCCATTGACATCGGTCTTATGAAGTTTATTGGCCTTTGCCCTTCTGCCCTATCTTGGTACTTGGAGCTTGCATCTGCATTCTCCACCTCCTCGGCCCCTTTTACGACCAATGCTCTCCCTCCATGAGAGCAAGGGATCGATGACTTCACGAAAGTCCCGCATCTACGGTACCATGGTGCTGCCAAGCCCATAGCACTACTATCCGTTATCTTACATCTTCATCCCTTCCTTCGCAATCGGTAGATCTGTCTCTGTAGCACTGTGGTGCTCCTCCGAGTCCACCTCCTTTCTAACCGACGCTTTTCTTTTGGGTAGCTGAGCCCCACTGGACTCGTCGTCGCTTCCTTGCCCCTTTCGACCACCTGCTTCGACACCACTGTGTCCTCCTAGCAGTTCTCCTTAGTCGATGGAAAGATAGACTGCAACTCTCATGCATGGCCTCCACCATCTTGTTGCAGGGCTCGCGCCGATTCTGTTCTCCTTATCTTCCTTGGTAGCAACGTTCGCTTACTCGGCCTTGTCCTCTGACTTGCCGGGCTCCCTTAAGCGAATATGAGCACTGAAGCAGTCCAACTCTCCAACTGCTCCGACTAATCAAGTCCCCTCCATGGGACTTACTGGTACTTGCAATCTGATTACTCCCTTGGTGGTACACAGCCCCCATCTGTTGACGACCAAGGCTTTCATCTGATGCAAGCTTCGATACATACACACGGAAGACCCGCCTCTGCGGTACAGTGGCATTCACTCCTTGAATCCACAGCCCTTCTTGCCGTTGCATTCTTCATCGAAGTGGAGCTCCCAGCAGCTCCTGATCATTCACATGATCACTTCCCCCTCCATGAGACTCATTGGTACTTGCACTTGGACTTCTTCCTCGGTGGTATACAACTCTCATACGCTGATAACTAAGGCTTTCATCCAATACAAGCATCGATGCACACACGATGACCCGCCTCTGCGGTACCACGACATTCACTCCTTCAATCCATAGCCCTTCTTCTTGTTGTGTCGTACACCAAAGTGGAGCTCCCAGTAACTCTTGATCATATCTCCGCATGATCTTTGTCCCTCACGGGACAAGATTGCCTGTATTGCATTGCCATAAACTATTCCACCACGATCCGCTGCACCATGTTGCCTCCTAGTGACATCTCCATTGCATACAGATTCTCGTGTGATGAACTCGGACTACGACTGCTCCGCGTGTGGCCTCTGCCAACACATCGTAGGGCCTCTACCATCTCCGATTTTTTTGTTCGCTCCCTTGGCAATTCCCCTTCGTCCCCCCCACTATTGGGTTACACCAGGATGAAGCATAGCTCTAGGATAGTCCATCGCCTAAGAGCTCCTGAAGTCCCCTGACTTCGCTAGAGTTGGTGCACCATTGTCCGGATCTTGGGCCTCTATCCCCTACCAGCACAATCTTGCTATGCACCTCTTGTTCCTGACAACTTAAACAGCAACACTGTGGCATATTCTTCAAGAGTACCCGCCTCTTTGTCCTCTTGCCCCGTACTAAGGTCTCATGAACCCAACTTTGCCTCCGTAAGTTGAATCACCTTAGTTACTCCATCAAATGTATCTCTGAGGTAGTATGCATATGCCTTAAAGCTCCCTTCATCTTTGGCACCATGCAAAATAAGTCTGTCCCATTAGAATGAAGAACCCATGGAACGACATGGTCCCACTCTTGCCTCTACAAGAGTTCATGCCCTTGACCTCTGTCCAAGGAAAGCTTCGTGCCTCCACTCCATGTTCCATCTTCTATGTCGACTCCTTTCATGCGGCTTGGATACTTCACCGAGTTCCACCCAAGTCACTCTGCTCCTCGATTTGCATTGAGTTGATAGTGGCCCTCATGTCTACCATTCCATGGGTCAGCCCTCTGTTGAGTTCGATTTCTGCATCGACTCTAAGTGTGCCTTGATATGATGTTACCTTGGATTGCTCCCCCACTTGATCTCAAAATGCATCCACTAATGTATTACCTCCTTCGAGATCATGCGACAACTCTTCGTACCTCACTCGGTCCGTTGAGCTTTGTGGAGAAATAGCCTTGAGGAACTCTTCCTCAATATGTGCAGTCCTGTACACATGATTCTCCCACTAGAGAACGAGGACTTATCCCTCCTGGATATCTGTCCTGCTGGAGCAACTTTTCTCTTTACATACTTTCCACTGGAAGTTTCAAAGACCATCATCCCCTTTGGACTACTTCGTCTTGTTGAACTTGTGCCTTGTTCTACCCCTACAGATGTACTTGCTAGATTGCGACCCTTCTCTAATATAGTCTCCACTGCACCCTTCAATGTCTAGCAATGTACTGAACTTGTTACACATTTCAGTTGCCTACGAACATATCCTTTCCAAGTCGAAGAGAACGTTATGATGCTCCATGGTGTCGAGTTATAATCACGCCTTGGGATGGCCACGAGCACTCCGTCATCCGTGTACAAGCCCTTACATGAGTTCTGAATCCTTCGAGTTAGCAATTCCCCTTACCTTTGTGAGCTTTGCATAACTCTTTCGGTCATTACACAACACCTCCCACATTGCACGGTCTCATCTTTCACCAAGCGCCCTGCTTTGCTTTGAGCACCATCAAGTTTGGTTGCCAACGTTGAGCTATAGCTCGAACTCAACCATCCTAATCTTTGTGTGCTATGCATTCTTCTTTGCTTGCTTGTCCTCGTGGTGCCTCTCGCGCAAAGGGGTTGTCTATTCCTTGAAAGCCAAACCAGGATGCCCGCTCCTCTGAGCAACTCCTTTCCCTACATCTCAATGTCCGTTCCCCCCAAACGGTTGCGCGTGCTAGCTATCCTTCACACAGCCAAGCTAGGTCCCCCACTTTTGTATGGCAAGTGTTTCTACATGTGCTTGTCCCACTTTGATACCACATTGTCACGGGCTTAACTGATTTTCGCTAAGCCGTGCGGCACCCATACGTATTCGTCCACACAGGTTAGCCCTCCCCGAGATCTCCTAACGTCCCATAGACTCACAAAAAGAGAAAACAGGCCAAAAGAAGCAATTCCCACGGGATCCATAAGCAACTGCTTAAGAAAACACTTTCTAAGCCAAAATACGAATTACACCCATGGGCATTACAAACCCAGAGAGGTTGCACACAAAGGATAATGGTCCATTACAGACCGAAGTTTCTACAAGTGCTTATAAGACACACTTGTATTTACAAGCCAAGCTTGGCTATAAAGCAAATCAAACTAGGGCTTCCATGCCTACTGCAAGCCCACTTCTTGTTGTATAAGATATGTACCTAAACCGAAGGACACGGACAAATACGAGCATTTCATCGAACACCTTGTTTACATTATTGTCCATGACAATAAGGAGCTCCATAAATTTGATCTTTATGGGGGAACAACCCTTGGAACGCTATAAGGGTTCCTCCGTCTAAGTAGTCGGCCATATGGCTGAATTGTATATTAATCTTGCTTGGTGGAGGCTACATGCTAATATAGGGCTCCAAACCCTACCCCTAAGGGGTGCTTCATAAGTGAATTTTCACTTTTGTCCCTTCTATAGCTTATCTGCCTTAGAGGGAACAGGTGGTGGCTAGGTTGGCTCTATAGCCGACCTAAGCAGGGGGAAACCCTGGCAGACTAGCCCAATAAATGGGGCGATAGCAATTAAACCATAAGGCCCCAATATAAACTCTAACCACACTTTTTTATAGGATAGAAGTGGCTAAGTGGGGTTTTCTTACAATCTCACAGGATGTTATTGACTACTTGTAGGGAGATTAGGACTCCACCCTGTTGGAGTCCTATCATATTCGGATTGAGAGAGAGGAGTTCTCTGAGAGAATTCGATTAGAGTGAGACTCAGATGGATTTTGTATATGACTTAACAGTATCGTATCTAATATATGGTCTCTAGGATATTAGTTGGATGAGGGGTTATAGATACACGGTAACTATGGACAGCCAGGTCTGATAGATTCGATCCCCCTATAATATTTGGGGACTATGGTGTAGTGGCCTAGTACATTTATAGTTGATGAGTTGAGTGAATTATTATAGGGATAATAATTCACTATATCAGAAGGAGTTCTAATGGGAGCGACTCACGGCCAGCTTGGTATCGGGCCTAGAGGATCACAGACATATTATTATAGGCTTAGTTGATTTTGCCTAAGCCGTGTGACACCCATGTGTGTCCGTCCATAAAGGTTAATCTTCCCCGAGATCTCCTAGGGTCACTTAGACTAACAAAAGAGAAAACAGGCCAGAAGAAGAAATTCTAACGAGATCCATAAGCAACTTGATAAGACCCCAGAAGGAGCCCTATAGATTTTGATCCTTAAGGGGTATCAACCCTTGGAACACTATAGGGGTTCCTCCCTCCTCGACCCGGCACAATGGCTGAATTGAAGATGATAATTGCTTGATTAAAAGAGGGGGGCAGCTACATCTTAAATAGGGATCAAAGTCATAGCCTAAGGGGTACTTGTCTAAATGAAATTATCCTTTTACCCCTTCTATAGCCATCCTGCCTTAATAGGAAAAAGGGGCGGCTAGGTTGGCTCTATATCAGACCTAAGCAGGGAGAAACCCTAGCCGACTTGCCCAGTAGGGGGGGCAGCAACTACTAAGCCCTAAGGGATAATATAAACCCTAGCCATACTCCTTTATAAGATAGGAGTGGCTTTATTACAATCTAATAGGGTTTTTATTGACTAGTTCTAAGATGATTAGGACTCAATCCTGTTAGAGTCCTATCAAGTCCGTCCTCTTCAAATCAGCCTTGTCCTCAAGGCTAAGGATTCATAAACTATGGAAACTAGATCTTCAACTCATCATGTGACTCCCATGCTATCATTAACTGAACTTTGGCCTCCTTATTAGTTGGGATGTTAGTTAAAAGGATTTGGGCTGAGTCATCTTCTTTAAATTTCCATTTGAGGTGGGATACCTGGCGGATCAATTGTAATTTTGATTTGGTGCGCGAATTTAATCTCCAAGTTATGGCCCCAATGTGATCCTTAATTTTGCAAGGCCCAAAGAAATAGAGAGACCACTTTATTAAGGCTCGAGTTTCCTGCTGATCGGGTTGGAGGTGTAGAAAAACTCGATCTTTAATTTTTTGTCCATTTTAAAGTTTGTCAAGAGGTCATTTCTTCTTTACATGTGTTGCCATATGGTTAGTCTTTAGTGATATCTAATCTTTCTTTTGGAATGGTGACTACCCTCTGGTATGGTTCAGGATGATGAGAGTCCAATTTGGCGCGAGCATGGATTACAATTCTTCTAGTTTTAGTCCTCTTTCGTGCCATGGACCTATATCCAACCATATTGTAAATTTGATAGTAATTAGTATCTCCTATAAAAACCTTATATGAAGTGTGGGGGAAGCCTCAGTTTAAATTAGGAGTTGACCATCTTGCATAAGAATAGCCCCAATTCCAACTCCTGATGCATCGGCCTCAATGACCAAAGTGCGACCGAAATTGAGCAGTGCTAGGACCGACGTCATCGTCATAGCTACCTTGAGTCGTTCAAAGGCTACGGAGGCTTTATCCAACCATAAGAAAGAGTCTTTCTTCAGTAAGGATGTGAGCACGGTACTGATCTTGACATAATCTTTTATAAAATTTTGGAAGTAGCCCGTGAGTCCATGGAAACCACGTAATGATTGTACGTTTATAGGTCTCGACCATCCTTGCATTGCCTCGATCTTCGTCAGGTCTACTGCCACTCCATCCTCTGATATAATATGCCCAAGATACTCCACTTTATGCTGTAAGAAATTGCACTTTGACTATTTTACATAAAGAGTATTCTCCCGGAGAATTGTTAGAATAGTTCGCAAGTGCTAAAAAAGTATATCAAGCGTAGGGTTATAAATGAGGATATCATCAAAGAACACTAATACAAACTTGTGTAGAAAGCTTTGGAAGATGTCATTCATCAAGCTTTGGAAAGTAGGAGCATTCTTAAGTCCGAAAGATATTACCAGTAACTCATAGTGGCCATTATGCACGCGGAATGCAGTTTTCGGAATGTCTTTAATGCATACCCGAATCTGGTGATAACTAGAACAGAGATCCAATTTAGTGAAGACATGGGCTCCTTTTAATTCATCCAAGAGCTCATCAACAATGGGTATAGGGTATTTGTCCTTGACGGTGATAGCGTTCAAGGCCCGATAATCAATGCACATCCGCCATGTATCATCCTTCTTGCGCACTAGCAACATTAGTGAAGAATAAGGGCTGCAACTCGGTCGAATTACCGCAGCGTCTAGTATTTCTTTGATGATGTTCTCAAACTCATCCTTCTACAAGTGAGAGTAGAGATATGGATGCAAATTTGTTGGAGGTTTGCCTAACAGAATAGGAATACAGTGGTCATGCTGCCAGTTAGGGGGTAGCCCGTGCGGCTCCGTGAAAACATCTGCGAATTCATCCAGTAAGAGGGCAAGCTTAGGATATGAAATTTATATATTCTCCCCCTTAGATTGCTACTAGATATGCATCAAAAATCCTCCATGCACTTTGTGCAAAACTTTCTCCATTTGTTGTGACGAAACGATGGAAATTTGGCTCTCGCGCTTGCCTCATAACATGACCTGTCTCCCTTTACAATAAAATTTCATGATTAATTTAGAAAAATTCCAGGAGATATCACCTAGTGTTGTGAGCCATTTGATCCTGAGTATGGCTTCATGGTCATCGATGAGTAGGAGGAAGAAATCAACTACCACTTCTTGGTCTTGGAGGAGTAGTTTCACCCGCGGGCACCGTTGGTCGTAATTAATGATTTGGCCGTCGGTGACCTTTATATCAAACTTGTTGCAACCTTTGATTTAAAGTGTCAAACATGCAGTAACCTTAATATTGAGAAAGTTATTAGTGCTACCCGTGTCAACGAGAATCGTGATGGGTTGTTGTTTTATAAGTCCTCCAACTTTCATCATCTGCGGGTTGGAATAGCCGGGCAATGCGTGCACTGCGTAGTCGGCCAGTTGGAACTCTTCCTCCATGGCTTCTTCTTTAGGTTCAAGGGCTTCTTCAGATATTTTATTATCCTCATCCTCCACTGGTTCAATCACGAGGAGTCAGCTATTTTTGCAGTGATGTTCATGGCTCTACGGTTCGTCGCGATGCCAACACAACCCCCTAGCCGATCATCCACGAAGCTCGTCTCTTGTCAACTTTTTTAATTCGAGGGCTTGGATGGTAGTAGAGGGGGCAGTAGGCCTTGGCATGGCTAGTTGGGGAGTGACCCTTATCCTTCATACCTCATGGTTCAATTGTTCTTCCTGGATATGTGCAAAGGAAATTGCCGCCCTAAGAGTGTACGGTTGCCGCGCCTTTACTTCTCCTCGGATCTCCAGCTTTAGGCCCTCGATAAAAGTACCTAAAAGTTTTTTCTTAGACCAATTCTCAATTTGGTTAGATAAGTGCTCAAACCTTGTTTGGTATTCTTGTATTGTAGAGGTTTGACGAATCTTTACCAATTGTCCGTCGATGTTGTTGAAATCAGTTGGTCTGAAGCAGTCTAGTAGTCCTTCCTTGAATCACTGCCAAGAGAGTCCTCCATGGATGTGCTTAAACCAATTAAACCACTGAATAGCATCTCTCTTGAGGTGGATGGAAGCAATCTCCACTCGTGTGGGGTCGGTAGTTTGGTAGAACCGAAAATAACGCTCCGCGCACGAGATCCACCTGATCGGGTCTCCTTCTTCCCATCTTGGGAAGTCAACCTTCATGCATGGATTATTGCGATCGTAGGTGATATATCCATGCTCTTGAGGATCATCTCACCGATCTGAAGTCTCTCCATAGTGTGACTTTCTCGGGCTCGACGGTCAGCCAATGCTGAATTCAGCGAAAAGGGATTGCATCTTCTCTTTCATACAGTTTTTAAAGGCTTCAAGCTTTGCATTAATAGCCTTCTCTAATGCCATAGTATATGCTTCAAGATCTGTAATATTGAGATCTTTTTTCTATTGTAAGGTTAGTGGCATGGGAATTTTGGAGAAGTGGGTGGCCGGTTGGAAGGTGAATCGTTTTGGATGGAAGTAGGCTGCGGTTTAGGGCAGATTTGGAGCTGTGATTTTATGGAGTTTAGGCTACAAATTGGCATGGTTTTAGGGCTGTGATAGCAGTATATGAAGGTTAGGAAAATATATTTCAGATCTGGTATAGATGGTAGCAAATATAGGTGTCTCGATAAGGAAAGTTTTCTAAAAATATAGGTGGATCGATAAGGAAGTAGACTAATTTGGATGGCTAATTTAGGGGATATTTGGATTAAGTTTAAGTTAATATTTGAAAGGTTTTTGGTGAGGATGATATGGTTTCGAGATGAGGAAAAGAGAGTCTAAAACCCCACAAAAAATAGCACTCAAATCTGATAGAATTCGACGAAAAAAATGATGCGATGTGCTATCCTGCTGAACTAGTTTTATGTCAGAGAAACGATGACTTCTCGACGTAAATTCCAAAGGAAAATTTAAGGAAATTATGCAGAAACCCTTGGTTCAGATGTTGTTAATACCAATAAAATGTTTGACAAAATTTTGGCAGCATAACAGTAGGGAAATAGGGCAAAAGACAAAAGATAGATTCCTTCATCGTAAAATTCTAGAACTACATGATGGTCAAAGATTGCACAAGAAAATCAGTTCTAGAAGGAGTTTTTTTATGAAATTAAATCAAGATGAAATTCAACTTGATCTTGAGAATTGTATAAAAATTTTGGCCAAAAAGGATGAACAAAAGTTTGGTTTCAAGAGGCCAATAAACGAAAGGCAGATTCTATATTATAAAATTTCAGTAGTGTGCAACAAAGAATCGCAACGCTATAAGTCTAGATCCAGAAGGAGTTTTTTTCACAAGATAAGTCTTAAATGAAAGCTAAGATGATCTATGAAATTGTATAAAAGTTTCAACCAAAAATTTAGTTTCAACAAGCAACAATCGACTAAAAATTTCTGTAGCGTTTCGTCTTTGCAACGATGATAATGTTTCGATGAACAAATTTTACAGTGGATAAAATTTAGAAAAAATCTTCAATGTTTAAAGTAAGGAATCTTGCAGTATTGAAGAGGTGTGGATGATAAAAAAATACTAGATTTCTAGATCAAATATACGGGGCAGCGACAGATTGATTTGATCTGCTGTTGGGGCAGAAGGTGTAGGCGTGTGTCATAGCAATTGTGGGAATTGCTTGGGCAGGTGGAGGTGGCTAAGATGGCTATACAGCAGTAAGAACATGGCTCTGATACCAGATGATAAGACTCCAGAAGGAGCCCTATAGATTTTGATCCTTGAGGGGGGGATCAACCCTTGGAACGCTATAGGGGTTCCTCCCTCCTAGACTCAGCACAAAAGCTGAATTGAAGATGATAATTGTTTGATTAAAAGAGGGGGGTAGTTACATCCTAATAGGGATGAAAGTCCTAGCCTAAGGGGGCACTTGTCTAAATGGAATTACCTTTTTGCTCCTCCTACAAGTATCCTACCTTAATAGGAAAAAGGGGTGGCTAGGTTGGCTCTGTATCCGACCTAAGCAGGGGGAAACCCTGGCCGACTTGCTCAGTAAGGGGGGCGACAACTACTAAGCCCTAAGGGATAATCTAAACCCTAGCCATACTCCTTTATAAGATAGGAGTGGCTTTATTATAATCTAACAGTGTTTTTATTGACTAGTTCTAAGATGATTAGGATTCAACCCTACTGCAATCTTATCACAACTGCTCAAGCAAACACTTTATAAAGCCACTATAAATTACACCCATGGATATTATAACTCAGAAATATTGAATACAATGGATAATGGTCCATTACAGACCGAAGTCCCCATAAGTGCTTATAAGACACACTCATATTTATAAGCCAAAATCGATCACAAAGCAAACCAAACTAGGGCTGCTAAGCCTACTACAAGCCCGCTACTTGCTGTACAAGGTATGTATACAAACCGAAGAACACAGACAAACATGAACGTTTCATCGAACACCTTGTTTACATTATTGTTCGTGACATTCTCCCCCACTTATTCCTACGACATCCTTGTTGAAGCCACTGTACACACTATATCTTCTCATATTTTGCTAAATCTTCAATCTTCTACTTTGGCTGCATCATGCCCCTTTGGCTCCCAGCCGCTCTCCGTCGCTGTTGTTGAGTAGTCGAACTCTGATCTGCCATGCTGCTTCAACTCACCAATGACTGAATTTAATGAGGGGTTGGCTGAGTTATGTCGATCCTTGTTGACTCTCACGAATCCTTTTGATGAAGAAAAAGACCTGCCTTATTATGCACTAGTATCGTAGTATACTCATGTTGCTTGAACTAGATGGATGCTTGTTGGAACTTTAACGAGCATCGCCTCGCAGACTTTGAAGTTTTTTAGGTCCTTCCTCCATAATGTTTGTCCATTGATCCTTCTTCCATGTTTAGTTATTACTTCCAAGTAGGTTCACATCACTCTTACTTTTGATTAGCATTCAATTGGAAAATGAAGTAAACAATCTACTCTCAGTAGTACTGATCACCAATGGTGAGGATTTGACAACTATTGTCTTTCATAAGCTTTCTTTAAAGGGTCACTAAACTTATGCAGAGCTCCTCTGCTAGATAAGTAAGAGAACTGGGATACTCAACTTCACCCATTCTCTTCGTAGTTGAGAAGTTAAGGCTACTTGGCTTCGTTCACCTCCTCAAGTTAAGAGAATTAGGGTACTCAGTTTCACCCATTCTCCTAATTTGAGAAGGCAAAGGTTACTCGATTTCGCCTGCCTTCTCAAGTTTATACTTCATACATTAAGCTGTTTACTAACATTTGCCTGCTCTTTACTCATACTTCTAAAGCACTTGAAGTGTTTGCACTCCTTGCATTAAGTTAACTACTGTGATTCACCTTTCCACCGCCATTGAACATCTGGAATGTAAGAAGTTTCGCTTGCGAGGGACATCGAGATCGATTCACCTTTAAACATAGATTCTAAACAATCCTGGTCATAGGTTACTCGAGTGGGACATCGAGATAACCGGATAAACCAATGTACTATATACCCATCTATATGATGGAGGTGGCTGGTCTCAGAGCCACTTGTGTGGAGACACTAAGGATATAATACAAGTGCTCATTGGAGAATGAGTTCACTAATTGATCCGCTTATGGAATGTTGTATGGTTAATGATACTTAATGTCAGATAATGATTCCATAATCCTAGTTGTGTATCTGGTCCTTGGACGTAAGACACCAAGGATGCCTTGTATGAGTACTCCTTTCTTTGATGCCAGACTTACATGTTTGGAAAGCTCTACATCTGGTGCAATTGGTTATCGCGATTGGTAGTCAATCTTACAAAAGCAATTGAGTATCAATAGAGGATCATCCACTCTCGGTATCATGAGAGGAATATCTTATATGTACTTGTTTAGACAAATCCTAGCCAGGGTAATTTGGATTGAGAGGGGAGGAGTTCTCTAGTAGAATCCGATTAGAGTAAGACAATATTTGATCTGCGTGGGAAACCAGTTTGCATGAGGATTTGATCTGTGTGAGAAACCAACTGCATGGGAAACCGTTTGATCCGAGAGAAGGAGTTCTTATGACCCTAATATTTTGCATGAGGATTTGATCTGCGTGGGAAATCAGTTTTTATTTTGATTTTCACTGCGCATGTGATGCACCCACTGAGGTTTCCCAATAGTGGAATCAGAGCCAAGGTTTTCATGCGAAAGATTAGCTTTAAACCGTGTGTGATGAGATTGAATCACATAGAATCATTCTACGCATTCTTCTTGAGTTTGACGAGGTGTCACGGGCTTAGCTGATTTTGCCTAAGCCGTGCGGCACCCATGCGTGTCCGTCCGCAAAGGTCAGCCCTCCCCGAGATCTCCTAAAATCCCACAGGCTTACAAAAAGAGAAAACGGGCCAGAAGAAGCAATTTCCATGGGATCCATAAGCTACTGCTCAAGAAAAACACTTTATAAAGCCAAAATACAAATTACACTCATGGACATTACAAACTCAGAGAGGTTGCACACAAAGGATAATGGTCCACTACAGACCGATGTCCCCACAAGTGCTTATAAGACACACTTGTATTTACAAGCTAAACTTGGCCATAAAGCAAATCAAACTAGGGCTGCCAAGCCTACTGCAAGCCCGCTTCTTGTTGTACAAGATATGTACCTAAACCGAAGGACACGGACTAACACAAGCATTTCATCGAACACCTTGTTTACATTGTTGTCCGTGACATTCTCCCCCACTTATTCCTTTGACGTCCTCGTCGAAGCCACTGTAGTCGCTGCATCTCCTCGCATTCTGCTGAATCTTTAATCTTCTGCTTTGGCTGCAACACGCCCCTTTGGCTCCTAGCCGCTCTTCGCCGCTGTTGTTGAGTAGTCGAACGCTAATCCGCCATGCTGCTTCAATCACCAATAACTGAATCTGGTGTGAGGTTGGCTGAGTTGTGGTGATCCTTGTTGGTTCTCGCGGATCCCTCTAATGAAGGAAAAGACCTGCCTTATTATGTGCCAGTATCGCAGTATACTCATATTGCTTGAACTGGATAGATGCTTGTCGGAGCTTTAACGAGCATCGACTCACAGACTTTGAAGTTTTTAAGGTCCTTTCTCCATAATGTTTGCCCATTGAACCTTCTTCCGCCGTTAGTTGCCACTTCCAAGTATGTTCGCATCACTCCCTCTTAGTCGATTGGGAAATGAAGTCAATACCACTGATCACCAACGGTGAGGATTTGACAACCATTGTCTTCCATAAGCTTTCTTTAAAGGGTCACTGAACTGGTGCAGAGCTCCCCTGCTTGGATAAGTAAGAGAACTAGGATACTTGACTTCACCCATTCTCTTCGTAGTTGAGAAGGTAAGGTGGCTTCGCTCACCTCCTCGAGTTAAGAGAACTAGGGTACTCGGTTTCGCACATTCTCTCGAGTTGAGAAGGCAAAGGTTACTCAATTTCGCCTGGCAAAGGTTACTTGATTTCGCTTGCCTCCTCGAGTTTGTACTTCATACATTGAGCTGGTTACTAACATTCGCCTACTCTTTGCTCACACTTCTGAAGCACTTGAAGTGGTTGCACTCCTTGCATTGGGTTAGCTACTGTGATTCACCTTCCCACTGCCATTCAACTTCTGGAATGTAAGAAGTTTTGCCCGAAAAGTGCAAAAAGTTTACTTGGCTTCGCTCACCTCCTCGAGTTAAGAGAACTAGGGTACTCGGTTTCGCCCATTCTCTCGAGTTGAGAAGGCAAAGGTTACTCAATTTCGCCTGGCAAAGGTTACTCGATTTCGCCTGCCTCCTCGAGTTTGTACTTCATGCATTGAGCTGGTTACTAACATTCGCCTACTCTTTGCTCACACTTCTGAAGCACTTGAAGTGATTGCACTCCTTGCGTTGGGTTAGCTACTGTGATTCACCTTCCCACTGCCATTGAACTTCTGGAATGCAAGAAGTTTTGCCCGAAAAGTGTAAAAAGTCTACCCCAACTTGGAGTCCCCCAACTTGGAGTAAGTCTTTGATAGGTCTGGTCACCTTTGGGATTGTACCGTCTTCTCCATCACCTTTGCCGCCTACTCCTCTTGAGTAGAAAGGTACAGTACCATGTCTCTGCCGTTCCTGGTCGAGCACTCCTGCATCAACCCGAAGTCCCTTAATTTTGGCTATCTAGATGAGAAGCCCATCGACATCGGTCTTATGAAGTTTCTTGGCCTCTGCCCTTCTGCCTCGTCTTGGTACTTGGAGTTTACCTCTGCATTCTCCACCTCCTTGGCCCCTTTTTACGACCAATGTTGTCCCTTCATGAGAGCAAGGGATCGATGACTTCACGGAAGTCCCACATCTGCGGTACCATGGCGCTGCCAAGCCCATAGCACTACTATTCGTTACCTTGCATCTTCATCCCTTCCTTCACGATCGGTAGATCTGCCTCAATGGCACTGTGGAGCTCCTCCGAGTCCACCTCCTCTCTAACCGACGCTTTTCTTTTGGGTAGCTGAGCCTTGTTGGACTCGTCGTCGCTTCCTCGCCCCTTTCGACCACCTGCTTCGACACCACTATGTCCTCCTAGTAGTTCTCCTTGGTCGATGGAGAGACAGACTGCAACTCCAACTCTCCAACTGAAGCATTCCAACTCTCCAACTGCTCCAGTTAATCAAGTCCCCTCCAAGGGACTCACTGGTACTTGCAATCTGACTACTCCCTCGGTGGTACACAGCCCCCATATGCTGACGACCAAGGCTTTCATCCGATACAAGCTTGATGCATACACGAAGACTCCTCTGTGATCGTGGCATTCACTCCTTGAATCCACAGCCATTCTTGCCGTTGCATGGTTCACCGAAGTGGAGCTCCCAGCAGCTCCCGATCATTCACATGATCATGTCCCCCTCCATGGGACTCACTGGTACGTGTACTTGGACTTCTTCTTCGGTGGTATACAGCTCCCATATGCTGATGACTAAGGCTTTTATCCAATGCAAGCTTTGATGCACACACGAAGACCCGCCTCTGCGGTACTACGGCATTCACTCCTTGAATCCATAGCCCTTCTTCTTGTTGTGTCGTACACCAAAGTGGAGCTCCCAGTAACTCCTGATCATACCTCCGCATGATTTTGTCCCTCACGGGACAAGATTGCCTGTATTGCATTGCCATGAACAATTCCACCACGATCCGCTGCACCATGTCGTCTCCTGGTGACATCTCCATTGTATACAGATTCTCGTGTGATGAACTCGGACTACGACTTCTCCACTTGTGGCCTCTGCCAATACATCGTAGGGCCTCTGCCATTTCCGACTTTTAGTTTGCTCCCTTGGCAATTCCCCTTCGTCCCCCCCACTCCTGGGTTACACCTGGACGAAACATAGCTCTAGGACAGTCCGTCGCCTAGTAGCTCCTGAAGTCGTCTGACTTCGCTATAGTTGGTGTACCATTGTCTGGATCTTGGGCCTCTATCCCCTACCAACACAATCTTGCTATGCACCTCCTGTTCTTGACAACTCAAATGGAAACACTGTGGCATATTCTTTAAGAGTACCTGCCTCTGCGTCCTCTTGCCCCGTACGAAGGTCTCATGATCCTAACTTTGCCTCCGCAAGTTGAATCACCTTAGTTACTCCATCAAAGGCATCTCTTAGGTAGCTTGCATGTGCCTTGAACCTCCCTTCATCTTTGGCACCATGCAAAATAAGTCTGTCCCATCAGAATGAAGAACCCATGGAATGACATGATCCCACTCTTGCCTATACAAGAGTTCATGCACTTGACCTCTGTCTAAGGAAAGCTCTGTGCCTCCGCTCCATGTTCCATCTTCTATGTCGACTCCCTTCATGCAGCTTGGATACTTCACCGAGTTCCACCCATGTCGCTCTGCTCCTCGATTTGCAATGAGTTGATAGTGGCCCTCACGTCCACCATTCCACGGGTCAGCTCTCTGTTGAGTTCGATTTCTGCCTCGACTCTATGTATGCCTTCATATGATATTGCCTTGGATTGCTCCCCCACTTGATCTCGAAATGCATCCATCAATGCATTACCTCCTTCGAGATCATGCGACAACTCTTCGTCGCTCACTCGGTCCATTGAGCTTTATGGAGATATAACCTTGAGAAACTCTTTCTCAATATGTGCAGTCCGTTACACATGATTCTCCCACTAGAGAACTAGGACTTATCCCTCCTGGATATCTGTCTTGCTGGAGCAACTTTTCTCTTTACATACTTCCCACTAGAAGTTTCGGAGACCATCATCCCCTTTGGACTACTCCGTCTTGCTGAACTCGAGCTTTGTTCTGCCCCCACAAATGTACTTGCTAGATTGCGACCCTTCTCCAATACAGTCTCCACTGCACCCTTCAAGATCTAGCAATATGCGGAACTTGTTGCACATTTTAGCCGCCTACGGACATATCCTTTCCATGTCGAAGAGAAAGTTCTGATGCTCCATGGCGTCGAGTTCTAATCACGCCTTGGGATGGCCACGAACACTCTGTCATCCGTATACAAGCCCATGCATGAGTTCCGAATCCTTCAAGTTAGCAATTCCCCTCACCTCTGTGAGCTTTGCACAACTCGTTCGGTCGTTACACAACACCTCCCACCTTGCACAGTCTCATCTTTCACTAAGCACCCTGCTTTGCCTTAAGTACCATCAAGTTTAGTTGTCAACGTCGAGCTATAGCTCAAACTCAACCATCCCAATCTTTGTGTGCTACGCATTCTTCTTTGCTTACTTGTCCTCGTGGTGCCTCTCGCGCAAAGGGGTTGGCTATTCCTTAAATGCCAAATCAGGATGCCCGCTCCTCTGAGTAACTCCTTTCCCTACATCTCAATGTCTGTTTCCCCCAAACGGTTGCGCATGTGGTCCTCCACACAGCTTAGCTAGGTCCCCCACATTTGTATGGCAAGTGTTTCTGCGTGTGCTTATCCCGCTCTAATACCACATTGTCACAGGCTTAGCGGATTTTGCCTAAACCGTGCGGCACCCATACGTGTCCGTCCGCAAAAGTCAGCCCTCCCCGAGATCTCCCAAAATCCCGCAGACTTACAAAAGGAGAAAACGGGCCAGAAAAAGCAATTTCCACGGGATCCATAAGCAACTGCTCAAGAAAAACACTTTATAAAGCCAAAATACAAATTATACCCATGGACATTACAAACTCAGAGAGGTTGCACACAAAGGATAATGGTCCACTACAGACCGATGTCCCCACAAGTGCTTATAAGACACACTTGTATTTACAAGCCAAACTTGGCCATAAAGCAAATCAAACTAGGGCTGCCAAGCCTACTACAAGCCCGCTTCTTGTTGTACAAGATATGTACCTAAACCGAAGGACACGGACTAACACAAGCATTTCATCGAACACGTTGTTTACATTGTTGTCCCGTGGAGGCGACCACGCTAGCTCCCATGCGGCCACCCACGGCCGCGCCAAGGGCCCTCGCAGGCGGGGCTACTACCAGCCGGTAGGCGTAGACACCGTAGGCCGCCCGCATGGGCGCTGCGGGCATGGCGAGCTACGGGGCATGGCACTGCAAGACACCCACAATCGCCCGGCGGGGTGGCGGTGCGTCGGTGGCCGCCTTGGTAGGGCCTGGCGTAGGCGCGCATAGGCGATGGTGGCGACAACGCAGAGGGGGCAAGGAGAGGGCTAGGGCATCCTTTTAAGAAAAGGATGATCCTGCCCCTCTAAATTTTAAAAATTTCGAGGACTATCTTCATGTAAAAAATTCTAAAAATACCCTTAATAATTTTAAAAATTTCAAGGACTGTCCTCTCATCTAGAATTATAAAAATACCCTTGATAATTTTAAAAATTTCGAGGACTGTCCTTTGATCCAAAATTACAAAAATACCCTTAATATTTTTGGAAATTCTTAATATGTCTTGATTTTAGAAAAATAATTAATTAAATAGTTTAATTAATTATTATATATATCTAGTAATCCTACATATGATGTGATGTACATGTGATGTATAATATGGATGGATGATTATGAGCCGTGTGTTGTGATGTGTATAATTATGATTATTATTATTATTGGGGCCTGCGAGCCTCCGTTTTTCTCGTTTATTGTCGGGCCTGTGTGCTTGTGATTATTTGTGATTACATGGAGAGGCACGGTGGGAGCGTGGAGGTGACAGCGGGACCCACGATGCTATGGCGGGAGATTACGATGCATAGTGGTGCGACAATCCGATTGAACCGATGATGACGAGATCAACAATCACAGGGCATGGAGATGCGCTGATGCACACATAGATCCTATTATGAGTGATTAGGCCCATTGGCTCGGGCTTAATCATATTAGGTGATGACTCATGATCATCCGGTGTGGCTTGTATGTGTGATGTGTTATACACCTACTAGATATATGTATATATATTTGTATGCGATGCAGATATATATTAAATATGTATGTGCGTGACATGACATATTAAGAGATCAATACCAAAAAAAAACCTCTCCTAAGATAATATTAAGTCGGTAAGCATAAGATTGTCCCATGTGGCCTTCCATCGTTATATGAAGAAATTGAATCATGACATAGGTTGAGTTGCTTGAGTCCCTCGAGGCTCACATATCTACGTGATCGAGGTCTTGCCTACGATATAGAGATGTCACCGGTGACCTGAGGACATAATATGCTTGGTTAAGTCCCTCGAGGGCATATCATCGAATTAGACTCATCTTATAATGATAGTGATGACTTAACTGAACGTTATGGTTAGTCGAGTCCCCCGAGACTATAATGATTCAGAGGTAGAACATGATGGAAATCACAAGGAGTTGTGAATGGCAAGAGTTGCTTACCTTTTGGGCTTAGTGTGATTGGTCGTGTCTCTCGAGGTTGCACTAAGACGCCAATTGGATCCCGATCCCCACTATGTCACAGGCTTAGTTGATTTTGCCTTAGCCGTGTGTCACCCATGCATATACGTCCGTAAAGGTCAGCCCTCCCTGAGATCTCCTGGGGTCCCTTAGACTTACAAAAGAGAAAATGGGCTAGAAGAAGCAATTCTTACAGGATCCACAAGCATCTACTCAAGCAAATACTTTATAAAGCCAGATTCAAATTATACCCATGAACAATACAAAATCAGAGAGGTTGCACAAAAAGGATAATGGTCCATTACAGACCGAAGTCCCCACAAGTGTTTATAAGATACACTCATTTTTACAAGTCAAAATCGACCACAAAGCAAACTAAACTAGGGCTGCTAACCTACTACAAGCCCGCTACTTGCTATATAAGGTATGTACACAAACCGAAGGATACGGACAAACATGAGCATTTCATCAAAAACCTTATTTACATTATTGTCCGTAACATTCTCCCCCACTTATTCCTCCAACATTCTTATTGAAGCCACTGTAGACACTGCATCTCCTTGCATTTTACTGAATCTTCAATCTTCTGCTTTGGCTGCAACATGCCCCTTTGACCCCTAATCACACTCTGCCGCTGTTATTGAGTAGTCGAACTCTGATCTGCCATGCTGCTTCAACTCACCAATGACTGAATCTAGTGTGGGGTTAGCTGAGTTGTGTTGATCCTTGTTGGTTCTCGTGGATCTTTCTGATGAAGAAAAAGACTTGCCTTATTATGCGCTAGTATCGTAGTATACTCATGTTGCTTAAATTGGGTGGATGCTTGTTGGAACTTTGACGAGCATCACATCACAGACTTTAAGGTTTTTTGAGGTCCTTCCTCTATAATGTTTGTCCATTGATCCTTCTTCCATTTTTAGTTATCAGTTCTAAGTAGGTTCGCATCACTCCCGCTTTCGATTGACATTTAATTAAGAAATGAAGCGGACAATCTACTCTCAGTAGTAGTGATCACCAATGGTGAGGATTTGATAACTATTGTTTTCCATAAGCTTTCTTTGAAGGGTCACTAAACTTATACAGAGCTCCTCTACTAGATAGGTAAGAGAACTGGGATATTCGACTTCACCCATTCTCTTAGTAGTTGAGAAGGCCAGGTTACTTGGCTTCGCTCACCTCCTCGAGTTAAGAGAATTAGGGTACTCAGTTTTGCCCATTCGCTTGAGTTGAGAAGGCAAAGGTTACTTGATTTCACCAGCTTCCTTAAGTTTGTACTTTATGCACTGAGCTTGTTACTAACATTTGCTCGCTCTTTGCTCACACTTCTAAAGCACTTAAAGTATTTACACTCCTTGCATTGAGTTAGCTACTATGATTCACCTTCTCACTGCCATTGAACTTCTGGAATACAAGAAGTTTCGCTCGAAAAGAGCAAAATGTTTACTCCAACTTGGAGTCCCCCAACTTGGAGTAAGTCTTTGCTAGTTCTAGTCACCTCTGGGATTGTACTATCTTCTCCATCACCATTGCCGTCGACTCCTCTGAGTAGAAAAGTTATAGTATAATGTACTGCCTACTTTGTTCCTTGGTCGAGCACTTTTGCATCAACCCGAAGTTCCTTGCTTTCGGCTATCTTCATGAGAAGCCCATCGACACCGATCTCATAAAGTTCCTTGGCCTTTGCCCTTCCGCCCTGTTATAGTACCTGGTGTTTGCCTTTGCATTCTCCACCTCCTCGGCCCCTTTTATGACCAATGCTCTCTCTCTATTAGAGCAAGGGATCGATGACTCTATGAAAATCCTGCCTCTACGTACCATGGTGCTACCAAGCCCATGGCCCTATTATCCATTGCCTTGCATCTGCATCCCTTCCTTCTAACCTACTCTATGCTTTTTGGGTAGCTGAGCCCCACTAGACTCGTCGTCGCTTTCTCGCCCCTTTCGACCACCTGCTTCAACACCATTGTGTCCTCCTGTCAGTTCCCCTTGATCGATGGAAAGATAACATGCAACTCTTATACATGGCCTCCACCATCTTATTACAGGGCTCGTGTCGATTCTGTTCTCCTTAGCTTCCTTGGTAGCAACGTTCACTTACTTGAATTTGTCCTCTGACTTACCGAGATCCCTTACGCGAATATAAGCACTGAAGCAGTCCAACTCTCCAGCTGCTCCAATCATACCTTTGTATAATCATGTCCTCTCTATGGGACTCACTGGTACTTGCAATCTAACTTCTCCCTTGGTGGTATATAGTCCCTATATACTAACAACCAAGGCTTTCATCTTATGCAAGCTTCGATGTGTACACATGGAAGACCCGCCTCTGCGGTACCATGGCATTCACCCCTTAAATCCAGAACCCTTCCTGCATTGCACTGTTTACCGAAGTGGAGCTCCCAGCAGCTCCTGATCATTCACATGATTATGTCCCCCTGTATGGGACTCACTGGTACTTGCAGTTGGACTTCTTCCCCGATGGTATATAGCCCCCATATGCTGATGACTAAGGCTTTCATCCAATGCAAGCTCATATGCATACACAAAGACCCGCTTCTACGATACCACGACATTCACTCCTTGAATCCATAGCCCTTCTTCTTGTTGTGTCGTACACCAAAGTGGAGCTCCTAGTTTACCTCTGATCATACCTCCGCATGATCTTGTCTTCTATAGGATAGGACCGCATGTGTTGCATTATCACGAACTATTCCACCATGATCTACTACACCATATCACCTCCTGGTGACATCTCCATTGCATACAGATTCTCGTGTAATGAACTCAAACAATTACTTCTTCATGTGTGGCATCTGCCAACACATCATAGGGCATTTGCCATCTCCAATTTTTTTGGTTCGCTCCCTTAGTAATTTACCTTCGTCCACCCACTCTTGGATCACACCTGGATGAAGCATAGCTCTAGGATAGTCTATCACCTAGTATCTCCTTATGTCCCCCTGACTTCGTTAGAATTCGTGCAACATTGTTTGGATCCCGGGCCTCTATCCCCTACCAGCACAATCTCCGCTATGCACCACTTATTCATGACAACTCGAATGGGAACACTATGGCATATTCTTCAAGAGTATCCGCCTCTATGTCCTCTTGCCCCATGCTTAGGTATCCTAATCCCAACATCGCCTCCGCAAGTTGAATCACCTTAGTTACTCTGTCAAATGCATCTTTGAGATAACTTGCATGTGCCTCAAAACTCCCTTTATCTTTGGCGCCATGCAATATAAGTCCGTCCCATCAGAATGAGGAACCCATGGAACAACATGATCCCACTCTTGCCTCAATGAGAGTTCATGACCTTGACCTCTGTCCAAGGAAAGCTTCGTGCCTCCGCTCCATGTTCCATCTTCTATGTCGACTCCCTTCATGCGGCTTGAATACTTCACTGAGTTCCACCTAAGTTGCTCTGCTCCTCGATTTACATTGAGTTGATAGTGGCCCTTGTATCTACCATTCCACGCGTCAGCCCTCCATTGAGTTCGATTTCCACATCGACTATAAGTGTGCCTTCATAAGATATTACCTTAGATTGCTCCCCCACTTGATCTTAAAATGCATCTACTAATGTATTACTTTATTCGAAATCATGCAATGACTCTTTGTCGCTCACTCGGTCTGTTGAGCTTTGTGGAGATATTACCTCGAGAAACTCTTCCTCAATATGTGCGATATGTTGCACATGATTCTCCCTCTAGAGAACTACGACTTATCCCTTTTGGATATCTCTCCTATTGGAGCAACTTTTCTCTTTGTATTCTTTCCACTGGAAGTGTCGGAGACCACCATCCCCTTTAGACTACTCTGTCTTGCTGAACAACTTGTGCCTTGTTCTGCTCCTGCAAATGTACTTGCTAGATTGCAACCCTTCACCAATATAGTCCCCACTGCACCATTCATGATCTAGCAACATGTTGAAGTTGTTGCACATTTCAACCGCCTACAGACGTATCATTTCCATGTCGAAGAAAAGGTTCTAATGCTCCATGGCGTCGAGTTTCGATTGTGCCTTGGGATGGCCACGAACACTCCATCGTCCGTGTACAAGCCCTTGCATGAGTACCGAATCCTTCGAGTTAGCAATTCCCCTCACCTATGTGAACTTTGTGCAGCTCTTACAGTCATTGAGCATCACATCCCACTTTACACGATCTCATCTTTCACCAAGCACCCCACTTGCCTTGAGCACCATTAAGTTTGGTTGCCAACGTCGAGCCATAGCTCAAACTCAACGATCCTAATCTTTGTGCGCTACGCATTCTTCTTCGCTTGCTCCTCATGGTGCCTCTCACGCAAAGGGTTGGCCATTCCTCTAAATGCCAAGCCTAGATGCCTGCTCCTCTTAGTGACTTCTTTCCCTATATCTCAATGTCTGTTTCCCCCAAATGGTTGAGCATATTGGCTATCCTCCACATAACCCAGTTAGGTCGCCCACATTTGTATGGCGAGTGTTTCTGCGTATACTTGTCCCGCTCTGATACCACATTGCCACAGGCTTTACTAATTTTGCCTAAGTCATGCAGCACCTATGCGTGTTCGTCTATAAAGGTCGAAAATGGGCCAGAAGAAGTAATTCCCACAGGATCCATAAGCAACTACTCAAGCAAATACTTTATAAAGCCAGATACAAATTACACCTATGGACAATACAAAATTAGAGAGGTTGCACACAAAGGATAATGATCTATTACAGACCAAAGTCCCTACAAGTGCTTACAAGACACACTCGTATTTATAAGTCAAAACCGGCCACAAAGCAAATGAAATTAGGGCTGCTAAGCCTACTGTAAGTCCGCTACTTGTTGTATAAGGTATATACACAAATCGAAGGACACGGATAAACATGAGCATTTCATCGAACATCTTGCTTACATTGTTGTCCGTAACAATTAGGAGTCTGCCGAAGATTTTCATCTCACGTGTCGAGGGTGTTATATCTTAATTAGTATTTTCTATAAAATCTATATTTTATTTATTTTTTGCTATATCTTGTTTTATCAGAAACATGTCGCTCACAAACCCCCTACGTGGCATACTTGATGCCAACCGCCTCACTGGTCCAAACTATACAGATTGGCTCCGTAATTTGATAATTGTTCCTACGACGGAGAAAATCACATACGTCCTTGATACAATTGTGCCTACGCCAGAAGAAGGGGCAAGTGAGGATGAGATCGCTCTCTATGTGATGTATATAGATGATTCCACGTTGGCAAAATGTTACATGTTGGCCTCCATGACTCTTGAGTTACAAAGGCAACATGAGAGCATAGATGTAGATTCTATCCTTCTTTATCTCCACCAGCTATTTGAGAAATAAGGAAGAATTTAAAGATATAAGATATCTAAGAAACTCTTCTAAGCTAGGATGACAAAGGGGACATCGATTGAGAACTATATCCTAAAGATGATAAAGTGGATCGAGAAACTCAGAGGTCTAGGAATAGTCTTAGAGGATAACCTGTGCATTGATCTTATACTTAAGTCCCTACAAGATTCCTTTTCTCACTTCATCATAAATTTTAACATGAGCAAGTTTGAGGTGACTCTCCCTGAGCTCCTCAATATGTTGAGGGAAGCTAAGAGTGCTATCAAGAAGGAGAAACTTGTTCTCTATATTGGTGAGACCAAAAAGAAAAGGAACAGCAAGACCCTTAAGAAGGGCAAGGGCAAAGAAAGACCAAGTAAGGCAAAGGTTGTCAAGAAATACCCCGGGAAAGGACAAAGGACAATGCTTCCATTATGGCCAAGATGGACATTAGAAGAGGAACTATAAGGACTACCTTGCAGAGAAGGTGAGACAAAAGCTTAGAGAATCTTCAGGTATATTCATGATCAGTCTCTACTTGTCATATTTTCATGATAACACATGGGTATTGGATACTGGGAGTGTTTATCATATCTGTAATTCATTGCAGTTGCTGGCAAGACTTAGGAGATTAGCTAGAGGCGAGATGGACATCAAGATGCGTAATGGAGCAAGAGTTGCTGTAGTTGCAGTTAGAGAGGTCACCCTATATCTGCCTGGTGGAGCTATTATTGCATTAGATGTATGCTATTTTGTCTCTTATATTATCAAAAATATTATTTTCATTTCTTATTTGACAATTAGTGGATATAAATTAGTTTTTGAGAATAATAGTTATTCAGTAATTATGGATGATAGGATTATCACTAGAGGGACCCTTATAAATGGCTTATATATGTTAGACACTTCTCCACGTATCATTAATATAAATATGTCTAAGAGGAAAAGAGATGAGGTGAAAAATGTATACCTATGGCATTGTAGGTTAGGTTATATACATGAGAGAATGACTTAAAAGTTGCTAAAAGATGGATACTTAGATCAATTTGACTATGAGTCATATGCAACTTGCGAACCTTGCCTTTGTGAGAAAATGACCAACTCTTCTTTTAGTGGAATTCGAGAGAGAGCCAATAAGTTATTGAAACTCATACAAAGTGATGTATGTGATCCTATGTTGACTCAGGCTATAGGTGGTTACTCATAATTTATGACATTTACTAATGATTTCTCTGGGTATGGACATATGTACTTGATAAAGTGCAAATCTGAGGCATTTGAGAAATTCAAGAAATATAAGAATGAGGTGGAGAACCAGATTGGAAAGAGTATTAAAACTCTTCGATCAGATCGAGGAGGAGAGTACTTGAGTACAAAGTTCAACCATTTCCTCAGGGACAATGGGATTCTATCCCAATGGACACCTTATACACCTCATCTCAATGATATATCAGAAAGGAGGAATCGCACACTACTAGACGCGATGCGGTCCATGGTGAGTTTCGCTGATCTACCTATCTCATTCTGGAGGTACGCCCTAGAGACTGCAACTTACCTTCTGAACAGAGTTTCATCAAAATTGGTAGTGTATACACCATATGAGATATAGAAAAGAAATATGCCCAATCCTAAGGTGGTTAAGATTTAGGGCTATCCTGCCCACGTTAGAATATACAACCCTAACAAGTTAGAATCAAGGATGGAATAATGCATATTCGTGGGATACCCTAAGGAGACTTTGGGGTATTAGTTCTATCATCCCGAGGATCGAAAGGTCTTTGTTGCTAAGAAAGTTGTGTTCCTTGAGAAGGAACATATTCTTGGTGGAAAAGTGGGAGTAAGATAGAATTGAGCGAGGTTGGAGAACCTAGCACCATTCTAGAACCCGAGTCTGTTCAGGTACCTAACACACAAGTTCCAACTTTGCATAGGACTAGTAGAGTATCTCACCATCCTGAAAGATATATGAGACATATCAGTAGAAATGACTCTCAAGATATTGATCCTCAAACATATGAAGAGATGAATATAAGTATAGAATCCGGGAAGTGACAAGAAGCCATAAATTCTAAGATGAATTCCATGTATTCTAACAAGGTTTAGAACCATGTAGATGCACCTGAGGGTATTGTACCCATCAGCTACAAATGGATCTTCAAGAAGAAAATCGGAGTGGATGGAAAGGTAGAGACCTATAAAGCAAGGCTAGTAGCTAAAGGATATCGTCAAAGACAATGAGTTGACTATGATGAAACCTTTTCACTTGTAGCCATGCTTAAGTTCATTAGAATTATTTTGGCCATTGCAGCATACTATGACTATGAGATCTAGTAAATGAATGTCAAAACGGCATTCCTCAATGGCAACCTCTAGGAGGAGGTGTATATGATACAGCCAAAGGGATTCGTATCCAAATAGAGTCCATATAAAGTATGCAGGTTACTTAGATCCATTTATAGATTGAAGCAAGCTTCCTGAAGTTGGAACATAAGATTGGATGAGGTAAGCAGATCTTATAACTTCGTTAAGAACAAAAATGAGCCTTATGTATACAGGAAGGTAAGTGGGAGTGCTATCACCTTCTTGGTGCTATATGTAGATGACATACTAATCATTGGAAATGATGTAGAAAAGCGCTCCATAGTAAAGGCTTAGCTATCCAGAAACTTCTCCATGAAAGACTTAGGGGAAGCATCCTATATTTTGGGGATCCAGATCTATAGAGATAGATCCAAAAGATACTTGGCTTGTCCCAGTCTAGGTACATAGACTCCATTGTCAAAAGGTTTGGCATGAAGAATTCCAAGAGAGGTCTTATACTGATGAGACATGAAATATCATTTTCTAGGAGTATGTCCCTAAAGACTCCTAGAAAAATGGTAGACATGGATAAGATACATTATGCCTCAACGATAGGGTCTATCATGTATGTGATGCTATGTACCAAGCCTGATATAGTACATGTTCTGAGTGTCACGAGCAGGTATTAGGCAGATCCATGTTTACAACACTGAAAGGCAGTAAAGTGTATCCTTAAGTACTTGAGAAGGAATAAGGATCTTTTACTACTATATGGAGGAGGTAGCCTCTAGGTTGAGGGCTACATGGACTCGAGTTTTCAATTCGACATTGATGATAGCAAGTCAAATTCATATTATGTTTTCACCCTAAATGGAGGAGCAACAAGCTAGAAGAGTTCTAAGCACGAGACTACTGCTGACTCGACCATAGAGGCAGAATGCATTACTACAGCAGAAGCAGCAAAGGAAGGGGTGTGGATGCAGAAGTTCATCAAGGATTTGGGAGTCATACCAAGTAGTGTGGAGCTAACTCCCATATATTATGATAGCGATAGGGCGATAACTCTAGCAAGGAAACCTAGATCTCATCAGAATTACTCTAAGGAAGTTCCATCTTATTAGAGCGATCATGACCCGAAAGGATATAACAATAGAAAGAGTTTCATCTGAAGATAACATTGCAAATCTATTGACAAAGCCGTTGGCCCAAATTGTATTTGAGCATCACAGGGGTCTGACAGGGATCAGATATATAGGTGATTGGCTTTTGGTCAAGTGGAAGATTGCTAGTTACAGGTGCCTTGCAAGCTAATCATGTGAGTGATGGCACGTGTGACACGCTATGTGATCTTTTTGCTTATGATTAATATTGACATATTCTCATATTATATTATTTGTTACATATATATTGTGATGTCCTTGGTTCTATGCAATGGGAGTCGGATCGTGATGAGATCACGATAATGAGATCGATTCACCTTTAAACACAGATCCTAAATAATCCTGGTCATATGTTACTCAAGAGGGATATTAAGATAACCGGACAGATCGGTGTACTATATACATATCCATATGATGGAGGTGGCTGGTCTCATAGCCACTTTTGTGGAGACACTAAGGATATAGTATAGGTGCTCATTGAAGAATGAGTTTACTAATTGATCCGCTTATAAAATATTGTATGGTTAATACCTAATGTCAGACAGTGATTCTATAGTCCCAATTGTGTATCTGGTCCTTAGACTTGAGGCACCAAGGATGCTTTGTAAGAGTACTCATTTCTTTGACACCAGACTTACAGGTTTGGAAAGCTCCAGATCTGGTACAACTGGTTATTGAGATTGGTAGCCAACCTTACGAAGGTAATTAAGTGTCAATAAATGATCATCCACTCTCGGTCTCATGAGAGAAATATCTCATATATGCTTGCTCAGATAAATCTCTAGCTAGGAGGATTGAGAGGGAAGGAGTCATCCAATGGAATTCGATTAGAGCAAGATAAATTGATTCCGTATGACCAGATAGTACCATGTCCAATATACGATCTCTGGGATATTATTTGGATGAGAGATTATAGATACATGGTAATTATGGATAGATAGGTCCGACGGATTCGATCCCCCTGTACCATCTGGGGACTATGACATAGTGGCCTAGTACGTTCATAGTCGATGAGTCAAGTAAATTATTATGAGGATAATAATTCACTATATTAGAAGGAGTTCTGATATGAGTAACTTACGACCAACTTGGTATTGGGCCTAGAGGGTCACACATATATGGTTGATGCTTCAACGAATAGAGGATTGGATGAATATCCAATTAGCCCCTATTCTCATCAGATGAGACCCTATGATGATGGGCTCCTTGCTTAAGGCCGAATTAGAGACTTAAGGAGATCATTAGATAGAGATCTAATAATGTAAGGTTAGTGGGTTATTGGATGACGATCCAATACCCACTAAGGTAGGAGCCCTAGGGTTTTTTAGTGGCTCTATATAAATAGAAGAGGAGACTCATGGTTGATAGGCTGTAGCTTTAGCCACCACCTCCTATTCTCCTTCCTCCCTCTGTGCAAGAGTTGTGAGATCAGATTAGAGGAGTTTCGCTGTAGAGATCTATCATGTGGATACTGCTAGAGAGGACACTTGATCTCATTCATTTTTTTTATCCGGATCTAGAATACAGAGATATACGATCTCCCTAGGTAAAATTAATTTCTCATACATCATGGTTTTATCGATTTTTATGTTTTTCTTGTGACCCCAATATTTTGCACGAGGATTTGATCTAACACTGCCTACTTCAATCCTTGGTCGAGCACTCCTACAGTAACCCGAAGTCCCTCACTTTCGGCTATCTTGATGAGAAGCCCATCGACACCAGTAATATGAAGTTCCTTGGCCTCTGCCCTTCCACCCTGTATTAGTACTTGAAGTTTGTCTCTGCATTCTTCGCCTCCTCGGCTCCTTTTATGACCAATGCTCTCCCTCTATAAGAGCAAGAGATCGATGACTCCATGGAAGTCCATGGAAGTCCCACCTCTATGATTACATGGTTTTGCTAAGCCTATAGCCCTACTATTCATTGCCTTGCATTTGCTTCCCTTCCTCCGAGTCTACCTCCTTTTTAACTGACACTTTACTTTTTTGGTAGCTGAGCCCCTTCGAACTCGTCGTCATTTCCTCACCCCTTTTTACCACCAGCTTCAACACCACTGTGTCCTCCTAGCAGTTCTCCTTGGTCGATGGAAAGATTGACTGCAACTCTCATGCATGGCCTCCACCATCTTGCTATAGGGCTCGCGCCGATTATATTCTCCTTAGCTTCCTCAGTAGCAATGTTTGCTTACACGACCTTATCCTCTGACTTACTGGGCTCCCTTAAGCGAATGTGAGCACTGAAGTAGTCCATCTCTCTAGCTGCTCTGATCATACCTTTGTATGATCAAGTACCCTCCATGGTTCTCACTAGTACTTACAATCTGACTTCTCCCTCGGTGGTACACAGCCCCCATATGCTGATAACCAAGACTTTCATCTGATGCAAGCTTCAATGAGCATACATGGAAGAACTGCCTCTGTGGTACCATGACATTCACCCCATTGAATCCACAGCCCTTCTTGCCGTTGCATTGTTCACTAAAGTGGAGCTCCCAGTAGCTCCTGATCATTCACATGATCACGTCCCCCTCCATGGGACTCACTGGTACTTGCACTTGGACTTCTTCCTCTGTGGTATACAGCCCCCATATGCTGATGACTAAGGCTTTCATCCAATTCAAGCTTTGATGCATACACGAAGACCCGCCTCTGCGGTACTATGGCATTCACTCCTTGAATCCATATCCTCTTGCCCCGTGCTAACATCTTTTGAACCCAACTTTGTCTTCGCAAGTTGAATTACCTTAGTTACTCTGTCAAATGCATCTCTGAGGTAAGGTACATGTACCTCTAAGCTCCCTTTGTCTTTGGCACTATGCAAGATAAGTCCCCTATCAAAATGAAAAACCCATAGAATGACATGATCCCACTCTTGCCTCTACAAGAGTTCATGCCCTTGACCTCCATCCAAGGAAAACTCTGTGCCTCTGCTCCATGTTCCATCTTCTATATCGACTCCCTTCAAGCGGCTTGGATACTTTACCAAGTTTCACCCATGTAACTCCGCTCCTCGATTTACATTAGGTTGATAGTGGCACTCGCGTCCACCAATTCATGGGTCAGCCCTTCATTGACTTCAATTTCCACATCGACTCTAAGTGTTTCTTCATAAGATGTTGCCTTGGATTGCTCCCCCACTTGAAATGCATCCATTAATGCATTACCTCATTCGAGATTATGTGACGACTCTTCATCGCTCGCTCAGTCCATTGAGCTTGTGGAGATATTATCTTGAAAAACTCTTTCTCAATATGTGCGATCAGTTATATATGATTCTCCCTCTGGAAAACTAGGACTTATCTCTCTAAGATATTTATCCTATTGGAGTAACATTCCTCTTTACATTCTTCCCACTGGAAGTTTTAGAGACCACCATCCCGTTTGAACTACTTCGTCTTGCTGAACAACTTGTGCCTTGTTCTACCCCCATAAACGCACTTTCTAGATTGTGATTCTTCGCCAATACAGTCCCCACTGCACCCTTCTAGGTCTAGCAATGTGTTGAACTTATTGTACACTTTAATCGCCGACGGGATGTATCCTTTCCATAGTGAAGAGAAAGTTCTGATGCTCCATGGCATCGAGCTTCGATCGTGCCTTAGGATGGGCACAAACACTCTATCATCCATGTACAAGCCCTTGCATGAGTATCGAAGCCTTCGAGATAGCAATTCCTATCACCTCTATAAGCTTTGCACAACTATTATGGTCATTGAGCAACACATCCCACTTTACTCTATGAGCTTTACACAACTCTTTACCTTGAGCACCGTCAAGTTTGGTTGCCACCATCGAGCCATAGCTCGAACTTAGCTATCCCAATCTTTATGCCCTACACATTCTTCTTCGCTTACTTATCCTCGTTGTCACGGGCTTAGCTGAATTTGCCTAAGCCGTGTGGCACCCATGCGTGTCCGTCCGCACAGGTCAGCCCTCCTTGAGATCTCCTAAAGTCCCATAGACATACAAAAAGAGAAAACGGGCCAGAAGAAACAATTCCCACAGGATCCACAAGCAACTGCTCAAGAAAACACTTTATAAAGCCAAAATACAAATTACACCCATGGACATTACAAGCTCAGAGAGGTTGCACACAAAGGATAATGGTCCATTACAGACTGAAGTCTCCACAAGTGCTTATAAGACACACTTGCATTTACAAGCCAAACTTGGCCATAAAGCAAATCAAACTAGGGCAGCTAAGCCTACTGCAAGCCCGCTTCTTATTGTACAAGATATGTGCCTAAACCGAAGGACACGGACTAACATAAGCATTTCATAGAACACCTTATTTAATTATTGTCCGTGATATTCTGCCCCACTTATTCCTTCGACGTCCTCGTCGAAGCCACTGTAGACGCTGCATCTCCTCACATTCTGCTGAATCTTTAATCTTCTGCTTTGGCTGCAACATGCCCCTTTGGCTCCTAGCCGCTCTTCGTCGCTGTTGTTGAGTAGTCGAACTCTAATCCGCCATGCTGCTTCAAATCACCAATGATTGAATCTGGTGTGGGGTTGGCTGAGTTGTGTTGATCCTTGTTGGTTCTCACGGATCCCTCTAATGAAGGAAAAGACTGCCTTATTATATGCCAGTATCGCAGTATACTCATATTGCTTGAACTGGGTAGATGCTTGTTGGAGCTTTAACGAGCATCGCCTCACAGACTTTGAAGTTTTTAAGGTCCTTTCTCCATAATGTTTGCCCATTGAACCTTCTTCCGCTGTTAGTTGTTACTTCCAAGTATATTCGCATCACTCCCTCTTAGTCAATTGGGAAATGAAGTGGAAAAACTACTCTTAGTAGTACTGATCACCAATGGTGAGGATTTGACAACCATTATCTTTTATAAGGTTTCTTTGAAGGATCACTGAACTTGTGCAGAGCTCCCCTGCTTGGATAAGTAAGAGAACTGGGATACTTGACTTCACCCATTCTCTTCATAGTTTAGAAGGTAAGGTTACTTGGCTTCGCTCACCTCCTCGAGTTAAGAGAACTAGGGTACTTGGTTTTGCCTATTCTCTCGAGTTGAGAAGGTAAAGGTTACTCCATTTGGCCTGGCAAAGTTTACTCGATTTCGCCTGCCTCCTCGAGTTTGTACTTCATGCATTAAGCTAGGTACTAACATTCGCCTGCTCTTTGCTCACACTTATGAAGCACTTGAAGTGGTTGCACTCCTTGCATTGGGTTAGCTACTGTGATTCGCCTTCCCACTGCCATTGAACTTCTGGAATGCAAGAAGTTTTGCCCGAAAAGAGCAAAAAGTTTAAACCAACTTGGACTCCCCCAACTTGGAGTAAGTCATTGATAGATCTGGTCGCCTTTGGGATTGTACCGTCTTCTCCATCACCTTTAATCAACTCTCCAGCTACTCCGATTAATCAAGTCTCCTCCATGGGACTCACTGGTACTTGCAATCTGACTACTCTCTCGGTAGTAGACAGCCCCCATATGCTGACGACCAAGGCTTTCATCTGATCCAAGCTTCGATATATACACACGGAAGACCCACCTCTGCGGTACTGTGGCATTCACTTCTTGAATCCACAGCCCTTCTTACCGTTGCATTGTTCACCGAAGTGGAGCTCCCAGCAGCTCCTGATCATTCCATGATCACGTCCCCCTCCATGGGACTCACTGGTACTTACACTTGGACTTCTTCCTCGGTAGTATACAGCTCCCATACTGTCACGAACGGTCGTCGCTCAACCGTAATGCCTTTGCTTCTTGAACCGTTCGTCACTTTTTCTTGCTTGTACATATGTTTGGCAGCTTGTTTTGCCTTAAGTTTACATGTTTTTACCTAAGAAATATGAGCGAAAGTAGTGTAGAAGGCTGCAGAACGATCGCTCACTGCGCGGAGCCAAAACAGCCCAAAACAGCCCCATTTTTGGGTCTTTTTCATGTGCCATGACAACCTTTTTGAGCGGTGCGAAATGTCAACCATTTCAGCAGCTTGGAACCCCCCGGGTGGCACCGGGCTGGATGGGGTTCCGGGTATATGTCGAGCGTAGGCATTCATCAGCAATTGAACTTGTCTTGCGTCCGATACCTTGGGAGCCGTCGTTTGTGGACTTGCGACCGTTCCTACAACCCTCCAAAGTCCTATTTCGCTCTCTTTCTCTCTTTTCTTTGCTGCTCTCAAGGCGTTCGATAAATTACTTGTACAGCTTTCCGCTTTGCGAGACGTCGGGACATGTCCGTCGCTCGCTTCTGAATTAATCAACTTCTTCTTTGTATGTCCTACGGGACCTTAAGAGGTTGTAAGAGGGCTGACCCTTTGCGGACAGGAAACGCATTGGGTGTTTCATGACTTAGGCAATCCCAGCTAAGTCCGGAATAGTGAGCAAGGTTGCTCTACGACTTAGGCAATTTCAGCTAAGTCTTCGGGGGGGGCCGCGAGGGTGCCGCACGGCTTAGGCAAACTTTAGCTAAGCCCGTGACAGTGTGGTATCAGAGCCGGCAAGCAATTCATACGAACAGCGAAGAAGATTCGCAATCTCACCATGGTGAAACATCGTGGTGAATCGAGCAAGATGGGGCAAGCCGGACCCTTGCTCCAAGCGATGCAGTGGTCAAGTGCAAACTCGCTCGCAAACTATGGGAGTCACTCATGAGGAGCTCTATAGTGAACTAGACGAGTGTGAAGTTGGGTATTCTCCACGAGGGGAGGAGGCGCCATCTGCAGCGCCAACCGGGAAAAAGGGTCAGAAGGAGAGAATTATAGCGGCGGAGACCCGCCTTGATGTTCTTGAAGCGAGCGTGGAGGAACTCTACCAAGGCCAGCGAGGGCTACTTAGGGTAGAGAGCTCGCTAGAAGAAGCTGAATCTCGGATCGAGAAAGTTGAATCTATGATGGATCAACTGACAGAGGACACCAAAGATTCCGTACGACACCTACATGAAGTTGTGGCGGAACTCACGGCGAAGGTGATGGTGTTAACAAGGACTCTTGATGCGGGAGGAACAACACCGTCTGCGCCACCACAAAACTACCGAGCAGAGTTGCCACGGAGGTGCTAGAGATGCCAAAGAGCTTGAAAATTTCTTGTTCGACATGGAACAGTATTTCCGTGCTACAAGGCTTGATTCTGAAGAAACCAAAGTTGCTATAGCAACAATGTATCTGAATGGGGATGCAAAACTTTGGTGGCGAACCCGTTGGGAAGAGATCCAACAAGGCCGATGTCAAGTGGATACATGGGGAGACTTGAAGCGAGAGTTGAGAACTCAGTTCTTACCAGAGAACACAGAGTTTGTCGCAAGAAGGAAACTGAGACAACTCCGCCAAAGTACAACAATCCGAGACTATGTGAAACAATTTTCAGCACTGATGCTGGATATACGGGACATGTCTGAGAAAGACAAACTATTCAGCTTCCTCGATGGCTTGAAGCCATGGGCACAACAAGAACTACATCGAAGGAATGTCACTGATGTAGTCGGGGCAATTGCAGTCGCGGAAAGGCTAACTGACTTTGTTTCTTCGGAGGATTTGAGAAAGAAGAAACAATCTTCGGGAAATCGCCCATCTAAATACTCTCGCGAAGGAGTGGGGCGTGCAAAGAAGAAGAATTTCCACAAGGGACCGGGCTCAAGAGGTAGAGTCCCAAAACCTCTGGATGCTTCTTGTGTGGAGGACCGCACATGGTGAGGAGTGCCCCAAAACAGGCACTCAATGCTTTGACGGCATCGATTCTACCCGTAAGTCGGACAAGGGCAAAGCAATCGCCCTTAGTTCGAGTAGTTCGACTCGGTAGCGGCGGTGCGAGGATGGGAGCAATGCGTTTGTTGAATGCATTGCGGGGTCAAGTGGGGAGAATACAAAGGTGAAGCCACCGGCGAAGCGAGTTGATGTATGTGGACATCAAGCTCAATGGCCGAACAACCCGTGCAATGGTGGACAGGCGCGACCCACAATTTTATTGCCGATCGCGAAGCTAAGCGGTAGGACTAATATTGGAGAAGAGCCCAAGTCGTATGAAGGCGGTGAACTCGAGGCCAAGCGGATCTCCGGACAAGCAAAGGGTTCCCCATCAAGATCGGGACATGGGCAGCAGACTTGATGGCGGTGCCATTGGGCGACTTCAAGTGATTCTCGGAATGGAGTTTATGCACGCACAAAGTTGGTGCCAATACCGTTCTGAACTTCTTGTGTCTAATGGGAGGCGATGATCCTGCATGGTTCCAGTTTCTCGGTAGGAACCAAGGACGAACAACAAATATCGGCTTTACAATTGAAGAAAGGGGTGCGAAAAGGTGAATTAACCTTTTAGCTACTATGAAGCTAGAGACACTTGACGGGAGGCCATTCAGAACGCCATTGTGGCGAACATCCCGAAGGAGTTCTCGGATGTGATGCCAAAAGAGTTGCCGAGAACTCTACCACCACGCAGGCGTGGATCATCGATTGTGGAGCGAGTTAAGCCTCCGAGACCACCATACCGCATGGCCCCTCGAGTTGGCGAATTGAGGCAGTTAGATGAACTGCTAAGCGGTGGTCTCATCCGGTTCAAGCACCTTTCGAGCTCCGGTCCTCTTCGGAAGAAACAAGATGGGAGCCTCCGATTATGCATTGATTATCGAGCCCTCAATAAGATGACGGTGAAGAACAAGGACCCTATCCCACTCATCGCGGACTTGTTCGATCAATTGGGCAAGGCAAAGTACTTCTCCAAACGCGACCTTGGTCGGTATTGGCAGTGCGCATCGCGAAGGTGATGAGGCGAAGACTACCTATGTGACCGGTATGGAGCATTCGAGTTTTGGTGATGCCTTTCGCTTAACCAACGTTACCACATTTTGCACTCTCATGAATCATTGTTCAAAGAATATCGGATAAGTTTGTGGTCGTCTACTTAGACGACATCGTCTATAGCCAAACACTTGAGGAGCATGTTAGACACCTCCGAACAATTTTCAAAGTTCTCGGGAGAACACCTTATTCGTGAAGAGGGAAAAGTGCTACCGCCCAAACAGATTTTATTCTTGGGGCATCGAATTGGGAATGGGTCCATTCGAATGGACAAGGCTAAGGTGCAAGGTGGTGGTGGCGAACAGAAGAAGGTGCGAGTTGAGATCCTTCCTTGGGTTTGTCAACTATTATCGGCGCTTCATAGCTGGATATTCGACCTTGCCCACGGAGTTGCTAAAAAGGAGCGATCCAGAGATGGTCGGATAAATGTGAGGCATTTCAAGACCAAGCTGTGTTAGAAGAACTGTACTCAGTTGCGGACTATGGAAAGTCTTTTGAAGTCCATACCGATGCTTGACTTTGCTATTGGAGGAGTTCTTATGCGGAGGGTCATCCGGTGGCCTCACAGTCGCAAGCTCAACGAGCGGCGATATCCTGTACATGAGAAGGAGATGACGGTAGTCCACGTCACGAGTGTGGCGACACTACCTTCAGGAGCACCATTTGTGCTAAGGATCGACAATGTCGCATTGAGTTACTTTCAAACTCAAAAGAAACTCTCCCCAAAGCAAGCACGATGGCGGGACTTCTTGGCTGAGTTCGACATGGTGATGGAGTACAAACCCGGAAAAGCAAATGTCGTGGCGATGCATTGAGTCGGAAAGTGGAGCTAGTGAATGCTATACTGGCGGGTGGAGGCCAAGCAAGTCAATTGCGCTCAACTTTCTTTCCGGGATCGGGGTTGGGGCAGAGATCCTCAAGCGGTGGCTCGATACAACTCATTAAAGAGGGCAAGGCACGACGATTTTGGGTCCAGGAGGGACTCATCTACACCAAGGGAATAGAGTTTATGTCCCAGCGGATAACTTGAGGCGTGAACTCTTGAAAGAGTGTCACGATTCCCTTTGGCTGGACATCCGGTATCCACCGAACAATGGCTCTCGTGGAGAGGGCCTTCTATTGGCCAAAGATGGGGACGGATGTGGAGGAATATATTCGAACATGCCTTACTTGTCAGGACAAGATAGAGCGGCGCTGGGACTTTTGGAACCTGCCGTGCGAAAGGCCATGGGAGAGCATTTCTTTGGACGCATATCAAGCTTGCCCATGAGGGGGACTTGGATCGATACTGTGGTAGTTGACCGATTTTCAAGTATGCAACATTCATTGCTGCACCCTACATTGCTCAGCGGAGGAGGCGGCTAAGTTGATGATGACGAATGTGGTTAAGTATTGGGGAGTCTCACACAACATTATTAGTGATCGGGATTCTCGGTTCCTGGGATGATTCTGGACTGAGTTGTTCAAGTTATTGGGGTCTAAATTATACTTCTCCATAAGCCTCCACCCTCAAACGGACGGCCAAATAGAAAAAATTAACTCGCTCTTGGAGCAATATCTTGACTACGTGAGTGCCAACCAACGGATTGGGTGAAGGTTGGACATCGCCCGGTTCTCCTATAACTTGCGGAGCTCTGCATCCAACAAGAGCCCATTTGAGATTATTACGGGACAACCATCAACTCCTCATACCACAGTTATTGGTTATACAGGAGTAGCCCATCAGCCTATCACTTAAGGGAATGGCATCGTAATGCAGATATTGCGGGCTTACTTGGAGAAGGCGGCCAAAAGATGAAGAAGTGGCGGACTTGGGAAGGCGACCACAAGAATTTAAAGTTGGTGACATGGTGTTGGTGAAGCTCCAACCAGCATCACTCCAATTCTTTAGACACAAAGTGCATAAAGGATTGATGCAAGTATGAAGGGCCTTTCCCAATCATCAACGGGGCAATGTCTCATACAAGTTGCAACCGCCGGCATGGTTCGAATTCACAATGTCTTCCATGCGAGCAACTTGAAAGCCTACCACTCGGATCCGCGAGATGATTCCCGAAATGTTCCAACTCGACTACCCCCACGAGCCTCTTACGAAAGCGAGTTGAAACTATTCTAGCGGATCGTATAATAAAGCTACCCAATGGGCGCAACATATAGAGTACTTGGTGAAGTGGCAAAAGCTTCCTCAAGCGAAGCTAGTTGGGAGCGAAGATGCCCTACGACATGAAGAAGCTCGCATCAAAGCCTACCAACAAGCGTCGACGAGGGCGTCGACAGTTTAAGTGGGGGAGAATGTCACGAACGGTCGTCGCTCAACCGTAATGCCTTTGCTCCTTGAACCGTTCGTCACTTTTTCTTGCTTGTACATATGTTTGGCAGCTTGTTTTGCCTTGAGTTTACATGTTTTTACCTAAGAAATATGAGCGAAAGTAGTGTAGAAGGCTGCAGAACGATCGCTCACTGCGCGGAGCCAAAACAGCCCCATTTTTGGGTCTTTTTCATGTGCCACGACAACCTTTTTGAGCGGTGCGAAATGTCAGCCATTTCAGCACCTTGGAACCCCCCGGGTGGCACCGGGCTGGATGGGGTTCCGGGTATATGTCGGGCGTAGGCATTCATCAGCAATTGAACTTGTCTTGCGTCCGATACCTTGGGAGCCATCGTTTGTGGACTTGTGACCGTTCCTACAACCCTCCAAAGTCCTATTTCGCTCTCTTTCTCTCTTTTCTTTGCTGCTCTCAAGGTGTTCGATAAATTGCTTATACAGCTTTCCGCTTTGCGAGACGTCGGGACATGTCCGTCGCTCGCTTCTGAATTAATCAACTTCTTCTTTGTATATCCTACGGGACCTTAAGAGGTTGTAAAAGGGCTGACCCTTTGCGGACAGGAAAAGCATTGGGCGTTTCATGACTTAGGCAATCCCAGCTAAGTCCGGAATAGTGAGCAAGGTTGCTCTACGACTTAGGCAATTTCAGCTAAGTCTTCGGGGGGGCCGCGAGGGTGCCGCACGGCTTAGGCAAACTTTAGCTAAGCCCGTGACAATACGCTAATGACTAAGGCTTTCATCCAATACAAGTTTCGATGCACACACAAAGACCCACTTCTACGGTACTACGGCATTCACTCCTTGAATCCATAGCCCTTCTTCTTGTTGTGTTGTACACCAAAGTGGAGCTCCTAGTAACTCCTGATCATACCTCCGTATGATCTTTGTCCCTCACGGGACAAGATTGCCTGTATTGCATTGCCACGAACTATTCCACCACGATCCGCTGTACCATGTCGCCTCGTGGTGACATCTCCATTGCATACAGATTCTCATGTGATGAACTCGGACTACGACTTCTCCATGTGTGGCCTCTGCCAACACATCGTAGGGCCTCTGCCATCTCCGACTTTTAGTTCACTCCCTTGGCAATTCCCCTTCGTCCCCCCCCCCACTCCTGGGTTACACTTGGACGAAGCATAGCTCTAGGACAGTCCATCGCCTAAGAGCTCCTGAAGTCCCCTGACTTCGCTAGAGTGGGTGCACCATTGTCTAGATCTTGGCCCTCTATCCCCTACCAGCATAATCTTGCTCTGCACCTCTTGTTCCTGGCAACTTGAATGGCAACACTGTGGCATATTCTTCAAGAGTACCCACCTCTGCTTCCTCTTGCCCCGTACTAAGGTCTCATGATCCTAACTTTGCCTCCGCAAGTTGAATCACCTTAGTTACTCCATCAAATGCATCTCTGAGGTAGCTTGCATGTGCCTTGAAGCTCCCTTCATCTTTGGCGCCATGCAAAATAAGTCTGTCCCATCAAAATGAAGAACCCATGGAACAACATGATCCCACTCTTGCCTCTAAAAGAGTTCATGCCCTTGACCTCTGTCTAAGGAAAGCTCTGTGCCTCCGCTCTATGTTCCATCTTCTATATCGACTCCCTTCACGCGGCTTGGATACTTTACCGAGTTCCACCAAAGTCGCACTGCTCCTCGATTTGCATTGAGTTGATAGTGGCCCTCACGTCTACCATTCCACGGGTCAGCCCTCTGTTGAGTTCGATTTCTGCATCGACTCTAAGTGTGCCTTCATATAATGTTGCCTTGGATTGCTCCTCCACTTGATCTCAAAATGCATCCACTAATGCATTCCCTCCATCGAGATCATGCGATAACTCTTCGTCGCTCACTCGGTCCATTGAGCTTTGTGGAGATATAGCCTTGAGGAACTCTTCCTCAATATGTGCAATCTGTTGCATATGATTCTCCCACTAGAGAACTAGGACTTATCCCTCTTGGATATCTGTCCTGCTGGAGTAACTTTTCTCTTTACATACTTTCCCTTGGAAGTTTCGGAGACCACCATCCCCTTTGGACTACTCCGTCTTGCTGAACTTGTGCTTTGTTCTGCCCCCTCAAATGTACTTGTTAGATTGTGACCCTTCTCCAATACAGTCTCCACAGCACCCTTCAAGGTCTAGCAACATGCTGAACTTGTTACACATTTCAGCTGCCTACGGACATATCCTTCCCATATCGAAGAGAAAGTTCTGATGCTCCATGGCGCCGAGTTCTAATTGCGCCTTGGGATGGCCACGAACACTCCGTCAACCATGTACAAGCCTTTGCATGAGTTCCGAATCCTTCAAGTTAGCAATTCCCCTCACCTCTATGAGCTTTGCACAACTCTTGCGATCATTACACAACACCTCTCACCTTGCACGGTCTCATCTTTCACCAAGTGCACTGCTTTGCCTTGAGCACCGTCCAGTTTGGTTGCTAACATTGAGCTATAGCTCGAACTCAACCATCCCAATCTTTGTGTGCTACGCATTCTTCTTCGCTTGCTTGTCCTCGTGGTGCCTCTCGCGCAAAGGGGTTGGCCATTCCTTGAAAGCCAAACCAGGATGCCCGCTCCTCTGAGTGACTCCTTTCCCTACATCTCAATGTTCACTCCCCCCAAATGGTTACGCGTGCTAGCTATCCTCCACGTAGCCTAGCTAGGTCCCCCACGTTTGTATGGCAAGTGTTTCTGCATGTGCTTGTCCCGCTCTGATACCATATTGTCACGAGCTTAGCTGATTTTGCCTAAGCCGTGCGGCACCCATGCGTGTCTGTATGCATAGGTCAGCCCTCCTCGAGATCTCCTAAAGTCCCATAGACATACAAAAAGAGAAAACGGGCCATAAGAAGCAATTCCCACGGGATCCACAAGCAACTGCTCAAGAAAACACTTTATAAAGTCAAAATATAAATTACACCCATGGACGTTACAAACTCAGAGAGGTTGCACACAAAGGATAATGGTCAATTACAGACCGAAGTCCCCACAAGTGCTTATAAGACACACTTATATTTACAAGCCAAACTTAGCCATAAAGCAAATCAAACTAGGGTCAATCTCATCAGCCGCTTCTTGTTGTACAAGATATGTACCTAAACCGAAGGACACGGACTAACACAAGCATTTCATCGAACACCTTATTTACATTATTGTCTGTGACATCTCAATCTTTATGCGCTACACATTCTTCTTCGCTTGCTTATCCTCGTGGTGCCTCTTACGTAAAGGGTTGGTCATTTCTCTGAATGCCCAAACGAGGTTGTCTGCTCCTCTGAGCGACTCTTTTCCCTACATCTCAATATCTATTTTTCCCAAATGGTTACGAGTGCTGGCTGTTCCCCATACAGCCATGCTAGGTCCCTCATGTTTGTTTGGTGAGTATTTTTTTGTGTGCTTATTCTGTTTTAATACCATAATGTCATGGGCTTAACTGATTTTGCCTAAGCTGTCCGACACCCATGCATGTCTATCCATAAAGGTCAGCCTTCCCTGATATCTCCTAGAGTCACTTAGACTTACAAAAGAGAAAACGGTCCAGAAGAAGCAATTCCAATAAGATCCACAAGTAATTGCTCAAGCAAATACTTTATAAAGCCAATACAAATTATACCCATGGATATTATAACTCAGAAAGATAATAGTCCATTACATACTGAAGTCTCCACAAGTGCTTACAAGATACACTCGTATTTATAAATCAAAATCGGCCACAAAGTAAACCAAACTAGGGCTACTAAGCTTACTACAAGCTCACTACTTGCTCTACAAGGTATATACACAAACCGAAGGACACGGACAAACATGAGCATTTCATCGAACACCTTGTTTATATTATTGTTCGTGATAATATGGTGGATGCTTCAGTGAATAAGGATTGGATGAAAATCCAATTAACCCCTATTCTCATTAGATGAGACCATATGCTAATCGGCTGATAGGACTCTAGCAGGATTGAGTCCTAATCACTTATAAGTAATCAATAAGAACACCGTGAGATTGTAATAAAACCCCACCTAGTCACTTCTATCCTATAAAGAAGTATGGCTAGGGGTTTATTTTGGGGCCTTAGGGCTTAGTAGTCGATGCCCCCTTTAATAGTCGGCTAATGTTTCCCCCTGCTTAGGTCGGCTACAGAGCCAACATAGCCGTCACCTGTTCCCTCTAAGGCAGGTAGGCTATAGAAGGGGCAAAAGGGTAATTATAGACATATAGGTCCGATGGATTCGATCCCCCTGTTGTCACGGGCTTAGCTGATTTGCCTATATTGTGCGACACCCATGCGTGTCCGTCCACACGAGTCAACCCTCCCCAAGATCTCCTAGAGTCCCTTGGACTTACAAAAGAGAAAATGGGCCAGAAGAAGCAATTCACACGGGATCCATAAGCAACTACTCAAGCAAACACTTTATAAAGCCAAATACAAATTACACCCATCGACATTACAAACTTAGAGAGGTTGTACACAAAGGATAATGGTCCATTACAAACCGAAGTCCCCACAAGTGCTTATACGACACATTTGTATTTATAAGCCAAACTTGGCCATAAACCAAATCAAACTAGGGCTGCTAAGCCTACTGCAAGCCTGCTTCTTGTTGTACAAGATATGTACCTAAATCGGAGGACATAGACAAATATAAGCATTTCATCGAACACCTTGTTTACATTGTTGTCCGTGATATTCTCCCCCACTTATTCCTTCGACGTCCTCGTCGAAGCCACTAGACGCTGCATCTCCTCGCATTCTGTTGAATCTTCAATCTTCTGCTTTGGTTGCAACATGCCCCTTTAGCTCCTAGCCGCTCTCCGTCGCTGTTGTTGACTAGTTGAACTCTGATCCGCCATGCTGCTTCAACTCACTAATGACTGAATCTGGTGTGAGGTTGGTTGAGTTGTGTTGATCCTTGTTGGTTCTCGCGGATCCCTCTGATGAAGGAAAAGACCTGCCTTATTATGCACAAGCATCGCAGTATACTCATATTGCTTGAACTGGGTAGATACTTGTTGGAGGTTTAACAAGCATCGTCTCGCAGACTTTGAAGTTTTTAAGGTCCTTCCTCCATAATGTTTGCCCATTGAGCTTTCTTCCACTGTTAGTTGTCACTTTCAAGTATGTTCGCATCACTCTCGCTTTCGATTAGTCAATTGGGAAATGTAGTAAATCTACTTTCAGTAGTACTGATCACCAATGGTGAGGATTTGACAACTATTATCTTCTATAAGCTTTCTTTGAAGGGTCACTGAACTTATGCAGAACTCCTCTGCTGGATAGATAAGAGACTGGGATACTTGACTTCACCCATTCTCTTCGTAGTTAAGAAGGTAAGGTTACTTGGCTTCGCTCACCTCCTTGAGTTAAGAGAATTGGAGTACTCAGTTTCGCCCATTCTCTCGAGTTGAGAAGGCAAAGGTTACTCGATTTCGCCTGCCTTCTCGAGTTTGTACTTCATGCATTGAGCTGATTACTAACATCCGCTCGCTCTTTGCTCACACTTATGAAGCACTTGAAGTGTTTGCACTCCTTGCTGTCACGGGCTTAGCTGATTTTGCCTAAGCCGTGCGGCACCCATGCGTGTCCGTCCGCCAAAGTCAGCCCTCCCCGAGATCTCCTAAAATCCCGCAGACTTACAAAAGGAGAAAACGGGCCAGAAAAAGTAATTTCCACGGGATCCACAAGCAACTGCTCAAGAAAAACACTTTATAAAGCCAAAATACAAATTACACCCATGGACATTACAAACTCAAAGAGGTTGCACACAAAGGATAATGGTCTACTACAGACTGAAGTCCCCAGAAGTGCTTATAAGACACACTTGTATTTACAAGCCAAACTTGGCCATAAAGCAAATCAAACTATGGCTTCCAAGCCTACTGCAAGCCCACTTCTTGTTGTACAAGATATGTACCTAAACCGAAGGACACAGACTAACACAAGCATTTCATCGAACACCTTGTTTACATTGTTGTCCGTGACATTCTCCCCCACTTATTCCTTCGACGTCCTCGTCGAAGCCACTGTAGACGCTGCATCTCCTCGCATTCTGCTGAATCTTTAATCTTCTGCTTTGGCTGCAACACGCCCCTTTGGCTCCTAGCCGCTCTCCGCCGCTGTTGTTGAGTAGTCGAACTCCAATCCGCCATGCTGCTTCAACTCACCAATGACTGAATCTGGTGTGGGGTTGGCTGAGTTGTGCTGATCCTTGTTGGTTCTCGCGGATCCCTCTGATGAAGGAAAAGACCTGCCTTATTATGTGCCAGTATCGCAGTATACTCATATTGCTTGAACTGGGTAGATGCTTGTTGGAGCTTTAACGAGCATCGCCTCACAGACTTTGAAGTTTTTAAGGTCCTTTCTCTATAATGTTTGCCCATTGAACCTTCTTCCACTGTTAGTTGTCACTTCCAAGTATGTTCGCATCACTCCCTCTTAGTCAATGGGGAAATGAAGTGGAAAAACTACTCTCAATAGTACTGATCACCAATGGTGAGGATTTGACAACCATTGTCTTCCATAAGCTTTGTTTGAAGGGTCACTGAACTGGTGCAGAGCTCCCCTGCTTGGATAAGTTAGAGAACTGGGATACATGACTTCACCCATTCTCTTCATAGTTGAGAAGGTAAGGTGGCTTCTCTCACCTCCTCGAGTTAGGAGAACTGGGGTACTCGGTTTCGCCCATTCTCTCGAGTTGAGATGGCAAAGGTTACTCAATTTCGCCTGGCAAAGGTTACTTGATTTCGCCTGCCTCCTCGAGTTTGTACTTCATGCATTGAGCTGGTTACTAACATTCGCCTGCTCTTTGCTCACACTTCTGAAGTACTTGAAGTGGTTGCACTCCTTGCGTTGGGTTAGCTACTGTGATTCACCTTCCCACTGCCATTGAACTTCTGGAATGCAAGAAGTTTTGCTCGAAAGTATAAAAAGTTTACTTGGCTTCACTCACCTCCTCGATTTAAGAGAACTGGGGTACTCGGTTTCGCCCATTCTCTCGAGTTGAGAAGGCAAAAGTTACTCAATTTCGCCTGGCAAAGGTTACTGGATTTCGCTTGCCTCCTCGAGTTTGTACTTCATGCATTGAGCTGGTTACTAACAATCGCCTGCTCTTTGCTCACACTTCTAAAGCACTTGAAGTGGTTGCACTCCTTGCGATGGGTTAGCTACTGTGATTCACCTTCCCACTACCATTGAACTTCTGGAATGCAAGAAGTTTTGCCCGAAAAGAGCAAAAGTTCACCCAACTTGGAGTTACCCAACTTGGAGTCCCCCAACTTAGAGTAAGTCTTTGATAGGTCTGGTCGCCTTTGGGATTATACCGTCTTCTCCATCACCTTTGCCGCCTACTCCTCTTGAGTAGAAAGGTGCACCATGTCTTGCCTACTTGTTCTGGTCGAGCACTCCTGCATCAACCCGAAGTCCCTTAATTTTGGCTATCTGGATGAGAAGCCCATCGACATCGGTCTTATGAAGTTTCTTGGCCTCTGACCTTCTACCTCGTCTTGGTACTTGGAGTTTACCTCTGTATTCTCCACCTCCTTGGCCCCTTTTACGACCAATGTTGTCCCTTCATTAGAGCAAGGGATCGATGACTTCACGGAAGTCCCGCATCTGCTGTACCATGGCGCTGCCAAGCCCATAGCACTACTATCTGTTACCTTGCATCTTCATCCCTTCCTTCGCGATCGGTAGATCTGCCTCTGTGGCACTGTGGAGCTCCTCCGAGTCCACCTCCTCTCTAACCGACGCTTTTCTTTTGGGTAGCTGAGCCCCGTTGGACTCGTCGTCGCTTCCTCGCCCCTTTCGACCACCTGCTTGGACACCACTATGTCCTCCTAGTAGTTCTCCTTGGTCGATGGAGAGACAGACTGCAACTCTCATGCATGGCCTCCGCCATCTTGTTGCGGGGCTCGCGCCGATTCTGTTCTCCTTAGCTTCCTTGGTAGCAACGTTCGCTTACTCGGCTTTGTCCTCTGACTTGCCGGGCTCCCTTAAGCGAATGTGAGCACTGAAGTAGTCCAACTCTCCAACTGCTCTGATTAATCAAGTCCCCTCCATAGGACTCACTTGTACTTGCAATCTGACTACTCTCTCAGTGGTACACAGCCCCCATATGCTGATGACCAAGGCTTTCATCTGATGCAAGCTTCGATGCATACACGTGGAAGACCCGCCTCTGCGGTACTGTGGCATTCACTCCTTGAATCCACAGCCCTTCTTGCCGTTGCATGGTTCACCGAAGTGGAGCTCCCAGCAGCTCGATCATTCACATGATCATGTCCCGCTCCATGGGACTCACTGGTACGTGCACTTGGACTTCTTCCTCGGTGGTATACAGCTCCCATATGCTGATGACTAAGGCTTTCATCCAATGCAAGCTTTGATGCACACACGAAGACCTGCCTCTGCGGTACTACGACATTCACTCCTTGAATCCATAGCCCTTCTTCTTGTTGTGTTGTACACCAAAGTGGAGCTCCCAGTAACTCCTGATCATACCTCCGCATGATTTTTGTCCCTCACGGGACAAGATTGTCTGTATTGCATTGCCACGAACTATTCCACCACGATCCGCTGCACCATATCGCCTGCTAGTGACATCTCCATTGCATACAGATTCTCGTGTGATGAACTCCGACTACGACTTCTCCACGTGTGGCCTCTGCCAACATCGTAGGGCCTCCGCCATCTCTGATTTTTAGTTCGCTCCCTTGGCAATTCCCCTTCGTCCCCCACTCACAGGTTACACAGAAAGCATAGCTCTAGGAGCCTAGTAGCTCCTGAAGTCCCCTGACTTCGCTAGAGTTGGTGCACCATTGTCTGGATCTTGGACCTCTATCCCCTACCAACACAATCTTGCTATGCACCTCCTATTCTTGACAACTTGAATGGCAACATTGTGGCATATTCTTCAAGAGTACCCGCCTCTACGTCCTCTTGCCCGTACTAAGGTCTCATGATCCTAACTTTGCCTCCGCAAGTTGAATCACCTTAGTTACTCCATCAAATGCATCTCTTAGGTGCATGTGCCTTGAAGCTCCCTTCGTCTTTGGCACCATGCAGGATGAGTCTGCTTCGTCAGAATGAAGAACCCATAGAACGACATGATCCAACTCTTGCCTCTGCAAGAGTTCATTTCCTTGACCTTTGTCTAAGGAAAGCTCCGTGCCTCCGCTCCATGTTCCATCTTCTATGTCGACTCCCTTCATGCGGCTTGGATACTTCACCGAGTTCCACACAAGTCGCTCTACTCCTCGATTTGCACTGAGTTGATAGTGGCCCTCACGTCCACTATTCCACGGGTCAGCCCTCTGTTGAGTTCGATTTCTGCCACGACTCTAAGTGTGCCTTCAGATGATGTTGCCTTGGATTGCTCCCCCACTTGATCTCGAAATACATCTACTAATGCATTACCTCCTTCGAGATCATGCGACAACTCTTCGTCGCTCACTCGGTCCGTTGAGCTTTATGGAGATATAACCTTGAGAAACTCTTCCTCAATATGCGATCATTACATGATTCTCCCACTAGAGAACTAGGACTTATCCATCCTAGATATCTGTCCTGCTGGAGCAACATTTCTCTTTACTTACTTCCCACTGGAAGTTTCGGAGACCATCATCCCCTTTGGACTACTCCGTCTTACTGAACTTGTGCTTTGTTCTGCCCCCACAAATGTACTTGCTAGATTACGACCCTTCTCCAATCGGTCTCCCGCACCCTTCAAGGTCTAGCAACATGCTGAATTTGTTGCACATTTCAGCCACCTACGGACATATCCTTTCTATGTTGAAGAGAAAGTTTTGATGCTCCATGGCGCCGAGTTCTAATCGCGCCTTGGGATGGCCATGAACACTCCGTCATCCGTGTACAAGCCCATGCATGAGTTCTGAATCCTTCGAGTTAGCAATTCCTCTCACCTCTGTGAGCTTTGCACAACTCTTTCGGTCGTTACACAACACCTCCCACCTTGCACGGTCTCATCTTTCACCAAGCGCCCTGCTTTGCCTTAAGTACCGTCAAGTTTGGTTGCCAACGTCGAGCTATAGCTCAAACTCAACCATCCCAATCTTTGTGTGCTACGCATTCTTCTTCGCTTGCTTGTCCTCGTGGTGCCTCTCGCAAGGGTCGGCTATTCCTTGAATGCCAAACCAGGATGCTCGCTCCTCTGCGACTCCTTTCCCTACATCTCAATGTTTCCCCAAGCGGTTGCGGCGTGCTAGTCCTCCACACCTAGCTAGGTCCCCCACATTTGTATGGCAAGTGTTTTTGCGTGTGCTTGTCGCTCGATACCACATTGTCACGGGCTTAGCTGATTTTGCCTATGCGGCACCCATGTGTGTCCGTCCGCAAAAGTCAGCCGTCCCGAGATCTCCTAACATCCCGCAGACTTACAAAAGGAGAAAACGGGCCAGAAAAAATAATTTCCACGGGATCCACAAGCAACTGCTCAAGAAAAACACTTTATAAAGCCAAAATACGAATTACGCCCATGGATATTCAAAACTCAGAGAGGTTGCACAGAAAGGATAATGGTCCACTACAGACCGAAGTCCCCACAAGTGCTTATAAGACACACTTGTATTTACAAGCCAAACTTGGCCATAAAGCAAATCAAACTAGGGCTTCCAAGCCTACTGCAAGCCCACTTCTTGTTGTACAAGATATGTACCTAAACCGAAGGACACGGACTAACACAAGCATTTCATCGAACACCTTGTTTACATTGTTGTCCGTGACATTGCGTTGAGTTGGCAACTGTGATTCGCCTTCTGACTACCATTGAACTTTTGGCATGCAAGAAGTTTTGCTCGAAAAGAGCAAAAAGTTTACCCCAACTTGGAGTAAGTCTTTGATAGATCTGGTCACCTCTGGGATAGTACCGTCTTCTCCATCACCTTTACTGCCTACTCCTCTGAGTAGAAAGGTACAGTACAGACTACAGCTCTCATGCATGGCCTCCACCATCTTGTTGTAGGACTCGTGCCAATTCTGTTCTCCTTAGCTTCCTTGGTAGCAATGTTCGCTTACTCGGTCTTATCCTCTGACTTGCCGAGCTCCCTTAAGCGAATGTGAGCACTGAAGCAGTCCAACTCTCCAACTACTCCGATTATACCTTAGTATAATCAAGTCCCCTCCATGGGACTCACTGGTACTTGCAATCTGACTACTCCCTCGGTGGTACACAGCCCCCATATGCTGACAACCAGGGCTTTTATCTGATGCAAGCTTCGATGAATAAACACGAAAGACCCACCTCTATGGTACTGTGGCATTCACTCCTTGAATCCACAACCCTTCTTGTTGTTGCATTGTTTACTGAAGTGGAGCTCCCAGTAGCTCCTGATCATCCACATGATCATGTCCCCCTCCATGGGACTCACTAGTACTTGCACTTGGACTTCTTCCTCGGTGGTATACAGCTCCCATACTGTCACGGACAACAATGTAAACAAGGTGTTCGATGAAATGCTTGTGTTAGTCCATGTCCTTCGGTTTAGGTACATATCTTGTACAACAAGAAGCGGGCTTGAAGTAGGCTTGGAAGCCCTAGTTTGATTTGCTTTATGGCCAAGTTTGGCTTGTAAATACAAGTGTGTGTCTTATAAGCACTTATGGGGGATCGGTCTGTAGTGGACCATTATCCTTTGTGTGCAACCTCTCTGAGCTTGTAATGTCCATGGGTGTAATTTGTATTTTGGCTTTATAAAGTGTTTTTCTTGAGCAGTTGCTTGTGGATCCCGTGGAAATTATTTTTTCTGGCCCGTTTTCTCCTTTTGTAAGTCTGTGGGATTTTAGGAGATCTCGGGGAGGGCTGACCTTTGCGGACGGACACGCATGGGTGCCGCACGGCTTAGGCAAAATCAGCTAAGCCCGTGACAATGTGGTATCAGAGCGGGACAAGCACGCGCAGAAACACTTGCCATATAAATGTGGGGGACCTAGCTAGGTTGTGGAGGACAGCACGCAACCGCTTAGGGAAAGCGGACATTGAGATGTAGGGAAAGGAGTCGCTCGAGGAGCGGCATCCTGGTTTGGCATTCAAGGAATAGCCAACCCCTTTGCGCGAGAGGCACCACGAGGACAAACAAGCGAAGAAGAATACGTAGCACACAAAGATTGGGATGGTTGAGTTTGAGCTATAGCTCGACGTTGGCAACTAAACTTGACGGTGCTTAAGGCAAAAGGCGGTGCTTAGTGAAAGATGAGACCGTGCAAGGTGGGATGTGTTGTGTAACGACCGAAAAGTTATGCAAAGCTCACAGAGGTGAGGGAATTGCTAACTCAAGGATTCGGAACTCATGCAAGGGCTTGTACACGGATGATGAGTGTTCGTGGCCATCCCAAGGCGCGATTAGAACTCGCGCCATGGAGCATCGAACTTTCTTCAACATGGAAAGGATATGTCCGTAGGTGGCTGAAATGTGCAACAAATTCAGCATGTTGCTAGACCTTGAAGGGTGCGTGAGACTGTGGAGAAGGGTCGCAATCTAGCAAGTACATTTGTGGGGCGTAACAAAGCTTGAGTTCAGCAAGACGGAGTAGTCCAAAGGGGATGATGGTCTCCGAAACTTTCAGTGGGAAGTATGTAAAGAGAAAAGTTGCTCCAGCAGGACAGATATCCAGGAGGGATAAGTCCTAGTTCTCTAGTGGGAGAATCATGTGCAACGGACTGCACATATTAAGGAAGAGTTTCTCAAGGTTATATCTTCATAAAGCTCAACGGACCGAGTGAGCGACGAAGAGTTGTCGCATGATCTCGAAGGAGGTAATGCATTGGTGGATGCATTTCGAGATCAAGTGAGGGAGCAATCCAAGGCAACATCATATGAAGGCACACTTAGAGTCGAGGCAGAAATCGAACTCAACAGAGGGCTGACCCGTGGAATGGTGGACGTGAGGGCCACTATCAACTCAGTGCAAATCGAGGAGCAGAGCGACTTGGGTGGAACTCGGTGAAGTATCCAAGCCGCATGAAGGGAGTCGACATAGAAGATGGAACATGGAGCGGAGGCACAGAGCTTTCCTTAGACAGAGGTCAAGGGCATGAACTCTTGTAGAGGCAAGAGTGGGATCATGTCGTTCCATGGGTTCTTCATACTGATGGGACAGACTTATTTTGTATGGTGCCAAAGATGAAGGGAGCTTCAAGGCACATGCAAGCTACCTCAGAGATGCATTTGATGGAGTAACTAAGGTGATTCAACTTGCGGAGGCAAAGTTAGGATCATGAGACCTTAGTACGGGCAAGAGGACGCAGAGGGTACTCTTGAAGAATATGCCAGTTGTTGCCGTTGTCAGGAACAAGAGGTGCATAGCAAGATTGTGCTGGTAGGGGATAGAGGCCCAAGATCAAGACAATGGTGCACCCACTCTAGCGAAGTCAGGGGACTTCAGGAGCTACTAGGCGACGGACTGTCCTAGAGCTATGCTTCGTCCAAGAGTAACCCAGGAGTGAGGGGGACGAAGGGGAATTGCCAATTGAGCGAACTAAAAGTCGGAGATGGCAGAGGCCCTACGATGTGTTGGCAGAGGCCACACGTGGAGAAGTCGTAGTCCGAGTTCATCACACGAGAATCTGTATGCAATGGAGATGTCACCAGGAGGCGACATGGTGCAGCGGATCGTGGTGGAATAGTTCGTGGCAATGCAATACAGGCAATCTTGTCCCGTGAGGGACAAAATCATGCGGAGGTATGATCAGGAGTTACTGGGAGCTCCACTTTGGTGTACGACACAACAAGAAGAAGGGCTATGGATTCAAGGAGTGAATGTCGTAGTACCGCAGAGGCGGGTCTTCGTGTGTGCATCAAAGCTTGCATTGGATGAAAGCCTTAGTCATCAGCATATGGGAGCTGTATACCACCGAGGAAGAAGTCCAAGTGCACGTACCAGTGAGTCCCATGGAGGGGGACATGATCATGTGAATGATCAGGAGCTGCTGGGAGCTCCACTTCGGTGAACAATGCAACGGCAAGAAGGGCTGTGGATTCAAGGAGTGAATGCCACAGTACCGCAGAGGCGGGTCTTCCGTGTGTATGCATCGAAGCTTGCATCAGATGAAAGCCTTGGTCAGCATATGGGGGCTGTGTACCACCGAGGGAGTAGTCAGATTGCAAGTACCAGTGAGTCCCATGGAGGGGACTTGATTAATCGGAGCAGTTGGAGAGTTGGACTGCTTCAGTGCTCACATTCGCTTAAGGGAGCCCGGCAAGTCAGAGGACAAGGCCGAGTAAGCGAACGTTGCTACCAAGGAAGCTAAGGAGAACAGAATCGACGAGCCTTGCAACAAGATGGCGGAGGCCATGCATGAGAGTTGCGTCTGTCTCCATCGACCAAGGAGAACTGCTAGGAGGACACAGTGGTGTCGGCGGTGGTCGAAAGGGGCGAGGAAGCGACGAGTCCAACAGGCTCGCTACCCAAAAGAAAAGCGTTAGAGAGGAGGTGGACTGAGGAGCTCCAGCCTGAGGCAGATCTACCAATCGCGGAGGAAGGGATGAAGATGCAAGGTAACGGATAGTAGTGCTATGGGCTTGGCAGCGCCATGGTACCGCAGATGCGGGACTTCCGTGAAGTCATCGATCCCTTGCTCTCATGAAGGGACAGCATTGGTCGTAAAAGGGGCCAAGGAGGTGGAGAGTGCAGAGGCAAACTCCAAGTACCAAGACGAGGCAGAAGGGCAGAGGCCAAGAAACTTCATAAGACCGATGTCGATGTGCTTCTCATCCAGATAGCCGAAATTAAGGGACTTCGGGTTGATGCAGGAGTGCTCGACCAAGGAACGAAGTAGGCAGTACATGGTACTGTACCTTTCTACTCAAGAGGAGTAGGCGGCAAAGGTGATGGAGAAGACGGTACAATCCCAAAGGCGACCAGATCTATCAAAGACTTACTCCAAGTTGGGGGACTCCAAGTTGGAGTAAACTTTTTGCTCTTTTCGGGCAAAACTTCTTGCATTCCAGAAGTTCAATAGCAGTGGGAAGGCGAATCACGAGCTAACCCAACGCAAGGAGTGCAACCACTTCAAGTGTGAGCAAAGCAGAGCGAATGTTAGTACCACCAATGCATGAAGTACAAACTCGAGGAGGCAGGAGAAATCAAGTAACCTTTGCCAGGCGAAATTGAGTAACCTTTGCCTTCTCAACTCGAGAGAATGGGCGAAACCGAGTACCCCAGTTCTCTTAACTCGAGGAAGTGAGCGAAGCCAAGCAAACTTTTTACACTTTTCGGGCAAAACTTCTTGCATTCCGAAGTTCAATGGCGTGGGAAGGTGAATCACGAGCTAACCTAACGCAAGGAGTGCAACCACTTCAAGTGCTTGAAGTGTGAGCAAAGAGCGAATGTTAGTACCCATTAATGCATGAAGTACAAACTCGAGGAGGCGAAATCAAGTAACCTTTGCCGAAATTGAGTAACCTTTGCCTTCTTAACTCGAGAGAATGGGCGAAACCGAGTACCCCAGTTCTCTTAACTCGAGGAGGTGAGAGAAGCCACCTTACCTTCTCAAATATGAAGAGAATGGGTGAAGTCGAGTATCCCAGTTCTCTTACTTATCCAAGCAGGGGAGCTCTGCACAAGTTCAGTGACCCTTCCAAAGAAAGCTTAAGGAAGACAATGGTTGTCAAATCCTCACCGTTGGTGATCACTACTATTGAGAGTAGTTTTTCCACTTCATTTCCCAATTAACTAAGAGGGGAGTGATGCGAACATAATTGGAAGTGACAACTAATAGCGGAAGAAGGTTCAATGGGCAAATATTATAGAGAAAGGACCTTAAAAACTTCAAAGTCTGTGAGACGATGCTCGTTAAAGATCCAACAAGCAGCTACCCAATTCAAGCAATATGAGTATACTACGATACTGGCACATCATAAGGCGGGTCTTTTCCTTCATCAGAGGGATCCGCGAGAACCAACAAGGATCAGCACAACTCAGCCAATCCCACACCAGATTCAGTCATTGGTGAGTTGAAGCAGCATGGCGGATTGGAGTTCGACTACTCAACAATAGCGGTGGAGAGCGGCTAGGAGTCAAAGGGGCGTGTTGCAGCCAAAGAAGAAGATTAAAGATTCAGCAGAATGCGAGGAGATGCAGTCCATCGCCTAGTAGCTCCTGAAGTCCCCTAACTGCGCTAGAGTTGGTGCACCATTGTCTAGATCTTGGGCCTCTATCCCCTACCAGCACAATCTTGCTATGCACCTCCTGTTCCTGACAACTTGAATGGTAACACTATGGCATATTCATTAAGAGTATCTGCCTCTCCGTCCTCTTGCCCCGTACTAAGGTCTTCTAGTCCTAACTTTGCCTCTGCAAGTTGAATCACCTTAGTTACTCCATCAAATGCATCTATGAGGTAGCTTGCATGTGCCTCGAAGCTCCCTTCATCTTTGGCACCATGCAAAATAAGTCTGTCCCATTAGAATGAAGAACCCATGAAACGACATGATCCCGCTCTTGCCTCTACAAGAGTTCATGCGCTTGACCTCTGTCTAAGGAAAGCTCCGTGCCTCCGCTCCATGTTCCATCTTCTATGTCAACTCCCTTCATGCGGCTTGGATACTTCACCGAGTTCCACCCACGTCGCTCCACTCCTCGATTTGTATTGAGTTGATAGTGGCCCTCACATCCACCATTCCACGGGTCAGCCCTCTGTTGAGTTTGATTTCTGCATCGACTCTAAGTGTGCCTTCATTTGATGTTGCCTTGGATTGCTCCCTCACTTGATCTCGAAATGCATCCACCAATGCATTACCTCCTTCGAGATCATGAGATGACTCTTCGTCACTCACTCGGTCTATTGAGCTTTGTTGAGATATAGCCTTGAGGAACTCTTCCTCAATATGTGCAATCCGTTGCATATGATTCTCCCTCTAGAGAACTAGGATTTATCCCTCCTAGATATCTGTCCTACTGGAGCAACATTTCTCTTTACATACTTCTCATTGAAAGTTTCGGAGACCACCATCCCCTTTGGACTACTCCGTGTTGCTGAACTTGTGCCTTGTTCTACCCCCGCAAATGTACTTGCTAGATTGCGACCCTTCTCCAATACAGTCTCCACTGCACCCTTCAAGGTCTAGCAACATGCTGAACTTGTTGCACATTTCAGCCACCTACGAACATATCCTTTCCATGTCGAAGAGAAAGTTCTTATGCTCCATGGCGCCGAGTTCCAATCGTGCCTTGGGATGGCCACGAATACTCTGTCATCCGTGTACAAGCCCTTGTAGAGTTCAGAATCCTTCAAGTTAGCAATTTCCCTCACCTCTGTGAGCTTTGCATAACTCTTTCGGTCGTTACCCAACACCTCCCTCCTTGCACGGTCTCATCTTTCACCAAGCGCCCTGCTTTGCCTTGAGCACCGTCAAGTTTGGTTGTCAACGTCGAGCTATTGCTCGAACTCAACCATCCCAATCTTTGTGTGCTACGTATTCTTCTTTGCTTGCTTGTCCTCGTGGTGCCTCTCGCGCAAAGAGGTTGGCCATTCTTCTGAATGCCAAACCTAGATGCTTGCTCCTCTAAGCGACTCATTTCCCTACATCTCAATGTCCGTTTTTCCCCAAACGGTTGCGCGTGCTGGCTGTCCTCCACACAGCCCAGCTAGGTCCCTCACGTTTGTATGGCAAGTGTTTCTATGTATGCTTGTCCTGCTCTGATACCACATTGTCATAGGCTTAGTTGATTTGCCTAAGTCGTGCGACACCCATGCGTGTCCGTCCACACGGGTCAGCCCTCCCTGAGATCTCCTAGAGTCCCTTAGACTTACAAAAGAGAAAACGGGCTAGAAGAAGTAATTCCCAGAGATGCACAAGCAACTGCTCAAGCAAACACTTTATAAAGCCAAATATAAATTACACCCATGGACATTACAAACTCAGAGAGGTTACACACAAAGGATAATGGTCCATTATAGACCGAAGTCTCCACAAGTTCTTATAAATCACATTTGTATTTACAAGCCAAACTTGGCCATAAAGCAAATCAAACTAGGGTTACTAAGCCTACTGCAAGTCCGCTTCTTGTTGTACAAGATATGTACCTAATCCGAAGGACACGGACAAACACGAGCATTTCATCGAACATCTTGTTTACATTATTGTCCGTGACACTGTACCATATGGGGACTATGATATATTGGCCTAGTAAGTCCATAATCGACGAATCGAGTGAATTATTATGAGGAAAATAATTCACTATATCAGTAGGAGTTCTAATGGGAGAAACTCATTGTCAGCTCGATATCGGGCTTAGAGGGTCACACACATATGATGGATGCTTCAGCAAATAGACGATTGGATGGAGATTCAATTAGCACCTATTCTTATTAGATGAAACCCTATACTGATAGGCTCCTTGCTTGAGGCCTAATTAGAGGCCTAAGTAGATTATTGAATAGAGATCCAATAATGCAAAGTTAATGGGTTATTGGATGGAGATCCCATACCCACTAAGGCAGGATCGATTTTTTGGTGGCTCTCTATAAATAGGAGGGATGACTAATGGTTGATAGGCTGTAGCTTTGGCCACCCATTCCTATTCTCCTTCCTCCCTATGCACAAGAGTTGCGAGATCAGATTGGAGGAGTTTCACTCTAGAGATCCATCGTGTGGATACCGCTAAAGAGGAAGATGCTTGACTTCCTTCATCCTCTCCACCCAGATCTGGAATACAGGGATATACGATCTCCCTAGGTAATCAATATATCATGTGACATAATTTCTTTTATTTTTATAGCTTTCTCGTGACCCAATCTTTTGTATAACGATTTGATCTACATGGAAAATCGATTTTATTTTGATTTTCACTGTATATGTAATAGTCCCACTGAGGTTTCCTAACAAGATCAATAACCCATCAATTGATTTTATCATTAAAATATGAGATTCACATACATGAGGGTGGACTTGCCCATATGGGAAGATGGAGACCCAACTGGATGGAGATCATGGAAGGTACTTCTGCTTCGATAAAACTCCTGAAGTATTTATGGTTAACATCACAGTCAGACACCTCAAGGGAGATGTGATCCAATGGTAACACTGGTTTAAGCATACACATGATACCTACATGGAGGTAATTCAAAAGCAGGGTATTGATCCAATTTGGATCATCAAAGTATGAGAATGCAGACGAACAACTTGTGAAGATTTGTCAAACCTTGACCATGCAAGAATATCAAACTAGGTCTGAACACCTCTTGAATCAAACTCATGATTGGTCTAAAAAATAGCTGCTAGGAACGTTTATCGAAGGACTTAAGATAGAGATCAAATGTGAAGTCAAAGCTCGTTAACTATACATCCTAATAGCTACTATCTCCTTCGCCTACATCCAAGAAGAAAAGCTAAACCTTGATGCCCGAAGGACCAAGATCGTGAATAGACTAGCAACCATTAAGCCTTCAGCCTCCCTTGCTACTAATGAAACTCCTTAGCCCAAGAGACTTACTTGAGAAGAACTCTGAGAGAGATCGGCTAAAGGGTTGTGCTAGCACTGCAACGAACCGTGGAGTAGAGATCAACGTTGCAAAAAAGGAAGGCTTTTGATGATTGATCTAATTGAATATCCAGAACCTGAGGACATATATCCTGAACCTGAGGAGGAAGATACAAAGGAAGAACCATAGCCAGTCATTAGCACTTTTCATGCCCTAGCTGGCTATGCCAATCCACAAACTATGAAGATCGATGGATTCCTCAAACACTAGTCGATCACTATACTCATTGACATCAGAAGCATCAATAACTTTATGGACAAGAAGGTTGCTACCCGATTGACCCTCAGGTTTAAATATTATAGCAGGTTCAATGTAAAGATCACAAATGGCCAAATCCTCTCTTACAGCCACAATTGTTCGCAGGTGAAACTAATCATGCCAGGTCAAATAATCACCGTAGACTTCTTTTTATTATCGTTGGATGACTACAAAGTCATACTGAGCATCAAGTGGCTATCTACTCTAGGTGATGTTTCCTGAAAGTTTTCCAGACATCTTATAAAATTTGTTCTTAATGGGAAATAGGTGATCCTATGAGGCAAACACAGGGGCAAAGTTTCCACTATTACAACTGAACGAATGGACAGGGTGCTACACAAGATGCATGTCAGGTTCCTAATCCAATTGCAGGGGTAACAAATTGAAGATCTGATGATGCACAATGACCTGAACCTCTCATCTTTACTTGCTAAATTTTTAAATATGTTTATGGAACCGAAAAAATTGTCCCCTACCTAACTGCATGACTACCGCATACCTATCCTACCGAAAAAAACACTAGCCAACATTTGACCCTGCAAATACCCTCATCTTCAGAAGGCTGAGATCAAGAGGATCGTCCAAGAGAAACAGGGATCACAAAGCTGAGTGTCAGCCCCTATTCTTCACTAGTGCTCCTCATATGAAAGAAGGATGGATCATGGTGTATGCATGTGAATTATTGAGCACTTAATACCATCACCGTGAAGGACAAGTACCAAATCCCTGTGGTGGATGAATTTTTACCAAGTTGGATTTGCTATCCGAATATCATCAGATTCGGGTACATGAAGAAGATATACCAAAGACCACTTTTTGAGTTTATGGTAATGCCTTTCGGCCTAACTAATGCCCCTTCCACCTTTCAGAGCCAAATGAATGAAATCTTTTGGTTTTAAATCTTTTGGTCTTCTTCATTGACATCTTGATTTATAGCTCCTCCTTTGAAAGTCATCTCTCTCACTTGCGACTTGTTATGACAATTCTTCAAGAACAATCCCTTTTTGTCAAATGGTCGAAGTGTCACTTTTTGCAGAGCAAGGTAGAGAACCTCAGCCACACCATGTCAAAGGAAGAAGTAGTGGTAGACCCCTCAAAAATTGAAGAAATGCAAGGTTGGCTGCTACCAAAAACAATCAAAGCGCTATGAGGATTTCTAGGGCTAACTGGCGACTACAACAAGTTTGTAAAGGATTGCAACAAGATCAACACTCCCCTCATGACATTGCTAAAAAAGGATGCCTTCCAGTGGTCAGATGAAGTAATAAGAGTCTTCAATATTCTCAAGGCTACAATGATGTCTGCGATGGTGCTAGCCCTACCCAACTTCGACAAGGTGTTCGTGATCGACCTAACGTGTTGGGAGTTGGAATTGGTGTTGTCCTAATGCAATATGGCCCGCCACTAGCATACACCAACAAGGCTTTCTCCCCATCGTATCTGATGCTATCAATCTACGACAAGGAGATACTAGCCATTATGCATGTAAATGAAGAAATGGAGACCCTACCTGATCGGTTGGCGCTTTCGAATCAAGGCCGATTACAAGAGCATAAATACTTCATGGAGCAGAAGATTTCCTCCCCAGAATAGTAGAAATGGGTAATAAAATTGCTATGATTTGATTATAAAATTGTTTATGAAAATGGGAAGGATAATTTGGTTACATATGCACTTTCCCAACTACTCAAACATACTGAAATTATTACCCTCCCTTCCGATTTGTAACCTCTTGGAAAACATCAGAAAGGTGTGGCAAGGTGACCCAGAGACCCAAGAGATCATCAAGAAATTAAAGGGGGAACCAAGCTCAATAGCACACTATAGTTGGGACTCGAAGGACCTGCAGTATAAGAGCTGAATTGTATTGGTGCCCTTCTCCCCTTACCAAGCTGCCATCCTACAGGAGTTGTACTCATCACCATCGATTAGACACTGTGAATTCCTTCGGACCTACAAGAGGATTCAGTAAACCTTCTATTAGAAAGAGATGAAAAAGACTATTGCTAAATTTGTGGCTCGGTGTGACGCCTATCAACAACATAAAGGAGAGATAGTAGTAAGCTTAGGAAAATTACAGCCACTACCCATTCTAGACTCTGCTTAGACCAACATCTCCATGGACTTTATCGAAAGGCTTCTAGCATCTCAAGGAAAAGAGATCATCCTTGTTGTGGTTGGTCACCTCACAAAATATGCACACTTTTGTGTTGTCTAAAATCCCTATACCATTGCTAGTATTATCCAGATTTTTGTAATAAATGTCGTTAAATTATATAGGATATCTCATTCTATTGTAAGTGATCATGATAGGGTTTTCACCAGCAAGTTTTGGATATAATATTTTCAATTGAAGGGCACTAAATTGAAGATGGGTATAGTATACCATCTCTAGATCGACGGCCAAATAGAGGTGGTGAACAAGTGCATAGAGAATTACCTCAAATGCTTCACTAATGATAGGCTGAAGGAGTAGACAAAATGGCTTTCCTAGGTCGAATGGTGGTATAACACGACATATCATTCATCTACCAAATGTACTCTATTTGAAGTCGTGTATAGCCGGCTACACTCTGTAATCACTAAATATGTAGCCAATACATCAAAAGTAGATTAGGTAGATCAAGAATTGATTGACAGGGATAAAATTATGTAGCTTTTGAAGGACAACTTCTAGGATGCCCAAGCAAGAATGAAGTAGCAGGTTGATAAACACAAGAGCGAAAGGGAGTTTGCTATCGGAGATTGGGTCTTCCTTTGCCTTCAATCCTATAAGCAGATAGTAATTAAAACCCAAGCATCAATGAAGTTATCTCCCTAATTTTTTGGACCCTTTAAAATTAAGGAGCGCATTGAAGCCATGGCTTACATATTGAAAATACCCGCAGACTCTAAAATTTATTTGATCCTCTATGTGTCCTACCTCAAATTGAAGCCCGGAGAAAATGAATCAGCCTAGAGCCATCTACCTGATTCCTCTACTGATGAAGAGGTCCAAGTTCAGCTGAAGACAATATGAATAGCAGGATTGTGATACGCCATCAACGCCCCTTAACTGAAGTACTACTGCAATGGACCAATTTGCTTATTGACGACGCTACTTTGTCACGGACAACAATGTAAACAAGGTGTTTGATGAAATGCTCATGTTTGTCCATGTCCTTTGGTTTATGCACAAACCTTGTATAGTAAGTAACGGGCTTGCAGTAGGCTTAGCAGCCCTAGTTTGGTTTGCTTTGTGGCTGATTTTGGCTTGTAAATACGAGTGTGTCTTGTAAGCACTTATGGAGACTTCAATCTATAATAGACCATCATCCTTTATGTGCAACCTTTCCGAGTTTGTAATGTTCATGGGTGTAATTTGTATCTGACTTTATAAAGTATTTGCTTGAGTAGTTACTTATGGATCTTGCTAGAATTACTTCTTCTGGCCCATTTTCTCTTTTGTAAGTCTAAGGGACCCTAGGAGATTCGGGGAAGGCTGACCTTTGCGGATAGACACGCATATGTTCCACATGGCTTAAGCAACATCAGCTAAGCTCGTGACATTGTAGTATTAGAGCGAGACAAGCATACGCAGAAACACTCGTCATACAAACATGGGAGACCTAATTGGGATATTTGAAGGACAACCAGCATGTGCAACCTTTTAGGGGAAAGGGACATTGAGATGTAGGGAAAGGAGTCACTCAGAGGAGTGGGCATCTAGACTTGGCATTTAGAGGAATGGCCAACCCTTTGCGTGAGAGGCACCATGAGGACAAGCAAGCAAAGAAGAATGTGTAGCACACAAAGATTGGTATGGCTGAGTTTGAGCTACGGCTCGACGTTGGCAACTAAACTTGATGGTGCCCAAGGCAGGCGAGGTGCTTAGTGAGAGATGAGACTGTGCAAAGTGGAAGGTGTTGTGTAACGATCGAAAGAGTTATGCAAAGCTTACAGAGGTGAGGGGAATTGCTAACTCGAAGGATTCGATACTCATGCAAGGGCTTGTACACGGACGATGGAGTGTTCATGGTCATCCCAAGGTGCAATCGGAACATGGTGCCATAGAGCATCAAAACTTTCTCTTCGACATGAAAAGGAGACATCCATAGATGGCTAAAATATGTAATAAGTTTAGCACATTGCTAGACCTTGAAGGGTACAGTGAAGACTATCGGCAAAGGGTTGCAATTTAGCAAGTACATTTGTGGGGGCAGAATAAGGTACAAGTTGTTCAGCAAGACGGAGTAGTCCAAAGGGGATGGTGGACTCCGAAACTTCTAGTGGGAAAAATCCAAAGAGGAAAGTTGCTCTAATAGGACAGATATACAAGAGAAATAAGTCCTAGTTCTCCAGAGGAAGAATTATGCAATGGACCGCATATATTGAGGAAGAGTTCTTCAAGGTAATATCTCTACAAAGCTCAATAGACTAAGTGAGTGATGAGGAGTCATCGCATAATCTCAAATAAGGAAATGCATTGGTGGATGCATTTCGAGATCAAGTAAGGGAGCAATGCAATGCAAACATCATATGAAGGCACACTTAGAGTTGATGCAGAAATCAAACTCAATGGAGGGCTGACACATGGAATAGTGGACGCGAGGGTCACTATCAACTCAATGCAAATCAAGGACCGGAGCGACTTGGGTGGAACTTGGTGAAGTATCCAAGCCGCATGAAGGAAGTCGACATAGAAGATGGAATATGGAGTGGAGGCACGGAGCTTTTCTTGGACAAAAGTCAAGGACATGAACTCTTGTAGAGGTAAGAGTGGGATTATGTCGTTCCATGGGTTCTTCATTTTGATGGGGCGGATTTATCTTGCATGGTGCCAAAGATAAAGGGAGCTTCGAGGCACATGCAAGTTACCTCAGAGATGCATTTTACGGAGTAACTAAGATGATTCAACATATGGAGGCAAAGTTAGGATTATGAGAACTTAGCATGGGGCAAGAGGATGCAGAGGTAGGTACTCTTGAAGAATATATCACAGTGTTACCATTCGAGTTGTCAGGAACAAATGGTACATAGCAGAGATTGTGCTAGTAGGGGATAGAGGCCCAGAATCCAGACAATGGTGCACTCATTCCAGCGATGCAGGGGGACTTCATGAATTACGAGGCGACAGACTATCCTAGAGATATGCTTCGTCCAGGTGTGACCCAAGAGTGGATGGACAAAGGTGAATTGCCAAGGGAGCGAACCAAAAATAGGAGATGGCGGAGGCCCTATAAGGTGTTAGTAGAGGCCACATATCGAGAAGTTATAGTCCAAGTTCATTACACGAGAATCTATATGCAATGGAGATGTCACTAGGAGGTGACATAGTGCAGCAGATCGTGGTAGTTCGTGGCAATACAACACATGCGACCATGTCCCATGAGGGACACGATTATGCTGAGATGTGATCAGGAGTTACTAGGAGCTCCACTTTGGTATACGACACAACAAGAAGAAGGGCTATGGATTCAATGAGTGAATGTCGTGGTACCGCAGAGGCGGGTCTTCATGTGTGCATCAGAGCTTGCATTAGATGAAAGTCTTAGTCATCAGCATATGAGGATTGTATACCACCAAGGACGAAGTCCAAGTGCAAGTACCAGTGAGTCCCATGGAGGGGGACGTGATCATGTGGATGATCAGGAGCTACTGGGAACTCCACTTCGGTGAACAATGCAATAGCAAGAAGGGCTATGGATTCAAGGAGTGAATGCCACAGTACCACAGAGGCGGGTCTTCCGTGTGTGTGCATCGAAGCTTGCATCAAATGAAAGCCTTAGTCATCAGCATATGGGGGTTATGTACTACTAAGGGAAAAGTCAGATTGCAAGTACCAGTGAGTTCCATGGAGGAGACTTGATTATAGAAAGGTATGATCGGAGCGGCTAGAGAGTTGGATTGCTTCAGTGCTCATATTCGCTTAAGGGAGCTCCAAGTCAGATGAAAAGGCTGAGTAAGCGAATGTTGCTATCAAGAAAGCTAAGAAGAACAGAATCGGTGCGAGCCCTATAATAAGATGACGGAGGTCATACATAAGAATTGCAGTCTGTCTTTCCATCAACCAAGGAGGACTGTTGGGAGGATATAGTGGTATTAAAGCAAGTGGTCAAAAGGGACGAGGAAGCAACGACGAGTCTAGTGGGGCTCAGCTACCTAAAAGTAAAAGCGTTAATTAGAAAGGGGGTAGACTTAGAGGAGCACCACAATGCCATAAAAGCAGATCTACCAATCGCGAAGGAAGGGATACAAATGTAAGGCAACAGAGAGTCGGGCCATAGGCTTGGCTGCACCATGGTACATAGAGGTAGGACTTTTGCGGAGTCATCGATCCCTTGCTCTTATGGAGGGAGAGCATTGGTCGTAAAAAGGGCTGAGGAGGTAGAGAATGTAAAGACAAACTTGAGGTACCAAGATAGGGCAGAAGGGTAGAGGCCAAGGAACTTTATAAGATCGGTGTCGATGGACTTCTCATCAAGATAGCTGAAAGCGAGGGACTTCGGGTTGATGCAGGAGTGCTCGACCAAGGAACGAAGTAAGTAGTACACGGTACTGTACCATTTCTATTCAGAGGAATAGGCGGTAATGGTGATGGAGAAGTCGGTAGAATCCCATAGGCGACCAGAACTATCAAAGACTTACTCCAAGTTGGGGGACTCCAAGTTGGAGTAAACTTTTTGCTCTTTTCAAGTGAAACTTCTTGCATTCCAGAAGTTCAATGGTAGTGAGAAGGCGAATCACAGTAGCTAACTCAACGCAAGGAGTGCAAATACTTCTAATGCTTTAGAAGTGTGAGTAAAGAGTGGGCGAATGTTAGCAACCAGATCAATGCATTAAGTACAAACTCGAGGAGGCAGGTGAAATCGAGGAGTAGGCAGCAAAGGTGATGGAGAAGATAGTATAATCCTAGAGATGACCAGAACTATTAAAGACTTACTATAAGTTGGGGGGACTCCAAGTTGGGGTAAACATTTTGCTTTTTTCGAGCGAAACTTCTTGCATTCCAGAAGTTCAATGGCAGTGGGAAGGTGAATCACAGTAACTAACTCAATGCAATGAGTGCAAACACTTAAAGTGCTTCTGAAGTGTGAGCAAAGAGCAGGCGAATGTTAGCAACCAGATCAATGCATGAAGTACAAACTCGAGGAGGCAGGTGAAATCGAGTAACCTTTACCTTCTCAACTCGAGAGAATAGGCGAAACTGAGTACCCCAATTCTCTTAACTCGAGGAGGTGAGCAAAGACAAAAAACCTTGCCTTCTCAACTACTAAGAGAATGGGTGTAGTCGAGTATCCCAGTTCTCTTACTTATCTAGCAGAGGAGCAGTGCATAAGTTCAGTGACCCTTTAAAGAAAGCTTATGGAAGATAATAGTTGTCAAATCCTCACCATTGGTGATAGTACTACTGAGAGTAGATTATCCGCTTCATTTCCCAATTGAATGCCAATCAAAAGCGGGAGTAATGCGAACCTACTTCGAAGTGATAACTAAACATGGAAAAAGGATCAATGGGTAAACATTGAGGAGGAAGGACCTCAAAAACCTTAAAGTCTGCAAGGTGATGCTCGTCAAAGTTCCAACAAGCATCTATCCAGTTTAAGCAACATGAGTATACTACGATATTGGTGCATAATAAGGCAGGTCTTTTCCTTCATCAGAATGATCTATGAGAACTAATAAGGATCAGCACAACTTAGCCAATGCCATACCAGATTCAGTCATTGGTGAGCTGAAGCAACATGATGGATCAGAGTTCGACTACTCAACAACAGCGATTGAGAGCGGCTGGGAGCCAAAGGGACATGTTACAGATAAAGCAGAAGATTGAAGATCAACAAAACACAAGGAGATGTAGTGTCTACAATGGCTTCGCGGAGAACGTTGAAGGAATAAGTGGGGGAGAATGTCACAGATAATAATGTAAACAAGATGTTCGATGAAATGCTCATGTTTATCTGTGTTCTTCAGTTTGTGTACATACCTTGTACAGCAAGTAGCGGGCTTGCAGTAGGCTTAGCAGCCCTAGTTTGGTTTGTTTTATAATCAAATTTGGCTTGTAAATACGAGTGTGTCTTGTAAGCACTTGTGGGGACTTTGGCCTATAATTGACCATCATCCTTTGTGTGTAACCTTTCCGAGTTTATAATGTCCGTGGGTGTAATTTGTATCTAACTTCATAAAGTGTTTGCTTGAGCATTTGCTTGTGGATCCCGTCGGAATTGCATCTTCTGGCCCGTTTTCTCTTTTGTAAGTCTAAGGGACCCTAGGAGATCTTGGGAAAGGCTGACCTTTGCGGATAGACACGCATGGGTGCCACATGGCTTATGCAACATCAGCTAAGCCCGTGACAACTTAGGAGTCAGAATTAAAGATAAAATTTTCAGAGTATATGGAGGCTCAATCTTGAGGACAAGACTGATTTAAACAAGGCTCTGCCTTGATCATTCTACACTTCGTCCGAACATCCGACGCATCTTCTGACTCAATGCCCGAACTCATAGCATGAAGTCCGCATGTCATCCAATCGTTCAGCCCGACGTCCAATATTTGATATAATGCTTTTCAGCCAAATATCTTGCTTCAATAGATTGTCATCCGATAGTTTATGTTTATGATTGAAGTTTTTATTGTAATACTTATCTTGAAAGCATATTAGTTCATAAATTCATTAATTAATTTCATTATCAATAGAATCAGCTGGAGAAGACACAGTTTCAATAGAATCCTCGAGATCAGTATCATAAGCTGGCTAAGGAGAAGAAGAAATACCATCGGCAGGATCTAAAGCGGAAGCTAGATATGAGACGTAAGTGAGCGGACCTACTTACTTAATGCAAATCAAAAGTGGATCGATCTCGCCCAGTGGAGTAAGCTTTAGAATCTCCTTCTGCCTTCTGTGCTAACAGAAAAGGGAGTTTCAGTTGACATTAATCTATTCTTTGTTGCGAGTTAGGAAAGGGAGTTGGACAAACAATGTTACAGGTCATTTAAAAGATGGTTTATGAGTTGCCATGATTAGATTCCACATAAGATGAGTTTACCCTGGCTTCCCTTTGCTTATAAGCCACCACTTTCACTCTTCCGCTTTGAACTGTAAGATTGAAACACCGCCCTCGAAGAAAAGAAATAGAAAACAGGAATTACTTCCCGGGCGAAAAGTCTGTAGTCGCCCATCAATTATTGGGCTTGTTGCTGACATGCCTATGGTTTAGTTTGAGAATTGCCTATTGCCCCCACTCCCTCATCTAAGCTTGCATTGCCCATCTTTGAACCCAATAAGATCTATAGTAAATAGTCAGACTGTAATTACTACTGGAAAGAACCAACCTCACAACAAAGAATATGAATGCTGCTTATCATAATTGAACTACGACGTAGAAGTACACGCCCTATTCTATGCCCGACAGACTTCGCCTTACAAACTGCACCAGTGAACCAGCCTTATGGATCTCATTAGAGATCGCCCCGCGCAGAGACCTAGCCTTATTTACTTACCCTTACATTCCTACGTATCAATTAGTTTCTTTCTGCGGGCACCAATCTGAAGCATTTGTTTTTTAGGCTGCTTGTGCCGGTGTCAAGTAAACATCATAAGAATATTATTCATAGTAAACATAACTCTCTTATTACCTTATTATTGATAGGAAACATCTCTCTTTCTTCTCGAACTCCCCTTTCGCCGACACACCCTCCCTTAATTAGGAAATGGATAAGGCCTGTCCGTCCTATCCTTGACTTTTGGACCCGAACACCCTGTAATTGAATCAACTCCTTCCACGTAATTGAATCAACTCCTTCTACCCCGAACTAGGCGAACAGAAATATACAAGTCATAAAACCTCTATAATGTAAAACCTAACTAACTCCAATAAGAAAGAGGTAAATAACTGGTTTCTCAACTACACTAAGGGGTAATAGCATTAGCACCACAATCATATACCATTCTTTCGAGCGCCTTATCAAGCTAACACAAATCATAGAATCTTTCGAGCACAGAGCATAGGTGTATAGTTCAGTTGAGTCATTACTCCACCCCCAAGCAGCCATAGAAAAGCCAAGTTATAGTGCAATAGAAAGTCAAGTCATAGGGCAAGGTAAAAGCCAAATTCCATTATAGTTGCAAGAGAGAGTCAAGGTCGGGCACTGGCCATAATAGGAATATGGTTAGAAGAGTAATATGCTTAGTGCTTCAACTTAGTAACTCGCTATCGGAGTTATTGGAGTGCCTCTCCTGTCTTCATCGGCACCAGGTACCCTCGCAGAGGGAATAATGGATATGGATTATGGTGCACCAAGTACCATAGTGGATTGATGGACTTTCTTTGTAGTTGAGTTCAGGTCAATAACAGCTTCCTTTAAGCAATGCTGCTGTTCTTTAGAGTCAATGAGTGGAGTAAGTAAGTAATAGGAGTTAAGATTGGTTACAAAATTCTATAAGTAGTGCATATGATTTAGAGCCAGCTGTAATAGGTTAAGTTAATAAGAGTTGGATTTTAGACATTATCCTTCCAATTCCATTCTTCAATTATTCAATTCGACAAGCAAATCCATTCCAGAAGCCAACAAACAAGGGAAAATCCAATCCAGTGAGCAAACTTCTTCAAAGAGTTTGGTACGCCTCTCCGGTTGCGGGGGACAGAAATCCGGGTACTGAGATAGATCTTTGTAAATAAATAGCTTCCCTATCTTGCCTTGCCTCCCTAAATGGTCTTCTAATGCTTTGACTTACGCCTATATAATCTGAACTTGATAATTACACCACCCCGCTTGCTTGCTGTTGAGAACTTTGATTCGGCTTATAAAAACTAAAAGGAATGTAAGAAACACCCATCTCTCCACTTAGTCTTGTTAGTACAGTTGAGCTTGTTGGTACAGTTTAGTCTTTTTAGTAAACAAATATGGAATTGGATCTTTCTCTTTCTTGCGCAGAAACGGGAACTTGTAGAATCTTTAACTCGACTTTCAACTGGATACTTCTATTCTATTCTAGCAGGACTTACTTTCAACTTCCACTCTATCTTCGGATACAGCTTCTTCACCGGATCTTGCTGATGCAAATTCTCTATCTCTATCGCTGAAAACAACACATGATTGAAGTTCATCTTGAATATCTCTCTTACTCTTATTTAGCACTAGGTATATTAAGCTTGTAAAACTACAACTTCCTGGGCAAAGTAAGCCCTTCCCACCCTATCTGTCACCAAGAGAATGGAAAGTACAACTAAGCTGAACAAAACACCTATTTATAACTCTACTCTTGCTTGTTTCATTGTGGAATTGAGCATAAACGGTGAACTCACTAACCCTAGACTCCAGTAAAGAACACTTGCTTAAAGCTTACTCTTGCACTGTTGCTTTAAGAGATATAAGCCTTCTAAAGCTCCCCGTTCGCGCACCTTTACTTGATATTGATACAGCTTCTTATCCTTATGATTCTTTACTAGCTTCTACACTTTGTCGATGAAACTCCAAGCGCATTAGCTTCAACAGTTGACACGCACCTTAGTGTTAGAAATTGAAATGAGAGAATGGAAACTTGATATTATTGATAAATGCATCGTCTATTTATACAGGGATGAGGAAAGATTTTCCTCAACTAATGAAGATTTCCTCAGTTTGACGAGACTTAGTCAAAAGATTTCCCTCAACTAATGAGGATTTCCCTCAACTAATGAACGAGATTGGCTCGTTCGGTTATAGAGTTAGCGGTAGACTTAGTCTAACATGCCCCGCAAGATCGAGCTTCATCAAGGATGCCGATCTTGGACCGATGCAATAAAAGGGCTTGCGAGCTAAAGACTTTGTGAGGGAGTCGCAAGTTGATCACCGTGTGAACATGAGAAACACGAAGGCTGGACGAGCAACTTGATCCGCACAAAATGAAAATCGATAGCCACGTGCTTCATGCGAGAGTGAAAACCGGTTCGCAGAGGTAAGTTGCACCAAGGTTATCACAATAAATAACGAGTAGAAGAAGCGTGAAGCTCCTTAAGCAAGTTGGAGATCCAAATGAGTTCGGCAGCTATAGCTCGATATTCACTCGTGACAGCAACTGCTTTTTGTTTCTTAGAACTCCGGTGATCGGATTAGCACCAAGAAAACAATATAGCCGATGTGGAGGTTCGATCGTCAACATTGCCCAATCAGCATCGAAAGACATGAAGTTGAGAGGGAGAATGTTTGCGAAGAAAAATACCATGATCAATAGTCCCTTTAAGATAACGCAAAACGCGTTTGACAGCAGTCCAATGGAGAGCAGATGGCCGATGCATGAACTGAGACAGTTTATTAACTGCAAAGGAAATATCCGGTCGAGTAAGGGCAAGATATTGTAGGGAGCCAACTACCTGTCGAAACTGAGTAGGGTCCGTAGCAGGACTACCATCACATAACTTCAGTGATTCACTGGAGGATAGAGGAGTGGCAACCTCATTTGCATCTGCATAGCCGTCTTAAACAACAAATCAAGAATATACTTTCTGTGAGAGAAAGAGACCAAGACGTAGATGTAGCCTCCGAGAAAATAATTTAGGTGACCAAGATCCTTAAGAGAGAATCGGTCGGCCAATTGCTGAATAAATGCTTGAACCGCCATAGAGTTATCACCGGTAATAATAATATCATCCACATAAACCAGAAGATAGATAGTAAACCCATGTTGGTGGCGTAGAAAAAGAGAGACATCAGATTTAGAGTTAATGAAGCCAACCGAAGACAAGTAGAGACCAAGCTCAGTATACCAGGCTCGTGGAGCCTGACGAAGGCCATAAATGGCTTTTCGTAATTTACAAACATGCCGGGGATACTGAGGATGTATAAAACCTGGAGGTCATTGCATGAAAACGTCTTGAAGTGTTCCTTGCAAAAGGCATTGTTAACATCGAGTTGGCGTAAGCACCGCGTTGGAGGCCAAACTTAGGATAAGCCGAATGGTAGTAGGTTTGACGGGACTAAATGTCTCGGTGTAGTCAAGACCGGACGTTGATGAAAACCCTTAGCCACAAGTCGAGCTTTATAGCGAGCAATCGAGCCATCGTGGTTTCGCAATGCGATAGACCCACTTACACCCTATAATGTTTTGCGTGGGGTGAGAGGGGTGAGAGTCCATGTACCATTACGAAGAAGCGCATCATACTCATCACTCATGGTCAGCCTGTGAGAATTTTGGGCTTGAGTAAAAGATGATGGTTCAAGAGAGGCTAGAGAAGAGTTGGTCGACATGTAAATTAAGAACTTGACGGGGTTTAAAGATACCACTTTTGGAGCGGGTTTGCATTGGATGGCTTGAGACGATAGGAGTAGCAGAGGGTAAGGATTGAGGGTGATCACTAGTGGAGGTGGACAGGGACTACAGAGGAACCAGGACAAGGTGAGGACAGAGGCATTGGCTCTGGAGGAGAGGAAGACGCCGGAGAAGAAGACGAAGGAGGAATGTGCGGAATCGAAATAACAAGTGAGTGTGGATCTTGTAGAGGCACGGGGGAGGAGGAAGATGTAGTAGAGGAACTCAATGGGATGGCACAATGACCTTGATCTCGAAATGGAAAGACAGACTCCACAAAAGTGACATGTCTGGAGACAAATACCTTAGTAGATAGAGGATCATAACACCGAAAAGTATTATGTTCAAGAGAATATCCGATGAAAATACAAGGGCGAGATCGAGGTTGCAGTTTATGAGAATTGTAGGGGCGTAACCAAGGATAACACAGACAGCCAAAAACTTTTAATGTGTGTAGGTTAGGGCATTTTTGAAATAGCTTTTCAAATGGTGAGTCTTCAAGAACTGGAGTGGGCATACGATTAATGAGGTACACCGCAGTTTGAAAGGCGACAGACCAGAAGGCAGAAGGCATAGATGCTTGATGAAGCAGAGTTAGACCAGTTTCAACAATATGACGATGTTTACGTTCGGCAGAACCAACCAGTTGAGGAGTATACGGAGGTGACTTAAGATGTTGAATACCACAAGTAGATAGATAAGATGCAAGAGCTTGATATTCACCTCCGCCATCAGAATAGATGGTTTTAATAGTAGTTTGAAAATAGTTCTCAACTAAGTTCTTAAATTTAGAGAATACAACAACGACATCGATTTTTGACGAAGAGGATAGAACCATGTATACTTGAAAATAATCTACGAAGACAATATAGAATCTAAACTTGTCAAAGGAAACAACCGATGCAGGACCCCAAACATCAGTATAAATAACCTCAAACGGCTTAGAGCAAGAAAGAGAGGAAGTACTAAAAGGTAATTGATGACTTTTATTACTAAGACAGGCATTACAGTGAGTAAGAACATTGCTGGATTTAAAAACAGGAATAGAATAACGAGAAAGTAATTTTTGTTGAATAGAGTTTGAGGGATGACCAAGACGACGATGCCATATATCGGAGCAGTGGAAGTGTTTGCTGTGGGCTGGGTGAGAAACACGGTAGACGGCCATTCGTAGATGTTGTCTTTATTCGGGCCGCGAACTAGAGATGCCCCCGTGCTCAAGTCCTTAACAAGAAAATAATCAGGAAAGAACTCAATAGAAGTATGATTTTGTTGACAAAATTGAGAAACAGAAATAAGATTTCGCTTGATGTGAGGGGCACACAAAACATTATGAAGTGTAAAAGAAGAGTCGTTAGAATGGAATGTCTTAGAACCAACATGAGTAATAGGGATTCGATTACCATCACCAACGATGACGTCTTCATGGCCGCCATAGCCATTATGGAGTGATAAATTCGGAGATCGGAGGTGATATGGTGGGAAGCGCGAATCCACAATCCGGTTAGACGGACCTTCAGAAGAAGCAGTCAGGATATTTGCTTGAGGCCAAGTTGATGGTGCTGGAAGACGCGATCGACAAACTTTGGCAGTGTGACCGATTTTGTCACACAATTGACAGACAACTGGTTGTAGATTCATAGGTGGGGGGCGACGAGGTGAAAAGGAAACATTTGGATGAGAATTGACGGACGAAGGATATGGAGGAAGAAGTGATGGATGAAAACTCATAGTAGTGGGAGGTTGGGTGACTACACCTTTTGAAGTATTATTGTGGTATTTACTGGGCTTTTTGAGTTTTGGGTGAACTGAAGTGATGGGAGGTTCTGACAAAGGTCCCGATAGCTTGGTGTCCCGCTTTAAGTAAGCTTCATAATCCGTCAGCTTGTCATAAAGTTCTTCAAAGAGGATAGGAGAGTCACGCGCCCGAAGAGCAGCAGTAAGTTCTTTGTACTCAGGATTTAAGCCATTGAGCGTGTGAACCAGTATCTCTTCATCAGTAAGAAGATGACCTATCAAAGCCAGGTCATCGATAATGACTTTGATATTTTGTAAGTAATCAGCAATACAACTTCCCTCTTGCTTGAGAGTCATAAGATTGGAGAGTAGTCCAAGCATGCGAGTCCGAGAGCGGTTCGCCAGAGTAGTCTGTAACTTGTTCCATGCTTCCGCAGCAGTGGTACAGGAGGTCACAAGCGGAGCGATGGATCCAGCAACAGAGGCCTGAATGGCTTGGAGGATTAGTCGATCCTGCCGAAGCCATAACTTGTAGGCAGAATTGGGTACTGGGCTAGGGTCTCCTGGGACATGAATCATGGCTGGTGGACAACTAAGTGAACCGTCAACATAGCCCAATAAATCATAACCAATCAAGAGGTTAGAGAATTGAGCACGCCAAGAGGCATAATTGCCATTTTTAGATAACTTAAAGGGGATTAAAGATGCACATTAATGGAAATAAGACCGGACGATGAAACAGAATTATTAGTAGGAAAAGAGTAGGGACATCGAAGTGGATGAGAAAGACATTAGGAAATCACAAAAGCTGTTTGCCAGAGTTGAGAACGATACAACCGGTGACCAAGAAAAGGAAAAGAAGAAAAGAAAAGAAAAGCAATTAATGGCTATAAAGTTGTAGGTAGTAGCATAGATCAGAAGGTGGCTAACAAAACTGAATCGAGCAGAATAGTGTAGAAAACACCTGGTAGATACGGAAGTGAGTGGCGAATGAGAATATCCAACGGTACTCCAATAGTACAGTGCGGCAGATGTGAATCGCCTTACTGTTGGAAACACCGAAGGGCAGAGAACGGTGGTAGCGACGTCGGCACACGAGGAGAAGCGCTCCTGCGTAGAGCTATAAACTGTTGTGAATCGGCTGGAGCTGTTTGCAGGTGATAGTAGATTTGAAAGATCCAGCAAGTAGCGTTGCCTCGGTAATGAGATAATAGTAGAGGAGGCAGCATGTAATGACAACTATTTTTTCTGTCGTTTGACAGAGAGAATAATTTCTCTTATGGCTCTGATACCATGTTAGAAATTGAAATGAGAGAATGGAAACTTGATATTATTGATAAATGCATCGTCTATTTATACAGGGATGAGGAAAGATTTTCCTCAACTAATGAAGATTTCCCTCAGATTTGACAGTAGACTTAGTCAAAAGATTTCCCTCAACTAATGAGGATTTCCCTCAACTAATGAACGAGATTGGCTCGTTCAGTTATAGAGTTGGCGGTAGACTTAGTCAGCTAACACTTAGGACTGCACTCGAGCAGGATATTCTTCCGCGAGAACTTGTACACTAGCTTCAATAAAATAAGATTGATTGGCAACCCTAGCTTTGCTTGTTTCTGTAACAAAACTGGCATCGAAAACTCTACTTTCATCTGGAACTCTATCACAAGGAGTTACAACACTGACATAAGATAAGAGCCAGCCAGCCTATCTCTCCATACTGCTTGATATTTGTATACCCCCTCTCCTTCTTGCAACAACAGTATGGCCTGACGTCACTAGCCCCAATTTGATATTGAACATATGATGGAAATACACATGATAGAACAAAGTAAACAACCTATTCAAATAAGTTCAATTGAATTCTGTGCTAAGTCCTTTCTTTGATTTGGCTTGGCTTTCTGTTTGGAGTGGAAGAAGAAATGACAATCAATTACGGGCTTTGAAGCGGGAAGGATAAGGTACGAGCAGAAAGGAATGTGGAGTCAAGAGGTATTATATATCAGATAGGAGCCAGAGAGGGATATCCTAAGTTACTCTCGGGGAGAGGTAGTTTGAAACTGATAAGTACCCGGATCGGTAGTTATATAGCCTTAAAGGCGGTAGTGCTAGGTTGGGAGCATAGAAGGTAAGACAGACCTATAACCTGGGTTACTAATTACACTTCTTTTTATCTTGTCGACTTAACAGATTATTGAAGATTGGATTCTGACACGACCTCCCCACAAATACAGAATTGACATCCAGTAAAGCAAGCATGTGGTATAGACCCGTAAAGACACTACACTGTAGCAGACTTTCTCACTCCACTTTCAACTGCTCTGCTCTATCTTCTGTACCTTCTTAAGATCTATCTTCCTTTGCTTTTTCTTTTGTCGAACAATACTCTATCTTTTCTTGTCGACCGTACTAAACCTGCACATCAGTGATGACATTGCTTATAAATATTAATAGGATTAAACAAGAACATCACTCGTATGAGGGACAGATGAAGTTGCCAGATCAGAGGGATATAATTTGCTTGTTTCGTCAGCTGCAAGTGAAGTTTAAGTCGGAAATGAATCATAAAGTGTAGTCGCGGAGAGAGGTTGGTTGGAGACTCTAGGTTGGTATACTATAGGATGTAGGTTGGTTCGAGTGAGGTCAATTCGGATTTAGTGCCTGGATTCATATTCTCTCATTTGTTTCTATGCTTTTCTATTCTCTTATTTTCCTATAGTTGTTAGCTCAAGTCGTCTTATTAGCACTAGTTCATTCATTGACTTACGTTATGAGTTGTTGTCTTATTAGCATGATTTGGATTCTTTTGACTCATATTTTAGTATTTCTTTTGTTGACATTAGACCCTATCCTACCTAGCTAGGTAACAAGAGAAGAGCGAAAGCAGAGATACAGAATTCGAGTCAACGGCGCGGGACTGAGACCAAAGAAAGATAGCTTTGGTGTTCAGGGACAGCAGCCTTTTCATTAGTAGTGGAATTCCAGTAGTGGCCGAGAAGTCGTAGTTGGTTCCCCGAGTTGAAGTCCTGCGCATTGATTAAAGGATCCGACAGAGCGCCATTGCTTTAAGAATTCATATCAACACCAGTAATGCCGCCTACCCTGGGTGTCCCGCCTCTAGCTCAAACCTTGTACTCTCATCGAATAATAGTTCCATCAACAAGTAAGCTACCTATTTCCTCTACTTGGTGACTTCCTTTCTATATATGATGTGGAAACAAATCTGTAGTGTTCATCAGTAACCCATTATGTAAATTACTTGCTTTCTTTCTGGACTCAATTGCTAGAAAGGCTTGAAGCACCTTGCGCATTAGCTTACTCTCGGGGCAACATGAGAAATCCTACCTATTCTTCCATATGCATTAGCTTACTCTCGGAGAACATTAGAAATCCTATTCTTCTAGAATTACCAACTTATATAAGGTATAAGGACACCTTTTATATCATTTATGTCTTTTATATCATGGAATGGAGCTCCGCAACTGGAGACTAGAGTTTTAACGCCAGGCCCGCCTGTACAAGATGATTTCCTTCCCTGAACTTCAAAACCGGTACTTGTCATTCTTCTGAAAATATTCCGTAAGACTAAGCCTAAGCCAGCGTAGGAGCAAGCCAATAAATAACTTCACTAGAAAACAAGGGTAAAGCGCCAATCACCTATCTCTGCGACAAGGTGTGTGCCTCTACTATATGACCAGGGCAGTGGGACAATCCACCTTTTTTCATCATTTAAGGCAGTGGTAACTCCCTCTTATAAGGAAAGGAAAGGAGCTATGTTGCCCACCCATAGGCAGTTCTAGTGCGTTTCTTCTTCCAAAAATAGACCCACTCACTGGACAATACATAATTCCAAGTATTCACTACGCAATACATAAATCTAAGAATAAGATGAGGGAATTGATTCATAAGTAGGATCGGGTACTTTCTTTGATGCCCTACCTTTCTTCGGGAGTTCAAAAGTCAACAGCCGAAAACAGGCCCCACTGCCCCTATAGCTAAATAAATGCTTTACTTTAGTACCAAAGTAGACAGAAGACTTGCTTATAACCTATAGTAACTTAATAACTCACTAACGTTGACCTACTAAAACATTAATGAATGGAGTTAGTTCTCTTGCTTTTTTCACTATCGTAGTTCTGTTCTTTTCTTTACGTTGCTTGTTGTCTTTGTTGGTGACTCGCCTGTTTTTGTGGTATTCTATTCTACATGTTCTTCTTGTGTTATCCTACTATGTGTTATCCTACTATAATAAGATAAAGAAGATAATTTCCATCTAGATCAAATAGCATACAAACTAGATTACATAGCATATAAAGAAAGTAAATACCCTGCGCCCTGCCCTCTCTCTTTCAACTTATTTTTAACTAGCTTCTCAAACTTGTGGACTTCTCTTCTAGAACTACACTCGCAAGAAGATACTTCCGCACTGAGTCTTGCTTAGCTGAGTCAACAACCACTTTTACGGATACTAAGTCAAATCCTTCTCCCTCACACCCGACCACCTACATCAGAGTTTCCTGCCTCTCATTCCCGTACTTACTGCTTAAAGCCCCAGAGCCATATGTATACATATATACAAAGACAGTAGACTTACCCTACTAGTCATTCTTGATTGACTGTAACTTATATTAATTCTATATAACGTAGTCGTTATTTGTTACTACCGCTACACAGTATAAGTCACTTGTCCACTTGCCCCCGGCTCACTCTTCCGCTACTCCCTATGAGAATCAACCCACTAACAAGAGCTACCCTACCGCACAAGGACAACAGAAGTAATACAGAACTAATTGGTGGTTTTTATTCTTGCAGTGGTGCTCGAGTACTTGGTGGATTGAACTACTAATACAAAGAAAGAATAGGGCTACTGGAAACAGGACCTTAACCACTAAGTGAAAGGGTGAACTGGGAATAAAGAATTGGACTAGTGCTAATCGGCTTGAAATGCTTTCTAAGCTATGTTAGATGTGTGGCATGATCAGAATAGTTATTCAAGGTATAAGGATGCGCCTAAGGAATACAAAATATACTGGTCTTCGAGCTACACATATCAGGCTACGAGACCGCTTTGAACGATACAAATCATAGAATCCGCCCCTATATTTGTTGCATTTTTTGTAGTATGAGAAGCACTTGTTTGATTCAATGTTTGATTCCATATTAATATAAGAATAAGATCGAGGAAAAACATACCACCCATGAGAAAAAGGAGATTAATTAAAATAGAAGATCGAAATTAAACACATAAGTAAGTATCCAATGCAGTGGTTACAGAAATCAAGTAGCCAATTTAGGAGTAAAATTAAGTAAGGAATAACATACTAGTAGCCGGGAGAGTAAGCCCACCCAATCTACAGTAAAGCCAGGGCAGCTGTTAGCATCTTACGTAACCATCTCCAAACAGCCTGGAGCTGACCTTACTTGCTTGACTTTACTACTGGGTCTAGTTCTTTGACTTATGGCTTGCTATCCTTTGTTATCAACCTTAGAAAGTGCTTTTGATTCTTTCACTAATTACTTTCGAACCTCGTTTGCTGTCTCTTATTCTTGTTTATGAGTCAGAGCCTGTCTTTTCTGTCTCTTAAACTTTGACTTGTGCCTCTTAGTCTTCATCCTTGCGCGCATAATCCTTATTTCTTGTCTATTGGCCTGTTATGTTGCTGTCGCTTCTAAAACTTTAGCGTATAATAAGTTAACTACGAAAGTAAAATAAGTAAGTGAATCATACTCGCCTATGAACCTCAGTATAAGAACCTAGGAAGTCAGTAATTGAATAAGGAAAAAGGGAATGGAATCGAACGTAACCTTTTTAAAATCTCTAGGTCACCAATATATGCTATTAAGAAGTTATTACTATAGTTGTATTCGACAGACCAGACCCAAGCCAGCAGTCCTATCCCAGCCTTATGTATCCTATTTCGCTGTCCAAGCCTTCCTTTCATTTATCATCTTTGCTCGACACATTAAATAAGACTACTGCTAACACTCTTTGGGGTAATAGCCATAGAATGGTATCTAGGAGAGTAAGTCCTATATCGGGGAAAGACATACCTTTATTTAGTAGTATAAAAATCAAGTGTAGTAGCGGAGCTGGAGGATAGAAGCCGATAAGGCCAAACTAATCGGTGTGAAATATAGCTTTAAGATAAAGGCATTAAGGGCGCCAAGCGAGACTAAAAGATAGGGGGCCTAAGTTTCGAGTGTAGTTCCTGATAGTTGTATTGGTAGTCCATCCGTTAGGGGGGCTTCCCATTCTTTTTGTGTTAGTATATCCATCCCATCAGTACTATAGGTCAATCCCATATTATAAGGATAAAGTATGAGAAGCACTAGCTATAGCTCGAAGTACAAGATCCTTTTTCAGTGTTAAAGAATGTTGCTGAGGTTAGAGACACGACAGGATATTAAAGCCGAGGATGAAGCTACAAAATACAAGTAAGAAGATGCAGACCGAGTTACAAGGTTAGTCCACATCAGGTAATGGTTGATTCTAATAGGGATTAGGTTCAGAGTTGCAAGTAAATAAGCCATAGAAGTCCGTAGAGTAAGCCTGATACCTAGTTCTGAAGGAGTAAGGATCTGGCTCAGTAGAGAAGGAATTGAAGCAAGAGGAGACAGGCTCATAAAAGCAGCTATTAGTCACAGAACCAAAGCGAGGGGTTTTAGTTGAAAAGCTAGCGAGTAAGGTTTGTTAGTCGTCAGAGAAATCATTTATGTTGGTCTTATCGGTACTAGGTCAATTCCTTATTGCTTGTTCCATTATGATTATCCGTTAGTTAAGTCATATCGTGTAGGGGCACTGCTACATCATATCCCTACAACTACTCTATTAGTATTAGAGAACCAGGGCTCTATTCTAAAGCCGGAATAGTTACTCACAGATTTCAGATCGGAGCGGGGTGTCTTGTCAGCGCTAGTGTAATTCTTTACTATAATAAGATGAAGCACAAAAAGCACCCATTAAAAAATAATAGCAAGCAGCGGAAGAGTAAAAGAAAGAAGGTGGTGCAAAGAAGAGCAGACTAGTCGGTGGTGCATGAGCTAAGCAGTTGAAGCAAGAAAGGCAAGATTAGGTGTGCAAGGCAGGCGTATAGGCTTAGTTGCTAGGTGTTATAGGCCCGAAATGCCTCATAAGCTCAATTAGGTCTATTCGAAAGGGGATTGTACATCCTGCCCTACCCCGTAGTGGGTAAAGAGAGGAAGCCGAATATAGATCATCTTCCGCTGGATAAGTAGTTGAAAGATAAGAAGCAGGATCAGTAGTAGGTGCATTCTAGCGTTAGACCTATAGTATTGTTAGCAACAGTTCCATTCCTTAAAGCAAGTGCAGTAAGCCCTAAAACCAAGGAGAGTAAGCTTAGTTGTCCAGGGATAAAGACCAATAGATAGGATAGGCATACTAAACCTAGGGAACGGGAAGGGGCAAGTGCAGCACCAAAACCTATAAGCAAGAATATCAATAAGGCGAGTAAGGACATGGATCAGTAGCTACAATGTTGTTGGCTAGTCATTTAAGATAAGAATAAGATCCAATATGTAGGCGCCAGGCGCCAAACGCTAGCCAAGCTTACAACAACGATTTAGTAGTGCCAGTACCATATGCCCAGGTTCTATTCCTTTTTGTTTACTCTTGTTAGTAGCGGTTCGGTATTGGTAGCCCTATAGTTCCTAGTTGATATAGTTCCTTCTTTATTATTAGTTCGAGTCCGGTTTCCCAATGTCTTTTTAGAGTGAAGGTCTCGTATGCCCATGCCCGGGCTTCGTTCTTGTACTTATTTGTTTAGATTTCTTGACTCTTTGTTTGATTGTTACTATTTTATTTAGTGGTTTGCCTCTGTATATTATGGTGCGTACTCCGCGAGTTCAATTCCGACATTGATGTTAGCATCTTGACTGATGAGCTCAATTCCTTTACTTTTGAGTCTTATTCTTACTTTGGGCAATGCCCATTCCATTCTATTATCATGAGAGTTTCATCAGTGCCAATTCTCTTATGTAGCTCTGGAAACTAAAAGAGTGTAGCGGCAGCAAATGTAACTAAAGAATGGAAGCGTGGGAGGCAAGGCTAACCCCCAAGTGAATGAGTTCGGGCGAAAGTCATATTCGGGTGTTGGTGGTTTAGAATCATAAAGTGATGTTTGAGTTTTGTATCCAGCTGCCAGTGGTGAATCAATCTTGTCTCTTTCTGCGCGAGTTACAAATACTAAATCATAAGAAGCAGGATCAAGAAACCATAGGATTATTGAGTATACATATTGGTAATCAGAGTGATAAATTGGATTCGAAAGTATAGTTCGGTTTGCGTGCTTGGCCTTTTGACCTTTCTTTCTTGTCTTAGAAATGGAGAATCTTTAGTTACATGTGAGGAAGCAGTTGTCAGTTTAGAATCAGTAGTTCGGAGGAAATAGAGTGTCCAGCTGCAATTGACCTAAGATGGATCAGGTGGGGAATAAAGATCATAAGCATAAGCCGAATCCCCTCTCGAACCTCATGCGCGCGTAGACTATGCGGTGTGTGAAGCATCTCTTTACTTTTCTCTTTACTTTGTATCCCATTAAGTAGTAAGCTGAATCAATCTATACACTACACGGTTAAGTTAAATCGAAAGTTCCCTTAAAGTAGAGTGAGAGGGGGCCTAGTCAAGTCAGAATCCAATACTGGTGTTGAAGCGAGGTCTACTTCAGTATAGTCCATTTCTGTTCGAGTTGCATCTGTAAGCTCAGAAGCGGCCGACTCTGCGGTTAAGGGAAGAAAATAAGAGTACTCTCGCTTTGAAGCAAGGTGTGGTGAAGAATACCCAACTCAAGTTCTTGTAGAAGAGGGTTACTTCGAGATAGAGATAGTGAGGAAGGTGGAGTTGAGGGGTATCGTATAGAAGTCTAAGAAGAAGAGGTGCACTTAAGCGGTAAAGTATCAAGGAACTTATTAATAAGGGAACAACAAAATCAACAAGTTCAGAAGCAGGTGAAGAGAAAAAAGTGGGAATTGGCATCAAGGAAGGCGGTCATCAGCAAGATATAGGTAAGCAACTTAAAGTATTGTTTGGGTAAGTGCAATTCCTATTTTTGGATAAGAGGCTAATGCTAGCTAACCTGACTGTGCCACGAGAGATTCCATGAATTTTGATTGCTCTAAAGGGACTCCTTAGTTGAGTTCCGCATTACACCTATCTAAGCTTAGGTTCTTTACTTACTTTCTGACTTTTTAATGCGCCTCTAACCGCCCCTATCTAATTCTGTGCATCCCTTTCAATACCTATGTTTAGTGTTAGTTTGTTAGCATTGTAGTTGACATGCCTTACTTTTCTTATTTCTTTTTATTGAAACATTTATTTATATAATATCGATTAGTGTAATCAGTAGGAAAAGAGTTAACAGCCAACCAAGCAAGATAAGAATTACTAGCGAGTAGACAAGTCCGTCCAAGCTCATAAACAAAACGGAGTAGTAGGCGGAGGCCGAGAGAGAGGAAAGTAAGAATTGATGAGCAAACTAAGAATTGTTGTAAGGTTAACTAAGAAGGCGTCTATCGGCTAGCAATAGTAGCATAGGCATGAGTGTTAGTTCGAAAAGAACAACAAAGAGAATGAAAACAGCCCCCAGAGTGATAGATTTGAAGCAGGGGCATTGAGACTTAGATAAGGGGTCTTGAGACTTAGATAAGGGATCGGAATGATAAAAGATATGATTTAGTTAGGATTTAGATATGATTTCCTCAACTGAATGAGGAAATCTCGTATGTTAGTTGAGGGAAATCCTCATTTTCATTATGTATAAATAAACGATGAATCAATGAATCAATTGGGTATTTTCATTGCTTCTTCCTATTTTCAACATGGTATCAGAGCCCCTCTCTCTATAAGAGAGATTACCTTTCTTTTTTTTATTCACTGTCAAACGACAGCTTCTATCATCATTTGTTCGTGGACAACTCCGCTGTGAAACCACAGATACCCAGGGGTCATCCACTGCCATCCTCTCGGACTTCCTTTGCTCCGAAGTAACTGTCTCCTCATCGGTGTAGATTTATCTCTTCTAACTGTCAAACGGCAGTCTCTCGTCGATGTCGAAACTGGAGATTTCTAGTGCATCGACTTTCTCTTCCTCTGTTGGACCTTGTTGGCTTTCTCAATTCCTCTACTGAAGCATTCTTCTGCACGAGGTCATCTTCCTTGTGCACCACCATTGTCACATCAGCTCCAACAAGCAGCGGCACCTTGCCTACCCCATCTGCAGTAGACGATGGCTTCTACACCGGCTCGGCGCCATCCCTCCTGCAGCCTCTGTTGTTCTTTTTGCTGAGAGTACCTGTACGGGCCATCGCTTATCGTCTCTCAGTGTTCTACAGAGAGGGCACAATAAGTTCTTTCTCGCTGTCAAACGACAGTAAATCTACGATCGTAGCGCTTCTCTCGCTGCCACCACTGCTGCCACACAGCCGCGTTCGCCGTCCTTTGCTACAACCCTTGCTCTTTGCCGTTGACATCACCGTCAAAGTCAACGATCGTCAATGTCAACCACCGTCAGGTCTTTACCGCGGTTGACAAGACAGCAGCTTCTTTCCTTTAGTTTCATTGACATTAATTCAAGATCGACATCCTTAGTTCAAGATCGGCGTCCTTACAGGAGCTCGATCTTACGGGAGCATGATAAAAGATATGATTTAGTTAGGATTTAGATATGATTTCCCCAACTGAATGAGGAAATCTCGTATGTCAGTTGAGGGAAATCCTCCTTTTCATTATGTATAAATAAACGATGAATCAATGAATCAATTGGGTATTTTCATAACTTCTTCCTATTTTCAACACGGAAGACTCTAAAGCAGCATAGTTGGATTCCCTTAGGGGTGTTTCAGCCTTCTCCGTGGTAGATGCACTCTTTTACTTATTAGTCGAATTCTTGCTTGCCGAGTGGAATTACTTTTATATATAGGTAATAGCTTTGTTGTTGTATTTATTACTAGTGGAAATCTTGCTATCCGCGGTTCAATTCCTTATTTCATGTTGCATTCTAACTTTTGGTTCAATGTCTTATAAGCTTATTCCACCTTGTAGCCCGGGCCAGAGGAGTCAAAATCTGAATTCAGGATTCTAGTATAGTGGGGAGCGCCCTGAGATCAAAGGTTGTAATTACAAATCTTAATTAGAGGTAGAGTAAATCAAGGGGGTGTTTTTAGAGTTAAGTTGAGTAGGGTAAGTCAGGGTATTAGTCGCATTCCTAGAAATAGTAGTTCCATATGATTAGGTAGTATTCAATACTAATAGTAGTCCTTTAATTCGTAGTGCGCATTGCTCTTCTTAGTAATGAGTTAAAGCCTTACTTCTATGTTCAAGTTAGTTAAAGCACGAGAAGCAGTAGAGAACTCACACTCAAAAGCAAGAATACAAGTAAAGGAGTTTTCGGGGGCCAATACAGATTGAGATTGATGAGTTTTCTTTTCTAATAAGATAAAGGGTAAAGTTAGCCTCTAATTCTAATGTAGGCATTGAAGGGACAAATACAGATGTTACATCGGGATAGTCAGAATTAGGTAAGGGCAGTTTGTAGACAAACTCAGCATTGAGGTCAGGAAAGACAGACTTCGTTTCAAGTAATGGCACACTTAAGGGTGAACTAAGGAATGAAGCTCACTAGTGGCCGTGGCCCAACTCCACTAAAGAATGACAATAAGTAAGCGCCGCCAATTAAACAAGGTTGATAGCTAGCGGACAAAGAGACTTTGGGGTAGGAAAGCAAGACTAAAGGCATACAAGGTGGAGGAGTCAAACTAACAAGTAAGAGTAAAAAGAATTAGCTGCGGAATACGAGTAAGGAGTTTAGTAATGAAAGAAGTTAGTAAAAGCTATTAGTCTGTGGTTGGTTCTCTAAAGTAGTAAGTCTAAGTTCCAAGTGAGAGTACTACCGGTAGCAGCTGCACTCTTATAAGTAGTAGTTGTAGCCTTATCGATTTAGTTGTAGCCTTATCCATAGTAGTCCGATTCCGAGTTTATAGTTCAAGTCTGCCAGGTGTAAGTCTTAGATCCGAGTGCTTTTCTTATTAGTTTCATTCATTGTTTCGAGTTGGATTCCCCCCTTCGGCCTGCCCGTGTGTCGTTCTTTTTGTCGTTAGGTGGGTTCCTTTTTTATCCCTAGCCTAATCCTGCGCCTTAACCCCTTTCGTTGCACTTGCGCCAACTAAGACAGATTCAAGTCGGCCATTCTTATGCTTATTAATCTTGTTCCTAATGCTTCTCCTGATCCAGCTTATGATCGAGTCTACTTTTCTTTGATTGCGTAAAGCGCTATATGGCCTTCTTAAATGTATTTTGTCTTCGGCTTCTACATAGATAGGAATAGACTAATTGCCTTAGTGCGTAGAACTCTACAACCTTATTTACCGGGGCACCCCTTACTACTTGCTTCTTTCGAAACTCTGCTTTCAAGTCTTGCAGCTTCCTTTCGCCCTTGATCCAACCCAAGCACCACCTCTATAGATAGGGTAGTAGGATTCAAGTAAAACACTACTAGGTTAAGCCAATCACTTATCTCTATGACTTAGAACCAACAACTTCACTCGTACTATCTTCTCTTCTTACCGTGAATCTGGAACTACACTTTCACGTAAACTTGAACTTACAACTACTTCTGTTAGCGCACGAACTAAAGTTTCCTTAGCGCTTGAGCCACTTACTGATACTTCTCACTTTCATTGTCAACTTCAACACTTGATTAACTTTTCGCAACTCTGGAATTGGAATATATCCCTTAGTGCGCTCTTGGGGCATAGATATAAATAAGTAAAACCAACTACACCTTCCCTTTGCTCGAACTATGCTTTACTTTCCTTCGTCGGCTGATTCTTTAGTTGACTTCCCTCAATCTTATTCTTATGCAGCTTCCTCTCTTACTACAACTTCCTCTCTTACTACAACACTAGCACCTGACCCGAAGTCAACAAATAATGCTGCATTTTCTATTTCACTTGCTTGCACAGAAGCATAAGGCATAAGCCGGATTAGGAATACTAGATGAAATTCTGTTAAAGCGAGTGATGGAAATCAACCTGAAATCAACTCAGAATTTGAAGTACAAAAAAACGAACAACAAATAGAAAGCCAAGTGAAGGAAGGGTAAGGGCAGCTTTGTTGCTGGCAAGCATAGGGTCACTCAACCCAAGTAAAAGGTAAAGCAAGCACCCATAAGCATGTTGGAATTAAACTTGTGCAGTTATCATGAAGAGATTAATTTCATCAGAAGACAGATTCATTTCTTCAAGAGAAAATATTTATGGAAGGATAAGTCAAATTGGTTATTGATTCTTGAAAGAATTTATTAAAAGAAAGATTCATTCTTACTGCATAAATCTGTATAAATGTAATATATCCTCGGGAACTATATAAACCCCATATGTTGAGTCATGAAAAATATATAGAGTTTGTAAAATTATAAAAATATTGAGAGAAATACAGAAGATTTAGCCTTCTCCTACTCTTCCTTAGTGTGCTAACTCTATCCTTTCTTCCTATCAACTTCAACAATTGGTATCAGAGCTATGGCTTCATCCTCAAGCACCTTCCAACTCTAAATCCCTAAATTGACAAAAGAAAATTATGACATATGGTGCATCCAAATGAAGGTTCTTCTAGGCTCCTAAGATGTATAGGAATTTGTAGAAGATGGATTTATTGAACCAAGTCCAGCAGAAGAAGGAGCGATGAATGCAAAAGCAAAAGAGCAACTGAAAGATAGAAGAAAGAAGGAGAAAAAGACCTTGTTCACAATCTACCAAGGGCTTGATGATACGATGTTCGAGATTATCGCTCCAGCAAATACTTCAAAAGAGGCTTGGGAAATGCTTCAAAAAGCATTTGGTGGTGTTGATAAGGTAAAAAAACTTCGTCTACAAGTTTTACGAGCCGATTTTGAAAAATTACAACAAGATACCTCTGAAACTATTTCTGATTATTTCACAAAAGTTATTTCTATTGTTCATCAAATGAGAAGAAATGGTGAACAAATAAGTGATCAAAGAGTGATAGAAAAGATACTAAGATCACTAGATTCAAAATTTGATTTTATTGCTGTTGCGATTGAAGAGTCTAAAGATTTGGAAGAAATGTCTTTAGAACAACTTATGGGTTCCCTTCAAGTTCATGAACAAAGGATTACAAAAAGAGCAGAAGAAAGAACTGTGGAATAAGCACTACAGACCAAGCTACTCTTGAAAATAAAGGTGAATCAAATTTTAAAAGAGCAAGAGGTCATGGACAAAGAGAAAGAGGTGGCAGAAATCAGACCTATCAAGAATCTCTAAACAATGAAGGAGATAGAGAAAATTTTAGCCAAAGAGGCCAAGGTTATGGTCGAGGACGTGGCCGAGGTCGTGGACGTGACAGAATTTCTAAAAGGTCTGAAATACGATGCTATATTTGCAAAAGGTATGGGCATTACTCCTTTGAATGCTATTATAATCCTAACAATCAATGTGATAAGGCAAATTTTATTGAAAAGGAAGAGAAGAATGAAAATCAAGTTTTATTAATGACTTATAATAATTTGAAGAAAGATCAGTCTATGATATGGTATCTAGATACGGGAGCTTCAAATCACATGTGTGGCATTAAAGAATTATTTTCAGAAATTGATACAAGTTATCTAGAAATATTACATTTGGTGATCTATCTCAAAGACCAGTAAGAGGTAAAGGTAAAATTATTTTTGGACTCCATAATGGCAAAGAGTTATGCATTTCAGATGTTTATTATGTGCCTGATATGAAAAATAATATTCTTAGCTTGGGACAATTACTTGAAAAAGGTTATAATATTGAGATGAAAGATATGACTCTTTCAATTTATGATAAGACTAAGACATTAATATCACATGTGAAAATGGTGAAGAATAGAATGTTTCCTCTACATTTATATATTTTTTATCGATCAAGTTGTTTTAAGACTGATATTGAGGACATTTCTACATTATAGCATCTTAGATATGCATATTTAAATTTTGAAGCTTTAAAACTTCTAGAGAAGTTTAATATGGTGATAGGAATGCCAAGAATTGATCGCCCATCAAAATTATGTGAAGTATGTGTTATAGGTAAGCAAGAAAGAAAACCTTTCAAAATCAGCAGAACAAAAAGAGCATGGCATCGACTTGATCTGGTACACTCTGATGTTTGTGGCCCTATTAGCCCAGTATCACTTGGAGGAAGCAGGTATTTTCTTACCTTCACTGATGATCATAGTGGCAAAACTTGGATCTATATTTTAAAGAAAAAGAAAGAAGTGTTAAACAAATTCAAAGAATTTAAAGACTTAGTTGAAAGACAAAGTGGTTGCAAGAATAATTGTTTACGAACAGATAGAGGTGGTGAATATACATCAAATAAATTTAAAAGTTTTTATAAAAATAATGAAATTTTACATCAATTTACTATGTCATACACACCTCAACAAAATGGTGTTTCAGAAAGGAAAAATAGGACTATACTTAATATGGTCCGATGCATGTTAAAGGAAAAAAAGATTCCTAAAGAATTTTGGGGGGATGCTGTTGCTTATGCAGTTTATTTATTTAACAGGTTTTCAACAAAGCGAATTGGTAATTCTATACCAGAAGAAGTATGGAGCCTGCAGAAACCAAGAGTTGATCATTTAAGAATTTTTGAAAGTGTTGTATTTGCCAAGATACCAGAAGAAAAGAGAACAAAACTTGAAGATAAAAGTCAGAAATGTATTTTATTAGGTTATACTGAAAATTCCAGTGGATACAAACTCTATAATCCTATCACAAATAAAGTTGTGATATCAAGAGATGTTGAGTTTAACGAACAACAGATTTGGGACTGGAAAAGTAATGAACAACATAGGAAAGCTATATCATTAGAAGAGGATGATATAATACAAGCAAGCACAAAAGAAGCTTTACTAGAATCATCACCGAGATCAGCTATGTCACATGATTCAAGAAGTCCGATTATAATGTCACGGACAACAATATAAACAAGGTGTTCGATGAAATGCTTGTGTTAGTCTGTGTCCTTCGGTTTAGGTACATATCTTGTACAACAAGAAGTGAGCTTGCAGTAGGCTTAGCAGCCCTAGTTTGATTTGCTTTATGGCCAAGTTTGGCTTGTAAATACAAGTGTGTCTTATAAGCACTTGTGGGGACTTCGGTCTGTAATGGACCATTATCCTTTGTGTGCAACCTCTCTGAGTTTGTAATGTCCATGGGTGTAATTTATATTTTGGCTTTATAAAGTGTTTTCTTGAGCAGTTGCTTGTGGATCCCGTGGGAATTGCTTCTTCTGGCCCGTTTTCTCTTTTTGTGAGTCTATGGGACGTTAGGAGATCTCGGGAGGGCTGACCTGTACGGACGGACACGCATGGGTGCCGCACGGCTTAGGCAAAATCAGCTAAGCCCGTGACTATGTGGTATCAGAGCGGGACAAGCACACGCAGAAACACTTATCATATAAACGTGGGGGACCTAGCTAGGCTATGTGGAGGACAGCCAGCACGCGCAACCGTTTGGGGGAAACGAACATTGAGATGTAGGGAAAGGAGTCGCTCAGAGGAGCGGGCATCCTGGTTTGGCATTTAAGGAATAGCTAACCCCTTTGGGCGAGAGGCACTACGAGGACAAGCAAGCGAAGAAGAATGCGTAGCATACAAAGATTGGGATGGTTGAGTTCAAGCTATAGCTCAATGTTGGCAACCAAACTTGATGGTGCTCCAGCCAAAGCAGGGTGAAAGATGAGACCGTGCAAGGTGGGAGGTGTTGTGTAACGACCGAAAGAGTTGTGCAAAGCTCACATAGGTGAGGGGAATTACTAACTCGAAGGATTCGGAACTCATGCAAGGGCTTGTACACAGAGGACGGAGTGTTCGTGGCCATCCCAAGGCGCGATTAGAACTCAGTGCCATGGAGCATCAGAACTTTCTCTTCGACATGGAAAGGATATGTCCGTAGGCGGCTGAAATGTGCAACAAGTTCAGCATGTTGCTAGACCTTGAAGGATGCAGTGGAGACTGTATTGGAGAAGGGTCGCAATCTAGCAAGTACATCTGCAGGGGTAGAACAAGGCACAAGTTTAGCAAGACGGAGTAGTCCAAAGGGGATGATGGTCTCCGAAACTTCCAGTGGGAAGTATGTAAAGAGAAAAGTTGCTCTAGCAGGACAGATATCCAGGATGGATAAGTCCTAGTTCTCTAGTGGGAGAATCATGTGCAACAGACTGTACATATTGAGGAAGAGTTTCTCAAGGCTATATCTCCACAAAGCTCAACGGACCGAGTGAGCGACGAAGAGTTGTCGAATGATTTCGAAGGAGGTAGTGCATTGGTGGATGCATTTCGAGATGAAGTGAGGGAGCAATCCAAGGCAACATCATATGAAGGCACACTTAGAGTCGATGCAGAAATCAAACTCAACAGAGGGCTGACCCATGGAATGGTGGACGTGAGGGCCACTATCAACTCAATGCAAATCGAGGAGCAGAGCGACTTGGGTGGAACTCGGTAAAGTATCCAAGCCGCATTAAGGGAGTCGACATAGAAGATGGAACATGGAGCGGAGGCACAAAGCTTTCCTTAGACAGATGTCAAGGGCATGAACTCTTGTAGAGGCAAGAGTGGGATCATGTTGTTCCATGGGTTCTTCATTCTGATGGGACAGACTTATTTTGCATGGTGCCAAAGATGAAGGGAGCTTCAAGGCACATGCAAGCTACCTCAGAGATGCATTTGATGGAGTAACTAAGGTGATTCAACTTGCGGAGGCAAAGTTAGGATCATGAGACTTTAGTACGGGGTAAGAGGACGCAGAGGCAGGTACTCTTGAAGAATATGCCACAGTGTTGTCATTCGAGTTGTCAGGAACAAGAGGTGCATAGCAAGATTGTGTTGGTGGAGGATAAAGGCCCAAGATCCAGACAATGGTGCACCAACTCTAGCGAAGTCAGGGGACTTCAGGAGCTCTTAGGCGATGGACTGTCCTAGAGCTATGCTTCGTCCAGGTGTAACCCAGGAGTGGGGGGGACGAACAGGAATTGCCAAGGGAGCGAACTAAAAGTCGGAGATGGTAGAGGCCCTATGATGTGTTGGCAGAGGCCACATATGGAGAAGTCATAGTCCGAGTTCATCACATGAGAATCTGTATGCAATGGAGATGTCACCAGGAGATGACATGGTGCAACGGATTGTGGTGGAATAGTTCGTGGCAATGCAATACAGGCAATCTTGTCCCGTGAGGGACAAAGATCATGCGGAGGTATGATCAGAAGTTACTGGAAGCTCCATTTTGGTGTACAACACAACAAGAAGAAGGGCTATAGATTCAAGGAGTGAATCTCGTAGTACCGCAGAGACGGGTCTTCGTGTGTGCATCGAAGCTTGTATTGAATGAAAGACTTAGTCATCAGCGTATGGGAGCTATATACCACCGAGGAAGAAGTCCAAGTGCAAGTACCATTAAGTCTCATGGAGGGGGACGTGATCATGTGAATGATCAGGAGCTGCTGGGAGCTCCACTTCGGTGAACAATGCAATGGCAAGAAGGGCTGTGGATTCAAGGAGTGAATGTCACAGTACCGCAGAGGCGGGTCTTCCGTGTGTATGTATCGAAGCTTGCATCAGATGAAAGCCTTAGCATCAGCATATTGTCACGGACAACAATGTAAATAAGGTGTTCGATGAAATGCTTATGTTAGTCCGTGTCCTTCGGTTTAGGTACATATCTTGTACAACGAGAAGTGGGCTTGCAGTAGGCTTAGCAGCCCTAGTTTGATTTGCTTTATGGCCAAGTTTGGCTTGTAAATACAAGTGTCTTATAAGCACTTATGGGGTCTTCGGTCTGTAATGGACCATTATCTTTTGTGTGCAACCTCTCTGAGTTTGTAATGTCCATGGGTGTAATTCGTAATTTGGGTTTATAAAGTGTTTTCTTGAGCAGTTGCTTGTGGATCCCGTGGAAATTGCTTCTTCTGGCCCATTTTCTCTTTTTGTGAGTCTATGGGACATTAGGAGATCTCAGGGAGGGCTGACCTGTGCGGACGGACACGCATGGGTGCCGCACGACTTAGGCAAAATCAGCTAAGCCCGTGACAATGTGGTATCAGAGCGGGACAAGCACACACAGAAACACTTGCCATACACGCGTAATCGTTTGGGGGAAATGGACATTGAGATGTAGGGAAAATAGTCGCTTAGAGAAGCGGGCATCGTGGTTTGGCATTCAAGGAATAGCCAACCAGTTTGTGTGAGAGGCACCACGAGGACAAGCAAGCGAAGAAGAATGTGTAGCACACAAAGATTGGGATGGTTGAGTTGGAGCTATAGCTCAACGTTGGCAACCAAACTTGATGGTGCTCAAGGCAAAGCAGGGCGCCTGGTTAAAGATGAGACCGTGCAAGGTGGGAGGTATTGTGTAATGACCGAAAGAGTTGTGCAAAGCTCACAGAGGTGAGGGGAATTGTGAACTCGAAGGATTCGGAACTCATGCAAGGGCTTATACACGGATGATGGAGCGTTCGTGGCCACCCAAGGCGCGATTAGAACTCGACGCCATGGAGCATCAGAACTTTCTCTTCGACATAGAAAGGATATGTCCGTAGGCAGCTGAAATGTGTAACAAGTTCAGTATATTGCTAGACCTTGATGGGTGCAGTGGAGACTGTATTGGAGAAGGGTCGTAATCTAGCAAGTACATTTGTGGGGGCAGAATAAAGCACAAGTTCAGTAAGACGGAGTAGTCCAAAGGGGATGATGGTCTCCGAAACTTCTAGTGGGAAGTATGTAAAGAGAAAAGTTGCTCCAGCAGGACAGATATCTAGGAGGGATAAGTCCTAGTTCTCTAGTGGGAGAATCATGTGTAACGGACTGCATATATTGAGGAAGAGTTTCTCAAGGTTATATCTCCATAAAGCTCAACGGACCGAGTGAGCGACGAAGAGTTGTCGCATGATCTCGAAGGAGGTAATGCATTGGTGGATGCATTTCGAGATCAAGTGGGGGAGCAATCCAAGGCAACATCATATGAAGGCACACTTAGAGTCGATGCAGAAATCGAACTCAACAGAGTTTCTCAAGGCTATATCTCCACAAAGCTCAACGGACCAAGTGAGCGACGAAGAGTTGTCGCATGATCTCGAAGGAGGTAATGCATTGGTGGATGCATTTCGAGATCAAGTGGGGGAGCAATCCAAGGCAACATCATATGAAGGCACACTTAGAGTCAAGGCAGAAATCAAACTCAACAGAGGGCTGACCCGTGGAATGGTGGATGTGAGGGCCACTATCAACTCAATGCAAATCGAGGAGCAGAGCGACTTGGGTGGAACTCGGTGAAGTATCCAAGCCTCATTAAGGGAGTCGACATAGAAGATGGAACATGGAGCAGAGGCACGGAGCTTTCCTTAGACAGAGGTCAAGGGCATGAACTCTTGTAGAGGCAAGAGTGAGATCATGTTGTTCCATGGGTTCTTCATTCTGATGGGACAGACTTATTTTGCATGGTGCCAAAGATGAAGAGAGCTTCAAGGCACATGCAAGCTACCTCAGAGATGCATTTGATGGAGTAACTAAAGTGATTCAACTTGCGGAGGCAAAGTTAGGATCATGAGACCTTAGTACGGGACAAGAGGACGCAGAGGCAGATACTCTTGAAGAATATACCACAGTGTTGCCATTCGAGTTGTCAGGAACAAGAGGTGCATAGCAAGATTGTGTTGGTGGGGGATAGAGGCCCAAGATCCAGACAATGATGCACCAACTCTAGCGAAGTCAGAGGACTTCAGGAGCTCTTAGGCGATGGATTGTCCTAGAGCTATGCTTCGTCCAGGCAATCTTGTCCCGTGAGGGACAAAGATCATACGGAGGTACGATCAGAAGTTACTGGGAGCTCCACTTTGGTGTACAACACAACAAGAAGAAGGGTTATGGATTCAAGGAGTGAATGTCGTAGTACCGCAGAGGCGAATCTTCGTGTGTGCATCGAAGCTTGCATTGGATGAAAGCCTTTGTCATCAGCATATGGGAGCTGTATACCACCAAGGAAGAAGTCCAAGTGCACGTACCAGTGAGTCCCATGGAGGGGGACATGATCATGTGAATGATCAGGAGCTACTGGGAGCTCCACTTCGATGAACAATGCAACGGCAAGAAGGGCTGTGGATTCAAGGAGTGAATGTCACAGTACCGCAGAGGCGGGTCTTCCGTGTGTATATATTAAAGCTTGCATCAGATGAAAGCCTTGGTCGTTAGCATATGGGGGTTGTGTACCATCAAGGGAGTAGTCAGATTACAAGTACCAATGAGTCCCATGGAGGGGACTTGATTAATCGGAGCAGTTGGAGAATTGGACTGCTTCAGTGCTCACATTCGCTTAAGGGAGCCGGCATGTCAGAGGACAAGACCGAGTAAGCAAACGCTGCTACCAAGGAAGCTAAGGAGAACAGAATCAGCGTGAGCCCTGCAACAATATGGCGGAGGCCATGCATGAGAGTTGCAGTCTGTCTCTCCATCGACCAAGGAGAACTGCTAGGAGGACATAGTGGTGTCGAAGCAGGTGGTCGAAAGGGGCGAGGAAGCAACGACGAGTCCAATGGGGCTCAGCTACCTAAAAGAAAAGCGTCGGTTAGAGAGGAAGTGGACTCGGTGGAGCTCCATAGTGCCATAGAGGCAGATCTATCGATCGCGAAGGAAGGCATGAAGATGCATGATAATGGATAGTAGTGCTATGGGCTTGGCAGCACCATGGTACCGCAGATGCGGGACTTCCGTGAAGTCATGAATCCCGTGCTCTCATGAAGGGACAGCATTGGTCATAAAAGGGGCCGAGGAGGTGGAGAATGTAGAGGCAAGCTCTAAGTACCAAGACAGGACAGAAGGGCAGAGGCCAAGAAACTTCATAAGACCGATGTCGATTGGCTTCTTATCAAGATAGCCGAAATTAAGAGACTTCGGGTTGATGCAGGAGTGCTCGATCAAGGAACGAAGTAGGTAGTATATTATACTGTATCTTTCTACTTAAAGGAGTAGGCAGCAAAAGTGATGGAGAAGACAGTACAATCCCAAAGGCGACCAGATCTATCAAAGACTTACTCCAAGTTGGGGGGCTCCAAGTTGGAGTAAACTTTTTACTTTTTTCGAGTAAAACTTCTTGCATTCCAGAAGTTCAATGGCGGTGGGAAGGTGAATCACAGTAGCTAACCCAACACAAGGAGTGCAACCACTTCAAGTGCTTCTGAAGCGTGAGCAAAGAGCAGGTGAATGTTAGTACCCAGCTTAATGTATGAAGTACCAACTCAAGGAGGCAGGCAAAATCGAGTAACCTTTGCCAGGTAAAATTGAGTAACATTTGCCTTCTCAACTCGAGAGAATGGGCGAAACCGAGTACCCTAGTTCTCTTAACTCGATGAGGTGAGCGAAGCCAAGTAACCTTACCTTCTCAACTACGAAGAGAATAGGTGAAGTCAAGTATCTCAGTTCTCTTACTTATCCAGCAGGGGAGCTCTGCACAAGTTCAGTGACCCTTCAAAGGAAGCTTATGGAAGACAACGGTTGTCAAATCCTCACCGTTGGCGATCAATACTACTAAGAGTAGTTTTTCTACTTCATTTCCCGATTGACTAAGAGGGAGTGATGCGAACACATACTTGGAAGTGACAACTAACAACGGAAGAAGGTTCAATGGGCAAATATTATGGAGAAAGGACCTTAAAAACTTCAAAGTCTGTGAGGCGATGCTCGTTAAAGCTCCAACAAGCATCCACCCAGTTCAAGCAATATAAGTATACTACGATATTGGCGCATAATAAGGCAGGTCTTTTCCTTCATCAGAGGGATCCGCGAGAACTAACAAGGATCAACACAACTCAGCCAATCCCACACCAGATTCAGTCATTGGTGAGTTGAAGCAGCATGGCGGATCGGAGTTTGACTACTCAACAACAGCGGTGGAGAGCGGCTAGGAGCCAAAGGGGCGTGTTACAGCCAAAGCAGAAGATTGAAGATTTAATAGAATGCGAAGAAATGCAGCGTCTACAGTGGCTTCGACGAGGACATCGAAGGAATAAGTGGGGGAGAATGTCACGGACAACAATGTAAACAAGGTGTTTGATGAAATGCTTGTGTTAGTCCGTGTCCTTCGGTTTAGGTACATATCTTATACAACAAGAAGTGGGCTTGCAGTAGGCTTAGCAGCCCTAGTTTGATTTGCTTTATGGCCAAGTTTGGCTTGTAAATACAAGTTTGTCTTATAAGCACTTGTAGGGACTTCGGTCTGTAATGGACCATTATCCTTTGTGTGCAACCTCTCATAGTTTGTAATGTCCATGGGTGTAATTCGTATTTTGGCTTTATAAAGTGTTTTCTTGAGCAGTTGCTTGTGGATCCCATGGGAATTGCTTCTTCTGGCCTGTTTTCTCTTTTTGTGAGTCTATGGGACGTTAGGAGATCTCGGGGAGGGCTGACTTGTGCGGACGGACACGCATGGATGCCGCACGGCTTAGGTAAAATCAGCTAAGCGCGTGACATTATGGGGGTTGTGTACCACCGAGGGAGTAGTCAGATTGCAAGTACCAGTGAGTCCCATGGAGGGGACTTGATTAATCGGAGCAATTGGAGAGTTGGACTGCTTGAGTACTCACATTTGCTTAAGGGAGCCCGGCAAGTCAGAGGACAAGGCCGAGTAAGCGAACATTGCTACCAAGGAAGCTAAAGAGAACAGAATCGGCGCGAGCCCTGCAACAAGATGGCGGAGGCCACGCATAAGAGTTGCAGTCTGTCTTTCCATCAAACAAGGAGAACTGCTAGGAGGACACAGTGGTGTTGAAGCAGGTGGTCGAAAGGGGCGAGGAAGCGACGACGAGTCCAGCAGGGCTCAGCTACCCAAAAGATAAGCGTCGGTTAGAGAGGAGGTGGACTCGGAGGAGCTCCATAGTGCCACAGAGGCAGATCTACCAATCGCGAAGGAAGGGATGAAGATGCAAGATAACGGATAGTAGTGCTATGGGATTGGCAGCACCATGGTACCGCAGATGTGGAACTTCCATGAAGTCATCAATCTCTTGCTCTCATGGAGGGAGAGCATTGTTCGTAAAAGGGGCCGAGGAGGTGGAGAATGCAGAGGCAAACTCCAAGTACCAAGACAGGGCAGAAGGGCAGAGCCAAGAAACTTCATAAGACCGATGTCGATGGGCTTCTCATCAAGATAGCCAAAATTAAGGGACTTCAGGTTGATGTAGGAGTGCTCGACCAAGGAACAAAGTAGGCAGTATATGATATTATACCTTTCTACTCAGAGGAGTAGGCGACAAAAGTGATAGAGAAGACGGTACAATCCCAAAGGCGACCAGATCTATCAAAGACTTACTCCAAGTTGGGGGACTCTAAGTTGGGGTAAACTTTTTGCTCTTTTCGAGCAAAACTTCTTGCATTCCAGAAGTTCAATGGCGATGGGAAGGTGAATCACAGTAGCTAACCTAACACAAGGAGTGCAACCACTTCAAGTGCTTCAGAAGTGTGAGCAAAGAGTGGGCCAATGTTAGTAACTAGCTCAATGCATGAAGTACAAACTCGAGGAGGCAGGCGAAATTGAGTAATCTTTGCCTTCTCAACTCGAGAGAATGGGCGAAATCGAGTACCCCAATTCTCTTAACTCGAGAAGGTAAGCGAAGCCAAGTAACCTTAACTTCTCAACTACGAAGAAAATGGGTGAAGTCAAGTATCCCAGTTTTCTTACTTATCCAGCATGTCACGAACGGTCGTCGCTCAACCGTAATGCCTTTGCTCCTTGAACCGTTCGTCACTTTTCCTTGCTTGTACATATGTTTGGCAGCTTGTTTTGCCTTGAGTTTACATGTTTTTACCTAAGAAATATGAGCGAAAGTAGTGTAGAAGGCTGATCGCGATCGCTTCTGGAGCCAAAACAAAACCCATTTTGGGTCTTTTCATGTGCCACGACAACCTTTTTGAGAGGTGCGAAATGTCAGCCATTTCAGCACCTGGAACCCGGTGGCACCGGCTGGATGGGGTTCCGGGTATTTGTCGCGAGGCTTTCATCGACAATTGAACTTGTCTTGCGTCCGATACCTTGGGAACCGTCGTTTGTGGACTTGCGACGTTCCTACAACCCTCCAAAGTCTGTTTCTCTTTCTCTCTTTTCTTTGCTGCACTCAAGGTGTTCGATAAATTGCTTGTACAGCTTTTCGCTTCGTGAGACGTCGGGATGTGTCCGTCGCTCGCTTCTGAATTAATCAACTTCTTCTTTGTAGGTCCTACGGGGCCTTAAGAGGTTGTAAGAGGGCTGACCCTTTGCGGACAGGAAACGCATTGGGCGTTGCATGACTTAGGCAATCCCAGCTAAGTCCGGAATAGTGAGCAAGGTTGCTCTACGACTTAGGCAATTTCAGCTAAGTCTTCGGGAGTGCCGCGAGGGTGCCGCACGGCTTAGGCAAACTTTAGCTAAGCCCGTGACAGTGTGGTATCAGAGCAGGCAAGCAATTCATACGAACAGCGAAGAAGATTCGCAATCTCGCCATGGTGAAACATCGTGGTGAATCGAGCAAGATGGGGCAAGCCGGACCCTTGCCCAAGCAGTGGCTGCAAGTGCAAACTCGCTCGCAAACTATGGGAGTCACTCATGAGGAGCTCTATAGTGAACAAGACGAGCGTGAAGTTGGGTATTCTCCACGAGGGGAGGAGGCGCCATCTGCAGCGCCAACCGGGAAAAAGGGTCAGAAGGAGAGAATTATAGCGGCGGAGACCCGCCTTGATGTTCTTGAAGCGAGCGTGGAGGAACTCTACCAAGGCCAGCGAGGGCTACTTAGGGTAGAGAGCTCGCTAGAAGAAGCTGAATCTCGGATCGAGAAAGTTGAATCTATGATGGATCAACTGACAGAGGACACCAAAGATTCCGTACGACACCTACATGAAGTTGTGGCCGAACTCACGGCGAAGGTGATGGTGTTAACAAGGACTCTTGATGCGAGAGGGAGCAACACCCGCGCTGCGCCACCACAAAACTTGGGGCACCAGAGCGGTTACGGAGGTGCTAGAGATGCCAAAGAGCTCGAAAACTTCTTGTTCGACATGGAACAGTATTTCCGTGCTACAAGGCTTGATTCTGAAGAAACCAAAGTTGCTATAGCAACAATGTATCTGAATGGGGATGCAAAACTTTGGTGGCGAACCCGTTGGGAAGAGATCCAACAAGGCCGATGTCAAGTGGATACATGGGGAGACTTGAAGCGAGAGTTGAGAACTCAGTTCTTACCAGAGAACACAGAGTTTGTCGCAAGAAGGAAACTGAGACAACTCCGCCAAAGTACAACAATCCGAGACTATGTGAAAGAATTTTCAGGCGATCTTTGGATATACGGGACATGTCTGAGAAAGACAAACTATTCAGCTTCCTCGATGGCTTGAAGCCATGGGCACAACAAGAACTACATCGAAGGAATGTCACTGATGTAGTCGGGGCAATTGCAGCCGCGGAAAGGCTAACTGACTTTGTTTCTTCGGAGGATTTGAGAAAGAAGAAACAATCTTCGGGAAATCGCCCATCTAAATACTCTCGAGCGAAGGAGTCTGGGGGCGAGCAAAAGAAGAAGAATTTCCACAAGGGACCGGGCTCAAGAGGTAGAGTCCCAAAACCTACTGGATGCTTCTTGTGTGGAGGACCGCACATGGTGAGGGAGTGCCACAAAAACAGGCACTCAATGCGTTGGCATCGATTCTACCCCGTAAGTCAGACAAGGGCAAAGCAATCGCCCTTAGTTCGAGTAGTTCTGACTCCGGTAGCGACAGTGAGGCGTCGCAAGGACCCAGGATGGGAGCAATGCGTTTGTTGAATGCATTGCGGGGTCAAGTGGGGGAGAATACAAAGGTGAAGCCACCGAAGGCAGGAAGCAGCGAGTTGATGTATGTGGACATCAAGCTTAATGGCCGAACAACCCGTGCAATGGTGGACACGGGCGCGACCCACAATTTTATTGCCGATCACGAAGCTAAGCGACTGGGACTAATCTTGGAGAAGAGCCCAAGTCGTATGAAGGCGGTGAACTCGGAGGCCAAGCGGATCTCCGGACAAGCAAAGGGGGTCCCCATCAAGATCGGGACATGGAACGGGAGCACAGACTTGATGGCGGTGCCATTGGACGACTTCCAAGTGATTCTCGGAATGGAGTTTATGCACGCAGCAAAGTTGGTGCCAATACCGTTCCTGAACTTCTTGTGTCTAATGGGAGGCGATGATCCCTGCATGGTTCCAGTTTCTCGAGTAGGAACCAAGGACCTACAACAAATATCGGCTTTACAATTGAAGAAAGGGGTGCGAAAAGGTGAATTAACCTTTTTAGCTGCTATGAAGCTAGAGACACTTGACGGGGAGGCCATTCAGGAACCTGCCATTGTGGCGAACATCCTGAAGGAGTTCTCGGATGTGATGCCAAAAGAGTTGCCGAGAACTCTACCACCACGCAGAGGCGTGGATCATCAGATTGAGCTGGAGCCGGGAGTTAAGCCTCCAGCGAGACCACCATACCGCATGGCCCCTCCGAGTTGGCGAATTGAGGAAGTTAGATGAAGCGCTAAGCGGTGGTCTCATCCGCAGCTTCAGCACCTTCGAGCTCTAGTCCTTTTCGGAAGAAACAAGATGGGAGCCTCCGATTATGCATTGATTATCGAGCCCTCAATAAGATGACGGTGAAGAACAAGTACCCTATCCCACTCATCGCGGACTTGTTCGATCAATTGGGCAAGGCAAAGTACTTCTCCAAACTCGACCTTCGGTCAGGGTATTGGCAGGTGCGCATCGCAGAAGGTGATGAGGCGAAGACTACCTGTGTGACCAGGTATGGAGCATTCGAGTTTTTGGTGATGCCTTAACCAACGCTCGCCACATTTTGCACTCTCATGAATCACTGTTCAAGGAATATCTGGATAAGTTTGTGGTCGTCTACTTAGGCGACATCCTATAGCCAAACACTTGAGGAGCATGTTAGACACCTCGAACAATTTTCAAAGTTCTCGTGGAGAACACCTTATTCGTGAAGAGGGAAAAGTGCTGCCCAAACAGATTTTATTCTTGGGGCATCGAATTGGGAATGGGTCCATTCGAATGGACAAGGCTAAGGTGCAAGTGGTGGTGGCGAACACCAAAGAAAGTGCCGAGTTGAGATCCTTCCTTGGGTTTGTCAACTATTATCGGCGCTTCATAGCTGGATATTCAAGCCTTCACCGACGGAGTTGCTAAAAAGGACGGAGATGGTCGGACAAATGTGAGGCGGCATTTCAAGACACGAAGATCATGTTAGAAGACATACGGACTATGGAAAGTCTTTTGAAGTCCATACCGATGCTTCTGACTTTGCTATTGGAGGAGTTCTTATGCGGGAGGGTCATCCAATGGCCTACGAGAGTCGCAAGCTCAACGAGACCGAGTGACGATATCCTGTACATGAGAAGGAGATGACGGTAGTCCACGCTCACGAGTGTGGCGACACTACCTTCCAGGAGCACCATTTGTGCTAAGGACCGACAATGTCGCATTGAGTTACTTTCAAACTCAAAAGAAACTCTCCCAAAGCAAGCACGATGGCGGGACTTCTTGGCTGAGTTCGACATGGTGATGGAGTACAAACCCGGAAAAGCAAATGTCGTGGCGATGCATTGAGTCGGAAAGTGGAGCTAGTGAATGCTATACGCTTGGAGGCGGAGGCCAAGCAAGTCAATTGCGCTCCAACTTTCTTTCCAGGATCAGAGATAGACTGTACCGAGATCCTCAGGCAGTAATTCTGATTCAACTCATCAAAGAGGGCAAGGCACGACAATTTTGGGTCCAAGAGGGACTCATCTATACCAAGGGAACAGAGTTTATGTCCCACGAGCGGATAACTTGAGGCGTGAACTCTTGAAAGAGTGTCACGATCCCCTTTGGGCTAGACATCCGAGTATCCACCGAACAATGGCTCTCGTGGAGAGGGCCTTCTATTGGCCGAAGATGGGGACAGATGTAGAGGAATATGTTCGAACATGCCTTACTTGTCAACAGGACAAGGTCGAGCAGCAGAAGCCAATGGGACTTTTGGAGCCGCTGCCCGTACCAGAAAGGCCATGGGAGAGCATTTCTTTGGACTTCATATCAAGCTTGTCCGCAGTAGGGGGACTTGGATCGGTACTTGTGGTAGTTGATCGATTTTCACGCAACATTCATTCTGCACCCTACATTGCTCGGAGGCGGCTAAGTTGATGATGAAGAATGTGGTTAAGTATTGGGGAGTCCCACACAACATCATTAGTGATCGGGATTCTCGGTTCTTGGGACGATTCTGGACTGAGTTGTTCAAGTTGTTGGGGTCTAAATTATACTTCTCCACAAGCCTCCACCCTCAAACGGACGGCCAAACAGAGAATTAACTCGCTCTTGGAGCAATATCTTGACTACGTGAGTGCCAACCAACGGATTGGGTGAAGGCTGGACATCGCCCGGTTCTCCTATAACTTGCGAGCTCTGCATCCAACAAGAGCCCATTTGAGATTATTACGGGACAACAGCCATCAACTCCTCATACCCTGGTTATTGGTTATACAGGGAGTAGCCCATCAGCCTATCACTTCGCAAGGGAATGGCATCGTAATGCAGATATTGCGCGGGCTTACTTGGAGAAGGCGGCCAAAAAGATGAAGAAGTGGGCAGACTTGGGAAGGCGACCACAAGAATTTAAAGTTGGTGACATGGTGTTGGTGAAGCTCCAACCAGCATCACTCCAATTCTTTAGACACAAAGTGCATAAAGGATTGGTACGCAAGTATGAAGGGCCTTTCCCAATCATCAGCAGGGTAGGCAATGTCTCATACAAGTTGCAACTGCCAGCATGGTTCAGAATTCACAATGTCTTCCATGCGAGCAACTTGAAAGCCTACCACTCAGATCCGCGAGATGATTCCCGAAATGTTCCAACTCGACTACCCCCCACCAGAGCCTCTTACGAGAAACGAGTTGAAACTATTCTAGCGGATCGTATAATAAAGCTACCCAATGGAGCGCAACATATAGAGTACTTGGTGAAGTGGCAAAAGCTTCCTCAAAAGCTAGTTGGGAGCCGAAGATGCCCTACGACATGAAGAAGCTCGCATCAAAGCCTACCAACAAGCGTCGGCGAGGCGTCGAGTTTAAGTGGGGAGAATGTCACGCCGTCAACCGTAATGCCTTTGCTCCTTGAACCGTTCGTCACTTTTCCTTGCTTGTACATATGTTTGGCAGCTTGTTTTGCCTTGAGTTTACATGTTTTACCTAAGAAATATGAGCGAAAGTAGTGTAGAAGGTGAGCGATCGCTCATCGCGAGCAAAGCAAAATGCCCATTTTTGGGTCTTTTCATGTGCCACGACAACCTTTTGAGCGATGCGAAATGTCAGCCATTTCAGCACTGGAACCCCGGGTGGCACCGGGCTGGATGGGGTTCCGGTATATGTCGCGAGGCTTTCATCAAGAATTGAACTTGTCTTGCGTCCGATACCTTGGGAACCGTCGTTTGTGGACTTGCGTTCCTACAACCCTCCAAAGTCCTGTTTCGCTCTCTTCTCTTTTCTTTCTGCACTCAAGGTGTTCGATAAATTGCTTGTATTCGCTTCGAGACGTCGGGATGTGTCCGCCGCCGCTCAATTAATCAACTTCTTCTTTGTAGGTCCCACGGGCCTTAAGAGGTTGTAAGAGGGCTGACCCTTTGCGGACAGGAAACGCATTGGGCGTTGTATGACTTAGGCAATCCCAGCTAAGTCCGGAATAGTGAGCAAGGTTGCTCTACGACTTAGGCAATTTCAGCTAAGTCTTCGGGAGTGCCGCGAGGGTGCCGCACGGCTTAGGCAAACTTTAGCTAAGCCCGTGACAAGCAGGGGAGCTCTGCACAAGTTCAATGACCCTTCAAAGGAAGCTTATGGAAGACAATGGTTGTCAAATCCTCACCGTTGACTATTAATACTACTAAGAGTAGTTTTTTCACTTTATTTCCCAATTGACTAAGAGGGAGTGATGCGAATATACTTGGAAGTGACAACTAATAGCGGAAGAAGGTTCAATGGGCAAACATTATGGAGAAAGGACCTTAAAAACTTCAAAGTCTGTGAGGCGATGCTCGTTAAAGCTCCAACAAGCATCTACCCAGTCTAAGCAATATAAGTATACTGCGATACTGGCACATAATAAGGCAGGTCTTTTCCTTCATCAGAGGGATCCGCGAGAACCAACAAGGATCAGCACAACTCAGCCAACCCCACACCAGATTCAATCATTGGTGAGTTGAAGCAGCATGGCGGATTAGAGTTCGACTACTCAACAACAGCGGCGGAGAGCGGCTAGGAGCCAAAGGGGCGTGTTGCAACCAAAGCAAAAGATTAAAGATTCAATAGAATGCGAGGAGATATAGCGTCTACAATGGCTTCGACGAGGACGTCGAAGGAATAAGTGGGGGAGAATGTCACGGACAATAATGTAAACAAGGTGTTCGATAAAATGCTTGTGTTAGTCCGTGTCTTTCGGTTTAGGTACATATCTTGTACAACAAGAAGCGGGCTTGCAGTAGGCTTAGCAGCCCTAGTTTGATTTACTTTATAGCTAAGTTTGGCTTGTTAATACAAGTGTGTCTTATAAGCACTTATGGGGACTTCAGTCTGTAATGGACCATTATCCTTTGTGTGCAACCTCTCTGAGTTTGTAACGTTCATGGGTGTAATTTGTATTTTGGCTTTATAAAGTGTTTTCTTGAGCCGTTGCTTATGGATCCCGTGGGAATTGCTTCTTCTAGCCCGTTTTCTCTTTTTGTGAGTCTATGGGACGTTAGGAGATCTCGGGGAGGGCTGACCTATGCGGACGGACACGCATGGGTGCCGCACGGCTTAGGGAAAATCAGCTAAGTCCATGACAATAAGAAGGACAAGACCGATCCAGGAGCTATATGATGTGACTCAGAGAATTGATACTAACAATGATGAACTTTCTCTATTTTATCTTTTTGCAGGATATGATCCATTAACTTTTGAAGAAGCTTCTAAAGAAGAAAAATGGAGACAAGCTATGAAGGAGGAGATTAATGCAATCAATAAAAATGATACATGGGAGCTTACTACACTTCCAGAAGACCACCAAGCGATCGGTGTTAAGTGGATCTTCAAAACAAAAAAAAATGCACAAGGAGAGGTGGAGAAATATAAAGCACGATTGGTTGCAAAGGGATATAAACAACAATATAGGATCGACTATGAAGAAGTTGCTCGATTGGAGACAGTAAGATTACTTATCTCCTTAGCAGCTCAAATGAAATGAAAAATTTTATAAATGGATGTCAAATCAGCATTCCTTAATGGAGTTCTTGAAGAAGAGGTATATTTTCAACGACCCCCTGATTTTATTATTTATGAATAAGAAGACAAAGTATACAAGTTAAAGAGAGCTCTTTATGGGCTTAAACAAGCCCCACAAGTATGGAATAGAGATCATGTCAAAAATAAAGAAGTGGAGTTACACTATGTCAAGACAAGTGAACAAGTGGCTAACATTTTTACAAAACCACTTAAAATTGAAATATTTCAACATCTTCGAAGAAAACTTGGCATGTTGGATGGAACAAGTTTAAGGGGGGAGAATGTTGGAATTAAACTTGTGCAGTTATCATGAAGAGATTAATTTCATCAGAAGATAGGTTCATTTCTTCAAGAGAAAATATTTATGGAAGGACAAGTCAAATTGGTTATTGATTCTTGAAAGAATTTATTGAAAGAAAGATTCATTCTTACTGCATAAATCTGCATAAATGTAATGTATCCTGGGGAACTATATAAACCCCATATGTTGAGTCATGAAAAATATATAGAGTTTGTGAAATTATAAAAATATTGAGAGAAATACAGAAGATTTAACCTTCTCCTAGTCTTCCTTAGTGTGTTAACTTTATTCTTTCTTCCTATCAACTTCAACAAAACACACCGTGTTTTTAACTTATTGGAGTTGGAGCAGAGGGCTTACATGAGGGGGGAAGAATCGAGTGCAGTGTACCTACTATGTAAATGAGTAAGAACACAATTTCCTGCTGACTTGAAAGAATATGCACCCACCCTCCCTGTTCCATGGAATGCACCCAGCCAATTTTATGGAATCAAATAAGAACACTACATTGCTTTTCATACTAGAACACTCCATTTATTGTTTTGTTCTGTTCGCTGCTTGTTGAAAAGAGAATATCACGTACATTACATAGAATTTGGTAACTGGCACTACTGACTCCTTACCATAATAAATCAAATGGCTATAAGAAATAATGGAGGCATAAGAGCTGATAGTACACCTATAAGAATCAAGTAATCCAACATTACTTAAAAATCAAGTAATCCAACATTACTACCATGACTTACTCAATCCTTTTATATGCTATTGCTATAGGGATATGATCTATACTCTACTTGAACTTGCAATATAGTAGGGGAGCGCAACTATTAACAAGGGGGCGCAACTATTAACAATAAGTTTGGGCCGGTGCTTCAGTAAACTTGCATTTCCATAATGTTGCACATGATAGAAAGTAGTAAACCAAACAAACGGCTTCTAAACTGGAATATGGAAGGGAACCTAAGGAGACTCTAAAAAGAGGGCACGCACCTAAGGCAAATAAATGGATATATGGTTTTCGGGGCACCCAAGGATAGACTACACAGAAATGTATAAGGTTATTACTGAACTGATTGAATAGATGCTATATACATGGAAGAAATGTATAATAATAAACAAAAGAGTATAATATTATACGTACAATGTTAGCTTACTCTCACTAACACTTACTTTATCGGGTGCCTATCCTCATTGTTTCGAGGTGCACATTCGCATTTAGTAGTAGTTGCTTGTTCTCTCTTTATGTTCCTAAAAGGCACTATCTTCTTTTCTCTGAGGTACTATCTTCTCTTTTATTTCAATAGCAACAGCATCTCTCGCAGTTGGAAGTAGGTAGGAATTCTCGTTTTCATAACGAGTGCCCCATCGCATTGTTAGTTGGTTAAGTCTACCGTCAACTCTGTAACTGAACCAGTCAATCTCGTTCATTAGTTGAGAAAAATCCACATTAGTTGAGGAAAATCTTTTGACTAAGTCTACCGCTAAATCTATAACTGAACGAGTAAATCTCGCGGGAAGGATAGAAATCGAGATCAGTGCTTATTAGCTTTCTCGCGGGAAGGAAACTGACCATAAGTTATAGCTGTTGCTTGGATATGGGATCACACACCTACCCATGGCTATAGCGCTTACATACAACGAAGGAACTCTTGGTAATTATAGGGAAGGATACTCTGGTTTATTCTATTTATTTGAGTGAGGAGAAGAGAGACGTGAATCAATGCAAACGAAGGCTAGGATAAATAGTAAGGAGAAGCAAAGCACTATTACAAGTAAGAGTGGAAAGTTGCCCTATACTTTAGGCTTCGTCCCGGGCCCTGTCTGCGTGTGCTATAGGTAGGATTGGAAAGTGTGCGTTGGTAAATGCAAATAAATAAGGGTGGTACAAATAAGGATCCCTCACTTACGTGTCAAATTGCGAATCTAAGAGCCCGCCGCACTTACGAAAAATGGTCCCGACCCCCGACAAAGGAGTCTTTTCTCAGGTAATACAGATCTTGTCCACCAAGCCAAGGAGCAAGAGTCGCTCGCTACTGCTTAATCATTCGGCCTATCACTATCATTTTCAAAGAATAAAGATAAAGACGAGAGAACTGGATAAATTGGAACTGGGAAGAAGCTATGTTACCATTGGCTCTGCTTCTGGTCTGTTAGAAGAACTCGAGATATGAAAGGAAAGATTTGAGCATAGCGATCCCTACCAATACGGCTTGCGTAAGCACCTTATTACTCCTTTAAACTCTTTTTCTTGGAAAGAGTGCTTGCTATCTAAGCTGTACTAATATGCTATCTAAGCTGTACTAATAGCTGTCTTCCACGCTTTCATTACTTGGATATCCAAAGGGCGCAGGCCACACTCAGCTTACTCACGAAAAGCTGGCTTCAATCGAGAAGGGTGGATCCTATTACTCCCATCCCAGGCCACAGGTGAAAGCAAGGTTTTAGTCGGTACAAATGTACTCCGAGATGCACTCTTATCTATCGTTCTACACTTGGGGCTGGGCTTCCCACTCCCATGTCTATGCTCTGTCAGGACTCTTCCCCAGGCCCCTTTGGAGGAAAGGAAGGAGAGTGCACATACGTCTATAAGATAAGTAGGGCAAGCATGCTTCAAAAAGCTGCTGAGCGATGCTTACGCCGCTAAAATGTAGCCTTTGTTGTGGCACCTGATAGTTGCGCTTGCTTCTCTTCCACTGCCCGACGACACAGAGAGCGGTAGCCCAATGTGCCTATTCATCAAGGATACGATCAGCAGGTAAGAACCACCGAAAGAGTAAACGCTATATATTGATTTCTGGCCAAAACAGTAGGTAGATAGGGTACCCTTCCGAGTCATCTTTCTCCTATTCTTTAAAGCCTACCTTCGAGACAGTACTCAGTGGATGATGCAAGTCTTATCTTACCCGGCGAGAGGCAAGCTCCAATGATATTAAGCCTTACTGTTTCAATGCACTTGAGCCAGCTTTATTCTTTTTGGACGGAGGGAGATTCCACGTGATGTAGCTCATCTTCCCGGCTCGGCTCCTCAACTCAAACACCATCCACTCGACCCTCTTTTATCAATAGTATACAAACATACTATATTAAATGAAATTAATGTGTATACAAACACTCACAACTATATTAATATGCCCCACCGAGCATAGTTGTATTATAGCGTTTAGCAGTCTTGGTCGTGTCTCTACCTAACCTTTGTTTGGCTGGTGGACGTACCTTGTCTGAGGGCAAGGCCAACCAACCACTCCTTGATCGAATCGAAAGAGTAGGCCTTACTCCCGCCCACGGTGATCTCGAACATCATCTATCTCTTTGGAACATCATCTATTTCTGTGGTCGGTACCATACCATCAACTACTATGTAGGGAAATCCGCTGGTTAAGCAATCAATATAGGTAAGCTAGCTTTACGTAACAAAAACTGCCGTTCAAGAACCATTCTGTAGGGAACACTCACGACAACCCCCAGGAAAGAAGGGGGGCATCCAGTGTACATTGCTTTCTAGAGCTACTTAACCGCGTAAGCTAGTCCCATCCCACTTCGGCAGAGCTACGACACAAACGCTAACCTTTGTTCAAGATAGCACTGCACTAGTAGTCTTTTGTAGCAGAAGGACCTTGACCGAGTCGAGTCTTAAGTAACCGGAACCCATGGAAAAAATACCATTGGCCAAGCACGTGGAGTAGTATAAGCGGTAAAAGCAGTCCACGCTGTTAAAGTCCCAGGTAGCACTAGTGCATGAGGGAAAGCAGAGCCCATCAGAAACTTTACCGATCTGGAGTAGAGCAGGGGTCAGAGGTCAGTGTGCTTAGGTTTTAACTCTTAATCATTTCAACTTAGTTGGCTCAAATTTGCTACTATCTGACTGAAGGAATCCTGCCTGTAGATGTTTTCAAACCAATAAATACAGAAAAGAGAAAGCCAGCTTACGATCCTTTTGCAATTATTATTGTAGCTGGCGCCCAACTACTTACTTTTACAAAGCTTCTGAGAGCGGCTGATACCCGGCATATATCGCCGTTACAAAGCAAGGCCAATAAATAAAGAAAGCACAGCACAACACAAATAAATATATATAATAAAGAAAGCACAGCACAAATAAATATATATAATAAAGAAAGCACAAATAGATGTATACATTATTCATACTACAAATAGAGATATCTATCATACTCATATTAATGAGCTGTATCCTATAGTCTGTACGCTGCCTGAAGCCTATTCGTACCGGGATCGAATCATACCCTACTTCTTTCTTTCCTACCCTTGCCTTGGTTGGATTAGACCTAAGCTATAATTGCTGCATAGGATGAATGCCCCTTAGAAGCTCGTAGCACTCTCATTTTCTCTCTTTTGGATTTCTCGACTAAGCCAGAAAGAGCAAAGGTTAGTCAATCCATGTAAAAAATTAATACTCAAAGGCGCGATAAAGACTGGTCGGCGTGGAGGTACATTCTATTTTAGGTCCAGGAGGTACATTCGAGTTTGTGAAAAGATTCCATAGACAGGCCAGATCTCTACACCGACAATCAATAAATACCCCAGAATCCAAGTACATCCCCCGCCCTTTTAAAGATGAAGCATAAGATTGGCAACAGAGAGCTACACTTTCCGGAGGAATAGAGAGATAGATGAACAATAAAGGAAGAAAGTGACTAATGACTGAGAGCTCACAAGACTCAGAACGAGCGCGTGACACGAGACCCATTTGTAAGGCAACTCACTTATGAGTTAGCTCTTTTTACTCCCCCCCACTAGTAAACGTGATAGGAAGCCTGCCAGCACCTTTTCATTCTTTGCTCCCCGTAGACATTACAATTCTATCAGCTCAGGCTACTAAAGCCAATAGTCAGTATTGCAGCTAATTATGCTCGGCTTAGAGTAAGTCGTGTCTGAATCCTACCTAAGGGGGTGAACACAAGATGACACGCTTCTTAAGGGCCCGCTTTCAAGGTCTTCTTTCTCTATATCGTTGTGGATAAAGTAATCTCTTTCTTTTGGTACAAGTGTTGAATGTTTTTACTGTGCTCATCTAAATAGCATTAATTTGAACAATCCCTTCCCGTAAACAAATCTTGTTAGTTCAATAAAACAAACTACTGTTATTGCAGTTAGCGTAGAGAAATCCTCTTAGATTCAACAATGGCAATTTGATATACAATGCTTGTAGCTTCCCCTTTCTTTCTACTGATTATGATCGAGTAGACTCGCTACTTCCCGCTTCTAAGCTTGCTATTGCTATTGGTGATCTGCCTGTTGTTTGTTCTGATGCCGATGAACTGCAGTAGGCTTAGACAATCAGTTTCGTTTGAGCAAGGGTACGAAGGAGCAATACAAAGCCCATATTAGTAAATAAGCAGCACTAAAAGAATAAGAGAAGAAGATGATTACAAGTAGCAAGAAGACAACTCAGTCAGGGCAGAATCAAATGCAGGCTTTTATGCCCTAACACGAGTATAAGTTCGTGGTCCAAGTCGAGATCGGGCAAGATGTAGTGGAAAGTTCAGATCGGGATATTCAAGTTGTCGACGAAAATCGAAAGTAAGATTTGGATTTGATTGACTCTCCTTTCAGCAAAGAACCACAAGCATGATACCCTGACCTAGTGTTTGTTTATGCTATTCAGCTAGTGCTTGGTTATGCTATTCTGTATGTGTATAGCTCAATTCAATAAGCAAAGGAACAAGTCCACAAGCAAGTCAACTTTAGGCAAGAAGTCAACTGAAACTCTCCTCTCATTGACTTTGCGCAACAGCCTTTGAGTTAGAACACCAACACAAGAACCACCCTACCCTATTTTATGCTTGGGGTTGGACCACTTAGCGCTTCCAATCCCTTCCCTTTAAAGCTATGTTCACCTTGATTTCGGGTGCTTTAAGCTCTGTTCCACTAATTTGATAGGTCATGCCCAGCCCAGCCCACATTTCAAACTAAAAAAGAAGTTGAAGTGCATTTCTTCTTTATAACAACATATACCTTTTTTGATATACCCCCTTTATATACCCCTTTGCCTTCTCAAACGCCCAACCCAGGATACTATACTTCAAGACTTATGGCTTCCTTGCCTGTACTATTGTCTTTTATTCTCAACACCACTACACTGAGCTTACTCGCTACACCTCATCCATCTCTTATTACCCGATTATAGAATAGAAGTTGTCGCAACAAAGAATTCATTGAATCCATCTCTTCCTGTTCGCGCATCAATACTTTCTTCTTTTTCCCTGAATAATGCTTTCCTTTACTTCCTGCTTCCCGCAACAGAACAAGTAGATCACTTGCGTACCCGACTGAAACTTTCTTTACTTTATGAATCGATTGTTGCAAATAATAAAATGAAATCTTATATAAGGAAGGGGGACATTAAATGGATCAAAGAAAATCTTAGAACAGACAGACATTATTAGATAGAAAGAGAGTAACTGGAGCACAACTTACCTTTTGCTTCAACTGACTCCTTATTTTGATCTAGCATATATCCTTTACTCCAATTGCTGTTGATTTTGTTGCTTTAGATCCAACAAGTAACTACTAATGTATAGTGTAAGTTATAAGAGATCTTTCAACTAAAACTATCCTTTCAGAACTCACATCTTAACCTCCTTTTCTCTAATTAAAAATCCATATATCTATACAATATACAGCTTGTTCAAATCCTTATCCTTACTTCTCTTGTTCCTACTTAGGATCCTGTGCTTCAGTTAGAGTTGTTAGTGCTCCGTCTTTCGCTCCCGAACTTGGATCCGACTTGTTAGCTTCCATTACTGGCTTCAGGCTTTTCGCTACCGATAACAGGATTGAACTAATAACCAGCAGGATCAAACCTCCAACCACAACTCAAGGTCTTCCACCGATACTGATAAGACTGCCGCCCTCGAGAAATCCCTATACTGCCACTAGAAAAAACCTTAGTGAAAAGAGCCCTCGATTCAAATATTGTCTCTTAAAATGATGAATTGAATTGGTGGTAAACAGACCACCTTCTAATAACCAATAACTCTGAAATCAACTCCTAACTATCAGACAACACAGCTACTACTTTCTATTAGATAGATTGAAACGCGACCTTAGAAGAATCAATACTCCACGGGCGACACTTGAGAAAAGGATGCCACCCTAAACAATAGAATGAGAAAAGAAAATGCTACCTATGAGAGTCGGGGATAAAGAGTTTCATTGTTGTGAATAATCCTTCAGTAAGTAAGCCAGGCTTTCACTACCACTACTAGATCCAAGGCCTCCTCCTCCCTTTGCACTCTTCTACTGCTTACTTAAAGCCTGCGACTGTTACTAATAAGGATGTAACTACTGACTATTAGCCACCAAGGTAAGAAAAGCAAAAAATTGTTGCCAATAGGAATTAAGTACAGAAGTCAGGATACCAATCCGGGGGAACTAATAATAGTAGAGATTGGGAATGAAAGCGCCAATAAGAGAAGACAGAATTTCACCAAGGCAAACATGGGAATAAGGAATTGAGTGACTTTATACGTTGCCAGCTTAAAAACTGCCCTTACTCCTTAGTGAAGGAACCCACTCCATTTTTGCTACTGCTTCTAGAGCTTTCACTGGTACCTCTAAGAAAGTAACTACTCACTTGCTTGATTTCTTTGACTAATGACCTGGAATCTTCCTATACTCCATCAGACTTCAATCGCTGCTAACAAGGGTGCTTATGAGCTCCAGAAACCAAATCTTCTTACTTTACTACATCTAGCCTACTACTGCCTATTAGCCTGTCCCTACTTGAGTGAAGTCTAATTCCTCCATGGACGAGAAAGGAACAGCGAGCACACTGTGACTATTTATTAGGGCATAAGAGAATGACACTACCTTTTGATAGGCATAAAAGGAATTCCAAGCTCGATGAGATGTATTACACCCATAAGAAATAAGTGATGCTCTAGTGCATTTTGAACTAATCTATTGACTTCAGAGCGAGGAAAAGGTTCAGGTTCAGAATTCATTCTTTCTTTCTTTCCTGAGGCGCGATAAAGTCGAAAGGAACAGTAGAGTCAACTATAAAGTATCAAGGAACAGTAGCAGAATTAGGGTTTTGGTATAGAAAGTTGTACCCCTCCCCCTCTTTTATGGACTCTGTGCTTGAAAGAACAGTAACAATAGAATTAGCAGAGTTACAAGATCGGTAAGATGGATAAGAAGATGGATAACAATAAGTTCGATATCCGGGGTGCAAGTTCAATTGCTTTTTCTGGCTGTAGTTGAGTTCGTTCATGTTTTCGTCGAGTGGAGATCAGAAGTAATCAATAGTCAGTAATATATCCGGGGAGTAGTAACAAGAATATATATGTGGAGTTGGAGTTAGAGTTGGAGCAGTATCTTAAAGAAGGTATTAGAGGCTGGATCGGTATCTGAAGTTGTGGGAAAGTATACTGCAACGAGGTAGTCCGAAATAGAATCTATCTTACCCGACTGCCTATATACTAGCAAAAGAATGTTATAAAGCAGCTCATGTTAGTACTAAACTTAGTATTTTGTAGCCCGAGGCAACTCAAACATTCAAAAAATTCTTCACAGATGTTATATACTTTACTTTGGAATGTGAATTCTAAACCTATCATGGTCCGGGGGGTCAACTCAACCAAGCACTTAGCTACGCTATAACGTTATTAGGCTTTCCAAACTACACTTTCTGAACCGACAACACCGAGATACTTAACTGCTTCTCTTGCCCACCTCTCTCTGTGCCCTTGCCCCTTAACCTCCATTATTCTTGTATTCAGCGGTAAAGGAAGCTGCAAGCGGGTATCTCGGGTGAAAGTAAGGTTTTGGGGGCATTCCACAGATGTATAGCATACGTGAAGGAAGAAATTGATTAAGTCAGAATTGTATCTCAAAAAAAGTAACAATGGAATTATTCCAGTTGAGAGTCAAGTCAGGAGGAGCCCGCTCAGCAACTTAAAAAGGGGCTTTCGCATCACAGAAAAGAATATTCAATTGAACTAACAAAGGCAAGGTCAAATGGAACAAGTGCGTTAGCAAGCGGAACTTAATTCAACTCAATAGGACTGTGACATTAGTAGTGATGGGTTTACAGCGTTAACCTTGATTATGGCCTTCTTTAGCCCACTGCCATCCATATGGTACAACGACTTGAACGCGCCCCGCCAACTCACGTAATGTAAAAGCGTTCGGGTGAATGGAATCTACCGCCATAAAGAATAAGGGAAATTCCATAATAAGGGGAAATCACATAACACAATAATGGGGAAACTAATAGAGCTGACTTAGAGTAACTTGCTTGCCTGAAGAACTTGCCGGCGTACCACACAATTGGATCTCTGTACATCTTATAAATAACAATTGGATCTCTGTACATCTTATAAATAAGCTGCCCTTGCATTCTAACATAAACAAACAACTTCCCTTTCTTTCTATAGCTTAAAAACTCTCAACTCACTGATTACTACTTAATTAATTGAGTTCGGAATTGAATAATGCCTTATTGCTTACTTTAAGTCAGGGCAGCCGAAGAACTAGTTAAGGCTTACTGTTGGGGCGGACTTGTTCCCTTGCTTGTTTACTCTAATGAAAAGAATTGAGTGCAAAGGAATAAGTGGAAAGTACTAAGTGTAAAGTGTTAGCTGACTAAGTCTACCGCCAACTCTATAACTGAACGAGCCAATCTCGTTTATTAGTTGAGGGAAATCCTCATTAGTTGAGGGAAATCTTTTGACTAAGTCTACTGTCAAATCTGAGGGAAATCTTCATTAGTTGAGGAAAATCTTTCCTCATCCCTGTATAAATAGACGATGCATTTATCAATAATATCAAGTTTCCATTCTCTCATTTCAATTTCTAACATGGTATCAGAGCCATAAGAGAAATTATTCTCTCTGTCAAACAACAGAAAAAATAGTTGCCATTACATGCTGCCTCCTCTACTGTCAAATCTGAGGGAAATCTTCATTAGTTGAGAAAAATCTTTCCTCATCCCTGTATAAATAGACGATGCATTTATCAATAATATCAAGTTTCCATTCTCTCATTTCAATTTCTAACATGGTATCAGAGCCATAAGAGAAATTATTCTCTCTGTCAAACGACAGAAAAAATAGTTGCCATTACATGCTGCCTCCTCTCGTTATCTCATTACCGAGGCAACGCTACTTGCGGATCTTTCAAATCTACTATCACCGCAAACCCCGATCCACAGCTTTATAGCTCACGCAGAGCGCTTCTCCTCGTGCCGACGTCGCTACCACCGTTCTCCGCCTTCGGTGTTTCCAACAAGAAGGCGTGATTCACATCCGTGGTCGCACTGTACCTATTGAGTACCGTTGGATATTCTCATTCGCCACTCACTCCGTATCTACCGGTGTTTTCTACACTATTCTGATCGGTTTGTTAGCCACCTTCGATCTATGCTACTACCTACAACTTTATAGCCATTAATTGCTTTTCTTTTCTTTTCTTCTTTTCCTTTTCTTGGTCACCGGTTATCGTTCTCAACTCTGTGCAAACAACTTTTGTGATTTTCTAATGTCTTTCTCATCCACTTCTGATGTCCCTACTCTTTTTCCTACTAATAATTCTGTTTCATCGTCCGGTCTTATTTCCATTAATGCTACATCTTTAATCCCCTTTAAGTTATCTAAAAATGGCAATTATGCCTCTTGGCGTGCTCAATTCTCTAACCTCTTGATTGGTTATGATTTATTGGGTTATGTTGACGGTTCACTTAGTTGTCCACCAGCCATGATTCATGTCCCAAGAGACCCTAGCCCAGTACCCAATTCTGCCTACAAGTTATGGCTTCGGCAAGATCGACTAATCCTCCAAGCCATTCAGGCCTCATTCTTTGGATCCATCGCCCGCTTGTGACCTCTGTACACCGCTGCGGAAGCATGGAACAAGTTACGACTACTCGCGAACCGCTCTCGGACTCGCATGCTTGGACTACTCTCCAATCTTATGACTCTCAAGCAAGAGGGAAGTTGTATTGCTGATTACTTACAAAATATCAAAGTCATTATCGATGACCTGGCTTTGATAGGTCATCTTCTTACTGATGAAGAGATACTGGTTCACACACTCAATGGCTTAAATCCTGAGTACAAAGAACTTACTGCTGCTCTTCGGGCGCGTGACTCTCCTATCCTCTTTGAAGAACTTTATGACAAGCTGACGGATTATGAAGCTTACTTAAAGCGGGACACCAAGCTATCGGGACCTTTGTCAGAACCTCCCATCACAGCTCAGTTCACCCAAAAACTCAAAAAGCCCAGTAGAATACCACAATAATACTTCAAAAGGTGTAGTCACCCAACCTCCCACTACTATGAGTTTTCATCCATCACTTCTTCCTCCATATCCTTCGTCCAATTCTCGTCCAAATGTTTCCTTTTCACCTCCGCCCCACCTATGAATCTACAACCGGTTATCATCAATTGTGTGACAAAATCGGTCACATCGCCAAAGTTTGTCGATCGCGTCTTCCAAAGACCATCAACTTGGCCTCAAGCAAATATCCTCATGCTTCATTCTAACGACTCTTCTTTTACACTTCATAATGTTTTGTGTGCCCCTCACATCAAGCGAAATCTTATCTTTCTCAATTTTGTCAACAAAATCATACTTCTATTGAGTTCTTTCCGATTATTTTCTTGTTAAGGACTTGAGCACGCATCATAGTTCCGAATAAAGACAACATCTAGGAATGGCCCTCCTCATTCTCACCCAAAACACTTCCACTGCAGCTCCAATGATATATGGCATCGTCGTCTTGGTCAAACTCTATTCAACAAAAATTACTTTCTCGTTATTCTATTCCTGCTTTTAAATCCAAAGAATGTTCTTACTCACGTAATGCTGTCTTAGTAATAAAAGTCATCAATTACCTTTTAGTACTTCCTCTCTTTCTTGCTCTAAGCCGTTTGAGGTTATTTATACGATGTTTGGGGTCCTGATCGGTTGTTTCCTTTGACAAGTTTAGATTCTATGTTGTCTTCGTAGATTATTTCTGAAGTATACATGGTTCTATCCTCTTCGTCAAAAATCTGATGTCGTTGTTGTATTCTCTAAATTTAAGAACTTAGTTGAGAACTATTTTCAAACTACTATTAAAACCATCTATTCTGATGGCGGAGGTGAATATCAAGCTCTTGCATCTTATCTATCTACTTGTGGTATTCAACATCTTAAGTCACCTCCGTATACTCCTCAACTGGTTGGTTCTGCCGAACGTAAACATCGTCATATTGTTGAAACTGGTCTAACTCTGCTTCATCAAGCATCTATGCCTTCGCCTTCTGTCGCCTTTCAAACTGCGGTGTACCTCATTAATCGTATGCCCACTCCAGTTCTTCAGTATCAGTCACCATTTGAAAAGCTATTTCAAAAATGCCCTAACCTACACACATTAAAAGTTTTTGGCTGTCTGTGTTATCCTTGGTTACGCCCCTACAATTCTCATAAACTGCAACCTCGATCTCGCCTTGTATTTTCATCGGATATTCTCTTGAACATAATACTTTTCGTGTTATGATCCTCTATCTACTAAGGTATTTGTCTCCAGACATGTCACTTTTGTGGAGTCTGTCTTTCCCTTTCGAGATCAAGGTCATTGTGCCATCCCATTGAGTTCCTCTACTACATCTTCCTCCTCCCCCGTGCCTCTACAAGATCCACACTCACTTGTTATTTCGATTCCACATTCCTCCTTCTCTTCTTCTCCGTCTTCCTCTCCTCCGAGCCAATGCCTCTGTCCTCACCTTGTCCTGGTTCCTCTGTAGTCCCTGTGTCCACCTCCACTAGTGATCACCCTCAATCCTTACCCTCTGCTACTCCTATCGTCTCAAGCCATCCAATGCAAACCCGCTCCAAAAGTGGTATCTTTAAACCCCGTCAAGTTCTTAATTTACATGTCGACCAACTCTTCTCTAGCCTCTCTCGAACCATCATCTTTTACTCAAGCCCAAAATTCTCACACCGGCGTGACCATGAGTGATGAGTATGATGCGCTTCTTCGTAATGGTACATGGACTCTCACCCCTCTCACCCCACGCAAAACATTATAGGGTGTAAGTGGGTCTATCGCATTGCGAAACCACGATGGCTCGATTGCTCGCTATAAAGCTCGACTTGTGGCTAAGGGTTTTCATCAACGTCCCGGTCTTGACTACACCGAGACATTTAGTCCTCGTCAAACCTACTACCATTCGGCTTATCCCGAGTTTGGCCTCCAACGACGTGCTTACGCCAACTCGATGTTAATAATGCCTTTTGCAAGGAACACTTCAAGACGTTTTCATGCAATGCCTCCGTGTTTTATACATCCTCGATCCCCATGTCTCAGAATTACGAAAAGCCATTTATGGCCTTCGTCAGCTCCACGAGCGGTATCGAGCTTGGTCTCTACTTGTCTTGTTGGCTTCATTAACTCTAAATCGATGTCTCTCTTTTCTACGCCACCAACATGGGTTTACTATCTATCTTGGTTTATGTGGATGATATTATTATTACCGGTGATAACTCTATGGCGGTTCAAGCATTTATTCAACAATTGGCCGACCGATTCTCTCTTAAGGATCTTGGTCACCTAAATTATTTTCTCGAAGTCGAGGCTACATCTACGTCTTCTGGTCTCTTTCTCTCACAAAGAAAGTATATTCTTGATTTGTTGTTCAAGACGGCTATGCAGGATGCAAAAGAGGTTGCCACTCCTCTATCCTTTAGTGAATCACTGAAGTTATGTGATGGTAGTCCTGCTACGGACCCTACTCGTCGACGGTAGTTGGCTCCCTACAATATCTTGCCCTTACTCGACCGGATATTTCCTTTGCGTTAAACTGTCTCGGTTCATGCATCGCCATCCGCTCTCCATTGATCGTCGCGCTTTTACGTTATCTTAAAGGGACTATTGATCATGGTAATTTTCTTCGTAAATATTCTCCCTCTCAACTTCATGTCTTTGCTGATGCTGATTGGGCCGGCAATGTTGACGATCGAACCTCCACATCTGGCTATATTGTTTTTCTTGGTGACAATCCGATCAGCTGGAGTTCTAAGAAACAAAAGAGCTTGTCTTCTGAATATCGAGCTATAGCTCCTGCCGAACTCATTTGGATCTCCAACTTGCTTAAGGAGCTTCACGTTTCTTCTTCTACTCGTTATTTATTGTGATAACCTTGGTGCAACTTACCTCGAACCCGGTTTTCACTCGCATGAAGCACGTGGCTATCGATTTTCATTTTGTGCGGGATCAAGTTGCTCGTCGCCAGCCTTCGTGTTTCTCATGTTCACACGGTGATCAACTTGCTGACTCCCTCACAAAGTCTTTAGCTCGCAAGCCCTTTTTATTGCATCAGTCCAAGATCGGCATCCTTGACAGAAGCTCGATCTTGCGGGGGCATGTTAGCTGACTAAGTCTACCGCCAACTCTATAACTGAACGAGCCAATCTCGTTCATTAGTTGAGGGAAATCCTCATTAGTTGAGGGAAATCTTTTGACTAAGTCTACTGTCAAATCTGAGGGAAATCTTCATTAGTTGAGGAAAATCTTTCCTCATCCCTAGACGATGCATTTATCAATAATATCAAGTTTCCATTCTCTCATTTCAATTTCTAACATAAAGTAATATCATATGATCAACATGTTTTAGTAAAGTATCAAATAGTTGAGTAAAGTCGGCAGAAGTCATCCAAAATCATATAATAGACTACCTACTGACGCACCCCTTTCTCTTATAGGAATTCGCGTTAGCCGTTGCTTGTTTATGCATACATCTAAATGTGTGACACAAGATATAATGGATGGGCCTAAGCTCAATGCATTGTGTGATACAAGATATAATAGATGGACCTGACCTAAGCTCAACGCATTGCTTCCTTTCCTCCAAAGCTCACGGGCGAACTACCTAATGCTGTTGTCTGGAACTCCGTAAGCACAACGTTAAGTAACTCCCTAATGCGCATTGACACAAGACATTACTTGTTCCCTTGCCAACTATAAATAGCATCTAGATCTCACATAGGAGAGTAAACAACTGCTGACATCTATAATGAAAGTAACGACACTAGTGACATCCCACTGCTGACATCTAGAATGAGAGTAACAAAACAAAGCTCACGTAAGCCAACTATAATAACAATAATTCGAAACTCGCGTAAGCACCCCCAAAGGAAACAAAGACCGACACTAACACGCTTTGGCTTGTTCCCGCTGCTTTAATAAGAAAGTGGAGCGAGTATATATTTTGGAGTAAACAAACGGAAGAACAATGGAATTTCAATGAACGACAACAACGACAACTAAACTCATATAGTAACCGGACTGGTTACTCAAGGAGTAAACCCTAGGTAAAGGAATGAAAGCACGGGAGGCCAAGCAATTACTTGTGAACCATCCGATGTAGCCTTACTATTGCATTCAATTCTTGAGTTGTGTTTTCGTTTCCGTACGACTTAGTTTGCTTCTTTTACTTACCTCTGATTCCTTGTTCGATGATTGTACGAATGAGCAAGTTTCCCTAACGCTAGAGTATTTCGTAGTAGGGGTAGGTTTAGGGCCTAGATCGTACTACTCTTAGTCTATTAATGGATACGCTACATCATGCCACAAGTACCATTGGTCTTAGAGCTCGTATACAAATACGGGTATCCTAACTTTAGAGTGGATTTCATAAATTCCGGCTCTTGTACTACTGAGGTGAATTCCCTAGTTCAATTCTTTTACCTATACTATATTTTACCCATACTGTTAGTCTCCTTGCCTACCTATTGTATTAGTGTCCTTGGTATTATAGTGTCCTTAGGCAGGTATCTTGACTTCTATCTTGAATTAGAATTAGTACTCGTTCGCTATCCAGCTAAAGCTGCCCTCGTGTTTTAGTCGTTAGTGTTGTGCGCGACCTACCTACCTACCAATGAATGGCCGAGTAAATGGGGTATCATAGACTAATGGTGCTACCAAAAGAATGAATGCCGCAACCTAAAGAACGAGCGATTACCTTTCCATGCATGGTGGTGTAGGACCTTCGTTGCACGACTGACCACCCTATGAATGACCTAGGGAACCTCAATACATTTTCGATGTCCCTTCTATGTGCATGGTGGTGTGGGACCTTCTACGCATGAGCAATGTCGCCCCGATGAAACAGAATGAGTTAACGGCTTCTAAGACCGAGTTGAGTGCCCGGGGACCATTACGAGGTGGTGTACTATCACGGGCTTAGCTGATTTTGCCTAAGCCGTGCGGCACCCATGCGTGTCCGTCCGCACAGGTCAGCCCTCCCCGAGATCTCCTAAAATCCCACAGACTTACAAAAAGAGAAAACGGGCCAAAAGAAGCAATTCCCACGGGATCCACAAGCAACTGCTCAAGAAAAACACTTTATAAAGCCAAAATACAAATTACACCCATGGACATTACAAACTCAGAGAGGTTGCACACAAAGGATAATGGTCCACTACAGACCGATGTCCCCACAAGTGCTTATAAGACACACTTGTATTTACAAGCCAAACTTGGCCATAAAGCAAATCAAACTAGGTCGCCAAGCTCATAAGCTCGCTTCTTGTTGTACAAGATATGTACCTAAACCGAAGGACACGGACTAGCACAAGCATTTCATCGAACACCTTATTTACATTGTTGTCCGTGACATTCTCCCCTACTTATTCCTTCGACGTCCTCATCGAAGCCACTGTAGACACTGCATCTCCTCGCATTCTGCTGAATCTTTAATCTTCTGCTTTGGCTGCAACACGCCCCTTTGGCTCTTAGCCGCTCTTCGCCGCTGTTGTTGAGTAGTCGAACTTTAATCCACCATGCTGCTTCAACTCACCAATGACTGAATCTGTTGTGGGGTTGGCTGAGTTGTGCTGATCCTTGTTGGATCTCGCAGATCCCTCTGATGAAGGAAAAGATCTGCCTTATTATATGTTAGTATCGCAGTATACTCATATTGCTTAAACTGGGTAGATGCTTGTTGGAGCTTTAACGAGCATCGCCTCACACACTTTGAAGTTTTTAAGGTCCTTTCTCCATAATGTTTGCCCATTGAACCTTCTTCTGCTGTTAGTTGTTACTTCCAAGTATGTTCGCATCACTCCCTTTTAGTCAATTGGGAAATGAAGTGGAAAAACTACTCTCAATAGCACTGATCACCAACGGTGAGGATTTGACAACCATTGTCTTCCATAAGCTTTCTTTGAAGGGTCACTGAACTTGTGCAGAGCTCCCCTGCTTGGATAAGTAAGAGAACTGGGATACTTGACTTCACCCATTCTCTTCGTAGTTGAGAAGGTAAGGTTACTTGGCTTCGCTCACCTCCTCGAGTTAAGAGAATTGGGGTACTTGGTTTCGCCCATTCTCTCGAGTTGAGAAGGCAAAGGTTACTCAATTTCGCCTGGCAAAGGTTACTTGATTTCGCCTGCCTCCTCGAGTTTGTACTTCATGCATTAAGTTGGGTACTAACATTCGCCTGCTCTTTGCTCACACTTCTGAAGCACTTGAAGTGGTTGCACTCCTTGCGTTGGGTTAGCTACTATGATTCACCTTCCCTACTGTCATTGAACTTCTGGAATGCAAGAAGTTTTACCCGAAAAGTACAAAAAGTTTACTTGGCTTCGCTCACTTCCTCGGGTTAAGAGAACTAGGGTACTCAGTTTCGTCCATTCTCTCGAGTTGAGAAGGCAAAGGTTACTCAATTTCACCTGGCAAAGGTTACTCGATTTCGCCTGCCTCCTCGAGTTTGTACTTCATGCATTGAGCTGGTTACTAACATTCGCCTGCTCTTTGCTCACACTTCTGAAGCACTTGAAGTGGTTGCACTCCTTGCGTTGGGTTAGCTACTGTGATTCACCTTCCCACTGCCATTGAACTTCTGGAATGCAAGAAGTTTTGCCCGAAAAGAGCAAAAAGTTTACTCCAACTTGGAGTAAGTCTTTGATAGGTCTGGTCGCCTTTGGGATTGTACCGTCTTCTCCATCACCTTTGCCGCCTACTCCTCTTGAGTAGAAAGGTATAGTACCATGTACTGCCTACTTCGTTCCTTGGTCAAGCACTCCTGCATCAACCCGAAGTCCCTTAATTTCGGCTATCTGGATGAGAAGCCCATCGACATCGGTCTTATGAAGTTTCTTGGCCTCTGCCCTTCTGCCTCATCTTGGTACTTGGAGTTTACCTCTGTATTCTCCACCTCCTTGGCCCCTTTTACGACCAATGTTGTCCCTTCATGAGAGCAAGGGATCGATGACTTCACGGAAGTCCCGCATCTGCGGTACCATGGCGCTGCCAAGCCCATAGCACTACTATCCGTTACCTTGCATCTTCATCCCTTCCTTCGCGATCGGTAGATCTGCCTCTGTGGCACTGTGGAGCTCCTCCGAGTCCACCTCCTCTCTAACCGACGCTTTTCTTTTGGGTAGCTGAGCCCCGTTGGACTCGTCGTCACTTCCTCCACCTTTTGACCACCTGCTTCGACACCACTATGTCCTCCTAGCAGTTCTCCTTGGTCAATGGAGAGATAGACTGCAACTCTCATGTATGGCCTCTGCCATCTTTTTGCAGGGCTCGCGCCGATTATGTTCTCCTTAGCTTCCTTGGTAGCAACGTTCGCTTACTCGGCCTTGTCCTCTAACTTGCCGGGCTCCCTTAAGCGAATGTGAGCACTGAAGCAGTCCAACTCTCCAACTGCTCTAGTTAATCAAGTCCCCTCCATGGGACTCACTGGTACTTGCAATCTGACTACTCTCTCGGTGGTACACATCCCCCATATGCTAACGACCAAGGCTTTCATCTGATGCAAGCTTCGATGCATACACACGGAAGACTCGCCTCTGCGGTACTGTGACATTCACTCCTTGAATCCACAGCCCTTCTTGCCGTTGCATGGTTCACCGAAGTGGAGCTCCCAGCAGCTCCTGATCATTCACATGATCATGTCCCCCTCCATGGGACTCACTGGTATGTGCACTTAGACTTCTTCTTCGGTGGTATACAGCTCCCATATGCTAATGACTAAGGCTTTCATCTAATGCAAGCTTCGATGCATACACATGGAAGACCCGCCTCTGCGGTACTGTGGCATTCACTCCTTGAATCCACAGCCCTTCTTGCCGTTGCATGGTTCACCGAAGTGGAGCTCCCAGCAGCTCCTGATCATTCACATGATCATGTCCCCCTCCATGGGACTCACTGGTACGTGCACTTGGACTTCTTCCTCGGTAGTATACAGCTCTCATATGCTGATGACTAAGGCTTTCATCCAATGCAAGCTTTGATGCACACACGAAGACCCACCTCTGCGGTACTACGACATTCACTCCTTGAATCCATAGCCCTTCTTCTTGTTGTGTCGTACACCAAAGTGGAGCTCCCAGTAACTCCTGATCATACCTCCGCATGATTTTGTCCCTCACGGGACAAGATTGCATGTATTGCATTGCCACGAACTATTCCACCACGATCCGCTATACCATGTCGCCTCCTGGTGACATCTCCATTGCATATAGATTCTCGTGTGATGAACTCGGACTACGACTGCTCCACGTGTGGCCTCTGCCAACACATCGTAGGGCCTCCGCCATCTCCGATTTTTAGTTCGCTCCCTTGGCAATTCCCCTTCGTCCCCCCCCACTCCTGGGTTACACCTGGACGAAGCATAGCTCTAGGACAGTCCGTCGCCTAGTAGCTCCTGAAGTCCTCTAACTTCGCTAGAGTTGGTGCACCATTGTCTGGATCTTGGGCCTCTATCCCCTACCAACACAATCTTGCTATGCACCTCCTGTTCTTGACAACTCGAATGGCAACACTGTGGCATATTCTTCAAGAGTACCCGCCTCTGCGTCCTCTTGCCCGGTACTAAGGTCTCATGATCCTAACTTTGCCTCCGCAAGTTGAATCACCTTAGTTACTCCATCAAATGCATCTCTTAGGTAGCTTGCATGTGCCTTGAAGCTCCCTTCATCTTTGGCACCATGCAAAATAAGTCTGTCCTATCAGAATGAAGAACCCATGGAACGACATGATCCCACTCTTGCCTCTACAAGAGTTCATGCCCTTGACCTCTGTCTAAGAAAAGCTCTGTGCCTCCGCTCCATGTTCCATCTTCTATGTTGACTACCATCATGCGGCTTGGATACTTCACCGAGTTCCACCCAAGTCGCTCTACTCCTCGATTTGCACTGAGTTGATAGTGGCCCTCACGTCCACCATTCCACGGGTCAGCCCTCTGTTGAGTTCGATTTCTGTCTCGACTCTAAGTGTGCCTTCATATGATGTTGCCTTGGATTGCTCCCCCACTTGATCTCGAAATGCATCCACCAATGCATTACCTCCTTCGAGATCATGCAACAACTCTTCGTCGCTCACTCGGTCCGTTGAGCTTTATGAAGATATAACCTTGAGAAACTCTTCCTCAATATATGCAGTCTGTTACACATGATTCTCCCACTAGAGAACTAGGACTTATCCCTCTTGGATATCTGTCCTGCTGGAGCAACTTTTCTCTTTACATACTTCCCACTGGAAGTTTCGGAGACCATCATCCCCTTTGGACTACTCCGTCTTCTTGAACTTGTGCTTTGTTCGCCCCACAAATGTACTTCGGATTACGACCCTTCTCCAATACGTCCACTACACCCTTCAAGGTCTAGCAACATGCTGAATTTGTTGCACATTTCAGCCACCTACGGACATATCCTTTCCATGTTGAAGAGAAAGTTCGATGCTCCATGGCGCCGAGTTCTAATCGCGCCTTGGGATGGCCACGAACACTGTCATCCGTGTACAAGCCCATGCATGAGTTCCGAATCCTTCGAGTTAGCAATTCCCCTCACCTCTGTGAGCTTTGCACAACTCTTTCGGTCGTTACACAACACCTCCCACATTGCACGGTCTCATCTTTCACCAAGCGCCCTGCTTTGCCTTAAGCACCGTCAAGTTTGGTTGCCAACGTCGAGCTATAGCTCAAACTCAACCATCCTAATCTTTATGTTCTACGCATTCTTCTTCGCTTGCTTGTCCTCGTGGTGCCTCTCGCGCAAAGGGGTTGGCTATTCCTTGAATGCCAAACCAGGATGCTCGCTCCTCTGAGCAACTCCTTTCCCTACATCTCAATATCTGTTTCCCCCAAACGGTTGCGCGTGCTGGCTGTCCTTCACACACCCTAGCTAGGTCCCCTACATTTGTATGGCAAGTGTTTTTATGTGTGCTTGTCCCGCTCTGATACCACATTGTCACGGGCTTAGCTGATTTTGCCTAAGCCGTGCGGCACCCATGCATGTCCGTCCACACAAGTCAGCCCTCCCCAAGATCTCCTAAAATCCCACAGACTTATTAAAAAGAGAAAACGGGCCAAAAGAAGCAATTCCCACAGGATCCACAAGCAACTGCTCAAGAAAAACACTTTATAAAGTCAAAATACAAATTACACCCATGGACATTACAAACTCAGAGAGGTTGCACACAAAGGATAATGGTCCACTACAGACCGATGTCCTCACAAGTGCTTATAAGACACACTTGTATTTACAAGCCAAACTTGGCCATAAAGCAAACCAAACTAGGGCTGCCAAGCCTACTGCAAGCCCGCTTCTTGTTGTACAAGATATGTACCTAAACCGAAGGACACGGACTAATACAAGCATTTCATCGAACACCTTGTTTACATTGTTGTCCGTGATAGTACGTTGGCTGCACGTGGTCCGCACGTTGATTGTCGAGTAAAGAGTGTCTTTGTATTGGCTTGGTGCAGATAGAAGAATAGGTTTGTGTTAGCGCTGAGAGAATAATAGATAGGTGTGTCGTGGGCCAGGAAATCAATCAATAGGAGCGTTGTATGCCATCCTATCTTTGGTTTCAATCAATAGATGTGATGTAGGTTTACGTACCATACACGGGGGCTACTATCATATATCATATGGAATATTATTAAAAAAAGAAAACACATGACATTCATTCGACTATTATACTATTATTAGAATATTCTAAGAGGATAGATAGATAAGTAACAACTGTATTAATATAAGCTAATAGATAAGCAATTGCGGAAATAAAAGATAGAATCGCCAAGGAAACTAAAGGTGAAGAGCAGGTTAAGAAACAGGATAGCAAAAATAAGATAAGGAGTGTCCCTCATGCCACCAAGCAGCTTAAATAAAGGAGTAACGCACTCAGATAAGAGTGGATGTCTACAGATGTTAGATCGAGAGTTGACGCAAGTTCCCTGAAAATATTGTTCAGGATGCGCTAACGGGAGCAAGAGTTGAGGCTATAGATGAAATTCGAAGAGTAAGGGTCAGTCTCCAGAATTCAAGGTATAGTTTGGTAAGGAGAGGAATGAATCTACCTGTGAGCCACCACAATCTCATTATTAAAGAAGAAAGAGCGGGCAAATAACCACTTATTCTTTATTCTATTATACGATGTGCTGGATCATATCCATTATTCGACTCCTCAGTTTGGTTCTGATAGTTAGCAATGCTTGTTTCATAGGATAATGACGGATCAACAGACAAACAGAGAATGATGTGTGAACCCACCGTGCAACCAGACAAAGACTAATTTGCATCTCCTTCAGGCTGAGCTACATTACTCAAGGACTATGTATTTTGACTTTAATAATGATTCCCTTGCCTAGTGGGTACGTGTTATGCTTACGCTCATTGTTGACGTTGACAAAACCCTAATCACCATCACGGGGGTTCGATTGTTCCCGCAGCATAAGACTGATTAGGCACATAGACACATTCGTTCACACACTTTTTTTTGTTACTAAAAGACTAAGTCACCTAACCGTGCTTTATTGAAGAGAAGACCCACCCTTTTTTTTATTTATTAAAGACATCATTAACAGTTATTAAAGATATTATGACCCTTTGCTTTGCCTGCACTCGCTTAGACTAAGGTAGGGGGGATCCAAGTCAGCTAGGCATCCCTCTACTTCAACTCAAAAGTAATAATAAAAGAAAGCAGTTGGCGTGGCAAGCAACTTACGAACTTCAATTCTGAAATGACTAGCTCTAAGGTTTACTTTACCGCCTCTCGGCCTACCCCCGAATTGAATCTACATCATGCCCCTCAGGGGTAAAACTTACTCTCCTTGATGTTAGCCTGCTTTTCCTTACTTCTTTTAAACCGAAATCACTGAACCCAATTCCTATTCGCTTATTGTAGTCAGACTTAACTGTCCCTAAACCTGCCACCACACTCTTTCGATCCCAAGGCTGTCTCCCCTGACGCTAAGTCTGATTCTCTCCCTCACAGAGGATGGTGCTTTTCATTGCTTGAGCTAGTGCCGAACACAGCTCTTAACAGCGAATCAAGCTACCTACTAATGGAATCAAACTACTAATACAAGGCGGGCAAGAGACTAATGAGTGAAATACACATTTGAGACCCGACACCGAAGACCTTCTCCCTTTCTTGCTCCGATCCGATGTCCACCCTTTTACTTGCTAGCTCGATTCCAGTTTTCGAGGTTATGTCTTATATTGTGGGGTGTTCTAGCTTGTTGCCCCAGTAGCACATTCTTGTATACCTCATTGGATTCCCCTTTTGCTTATTTTAGTCCTGTTTGCCTATATTCTATTCTTGTGGGGTGTCCTTCTATTCTTGCTTTTTGGAGAATACCTTATAAGTCAACTACATACTAATCAGAATGTACAGAAATAATACCGAAGACAGGTCTCTACTACAAGACCAGAGCTACAACACTAACTCTAGAAACGATGACCCGGATCCCCTATTTCACCTACAAGCCTACCTTTCCTGCTATAAGACCAATGAGAGCAAGACGATACTTTTTCACTTACTATCAATAAGAATGGCGCTGGGAACCATAAGAAAAGCAACCTCCCCGCTACACTCTTTTGATTCTATTAGTAGCATAGTTGCTTGCCGGTTCTTACTTGACCTTATTCTTGGATCGCTCCCGAGACAACAAACTCCATCTGGAGCTTCATTGTTGGTCTGCCTCCCCTACACTCCTATTAGAATTCCCCTGTAGATCGGTCTTGCTGCAACTTATCCAGTTCTGAAACTAATTGCCTTTCTTTCTTATACCTTACACGCTCATTCCTTATTGATAGCTTTAGTATGACATAGTGCTCAAACAGAGTTGATAGATAGCAACAACTTCAGATTATAATTGGACTAGTAATAGCGCTACGCGAGTGAACCCCACGCCAGGTAGGCCCGCCCGCCCTATTGCCTTACTTTGAAACCTTACTGTTTTGCATTCTTTAGATCAACTCTTACTCTGACGCTCGTTGGCTTCACTTTGACTTCCCTGCCCGGCATTCTTACCATCCTGTCCATTGGCCTTATGCTGCGGGAACTAAATCCTACTTACTGGCAGATCAATCTGATTCCTCTATTAACGGGAATGGAACCAATGTATTTCATTGACATAGGATTAGATGCTGCTTCATCAGATCCTGACTCAACAAGCAGGGGAACTCGACAAGCACCAAAAGACAAAATGCTTTTCCCCCTTGGGACTTCTGATCCTGATACTTTGTGAACCTTTCTTTTCCTTACTTTCCTTATGCAGAAATGGATTCCAAAGACAGATACAGATGCTGGCTCTCTTGAAAGCGATGGAGTTTCTATTCTGACAAACGAATACATCAACCTTGTCCTCTAAAATGCAATTATGACTTTTCAATTCAAGTAGTCATATTCATATAGCAGGTACTCCATTTAGCGCATGCTCTAAACCGGTCTGTCTTTTTTTTTCTTTTCCTCACTGGATTATGAAGTGCTAAGCTAAGCTCTTATATTCTTTCTTTAGAGGCAATTCCGAAACTTCCCCAACAACTACACTTTCTCCTTTACCAAGAACAGAAATGGATCAATCAGGACATTCTCCACTATTGTATCAGAGGAGATTCTGCTTAAGGTGTATTTATCGTTGTTTAATCTATGTTCAAGGTGTAAAGTAAAATGCATTTGTTGCAGGAGGGGTCGCGTGAAGACTCATTTCCACTCGAGCACTTTCCCTATAACTCATTGACCCCTAACATCTTGATGGTTCCCTAGATGGGGTTATGTTGTTGATGGTTCCCTGGATGGGGTTATGTTGCAGGTTCCGTTGTTGGTTCCCCTACTGGTTGGTTGAATTGAATTATCCATCTTTGACTCTGTTTATCGGGTTCTATATCTTACAATGCTTGCAGCTGCGCCTTAACCTTTCATTGCACCTTACTTTACAAGTATTTCATTATTATCACTACGTATCTGTTTGTATCCTTTTGCTTCTTATATGTACTGGTCCGGAATGAATTGAATAATCTAGTTTCAGACTAAACAGGAAGAGCACTAGATTGATATAGAGCAAATACTTGGTTGGTTAGTTACTTTTATCTATCGTGTACCCGAACTTATTATTTCCTGGCTCCTTGACTTGCTTCTGTTGATTCTATTTGAACTGCTTCTTTATACGATTCAACAAAAGAACAGAAGAACTTGCTGCTAACCTGACAAGCGCGTTAGGGGTTACTAAAACAACGGTACTCGGACCTTATTACCTTCCCCAACAAATAGAAATAGGAGTTAACCTCCACAAGCTTAGGCTTCTGCTAACAGACTCGCTCAGGTGAGTGTTTTAGTCCTGTGTTTGACTCAGGTGCGTGTATCCAATTCGGATTTCCACTTGGAAACTTGCCCCCTAATGCATTATAGCCTAATCCAACTTTCCATTGACCAGGATGGGATGCATTATCTTCCACAAGCAAGCACCTTTCTTCTATTTAAACTGCACTTCTTTCTTCATAACCTGCTCTTGCTTCTAATCTAGCTTCTTTTCTTTTGGAACTCCCACTTGTTGAACCATTTACCGCAGCACTTGAACCTAATGCTGATGGATACTAATCTGATTTGTGAACTCCCCCTCCCATTAGCATAAGCTAACTCAACAACCATGCTTCGAACTGAAAATAGAACGTAACGCGAGTAGCTCACAACACTGAGTCTTGCTGCGAAGAGGAAAACAGTTAAACAGAATTCATCAATTGTAACTAGCACCGAACCTTAGCGTTGAGTCTGATCCTGATCCATATTCTATTCCCGCTTCGTCACTTGCAGCAGACTAACTTTCGCCCGATAGACTTTCCTGTTTCTAATATTCTTTCTGAGCCAACAGATTATGATCCAGCAGGAAATAAATAAGGATAACACTCAACTGGAACAGGCCGACTTGGAGTGGAGCTACAGCACCGACATAAGAAGCGGATCAATACTATGTTTTTACTTGATTAATTCAATAAGTGAGTAAGGAATGAGTTTAGATGTTAGGTTACTTCTTTCTATAATAGATATGCAACAATCAAAATCCAATCTTCTTTCAAAATGGGGATAGCGGGTTTTATCCTAATCTAAGACAGGAATGGGTGCTCCATCAATGGAATGTTTGCTTTTAGATATCTCTTCCGGTGCTTTTCAAATTAAAATAGAAGGTTTAGTTTAGGTCGAAATAAGGGAGAAACCTATGGACATGTTGCGCTGAACCTCTCTTCCTACCTAACGGATGCTTGGCTGCCCGATCCATGACGTAGTCCGAGATAGAATATGGAAAAACAGGGATGTGTTCATAGTTTGCATTCTGTCTTTTCGCCAAGCAACTACTAAAGAGTATAAGGAGAGGCCTAGGGACAGGTATATAAGATTTGAGGAAGGGCGTGGCAGCTTTGAAGTAAATGAAGCAAGGTCAAAAATGATGTCATTCTTTCGTTCTTTCCTCTGCCTTTGTCCTTCTACTATACTACGAGCAATAGCAGTAGCGGTAGAGTAGGTAATTCAATGGGGATAGTAGGGATACGGTGCTTCGGGTTGTTACTCTCTCTTTCCGTCGGTAAAGAAGTTTAGTATAGAATTTGCATTTTCACTTATGAGTAAGAGCGACGAAATTAGTCCACCGATAGGAAGGAGAGAGGGGAATGAAGATCAATAGGAGAGTAAGGAGCCAATTGAGAGTTGCGCATAATGTGTCTTGCTGCCCCCAAAATAGAGATTGCTCTCACTATGCTTGAGTGATTCCGTATGCTATGTGTACTTAATTTGTGCAATGTGTATCCTAAAGAATGTACTCTATCCTTCCTTCTCTTGCAAGATTATAGTGTATCAGAAAGAGAGCGCACTCTTGTAAGAAAGAAACGAGTAGTATAGTAAGAAAGAGGCTTAGCATGCATTCTTCAGTTGAGATTGCACCTCGTATACATGAGTTAGATAGTTGCTCTACTATGAGCAGGCAATCCTCTTTTCTTTCGGTCTAAGTCCGCTAGTTAATATATGCATGGGCCTTCAGCTCCTAAAGCAACAACTACCTATTCCCATAAGAAAGAAGCATCCAAGAGATCTTTAGATTAAGGGGCATGAAACAAACCTCTTTCGAATCCGATTAGAGACCAGACCAGGCAAAATATCCATATCTAAGGATAAATTGATAGAAAAATCAAGAAATAGAAAGATCTAAAAAGAGAAAAAGAAAGATAGAATAATCAATCTGGATCTCTATTTATTATTAATCAGTGGATCCCCCATTATTGTATCCATCAGGCATATATACATTAATTTGATCCCCTCCCATTGAATCTGCTCCGCTGTTCGAGAATCCACTGCACAATCAATCATCTATAGCAGGGATGGAGGCAAATAAGTGCATTTCCGGGAATAAGCGCTCTTAGGGCGGGATATCCACAAAACTATTCTACTGCTATTGCTATGCTTACGCCTTAGCTTAGTTCTTTTGGCGACATTAAAAGACTCTTTTTGTTGGGTTTATTCTCTTCCTCGTTGCTCCTTTTGCGATGTTTATGTTCTATGCGTCATCACCTCCCCATTGCCCGTACCTGTAAGCTGGAGCTGACTGCACTGCCGACTTCACAGTGTTCTGGGTTTTTCTCTTGTATAAGTTTATTAATGTCCCTCCGTTTCGTTCTTTCTTTACTGAGCTGCAAGCCGTTACTTGTTCCTTTTATTGTTATTCCTGTTTAAGCAAGCTACCAACCCTAATTTCTTATGATTATGAATTAAGTGCAAAAGAATTGATTGAGGCACCCTGGAAGTAAGTGTTAGTGCTACGCTACGCTACTCTCATGTTAGCCGAAGCCTACGATTAACTAAATTAGGACTTTATACTCTTCACACTTCTGTTAGCTGTAGAGACTAACGCACGCACAAAAACTTTCACAGAGCAGAGACCCTCAGACAAGACTAAAGGTGATTGGCTCAAATCTACTCTCGAATCAGCAGTTAGTTATATTTAGGTACAAAGTTCAGTATCTAGTTTCAAGTGTCGTTTTCGCTTCTTAACTAAAAATCGAGTTTTGCAAAATGGCTGGTCTGGGTAGTGTTCAAGTATCTAGAAGCTGAGTAGGTAGGGTAAGAGGGCTGGTCAAACCTCTGTTGCAAATACAAATACTCCATACTTCTTTCTTGCTCACTGACGCCTGCCTCTTATTCTTAAAGCGATTCAACTCGAGCTACGTTTTATGAATCAATATTAAGTAAGTCTGAACTAATAATTATTCTATTTGAAGAAGCACCTCTCTTCCCTACTTTGTCTTGCCCGAGACTTCTCCTTTAAGTTTAGAACCGCGACTCTGGTGGGCATTCATTCTAAAAGATAGCAATCTCTTCTTCTTTTTACGATGAAGGTCCACTTTACTTTCTCTTCTACCCTTTGTTTAGTCTTGGGCGCTGGCCATAAGAATACTTTGCACTGAAGAAGGAAAAAAGAGAGACCTAAGAGTAAGTCATACGTCGATTCTGTCACCCCTTACTGAAATTCCATAGGACTTACTTACATAAGGAGCAGTACATTAATTCATTAATTCATTACCATCTCGAACAACCAATGGTATAGGCAGAAAAGAACAACTAGAACCAGCAGAGCGGGCGGATCTTTCAAGGGTATGCAAGTAAGCGGGAATCAAATAAGAGTTTACACGTCGTGGGAAGGAAATACTACTTTCATCGATAATAAGCTCTTTTCTCAACTGCGGGGTGTTGTCTCCAGTAAAGTGAAATGAATGAGTTGTGTGTTGGGGAAGGGCATTCCATATCTTCTTTTTATATAAGTAATAGAGAAATGAAGCGTTGACGAGATCTCAATTCCTAGATGAAATTAATTGCCCTCGAAGGATTCAATGATTTGTTAAACAAGCACCAAAGGGGAAGGTAGGAAGGGAAGGCTGTCTTACTAGGCAACAGCAATGTATGAGTTTCCTCCTTCGTTTCTTTTTACATATACGTATAAAGATATGAAGTGATTGGCGACTTTAATCCTATGTGGGCCGGGCGGAATCAATTCCATCTGAAGCTAATGCAAATGTTTCTTTATTTCAAGGATCAAGGGAAGCTACGTATTTACTGGGATCTATACCATTACTATGTGTTCGATAAGAAATGAATGTTTTGTTGGAATTAAACTTGTTCAAGTATCATAAAGAGGTTCATTTCATCAAAAGAGGTTCATTGCATCAAGAGAGAGATTTATTACATCAAGAAGAAAAAATGGATTAAAAGACTATAGAAGGATAAGTCAAATTGGTTATTGGTTCTTGAAAGGGTTTCTTGAAAGAGAATGGTTCATCTTGAATACAATTAATATAATGTATCTTTGGGGACTATATAAACCCCATATGTTGAGTCATGAGAGAAGCAAGGGAGTTTCTGAAATTTGTAAAGAGTTTTTTATTGAGAGAAATATAGAAGATTGAACCTTGTCCTACTCTTCCTGTTTCATATCTCTATTCCCTCTTCCTATCGACATCAACATCCGTATCGAGCATAGGTTAAGCTATGACCTCTTCCTCAAGTGCCATCCAACGGATCCCAGTTAACAAAAGAAAATTATGACATATGGTGCATCCAAATGAAGGTTCTTCTAGGCTCCCAAGATGTATGGGAGTTTGTAGAAGATGGATTCTTGAACCAACTCCAGAGAAGGAGCAATGAATGCGAAGGAAGAAAGCAACTCAAAGAAAGAAGGAAGAAGGAGAAAAGGCTTTGTTCACAATCTACCAAGGGCTTGATGATACAATGTTCGAGATCATCGCTCCAAAGAAATACTTCAAAGGAGGCTTGGGAAATACTTCAAAAAGCATTCGGTGGTGTTGATAAGGTAAAGAAACTTCGTCTACAAGTTTTACGAGCCGAGTTTGAAAAACTACAACAAGGTACTTCGAAACTATTTCTGATTACTTCTCAAAAATCATTTCTATTGTTCATCAAATGAGACGAAATGGTGAACAAGTAAATGATCAGAGAGTAATAGAAAAAATATTGAGATCCCTAGACCCGAAATTTGATTTTATTGCTATTGCGATTGAAGAATCTAAAGATTTGGAAAAAATGTCTTTAGAAGAACTTATGGGTTCCCTTCAAGTTCATGAACAAAGAATTACAAAAAGAGGAGAAGACAAAACTATGGAGCAAGCACTACAAGCTAAGTTTGCTCTTGAAAATAAAGGAGAATCAAATTCTCAAAGAGGAAGAGGACGAGGACAAAGAGGAAGAGGAGGCAGAAATCAGACCAATCAAGAATCTCCATATAATGAAGAGGCTAGAGAAAATTCTAGCCAAAGAGGCCGTGGTTATGGTCGAGGGGCGTGGCCGTGGACGTAAACTCTAAAAGGTCCGAAATACAATGTTATGTTTGCAAAAGGTACGGACATTACTCTTATGAATGTTATTATAATCCTAACAATCAAAGTGGTGAGGCAAATTTTGTTGAGGAAGAAAAGAAGGAAAATCAAGTTTTGCTAATGAGTTATGAAAATTTGAAAAATGATCAATCTATGACATGGTATCTAGATACAGAGCCTCAAATCACATGTGTGGCATCAAAGAGCTATTTTCTAAATGGATACAAGTTATTCCGGAACATTACATTTGGTGATTTGTCTCAAAGACCAGAAGAGGCAAAGGTAAAATTCTCCTTGAACTTAATAATGGCAAGGAATTATGCATTTCAGATATTTATTATGTTCACGATATGAAAATAATATTTTAAGCATTGGACAATTACTTGAAAAAGGTTATGAAGTTGAGATGAAAGATATGGCTCTCTCAATTCGTGATAAGAATAAAACATTGATATCACATGTGAAAATGGCAAGGAATAGAATGTTTCCTCTACATTTGAGTATTTTGATCAATCAAATTGTTTTAAAGTCGTTATTGAGGATATTTCTACACTTTGGCATCTTAGATATGCTCACTTAAATTTTGAGGCTTTGAAACTTCTAGAGAAGTATAATATGGTGACAGAATGCCAAAATTGATCACCCAAAGAAAATTATGTGAAGTATGTGTCATGGGTAAACAAGAACGAAAACCTTTCAAAGTGAGAAGAACAAAAGAGCATGGCATCGACTCGATCCGGTGCACTCGGATGTTTGTGGCCCTATCAATCCAAAGATCACTTGGAGGAAGCGGTATTTTCTTACATTCACGATGATCATAGTGGCAAAACTTGGGTTTACATGTTAAAAGAAAAGAAAGAAGTTTTAAGCAAATTCAAAGAATTTAAGGATTTGGTTGAAAGACAAAGTTGTTGTAAGATTAAATGTCTAAGAAGATAGAGGTGGTGAATATATATCAAATGAATTTGAAAGTTTTGTAGAAATAATGGAATTCTACATCAATTCACCATGCCATACACACCTCAACAAAATGGTGTCTCGGAAAGAAAAATAGGACTATCCTTAATATGGTCCGATGCATGTTAAAGGAAAGAAAAATTAGAAAGAATTTTGGGGTGATCTTGTTTGTGCTTTATTTGCTTAATGAGTTTACAAAGAATTGGTAATATTACACCGGAAGAAGCATGGAGCTTACAAAACCAAGAGTTGATCATTTGAGGATTTTTGGAAGTGTTGCATTTGCCAAGATACCGAAGAAAAGAGAACGAAATTGGAGGATAAAAGCCAAAATGCATTTTGCTAGGTTATCCAGAGAATTCTGGTTACAAACTCTACAATCCTATCACAAATAAAGTTGTGATGTCAAGAGATGTTGAGTTTGATGAACAAATGATTTGAACGAAGAAGATGATATAATACAAGCAAACATCAAGTGACTTTGCGAATCATCACCTAGATCAGCTAGGTCACATGATTCAAGAAGTCCAATTATAAGAAGGACAAGACCGATTCGGGACCTATATGATGTGACTCAAGGATTGATACTAACAATGATGAACTTTCTTTATTTTGTCTTTTTGCAGGATATGATCCATTAATCTTCGAAGAAGCTTATAGAGATGAAAAATGGCGACAAGCTATGAATGAAGAGATTCATGCCATTAACAAAAATAATACATGGGAGCTTACTACACTTCCAGAAGACCACCAAGCTATCGGTGTTAAGTGGATCTTCAAAACAAAAAGAAATGCAAAAGGAGAGGTGGAGAAATACAAGGCTAGATTAGTTGCAGAGGGATATAAACAACAATATGGAATTGACTATGAAGAAGTATTTGCGATTGCTCGATTGGAGACAAGAAGATTACTTATCTCTCTAGCTCAAATGAAATGGAAGATTTTACAAATGGATGTGAAATCAGCATTCTTAATGGAGTTCTTGAAGAAGAGGTATATATTCAACAACTTCGAAAGAAACTTGGCATGCTAGATGGAACAAGTTTAAGGGGGGAAAATGTTGGAATTAAACTTGTTCAAGTATCATAAAGAGGTTCATTTCATCAAAAGAGGTTCATTGCATCAAGAGAGAGATTTATTACATCAAGAAGAAAAAATGGATTAAAAGACTATAGAAGGATAAGTCAAATTGGTTATTGGTTCTTGAAAGGGTTTCTTGAAAGAGAATGGTTCATCTTGAATACAATTAATATAATGTATCTTTGGGGACTATATAAACCCCATATGTTGAGTCATGAGAGAAGCAAGGGAGTTTCTGAAATTTGTAAAGAGTTTTTTATTGAGAGAAATATAGAAGATTGAACCTTGTCCTACTCTTCCTCTGTTTCATATCTCTATTCCCTCTTCCTATCGACATCAACATGTTTGACCTGGCCCAACGAAACGAACAAGTGACGGCGTAAACCAGATGTTGTGCTAATGCATCAACGTCAGTCAAAGTTTCATAATTCATATTGTTTGTTGCAAGATCGTATATCTATTGCTAATGTTACACGTTAAGTTAGAATGGAGGCACAGTTCCTTTGCTTGTCGAGCTGTACTTGCAAACGAGATACTCGACTGCTTGCAATGTGGGGGCGATCCTATCTTTCAACCTTACACAACGCAGGCTAAATAACCTTTCTACTGCTATCGCAACAATTAAGAAAAGGCCAGTGTCAACTACTACTACAGTTAGATCCGCTCCGGTCTACTTTCCTTTACTTGCAAACTACCTCTCCTTGCTGTTAGCCTGCTTTTCCTTGTATTTTTGCATTCAATTGTTAGGGCTTACTATCCTTTCTTTCATGCTTGCTTGTTAGTTCCAAGATCCTACTATTGACTATCGGAATTGAACCAATAAGTAATAGACAAAAACTCCTGCTTATAGGACTTAGATTCGACTCTTCACTCAGATGACCTAGGTGCGTACCTAAACTCATGAGCCGACACTCTTTACTATCGTTCTGATGCTCCCCAATTCCATTCCATTAGGTAAGCATAGTTGATTCCAATAGAAGTTTCAAAGACAGAAGAGGCATGCTCATATGCCCGGGTTGAGTTCCTCTTGAAATTAGTAATTGTATTCCATTAGTCGATACACTATATCGGTAAACTACATTCTAGTATTTGCATTCCTGCACAACCACTGAAGTTCTGACTTCTATCTACCATTCTTGCTTCTGTCTTTAATTCCCTTAAGTGTAACACCGATGCTACCCTTAGTACATGGTTGTTGCGTTAAGTACGCTACTACTACCACTATGAGTCTTATAGCTCTGAGGTTGATTCCGACAAACCCCGTACCGTAGACTAGCCGATGTATCCTTACCCTGCAGTTAGATTCCTCTTCTCTTGTTTGATTATTTGACTGACTTCTGTGATTCTTTATTTAGAGTTACAATTTGTTGCATCATTGTTGTAGTAGTCATGTTCGTAGGTGAAATCAAGAAAGCAAGATAGGGTAGTAAGGACCCGGATATAAGTAGGAGAGGTAACCTTGTTAGTGGTAGTGGGATTCCTGGTTGTGAGCAATAGTCCGTGAGCTATAGTCCTGTTGTGCTGGTATTGATATAAGATTGGAAGAACATCCCCGTAGTTAGCACGAGGGGCCAGCAAGTAAGTAAGTCTGAGTGTGATGGGCAAATTTGTATGTTCTCAGTGTAGAGTGGTATTCCTATTAGTAGTATAGTCACCTGGAGTGGAGGTCCATGTCCTTCTCCTAGAATCCAGAAGCGGGAGGGATAACCACGGCCTTTTGCATAGCACATAAAGAAGTCAGTCCAGTCATATAGATATAGATCCATAGTCGCAGAATTCATAGCAAAGAAGACCATAGAGGCGAAATCAATATATTGGAATTCGTGGTCAAATCAGTTCAAGCTGCAATGATGTAAGTGTCAAATCTTAGATGGATGCTAGATGAAGCCGGACTCTGATCTTTAGTGCTAATTCCGTTTCAAAGTATTATGACCTCTTTGCCACACCAGTGTAGTATGAATAAATAAAATCAAATCATAGGAAGTCAGATCACATAGAAGAATAGAAAGGAAGATCACAGGATTGACTGAACTTTAGTCAACTAGTACTGATCGCTCTAATGAACCTTCTTTTTACCTTCCGCCAGTGTTTATTGTAGGCTAATGTAATGTCTTGCCCACTGTGGTTCAGAGCTAACTAAAGCACAGCGACGGTCAAGAGGGTTTGCTGCCGCACTAGCCTCACTATATTATTATATATGATTTACTTCCTTTCTAGCCGCTTGTGGAGCTTCTCAGGAACCTGTCGATAAAAGCTTTGCTGCTTATACTTTGTTTACTGCGCAGGGAAAGGGAGTCACTACTTTATTTTCCGTTCGAGGAAAGAGACATAAAAAGGAGTTTCCGGATGGCTTGGATTTGCACTTTCAAAGAATAGATAGGCAAATGGATTTCTGGTTTAGACAAGAATGAAGTACTCTATCTTAGGGTTCGGCAATAAAGAAAGTAACCCCGCCTCTATTCAACAAAGCAAAGGGAAAGCCATTAACTTCCACTCTACTTATTTGAGCTACACCGGGGTGACGACTTGAATTCACTACAAGGTGTTGGCTGGAAACTAATCTATCTCTCTTTCTCATTGACTTATGTAACAATGATAACTCTTCACAAACCTATTACTCTCAGGGATGAACTTCACACCTATTACTCTCATGGCGCTTACGCTTACTTACTTTTTGTTAGCAAGCTCCAGACTACAACGTTCGTTAAGTAATTCAACATATCAACTATGATACTACTAAGCTAAGCGTTGGACCTACTACTGCTCCTCTACAATATTAGCAAGCAGTCTCGTATCTCGTAACAAGAGTTGTTCTTCCATTATTTGGAAGAGCTGAGGCACAAACAAACTAGTGTTGAGCAATCAGTCCTATCACTTAATTATATATCGACTTAATAAAGTATAATATACCAAAATGATACAAGTGTTAACAAGTAATATACAAGTATCAGCAAGTAATGCGGGATCATATCTATTTATAGGTATAGTAAGCAGTTAGGTTGCAAATATCCATATTGGTCACGCTAAACTCAATTCAACAAGCAACTACTAATGAACAAGTAATGGGAATTCCAAGTGACTCCTAAACTTCTGTCTACGACAACACAATCACTCTGCCCACCACCTGACTTACCGTCCTATCACTACATGCCAATGAAAAGGAAGAAAATCCACTTTCCCTTTTCTAGAGTTTATTTTATTTCTCTTAGTTGGTTTCTGTCCAACCGGTTGGTTCACTCGACTTTGTGAGGAGGGGTCTTTTCAGATCTTTGTTTAAGTTAGTAGTTATGAGACAACCAAAAGAGGTTAGATACGGCTCAAGAACAATAAATGTATAAGGCCCTTCACATTCGATGCGCTTCCTGTCCTGCTTCAAATATTACTTTATCCTGGCCCTCGACAAGCAAGTCCCTGGCTGGCAACTTGATCCTAAGAGCTCCCGAAAAGCATCAAATAAGCAGCAAGCATTGTATATAATAAGGTAAAAATACACTGAACTGATTCACGCAGGTCCAAACACTGGGTTTTGATTTGATGGAACATGTGAGTGAGATTCAATTCTGAACAAGGGTTCCGCTCACAGTAGCACTTTAGCTAGCACTTTGTGCATTAGTTTCTGTGTTTGGTTCAGCGCATATTACATATTCTTTTTTGCATTAGGGGTAGTGAAGGTGTGTGAGATCTTCAAATGTGCTTTTTGTTTTTGGATCGATCCAGCTCGAAATCGATTTATTTCCACAATCCCTTTTTCCAAGAATTGAGTAAGAGAAATTTGTGTGCAAAATCATATTTATTTAAGAGCATGACTAATATAGAAGTAAAAATACTTCCTTAAAGAAGTCATATACAATCGGCACCACTATAATAACTGTAGCCTGTTTTTCTACTCCGGGATTCCGTTCCTAATACGTTGCCTTGTTTACTTTTTGGATATCTCTGTATTGGATTATTGAAGCGCTAAGCATATTCGACTCGGGTGTCCTGTTACAGAGTTTTCTATACTAACCGTTGCTTTTATCTAGATTATACTCAAAGTCAAGGAAAGTGCAATTCAAATCAAAAAGGTGATTGAGCTGGTGTTAGCTTATTTCTTGGCGCAAATGCAACTGGAAGTAGAAGTTTTCAAAATTGGAATCAATAATGGAATACAGAATTGGACTAAGTAGTTGGAATTGCAGAAGTCAACTAACAAGCAAGGGTGAAAGTGAAGTGATAGGTTTATATATACTCTTTATCATTGTTAGACCTACGAACATGAACATTAGTCTTATGATGCCATAGCTCAGACTCGAGACCCCTTAGTCCTATTAGTAGGTGCGCCACTGGTGAACAGAAGAATAAAACCCCCGATTAGAATTCCAGGCAGAGTTAATGAAACTTAACCGGATTTCTTTGCGTGTGAGAGAGGTCATCTGTTTAAGGAGGGTTAGAGTCTAGTCGAATGAATAGAACAAGTCTAAGAACGATATAAGGGAAGGGAATACTCAAACAAATAAGTAAGGACCTAAGTAAGGAAAAGAATGGGCAACCAGTAATAGGAGAATGGAACTGCTCGGCTCTAGCCTGTCCTTCCTAGTCTGCTTTTCCTATTTATCATTCTAAGTAACCTGCCCTGGCTTCAAGTCGAATAATAACACTAACGTCGGTCTACGAATAAGTTTGTTTCTATGACCCCACAATAAGTAAAAGGATCAGACGCACCTCGTGTAGTCTAGTTAGCACACCCACCTATATAGGGTTAAGTATTCAAGATAGAGTTCAGCTCGGTAAGACCAGTCAGAGAAGAATGCAAGGAGGAAAGTCAGAACCAAAGTCAGCATGAAAATAATCCGAATCAATAGTGTTAGTTTCAAAGCAAGGATCTATATAGCTAACCTTCCATTCTGTATTGATAGCTAGTGGCCTGCCTCTCTTTGTTTTAGGTGAAGTCAGCGGTTCGTTTCTCATTAGCAGTGATGTCAGCTAGCAAGTAAAGGATCCAGATGTCTGGTTAAAGTCCCATTGGTATTGATTTTACTCTTGTTGTCAGTGGGGCAATTCCCATTTTGTTAGCTAGATGTTCTTCTCCGGTTCAGTCCTATTGGATAGTAACATAGGGTAGGCAACTTAGGTGCCTAGTGATACAGATGTGAGATCAGCAGTTCTATTCTGTTTAGTAGTGACATCGCCTTTCTAGCAGTAGATGCTTCCTTAGATATTGGGGGTGCAGGCTAACTCTTATGTGTGCAATTCCTTCTGTGTGGGGAACACTTTGAGTATTCCTATGAGTCTCGTGCGTCAGTAGATCGTAACATACCACCAATATAGCTATTAGTCCTTAGAGCTCCTTTACGCGGCTCGGTATCCCGGCTTCTTGGAGAAATTAGCAATATACGCCTCACACTGATAATTCTTACTTTGCATTGGTTTTATCCTTTGACGACTTTTGATTGAGAGCACGGGTAGGTGTTCCATTCCATCGTGTAGGGGTAGTGCTGAGTTCTTTTACTTATGAGCTCAATTCTGACACCGATTAGTCAAATTCCTATTACTTATTATACTGATTAGTGCAATTCCTACTACTTATTATTAATTCTAATACTTCTACTTATGAGTTGAGTTATTACTTTTTAGTTGGGATAGAGGATCGGGATGCACATATTCAAGGTATAGCTCGGTGAAATAATTATTTGATTGTTACAAGCGGGCTTCTACTCCGGAGTTGAATTCCTAGTGAAATAGGATTTTGAGTTGGGAATGGTACGCTAAAAGATAGGAATATAAGATTTGGATTTATAAGTATGCATCAGAGGGTGGGGCTACAGATGCTAGATCAGGAGTCGAAGGCTTCAAGGAAGTAGCAATGGGCTAAGAGGCTGGATTGCTAGGCGGGAAAGGAAGGCTACAACTAAGTAATGGTAGTCAGTCGCTAAAGATAGAACCCTTTAGTGCATTTCTACTTTTCGGCTTGAAAGAAGCAAGTGGAAGGAAGGCTAGGCTAGCAATAGAGCATAGGATCTGATTTACTGCTTTTCTGCTTTTACTAAACCATACCTTCTAGCATTGATTTGAATCTGATAGTTAGTGGCGAGGGAGTGAAGAGGGCTAGTGGAATTTCCAGTTATGAGTTGTTCACTGACGCCAAAGACATCAGAAGCAATAACTCTAATCAACAAAAGAGATTAGTTACAAATTAACTGTAACAGCACTGATTTAGTTTGATTGATGTTCAATCATATTAAGAAGCACCGGTTGTAGAATTAGATAAAGCAATAGGGGATTAAAAGCAAGGGATCCGGAAGCGAGCTTGGAGCTAGGTTTAGCAAGTCAGATTGATACAATGGATTCTCTGTGGGCTTATTCAGGTTCGAGTCGATTAGCGAAGGAATTGTACTCATATGAGTAAGGCTGTTGCTACTTAGTTCAAGTTTTCATTTTTAGGCCCTAGGTTCCGCTCTTGTGTTAGTAGTTATTTCAGCCTTGGAAGCACCAGTGAAAGGCCCGACCGTTTTCAAGAAAGCAAAGGAAGCCTAGATCCCCATAAGCTAAAGAATGGAGTTCCAGTAGTGACAGGCTCCCCTACTAGAGTTGGTAAGATTGATATACTGGAAAGGCAGATTCAAAAGTATACATCAAGAAATAAACTTCCACATAGGTATTGAGATAAGTGGCGTCGGCTTGTAGCTAACGGGTAGAAGACTAGCTAAGGGGATACATATGTTACATCGGTAGTGGCAGGTCCGAGTATTAGAATAGCATACAGGAGAGGCATGGCTGTAACTAAGCCCCAAAGCGAGGATAGTAAGAATAAGAGTAGTTCATAAAGCTAGCAAAGCCACGATTGGATCAAGATAGTAAGGATACAGATTGATAGTGAAAGAGTGAAAGCAAAGCGAGCATAGTAATCAAAGCGGAGAATAGAAATGATACAAGCTAGTAGGAACGAAGCTACCCGCTATATACTTTGTAACAATAAATAGCATAGGTTATATCTTCTTTATTAATAGCATAGATAGCGCAATGAGCTTGACTAAAAGTACTTAGAATAGGGTTGACTCGGGTAGCCCATAGCTTTACTTAGAATTAGAATACTTATACTTATAATAGGGATTGGACTGAACGAAACCTATAGTGGTAGCTTTAAGACTAAAGGCGAGGAACACTAGAATAAGAGAGGTTCGGTGTCGCTAGAAAGTAACGAGTAAGGGCGGCACTTGGCGGTACTGATTTAGCAATGTTGAGATCAGTTACAGACTTTAGGTGCGGGGTACTGATTTAGCAATATGAACAATAAGAAAAGTATTGAGTTTAAGAATAAGCTTGCACGTCCAATTCTCCCCCTCTTACAAATGATGCAGATAGCCAATTCTCCTATACCGGGCTTATTCTTTGGATGCTAGCCTTAACTCTTGTATTGTATTGGAATTTCTATTCAGATATCCCCCCATTCTTGCGATTATTGCTATTATTCTATTACCTTATTTAACCCACTCTTATTCTTTTACTAGATGTACTACATCGTACCTTATTCTTTTTTGTATTTGTATCTATATGAAGCCACTAGACCAATGAGTTTTAGAAGTAGATATAGGAGCCTAAGGGCGTGAGTCAAGGCTAAAAGACAGGACAATGAGATTCCGAGAGAGGAATGGTAGGCTGTGAGGGCGGAGCGATAGACTGGTCTAAATGTCAAGTCAGACTAATAGGAAAGAGAGGTAGGTTGAACCCGCATAGAGGTAGTTTGAAGTGGCCTGTTAGCTGGAATGAGTAGTATAGGGCTTAGCCACTATCAGTTAATTCTGCTTAGGAGATGGTTAATTGGCGCTCTCGATTTCAATAGGGGTGGTTTTTGTTTTAGAGTTAGTGGTAATAGACTAATAGGTGAAATACAGATTTGAAGCAAGTAAAGCCAATAGCCGGCATACTAAAACATAGTAATGAGCATATAGTGATGGGGGCAAAGTTGCAAACTTGAGCTAACAAACAAGACTTCTAGCCAGTAAAGACAGATGTGAATGCGGAGGCACAAGTCTCATATTGGTTTTCTAACTCCCGGGTGCAAGGAACAAGTGCAAGAAATAGAAATGCACAAGTGCTCTGGGGACCCCACTAATGGATAAAAGAATACAAATAGTACTCCGGGTCTTTGCTTATTTGCTCTAAACCTGACATTGCTTTTTTCTAATTCCCCAACTGGCGCTTCTCATACTTTATCTTATGTAATACAAATTAGAACTACTGATACCGAGTCTGTCCCACCTAACCACTATTCTGACTTCTGGTCCCAGTCATCAGCCCCATCTTGTAACAAATGCAGCCTAGCCAAAAGAGTGTAGCGGAGTAGTTGCGCAGGCCAAGCCCCATCTTCCATCTCATATACCAGCTAACGCTGATCTCACTTTCTTTCTTGATCTCACTAGTAAGCCTGCCTCCCCTTTACTCTAAAGTAGATACTTTCTTATCTCAGTCCGACATCCCCTTCTTGGATTCTTTAACCAATGAGAGGAATGCTTGGGCTACGCCAGTTCTATTATTATTCATTCCCTAGTGCATCCGACGCGTTCACATTCCTCTGGGCGCTTTTTAATTCTGATTAGCACTGGTGAATCCGCGGGTGGTGAGTTCTATTATAGTTAGCATGGATTCCATCCCTTTAGGTCTAGGTAGTATTTATTCCTGTGATCCACCTTCAGTCTTATTAGGTAGTGTTTCGATCTGGTAGTTAGCAGCTCCTTTTGACTCAATGCCCTAGAGCACTATCTGATACCGTATTGAATTCGTTAGCGGGGGTCAGCGCTAGTGTAATTCCTAGTTCCAGACTCGAGCCCGATTCCTATTAATATAGTGGTTCCATCCTCATAAGTAGTAGGTCGATTCCAACTTTCTAATTCCAGTATTACTAGTTGAAGTCTAACCCCCTATTAACAAGTAAAGTATTGAAGTAAGTAGCGATAGGCCCAAGCTCCAAGTGTAGAATAAGAGAGCTAAGATACAGAGATATCAGATTTTCTTCTTACTTAACTTGGTTTTAAACTGACATAACTACTAACAGGACCGCAGAATAATGAAACACAATAGTAAGGCTGCACCGGGTGATTCAGAAGTACCATGTTAGTTAGGGAACCTTGCTTTGATAGGACATGAATAGAGCTCTAAATAAGGAATTGAACCAATGCTTCTAAGACTTAAAGGGTCGATTACATTGAGCAGGGGACTTATAGCTACAGAAGTCAGGCTCGGGTTAATAGAGGCCAGGCTTGGCTACTGTTTTGTAAGATTGACTACCTGTTGAGTAAGATTGACTACTGGTGAGTTATTCCATATTCAAAGGAGAGTAGCGATTGTACTTTTGAGACCAAGTTGTCCTGTCCTAATAAAATACTGGATAATAGCATACAAAATAACTGGGGATACTATTTATTAGATAATATAAAAGAAAAGAATCATGAAATTAATATAAGGAAATGAAATACCAAATGATAGCCAGTAGTAAAAGCAATTGTTCCCATTTGAGTTATCATAAGTAGTAGTACTGTACTGTATCTGGATAAGCTATCCTCTTATCAATATCTGGGCAACATATCAGTCCGATGGTTCAGCATCTAAGACTAAAAGGTAGGATTGGTAGAGTTGTAGCCCAGGCAAAGCGATAAGAAAGAAAAGATAGAGAATCAAAGCAAGGCAGCAAAGAGGGGCAGGGCAGGCTAATAACAGGTTTGTTTCGGGGAAAAACACTAGCGCAATTCTGACTTTTATTGGTCTCATTCTCTTTGTTGCTCTTGCTCGATTCGGGTTCTAGTTGAGTTACTTTAAGTCTTAAAAGCACTAGCCCCATTCTCAATAGAAGTGTTGGTAGCTTGAACAAGCCCAATAGGGATACATTCTGATTAGCACTAGTTCCATTCTCCCTTTCCATACCTCAATTCTCCAGATATTGATCTCAAAACTGTCCTTCCTGACTAGAATAGAAAGAAGAGAAGAGAAATCTTGCCTCACTGCCTATGCGCCTCATATGCTTCCCCTTAGATTAGTCTTACTGTACTCACTGTCAAGCTGTATCTACTGCAAAACTCGACTCGAGCACCGACATATAGAACCCCGATGGATCAAACACTACCCTGGGAACTCCACTAGTCAAACTCTAGGAATGCATACCAGATCGGAGGTAATCGAACTCACATAACTATAGGAACCCAACTAACAAATAGGAAAGGGGATCAACCTAACAACTAGGAAATCAACTTCTACTGGAAGGACTGGACCTAGGAACTGGGAAGCGAAGCCCACCATTACTTAGGAGACTTAACCCACCAACCGCCACCACTTTTTCTTAGTATGGATCCCCTAGCTGCCATTATGAGAATCCTCCCTTACATCCATCTCTCCCACATGATCTTTGAAAAGAAGGTGGAAACTGTTATTTCGGTGCAGCGCCTCTCTGTCCTTATTGTATAGGGTAGGGGTTAGGTTGCATCAAACGGAATTCAATAATGAATGACAACAAGTGTTGGGTGATTGGGAGTTTCAGAGTTGGATTATTACTCAATTGTATCATGTGTTACTTATTTCTGAAATTCCTGTTTTACCGGCTCATCAGTACCTTATGGTCTCACTGCAACAAAAGTGCTAAAGTTGTGGCAAATAATCAACGTATGAGCCCTCTAGCTCGGCTATTCACTGAACTTACCGCTTACCTTTGCTTTACTTTTCATTCCTTTTTTCACCTTTTATTTCCCAGTAGGCTGTAAGTACTATTTCTTATCTCTACAACAACACAAGCACCAACATACATCTACTACAAGCAATGCAACAGAGTCAACAAGCTTTAGTCAAAGGAAACAAACTAATATGTAGTCTTATTGTTTGTTGCGAGGTGCTGTGCTCACGTGAGTCTAAGTCTAGGGTAGGGCAAAAGAAGAAGAAGAAGAAATACGGGACGCTTATACGCTTAAGTGAGTAAAGAGTCTGGAAGCAGTTAGGGAAATCCATTTGGTTGTCATGCATATGTTATAGAGCCAGCAGTCATAGGCTTATTTAGTTGTGCGTCGGGTCGGTTGAGAGTACCGGAAGCTGAATCTACTCTCTTTGTGAACGAATGCCCACCAGAATGCTTAAGGTAAGAATCTAGTACTTGCTTTTATGTCCTAAATCAATCTGTTATTGGTGCTTTATCCTTATTGTCCACGAGATCAGAAGCAGAAAAGAATGGTGGAATTAATATGCGCTAAGCCAAGAAGAAGCAGAAAAGAGTTGCATTAATAAGCTAAGTAAGCTAAGCCGAGAAGAAGCAATGCGGTAGACCAACCAGTCCGATAGTTGAGTTCGGGGTTAACGCTTATGGGGTCAATGCTTCTGAAGTTTGGGCGTGAGCCGCCTTGTGCGGGAGTCGGCAATAAGGCCTTTTCGAGTCGTTGAACAGAGGTTTTAAGGAGTTAATGGAAAATTCCCTAGCCTTCTTGTACATTGTTGGCTGTTCTAATGCATTTATAGCCCATAAAATGGACCTATTCCTAGCTAGGTGTATCAATTACTTTTGGAACTTATATTATACTTGATACTAGACCAGAACTAGACTCATCTCCTTACTTACAAGTGACGTTTTGGGGAGGCCAAATGCATTAGCTTAAAAACATTTACTTGATTCCTACCCTTACTCGACTTTGAGTTAAAGAATTCAATGAAATCCATAGAAGAGCACCTACTCCTAGTATAGATAGCTGTAAATACCCTTCTTCCCTAACCTACCTTTCAATAAGAACTCCACGAAGCGCTTCTGCCCTTCACCTTTCTACAGCTAAAGCTTCTTTTCTTCTCCAGATCTATAGACCGCCTTCGCCCGGAAAAGGTAAGTGAAAATGACTTCTTCTCTTCGCTTTCAAGGTGATGCTCGGTTGACAGTACAGTATACTTGTTCTGTTGTTGACGTCAGTCGTGGAGTTATATTTGTAGTTTAAGAAGATGGATCTGTACCTGAAGAAAAAGAATGGCCAGTGCCAGTTCGAGATAAGGAGTCAAAAGAATTAGGATATTCCCCAAAATGAAAGGCAAAGAAGCCAACCTTGTAGTTAAGGGCGCATTTGCCATTAGCATACACAGCAAGACCTCTACTCCAGAACTCTCACTCAATCAGATAATGGATTAGAAGCTGAAGAATAGGATATTGTGCTATCCTTACTAAAATCTATACCAATGCACCAGAATAAAGGTTTGAGCCAGTGCCTACTAAGAAAGGATTCAATGAAAAGGCGAGCTCCTAAGGCTTACGTCAAAGTAAGGAGGTTTGAAACCTGTTATTTATGCTCAAGAATGGAAGTTTGAGAAGCGGTATCGTCTTCAAAGTGACAGTTGCGTCTATTTCAATTGAAACCCCAGGAACGGAAAGTCGCTCGCTAACAGGAATCAAATGCGGATTGGAATTATTTATTGACTTGGCTAATGGAAAGGAAGGGAGTTTCGTGATTTGTTTGACTTGACTCAACAAGAGGTGGATCACAAGAAGATGTTGGGCGAATAAAGTAAGAGAGAGAGAGAGTGGAAGGTGACTGTTTCGCTGTAGCTCAAAGTTTTGCCTCATCTTCCTCAGTGCTAAAGTCAGTTGCAAGACATTCTTAAAGTGACATTCGAGTGCGAGTTGCATCCTACCTAGTCTTTAATATAACAATAAGTGACGAATGCAACAATAAGTGACGTTCAAGTACTAATATACCAAGTAATAAGTGGTAGCAGAGCACTAAGTAATAAGTGGTAGCGGAGCAGAGTTTTAAGACAACCTTATTTTCGGGATTGTTTCCTTTACTTTGAGAATGTGCTTATGAGGTGCCCTATACAGACCCACATACGTACAAATATCCACCCACCCTAGATCGATCATGCGCCCACTCGTTTTAGTTTAAGCGAGCAGAGCCTTTTGTAGGGGGCGTAGCTCTTCAGGCCTTTAGTTCACTTCTCCAACTTCTTTTCTTCCTTGACAGTTTTTCTTTGATCTGAAATCCGTTATTGAATTATTTCTTCATAGGGCAGCTGGAATAAAGTGGATTGAAAGGTCTTTTCTTTTGAAACCTCCTCTAGGTTCCTTGGAACGGTCAGGAAATAATGCCACTGGTGCGAACAATCTTGTTTTCCTTCAAGGATTCTTGTACAAAAAAGAAACAAAGTAAAAGCACTCTCTAGGACAACTATAGAAAGAAAGTCATAAAAGCACTTCGGTTGTGCAAATATCATCGAACTCCTTTTCTTAATAGAACTCCTTTTTCTTAAATAGGAAGGGTGGGCCGGCAAGATTACAAAAATGGATGAAAAACAAACACCCTACTCAACTTGGAAGAGCAGACTTGAATCACTTTCATAGTGGCACAGCACAGTTTTTCTTGAATAGATTGTTGCCATCAGTGGGACCCTGTAGAGAAATAGTAAGATAAAGATGAATTATTATAGAGATGTTGTAATAGCAGGGTTGTTACTCAATTCTATCATATGCTATCCAGAATCAATTCAACAAAGTAAAAAAGCTCTTGTCTTGCGCCGAGATGTGCATTAGCTTAAGTGAGCGAGTGCTCCATTTTTACTTAATTCTATGAGTAGTTGGTGCACTCTCTTGAAATACGTTAAAAGAACTCACTAACGCCCACAACACAACAAACTCAAATCCAAGTAGTATGGTTTAAATGCATTAGAAGAGCCAAACAAACAACGAAAATCTAAAGTAGTGAGGAGCTCCGGGGGCTAAATAATGAGTCCGTTAGCGAGAACTAGTGTATTCTAAAATGAAGCATTGCTTGTTGAATCAGGAGTAAGCAGTGATACTTTTAGTGAAGTTAGAATTGAGGCAAAGTTGTTATTGAATACATTATTGACCTAGTATTCTTTTCTTTAGTTACATATGATATAAATGAGTAACGAAACCACCTTACTTATAAGAGTAGCAAATATACACGTGCAATGTCATAAAGTTAAGAAAGGCGACTTTCAGGGGAGTATCGCTTTTCATTTCCTCCGGTGAGTACAAGAATCCACCAAAATGATCCTTCAGACGACCTGAAGCCAATGAGTTCGTAATCCACAATAGGGGACATTCGCAAAACACCATAAAAGAAAGGACGTAACACTAGCTTTACCCATTTGATGGATTTCCCTAATTATAATAATTGGACTGGTGCTAAGCCCAGGAGTAGAAGCAATGGAGTTAAGGGGCTTATACTTAATAAGTTCCCCGAAGATGAGAGATTTAAGGGTAGCTACCAGAAAGACTAATCCAATCCATAATTATGTACCGTAATATACAAGATTTGGATTATGGGAAATTCTGTATTGGCATCAGAAAAAGCAAATATAATGCGTACACTAATTAGTAAGACTGATTGATTGATGAAGTAGCAATGAATGCAAAAACCGCTAATTGGAAATGGAAAGCAATAGTCATTTTTGTAATCCTCCAAGCTACCAACAATCCTATAAGCTACCAACAAATGAAACTATACCCTTTTGATCCCAAGCTTAGTCATAATTCTAATAAATTTTCAAGAATGTAGGGATTTGACCATGAATCCTTGTTTCCGAAAACCTTATTACCTTATTGCTTTTTTCTTTTATTTAGACATGGAGTCGAGGGGAGATTTTGACATAGAGTTGAGTGAGGGGAAGACTTCGTTTTCAGCATCAGTGAGCTGCCTTGCGCTTACAGGAGTTGTGTCAATTCCTTTTTCTGGCGTTGGTCTTAGTTGAGTTCCTGTTTTCGGGAGCTATTTGTAGTGATTACTCTTATACTGGGCCTGGGGGTGGGGTGCAAAAGTTGTCTACTTGTTTCGTGTCTACTTGTTTCGTAGCGCTATCACTTATTTTATTGACCCATATAGCAGTGAAGATTTGCTTACTTTACTTGCTGCTTTGAAGCGTGTTGTCAATCATATGATAGAGGTTTAAGTGTTGAAGTAGAGTAATATAGGGGGAATTTGTTGACGGAGACAGTGTAGTGAAAGTTTCATACAAGTTTTTTAGCAGTGCTCGTCTTGTCGTAGAAAGAATAGAATGTAGCCATTTTCGAATACCCACTACAAGGTCAAGAAAGTAAAAAGTAAGTAGCGCTTTCAAGTCAGTAGAAGAATGTCCGTCCTGCTCCAGTTCCAGTTTCACCCCATACAGAAGAAGATGATGATCTCTTTTCTCATGCTGAGATTCCGACGTTCGAATAGGATCATCTCGAATCGAAAGATGAAATAAAGGATTTGCGGCGTCTAAGGGAGTTTATAGGTATGGGTGCATTCCCATTAGATAAGTGAGTGAGAGATAATATTGAAATGAGACACATCAATGCATTAGTGAGCTGCTCAATTCCTTTATTCATGAATAAGAGATACAATTATAGATAGACGGATGATGGAAATTCATATAGATTTGATTGATGTTTGACTTTAAGCCAAGACAAGAAGAAGTAGTAGAAAGTCAGCTGTTAGAACACAAAGCCTATAGCCTATAGTTATAGATGGAACGGAGCCAATAGTTATAAGACTATAGTAGATGGAAAAAGTCAAGAAAGGCAGCGGGCTATGGGAACACAGTATCAAATCCAATATGATCATAAAATCCAATACGAGTAAAGTCCGCTTCAAAGTGCTTCTTCTGCGCTAAAGTAAGCAAAGGAAACAGCAAGTGTAGAGTAAAGAGAGGAATCTGGAGTAGGAACAGAGGCTAAAGTGGGATCAGGCCCATGCCCTCCAAAAGGACTTGCTTAGTAAGGCCACTTTGACGAAGTCAGTTCAATTCCGACTTTCGAGTTTACATTGTTCATTAGTGGAGTTAGCTTATTGAGTTTCGTTTCGGGCTGCCTCTATTCGTTCTTAAGGTGGAGTTCCTAGCTGAGTTCTTAAAGTAGTAAGAGCTGTTGCCTAGCTGAGTTCAACAGGTCAGGAGTCAGCAGTCAGGAGGTTTTGTTTACGTTCTTGCAGTCGGGAGGTTGTTTACGTTCTTATGGATTTCACACTAGCACTAGATTCATTTCTTTTGACTCACTTTCGAGTAGAGTTCATAAAGCCTAAGAACGATATAGCTAAGTGTTTGGCTGAATTGACCTTACTGCGATAGATGACAACATCAATTCCTTTCCTTCCATTAGAGATCTGAAGCTGGATCATAAAATGCGAAAGCAGATGCAGGAATTAGAATCCGAAGAAGCAAGGTCGACCAGATCAGAGATACAATCTGCAGGTGAGGAATCAGGTAAAGAAAGACTCATAAGGAGTTGTATCTACTAGGTTCTATTCTACGCCAGGTGCTCAATATGAAAGGAGTTATTCAGTTCAATCTCATTATGCGCTAAGATCTTTTGATTGCAATCTTCTCTTCTGTGCAAGAAAGTTCAATTACTGGTGTCTCACTTTGAGCCTAGCAAGTTCTGTTCTTAGGCTACATCTCAAGTACCCGAAACACGACTTTTGATGTGTATGGGAAGTTGTTATAATTCCCATTTTCGACGAGCCGCATGGTTGATCAAGAGCACCATGCACTAGGTTGGTTACCCAATATCTATAATAGGGGTAAGCGGAGCGGGGAACTAGAATGAATCTGCTCCTTCTTTTGCTTCCTCGACCCTACTAGAGGAATCGTTTGCATACTTCCTTTTGATCCACTTGTTTCTCTTGGTTACCCGGGGCTACTAAAATGTAGAACAGGTGTGCCCACATTCAATTCAACAATTCCCTGGCTTAAACTACTCTTTTGGCTAATCAAAGAACTTATTGATACTCGGATCTTTATAATGTTAATTAAATGGACCCTTTAGAGTACTTCCTAGGGCCTAACATGTGTGAGCTTATGGAGGAGAAACAAGGCTGCAAGAGGAATTTAGGTACGCACAGAACTCATTTCTGGAGCAAGTATTTGAAGTAAAGGATGCTTTGGCGCTATAGAGTATCTTAAGCTTTTAGACTTAATATTTCCTAAGAAGGAATGGGCTAAAGAATAAGGAGTTCGAGAATAAGCCGAAAGCAACAGAAGAAACAATTCTTTTACCAGAAGAAGCAGTATAAAGTAAGTAAACTAAACAATTGCCTATTGGGAGGTAAAGCAAAAAGGTGTTGTCCCGCTTCCGCCCCTTGTCGTGGAGTTTCATAAGTCGAATGCTCTGTTGAGAATTGATTCATGGTAGTTACATAATTAGTTAACATGTTTAGAAGTAGTGGCTCATGTTTAAGAGTTGTGGAGGTAGTTTAGGAGTTAGTGGGGGTACTTATTAATGATGGGTGAGATAGTGAGATAGTGGGATAAAGGAAGTAGTGTGAGGTAGTTATTATTATGCCCTATAAATAGGACCTTAGTGAATGAAGCAGTAGTGAAGAAAAGAGAGAGTGTGCATTTGGAGATAATCTTGTAAGTGTTCTTGTCCTTTTAACTCTTGTTTAATACTACGTTGTTTTCTTGATTGAAAGCGTTTTCCGTTAATTGGATCATAGTATTCTGTTTTATCGTTTCTTTGCTCCTCCTTTCCCAACATGCTCATCTATACCCCTATTACGACTACCGAAGAATGCTTATTCCACTCAAGGAGTGGTGTAAAATCGGTAAGCAGGAAGTCAAGATGGAAGTGTTGGTGACGAGAACTAATCAGTTCTATTTTCATCTACGTTTTCTAGAAAGAAGCCGATAAGAAAAAGATAGAAAGTGGAATTTAAAGTTGATAGATCTACTGGAAGAAGGTAATCTGGGTAAGATAGAGGTAATTCCTCAGCAGCATAAAGAAATTAACCGTTACGCTAACGCTTATGGCAGTTTTGAAGCAAGACAGCTGTGTTTTACGTTGTTCTTTATTAGGATATAGCTATCAAATACTCTTTCTTCTGCTTTATCACCAGCTGACACAGTTTCTTCTCTCTACGACAAATACTCTTTCTCTACTTGAATCATCACTTTCCGCGGACGAACTTTCTACTGCATCAGATCCTTATTGACTTATTAGATTCTTGCCCCAACTCGCTCGGTGTTGGCTTCATCATACAATGCAGTTATCTAAGTTTAAGCTAAGCCAGTGGCCTCCTATGGCAATTAGTTTTTACATTGATGGGTACCTTAATTCCCGATTGATTCTATTCTCCAAGTTAGAGGTTAACACAAGAGGGAGTCACCTGATTGTCTGTCACGCGTTAAGCTAAGTCCTGTTTACTCGTTTCTTTCTTTCTCTGTTCTTGCTACATTTTTCGGAATAGAATCCATTTCTTTTCGAACCGAACTGAAGTAGAAGTTTCATTGGCATTTTACTGACACACATATAAAGTGGAGGAAAGTATCTAGTAGTAATCAGGTATCTCGGGCTATAGTAATCAACAAGACTAAGCGCAGATAGTGGATATTGACTTTATATCTATCACAGGTGACTCTGCGCTCTCAAGAATTACCTGGAAAGCAGGGTTCCTCAGCCATTATTGAATCAGAAGTTAGGTCGTAGCAAAGGAAAGGAGTAGTTTACAGTTCCAGTGGAGTTCCATTTCTTTCTGCTTCTGCAGTAAGATCTTTGACTGTTTGACAACAACATATTTCAAGGGCTCCCCCCCAATAAGGAGTCTTGTCTAGTTTCGTCTTCAAGTAAAGTTCGTGAAAGATAAAGTGCATTAGCTTATTGAGTTCCAGTGTAAAACGGATGAGGATACGGAACAACAGATGGAGCTGGATCGGATGGAGTATTAGCATCTTCAGAAGGACTAGAAGCAACATAATCTTGAGTTCGAGGGATCTGGCTGGATCTGAAGTGCTTCTGTACCAGGCAAGAATAGAGTCAACAGGCTTTGAAGCAAGGTGAAGATTAAGTAGACAGACGGTGGATAGTTTCCAGTTAAAGAGAAGAGGTTCAATCTAGTTATCAGTTGGTTCAGGCTAATTTGTAACAGAGAGCAAGCCGCATTGGGCCTGGCATGTTAGAACCTCTGCTTTTAGTTGAATTATTTGTCTCCTGGGTTTTTAATCTTATGGCATTACTTTTATTCCCGGGTTCGCTCTCATAAGCCGTAGTTATTTTCTTGTCAACAGAAATACTAGTTCGATTAGTGGAGACACTGCTTCATTCTTCTATTTACTACTTCAATGCCTTAGAGCTGGTAGCTGCATTCTATTGTTAGCATTAGCATCAGTTTTAAGTGAGCAAGTAAGAGGCTTAGGGCAGCAATTCCATTCTTTTGGATATTTGTATGATTCCGAGCTAGGTACGGTCTTGGTATCATTAATTCCATTCTTTTGGATATTGATTCAAGGTCGGGCCTATCCTTCCTACTATCCTATTAGTCTGCCTTTGCTGACTATCGTTCTTTGCTTAGTTTGACTCAGTTTATTTACTCATAGCTATGATATAGTCTAGCGGCAGACAAGCAATAGAATCAAACAAGTAAATTAGTCTTGTAGATCTACCCGGTATCCTTACTTATGAGTTAGATTGTTTATTGACTGTTACTACTTTAGCGTATAGGTTTGCGCTAAAAAGACCTAAGGTCAGGCAACAAAGTAGTTCACTCAGCTTCCAAGTAACGTAGCTCAGCCTTAAAGACCAGGAGCCAATTCTCTCTTTTTTTGGTGCTCTAGCATTGCCTCTTTTGTACACATATCTATCATTCTATTCTACTCTACTCTACGAGTGGTCAGTAAATCATTCTTTTAGTTGTATGCAAATAAGTCTTTTTATGTTTTCGAGGTAGGTTCACTCATTCTTGAAGCAACATAAATCATTATAGAATATCCCAAAAAGATCTCAACTTCTGCACTCGATGATGGATTGAATTAATGATATGTTGCGGGAAGGAAAGGGGAGTTAGAGTTCGGAGCGGAAAGTATTGTTCGGTGCTCTTGTGAGAAAGCGGGGAAGTTCAGTAGGCTGCAGCTCATTCTTAAGAGAATGATTGATTGGCTTGATTGATTCATTGCCCTCGCCTTGAAGAAGCAGTTAGGTAACAACATTCTATCAGTGATGCTCCAGAGAGCAAATCCAATATGTACTTGTTTCCTCGGTGTCAGGAAAGGAGAGCTCTGGGGAAGAAGATAGATCTGAAACAGAAGCAATAGAATCTGCAGTTATAGTTAAGTCAACTTGAAAAGAAGCTAGATTAAGGAAGTATGCTGTTCGCCTGATAGTAAGTAGTTCTGTTTTGTTTTCATTGAGGAATACATATATATCATTTTGAATGCGAAGGAGCGCGCTAAGCTAAAGTAAAGAGGTAAGTGAGCTACTTATTCCTAAGATGTATGGGCTATAGGCGGTTGATAGAGGTTCGAGTGCTTGTGTGTGTCTAAGTCAGCAATCGAAGTTGTAGCAAATGAAATCAATTCTGACGACAGACCCCAAACAACAAGACGCCGGTCGTGGCGTAAGGTAGCTTTGCCCAACAATACCTAGTACATCAGCAGGCATCAGTGACTTCTTAGATTTAGTAGGGGTTTTTTGTTTTGAGGCAAAGTTGCGTTGTGAGTTAGCTTACTTTACTTGCGCTTACAGAGTTGTTTTCTGCTTCTGCGCTCAACTCTCTATCAGATGTGAACAAGTCCACAACTATAAATCAGGTGTTGTAGTTGCTTGTTCAAAAGTCAGCATCAAGCGGGTAATCCAAAAGTGTAGTTCGAGTGGAAGTTTCAGAATCAATTACTACTCTGGCTTTGAAGCTAATGCATGCAGTACGAGTGTTTGCCTATGGTAGGAGAGAGAGTATTCTGTTGCAGTTCTAAAGTTAGCAACAAGTGGTAGAGTTTCTGATGAAATGAGAGTTTAGGGTGAAAGTCCAGGAAGTAGGTGATTCTGTTGCGGTAAGTGAATTAATGTATCTAGTATCTTTGTTTGTTGCCTACGCTTGTTTGTTCCCTTGTATGTTCCTATGCTTGTTCCACCACTATCTTTTTTTTCTCCCCCTTTGTTATTATCAAAAGGAAGAGAATGATATGATGCTACTTTTCATTTATATCAATATGTCAATGAAGGATATCAATACAAAGGAATCATATAACATAAATCTCACATCATTCATGTATTTGAAATCAAGATAATAAGAAAAAAAAAAATCATGATTCATGTATTTGAAACAATATGCCTAATTCTCTTCTAATAAAATTGAATTGTTCCTCATTTAGTGGTTTAGTAAAATATACCAATTGATATTTTATGTCAAAAAAATCTAAAGATATATTATGATTGCTTATATAATCCCTAATAAAATAATATCTAATATCAATGGGTTTACTCCTAAAGTGTTGGATAGGGTTCTTTGTTAAATAAATTGTACTTGTTTTATTACATTTTATGGGAATATTTTTCAAGTAAAGTCTATAACCTTCCAAAGTATTATTTATCCAGATTACTTATAAGCAGCATGCACCTGTCGCTATATATTCAGCCTCTGTAGATAATGTGAGAGAATTTTGCTTCATGGAAGACCAAGACACAAGTCAGTACTTTTTCTATCTATTATGCATCCTGCAAAGTCGGCATCAACATATATAATCAAATTAAAATTTTTAAATTTTGGATACCATAATCCTAGATTTGGAGTTCCTTCTTTTAACTACTTTATAATGAGATTATTTTGGATTTAACTAAAATCTCGTACAAAGTCTAATACTAAACATTAAATTAGGTCTAGTTATAGTAAGATATAATAAGCTCCTTATCATACCTCTATAAGTCTTTTGATCAAAGCATTCTCCTTTATTGTCCATATTTAATTTTGTAGAAATGCTCATTGGTGTATTAATGGCTTTAACACTATCCATGTGAAATCATTTTAATAGATCCGAAGCGTACTTAATTTCACTAATAAAAATTTTATTATTTAGTTACTCAATTTGCAATCATAAGAAAAATATCAATTCACCCATCAAACTCATTTCAAATTGTTGGCTCATGCTTTTGTCAAATGATTCACATAAATATTTATTAGTAGAATTGAAAATAACATTACTAATATAAATTTAAATAATAAAAAATTATATTAAAATATTTAATAAATAATATGGTATCGACCTTGTCTTTCAAAAAATTATTTTGAATTAGAAAAGAGCTAAGTCTATCATACCAAGCCCTAGGGGCTTGCTTCAATCCATAGAGAGTTTAGATAATTTATAAACATGGTTTGAAAAAATATCATTTTCAAATTCAGGTGGTTTCTTAACATAATTTTTTTATAAATATAATAATTATTAAGAATGAGTTTTGACATCAATTTGAAATAATTTAAAATTTTTAAAAGAATCATAGGCAAAGAGTATCCTTATGGCTTCAAGTCTTACCATAAGAGCGAAGGTTTCTTCATAGTCTATACCTTATTGGTTGAAACCTTTGCCCATTGATCTAGTCTTATTTCGAACCACAGTACCTTGTTCATCTTAATTATTCCTAAGGATCCATTTAGTATTAATTACAATATGATCACTAGGCTTAGGAATAAGAGTCCATAACTTATTTTTTTAAAATTGATTTAATTTTTCATGCATTACCAAGACTCATGAGTCATCTTTAAGAGCATTGTCAATGCATTTAGGTTCAATTTGAGATAAAAAAAAGTAGCATTTGTACAAATATTTTTATGTGAAGAACGAGTTTGAATACCTTTTGATATATCTCCATTGATTAGTTAGGATAAGCATCTACATACTTTCATTCCTTGGGTAAGGTATCTTTGGAAGTTGATGTATCCAAGTTGCTTTTAAGAGGAAAATTCTCATTCAAATTCAAAATATCAAACTCAAAATCATCATCAAAATTATTTTTCTTAGCTTTGAGAAACTCATTTAAAACAATATGGATAAATTCTTCAATAACTAAAGTTCTTTTATTAAAAATTTGAAAAGCTTCAGAACTAGAGGGATATCCAAGAAAAATAACTTCATTGGATTTTCCTAATGCATCCTTTTCGTTAAAAATAAAATATTTATAATTAAAAATTTTAAAATATAAAATATTGGACCTTTTATTATTCCATAATTTATAATGACTTTTGGTGCCGGGTTAACGGCTTTGGCTAAAGGTATTTAGGTAGGCTATGATCATTAAGTATGATTCTTACCATATCTTGTAAACTCATATTCTTTCTTTCAGCAACTCCATTTTATTATAGATTTCTTGGAGTATAGAAATTGTAATCATACTCATTGGAATCACAAAATTCTTAAAAATTATGATTTTTAAATTCAACACTATGATCGCTACGAATATAAGAAATCATAAAACCTTTTTGATTTTGAACTTGTTTACAAAACTTCATAAAAAATTTAAAATAATCACTTTTATGTGCCAAAAAGCATGTCCAAGTAAATCTACTATAATAATCAACAATTACAGAAGTATATTTACTACCTCTTAGACTTGTGATATCACTAGGTCTAAATAAATCCATATGAATCAATTGTAATTGTCTAAATGTGCTCACTTGATTTTTAAGTTTAAAGCTACTCTTTATTTGTTTTCCTAGTTGACATGCATCATAAATCTTATCTTTGACAAATTTAATTCTACGCATTCCTCGTATAAGTTCTTTAGTTCTGATTTGTTAGATCAATTTTATGCTTGCATGACCTAATCTCCTATGCCAAAGCCATGCATCATCGTTTAAAATTGAAAAATAAGTTTTGTCATGAAAATCATCAAGATCAATAGTATAAACGTTATTGTTCCTTAAGACAATCATAGATTTAACTTTATGTGGTACGTCTATAATGCAAGCATTAAATTCAACTTTGATATTATATCTCTTATCACATAATTGACAAATGCTCAGTAAGTTATATCCTAAAATAACTACTAGTAAGATATCTTCAATCAACATATTTGATTTGTTATCAATATTTCTAATACCGATAATCTTTTCTATGTTATTGCCTCTGAAGGTGACAGACCCTCGATCTTGGCTAGTGAGATTTAAAAATTATGTTGGAGCCGGTCATGTGCCTTGAGCATTCACTATCAAGATACCATATTTTGCTTCTAGCTCTTGTTTGGAGACATACTTACAAAAAAGAGGGGTTTACTTTAGGTACTTATTTAACTTTGGGTCTTTTATGATTAGATCTACCTCTCTTACCTTTTGGCATCAAATCGTTGATTATTCATTTAAGAACCCAAACTAATTTATGTGAGCTATATTTTTTGAAAGAGCAAGCATAAGCATAATGACCAACTCTTCTAAAAAAATTATATTTATCTTTAGGATGATTATGTAGTGTGTATTTTTTATAAATATTATTAGTTTTTGTTGAGTGTTACTACTTACAAAGCTGATTCTTTGCTTTCTATAGACACAACCTTGGTTAACAAGAATCATGTTTAATTATTTATTTTTAATTTTAAACTTTTTTAAAGTTTGTTGTAATGACATATTTTCCTTTTTATGTGAATCTAACTCTTCACATTTAGTGCAATATGTTAACATACAATTGTTATGCTTATTTTCAATTTATCAAATTCATTAAAAAGATATACATGATCATTTTTTAGCAATTTATTTTTCTTACTAATCTTTTTAAGCTCATCAAACAAATCATGAAATGCATCAAGTAATTTATCATAAGAAAAAGATGTTTTGGGTGAGGCACATAGTCAAAGGCCACCAATGCGTAGTTTGTCTCTTCGTCTTTGTTGATTAGCTCTTCATTTTCTGACGCACTTGAATCATCCCAAGTTGCCTTGAATGCTTTCTTCGTTTGGTTGTCAACTTCTTATTTAGTTATGGAAACTTATTTTGAAGTATCCTAGTTTCTTGCATTCATAACATATTATAACATCCTTTCTATGTTCATTTTTATTTTTATGAGATTTGTTCTTTTTCATGAATTTTTTAAGTCTTCTAGTAAGAAGTGCAATGTCATTATCATCATCACTTGAGCTTTCGCTCAAGGAATCTTTTTTGGTTCTTAGCGCAATATCCTTCTTGTTCTTTGAAATATTCTTCTCTTGTTCGTCATATGCTTTACAAGTCATTTTATATGTCATTAATGATCCTATGATTTCTTCAAGAGAAAAATTATACAAGTCCTTTGCTTCTTGGATAGCCATGACTTTTGGATCCCAACATTTTGGAAGAGATCTTAAAATTTTTATTTACTAATTCAAGGTTAGTATAGCATTTACTAAGAGCTTTTAAACCACTGACAACATCTGTAAAACGGGTGTACATATCATCAATGGTTTCGCTTGGCTTCATTTTAAATAGTTTATAACTACATATTAAAAGATTAATTTTTTATTCTTTTACTCTACTTGTGCCTTCATGAGTTACTTCTAGTGTGTGCCAAATGTCATGTGCAGTGTCACAAGTAGAAACATGATTAAACTCATTTTTATCCAAAATATAAAATAAAGCGTTCATAACTTTAGCGTTCAAGGAGAATGTTTTCTTTTTAAATTCATTTCATTCATTCATTGGATTATAAGATTTTTAAAAACCACTTGTAACGATGTTCTATAAATCAAAATCCAAAGAAATCAAGAAAATTCTAATTCACATTTTTCAGTAAGTGTAATCCTTCCCATTGAATATAGGAGGACGAGTGATAGAGTGACCCTTGTGATTGTCAGAAAAAGTCATTAAAACTTAGGTGTTTATCCAACTGAGAGAACTTAGCTTTAATACTAACTATTAGGATCAAAAGGGGTGGGGGTGGGTGGGGGTTTGTTAGGTGTGGTGGTGTGAATTAGTGCTATCGCAAAAAGATCCTATTTGAAAAATATTGAATGATAATATGAATCGAAAATGCATTTAACTTGAAAGTGTGAGTAGAAGTAGTGAGTAAAGTAAATCCGTAAGCAATGGTAAGGAAAAGCAAGAATGAAATGCAAGCCGATTTATAATAGTTTAGTATCCCGACCCACGTCTACTCTCGATTCTTCTTCTCTCGAGACCACTGGCTTTCACTATTGATCTTTTTTCAATGGATCAAGATCAAATACCCTTGTTACAACACTTTTCCTTTTACTAGGCTTAGGAGAGAACCTTTACAAACTCTTTCTTAACAGACCTCATAACTCCTTAGAATAACCGCTAAACTCAAGGAGGAAGAGACTCAAACACTAAGAGTTTACAACACATTATCTCTCTTTTCACCCTTTTTTCATAATTATTTATGCTCTTTCGTGCTTAATCAAGTAAGATTAAGTGGGGTATTTATAGATCCCCAATGGCTTCAAAATTGGAGCCAAAATTTTAAATCTCTGATTTTTTGGGGTACTAACGGTACCACCACCGGTACAGGATAGTACTACCGTCGGACAAAGCCTGGGAACTAGGCTTTGGTGGTACCACCATCTAGATAGTACCACCATCATAAAGCCTAGAAAAGCATAAACTATGCTTTTAGGCACTTTAGGTGGTACCACCACCCAAGTCAAAATTAGATTACTGATTTGGCCTTTCATCAGGTCGAAATCACGCCTTGTTTAAGCCCAATGGGCCCGAAATCAAGTTGTTATGGTTATAACCAAATACTAGCTTAATTTGACTCAAACAATCGTGATTAAAATCTAACAACATTAATTATAATCACAATGCACGTTGTCCATCATTCTAGCATGTTACCTAATCATCCGGCACTTTGTCCGAACCTCCAACACATCTTCAAACCAGAAGCTTGAACTCATGGCACGAAGTTTGCACGTCATCCAATCCTCCGGCCTGAGTATCATGGACTTAACTGAATTTGCCTAAGCCAAGCGACACCCTAGCGGCACTCTCGAAGACTTAGCTGAAATTGCTTAAGTCGTGAAGCAACATTACCCACTGTTCCAGATTTAGTTGGGATTACCTAAGTCATGAAACACCCAAAGTGTTATTTGTCTGTAAAGGATCAGCCCACTTGCAATCTCATGCAGGTCCTATTGGACCTACAAAGAAGAAGTTGATTAGCTTAGAAATGAGCGACGGACAAGTCCTGACGTCTCGTAAAGAGGGAAGTTGTATAAGCAATTCGTCGAACACCTTGAGTGCAGTAGAAAAAAGAGAGAAAGAGAGTGAAACAAGATATTAGAGGGTTGTAAGAATGGTTGCAAGTCCACAAATGACGGTTCCCAATGTATTAGATACAAGACAAGTTTAATTGTTAATGAAAGCCTACACCTAACATATACCCTAAGCCCAATCAAGCCCGGTGCCACCTAAGGGTTCCAAGGTGCTTAGATGGCTAACATTTTACGTCGCTCATAGCGATCACCACAGCACGTGAAAAACGCTCCAAAACGAAGTTATTTTGGACTGTTTTGGCTCCACACACCGAGCGATCATTATGCATTATTCTAGACTATTTTTGCTTCCATTTCTTATCTGAAAATATATAAAATCAAGGTAAAACAAGCTGCCAAACATATATATAAATAAGAAAAAGTAATGAATGGTTCGCTGAGCGAAGATGTTGCGGTTAACTGACAACCATTCTTAACATTCTTCCCCACTTAAATTGTCAACGCCCTCGTTGATACTTGTTGGTAGGCTTTGACGTAGGCTTTTTCATGTCATAGGGCGTCTTCTGGCTCCCAACTAGCTTCTATTCGAGGAAGCTTTTGCTACTTCACCAAGTACTCGATTTGCTCCACTCCGTTGGGTAGTTTTGTCTTGCAATCTACTAGAATAGTTTCAACTCGCTTCTCATAGGAGGCTCTGGTGGGGGGTAGTCGAGTTGGAACATTTCAAGAATCATCTTACGGATCTGAGTAGAGGCTTTCAAGTTGCTCATATAGAAGATGTTATGAATTCTAAGTTATGTTAGCAGTTGCAATTTGTATGAAACATTGCCTACCTTGCTGTTGATTGGGAAAGACCCTTCATATTTGTATACCAATCCTTTGTGCACTTTGTACCTAAAGAACTAGAGTGATGCTGGTTGAAGTTTCACCAACGCCATGTCACTAACTTTTAACTCCTGTAGAGTTTCACAAATATTATGTCACCAACTTTGAACTCCTATGGTCACCTTTCCAAGTCGGCCCACTTCTTCATCTTTTTGGTCGCCTTCTCCAAGTAAGCTTATATAATATCTGCATTATGATGCCACTCCTTTGCATAGTAATATGCTGATGGGCTACTCCTTATATAACCAATAACTAAGGTGTGATGAGTTAATAGCTATTATCCCGTAATAATCTCGAAGGGGCTCTTGTTGGATGCAGAACTCTACTGTAGTTGTAAGAGAATTAGGCTATGTCTAACAGCTTCAACCAATCTTGTTGGTTGGTACTCACGTAGTGCCAGAGATATTACTCCAAAAGCGAATTGATTCTTTCAGTCTAGCCATCCATCTAAGGGTGGAGGCTTGTGGAGAAGTATAATTTAGACCTCAATAGCTTGAACAGCTTAGTCCAGAATCATCCCAAGAACTAAGAATCTCGATCAATAATGATGTTGTGTGGGACTCCCCAATACTTCACCACATTCTTCATCATCAACTTAGCCGCCTCCTTTGGTGAGCAATGTAGGGGTGCAATAATAAATATTACATATTTCAAAAATTGATCGACTACATGAGTATCAATCTAAGTCCCCCTACTACAGGTGAGCCTGATATGAAGTCTAAGAAAATGCTCTCCCATGGCCTTTCTGGTATGAGCAGTGGTTCCAAAAGACCCATTAGCTTTTGTTACCTTATCTTGTTGGCAAGTAAGATATGTTCGAACATATTCCTCCATATCTATCCCTATCTTTGGCCAATAGAAGGCCCTCTATATGAGAGCGATTGCTCAATGAATACTCGAATGTCCTTTATAAAGGGAATCGTGACACTCTTTTATGAGCTCACATCTTAATTTGTCTACTCGTGGAATATAAACTCTGTTCGCTTTTGTATATATGAGTCTTTGGACCCAAAATCGTCATGCCTTGCCCTCTTTGATGAGTTGCATCAGGGTTATTGTTTGTGGATCATAGTACAGTCTCTGATCCTGGAAATGAAGTTGGAGTTCAATTGACTTGCTTGGCCTCTGCCCTCTAACTATATAGCATTCACTAGTTCCACTTTTCGGCTCAATGCATAGGCTATAATGTTTGCTTTTTCGAGCTTATACTCTATTACAATGTCGAACTCAGCCAAGAAGTCCTACCACCATACTTGCTTTGGCGAGAGTTTCTTTTGATATTGGAAGTAACTCAATGCTACATTATTTGTCCTTAGCATGAATGGTGCTCCCGTAAGGTAGTGTCGCCATACTCATAAATAGTGGTCCATCGCTGTTATCTCCTTCTCATACGCAACTTATGACTCTTATAAGCCACTAGATGAACCTCTTGCATAAGAACTCCTCTAATAGCAAAATCAGAAGCATTTGTATGGACTTCAAAAGACTTCCCATAGTTTAATAATCTAAGTATAGGTTCCTCTAACATAGTAGTCTTTAGGTCTTGAAATGTTGCTTCACATTTGTCTGACCATCTCCAAGACTGCTCCTTTAGCAACTCCATCAGCGGAGCTGCACACTTCGAAGTATCGATAATAGTTAATGAACCTAAGGATCTCAACTCAAGTATCTTCTTTGGTATTTGCCAGTCCTCCACAGCTTGCACCTTAGACTTGTCCATTCGGAGGGAACCATTAGCTATTCGATATCCTAAGAATAAAATTTCTGTCTGAGCAAAGTAGCATTTCTCTCTCTTCACAAACAAAGTGTTCTTCCTGAGAACTTAAAAGATTGTTCGATGGTGCTCAACATGTTCCTCAAGTGTTTGGCTATAAACGACTATATCGTCGAAGTAGACGACCATAAATTTATCCAAATACTCCTTCAATAATTGGTTCATTAGAGTGTAAAATATGGCTGGAGCATTGGTTAAGCCGAAAGGCATCACCAAGAACTCAAATGCTCCATACTTAGTCACACAAGTAGTCTTCACCTCATCACCTTTTGCAATGCGCACCTGCCAATACCCTAACCAAAGGTCGAGTTTGGCGAAGTACTTTGCCTTGCCCAAGTCCATGATGAGCGGGATAGGGTACTTATTCGTTCTTCATCGTTACCATGTTGAGAGCTCAATAATCAATGCATAATCGAAGTCTCCTATCTTGTTTTTTCTGGAAGAGGACTGGAGCCCTAAAAGGTGCTTTTAAGTTGCGGATGAGACCACTCCAGCTCAATCCGATGATCCACACCTCTGCGTGGTGGTAGAGTTCTAGGCAACTCTATTGGCATCACATCTGAGAACTTCTTCAGAATATTCACCACTACAGTAGGTTCTTGAATAGCCTCTCTATCTAGTGTCTCTAGCTTCATAGCAACTACAAAGGTTGCTTCACCTTTTTGAACCCCTTTTTTCAATTGTAAAGTTGAGATTTATTATGGATCCTTGGTTCCTCCTCGAGAAACTGGAACCATGTAGGGATCATCGCCTCCTATTAGACATAGGAAGTTCAGAAACGATATTGGCACCAACTTCACTGTGTGCATAAACTTCATTTCAAGAATCACTTGGAAGTCATCTAATTGCACCGCCATCAAGTTTGTGCTCTCACTCCATGTTTTGATCATGATGGGGACCCCCTTTGCTCGTCCGGAGATCTGCTTGGCCTTCAAGTTCATAGCCTTCATACGACTTGGGCTCTTCTCCAAGATTAAACCAAGTCGCTTAGCTTTACGATCGGTAATAAAATTGTAGGTAGCACCAATATCCATCATTGCACATATTGTTCGACCATTAAGCTTAATGTCCACATACACTAACTCGCTATTTCTTGTCTTCGGTGGCTTTGCCTTTGTGTTCTCAACCACTTTACTCTACAATATATTCAATAAACACATTGCTCCTATCCTGGGTCCTTGTGATGCCTCACTATCACTATTGGATTCAGAACTGCTTAAACTAAGGGTGACAGCTTTGCTCTTGTTCGACTTATGGGGATGTATTAATGTAGTTAAAGCATTGAGTGCCTGCTTTTGTAGGCACTTCCTCACTATGTACGGTCCTCCGCATAAGAAGCATTCACCAGACTTTGAGACTTTACCTTTTGAGCTTGGTCCCTTATGAAAATTCTTCTTCTTCTGTTCGCCCCTATACTCCTTCGCTCAAGAGTATTTTGTTGAGTGATTTCCCGAAGATTGTTTCTTCTTTCTCAAATCCTCCAAAGAATCAAAGTCAGTTAGTTTTCCTATGGCTACAATTGCCCTGACTATGTTGGTGACATTCCTCTGATATAGTTCTTGTTATGCCCATGGCTTCAAGCTATCGAGGAAGCTGAATAGCTTGTCTTTCTAGGACATATTTTATATATCCAGCATCAGTGCTAAAAATTATTTCACATAGTCTCGAATTGATGTACTTTAGCGGAGTTGTCTTAGTGTTCTTCTTGTGACAAACTATGTATTCTCGAGTAAGAACTGGGTTCTCAACTCTTGCTTCAAATCTTCCTATATATCCACTCGATATCGACCTTGTTGGATCTTCCTTAATGGGTTCGCCACCAAAGTTTTGCATCTTTATTCAGAAATATTGTTGCTATAACAACTTTGGTTTCTTCATAATCGAGCCTCGCAGTATGGAAATATTGTTCTATATCGTACAAAAAATTTTCAAGCTCTTTGGTATCCTTAGTGCCTCCATAGCAACGCGGCTCCGGTGCCTTGAAGCTTTGTGGTGGTGCAGCACGAGTATTATTCCCTCCCATATCAAGAGTCATGTAGTCGTCATATAAAGTCTTTGGTGTCGTCCGTCAATCGATCGACTAGGGATTCAACTTTCTCTATATGAGATTCAGCTTCTTCTTGCGAGCTCTCTACCCTAGGGAGACTTCATTGACCTTGGTAGAGTTCCTCCAAGCTCACTTCAAGAACATCGAGGTGGGTTTCCACCGTTATAAGTCTCTTATTATGACTCTTTTTCCTGATTGGCACTCCAGATGACGCCTCCTCCGCTCACGGAGAATACCCAACTTCATGCTCATCTTGTTCACTGCCACTCTTCTCATAAGCGACTCCAATAGTTTGTGAGTAAGTTTACACTTGCAACCCACCTGCGACTACATGGGGTAGGTGTTTGGCCTGCCCCATCTTGCTCGATTCACCACGGTGTTTCACCATGGTGAGATTACAAATATTCTTCGTTGTTCATTTGAATTGCTTGCCTACTCTGATACTATACTATCATGAACATAGCTGAATTTGCCTAAGCCGTGCGACACCCTAGTGACACTCGAAGACTTAACTGAAATTGCTTAAGTCATGAAGCAACATTGCCCACTGTTCCAGACTTAGCTGGGATTGCCCAGGTCATAAAACACCCAAACCGTTATTTGTCCGCAAAGGGTCAACCCACTTCCAATCTCATACGGGTCCCGTAGGATGTACAAAGAAGAAGTTGATTAGCTTAGAAACGAGCGACGAAGAAGTCCCGACATCTCGCAAAGAAGGAAGATGTACAAGCAATTCATCGAACACCTTGAGTGTAGTAGAGAAAAGAGAGAAAAAGAGAGAAACAGGACTTTAGAGGATTATAAGAATAGTCGTAAGTCCATACGATGGATCCCAAGGTATCAGATACAAGACAAGTTCAATTCTTGATGAAAGCCTATGCTCGACAGATACCCAAAGCCCTATCTAGCCCAATGCCACACAAGGGGTTCCAAGGTGTTGAGATGGTTGACATTTCATGCTGCTCAGAGCGATCGCTACAGCACATGAAAAATGCTTCAAAATGGAGCTGTTTTGGGCAGTTTTGGCTCCGTGTAGTGAGCAATCATTCTGCAGCATTCTAGACTATTTTTGCTCCCATTTCTTACGCCAAAATGCATAAAATCAAGGCAAAATAAGTTGCCAAACATCTATATAAATAAGAAAAAGCAATGAATGATTTGTTGAGTGAAGATGTTGCGGTTGAGTGACGATCATTCATAACATGATGTCCAATCTTTAACATGACGTATTTCAGCCAATGTCTTACTTTGATAATTATCGTCGATGGTTCAAGTCCATAATCGAAGTTATTACTGCATTACTTATTTTGAAAGCATATTAGTTCATAAATTTATCGATTGATTTCAATATCAAAATTTAAGATTTAATAGGATTAACACCCAAGTGAGATTTAATGACTTTTTCTTACAATCAAGAGGGTCACTCTATCATTCGTCCTCCTATATTCAATGGGACGAACTACACTTATTGAAAAACATAAATGAGGACTTTCTTGATTTCTATATATTTTGATTTATGGAATGTCGTTGAATGTGGTTTCAAAAATCTTCTAAATTGATGAATGAATGAAATAATTTTGGGAAGAAAATATTTTCCTTAAATTCTAAAGCTATGAACGCTTTATTTTGTACTTAGATAAAAATGAGTTTAATCATGTTTTGACTTGCACACTGCATATGATATTTGGCACATGCTTGAAGCTACTCATGAAGGTACAAGTAGAGAAAAAAATCTAAAATTAATCTTTTGGTACATAGTTATGAATTATTTAAAATGACAACAATCGAAATCATTGATGATATGTACACCCATTTTACAAATGTTGTTAATAGTTTAAAAGCTGTTGATAAATGTTATGCTAATCTTGAATTGGTAAATAAGATTTTAAGCTCTCTTTCAAAAAGTTAGGATCTAAAAGTAACAACTATCCAAGTAGCAAATGACTTGAACAACTTTCTCTTGAAAAACTCATAGTATCATTAATGACCTATGAAATGACATGTAAAGCATATAACAAACAAAAGAAAAACCTTTCAAAGAATAAGAAGGGCATTACATTTAGAACAAAAAAATATTACTTGAGTGAAAGCTCAAGTGATGACTTATGAGGACATTGCACTCCTTACAAGAAGACTTGAAAGGTTTATAAAAAGAAACAAAACTAATTATGCAAGACAATACTATAAGAATTAAAGTGAACCAAAAATGGATACAATAATATGTTATGAATGTAGAAAGGTAAGACACTTCAAAAATAAATGTCTACAACTGAAGAAGAAGTTGCCAATCTAAAAGCAGAAGAAAGCAAAAAAGGGAATATGGGATGAATCAATGCATCAGAAGACAAAAAATAAATCAATAAAGATGAAGTAGCAAACTACACATTGATGACTTTTAATAGTAAGGTATGTGACTCTTCCTAAACATATTTATCTTATGATGAATTACTTGATGCATTTCATGATTTGTATGATGAGCTTCAAAAAGTTACTAAGAAATATAAATTGCTAAAAAATGATCATGCATCTCTCTAATGAATTTAATAAATTAAAAAATAAATATGATAATTATATGTTAACATCTTATATTAAATGTGAAGAGTTAAATTCACTTAAAAAAATGAAAATATGCTACTACAACAAACTATGGAAAAAATTAAAATTGAAAATAAATCATTAAACATAATTCTTGCTAAAATAGGTTGTGGATTTAAAAAGGAAGGTATTGGATTCACAAGTAACTAACTGCACACACCAAAAGCTAACTAATTTATAAAAGGACCCACGCTACATATTCCCCCATAAATTTAAATATAATATTTATAAAAAATTTGGTCATTATGTTTATACATGTTCCCTTAAAAAAAATAGTTCTCATTAATTAATTTGGATTCTTAAAGGAACTATAAACGATTTGGTACCAAAAGTCAAAAAAGAAATATCTAACCATGAAGCATCCAAAGTTAAATTGGTATCTAGAGAAAATCCCTCCTTTTTATAGGTATGTCTCCATATAAGAGCTAGGAGCAAAGTATCTTGATAGTGGATGCTTAAGGCACATGACCAAAGATCCAACATAATTTTCAAAACTCACTGGCCAAGACGGAGGATATGTCACCTTTGGAGACAACAACAAAGGATAACATGATTGGCATTAGATATTGGCAATAAATGAATCTTTTGTTCAAAGATTTTTTTTGATAGATGATTTAAAACAGAACTCATTAAGCATTTGTCAACTTTATGATAAAGGGATAATATTAAATTTAAATTTAATACTTGTATCATAGAAATACCAAATAAGAATAATTCTCTGATTATTTTAAGAAGTAATGCTATTTATACTATTGATCTTGATGATTTTCATTGTGGGACTTGCTTTTTGGTTTTAAATGATGATACATGACTTTGGTATAGGAGATTAGGATATGCATATATCAAAGTAATCTCACAAATTAAAATTAAAGAAATTAGTTATTGGAGATATAATTTTTGAAGATAATAAAAATAATTTTGATGATAATTTTTGAATTTTATTTGAATGAGAATTCTCCTCTCTAAAGCAACTTGGTTACATCTACTTCCAAAAAAATCTTACCCAAGGAATGGAAGTATATAGATGCATATCCTAAGGACCTAATTATTGGAGATATATCAAAAGGTATTCAAACTCGCTCTTCGTTGAAAAATATTTATTTAAATATATGAATCATGACCTTTTACTCTTTATTCTCATATGATTTTTTCCCTTTTTAAAGAGGAGATTTTTTTTAAGCAAATCATGATTTTTTACTTGACTTCTTAATATCCTGACTTTTGATCTATCCCATATGAATCAAGAACTTTTGCTAATTATTCTCTTGTGTTTCTTTTTATTAAAGAGAAAATTTATCTAATCAAATCATTATCCTTCACTTAACTTCTCGATATTTATGATTTAAGATTTATTTTGTATTCATTCTCCTATAGTTCTTTCTTCTCACTAATGAGTAAGAAGGAGATTTATCTAAATGAATTATGATCTTTCATTTGACTTTTCGATATTTACAACTTAAGATTTATCTTATATAAATCAGGAACTTTTGCTATTCATTCTCCTATGATTCTTTCTTTTCGCTATTAATTTATTCAAACAAATAATGACTTTGACTTCTCAATATTTATAACTTGAGATTTATTACTATTTGTTCTCATATAATTCTTTTTGCTATTTACTAAAGTGGAGATTTATTATTAGAACTCCATAGGATCTTAAGCTTGGATTAATCTCTGAAGTAGATCAGCCTCCTTGGAACTTTATGGGGGTTCCTCTCCCCTTGGTATTCGACTACAAGAGCTAAAAAAAGGATTGATCTATTCATGATAAAAAAGTTATGGCTACAAGTGTTTATATAGGGTCTCGAAACCTTAATCCTAATAGGACTCCTAGTTTAACTAAAGAAAGACTTCAACTCCTAATCTAACTCCTAATCAAAAGAGAGTCCTAACTAGATCGAACTCCCTATCTCTAACCCTAGTCGACCACTTCTCAGCCCTAGCTTACTTTCCCTTATTAAGGTAGGTGACCAATTGGGTTGATTACAAGCTTGACTTGGTTGGCCCAACCTGAATCCAACTTTGACTCATAACCAAACTCTAGTTCAGTCGAATCTAACCCTATTAGGATTTGGGCTGATTTATTATAATAAATTTAAATTCTTCTCCTGGCTGACCTATGTCAAGTTAGGCTAGCCAACAAGGCCCAATATAAGGACTCTACTCAATCGACTATGACCCAACTTATCTGGGGTCCTAACAGACCTGTCTTCTTCAAATCAGCATTCTCCTCAAGTTTGAGGCTCCATGAAATTTAGGTCCTAGCTTGTAATTCTTCTTGAAGCTTCCTCATGGTATCTATAATAAGCGCACCATGGTCTTGTAGTCTAGCATTGTCTTGTATCACTCCATAAGTGGTAGTAGTGTCTAGACGATGGTGCATCATGATCTTATAATCCCACATGATCAGCAGCTGAACTTAGACCTCCTTATTAGCCGAGATGTCTGGTGTGTGAATCTGGGCTAAGGCATCCTCTCTAACTTCCATTTGAGGCGGGATGCTTGGAAGATCAGTTGTATTTCTGAATTGGTACGTAGATTCGATCCACAAGTCATGGCTACAATGTAATCTCTAATTTTATAGGGTCTAAAGAAACAGGGAGACTACTTCCTTGTGGCTCAAATCTCCATAGATTTCTAATGGTAGGGCTGAAGACGAAGGAAGACTCGATCTTTAATAGCAAACTTTCTTCTACTCCGGCATTTCTCGTGCGGATGTTTCTTTCTTACATGGACTGGCATATGATTATTGTTTAATGGTAGCCAAGCTTTTCTCTGAAATAGTACTATCCTCTAGTAAGGTCTATAGTAATGTGAGCCCGATCTGAGTTTAGAGTGAGTAGAAGCTATAATTTTCTAGGGCTTATTTTTATCTCTCCTTTGTGTCGTTGACCTGTATCATGCTAAGCCACAAATTCAGCAATGGTCAGCATTTCCTTATCTTAGATTGATAACTTCAGGTGATATGGAGAGAGGGCTTTGCTGATATAGGCTAGGGGTCAACCATCTTACAGAAGGACAATAATAATTCTGATTCTCGACGTATTAGATTTGATCATGAACGCCTTGTCGGAGTCGAGTAAGGCTAGCACCAGTATATAGAATCATAATCATAAGGGTATCAAAGGTTGTTATAGCTTCATCCGACTAGAGGAAAGCATATTTTTTCAGCAATGTAATGAGGGGAGTGTTAGGATCAAAGCGGCACTAAGTGGGGGTGGGTGTTGGGGGGTTTGAATTAGTGCTTATGAGAAATCTTCATCGATTTAAAAAATTTGCTCAATGAAAACCATATCGGAAATGCATTTAAGTTAGAGATGTTTGTAATAATGCAAGCAAATATAATCGATAGTTAAATAACAAAGCAATGAAGTTAAAGAATAAAGAAGAGGAAGCAAACCGATTTTATAGTGGTTCGATCTTATGACTTACGTTTACTTCCTGATTCCTCCTCCATTTAAACCACTGACTTCCACTATTGATCTTCCTTTAATGGGTGAAGATCAACTACCCTTTTACACCTCTATTCTCCTTTTACAGGTTTAGGAGATAACCTTTACAAGACTCAAAACTCTCCCTTAGATAAAAAATTATACAAGACAAAATGAGGAGAAGCTCTCAATTACAATAGTGTTTTTATAAGATTTTTGCTCTTAATTGCTTGCATACCTCAAGCAAGAAAGGGTGCGGTATTTATAAGCCTCAAATGGATTCAAAAGTAGAGCCAAAAATTAATTTTTAAGTGATCCCCAGATGTTAGTCTCGAAGATAGTGTTCTGGGCGGTTCAGCTGCTTGACAGTTAGGGAGACTATGTCTAGGTAGTTCAACTACCTAGTCTAGGTAGTTTAACAGTCTAACACACCTTTGAAGACTGTGTCATCTCAGAGATCGTATCTTCGAAGACCATGCCTTATATGACCTTGGATTACTAAAATAACTTTTATAATTAGTCCAAATCAGTAATAATTAAGCCCTAATGGCCTCTTAATTGAGTTAGTAAAGTGAACTTTCATTACGACGTAACTACGACACTCAACGTACAATGTTCATTGTCCGATCGTCTCTTCGGTGAATTCCTGATATCTTTCCGATGAACCCCCGACGAGCTCCCAATTTCCTTCGGCGAACTTCTAGCATTCTTTCAACGAATACTCGATGAGCTCCTGATAATCTGTCATCGACGAACTTCCAGGCAAACTTCTAGTGAGTTTTCGGTAAGCTCCCAACAACATCATCCGAATCTCGGCTGACCTCCAGCGAACTCATGGCGAGCTCCCATTGCGTCATTCAAACCTCAGCTTGATGCTCGAACTTGACTCTGGCCCTACATCTGATTGTACTACCCTTTACTATCGCAGTTAATCTTGCATCATTTTCTTTAGCACACAAGTTAGATCATAAAACCTATCAATTGATTTCATCATCAAAATTTGATATTCAACAATCTTCCCCTTTTTAATGATGACAACCAATTCATGATGGAGTTAATCTTAACTCCCCCATGTATACATCATAGGATAAATACAACAAAGTTGAATTCAAAAGAACCCATCACTTTTGAATTCAAGTATAATATTTTCATAATTTAATCATTCATGATACCATGCATAATAAAATTTTCAAAGCATTCTTTTCCTTGGTATCACATGATAAATAATTTCAATTGATATATTTCATATAATAAACATTTTAAACATTCACTTTATGTCATTAATCTTGATACCATACATAATAAAATTTTCAAAATCATCTTCTTGGTATCATATAAAAATTTCAATCATTATATTCACAATATAACCATGTCATCAATTATGATATTGCATTCATTTCAACTATTTCAAAGATCTCAAAATATCTCTCTTATGTCATCAATTATGTCATTTCCCTCCCTTTGTCATCAACAAAAAGGAGAAATGCTCAATTCATATTTGAATATTTATCATAAAAATCCATATGAATATTTATCATTTTGGAATATTTATCATACAATTTTGTCATCAATATACTATCTCTTCCTCTATTGTCACCAAAAATGAGAAATGTTCAACATACCTTTTCTAAACAATTGTTCAAAACAAATGTTCATTTTATGATAAAATTTTAAACACAACATTTATTATATATCATCAATCATGTCGTTTCTCCTTTTTATAAAAAAAAATATTCACCACATATTTGAATACTAAGTATTCAATACATATATCAACATATTTGTCATAAATATTCATTACATAAAGAAAGAAATCTAGTCCATTTCTCCCCCTTAGTAAAATGAGAATAAAAATTATAATATAGTTTAATCAATTTCGTATCAAATCGTTTTCTTTCTCCTTTGTAAATAAAATAGAGTTTAATCTATTTCGTATCAAATTGTTTTCTTCCCCTTTTCAAATAAAATAGAAGAAGAAGAAGAAGAAGAAGAAGAAGAAGAAGAAGTGGAGGGGGTGTCAAAGATCTAAAACCAAATATCCCAAAACAAAATAAATTATTAAGAGGGAGGATACATATTAATGAATCCAAGAATCAAAATATTGAAAGAGAGCTCAAAAGTGGAGGAAAGTTAAGAAGATTATAAGAGCTACTCATGTAAATTTCAAACAAAAGCTCAAGAAATCTGAAAAATAGCAAATCATGCATTTGGATAGTTTAACATTCCCAACTCTCTTATAAGAAAGTCAAATTGGTCTTCATTTAAGGGCTTGGTGAAGATATTAGCCAATTGATACTTAGTATCAATAAATTCCAAAGATATATCATGATTATTTATATGATCTCTAATAAAGTGATGCCTAATGTCAATATATTTAGTCCTTAAGTGTTGAATAAGATTTTTAGTTAAACATATTACACTAGTGTTATTGCATTTGATAGGAATATTTTTTAAGTGAATTTCATAATCTTCTAAAGTGTTTTTCCTCCAAATAACTTGTGCACAACATGCACTAGCTGCTATGTACTCAGCTTCGGCTGTAGATAATACAACCAAATTTTGTTTCTTAAAAGATTAAGAAACAAGAGCATGTCCTAAGAATTGGTATCTTCCGGTTATACTTTTTCTATCTATTCTACAACCTCTAAAATATGCATCCATATAGATAAGTAAATCAAAGTTTTTAGACTAACGATACCATAAACCTAAATTAAATGTTCCTTTTAAATATCTAAATATTCGCTTAACTGCCTTAAAATTAGAATATTTAGGATTGGATTGAAATCTTGCACACAATCCAACACTAAATATTATGTTCGGTCTAGTAGCAGTTAAATACAATAAACTATCTATCATTCCTCTATATGTTTTTTTTTTTAAGTTTTCACCTTCATTATCCAAGTCTAATTTTGTAGAAGTGCTCATGGGTGTGTTTATGGCCTTAGCATTATCCATACTAAACCATTTTAACAAATCTAAGATATACTTAGTTTGACTTATAAATATACCATCATTTAATTATTTTATTTATAATCCTAAGAAAAATATTAATTCACCCATTAGGCTCATTTCAAATTCTTAGCTCATACTCTTAGAAAAAATTTCTTATAAGGATTCATTTATTGAACTAAAAATAATATCATCAACATAAATTTGAATAACTAGAAAATCTTTTCAAAATACTTAAAAAATAATGTGGCATCAACCTTGCCTTTCAAAAAATTGTTTAAAATAAGAAAAGAGCTAAGTCTTTCATAACAAGCCCTAGGGGCTTGTTCTAATCCATAAAGAACTTTAGATAGTTAAAAAACATGATTTAAAAAAAGATCATTTTCAAACAGGGGGATTGTTCAACATAAACTTCTTCGGAAATAGAACCATTAAGAAAAACACTTTTGACATCCATTTGAAATAACTTAAAATTCTTAAAAGAGGCAAAGGCAAGGAGCATCCTTATGGCTTCAAGTCTACCTACATATCACGGGCTTAGCTAATTTTGCCTAAGTCGTGCGGCACCCATGCGTGTCCGTCCGCAAAGGTCAGCCCTCCCCGAGATCTCCTAAAATCTCACAGACTTACAAAAAGAGAAAACAGGCCAGAAGAAGCAATTTCCATGGGATCCACAAGCAACTGCTCAAGAAAAACAATTTATAAAGCCAAAATACAAATTACACCCATGGACATTACAAACTCAGAGAGGTTGCACACAAAGGATAATGGTCCACTACAGACCGAAGTCCCCACAAGTGCTTATAAGACAAACTTGCATTTACAAGCCAAACTTGACCATAAAGCAAATCAAACTAGGGCTGCTAAGCCTCTTGCAAGTCCGCTTCTTGTTGTATAAAATATGTACCTAAACCGAAGGACAGGGACTAACACAAGCATTTCATCGAACACCTTATTTACATTATTGTCCGTGACATTCTCCCCCACTTATTCCTTCGACGTCCTCGTCGAAGCCACTATCGCATCTCCTCTGAATCTTTAATCTTCGCTTTGGCTGCAACACGCCTTTGGCTCCAAGCTCCGCCGTTGTTGTTGAGTAGTCGAACTCTAATCCGCCATGCCGCTTCAACTCACCAAGAATCTAGTGTGGGTTGGCTGAGTTGTCGATCCTTGTTGGTTCTCGCGGATCCCTCGATGATGGAAATGACCGCTTTATTATGTGCCAAGATCGCAAAGATACTCATATTGCTTGAACTGGGTAGATGCTTGTTGGAGCTTTAACGAGCATCGCCTCACAGACTTTGAAGTTTTTAAGGTCCTTTCTCCATAATGTTTGCCCATTGAACCTTCTTCCGCTGTTAGTTGTCACTTCCAAGTATGTTCGCATCACTCCCTCTTAGTCAATTGGGAAATGAAGTGGAAAAACTACTCTCAATAGTACTGATCACTAACGATGAGGATTTGACAATCATTGTCTTCCATAAGCTTTCTTTGAAGGGTCACTGAACTTGCGAGCTCCCGCTTGGATAAGTAAGAGAACTGAGATACTTGACTTCACCCATTCTCTTCATAGTTGAGAAGGTAAGGTGGCTTCTCTCACCTCCTCGAGTTAAGAGAACTGGGGTACTCGGTTTCGCCCATTCTCTCGAGTTGAGAAGGCAAAGGTTACTCAATTTCGCCTGGCAAAAGTTACTTGATTTCGCCTGCTTCCTCGAGTTTATACTTCATGCATTGAGCTGGTTACTAACATTCGCCTGCTCTTTGCTCACACTTCTGAAGCACTTGAAGTGGTTGCACTCCTTGCATTGGGTTAGCTACTGTGATTCACCTTCCCACTGCCATTGAACTTCTGGAATGCAAGAAGTTTTGCCCGAAAAGAGCAAAAAGTTTACTTGGCTTCGCTCACCTCCTCGAGTTAAGAGAACTGGGGTACTCGGTTTCGCCCATTCTCTCGAGTTGAGAAGGCAAAGGTTACTCAATTTCGCCTGGCAAAGGTTACTCGATTTCGCCTGCCTCCTCGAGTTTGTACTTCATGCATTGAGCTGGTTACTAACATTCGCCTACTCTTTGCTCACACTTCTGAAGCACTTGAAGTGGTTGTACTCCTTGCGTTGGGTTAGCTACTGTGATTCACCTTCCCACTGCCATTGAACTTCTGGAATGCATGAAGTTTTGCCCCAAAAGAGTAAAAAGTTTACTCCAACTTGGAGTCCCCCAACTTGGAGTAAGTCTTTGATAGGTCTGGTCGCCTTTGGGATTGTACCGTTTTCTCCATCACCTTTGTCGCCTACTTCTCTTGAGTAGAAAGGTATAGTACCATGTATTGCCTACTTCGTTACTTGGTCGAGCACTCCTGCATCAACCCGAAGTCCCTTAATTTCAACTATCTGGATGAGAAGCCCATCAACATCGGTCTTGTGAAGTTTCTTGGCCTCTGCCCTTCTGCCTCGTCTTGGTACTTGGAGTTTGCCTATGCATTCTCCACCTCCTTGGCCCCTTTTACGACCAATGCTGTCCCTTCATGAGAGCAAGGGATCGATGGCTTCCCGGAAGTCCCGCATCTGCGGTACCATGGTGCTGCCAAGCCCATAGCACTACTATCCGTTACCTTGCATCTTCATCCCTTCCTTCGCGATCGGTAGATCTGCCTCTGTGGCACTGTGGAGCTCCTCCGAGTCCACCTCCTCTCTAACCGATGCTTTTGTTTTGGGTAGCTGAGCCCCGTTGGACTCGTCGTTGCTTCCTCGCCCCTTTCGACCACCTGCTTCGACACCACTATGTCCTCCTAGCAGTTCTCCTGGTCGATGGAGAGACAGACTGCAACTCTCATGCATGGCCTCTGTCATCTTGTTGCAGGTCTCGCGCCGATTCTGTTCTCCTTAGCTTCCTTGGTAGCAACGTTAGCTTACTCGGCCTTGTCCTCTGACTTGCCGGGCTCCCTTAAGCGAATGTGAGCACTGAAGCAGTCCAACTCTCTAATGGCTCCAGTTAATCAAGTCCCCTCCATGGGACTCACTGGTACTTGCAATCTGACTACTCTCTCGGTGGTACACAACCCCCATATGCTGACGACCAAGGCTTTCATCTCATGCAAGCTTCGATGCATACACACAGAAGACCCGTCTCTGCGGTACTGTGGCATTCACTCCTTGAATCCACAGCCCTTCTTGTCGTTGCATTGTTCACCGAAGTGGAGCTCCCAGCAGCTCCTGATCATTCATATAATCATGTCCCCCTCCATGGGACTCACTGGTACGTGCACTTGGACTTCTTCCTCGGTGGTATACAGCTCCCATATGCGATGACTAAGGCTTTCATCCAATGCAAGCTTTGATGCACATACGAAGACCCGCCTCTGCGGTACTACGACATTCACTCCTTGAATCCATAGCCCTTCTTCTTGTTGTGTTGTATACCAAAGTGGAGCTCCCAAGAACTCCTGATCATACCTCCGCATGATTTTTGTCCCTCACGGGACAAGATTGCCTGTATTGCATTGCCACGAACTATTCCACCACGATCCGCTGCACCATGTCGCCTCCTGGTGACATCTCCATTGCATATAGATTCTCGTGTGATGAACTCGGACTACAAATTCTCCACGTGTGGCCTCTGCCAACACATCGTAGGGCCTCCGCCATCTCCGATTTTTAGTTCGCTCCCTTGGCAATTCCCCTTCGTCCCCCCCACTCCTGGGTTACACCTGGATGAAGCATAGCTTTAGGACAGTTCATCGCCTAGTAGCTCCTGAAGTCCTCTGACTTCGCTAGAGTTGGTGCACCATTGTCTGGATCTTGGGCCTCCATCCCCTACCAACACAATCTTGCTATGCACCTCCTGTTCTTGACAACTCGAATGGCAACGCTGTGGCATATTCTTCAAGAGTACCCGCCTTTACGTCCTCTTGCCCAGTACTAAGGTCTCATGATCCTAACTTTGCCTCCGCAAGTTGAATCACCTTAGTTACTCCATCAAATGCATCTCTTAGGTAGCTTGCATGTGCCTTCAAGCTCCCTTCATCTTTGGCACCATGCAAAATAAGTCTGTCCCATCAGAATGGAGAACCCATGGAACGACAGGATCTCACTGTTGCCTCTACAAGAGTTCATGCCCTTGACCTCTGTCCAAGGAAAGCTCCGTGCCTCCGCTCCATATTCCATCTTCTATGTCGACTCCCTTCATGCAGCTTGGATACTTCACCGAGTTCCACCCAAGTCGCTCTGCTCCTCGATTTGCATTGAGTTGATAGTGGCCCTCACATCCACCATTCCACGGGTCAGCCCTCTGTTGGGTTTGATTTTTGCCTCTACTCTAAGTGTGCCTTCATATGATGTTGCCTTGGATTACTCCCCCACTTGATCTCGAAATGCATCCACCAATGCATTACCTCCTTCGAGATCATGCGACAACTCTTCGTCGCTCACTCGGTCCGTTGAGCTTTATGGAGATATAACCTTGAGAAGTTCTTCCTCAATATGTGCAGTCCATTGCATATGATTCTCCCACTAGAGAACTAGGACTTATCCCTCCTGGATATCTGTCCTGCTGGAGTAACTTTTCTCTTTACATACTTCCCACTGGAAGTTTCGGAGACCATCATCCCCTTTGGACTACTCTATCTTACTGAACTCAAGCTTTGTTTTGCCCCCACAAATGTACTTGCTAGATTGCGACCCTTCTCCAATACAGTCTCCACTGCACCCTTCAAAGTCTAGCAACATGCGGAACTTATTGCACATTTCAGCCGCCTACGGACATATCCTTTCCATGTCGAAGAGAAAGTTCTGATGCTCCATGGCGCCGAGTTCTAATCGCGCCTTGGGATGGCCACGAACACTCTGTCATCCGTGTATAAGCCCTTGCATGAGTTTTGAATCCTTCGAGTTAGCAATTCCCCTCACCTCTGTGAGCTTTGCACAACTCTTTCGGTCGTTACACAACACCTCGCACCTTGCACGGTCTCATCTTTCACCAAGTACCCTGCTTTGCCTTAAGCACCGTCAAGTTTGGTTGCCAACGTTGAGCTATAGCTCAAACTCAACCATCCCAATCATTGTGTGCTACGCATTCTTCTTCGCTTGCTTGTCCTCGTGGTGCCTCTCGCGCAAAGGGGTTGGCTATTCCTTGAATGCCAAACCAGGATGCCCGCTCCTCTGAGCGACTCCTTTCCCTACATCTTAATGTCTGTGTCCCCCAAACGTTACGCGTGCTGGCTGTCCTCCATACAGCCTAGCTAGGTCCCCCACATTTGTATGGCAAGTGTTTCTGCGTGTGCTTGTCCCGCTCTGATACCACATTGTCACGGGCTTAGCTGATTTTCCCTAAGCCGTACGGCACCCATGCGTGTCCGTCCGCAAAGGTCAGCCCTCCCCGAGATCTCCTAAAATCTCACAGACTTACAAAAAGAGAAAACGGGCCAGAAGAAGCAATTTTCACGGGATCCACAAGCAACTGCTCAAAATACAAATTACACCCATGGACATTACAAACTCAGAGAAGTTGCACACAAAGGATAATGGTCCACTACAGACCGAAGTCCCCACAAGTGCTTATAAGACAAACTTGCATTTACAAGCCAAACTTGGCCATAAAGCAAATCAAAATAGGGTTGCTAAGCCTCTTGCAAGCCCGCTTCTTGTTGTATAAGATATGTACCTAAACCGAAGGACACGGACTAACACAAGCATTTCATCGAACACCTTGTTTACATTATTGTCCGTGACACACAGGAGTGAAGGTCTCTTCATAATTGATCCCTTCTTCTTGGTTGAAACTCTTGGCCACTGATCTAGCCTTGTTTCTAATTACGATATCATTTTCATCTTGCTTATTTCTAAAGACCCATTTAGTACCAATCATTAAACGGTTACTAGGTCTAGGAACAAGCTCTCACACCTCATTTCTCTCAAATTGGTTTAATTCATGTATTGAAATAAGCTAAGAATTAATTTATGTATTGAAATAACCTAAGAATTATCTTTTAGGCTTCCTCAATGCATTTGGGTTCAATTTGAGATAAAAATACGACGTTAGCACAAAAATTCTTAAATGATGAATGAGTTTGAACACCTTTTGATGCATCTCTTATTATTAAATCTTTAGGATGAGCATACACATACTTCTATTCCTTAGGTAAGGATTCCTTGGAAATAGATGCATCCAAGTTGTTTTGGAGAGAATATTTATCATTCAAATTTAAAGTATCAAAATCAAAATCATCATCAAAATCAATTTTCTTCAATTTGGGAACCTCATTAAAAATAATATGGATAGATTCCTCAATTATTAGAGTTCTTTTATTAAAGACACGATAACATTTTGAAATTAAGGAATAACCAAGAAATATGCCTTCATCAGATTTTGTATCGAACTTTCCTAAGACATCTTTTTCATTCAAAATAGAACATTTACAACCAAATACTTTGAAATATAAAATATTAGGTTTTTTGTTATTCCACAATTCATAAAGAGTTTTAGAGAGTAATGATTTTATGAGAACCCTATTCATGACATAGTATGCAGTGTTAACGGCTTCGGCCCAAAAATATTTGGGTAGGCTATGTTCGTTTAACATGGTTCTAGCTATTTCTTGTAAGCTCCTATTTTTTTCTTTCCACTACTCTATTTTGTTCTGGATTTCTAGGAGTAGAGAAATTATGATTATACCCATTCGAATCATAAAAATTTTAAAAATCATGATTTTGAAACTCACCACTATAATTACTATGTATAAATGAAATCATAAAACCCTTTTCATTTTGAACAAGTTTACAAAATTTTGAAAAATATTTAAAAGAATCACTTTTATGTGCCAACAAATTGGTCTATGTATATCTACTATAATCATCTACAATAACAAAAGTATATTTGCTACCTCATAAGCTTGTAGTATCAATTGGTTTAAATAATTCTATATAGATCAATTATAGTGGTCTAAATGTGCTTATTTGATTTTTTGATTTGAAACTACTTTTTATTTATTTTCCTAGTTGATATGCATCACAAATTTTGTCTTTTACGAACTTGATGCTAGGGATTCCTCTTACTAGATTTTTAGTTTAGATTTGGTTTAATAGTTCTATGCTAACATGTCCTAGTCTCCTATGCCAAATCTATGCATCATCATTTAAAGCCGAAAAATATATTTCATCACAAAAATTATCAATGTTGGTAGTATACACATTATTGCTTCTTAAGGGAATCATAGGACTATTTTTGTGTGGTATTTCAATTATATAAGCATTAGATTTAAATTTAATAATGTATCTTTTATCACATAATTAGCGAATACTTAGTAGATTATGTTTCAAACCATCAACTAAGAATACATCTTCTATTAAGAGGTTTAGTTTGTTACCTATGGTTCCTTTCCCAATGATTTTTCCCTCCTTGTTGTCTCCAAAAGTGACAAATCTTTCATTTATACTAGTAAGCTAAATGAGTTGGATCTCTAGTCATGTGCCTTAAGTATCCACTATTAAGGTATCATTTTATGCTTCTAGCCTTTGTTTGGAGACATTCCTACAAGAAAGGGGGTTTTGGTTTAGGTACCCATTTGCCTTTAGGTTCCTCATAAAAAATTCTACCTAATTTTACTAATGACATCGAGTTGTTTATGATTCCTTTGGGATCCCAAATTAATTTGTGTGTACTATGCCTTTTATATGAACATTTATAAGCATAGTGTCCAATTCTTCCAAAAAATTATATTTATTTCTAGGTAAAAATATAATGTAGGTCCTTTAATAAAGATGGTTGGCTTTTGTTGAGTGTTACTCACAAAGCCAATTCCTTCCTTTCTATGAACATGACCCTTATTAGCAAGGATCATGTTTAAGGTCTAGTTTAAAATTTTCTAATGTTTCTTGTAACGAAGTATTTTCTTTCTTAAGTATATCTGGTTCTTCACACTTAGTGCAAGGAGCTATCATATATTCATCATACTCCTTTTTAAAATTTTCAAATTTACTAGCAAGTGAAGTGTGCTCTTTCTTTAACAATTTATACTTTTTACTAACTAATTTAAAATCATCAAACAAATCATTGAATATATTAAAGAATTCATCATAAGATAAAGAAGACTCATTTAGGTTACTTAACTCATCACCAAATGTCATTAAAGTGTAATTTGCAACTTTTTCCTTGTTGGTTGGCTCCTCATCTTCGGATGAACTTGAGTCATCCCAAGTGGCTTTGAGCACCTTCTTCTTCTTTGGTTACTTCTTCTTCACTTGGGGACATTCATTTTGAAGTGATCCAGCTTCTTACATTCGTAACATATTATTGAGTCATTTTTTAGTTCACTTTTATTCTTATCATCTTATTTCGTTTTAGTCATTTTTAAGAATTTCTTAAATTTTCTTGTAAGAAGTGCAAAGTCCACATCATCATCATCGTCACTTAAGTTTTCTCCCAAGTGGACTTCCTTGGTTTCAAGTGCTATGTCCTTGTTCTTTGGAAGGTTGTTCACGAGTTCATCATGTGCTGCACATGTCATTTCGTAAGCCATCAAAGACCCGATTAATTCTTCAAGTGGAAAATTATTTTAGGTCTTTTGCTTCTTGTATTACCGTTACTTTAGGATCCCAACTTTTTGAAAGGGATCTTAATATTTTGTTAACAAGTTCAATTAGAAAAACTTATACTAAGTACTTTTAGACTATTGACGACATCCGTAAAATGGGTGTACATGTCTCCTATGGTCTCACTTGGTTTCACACGAAACAACTTATAGCTATGCACTAAAAGATTAATTTTTGACTCTTTGACTTGACTAGTGCCTTCATGTGTGACTTTAAGTGTATGTCAATTCTCATGCGTAGTTTCGCATATAGAAACCTAATTAAATTTATTTTTATCAAGAGAACAAAATAAAGCATTCATTGCTTTAGCATTGAAAGAGAAAGCCTTCTTTTCCAAATCATTCCATTTGTTTATTGATTTGAAATACTTTTCAAAATCGCTTTCAACAATATACCATAATTCAAAATCCATAGAAAATAAAAAAATTCTTATTTGAGTTTTCTAATACATGTAATCCGTTCGATTGAATATGGGAGGACGAGTGATAGAAAGTCCCTCTTGATTGTCAAAAAAAGCCATCTCTCTTACATTTTAAGTCAAATAGAGAGAAAACGTGGCTCTGATACTAATTGTTAGGATCAAAGCGACATTAAGGGGTGGGTGAATTAGTGCCGATGAGAAATCTTCATCGATTTGAAAGTTTTACTCAATAAAAACCATATCATAAATACATTTAAGTGTAGAGATCTTTGTAATCATGCAAGCAAAGATAATAGATAGTTAAATAATAAAGCAATGAAGTTAAAGAGCAAAGAAGAGGAAGTAAACCAATTTTATAGTGGTTCGGTCTCCTGACCTACATCCACTTCCTGATTCCTCCTCTGTTGAGGCCACCGGCTTCCACTATTAATCTTCCTTCAATGGGTGAAATTAGCTACCCTCTTATAACTCTATTATCCTTTTACAAGTTTAAAATATAACCTTTACAAGACTCAAAGCTCTCCCTTAAACAAAAGCCTACACAAAATAAAATGAGGAGAAGCTCTCAATTACAACAGCATTTTCATAAGATTTTTACTCTTAATTACTTACATCCTTAGGCAAGAAATGGTGAGGTATTTATAGGTCCCAAATGGCTTCAAAAGTGGAGCCAAAAATCAAGTTTTAAGTGATCCCGAATGCTAGTCTCGAAGAATGCGTTCTGGGCGGTTTAGCCACCTCACATAGTCTAGAAGACTATGTTCTAGGCAGTTTAGCCACCTAACAATCTGGGAGACTGTGTCTAGGTAATTCAATCACCCAGTCTAGGCGGTTCAACTGCTTGACACACCTTTAAAGATTGTGTCATCTTGGAGACTGTATCTTCGAAGACCATGTCTTATCTGACCTTGGGTTACTAAAATGACTTTTATAATGAGTCCAAATCAACCCCAATTAAGGCCTAATGGCCTTTTAATTGAGTTAGTAAAACTAAGTCTCATTACAATGCTAACTACGACACTCAACGTATAATATTCGTTGTCCGATTGTCTCTTCGGTGAACTCCTGGCATCTTTTCGATGAACCCCCGGTGAGCTCCCAATTTTCTTTGGTGAACTCCCAACGAGCTTCCAGCATTCTTTTGGTGAACACCTGGCGAGCTCCCAAGAACCTGTCAGTGAACTCCCGACGAACTTCTCGGTAAACTTCTGGTGAGTTCTCGACGAGCTCCCGACAACATCGTTTGAACCTCAGCTAACCTCCGGCGAACTCTTGGTGAGCTCCCATTACGTCATCTGAACCTCGGCCTGATAATCGAACTTGACTCTGACCCAACATCTAATTGTACTGGTCTTTACTATCATAGTTAATCCTACATCATTTTCTTTAATACACAAGTTATATCATAAAACCCATCAATTGATTTCATCATCAAAATCTGAGATTTAACAAACTCATCCGAAAATTCAACAAGTAATGAGGGGAGATTTGAATCTTCGTTCATCATTGAGACCTCTGTTGGCAGCCCTTGAAGTTATATTAGGAAGTCAATATGCAATATAGCACTCTCTTCATGCGTTGCATAAAAATAGTCGACACTTCACCCCCATGCTTTCATCGTAGGATCACCTATTTCCCATGGCTGAAAAATTTCATGATTAATTTGAAAAAAATTCAGAAAATATCACACTGAGTGGACAGTCATTCAATGCTGAGTACTTCTTGATAATCATCAAGTGGTACGAGGAAAAGGTCTATGGTGATTTCATGGCCTTGTAAAACTAGTTTTACTAGAGGGCACTTTCGATTACAGTTGATGAATTAGCCATCTGCAATTTTTACATCAAACCTATTGTAATCTTCAATCTAGAGAGTTAATCGAGTAGCAACCTTACTATCCATGAAATTATTTGTGCTTCCAATGTCAACAAGAATGGTGATCGACTGGTGTTCGAGTAATCTGTCGACCTTTATAAATTACGGGTTGGCGTAGGAGGCTAGGGCATGTATGGTGCTGATGGCCGGTTGTGGTTCTTCCTCCACATCTTCCCTCTTAGATTTGGGATCTACGTCCTCAGGTTTTAGATCCTCGATTGGTTCAATCACCAAAAGCTTTCCCCTTTTGCAGTGGTGATCTCTACTCTATGGTTTGTCGCACTACCAACATAGCCCTTTCGCTGATCTTTCTCATAATTTTTCTTGGGTAAGTTCCTTGGGCTGAGAGGTTTAGTTGGCAGCAGGGGAGGCTGAAGGCTTGATGGTTGCTGGTCAGTTCATGATCTTAGTCCTTCAGGCATCATTGTTCAGTCATTCCTTATGGATGTGGGCGATGGAGATGGAAACCCTCAATGTATACGGTTGTCATGCCTTGATTACGCATCTGATCTCTGGCTTTAATCCTTCGATGAATGTCTCTAACAATTGATTTTCAGACCTATGTTGAGTTTGATTTTAAATATGATCAAACAGGATTTGATATTCTTGTACAATTGAGGTTTGACAAATCTTCATGAGTTAGTCATTCATGTTCTTATACTCCGTCCGGTCTAAAGTGGATCAGTAGCTCACTCTTGAATTACCTCCATGTGGGGACTCTGTGAGTGTGCTTGTACTAATCATACCATTGAATAGCTTTTCTTCCTAGCTAGATAGCAACAATATCGATTATAGAAGCCTCTAGGTCCTGTGATAGTGGAAGTATCGCTCTATGCATGAAATCCACCCAGTCGGGTCTCCATCTTCCCATCAAGGAAAGTTCACCCTTATGCATGGATATAATGAGTTTGTCTCTTGTTCTTCTTTCTCTTGTGGGTTCTCCTTATGATTAAAACTCTCACTACGCTATGATTTTCTTAAGCATAGTGATTAGCCTAAGATAAACTTTATAAAGAGAGTGCATAGTCTATCCTTCATACGTGTCTCAAAGGCCTCCAACTTAGCACCGATCAAATCTATCGATGATATTTTTTTGCTATTTGTTTGTTACTATTGGGACTATAGTTTGGAGCTGCTATAGGGGTCATATATGGGGGTTTGGTGACAGAGGTTTAGGGTTAGACGGGTGCCTTAGGGTTGTTGTTAATGGCAGCAACCAGGTTGGTAGGAATTAGTGGCCGAAAGGGTAATGATCAAGGTTACGATTTTGGATTGACAGTTTGCAGTTTAGGTTGTTATTGGTACTACAGTTTGGGGGTGTTGTTATACCTAGAAAGGGTTTCAGTGGTATTGATTTGAGGTTGGGAATGTTTAGGATTGCTATTGGGGGCAGCAATCGGTTTGGTGTGGTTGCGGTAAGAAGTGCCCAAGAACAAGGTTGCGGTAAGCTGCTATTTGGGCTACAGTTGGCATTGCTATTTGGGCTAACTGTAGAAATTAAAAGTGGGATACAATAGCTGTGTCTTTAGGCTAGAGGGGTGCCTTAGGATTGATGTGGGTGGCAGCGACAAATTTGATAGAGATCAAACATGTATGTAGTAAGAAACACCGAAAAGTATGGCAGTAGAATTTTTTATCGAAAGATAGCAGTTTTACAATGGAAGTTTCACCAATATTGCAGTGGTATTTTGAGGAGTATGGTAGTATGAAATCAACAAGGATATCAGCAATATAGATGACAACAAATACAGCAGCAAGATTGGATGCAGCAGATGCAGCAATAGAATTTTACATTGAAGAACAAAAGTTTGCTAAAAAGCTTTCAACGGTTCGTCAAAGATTGAAGAAGAATTCGGGGAGAATCCACTAGTATGGAAAGCCAAGCCAACATAAAAGATGAAGATGAATATAGCAGTAAGTTGTCGACAGAAAGATCAGATAATAATTATATGGCTGAAATTTTGTATCACAACTTTCGTCGTAAAGATGATAACTCTGCGACAGAAGGTTTTTGCAGTGAGCAATTTTTTTTGCACCAATACAAGGAAGATGCAATTTATTATAGCAAGGGATAGTTGATGATGAAAGCCAAGCTGATGCAAAATATAGAGAAGAATACGACAATAAGATATCGACAAGAAGATAGTATTTAGTTAAAAAATTACATTAATGTCGAAAGATCATTGTAGTAGTTTTTTCAACCAGCAATTTTTTCAGCAAGATGAATAAATGGAAAGGATTATAACAATGGTAGATGTAACTTTTTTTTTTAATTTTTCGAAACGTAAATTATAGCAACAGTAAGGTAGATACCAGAACCTGATATAATTTTGGTGGTGATGCAGCAGATGGAGGATCTATGGCAGGGGGTGATGATAGCGAGTTGGCGATGAGATCTACATAATGGGATATAAAAGGATGGATAAAGGCTTTTGTATACAACAAACAGAAAGCACAATCAAATGAACACCAAGATTTACGTGGAAAACTCATTCAACTTGAAAGGTAAAAACCATGGGACAAGCCAGAGAAAATCCACTATAAAAATAATAAATGTACAAATATCAAAACCCTTATGCCCAAGCCTAAGCAACAATCATAAGAGAATGATAGGGATATAAGGACTATATTACTATGCATAATATCTAAAACCCATTCAAGTGATCACAGTAAGAATCCACTGTAGATCTGATCTAACCTGAGATAAAAATATTGTTTGGATGATTGAGAATAGTCTTTCTCTGTCCTTGCCTTCTTCCCTTTCCTGGATCTCTTATTTTTTGCCCTCTACTGCCAATCTATTGCTTCCTTTCTCTCTCCCATGTTTGCAGTCATCAGTGCTCACTTTTCCTCAACTCTAGCCACTAAAATTATGGTTTAAGTTAAGAGAAATGAATGTTAGGGCTGTGAGCTTTACTAAAGCCCATTATGGGCTGAATCTAGGCCATTTGCACAACAACCTCCCCCTTCAGCCCATAAGGGAGGCTGTCCCTTAACTCCTCAATGTGAAGCCATGTCGACCAACTGTCATAAAGTCTTAGTCAACATGTCTGTCCTATTATCATCTGTGTGAATTTTCTAAAGCTATAATTGCTTCTCTTCAAAAATATTTATGATTCAATGGTATCTGACATCTATATGCTTTGACTTGGAATAAAATGTCGGGTTCTTGCACAAATGGATGGCACTCTGGTTGTCACAATACATCACATAGTTTTTCTATTTCAGCCCCAATTCTTATAAGAATCATTTTATTCATAACATTTCTTTGCAAACCTCTATAGTAGCAATATATTCTGCCTCTATAGTGAAGAGAGCAATACACCTTTACATTCAGGATTGCCATTACACAGCTCCCCCTACAAAGTAAGTACAAAACCTGATGTGGACTTTCTTATATCAATATCTCTTTCCATATCTACATCTGTATAACCTATCAATATAGGTGGTCCACCTCCAAAGCTTAATCAAACTTTAGAACTTTTTCTGAGATATCTAAAAATCTACTTCATTGCTACCCAGTGCTCTTTGCTTAAATTTGTAAGAAATCTGCTAGCAACACCCACTGCATATTCGATGTCTGGCCTTGTACATACCATTGTGTACATTAAACATCCAACTACTGAAGCATAAGGAACCTTTTACATTTTCTCCTTCTCCTCATCACTTGATGGACTCTGATCTGAGTATAACTTGAAGTGATCTGAAAGAGGAGAACCAACTGGCTTTGCATTTTTCATACTGAACTTGTCCAATACCTTCTCAATGTATTTCTCCTGTGACAACCAAATCTTCTTGTTTCTTCTGTCAAGAGAAATCAGCATGCCTAGTATTTAGTTTGCTGGCCCCATGTCCTTCATTGTAAAAGACTCACTAAGTTCCTTCTTCAACCTGTCAATTGTAGACATATATTTCCCAAGGATAAGCATATCATCAACATAAAGTAAGAGAATAATAAAATCACCAAACCGTTTGATGTACACACAATGATCTGAAGCTGTTCTTTTGTATTTATTTTTAACTATAAATGAATCAAACTTTTTATACCACTGTCTTGGAGCTTGCTTCAGCCCATACAAGTTCTTCCTCCACTTGTAGAAAATATTTTCTTTACCTTTGACTTTGAAGCCTTATGGTTGTTTCATATAAATTTTCTCCTCCAAATCACCAGAAAGGAAAGTTGTCTTCACATCCAACTGTTCAACTTTCAAGTCTAGGTTAGCAGCAATACCAAGAGCAACACGGATAGAAAACATTTTAACAATAGGAGAAAAAATCTCTTCAAAGGCAATACCTTTCTTTGACCAAAGTCTTTCATAACTAATCTAGCTTTGTACTTTGGTTGAGAACAATGTTCTTGAGTCTTCAACCTAAAAACCCACTTGTTCTTTAAGGCCTTACTTCCATTTGGTAGTTGCACTAAATCATATGTGTAGTTTTTCTATATAGAATCTATCTCTTCATGCATAGCAACTAACTACATCTTTTTTCTGCTCACTTTCAACTGCTTCCTAGTAACTCTCTGTTTCACTTGCATCAGTAAGCATTACATACTCCTCTGTAGAGTATCTTCTAGAAGGTTGACATGGTCTAGAAGATCTTCTCAATTGAGATTCTATGGGAACTTACTCCCTTTTTTCTTCCTGCTCAACATGTCCTATGGGTAGATCAACATCAGACTCTACACCATCTTCCTGCACATCTCTCCCATCACCTCAATGTATTGGAGGAATAACTGGGTCACAATATGCTAATCCTTCTACAGAAGTCTTGGCTGGTGCCTCCTTCTTCAAATCTTCAATGATTTGATCCTAAGACGTGTGGTACCCTAGCGGCACTCTCATATTTATAAGCCAAAATTGGCCACAAAGCAAATCAAACTAGAGCTGCTAAGCCTACTGCAAGCCCGCTTCTTGCTGTATAAGGTATATACACAAACCGAAAGACACGAACAAATATGAGAATTTCATCAAACACCTTATTTACATTGTTGTCCGTGACAAATAGTTTATGATAATGCAACACATGCGGGACAAGATCATGCGAAGGTATGATCAGGGGTAAACTAGGAGCTCCACTTTAGTGTACGACACAATAAGAAGAAGGGCTATGGATTCAAGAAGTGAATATTGTAGTATCACAGAGGTGGGTCTTCATGTGTGCATCAGAGCTTACATTGGATGAAAGCCTTAGTTATCAACATATAGGGGCTGTATACCACCGAGGAAGAAATCCAAGTGTAAGTACCAGTGAGTCCCATGGAGGAGGACGTGATCATGTGAATGATCAGGAGCTGTTGGGAGCTCCACTTCGATGAACAATACTACAACAAGAACTGCTATGGATTCAAGGGGTGAATGTCATAGTACCACAGAGGCGAGTCTTCCATGTATGCACATTGAAGCTTGCATCAGATGAAAGCCTTGGTTGTCAGCATATGGGTGCTGTGTACCACTTACTGATCGGAGCAGCTGGAGAGTTAGACTACTTTAGTGATCACATTCGCTTAAGGGAGCCTAGCAAGTCAGAGGACAAAAGCTGAGTAAGTAAACATTGCTACCAAGGAAGCTAAAGTGAACAGAATCGGCGCAAGCCCTACAACAAGATGGCGGAGGCCATGCATGAGAGTTGTAGTCTGTCTTTCCATCGACCAAGAAGAACTGCTAGGAGGATACAGTGGTGTTGAAGCAGGTGGTCGAAAGGGGCGAGGAAGCGATGATGAGTCTAGTGGGGCTCAGCTACCCAAAAAGCAAAGCGTCGGTTAGAAGGAAGGGATGCAGATGCAAGACAACGGATAGTAGGGCCATGGGCTTGGTAGCACCATGGTACGCAGAGGCGAAACTTCTTTGGAGTCATCGATCCCTTGCACTCATGGAGGGAGAACATTGGTCATAAAAGGGGCTGAGTAGGTGGAGAATGCAAAGGCAAACTCTAGGTACCAACACAGTGTCACGGGCTTAGTTGATTTTGCCTAAGCCGTGCGGCACCCATGCGTGTCCGTCCACAAAGGTCAGCCCTCTCCGAGATCTCCTAACGTCCCATAGACTCACAAAAAAAGAAAACGGGCTAGAAGAAGCAATTCTCATGGGATCCACAAGCAACTGCTCAAGAAAACACTTTATAAAGCCAAAATACAAATTACACTCATGGATATTACAAACTCAGAGAGGTTACACATAAAGGATAATGGTACATTACAGAACGAAGTCCCTACAAGTGCTTATAAGACACACTTGCATTTACAAGCCAAACTTGGCCATAAAACAAATCAAACTAGGGCTGCTAAGCCTACTGCAAGCCCGCTTCTTGTTGTATAAGATATGTAACCTAAACCGAAGCACACGAACAAATATGAGCATTTTATCGAACACCTTGTTTACATTATTGTCCGTGACATTCTCCCCCACTTATTCCTTCGACGTCCTCGTCGAAGCCACTGTAAACACTACATCTCCTCGCATTTTATTGAATCTTCAATCTTCTGCTTTGGCTGCAACATGCCCCTTTGGCTCCTAGCCACTCGTTGTTGTTGAATAGTCGAACTATAATCTGCCATGCTGCTTCAACTCACCAATGACTGAATCTGGTGTGGGGTTGGCTGAGTTGTGCTGATCCTTGTTGGTTCTCGCGGATCCCTCTGATGAAGGAAAAGACCGGCCTTATTATGTGCTAGCATCGCAGTATACTCATATTGCTTGAATTGGGTAGATGCTTGTTGGAGCTTTAACGAGCATCGCCTCACATACTTTGAAGTTTTTAAGGTCCTTTCTCCATAATGTTTGCCCATTGAACCTTCTTCTACTGTTAGTTGTCACTTCCAAGTATGTTCGCATCACTCCCACTTTCGATTAGTCAATTAGGAAATGAAGTGAAAAATCTACTCTCAGTAGTACTGATCACCAACGGTGAGGATTTGACAACCATTGTCTTCCATAAGCTTTCTTTGAAGGGTCACTGAACTTGTGTAGAGCTCCCCTGCTTGGATAAGTAAGAGAACTAGGATACTTGGCTTCACCCATTCTCTTCGTAGTTGAGAAGGTAAGGTTACTTGGCTTCGCTCACCTCCTCGAGTTAAGATAATTGGGATACCCAGTTTCGCCCATTCTCTCGAGTTAAGAAAGCAAAGTTACTCAATTTCGCCTGCCTCCTCGAGTTTGTACTTCATGCATTGAGCTGGTTACTAACATTCGCCCGCTCTTTGCTCACACTTCTGAAGCACTTGAGGTGGTTGCACTCCTTGTGTTGGGTTAGCTACTGTGATTCGCCTTCCCACTGCCATTGAACTTCTAGAATGCAAGAAGTTTTGCCCGAAAAGAGCAACAAGTTTACCCCAACTTGGAGTCCCCCAACTTGGAGTAAGTCTTTGATATATATGGTCGCCTTTGGGATTGTACTGTCTTCTCCATCACCTTTGCCGCCTACTCCTCTTGAGTAGAAAGGTACAATACCATGTACTGCCTACTTCGTTCCTTAGTCGAGCACTTCTGCATCAACCCAAAGTCCCTTAATTTCGGCTATCTTGATGAGAAGCCCATCGACATCGGTCTTATGAAGTTTCTTGACCTCTGCCCTTCTGACCTATCTTGGTACTTGAATTTTGCCTCTGCATTCTCCACCTCCTCGGACCCTTTTATGACCAATGCTCTCCCTCCATGAGAGCAAGGGATCGATGACTTCACGGAAGTCCCACATCTGCGGTATCATGGTGCTGCCAAGCCCATAGCACTACTATCCGTTATCTTGCATCTTCATCCCTTCCTTCGCGATCAGTAGATCTGCCTTTGCGGCACTATGGAGCTCCTCCGAGTCCACCTCCTCTCTAACCGACGCTTTTCTTTTGGGTAGCTGAGCCCCGCTGGACTCATCGTCGCTTCCTCGCCCTTTTCGACCACTTGCTTCGACACTACTGTGTCCTCCTAGCAGTTCTCCTTGGTCGAGGGAAAGATAGACTGCAACTCTCATGCATGGCCTTTGCCATCTTATTGTAGGGCTCGCACCGATTCTATTCTCCTTAGCTTCCTTGGTAGCAACGTTCGCTTACGCGGCCTTGTTCTCTGACTTGTCGGGCTCCCTTAAGCGAATGTGAGCACTGAAGTAGTCCAACTCTCCAACTGCACCGATTAATCAAGTCCCCTCCATGGGACTTACTGGTACTTGCAATCTGACTACTCCCTCGGTGGTACACAACCCCCATATGCTGACGACCAAGGCTTTCATCTGATGCAAGCTTCGATGCATACACACGGAAGACCTGCCTCTGCGGTATCGTGGCATTCACTCCTTGAATCCACAGCCCTTCTTGCCATTGCATTGTTCACCGAAGTGGAGCTCCCAGCAACTCCTGATCATTTACATGATCATGTTCCCCCTCTATGGGACTCACTGATACGTATACTTGGACTTCTTCCTTGGTGGTATACAGCTCCCATATGCTGATGACTAAGGCTTTCACCAATGTAAGCTTCGATACACACACAAAGACCCGCCTCTACGGTACTACGACATTCACTCCTTGAATCCATAGCCCTTCTTCTTGTTGTGTCGTCTACCAAACTGGAGCTCCTAGTAACTCCTGATCATACCTCCGCATGATCTTTGTCCGTCATGGGACAAGATTGCCTGTATTGCATTGCCACGAACTATTCCACCACAATCCGCTGCACCATGTTGCCTCCTAGTGACATCTCCATTGCATACAGATTCTCGTGTGATGAACTCGGACTACGATTTCTCCACGTGTGGCCTCTGCCAACACATCGTACAGCCTCCGCCATATCTGATTTTTAATTCGCTCCCTTGGCAATTCCCCTTCATCCACCCACTCTTGGGTTACACTTGGACGAAGTATAGCTTTAGGACAGTTCGTTGCCTAGTAGCTTCTGAAGTCTCCTGACTTCGCTAGAGTTGGTGCACCATTGTCTGGATCTTAGGCCTCTATCCCCTACTAACACAATCTTGCTATGTACCTCTTGTTCCTGACAACTCGAATGGCAACACTGTGGCATATTCTTCAAAAGTACCCACCTCTACATCCTCTTGCCCTGTACTAAGGTCTCATGATCCTAACTTTACCTCCGTAAGTTGAATCACCTTAGTTACTCCATCAAATGCATCTCTGAGGTAGCTTGCATGTGCCTGAAGCTCCCTTCATCTTTGGTACCATACAAAATAAGTCTGTCCCATCAGAATGGAGAACCCATGGAATGACATGATCCCACTCTTGCTTCTACAAGAGTTAATGCCCTTGACCTCTATCTAAGGAAAGCTCCGTGCCTCCGCTCCATGTTCCATCTTCTATGTCGACTCCTTTTATGTGGCTTGGATACTTCACCGAGTTCCACCCAAGTCGCTCTGCTCCTCGATTTGCATTGAGTTGATAGTGGCCCTCATGTCCACCATTCGACAGGTCAGCCCTCTGTTGAGTTCGATTTCTGCATCAACTCTAAGTGTGCCTTCATATGATGTTGCCTTGGATTGCTCCCCCTCTTGATCTTAAAATGCATCCACTAATGCATTACCTCCTTCGAGATCATGTGACAACTCTTCGTCGCTCACTCGGTCCGTTGAGCTTTGTGGAGATATAACCTTGAGGAACTCTTCCTCAATATGTGCAGTCCGTTGCACATGATTCTCTTACTAGAGAACTAGGACTTATCCCTCCTGGATATCTGTCCTGCTGGAGCAACTTTTCTCTTTACATATTTCCCACTGGAAGTTTCGGAGACCATCATCCCCTTTGGACTACTCCGTCGTGCTGAACTTATGCTTTGTTCTGCCCCCACAAATATACTTACTAGATTGCGACCCTTCTCTAATACAATCTCCACTGCACCCTTCAAGTCTAGCAACATGCTGAACTTGTTGCACATTTCAACCACCTACGGACACATCCTTCCCATATCGAAGAGAAAGTTCTGATGCTCTATGGCGCCGAGTTCTAATCGCGCCTTGGGATGGCCACGAACACTCCGTCATTCGTGTACAAGCCCTTGCATAAGTTCTGAATCCTTCGAGTTAGCAATTCCCCTCACCTCTGTGAGCTTTGCACAACTCTTTCGGTCGTCACACAACACCTCCCACCTTGCATGGTCTCATCTTTCACCAAGCGCCCTGCTTTGCCTTGAGCACCATCAAGTTTGGTTGCCAACGTTAAGCTATAGCTCAAACTCAACCATCTCAATCTTTGTGTGCTACGCATTCTTCTTCGCTTGCTTGTCCTCATGGTGCCTCTCGCACAAAGGGGTTGGCCATTCCTCTGAATGCCAAACCTGCATGCTCGCTCCTCTAAGCAACTCCTTTCTCTACATCTCAATGTCCGTTTACCCCAAACGGTTGTGCGTGCTGGCTGTCCTCCATATAGCCTAACTAGGTCCCCCACGTTTGTATGGCAAGTGTTTCTGCGTGTGCTTGTCCCGCTCTGATACTACATTGTCACGGGCTTAGCTAATTTTGTCTAAGATGTGCAGCACCCATGCATGTCCGTCCGTACAGGTCAGCCCTCCCCGAGATCTCCTAACGTCCCATAGACTCACAAAAAAAGAAAATGGGCCAGAAGAAGCAATTCTCACGGGATCCACAAGCAACTGCTCAAGAAAAAACTTTATAAAGCCAAAATACAAATTACACTCATAGACATTACAAACTCAGAGAGGTTGCACACAAAGCATAATGGTCCATTACAGAACGAAGTCCCTACAAGTGCTTATAAGACATACTTGCATTTACAAGCCAAACTTGGTCATAAAGCAAATCAAACTAGGGCTGCTAAGCCTACTGTAAGTCCGCTTCTTGTTATACAAGATATGTACCTAAACCAAAGGACACGGACAAATACGAGCATTTCATCGAACACCTTGTTTACATTGTTGTCCGTGACAACAGGGTGGAAGGGTAGAGGCCAAGGAACTTTATAAGACTAGTATCAATGGGCTTCTCATCAAGATAGCCAAAAGCGAGGGACTTCGGGTTGAAGCAAAAGTGCTCGACCAAGGAACGAAGTAGGTAGTACATGGTACTGTACCTTTTCTACTCAGAGGAGTAAGCGACAAAGGTGATAGAAAAGATGGTATAATCCTAGAGGCGACCAGAACTATCAAAGACTTATTCCAAGTTAGAGTAAACTTTTTGCTCCTTTTGAGTGAAACTACTTGTATTCCAGAAGTTCAATAGCAGTAAGAAGGTAAATCACAATAGCTAACTCAACGCAAGGAGTGTAAATACTTTAAGTGCTTCAGAAGTGTGAGTAAAGAGCAGGCGAATGTAAGTAATCAGCTCAATGCATGAAGTACAAACTCGAGGAGACAAGCGAAATCGAGTAACCATTGCCTTCTTAACTCAAGAGAAAAGGCGAAACTGAGTACCCCAATTCTCTTAACTCGAAGAGGTGAACGAAGCCAAGTAACCTTGCCTTCTCAACTACTAAGGGAATGGGTGAAGTCGAGTATCCCAGTTCTCTTACTTATCCAGCAGAGGAGCTATGTATAAGTTCAGTGACCCTTCAAAGAAAGCTTATGTAAGATAATAATTGTCAAATCCTCACCATTGGTGATCAGTACTACTGAGAGTAGATTGTCCGTTTTATTTCTGAATTAAATGTCAATCGAAAGCGGGAGTGATGTGAACCTACTTGGAAGTGACAACTAAAAGTGGAAGAAGATTCAATGGGCAAACATTATGGAGGAAGGACCTTAAAAACTTCAAAGTCTATGAGGCGATGCTCATTAAAGTTTCAATAAGCATCCATCCAGTTCAAGTAACATGAGTATACTATGATACTGGCATATAATAAGGCAGGTCTTCTCCTTCATTAATTGGATCCGCGAGAGTCAACAAGGATTAACACAACTCAGCCAACCCCACACTAGATTCAGTCATTGGTGAGTTGAAATAGCATGGCGGATCAGAGTTCAACTACTCAACAACAGCGGTGGAGAGTGGTTGGGAGCCAAAGGGGCGTGTTGCAGCCAAAGTAGAAAGTTGAAGATTAAGCAAAATATGAGGAGATGCAACGTGTACAGTGGCTTCGATGAGGACGTCGAAGGAATAAGTAGGAGGGAATGTCACGGATAATAATGTAAACAAGGTGTTCGATGAAATGCTCGTATTTATTCGTGTCCTTCAATTTGTATACATACCTTATATAACAAGAAGCGGGCTTGCAGTAAACTTAGCAGCCATAGTTTGGTTTCCTTTGTGGCTAATTTTGGCTTGTAAATACGAGAGTGTCGCTAGGGTGCCGCACGGTATAAGCAAATTCAACTAAGTCCATAACAGCATACCAGGAACTATCAACTCATGCTAGATGTCATATGACCTACAATAATCATTAAACAATCCTATGTACTTATGACCATTATTTGATCTTATACATTTTAACTACCTTTTTGTCTCCCTTTTAAATCTGGCATGAAACTCCTTGAAGACATTAATAACCTGATCTTTGGTTTTCATAGCATAGGCCCAAACTTTTCTAGAAAAAATCATCTATAAAAGTGATAAAATAAAGTACACCACTGATATTAGGAACATTAATAGATCCATCAGGAGTTTTTATCCTCAAAAGACCACATACATCTATATAGACATGGTCCAAGGCATATAGTTTTTTAGATAAAGTAGGACTAACAAAAGAAACTCTATGTTATTTGTCAGCCAAATAATCAATATAAGGATTCAAACATGTACCTCTGAGGTCTGACAATACCTCTCTCTTGTAAAGAACTTACAGTCCCTTCTCACTCATATGTTCCAATCGCCTATACCAAAACTCCATGCTGATGTCTTTCTCTATAGCATTCAACTACTCACCATAAGCTTTAGTCTATAATATGTATATGATATTTCTTCTCATTAGCTATAATAAGAGAACCCTTACTGAACTTCCACTGCCTTTTATGAAATTTAACATCAAAGTCTTCATCATCCAGCCTTCCAACTGAAATTAAATTCAACCTTAAATCAACCACATGTCTCACATCATTAAGCACTAACTTGTAGCTAAGATTAGTCTTTATATGGATGTCACCTATGCCAATGATGTCTACTATGTCATAATTGTTCATCTTGACAACACCAAAATTTCTAAACCTGTAAGTAGCAAAAAACTCTCTCCATACTGTAGCATGATAAGAAGCACCTATATCAATTATCCACTCGAGATCTTAACACACACAAGAAAAAATATCATCAGAAGTAGACAAAATCAAATAATCACTACCCTGCACTGTAGTTGTGATATTCTCTTTTGACTCTATAGGCTCCACTTCTTTTCCCTTTTTCTTGTTCTTCTTAGGTTGCTTGCACTGATTCTTATAATGTCCTTTCTCACTGTAATTTTAACAAATAATATCTTTTCTTGATCTTGACTTGCTTCTACCTATGTTTGAACCACTTCTATCTTTAGATTTTGACCTTTTGTTCTTTGATACAAGTGCTTGTGAATCAATCTGAGAAATTGCTAAATTTTTTCTTCTTAACTCTTCAATCAGCAAACTGCTTGTTACTTGACTCATGATGATAATACCATCTTGTCCAAAATTACTAAGGGAAACCACCAGTGTCTCCCAACTTTCTAGCAATGAACTGAGAATAACAATGTATGCAACTCATCATTAAGAGACATTTTTATAGAGGATAACTGGTTAGTAATACTCTGCATTTAATTCAAATGCTCAGCAATAGAAGTGCCCTTTTTATATTTCAAGTTCATAAGTTTTCTGATCAAGAAAGCTTTGTTGCCAACCATTTTTCTTCCATAGAAGCCTTCCAACTTTTTCCAAAGAGAGTAACATTACCGGCCTCCATGTTCATACAAGAAACATTACAGGCCTCCATGTTCGAATACAAAAGATTAAATACCACCAAACCTTCCTCTGATACCAATTGATGGGATATAAAAGGATGGATAAAGGCTTTTGTATACGAACAAATACTAGTAGGCTATCACACACAATGGAATCAAACAGAATTCATAATCAAATGAACACCAAGATTTACGTGGAAAACCCCTTCAACTTGAAGGGTGAAAACCATAGGGCAAGCCAGAGAAAATATATTATAAAAATAATGAATGTATAAATCTTAAAACTCTCATGCCCAAGCCCAAGCAACAATCACAAGAGAATGACAAGGATATAAGGACTATATTGCTATGCATAATATCCAAAACTCATTCAAGTGATCACAATAAAAATCTACTGCAAATCTGATCTGACCTGAGATGAGAATATTGTTTGGATGATTAAGAATAATCTTTCTCTGTCCTTATCTTCTTCCCTTTCCTGGATCTCTTGTTTTCTGCCCTCTACTACCAATCTGCTACTTCCTTTCTCTCTCCTACATTTGCAATCATCACTGCTCACTTTTCCTCAACTCTAGCCATCAAAACTATGGTTTAGGTTAAGAGAAATGAATGTTAGGGTTGTGGGCTTTACTAAAACCTATTATAGGCTGAATATGGGCCATCTGCCCAATACTGTAATTATGAGAATTGCTTAGGAAGATGATTGGCAATTGGATGGTAACGACTAAGGTGGAAGAACAGTGAAGTGCCAAGAAGGCAGCTCTAATACCAAGTGCTAGAACCCCGTAGGATTCTAAGCTTGGATTTATTGAATATCAGATTTTAATGATGAAATCAATTGATTGATTTATTGATCTAACATGTGTGTCAGAGATGAATAATGCAAGATTAACTACAATAAGGCAATATAATCATATGTTGGGTTAGAGTCAAGTTCAGGCTTCAGGCTAGGGTTCAGATGATGTAGAAGGAACTCATTGGGAGATCGTCAAAAACTCGTCGAAGGTCTTGGGAGCTTGTCGGGAGTTTGTCGAAAGCTCGCCAAAGGTATCAAGAGCTTACTGGGAGTTCGCCAGAAGCTCGCCGAAGGTATTGGGGGCTTGTTGGTACTTCACCGGGAGCTCGCCAAAGGTGATTGAGAGCTTGTCGGAATACACCGGGGGTTCGCCAAGAGTTGATCGAGACTCACCGAGAGTTCGTCAGAGGTTACTAGGAAGATTGTTAGGAGTTTAGCAGGTCATTTGACATGTTGATCAAATTAGTTGTATTTGTATGCCTTAGAATGTCGTAGTTAGCATCGGTTTGGTTTAGAGTCCAAATTGAGTTAGATTTGGAAGGACTCTAAATTTACTCAATGTGAGGCAACCAGGTCCACTTTTGGGTTAGACTTGAGCTTAGGTAGAGCTCATTTCATTGACCTAGGAAGAGGCCAACAAGAAGAATGACACAGGTACATAAAATCATGAAAAAAGTAGCTTTTATGAGATTCCCGATGATAGTACCACCAGTGGACAATGATAGTACTACCCATGTCAGCGATAGTATCACTCAAGCAGCGGTAGTACCATCTGCCCTATTTTTAGGGTTCTTTCGAAGGTAGTACCATCGATGTCGATAGTAGTACCCCTCGTACATAGAATTTATGAAAAGGTTTAAATTTTGGCTCCATTTTTTAAGCTAGTTGGTGTCTATAAATATTCCAAGTTTTCTTACTTATAGTAGCAAGGGTGGTGAATAAAAAAGGAAGAAAATTCTTATAAATTTGAGAGCTTCCCTTGAGTGCTTCAAAGTGCAAAAGTAAGTCTAAATGAAGTGAGAAAATCTTGTAAGAATGTTTTTCTCCTGAACCTATGAAAATGAGAGAGAGAGAGAAGTGTAAGGGTATGGTCTTTACCTATGGAAAAAGATCGTTTAGTGGACTCCGGTGGGCCTCGACGAAGGAGGACCACAAAAAGTGGGTGTAGGTCAAGTTTTGGTCAAACTACTATAAAATCTGTGAGCACTTCTACTCTTGTCTTTTCTATTACATTTAATTATTTTTAATTAGTTTGAAAAAAGGTACGAAAATAATCTTTCAACTTTATTTAAATCGCTCACTTATTCATTTTCAATGGAGTCAAAGAAATGCTTCTGATTTATTCTTTACTTCAAGCAAAATTTTCAAATCGAGTATTTTTTACACTTACACTAATTCACCCCCCCCCCCGCCCCCCCCTCTTAGTGCCAACTTAATCCTAACGGTTAGTATTAGAGCCATGTTATATTCATTGGATAACACCCAAGTGATTAAATAGCTTATTATAACATTAAAGAGGGTCAATACATCATAAGTCATCCTATGTTCAATGGGACGGATTACAATCTTGAAAATTTTGAATATGTATTTTCTTAATTTTGATATATTTTGATTTATGGTGTATTGTCAAAAATAATTTTCCGAAGTCATCCAATCCATTAAATGATTGGAATAATTATGAAAAATAAATGTTTTCTTTACATGCTAAAGCAATGAATGCTTTATTTTATGCTTTAAATAAAAATAAGTTTGATCGAGTTTCTTCTTGTGATTCAGCTTTTAATGTATGACATACATTAAAAATCACATATAAAGCATAACTAAATTAAGTAAATTATTAAATGAAATGATCCGTAGAAAGGAAGTTGAAAAATAGCTTCTAGAGAATATAGGAAGGAAAGTACTTTGAGAACACAAGAACAAAACATTCCAAAGAACAAGAAGGACTATGAACTGAGGACAACAGATGACTCCTTGAGTGATGATAACTTTAAACTTTTGACAAATGAATCAGATAAATTAATAAATAAAAATCATAAAAATTAACTTAAATTAGACAAAACCTCTTGCTATAAATGCAAGAAATCGAGGTGCTCCAAAGATGAAAAGTACAATTAAGAAGAAATGGAGAATCTTGTGCTTATAACCGTCAACAATGAGGTAAGTGATTCCTCCAATGTCTCATTTACTTTTGATGAACTATCAAATATTTTTTTAAGATTTTTGATGAATATAGAATGATTAGCAAATCCTATAAACTACTTAAGAAAGAGCATACATCATTAGTTAGTAAACTTGAAGAAATGCATGATGCATATCGCACAATTCTTGCTCTAAATGTGAACATTAGAAGAACTTAAAAAGGAAAATATTATATTGTAACAAATATTAGAAAATTTTAAAATATAGAATAAATCCCTAAACATGATCTTTGCAAATAAGGGTCATATTCATAGGAAAGGTATTGGCTTTGTGAGTAACACTAAACAAAAGTCAACTACCCTTATTATAAGACCCATATTACACTTTTTGCCCGAAAATAGATGTAATTTTTGTAGTAGATGTGGACACTTTGTTTATAAGTGTTCATTTATAGTCCATATAAATTAATTTGGGTTCCTAAAGGAACCATAAATAACCTCAAGTCATTAGAGAAAATGAGAAGAACCTTTCATGAGTGAGCCAAACTCAAATGGATACCTAAACCAAAACATCCCATACTATAAATTTGTCTCCTAACAATGCTAGAAGCACTAAATGATGTCTTAGAAGTAGATGCTCAAGGCACATGACTTGATATCAATACTCTTTTGATCTCACTAGCCTAAGTAATAACAAAAAAAATTATTGAAAATGAACCTATAGATGATTCATTGTTGTAATTAATCTTGATTGCTTTAACTTTAGCATGCTAGTATAAAAATGGATTTAAATAATAATATTAAAAAAGTGAAGACTTAAGCTATTTTTAATAGAAAATTATATATATTAAAATTTAGGGAAAAAGGGTTTTTGATGATAGATTAAAAATTATTGGCGTGAATGATTGAAATATTGGATGGGTTATATGTTGACCTAAAAAAGATTGTATAACTGAATGATAAATAACTTTTGAATTTGAATAAAGAATAAATAAAAATTTTGAAATGAGTTTGTTAACTCCTTGTACTATGTATAAAGAGTAAGACTCATTTAAATATTAGAGTTGAGATAGGTTGAATTTTTATTTTAAAAAAGATGTTTTATTATTTTTATGATTTCTTCTAGAATGAAATTTAGTTTTTGGTCTTAAACGATAATTCATTGATTTGAAAAGTATTCTGGAAGCAAATCACATGAAACAACAAAAAAGAAGGATAATTCTTCTTGAAAATATTTGTATACTATCAACCCTTCAACAAGAGATAAAATGATATCATTAATGTTAAATCTTTGAAACTACAAAAATAATTTGATGTTTTAAATTTAAAAATGTTATTATCTAAATCATGACCTTGACATCTTAAAATTAATAATTTGAGATCTTTATACAAACCAAGATTATTTACTAAGATTCCTTCCCTTTATTAAAGAGAATTTTATAAATGAATCATAAGTTTATCTTTTTGGACTATAACATGAATCTTTTTATAAACAAAGATTTTGATGATTTGAAATCACTTATATATAAATTGAGATCCTGTATTTTCATATCTCATTTTACGAAATCATGATCTTAATTTCTCGATATTTATAACTTGATAATTTTCATGAATTAAGATTTTACTTATAAAATTGATCTCTTAACATTTCTTTTTGTTATCTAAGAGGAAATATGTCAAATTAAATCATGACCTTTAATATTCACGAGTTGATATCTTTCATATCATGATTTATGACTCTCTTATATTCATGAATGATATATCCTATTACCTTGAGATTTTTCATACTATTCGTTATGATCATAAAATTAATTTTGTACTATTGTATTTTTACTTTTGCTTGATAATGACCAGGGGAAGATAAAAAGTGATATTTTGTAATAACAAAATTAATTACTTTGAAAAATCTTCTAACATTGCATGAGGAGCGATATGCTTAAAACAAATTAGAAATTTTAAATACATGAGATTTGCATGATTTGATTTCTATTTTACTTGCAATTTTAAATATATAAGATTTCTTGATTACTTATGTTGAATTCACAAACAAAAAAGTAGGGGCAAATTTATTAAATTATATTTTTTGATACTTAAAGATTTGATTTTTCATCTTTAATGATATGATTCTCTTATACTTTCGGGTGTAATTAGAACATAGATGTAAAAGAAAAATTACACTATCATATTCCTTTTTAACAATCACAAAGAGGGAGAAAATTGATATCTTAACAACAAAGCCACTAGATGAGGAATAATTTGATTATAAGAAAATTGAAAATGATTTTAATGTATGAGTTGTCATTATATTCTTGTTTTTATTTTTTGTAAAATGAGCTTTTTCTTAAAACTTATATGCGATGATTTTAAATTCTTCAAATGTATATGTTTACATGAGATGATTTCAAATCTTTCGAATGTATGAGATAATTTCACATTATGTGATTCATGTTTTTTTTGTCTAATTGAATCCTTGATGAAATAAATATTTACATAAGACGAATTTAATTACATGAGTAGCGCTTAATTTTTCTGGGATTTCTTAGTTCTTTTTTAGCTCTCTTCCGAAATGATTCACCTTGAAATTGACATTACAAGAATGAGATTCGAAGTTTTTTTTTGTAATGAGATATTTTTTCTGAAGAATTATTTCGATACATGAATCTTGATGAATATTTATAAAAGAAAAATATGTGACATGACCTTTTATGATGCTTTAGATGAGCTCTCTTTTGTATCCTCTCTCAAAAGTTATTTTAATTCCTAGATCTTTTATATCCTTGATGAATACTTTTGAATGTATCACTCCTTGCTTAATATTTTTTGGATACTAATTTTTTGGATCTTTGACACCCTCCCCTCTCCCCCCCCCCGACCGAATTGTTTCATCTTCTATTTTATTCTGAAAGGGGTAGAAAAATTTTTGATGCAAAAATTCTACCTTTTATCCTATTTTACTAAGGGGGAGCAACAAAATAAATTTTTCATATTTTGAGTGTTTAGATATGTAATCAATACTTCTCATTTTGTTAAAAATAAATTAGGAGAAACTTGAAATATGATAAATATTTGTCTTGAAATTATTTGCTCAACATTTCAAATTTTTGTTGTTGACAAAAGAGGAAAAATGGTATATTGATGATAAATATAGAATATTGATAAAAAATAATAAAATGAGCATTTCTCCTTTTTGTTGATAACAAAGGGGGATGATCAGTGACTTAATGAGGAGAATTAATGATTGATGACTTTAGAGGGAGAATTTCAAATTCATAAATGAATTTAAAATTAATGTTGTTTTACAATGTATTATTGTATAATTAAAAATCTTTGATGATATGATGATTGATGATTTAAGGCAAAAATACGTGATATTGATGTTACATCATTTCTGAAGTTGATAAATGAATGTAATGTTATATTTTTTTTATGAAATGTGTTTGAAATGTTATATCATGATACTTGAATTCAAGAGTAGCTAGTTCTCTTATTTTTAAGCTTGTCCTATTTGAAATATTTATGAATGATATCGTGATTGAATTCAAAAAGTTTTGGGTTCTTTTGAATTGAAGTTTGTTTTATCCTATGGAGTTTACATAGGGGAAGTTAAAGATAACTCCCGTCATCAATTAGTTGTCATCATTAAAAAGGGGGAGATTAGAACCTAAGATTTTGATAATGAAATCAATTGATGGCTTTATTGATCTAATATGTATGTTAGAGATGAATAATGTAGGATTAACTATGATAAGTCAATTCAATCAGATAATGGGCCGAAGTTAAGTTCGGGCATTAGGCCCGGGTTCAGATGATGTAGTGGGAACTGTTAGGAAATCTCAGTAGGTGCATCACATGCACAACAAAAATCAAAACAAAAAATGATTTTTCATACAGATTAAATCATCGTGTAAAAGATTGGGATCACCAAAAAAATATAAAAAATCAAAAAATCATGATGTGTGAGAGACTGATTTTACCTAGTGTCATGAACGGTCGTCGCTCAACCGCAATGCCTTTGCTCCTTGAACCTTTCATCACTTTTTTTTTGCTTGTACATATGTTTGACAGCTTGTTTTTCAAGTTTATGTGTTTTTACCTAAGAAATGTGAGCGGAAGTAGTGTAGAAGGCTGTAGAATGATCGCTCGACTGCGCAGAGCCAAAATAGCCCTGTTTTTGGGTCTTTTTCGTGTGCTGTGTCAACCTTTTTTAGCGGTATGAAATGTCAGCCATTTTAGCACCTTGGACCCCCCGGGTAGCACTGGGCTGGATGGGGTTCCGGGTATATGTCGGGCGTAGGCGTTCATTAGCAATTGAACTTGTCTTGCGTCCGATACCTTGAGAACCATCGTTTGTGGACTTGTGACTATTCCTATAACCCTCCAAAGTCCTATTTCGCTCTCTTTCTCTCTTTTCTTTGCTGCACTCATGGTGTTCGACAAATTGCTTGTATAGCTTTCTGCTTTGCGAGACGCCGGGACGTGTCTGTCGCTCGCTTCTAAGCTAATCAACTTCTTCTTTGCAGGTTCTATGGGACCTTAAGAGGTTGTAAGAGGGCTAACCCTTTGTGGACAGATAACGTTGGGCGTTTCATGACTCAGGCAATCCCAGCTAAGCCCGGAATAGTGGGCAAGGTTGCTCCACGACTTAGGCAATTTTAGCTAAATCTTTGGGAGTGCCGCGAGGGTGCCACACAGCTTAGGCAAATTCAGCTAAGTCCATGACAGTGTGGTATCAGAGCAGGCAAGCAATTCATACAAACAGCGAAGAAGATTCGCAATCTCACCATGGTGAAACATCATGGAGAATCGAGCAAGATGGGGCAACCCGGACCCTTGCTCCAAGCAGTCGCAGGTGGGCTGCAAGTGTAAACTCGCTCGCAAACTGTGGGAGCCACTCATGAGGAGCTCTACAGTGAACAAGACGCGCGTGAAGTTGGGTATTCTCCACGAGGGGAGGAGGCGCCATCTGGAGCACCAACCGGGAAAAAGAGCCACAAGGAGAGAATTATAACGGTGGAGACCCGCCTTGATGTTCTTGAAGCGAGCGTGGAGGAATTCTACCAAAGCCAGCGAAGGCTAGTTAGGGTAGAGAGCTTGCTAGAAGAAGCTGAATCTCAGATCGAGAAAGTTGAATCCCTGATTGATCAACTGACAAAGGACACGAAAGATTTCATACGACATCTACATGAAGTTATGGCGGAACTCACGGCTAAGGTGATGGTGTTAACAAGGACTCTTGATGCGAGAGGGAACAACACCCGCAATGTGCCACCACAAAACTTTAGGGCACTAGAGCCGCAGTGCTACGGAGGTGCTAGGGATGCCAAAGAGCTTGAAAATTTCTTGTTCGACATGGAATAGTATTTTCGTGCTACAAGGCTCAATTCTGAAGAAACCAAAGTTGCTATAGCAATAATGTATATGAATGGGGATGCAAAACTTTGATAGCGAACCCGTTGGGAAGAGATCCAATAAGGCTGATGTCAAGTACAGAGTTTGTCACAAGAAGGAAACTGAGACAACTCCTCCAAAGTACAACAATCTGAGACTATGTAAAATAATTTTCAGCACTAATGCTGGATATACGGGTCTTGTCTAAGAAAGACAAGCTATTCAGCTTCCTCGATGACTTGAAGCCATGGGCACAACAAGAACTACATCGAAGGAATGTCACCGACATAGTCGGGGTAATTGTAATCGTGGAAAGGCTAGCTGACTTTATTTCTTCGGAGGATTTGAGAAAGAAGAATCAATCTTCAGGAAATCGCCCATCTAAATACTCTTGAACGAAGGAGTCTGGGGGCGAGCAAAAGAAGAAGAATTTCCACAAAGGACCAAGCTCAAGAGGTAGAGTCCCAAAGCCTACTGGATGCTTCTTGTGTGGAGGACCACACATGGTGAGGGAGTGCCCATAAAAATAGGCACTCAATGCTTTGATGACATCGATTCTACCCCGTAAGTCAGACAAGGGCAAATCTATCACCCTTAATTCGAGCAGTTCTGACTCTAATAGTGATAGTGAGGCATCGCAAGGACCTAGAGCAATGCGTTTGTTAAATGCATTATGGGGTCAAGTGGGGGAGAATATAAAGGCAAAGCCACCGAAGGCAGGAAGCAGCGAGTTGATGTATGTGGACATCAAGCTTAATGGCCGAACAACCCATGCAATGGTGGACATGGGCGCGACCCACAATTTTATTGCTGATCGCGAAGCTAAGCGACTGAGATTAATCTTGGTGCCAATACCATTCCTGAACTTCTTGTGTCTAATGGGAGGCGATGATCCCTGCATGGTTCCTGTTTCTCGAGGAGGAACCAAGGACCTACAACAAATATCGACTTTACAATTGAAGAAAGGGGTGCGAAAAGGTGAATTAACCTTTGCAGCTGTTATGAAGCTAGAGACACTTGACTGGGAGGCCATTTAGGAACCTGCTATTGTGGTTAACATCCTGAATGAGTTCTCAAATGTGATGCCAACAGAGTTGTCGAGAACTCTACCACCACGCAGAGGCGTGGATCATCGGATTGATCTGGAGCCGGGAGTTAAGCCTCCAGCGAGACCACCATACCACTTGGCCCCTCCAGAGGTGGCAGAATTGAGGAAGCAGTTAGATGAACTGCTAAGCGGTGGTCTCATCCGTAGTTCCAAAGCACCTTTCGGAACTCCAGTCCTCTTTTAGAAGAAACAAGATGGGAGACTCCGATTATACATTGATTATCGAGCCCTCAACAAGATGACAATGAAGAACAAGTACCCTATCTCGCTCATCACGGACTTGTTCGATCAATTAGGCAAGGCAAAGTACTTCTCCAAACTCGACCTTCGATCAGGGTATTGGCAGGTGCGCATTGCAGAAGGTGATGAGGCAAAGACTACCTGTGTGACCAGGTATAGAGCATTCAAGTTCTTGGTGATGCCTTTCGGTTTAACCAACACTCCAGCCATATTTTGCACTCTCATGAACCAGCTGTTCAAGGAGTATCTAGATAAGTTTGTGGTCGTCTACTTAGACGATATCATCGTCTATAGCCAAACACTTGAGGAGCATGTTAGGCACCTCCGAACAATTTTCAAAGTTCTCAGGGAGAACACCTTGTTCGTGAAGAGGTAAAAGTACTACTTCACCCAAACTAAGATTTTATTCTTGGGGCATCGAATTGGGAATGGGTCCATTCGAATGGATAAGGCTAAGGTGCAAGCTATGGTGGACTGGCGAACACCAAAGAAGGTGCCAGAGTTGAGATCCTTGGGTTCGTTAACTATTATCGACGCTTCATAGCTGGATATTCGAAGCGTGTAGCTCCATTGACCGAGTTGCTAAAAAAGGAGCAGTCCTGGAGATGGTCGGACAAATGTGAGGCAGCATTTCAAGACCTAAAGACTACTATGTTAGAAGAACTTGTACTCAGATTACCGGACTATGGAAAGTCTTTTGAAGTCCATACAGATGCTTCTGACTTTGCTATTGGAGGAGCTCTTATGCAGGAGGGTCATCCAGTGGCCTACGAGAGTCGCAAGCTCAACAAGACCAAGAGACGATATCCTGTGCATGAGAAGGAGATGACAGCGGTGGTCCACTATCTACGAGTGTGGCGACACTACCTTTTGGAAACACCATTTGTGCTAAGGACAGACAATGTTGCATTGAGTTGCTTCTAAACTGAAAAGAAACTCTCCCCAAAGCAAGTACGATGGCAGGACTTCTTGGCTGAGTTCAATATGGTGATGGAGTACAAGCCCGGAAAAGAAAATGTCATGACCGATGCATTGAGTCAGAAAGTGGAGCTAGTGAATGCTATACAATTGGAGGGCAGAGGCCAAGCAAGTCAATTACACTCTAACTTTCTTTCCAGGATCAGAGATGGATTGTACCGAGATCCTCTGGAGTGACTCTGATTCAACTCATCAAAGAGGACAAGGCACGACGATTTTGGGTCCATGAGGGACTCATCTACACTAAGGGGAACATAGTTTATGTCCCATGAGCGGATAACTTGAGGTGTGAACTCTTGAAAGAGTGTCCACGAGTCCCTTTGGGCTGGACATCCGGGTATCCACCGAATAATGGCTCTCGTAGAGAGGACCTTCTATTGGCCGAAGATGGGGACAGAAGCCATGTTCGAACATGCCTTACTTGTCAACAGGACAAGATGGAGCAACAGAAGCCAGTGGGCCTTTTGGAGCTGCTGCCCGTACCAGAAAGGCCATGGGAGAGCATTTCTTTGGACTTCATATCAAGCTTGCCCGCGGTAGAGGGACTTGGATCAATACTCTTGGTAGTTGATCGATTTTTGAAGTATGCAACATTCATTGTGGCACCCCTACATTGCTCAGCGGAGGAGGCGACTAAGTTGATGATGAAGAATGTGGTTAAGTATTGGGGAGTCCCACACAACATCATTAGGGATCGGGATTCTCGGTTCTTGGGACGATTCTCGACCGAGTTGTTCAAGTTGTTGGGGTCTAAATTATACTTCTCCATAAGCCTCCACCCTCAAACGGATGGCCGAACAGAGAGAATTAACTCGCTCTTGGAGCAATATCTTCGGCACTACGTGAGTGCCAACCAACGAGATTGGGTGAAGCTGTTGGACATAGCCCAATTCTCCTATAACTTGCAGCGGAGCTCTGCATCCAACAAGAGCCCATTTGAGATTATTACGGAGCAACAGCCATCAACTCCTTATACCCTGGTTATTGGTTATACAGGGAGTAGCCCATCAGCCTATCACTTTGTAAAGGAATGGCATCGCAATGCAGATATTGCGTGGGCTTACTTGGAGAAGGCGGCCAAAAAGATGAAGAAGTGGGCAGACTTGGGAAGGCGACCACAAGAATTTAAAGTTGGTGACATGGTGCTGGTGAAGCTCCAACCAGCATCACTCCAGTTCTTTAGACACAAAGTGCATAAAGGATTGGTACGTAAGTATGAAGGGCTTTTCCCAATCATCAGCAGAGTAGGCAATGTCTCATACAAGTTGCAACTGCCAGCATGGTTTAGAATTCACAACGTCTTCTATACGAGCAACTTAAAAGCCTACCACTCAGATTCACAAGATGATTCTCGAAATGTTCCAACTCGACCACCCCCCACCAGAGCCTCTTACAAGAAGCGAGTTGAAACTATTCTAGTGGATCATAAGATAAAGCTACCCAATGGAGCGCAACAAATAGAGTACTTGGTGAAGTGGCAAAAGCTTCCTCAAACAGAAGCCAGTTGGGAGCCAAAAGACACCCTACGACATGAAGAAGCTCGCGTCAAAGCCTATTAATAAGCATCAACAAGGGCGTCGACAGTTTAAGTGGGGGAGAATGTCACAAACAATCATCGCTCAACCGTAATGCCTTTGCTCCTTGAACTATTCGTCACTTTTTTCTAGCTTGTACATATGTTTGACAGCTTGTTTTGCCTTGAGTTTGTGTATTTTTACCTAAGAAATGTGAGCGAAAGTAGTGTAGAAGGCTGCAGAATGATCGCTCGCTGCGCGGGAGCCAAAACAACCCAAAACAGCCCTATTTTTGGGTCTTTTTCATGTGCTACGAAAACCTTTCTGAGCGGTGCAAAATGTTAGCTATTTCAGCGCCTTGGAACCCCCTGGGTGGCACTGGGCTGGATGGGGTTCTGGGTATATGTCGGGCATAGGCGTTCATCAGCAATTGAACTTGTCTTGCATCCGATACCTTGGGAACCATCATTTGTGGACTTGCGACCGTTCCTACAACCCTCCAAAGTCCTATTTCGCACTCTTTCTCTTTTTTCTTTGCTGCACTCAAGGTGTTCGATAAATTGCTTGTACAGCTTTCCGCTTTGCGAGATGCCGGGACGTGTCTGTCGCTCGTTCTAATCTAATCAACTTCTTCTTTGCAGGTCCTACAGGACCCTAAGAGGTTGTAAGAGGGCTGACCCTTTGTGGACAGATAACGCATTGGGCGTTTCATGACTTAGGCAATCCCAGCTAAGTCCGGAATAGTGGGCAAGGTTGCTCTACGACTTAGGCAATTTTAGCTAAGTCTTCGGGAGTGTCGTGAGGGTGCTGCACGGCTTAAGCAAATTCAGCTAAGTTCGTGACACTAGGGAGATCTTATATCCTTGTATTTCTAAATCCGGATGAAGAGGATAAAGGAGGTCAAGCGTCCTCCTCTCTAGTGGTATCCATACGATAGATCTCTACAACGAAACTCCTCAAATCTGATCTCGTAACTATTGCGCAAAAGGAGGGGGAGGCCAAAGTTACAGCCTATCAACCATGAGTCTCCCCTCCTATTTATAGAGAGCCACAAAAACCCTAGGGCTCCTACCTTAGTGGGTTTTGGATCTCCATCCAATTACCCACTAAACTTGCATTATTTGATCTCTATCTAATAATCTCCTTAGGTCTCTAATTGGATCTCAATCAAGGAGCCCATCAACATAGGGTCTCATCTAATGAGAACAGGGGCTAATTGGATCTCCATCCAATCCTCTATTCGATGAAGCATCCACCATATGTGTGTGACCCTCTAGGCCCGATACCGAGCTGGCCTTGAGTTGCTCCCATCAGAACTCTTTCTGATATAGTGAATTATCATCTCCATAATAATTCACTCGACTCATTGACTATAAACGTATTAGGCCACTATGCCATACTCCCCAGACGGTACAGGGGGATCGAATCCATCAGACCTATCTGTCTACAGTTACCATATATCTATAATCCCTCATCAACTAATATCCTAGAGATCGTATATTGGACATGGTATTGTCAGGTCACATACAAAATTAGTTTGTCTTGCTCTAATCGGATTCTACCAGAGAACTCTTAATTTCTCAATCCAAATGAACTTGGCTAGGGATTTGTCTGAGCAAGCACATATGGGATATTCCTCTCGTGATACCGAGAGTGGATGATCCTCTATTGACACTCAATTGCCTTTGTAAGGTTGGCTACCAATCCCAATAACCAACTGTACCAGATCTAGAGCTTTCCAAACCTGTAAGTCTGATGTCAAAGAAATGAGTACTTATATAAGACATCCTTGGTGTCTTAAATCAAAGGATCAGATACACAACTGCGATTATGGAATCGTTGTCTGATATTAGGTATGTTTAACTATACAACATTCCATAAGTGAATCAATCAGTGAACTCATTCTCCAATGAGCACCTATACTATATCCTTAGTGTCTCCATAGAAGTAGGTTTGAGACCAGCTATCTCCATCAAATAGATGGGTATATAGTACACCGGTCTGTCCAGTTATCTCGATGTCCCTCTTGAGTAACTTATGACCGAGATTATTCAGGATCTGTGTTTAAAGGTGAATCGATCTTATTATTATGATCTCAACATGATCTGACTCTCATTACATAGAACTAAGAACATCACAATATATATGCTATAGATAATATAATATGAGAATATACCAATATTAATCATAAACAAAAAGATCGCACAGTGTGTCACACGTGCTATCACTCACGTGATTGACTTGTAGGTCACCTATAACCGGCAATCTCCCACTTGACCTTAAGCCAATCACCTATATGTCTGATCCCCATCAGGCCTCTGTGATGCTCAAATACAATCTGAGCCAACGACTTTGTCAGTGGATCTATAATGTTATCTTCAGATGGAACTCTTTCCATTGTTATATCTTTACGGGCTATGATCTCTCTAATTAAGTGAAACCTCCTTAGAATAATATTAATGAGACTTGGTTTCCCTTGCTAGAGCTATCACCCTATTGCTGTTGTTGTATATGGGAATTGGCTTCACACTGCTTTAAATGATTTTCAAATCTCTATTGAACTCCTTCATCCACACCTCTTCCTTTTGCTACTTCTGCTGCAGTAATGTATTCGACCTCCGTGGTCGAGTTAGTAGTAGTATCTTTCTTGGAACTCTTCCAACTTACTGCTCCTCCATTTAGGGTGAAAACATACCCTAAGTTTGACTTGCTATCAACAATGTCAGACTAAAAACTTGAGTCCATGTAGCCCTCAATCTAGAGGCTACCTTCTCCGTATACCAGTAAAAGATCCTTAGTCCTTCTCAAATACTTAAGGTTACACTTTACTGCCTTCAAATATTGTAAACCTGGATCTGCCTGATACCTGCTCATGACACTCAGAGCATGTGTTATATTAGGCCTAGTACATAACATAGCATACATGATAGACCCTACCGTTGAGGCATAAAGTGTATTATCCATGTCTGCCTTTTCTCTAGGAGTCTTTTGGGACATACTCCTAGAAAGTGATATTCCATATCTCATCGGTATGAGACATCTCTTGAAATTCGCTATGCTAAACCTTTTGACAATGGAGTCTATGTACCTAGACTAAGACAAGCCAAGCATCCTCTTGGATCTATCTCTATAGATCCGGATCCCCAAAATATAGGATGCTTCCCCTAAGTCTTTCATAAAGAAGTTTCTGGATAACCAAGTCTTTACTATGGAGAGCATTTCTATATCATTCCTAATGATTCAGATGTCATCCACATACAATACTAAGAAGGTGATAGCACTCCCACTTACCTTCCTATACACACAAGGCTCATCTTTGTTCTTAACAAAGTCATAAGATATGATCGTCTTATGAAATCTTATGTTCCAACTTTAGAAAGCTTGCTCAAGTCCATAAATGGACTAAAGCAACCTGCACACTTTATCTGGACTCTCTCTAGATATGAATCTATCTGGCTATATCATATACACCTCATCTTCAAGGTTGCCATTGAGAAATATCATTTTGACATCTATCTGCTAGTTCTCATAGTCATAGTGTGCTGCAATGGCCAAAAGAATTCTAATAGACTTAAATATAGCTACAAGTGAAAAGGTTTCGTCATAGTTAACTCCTTATCTTAGATGATATCCTTTAGCTACTAGCCTTGTCTTATAGGACTCCACATTTTCATCTACTCCGATCTTCTTTTTGAAGATCCACTTGTAGCCGATGGGAACGATACCCTTAGGTGCATCCACAATGTTCTAAACCTTATTAGAGTACATGGAATCTATCTCAGAATTTATAGCTTCTTGTTACTTCCCGGAGTCTATACTTATAATAGCCTCCTCGTAAGTATGAGGATCAATATTCTAAGAGTCCTCTCTACTGATATGTCCCACATATCTTTCAGGAGGAGGAGATACTCTGCTAGACCTACGTAAAGTTTGAATTTGTGTGTTAGGTACCTAAACAGACTCAGGCTCTGAAATGGTACTTGAGCTAGGTTCTCCAATCTCGCTCAATTCTATCTCACTTCCACTGTTTCCACCAAGAATATGTTCCTTCACAAGGAACACAACTCTCTTGGAAACAAAGACCTTTCGATCCTCGAGATGATAGAAATAATAACCACATGTCCTCTTGGGGTATCCCACAAATGTGCATCATTCTGTCCTTGATTCCAACTTATCGGGGTTATCTTCTAACATAGGCAGGATAGCCCCAAATCTTAACCATCTTAAAATTAGGCTTCTTTCCTTTTTATATCTCATATGGTGTAGACACTACCGATTTTAATGGAACTATATTCAGAAGGTAAGCTGCGATCTCTAGGGCATACCCCTAAAATGAGATGGGTAGTTCAGCGAAACTCATCATGGACCGCACCATGTCTAACAGCATGTGATTCCTCCTTTTTGATACACCATTGAGCTGAGGTGTATAAGGAGGTGTCCACCGGGATAGAATCTCATTATCCTTGAGGAAATAGGTGAATTCCGTATATAAGTACTCTCCTCCTCGATCTGATCGAAGAGTCTTAATGCTCTTTCTAATTTGGTTCTCCACCCCATTCTTATATTCCCTGAATTTCTCAAAGGCCTCCGATTTGTACTTCATCAAGTACACGTGTCCATACCTAGATAAATCATCAATGAATATAATGAAGTATGAGTAACTACCTATAGCCCAAGTCAACATAAGACCACATACATCACTATGTATGAGTTCCAATAACTCGTTGACTCTCTCTCTAATTCCACTAAAAGGAGAGTTGGTCATCTTTCCATGAAGGCAAGGTTCACATGTTGTATATAACTCATACTTAAATGGATCTAAGTATCTATCTTTCAGCAACATTTGAATTATTCACTCGTGTATATGACCTATCCTACAATGTCATAGGTATACATTATTCACCTCATCTCTTTTCCTCTTAGACATATTTATATTCATGATATGTGAATAAGTGTCTAACACATATAAGCCATTTATCAATATCCCTCTAGTGATGATCTCATCATCCATAATTATTGAACAACTATTGTTCTCAAAAACTAATTTATATCCACTAATTGTCAAACAAGATATGACAATAATATCTTTTGATAATAGAGGGAACAAAATAGTATGCATCCAATGTAATAATAGCTCCACCAAGCAGATGTAGGGTGACCTCCCCAACAGCAATTATAGCAACTCTTGCTCTATTGCCCATCTTGAGGTCCATCTCACCTTTAGCCAATCTCCTAGGTCTTGCTAGAAAATGCAATGAATTGTAGATATGATAAACACTCTTAGTATCCAATACCCATGTGTTATCATAAAAATCTGATAAGTGGAGACTAATCATGAATATACCTAAAGCTTCTCCAAGCTTCTGTTTCACCTTATCTGCAAGGTAATCCTTACAGTTCCTATTTCAATGCCCATATTGGCCATAGTGGAAGCACTATCCTTTGTCCTTTTTCGAGTATTTCTTAGCAACCTTTGCCTTAACTGGTCTTTCTTTGCCCTTGCCCTTCTTAAGGGTCTTACTAGCCTTCTTTTTCCTATTGGTCTCACCAATATAGAGAACTGACTTATCTTTCTTGATGGTACTCTCATATTCCCTCAACATATTGAGGAGCTCAGGTAGAGTCACCTCAAACTTGATCATATTAAAGTTAATAATGAACTGTGAAAATGATTTTGGTAGGGGTTGAAGTATAAGATCGACATAAAGGTTATCCTTCAGGACTATCTTTATACTTCACGAAGCAACCAATCTCATCCTCGCTTGTCATTTCCTTTGGTGTGGGCATAATCATATTAAGGATATATACAATTTTCTCTTTCGTGAGAACAATTCTCAAATTACGGAGCATTTGGACCAATGAGGTGGTTGGCATCAAGTATGCTACCTAGGGGTCTTACAAGCGACAAACAAGATATAATGTAAATAAATAACATGCAGACTTTGTAGAAAATACTAATTAAGATATAGACTTCTATTTTAATGTACTTCTATTATTTTCCTAGCGAATCACGTAACACCCTCGACACGTGAGACAAAAGTCTCCGGCAGACTCCTAGTGGGGATCGAGATCCAATCAGCATCTTAGTACAATCTCGAGAGACTCGACTAATTATACTAAGCCCAAAAGGTAGGCAACTCTTACCAATCACAACTCCTTATAATTCCTATCATGTTCGGCCTCCAAATCATCATGGCCTCGAGGGACTCAACCAACCATAATGTTCAATTAAGTCATCACCATCATTACAAGATGAGTCTGATTCGATGATATGCCCTCGAGGGACTCGACCAAGTATACCATGTCCTTAGGTCACCGATGACATCTCTGTGTCATAGGCAAGATCTCGATCACGCAGATAGATGAGCCTCGAGGGACTCGACTAACTCAACCTATGTCGTGATTCAATTTCTTCCTATAACGATGGAATGCCACAAGGGTCAATCTTATTTCCTCATCCTTACCGACTTAATATTATCGTAGGAGGGGTTTTTGTTTCATATCAATCTCCTAATATATATTTAATATATATTTACATCATATACAAATATATATATATATATATACACATATATCTATTAGGTGTATAACACATCACATATGCAAGCCTCATCGGATGATCAAGAGCCGTCACCTAATATGATTAAGCCCGAGCCAATGGACCTAATAACTCACAATAGGATTTATGTGTATATTGGCGCATCTCCATGCCCTATAATTGTTGATCTCATCATCACCGGTTCTATCGGGTCGTCGCATGACCCTGCATCGTAATCTCCCGCCACGGCATTGTGGGTCTCGCTGTCACCTCCATGCTCCCGTAGTGCCTCTCAATGTAATTACAAATAATCACAAGCACGCAGGCCTGACAATAAATAAGAAAAATAGAGGCTCACAGGCCCAAATAATAATAATAATAATAATAATAATAATAATAATAATAATAATAATTACACATATCACAACACAAGGCTCATGATCATCTATCCACATCATACATCATATGTACATCACATCATATGTAGGTTTACTAGATATATACATAATAATAAATTAAATTATTTTATTAATTATTTTTCTAAAAATCATGACATGCTCAAAATTTCTAGAATTATTAAAGGCATTTTCATAATTCTGGATGAGAGAACTGTCCTCAAAATTTGTAGAATAATTAAGGATATTTTAAGAATTTTATGCATAGGATAAACCTCAAAATTTCTCAAATTCTAAGAGGCAAGATCATCCTTTTGTCAAAAGGATGCCCTAGCCCATCCATCACCCTCACTGCGTCGCTGTCGTTGCCCCTGCGTAAGCGCCCTAGCCCATCCATAACCAATCTTTCGCACGAAAACCTGGCTCTGATACTACTATTGAGAAACCTCAACGGGTGCATCACATGTGCAGAAGAAATCAAAACAAAAAACCAGTTTCCCATGCAGATCAAATCATCATGTAAAAGATTGGGGTGGCAAGAAAAATATAAAAATAAAAAAACTACAATATATGTGAGATTGATTTTACTAGGGAGATCGTATATCCCTATATTTACAAATATGGATGGAGAGGATGAAGGAGGTCAAGCGTCCTCCTCTCTAGCGGTATCCACATGATTGATCTCTACAACAAAACTCCTCCAATCTGATCTCGCAACTCTTGCGCAGAAGAAGGGAGGAGAATAGAAGGGGGAGGCCAAAGCTGTAACCTATCAACCATGAGTCTCTCTTCCTATTTATAGAGAGCCACCAAAACCCTAGGGCTCCTACCTTAGTGGGTATTGGATCTCTATCCAATTATCCTCTAACCTTGCATTATTAAATCTCTATCCAATAATCTCCGTAGGCTTCTAATTGGGCCTCAATCAAGGAGCTTATCAGCATAGGGTCTCATCTAATGAGAATAGGGGCTAATTAGATCTTCACTCAATCCTCTATTCGCTAAAGTATTGACCATATGTATGTGACTCTCTAGGCCCAATACCGAGCTGGCTGTGAGTTGCTCCCATTAGAACTCCTTCTGATGTAGTGAATTATTATCTTCATAATAATTCACTTGACTCATCGACTATGGATGTACTAGGCCACTATGCCATAGTCCCCAAATGGTATAAGGGGGATCAAATTCATCGGATATGTTTGTCCATAGTTACCATATATCTATAATCCCTAATCTAACTAATATTTTAGAGACCATATATTGGACATGGTACTATCAGGTCACATACGGAATCAGTTTGTCTTGCTCTAATCGGATTCTATCGGAGAACTCTTTCTCTCTCAATCCGAATGACCCTGGCCAGGGATTTGTCTAAGCAAGCACATATGGGATATTCCTCTCATGATACCGAAAGTAGATGATCCTCTATTAACACTCAATTGCCTTTGTAAGGTTGGCTACTAATCCCGATAACCAGTTGTACCAGATCTTGAGCTTTCTAAACCTGTAAGTCTGACATTAAAGAAATGTGTACTCATATCCTTAATATATCCTTAGTGTTTCCACATAAGTGGCTATGCGACTAACCGCCTCCATCATATGGACGGGTATATAGTACACTAGTCTGTCCAATTATCTCAATGTCCCTCTCGAGTAACTTATAACCAAGATTATTCAGGATTTGTGTTTAAAGGTGAATCAATCTCATTACAATTTGACTCTCATTGCATAGAACCAAAGACATCACAATATATATGCAACAGATAATATAATGTTAGAATATATCAATATTAATTATAAGTAAAAAAATCGCACAGCATGTCACATATGTCATCACTCATGTAATTGACTTGCAGGGCACTTGTAACCAGTAGGAACTTGCCGGGAGATTGCTAGAAGCTTACTGAAGTTATCGAGGACTTGTTGGGAGTTCACCGGAAGCTCGTCAAATGTATCAGAGGCTTGCCGAGAGTTAGCTGGAAGCTCACCGAAGGTATTGAGGGCTTACTGTAGTTCACCGGGAGCTGGCCGAAAGTGATCGGGAGCTTATCAGAATGCATCGGGGGTTTGCTAAAACTTGACCGAGACTTGTCGGGAGTTCACTAGAGGTTACCGGGAAGATTAGTTTTGAATGTCACTTAACATGTTAGTCAAATTGATTATATTTGTATGCCTTAGTATGTTGTAGTAAGCATCAGTTTGTTTTAGAGTCCAAATTAAGTTAGATTTTAAAGGAATCCAAAGTTACTCAATGTGAGGAAACCGGGTCCACTTTTGGTTGGATTTGAGCTCATGTAAAGCTCATTTCATTGACCTGAGAAGGGGTCAACAGGGGTACGAGTTGGGTACATAAAAGTATTGAAAAAGTAGCTTTTATGGGATTCCTGATGGTAGTACCGCCCAAGCGACGGTAATATGACCCAGGCAGTGTTAGTACCATTGCCGCCTTATTTTCAGGGTGCTTTTGGCGGTAGTATTGCCCATACACAGAATTTATGAAAAGGTTTAAATTTTAGCTCTATTTTTTAAGCCAATTGAGGTCTAAAAATATCCTAAGTTTTCTTGCTTGGAGTAGCAAGGGTGGCGACAAAAAGGAATAAAATTCTTTTGAAAAGTGTTGTAAAATTTGAGATCTTCCCTTAGTGTTTTAAAGTATAAAAGTGAGTCTAAGGAAAGTGAGAAACTCTTGTAAGAAGGTTCCTCTCCTGAACCTATGAAAAGGAGAGAGAGAAGTGTAAGGGTTTGGTCTTCACCCATAGAAGAAGATCGTTTAGTGGACTCTAGTGGGCCTCCACAAAGGAGGACTCCAAAAAGTGGATGTAGGTCAAGTTTTGGCTGGAGCACTATAAAATCTATAAGCACCTCTACTCTTGCCCTTTTTATTACATTTAATTGTTCTTAATTAGTTTGAAGAAAAGCACAAGCATCATCTTTTGAATTTATTTTAAATCACTCAATTATTTACTTTCAACAAAGTCAAAGAAATACTTCTGATTTATTCTTTACTTCAAGCAAGTTCTTCAAATTGAGTATTTTTTCACTTGCACTAATTCACCACACACCCCATCCCCTCTTTTTCTCCTCCTCCTCCTAATTCCAACTTGATCCTAACAAGATCTCTGAAGTGGATCGACCTCCTTAGAACTTTATAGGGTTCCTCCCTCCTTGGATTCGGGTACAAGAGCTGAAAAAAAGATTGATCTATTCATGATAAAAAAGTTGTTGCAACATGTGTTTATATAGGGTCTCAAAACCCTAATCCTAATAAGACTCCTACTTCAACTAAACCAAGACTCCAACTCCTAATCTAACTCATACTTAATCTTAGAGAGATTCCTAACTAAATGGAACTCCCCCTCTCTAACCCTAGCGGGCCTCTTCTCAACCCTAGTCGACTTCCCCTCATCAAGGTGGGTGACCAATTGGGTTGATTACAAGCTTGACTTGGTTGACCTGACTCGAATCCAACTCTAACTCCTAACCAAACTCAAGTTCTGTTGAATCCTAGCCCTACTAGGATTTAGGCTGATTTATTACAATGAACTTACATCTCCTCCTAGCTAACCTAATGTTAGATCTAGGCCGACCAACAATGCCCAATCTAAGGACTCAACTCAGTCAACTCGGACCCGACTCAGTTGGGATCCTAATATTTATCCAATGAATCATGATCTTTCACTTAACTTCTCAATGTTTATGAATTGAGATTTATGACTCTTGCATTCTATTTTGAAAAGGAGAAGAAATAACTCATTTTTGTGTCGATGATAAAATAAGAGAAATAATTATTTATGCCTAGCTTATATGTTGAATGAGGAGACTTATAACTTTTCATTAGTAGTGACTCATGTCTAACTTTTATTAATTAATATTATTTTTAAAATTTAAAGCTTGATTGAATATTTGAGCTTATAATGATAATATCAAGATTGAATTTATCTCAACTAGTCAGTAACATTAAAAAAGTTTTATTTTGAATTCAAATTCATTAATTTTTTTATGACATATAGATAAGGAAAGTTTTGTTAATACCCCATTATAAATTGACCTCTCATAACTTGAATTTATCCTTGATATAAATATTATTCATTTGATATCAAAGTAGTTTTACAATTAAAATTTTAATTTAAAGAGAGAGAAGTAGCACCATGATACCATGATATATTTTCTCTTCTTTTTAATAGCCTACACATTTTTGTTAGGATCAATTAGCACTAAGAGGGGGGGGGGGGGGATGGGATTAGTGCAAGTATAAAATCACGTTCTAATGAAAACTTTGTTCAAAATAAAACCGATATCAAAAGCGTTTAGTGAGTAATAAGCTTATTAAACGAAGCTAAGTTATAATCATGCTAAAGAAAAACTTCGTATAAGAACATGCATAATCAAAACCTTTGCTTTCATAAAGTGAAGAAGGAACAACTGAAGCTTCTCTTGAAAAATTGATAAAAAGTCTATTTGAAAAGGTTGAGAGATTGAAACTTTGTATCTAACTATCAACTGTTTAAGAGCAATCAAAAGTAAAATGAAAGCAATTAAAAGATACTCATAATTATAGTAGTTCGGCCTCAACCTAGCCTATGTCCACTCTCGAGTCCTCTTCCTTGAGGCACATCGGCGTCCACTATCAACCTTCTTTTTAAGATCAAACCCTTATAACTTTCTCTCTCCTTTTACTAGGCTTAAGTGACGAACCTTACAACCTTACAAGGGAGATATACAAGTATTACAAGACTTTCTTCTCTCCCTTACCCCTTTTCTTTTTCATACAAATCTTGCACATAACTTTTTACAGAATTTTTAACCTAAAAATTATTATTTTAAATGCAAAAAAACTTAGGGTATTTATAGGCCCCAATTAGATTTAGAAGAATAGAGCTAAAATTCAAATGCACTCGGAAACACCAGGTATGGGTGGTACAATCGCCCAGTGCTACCGGTACAATCATTAAAAGCTACCCCGAAAATAGGTACGGGCGGTTCAACCATCAGCTTGGGCGGTCCAACCGCCCAGCTTGTCACAGGCTTAGCTGAATTTGCCTAAGCCGTGCGGCACCCATGCGTGTCCATCCGCAAAAGTCAGCCTTCCCCGAGATCTCCTAGAGTCCCTTAGACTTACAAAAGAGAATACGAGCCAGAAGAAGCAATTCCAATGGGATCCACAAGCAACTGCTCAAGTAAACCCTTTATAAAGCAAAGTAAAAATTACACCCATGGGCATTACAAACTCAGAGAGGTTGCACATAAAGGATAATGGTCTATTACAGATCGAAGTCCCCACAAATGCTTACAGGACACACTTGTATTGACAAGCTAAAATTAACCATAAAGCAAACCAAACTAGGACTGCTTGGCCTATTGCAAGCTTGCTTCTTATGGTACAAGGTATATACACAAACCAAAGGATGGACAAACATGAGCATTTCATCGAACACCTTGTTTACATTGTTGTTCGTGACATTCTCCCCCACTTATTCCTTCGATGTCCTCGTCAAAGCCACTATAGACGCTGCATCTCCTTGCATTTTACTGAATCTTTAATCTTCTGCTTTGGCTGCAACATGCCCCTTTGGCTCCTAGTCACTCTCTATCAATGTTGTTGAGTAGTCGAACTCTGATCTGTCATGTTGCTTCAACTCACCAATGATTGGGGTTAGCTGAGTTGTGCTAATCCTTATTAGTTCACACAGATCCTTCTGATGAAGAAAGGGACCTGCCTTATTATGTGCTAGTTTTGCAGTATACTCATGTTGCTTGAACTGGGTGGATGCTTGTTGGAACTTTGATAAGCATCACCTCGCAGACTTTAAGGTTTTTGAGGTCCTTCCTCCACAATATTTACCATTGATCATTTTTCCATGTTTAGTTGTCACTTCTAAGTAGGTTCGTATCACTCCCACTTTCGATTGGCATTCAATTGGAAAATGAAGCGGACAATCTACTCTCAGTAGTACTGATCATCGATGGTGAGGATTTAACAACTATTGTCTTCCATAAGCTTTCTTTGAAGGTCGCTAAACTTATGTAAAGCTCTTCTGCTGGATATGTAAGAGAACTAGGATACTCGATTTCACACATTCTTTTAGTAGTTGAGAAGGCAAGGTTACTTAGCTTCGCTCACTCCTCGAGTTAAGAGAATTGGGGTACTCAGTTTCGCCCATTCTCTTGAGTTAAGAAGGCAAAGGTTACTCGATTTCGCCTACCTCCTCAAGTTTGTATTTTATATATTGAGCTGGTTACTAACATTCGCCCACTCTTTGCTCACACTTCTGAAGCACTTGAAGTGTTTACACTCCTTATGTTGAGTTAGATATTGTGATTCACCTTCTCATTGCCATTGAACTTCTAGAATTTAAGAAGTTTCGCTCAAAATGAGCAAAAAGTTTACTCCAACTTGGAGTCCCCCCAACTTAGAGTCAGTCTTTGGTAGTTCTGGTCATCTCTGGGCTTGTACCATCTTCTTCATCACCTTTGCTTCCTACTCCTCTGAGTAAAAAAGGTACAGTATCACGTGCTACCTACTTCGTTCCTTAGTCAAGCACTTTTGCATTAACTCGATGTCCCTCGCTTTCGGCTATCTTGATGAGAAGCCCATCGACACTGGCCTTATAAAGTTCTTTGGCCTCTACCCTTTCGCCTTGTCTTGGTACTTGGAGTTTACATTTGCATTCTCTGCCTCCTCGGCCCCTTTTATGACCAATCTCTCCCTCCATGAGAGCAAGGGATTGATGACTCGATGGAAGTCCCACCTCTACGTACCATGGTGCTGTCAAGCCCATGGCCCTACTGTTCGTTGCCTTGCATCAATATCCCTTCTTTCTAACCGATGCTTTACTTCTTGGGTAGCTGAGCCCCACTAGACTCGTCATCGCTTCCTCACCCCTTACGACCACCTGCTTCAATACCACTGTGTCCTCCTAGTAGTTCTCTTTGGTCGATGGAAAGACAAACTGTAACTCTCATGCATGGTGTCCGCCATCTTGTTGTAGGGCTCACGCCGATTCTGTTCTCTTTAGCTTCCTTGGTAGCAATGTTTGCTTACTTGACTTTGTCCTCTGACTTGTCAGGCTCCCTTAAGTGAATATGAGCACTGAAGTAGTCCAACTCTCCAGCTGCTCTGATCATACCTATGTACAATCAAGTCCCCTCCACGGTACTCATTGGTACTTGGAATCTAACTTCTCACTTGATAATACACAGTCCCCATATGCTGATGGCCAAGGCATTCATCTGATGTAAGCTTCGATGCATACACATGGAAGACCCACCTCTGCGGTACCATGACATTCACCCCTTGAATCCACAGCCTTTCTTGTCGTTGTATTATTCACCGAAGTGTAGCTCCCAGTAGCTCCTGATCATTCACATGATCACATCCCTCTCTATAGGACTCACCGGTACTTACACTTGGACTTCTTCCTCGGTGGTATATAACCCTCATATGCTGATGACTAAGGCTTTCATCTAATATAAGCTCCGATGCACACACAAAGATCCGCCTCTGTAGTACCACGATATTCACTCCTTGAATCCATAGCCCTTCTTCTTATTATGTCACACACCAAAGTGGAGCTCCCAGTTTACCCTTGATTATACCTCCATATGATCCTGTCCCTCATGGAATAGGATAGAATGTGTTGCATTCCCATGACTATTCCATCACGATCCGCTATACCATGTCGCATCCTAGTGACATCTCTATTGCATACAGATTCTTGTGTGATAAACTTAGACTACGACTTCTCTATGTGTGGCCTCTGCTAACCCATCGTAGGGCCTTCGCCATCTCTGATTTTTTTTTTGTTCGCTCCCTTGGTTATTCACCTTCATCCACCCACTCTTGGGTCACACCTGGATGAAGCATAGCTCTAGGACAGTCCGTCGCCTAGTATCTCCTGAAGTCCCCCTAACTTCACTAGAATTGGTGCACCATTGTTTAGATCCTAGGCCTCTATCCCATTACTTCATTTGAGATTATGTGATGACTCTTCATCGCATGCTCGGTCCATTGAGATTTGTGGAGATATTACCTGGAGAACTAGGACTTATCCCTCTCGGATATTTGTCCCGTAACTTTCCTCTTTGCATTCTTCTCACTGTAAGTTTTGGAGACCACCATCCCCTTTAGACTACTCCGCCTTGCTGAACAACTTGTGTCTTATTCTGCTCCCGCAAATGCACTTGCTAGATTGCGACCCTTTGCCAATATAGTCCCCACTTCACCATTTAAGGTTTAGCGATATGTCATACTCATTGTACATTTCAGTCGCCTACAGTTGTATCCTTTCTATGTCGAAGAAAAAGTTCTAATACTCCATGACATCGAGTTCCGATCACGCCTTGGGATGGCCACGAACACTCCGTCGTCCGTGTACAAGCCCTTGCATGAGTACCGAATCCTTCGAGTTAGTAATTCCCCTCACCTCTGTGAGCTTTATATAACTCTTTTGGTTGTTACGCAACACTTCCCACTTTTTACGGTCTCATCTCTAACCAAGCACCCCGCTTGCCTTGAGCAACATCAAGTTTGGTTGCCAACATCGAGTCGTAGCTCGAACTCAGCTATCCTAATATTTATGTACTATGCATTCTTCTTCGCTTGCTTGTCCTCGTGGTGCCTCTCACGCAAAGGGTTGGTCATTCCTCTAAATGCCAAGCCTAGATGCCTGCTCCTCTAAGCGACTCTTTTCCCTACATCTCAATATCCATTTCCTCTAAACGGTTACGCATGCTGGCTGTCCTCCACACAACCTAGCTAGGTCCCCCATGTTTGCATGGCGAGTGTTTATATGTGTGCTTGTCCTACTCTGATACCATATTGTCATGGGCTTAGCTGAATTTGCCTAAGTCGTGCGGTACCCATGCATGTCCATCCGCAAAGGTCAGCCTTCCCCGAGATCTCCTAGAGTCCCTTAGACTTACAAAAGAGAACACGGTCCAGAAGAAGCAATTCCAATGGGATCCACAAGCAACTGCTTAAGCAAACATTGTATAAAGCCAGATACAAATTACATCTATGGACATTATAAACTCAGAGAGGTTACACACAAAGGATAATGGTCCATTACAGACCGAAGTCTCCACAAGTACTTGCAAGATACACTCATATTTACAAGCCAAAATTAACCATAAAGCAAACCAAACTAGGGCTGCTAAGCCTATTGCAAGCCCGCTTCTTGCTATACAAAGTATGTACACAAACCAAAGGACACAAACAAACATGAGCATTTCATCAAACACCTTATTTATATTATTGTCTATAACAAGCTGCCCAAAAACCTGGTTGGTACAATCACTACCTGTTGCTCAGATTCCTAGGCGACAATGTACAACCACCGCTCACCGATAGTACAATTGTCGGAAAAGTGATTCCCTTTGCTATTCTAATTCTGACTTGTACCATTTGTGATCGCTTCTCAAGTCAACTAATTGAGCTCGACCTAAGCTCAATCCACTCTCCAAAGTGGACCCAGTTGCCTTACTTGAGTTAATTTGGATCCCTTCCAAATCTAACTCAAACAGTACTCTACCTTAACAATACTAACTGTGACTTAATTAATTACAATCAACATGGCCAACAAATCCACTTCAAGACCTTTCCAACTTCCGACAAGCTTTTCGGTTACCCCAAGCAAGATTTTCGGCTACCCCCGATAACCTTCTGGCGAGTCTCGGTTTTCTTCCGGTGAATTTCCTTGTGCCATCTTAGCAAGCTCCTGATACCATCGACAAGCTCCCGACGTATTCTAGGCAAGTTCTCAACCACATCGTCCTCACTCCAGCCCGATGCTTGGACTTACTTTAGTCAAACCTCTTATTGTAATTATTTCTCTATAATAGTTAATCTTGCATTAATCAACTCTAATAACCTTGTTAGATTAATAACCTATCAATTAATTTTATAATCAAAATCTAAGATTTAATTTTTTTTCTTTTTATTAATGACAAAGGAAGAGAAGTAGTGGTAACTTTTTGATGATGTTGCCACTATGTGGCACTCATATCTATGTTGTATTTGATGAGATGTGTAACTATTTTGACGTTCTAATTATACATATAATGTGATTAATTAACTAACATTATGCATATGATTTTTGCGATGATTACTATTAAAAATCACTATAATTTCAGATTAAAGTTATTTTGACTTAAATTCAAAGAGTAGCATTAAAAGGTTATCATTTTTTGAATTCGAGCTAATTATAAAAATGACATATAGACAAGGGGAGTTTAGTTAAAACTCTATCATCGATTGGTTGTCGTAATCAATTGGTTATCATCATAAAAAAGGGAGAGATTATTGAATCCCAAATTTTGATTAAGAAATCAATTAATGAATTTTTATACTAATATGCTTTTAAGATAAGTGATGTAGGAAAAACTTTGATTATGGATTTGAACTATCGGAGGATAAATTATCGAGGCAAGAAAATCAAGCGTTGGGCCTGAGTCGTATCATGTTAGAGATTGAACATTGTGACAGAGGATATGTCAACATGCTGAAGGATAGACTTCGTACCATAAGTTCGAGCATCGGACTAGAAGGAGCGAGTATTGCACCAAGAGATCGAATGTTATGGCATGTCAACATGCCAATAGATCGGGCGATAAGCCGAAGGAAAGGATGATGCATCGAACATTCGGACAAAGTTCTAGATGAACATATGACATGTTGGAATGCCGGATAAAATGTTGAAGGCTTTGTGATTGTAATTAGAATGGTTAAGTCTTGATCATAGTCATTTTAAGTCAAATTGTGTTAGTATTGGTCCAAAACCATGCCAACTTGATTAAGAGCCCATTAGGCTAAATTAAGCCTATTAGAAGGCTAATTTAGTGACCTGAAGTAGGCATAGGCAGTGGTACCACCATACCCAGGCGATGGTATCGCCCAAATAGTCAGAAAGTATTATTTTATGTTTTTTCGGGACTTCCAATGGTAGTAATGACTGTGGCTGATGGTGGTACAACACAGGCGCTGATGGCACTGCCTAAGCTGATGGTGATACCACTAGAGCCTAGACTCCCATGCTTTGTTCGATGGTAGTACTGCCTGACACTAGCGGCGATACTGCTAGTACCTCGAAAACTTAGGGATCTATATTTTTAGCTCCATTTATGTAACCTTTGGAGGTCTATAAATACCCCACTCATGCTTGCTTAATGCAAGGGTGAACAAGAGAAAATTCTTGAGGTTAAAAGTGTTATAAACTCTCATTGAACATTGGTTGAGTCTCTTTCTCCTTCTTGAGTTTAGAAGTGTTTTTATATTATAGGAGGGTTGAGGTTTCTTATAAAAGAGAGGTTTAAAGGTTATCTCTTAGGCTTGTTAAAAGGAGAAGAGGTGTAAAGGTTCTCTCTTGATCTTGTTAAAAGGAGAAGGGTTGTGACAAGGGTAGTTGATCTTCATCCACTGGAAAAAGGAACAGTAATGAAAGCTAGTGATCTCGAGGGAAGAGGAATCGCGAATGGACGTAGGTCAAGAAACTGCGCAACTATAAATCAAGTTTCTGTCTCTTGCCTTTGCTTTATCATTGCATATTGATTTACTTACTACCTTAGTTACACTTTTAGTTAAACGTACATTTGATACATATTTTAGTTAGACAGACCCGATATAATCTCAGTTATAGGTTACTCGAGAGTGACATCGAGATAAATGAATAAATCAGTGTAATATATACCCATCCATATGATAGAGGTGACTGGTCTCATTACCGCATGTGTGGGGACACTAAGGGTATATATAATACAGGTGCTGATTAGAGAATGAGTTTACTGTTTTATCTAATTTTTGAATACTAGATGGTTAATGATAACTGACGTCGGACAGCAATTTTGTAGTCCCAATTGTATGTTTGGTTCTTAGACTTGAGACACTAAGGATGCATTGTTTAAGTACTCCTTTCTTTGACATGAGACTTACAAGTATGGAAGTTCCAGATCTAGTACAACCGGTTATCGAGATTGAGAGCTAACCTTACGAAGGTACTTAAATATCAATAGAGGAACATCCACTCTCAGTATCACAAGAGGAATATCACATGTGTTGAAGCTCCGACAAATCCTTGGCCAAGGTCATTCAGATTGAGAGAGTTCCCTAGGAGAATTTAATTGGAGCAAGCCTCGAATGGATTTCATATGAGGCTTGACAATACGATGCCCGATATATGATATCTAAAATATTAGATGAATGAGGTGATAGAACCCCAGAAGGAGCTCTATAGATTTTGACCCTTGAGGGAATCAACCCTTAGAACGTTGTAGGGGTTCCTCCCTCCTAGATTCGGCACAAGGCTGAAATAAAATTAATAATTACTTGTTTCAAAAGGGGGGGTGGCTACATCTTTAAATATAGATGAAAATCCTAGCCTAAGGGAGTGCTTGCTTAAGTATAATTATCCCTTTGCCCCTCATACAGCCAATCTACTTTAATAGGAATAAGAGGCAGCTAAGTGGCTCTATAGCCGACCTAAGTAGGGGGAAACCCTAGCCGACCAACCCAATAAGGAGTGTGGCGGCTACTAAGCCCTAAGGACTAATCTAAACCCTAGCCATACTCCTTTATAAGATAGGAGTGACTTTATTACAATCTGATAGGGTTTTTATTAACTAGTAATAAGATGATTAGGACTCAACCCTGTTGGAATCCTATCAAGTCTGCCCTTTTTAGATCAGCCTTGTCCTTAAGGGTAAGAATCCATGAACTCTAGAAACTTAATCTTCAACTCCTCGTGTGACTCCCATTTTGCATCTTCGGAGGGTAAGTTAGTCCACTTCACAAGTACTTCGGTTAAAGGGTGTTGTCGGCATATCAAAATCCTCCAATCAAGTAAAGCTTCACGTTGGGCTTTGATTTCGCTCGATAGTTGAGTCTGGGCCTTCTCATGTTCTTTGAACTTTAGCTTTAGTAAGGAGATGTGGAAGATTGGATGTATCTTAGTGTCATCTGGAAGCTTTAATTTGTATGCCACAGCCCCAACTCGCTCTAAGATCTAGTATGCTCCATAAAATCGTGGAGATAGCTTCATTGATGCTCTTGCGCTGATTGATAGTTGCTTGTATGGTTGGAGTCAAAGGTAGACCCAATCTCCCACTGTGAATTCTCGCTCACTCCATGGTAGTTTAAGGTGTCCTGCAAGCTATTCAGGCATGTGTGACACTCTGTGTGATCTTTTTACTTATGATTAATATTGGCATATTCTCACATTATCTGTTACATATATTGTGATGTCCTTGGTTCTATACAATGGGAATCGAATCGTTATGAGATCACAATAATGAGATCGATTCACCTTTAAACATAGATCCTAAATAATCTCGGTCATAGATTACTCAAGAGAGACATTGAGATAATTAGACAGATCAGTATACTATATACCTGTCCATATGATGGAGGCGACTAGTCTCATAGCCACTTATGTGGAGACACTAAGGATATAGTACAAGTGCTTATTGGAGAATGAGTTTACTGATTGATCCGCTTATGAAATGCTGTATGGTTAATGATACTTAACGTCAGACAGTGATTCCATAGTCTCAGTTGTGTATTTGGTCCTTAGACTTGAGACACCAAGGATGCCTTATATGAGTACTCTTTTCTTTGATGCCAAACTTACAAGTTTGGAAAGCTCCAGATCTGGTATAGCTGGTTATCGGGATTTGTAGCCACCCTTACGAAGGTAATTTAGTGTCAATAGAGGATCATCCACTCTTGGTATCACAAGAGGAATATCTTATATGTGCTTACTTAGACAAATCCTTGGCTAGGGTCATTCAGATTAAGAGAGAAGAAGTTCTCTGGTAGAATCCAATTAGAACAAGACAAACTAATTCTATATATGATCTAACAGTGCCATGTCCAATATATGGTCTCTGGGATATTATTTGAATGAGGGATTATAGATACATGGTAACTATAGACAAATAGGTCCGACGGATTTAATCCTCCTGTACCATCTAGGGACTATGGCGTAGTGGCCTAGTATGTCCATAGTCGATGAGTCGAGTGAATTATTATGAAGATAATAATTCACTATATCAGAAGGAGTTCTGATGGGAGTGACTCACGACCAGCTCGGTATTAGGCCTAGAGGGTTACACACATATGGTGGATGCTTCAGCTAATAGAGAATTAGATGGAGATCCAATTAGCCCCTATTCTCTTTAGATGAGACCCTAAGCTGATGGGCTCTTTGATTAAGGTCCAGTTAAAGGCCTAAGGAGATTATTGGATAAAGATCCAATAATGTAAGGTTAGTGGGTATTGGATGGAGATCCAATACCCACTATGGCAGGAGCCCTAGGGTTTTTGCTAGCTCTCTATAAATAAGAGGGGAGACTCATGGTTGATAGGCTGCAGCTTTAGCCACCACCTCCTATTCTCCTCCCTCCCTCTGTGCAAGAGTTGCAAGATCAGATTGAAAAAGTTTCACTGTAGAGATCCATCGTATAGATACCGCTACAGAGGAGAACGCTTGACCTCCTTCATCTTCTCTATCTAGATCTGAAAAACAGGGATATACAATCTCCTTAGGTAAAATCAATCTCTCAAACATCATCATTTTTCAATTTTTATGATTTTTTTTGTGACCTTAATCTTTTGCAAGACGATTTGATCTGCGTGGGAAATCGATTTTTGTTTTTGATTTTCGCTGCGCATGTGATGCACCCACTAAGGTTTCCCAATACTCCAGTGATTGTTTGCTTATTACTTCATGTGAGCTTAAGCGACATTCGAGTTGTCTTTCAGTAGTTGCAGCAGTTTTCCCTGTTAATCAAATTTTGGTTGACCTGATCTACTTTGGCTGAACCAAGCACATATCTGGGTATTACATGGGTTGGTCGACCATACAATGTCTCATAAGGGGTACATTTAGTTGATGAATGAAATATCGTATTGTACCACCGTTCAGCCCAAGGAAGCCACCTTGTTCACTCTTTGGGTCGGTCACTGGTGAAGCACCATAGGTATGTCTCGAGGCATCTGTTCACCACTTTTGTTTGGCTATCTGTCTAGGGATGATAGGCTGTGCTCATCTTCAACTGGGTGCCCTGTAGATGAAAGAGCTATGTCCAAAATTTACTTGTAAATACCCTATCACGATCGCTCATAATCGACCTTGGCATCCCATGCAATTTTACTATATATTCCAGAAAAAGTTGAACAATATTAGCAATAGTATAGAGATGTTTCATAGCACAAAAGTGAGCATACTTGGTTAGGCGATCTACCACCACAAAGATTATGCTTTTACTTTAGGATAGTGGTAGTCCCTCGATGAAATCCGTAGAAATGTCGGTCCATACTGAGTCTGGTATGGCTAGTGGCTGTAGTTTCCCCGGTCTTGCCATTGTTTCACCTTTCTACTATTAACATACATCACATTTGGATATATAATCATAAATTAATTTTTTCATGCCCTTCCAAAAGAAGATTTGCTTCACCCTTTTATAAGTCCTCAGAAATCCAGAGTGCCCTACTGAGGGTGAAGAATGCATCTCGTGTAAAATAATTTGAATACAAGGGGAAGAAGGAACAATAACAATTCAATTTTTGTAGCGCAAGTCCTTTTAATCCCACGAGTAGTGATCATGGACCCCGGGTCTTTCTCCAACTTTTCTATGATGGCTCGGGCTTCTAGATCATTCTTCCATTCCTCCCTAGTATTATCGAGGAAGTCGGTGGAGGGAAGGGAGATGACTGAAATTTCGGCTTGTCCCAATGAGATAGGGCATCTACAACAACATTCTCTTTTCCTTTTAGGTAAGTAATTTCATAATTAAAGCCAATGAGTTTAGTTACCCATTGTTGCTCCCCCAGGGAGGATATTTTTTTCTCCAAGAAATATTTAAGGCTTTAGTGGTCGGTCTTAATCTGGAAGCGTCGGCCGATTAGGCAAGGTCTCTTCTTTGCAACTGCATGTACGATAGCAAGCATTTCTTTGTCATACATAGACATTTTAAGATGTAAGGGAGATAAAGCTTTGCTGGTGTAGGCAAGGGGTCAGCCATCTTGCATTAGAATAGCCCTAATTCCAACTCCGGACACGTCGGCCTCAATCGCGAAAGTTCGACTGAAATCGGGTAGCGTTAGGACTGGTGTTATCGTCATGGCGACCTTGAGTCTTTTAAAGGCTATGGAGGCTTGATCCAACTATGAAAAGGAGTCCTTCTTAAAATTGAGTCCTCCTTAGACTCACGGGCTACTTCCGGTAGTAGCCCGTGAGTCTAAGGAAGCCGCGTAGTGATTTTATATTTGTAGGTCCCGGCCATCCTTGCATTGCCTCAATCTTTGTCGAGCTACAACCACTCCATCCTCTAATATAATGTGCCCTAGATACTCCACTTTAGGCTATAAGAAGCTGTAATTTGACTATTTAACATAAAAAGTATATCAAGCGTAGGGCTATAAATGTCAAAGAATACCAATACGAATTTGCATAGAAACCTTCAGAAGATGTTATTCATCAAGCGTTGAAAGATAGAAGGAGCATTTGTAAGTCCAAAAGGAATTACCAAAAACTCGTAGTAGCCATTGTGCATGCGGAATGCAGTTTTTGGAATGTCCTCAGTGTATACCCAAATTTGATGGTATCCGGATCAGAGATCTAATTTAGTAAAGACTTGGGCTCCTTTTAATTCATCCAAAAGTTCATCTATAATTGGGATAGGATATTTGTCTTTGACGGTGATGGCGTTTAGAGCTTGGTAATTAACGCACATCCACCATGTACCATCTTTCTTGTGCACTAGTAACACCGATGAGGAGTAAAGGCTGCAACTCGATCGAATCACCCTAGTGTCAAGCATCTCTTTAATAATAAATATTCCTAAAAGTTATTTTTCAGATCAATCCATAATTTGGTTAGATAAACATTTAAACCTTAATTGGTATTCTTATGGTGTTAGTGGTTCGGTAGAATCGAAAATAGCACTCCGCGCGCAAGATCTACCCGATTGGGTCTCCTTCTTCCCATCTAGGGAAGTCAATCTTCATGCGTGGACTATTAAAATTAGAGGTGATGTGGCCATATTTTTTAGGATTATCTCATCAATCTGAAGTTTTTCCATGTCGTGATTTCTCGGGCTCGACAGTCAGCTAATGCTGAATTCGGTAAAAAGGGATCGCATCTTCTCTTCCATGCAGTTTTTTAAGGCTTCAAGCTTTACATCAATAGCCTCCTTTGATGCCATAGTATATGCCTCTAGATTTATAATATTGAGATTTTTTTAATATTAAGATATTTTTTTTGTTGTCAGGTTGGTGGCATGGGAATTTTGGAGAAGGCGGTAGCCGGTTGAAAGGCGAATCAGTTTGGATGAAAGTAGGCTACAATTTAGGGTAGATTTGGGGGGCTATTTTGGTTTAGTTTAGGGTAAAGTTTGGAAGGAGTTTTGATGAGGATGTTAGGGTTTTAAGATGAGGAAAAGAGAGTCTAAAATCTCACAAAAAATAGCACTCAAATCTGATAGAATTCAGTAAAAAAAAAGGTGCTGCAATGTGCTGTCCTGCTGGACCAGTTTTACGTCAGAGAAATGATGACCTCTCGATGTAAATTCGAAAGGAAAGTTCAAGGAAATTATACAAAAACCCTTGGTTCAGATGTTGTTAATACCAGTAAAAAGTTTGACAAAATTTTGGCAGCATAACAGTAGGGAAATAGGGCAAAAGACGAAAGGTAGATCCTTCATTGTAAAATTCGAGAATTGTGTGATGGTGAAAGATTGCATAAGAAAACTGGTTTCAGAAAGATTTTTTTCCAGAAATTAAATCCAGATGAAACTTAAGTTGATCTATAGAATTGTATAAAAATTTTGGCCAGAAAGGAGAAGAAATAAACTAGTTTCAAGAGGCAAGAACACGACTGAAAATTTATACAGCGTTCTACCGTTGTAACAATGATAATGTTTACGACAAACGAAATTTACAGTAGATAAAATTTAGAAAAATTCTTTAATGTATCAAGTAAGGAATCTTGCAATATTAAAGAGGCTTGGATGATAAAAAAAATACCATATTTCTAGATCTTACAGGGTGTCACGGGCTTAGCTGATTTTGCTTAAGTCGTGTGGCACCCATGCGTGTCCGTCCGCAAAGGTCAGCCCTCCCCGAGATCTTCTAAAGTCCCATAGACTTCCAAAAAGAGAAAACAGGCCAAAAGAAGTAATTCCCGCAGGATACATAAGCAACTGCTTAAAAAAATATTTTATAAAGCCAAAATACAAATTACACCCATTAATATTACAAACTCAAAGAGGTTGCACACAAAGGATAATGGTCCATTACAGACCGAAGTCCCCACAAGTGCTTATAAGACATACTTGTATTTACAAGCCAAACTTGGCCATAAAACAAATCAAACTAGGGCTGCTAAGCCTACTACAAGCCCGCTTCTTGTTGTACAAGATATGTACCTAAACCGAAGGACACAGACTAACACAAGCATTTCATCGAACACCTTGTTTACATTGTTGTCCGTTACATTCTCCCCCATTTATTCCTTCGACGTCGTCATCGAAGCCACTGTAGACGCTGCATCTCCTCGCATTCTGTTGAATCTTCAATCTTCTGCTTTGGCTGCAACACGCCCCTTTGGCTCCTAGCCGCTCTCCATCGCTATTGTTGAGTAGTCGAACTCTAATCCGCCATGCTGCTTCAACTCACCAATGACTAAATCTGGTTTAGGGTTGGCTGAGTTGTGCTGATCCTTGTTGGTTCTTACGGATCCCTCTGATGAAGGAAAAGACCTGCCTTATTATACGCCAGTATCACAGTATACTCATATTGCTTGAACATGGTAGATGCTTGTTGGAGCTTTAACGAGCATCGCCTCACAGACTTTGAAGTTTTTAAGGTCCTTTCTCCATAATGTTTGCCTATTGAACCTTCTTCCGCTGTTAGTTGTCACTTCCAGGTATGTTCGCAACACTCCCTCTTAGTCAATTGGGAAATAAAGTGGAAAAACTACTCTCAATAGTACTAATCACCAACGGTGAGGATTTGACAACCATTGTCTTCCATAAGCTTTCTTTGAAGGGTCCGAACTTGCGAGCTCCCTTGGATAAGTAAGAGAACTGGGATACTTGACTTCACCCATTCTCTTCGTAGTTGAGAAGGTAAGGTTACTTGGCTTCACTCACCTCCTCGAGTTAAGAGAATTGGGGTACTCAGTTTCGCCCATTCTCTCGAGTTGAGAAGGCAAAGGTTACTCGATTTCGCCTGCCTCCTCGAGTTTGTACTTCATGCATTGAGCTGGTTACTAACATTTGCCCGCTCTTTGCTCACACTTCTGAAGCACTTGAAGTGATTCGCCTTCCCACTTCCATTGAACTTCTGGAATACAAGAAGTTTTGCTCGAAAAGAGCAAAAAGTTTACCCCAACTTGGAGTCCCCCAACTTGGAGTAAGTCTTTGATAGATCTGGTCGCCTTTGGGATTGTACCATGTACTGCCTACTTCGTTCCTTGGTCGATACTCCTGCATCAACCCGAAGTCCCCTAATTTTGGCTATCTTGATGAGAAGCACATCGACATCGGTCTTATGAAGTTTCTTGGCCTCTGCTCTTCTACCTTGTCTTGGTACTTGGAGTTTGTCTCTGCATTCTCCACCTCCTTGGCCCCTTTTACGACCAATGCTCTCCCTCCATGAGAGCAAGGGATCGATGACTTCACGAAAGTCCCACATCTGCGATACCATGGCGCTGCCAAGTCCATTGCACTACTATCTGTTATCTTGCATCTTCATCCCTTCCTTCGCGATCGGTAGATCTGTCTCTGCGGCACTGTGGAGCTCCTCCAAGTCTACCTCCTTTCTAACCGACGCTTTTCTTTTGGGTTGTTGAGCCCCGCTGGACTCGTCGTAGCTTCCTCGCCCCTTTCGACCACCTGCTTCGACACCACTATGTCCTCCTAGCAGTTCTCGTTGGTTGATGGAAAGATAGACTACAACTCTCATGCATGGCCTCCACCATCTTGTTGAAGGGCTCGCGCCGATTCTATTCTCCTTAGCTTCCTTGGTAGCAAAGTTCGCTTACTCGGCCTTATCCTCTGACTTGCCAGGCTCCCTTAAGCGAATGTGAGTACTAAAGCAGTCCAACTCTCTAACTGCTCTGATTAATCAAGTCCCCTCTATGGGACTCACTGGTACATCCAATCTGACTACTCCCTCGGTGGTACACAGCCCCCATATGTTGATGACCAAGGCTTTCATCTGATGTAAGCTTTAATGCATACATACGAAAGACCTGCCTCTGCGGTACTGTAGCATTCACTCCTTGAATCCACAGCCCTACTTGCCATTGTATTGTTCACCGAAATGGAGCTCCCAGCAGCTCCTGATCATTCATATGATCATGTCCCCCTCTATGGGACTTAATGGTACTTGCACTTGGACTTCTTCCTCGGTGGTATACATCTCCCATATGCTGATGACTAAGGCTTTCATCTAATGCAAGCTTCGATGTACACATGAAGACCCGCCTCTGCGATACTACGACATTCACTCCTTGAATCCATAGCCCTTCTTCTTGTTGTGTTGTACACCAAAGTGGAGCTCCCAGTAACTCTTGATCATACCTTCACATGATCTTTGTCCCTCATGGGACAAGATTGCCTGTATGGCATTGCCACGAACTATTCCACCACAATCCGCTACACCATGTCGCAGCCTGGTGACATCTCTATTGCATACAGATTCTCGTGTGATGAACTCGGACTACGACTTCTCCACATGTGGCCTCTACCAACACATCGTAGGGCCTCCGCCATCTCTGAATTTTAGTTCGCTCCCTTGGCAATTCCCCTTCGTCCACCCACTCTTGGGTCATACCTGGATGAAGCATAGCTCTAGGATAGTCCATCGCCTAAGAGCTCTTGAAGTCCCCTGACTTCACTAGAGTTGGTGCACCATTGTCTAGATCTTGGGCCTCTATCCCCCACCAACATAATCTTGCTATGCACCTCTTGTTCCTAACAACTTGAATGAACACTGTGGCATATTATTCAAAAGTACCCGCTTCTGTGTCCTCTTGCCCCGTACTAAGGTCTCATGATCCCAACTTTGTCTCCGTAAGTTGAATCACCTTAGTTACTCCATCAAACGCATCTCTGAGGTAGCTTGCATGTGCCTTGAAGCTCCCTTCATCTTTGGCACCATGTAAGACTGTCCCATCACAATGAAGAACCCATGGAACGACATGATCCCACTCTTGCCTCTACAAGAGTTCATGCCCTTGACCAGTGTCCAAGGAAAGCTCTGTGCCTTCGCTCCATGTTTCATCTTCTATGCCGACTCCATTCATGTGGCTTGGATACTTCACCGAGTTCCACCCAAGTCGCTCTGCTCCTCGATTTGCATTGAGTTGATAGTGTCCCTCACGTCCACCATTCCACGGGTCAACCGTCTGTTGAGTTTAATTTCTGCATCGACTCTAAGTGTGCCTTCATATGATGTTGCCTTGGATTGCTCCCCCACCTGATCTCGAATTGCATCCACCAATGCATTACCTCCTTCGAGATCATGCGATAACTCTTCGTTGCTCACTCGGTCCGTTGAGCTTTGTGGAGATATAGCCTTGAGGAACTCTTCCTCAATATGTGCAATCCGTTGCACATGATTCTCCCACTAGAGAACTAGGACTTATCCCTCCTAGATATCTGTCCTGCTGGAGCAACTTTTCTCTTTACATACTTCCCACTGGAAGTTTCGGAGACCACCATCCCCTTTGGATTACTCTGTCTTGCTGAACTTGTGCCTTGTTCTGCCCTTGTAAATGTACTTGCTAGGTTGCAACCCTTCTCCAATACAGTCTCCACTGTACCCTTCAAAGTCTAGCAACATGCTGAACTTGTTGTACATTTCAGCCGCCTATGGACATATCATTTCTATGTCGAAGAGAAAGTTTTGATGCTCTATTGCGTCGAGTTCTAATCATGCCTTGGATGGCCACGAACACTTTGTCATCCGTGTACAAGCCCTTGCATGAGTTCTGAATCCTTCGAGTTAGCAATTCCCCTCACCTCTGTGAGCTTTGTACAACTCTTTCGGTCATTATACAACACCTCCCACCTTGTACGGTCTCATCTTTCACCAAGCGCCTAGCTTTGCCTTGAGCGCCATCAAGTTTGGTTGCCAACGTCGAGCTATAGCTCGAACTCAACCATCCCAACCTTTGTGTGCTACACATTCTTCTTTGCTTGCTTGTCCTTATGGTGCCCTCACGCAAAGGGGTTGGCTATTCCTTGAATGCCAAACCGGGATGCCCGCTCCTCTGAGCGACTCATTTCCCTACATCTCAATGTCTGTTTCCCCCAAATGGTTGCATCTGGTAGCTAGGTCCCCCACGTTTGTATGGCAAGTGTTTCTACATGTGCTTGTCCCGCTCGATACCACATTATCATGGGCTTAGCTAATTTTGCCTAAGCCGTGCGACACCCATACGTGTCCGTCTGCAAAGTCAGCCCTCCCCGAGATCTCCTAAAGTCCCATAGACTTATAAAAAGAGAAAACGGGCCAGAAGAAGCAATTCCCACAGGATCCATGAGCAATTACTTAAGAAAACGCTTTATAAAGCCAAAATACAAATTACACCCATAGACATTACAAACTCAAAGAGGTTGCACACAAAGGATAATGGTCCATTACAGACCGAAGTCCCCACAAGTGCTTATAAGACACACTTGTATTTACAAGCCAAACTTGGCCATAAAGTAAATCAAACTAGGGCTGCTAAGCCTACTGCAAGTCTGCTTCTTATTGTACAAGATATGTACCTAAACCGAAGGACACAGACTAACACAAGCATTTCATCGAACACCTTGTTTACATTATTGTCCGTAACAAGGGGGCGACAACAGATAGATGGATTTATAGCTTGGTGGGCGACGGTGGATGGAGGCGACGTCAAAAAGCAATTATGGGAATTGCTTAGAAGATGAAGGTGTAGATGATGGCTATATGGTAGTAGGAACACAGCTCTGATACCAGATGTTAAGAACTCCAAAAGGAGCTCTATAGATTTTGACCCTGGAGGGGAATCAACTCTTGGAACGTTGTAGGGGTTCCTCCCTCCTATATTCGACACAAGGCTAAAATAAAATTGATAATTGCTTATTTCAAGGGGGGGGCAGCTACATCTTTAAATAAGGATCAAAACCCTAGCCTAAGGGGGTACTTACCTAAGTAGAATTATCCCTTTGCCCCTCCTATAGCCAACCTGCCTTAATAGGAATAGGAGGCGGCTAAGTGGCTCTATAGTCGACCTAAGCAGGGGGGAACCCTAGCCGACCAACCCAATAAGGGGTGTGGTAGCTACTAAGCCCTAAGAGATAATCTAAACCCTAGTCATTCTCCTTTATAAGATATGAGTGACTTTATTACAATCTAACAAGGTTTTTATTGACTAGTGCTAAGATGATTAGTACTCAACCCTGCTGGAGTCCTATCATGAGGGACTATAGATGCATGGCAACTAAGGACAGATAAGTTTAATGGATTAGATCCCCCTATATCGTCTAAGGACTATGGTGTAGTTGTCTAGTATGTCCATAGTCGATGAGTTAAGTGAATTATTATGGAATAATAATTTATTGAGTTAGAAGGAATTTTAACAGGTATAACTTACGACCAACTCGGTATTGGGCCTAGAGGGTTACACACATATGATAGATATTATGACGAGTAGAGGTTGGGATATGATATATTCGCGAAGCCCTTGTTTAATTAGATATCCAATTGGCCCCTATATTATTGGATCCTATAGATGAGATTAAATAAGAGTTAATAATAGATTATTTAGTAGAAATCTACTAATCTAATAGGCTTAGGTAATTGGATAAAGATCCAATACCCAATAGGATATGATCCATTATGGGTTAACTGACAGAGACCTATATAAATAGGAAGGGACCACAAGACTCATAGGATAGAGACTTTTAGCTACTTCCTCCTATTCTCTTCCCTCCCTCTTCTTCTCAGACACATGTGCAGCAATGAAGCTAGTCGCCTCCATTATATGGATGGGTATACAGTACATTAGTCCATCTGATTATCTCGATGTCCCTCTCAAGTAACCTATTTCTAAGATTATTTAGGGTCTATATCTAGAGGTAAATTGTTCTCATTATCATGATCTCATCATGATCCAATTTCCATTATACAGACCTAAAGACATCACAATATATGCAACAGGCAATATAAAGTGAGAAAATATCAATAATAATAATATGCAGAAAGATTATGTAATGTGCTATACATGTAATTGGCTTGCAAGACACCTGTAACCAACAAGAGTCTCCAAGGCATGATTGTCATCGGCCCACCCTTTAGAGAGTCATCAAGACCAAGTTCTAGCTCTCGCATAAGTAAGGGAGACCGAGCACTAGTTTGAAGGGGTCGGGGGTGACATTGCCAAAGACTTAGTGGGAGCACGAGGTCATGGATGCTTAGCTCCTCGACACTGGGGTTTGGGAGTGATGAGATGAGTGAGGGGCTCACCTCTGCCCTTAGAAAAGGGGAAAGGGGCCATCTCTTCTTGGACATTTACTAGGAGTGAAAGAAGGGTGTGTCTACAACATTTGACCCTCCTTCTAGCGTAAGAATGATGGTGTTATGAGTACTATTAACTGATGAGTTAGCCCGTTTGATTCAATACCGAAGGTACAGGCTTATCCTAGTGTCTCCTCCTAGTTGACGTGGGCACTTGACATGGCAAAGTGACATAGGAAGTCCGGCTAAAGGCTGCTCTACCAATGGAGACCTTGCTAGTCATAGGTGCCTTACAAGCCAATCACGTGAGTGATGACACGTATAATATACTATACACTCTTTTTAGTTATTAATATTATAATATTTTTTCCTTTATATTATTATTGAATTAATATATTTTGATGACCATGGATTTGTACAATAGAAATTGGATTATGATGAGATCAGGATAATGAGATCAATTCACTTTTAAGCATAAATCCCAAATAATCCTAGTCATATGTTACTCGAGAGGGACATCGAGATAACTGGACAGACTTGTGTGTTATATAACCATCCATATAATGGAGTCAACTGGTCTCATAATTGCTTATATGGAGACAGTGAAGATATAGTTGTTAGGATCAATTGGCACTAAGAGGGGGGTGAATTAGTACGAGTGTAATAGTGCTCATTTAAAAACTTTCTTTGGTAAAGTAAAGAGTTAACAACGGAAGCTTCTTTTAATATTTCGATTAAACTAATTTAAAACTTATTTGAGAGAAATTGTGAGAATGATGCTTGTAACTTTCTTGAACTAATTAAGACCAATAGAAAGAAGTAAATAAGGCAAGAAAAGAGCACTTATAATTTATAGTGCTTCGGCCTCAATTGGCCTACGTCCACTCCCAAGTCCTTCTTGAGGCGTACAGGCATCCACCACTGATCTTCTTTGGGTGAAGACCAAACCCTTACACTTGAACTTACAAGAGAGGCCAGATTTATGCCTCTTTGATCACTTCCTTACCCCTTTCCTTTTTCTTACGATCTGTACAAGTTTTTCACAAAATTTTTCTCTCAAATTATTGTATATAATAAAAGAAAACTTAGGGTATATATAGACCCCAAGTTGTCACGGACAATAATATAAACAAGGTGTTCGATGAAATACTTGTGTTAGTCCGTGTCCTTCGGTTTAGGTACATATCTTATACAACAAGAAGCAAGCTTACAGTAGGCTTAGCAGCCCTAGTTTGATTTGCTTTATGGTCAAGTTTGGCTTGTAAATATAAGTGTGTCTTATAAGCACTTATGGGGACTTCGGTCTGTAGTGGACCATTATCCTTTGTGTGCAATCTCTCTGAGTTTGTAATGTCCATGTGTGTAATTTGTATTCTGGCTTTATAAAGTGTTTTCTTGAGCAGTTGCTTGTGGATCCCGTGGGAATTGCTTCTTCTGGCCCGTTTTCTCTTTTTATAAGTCTATGGGACTTTAAGAGATCTCGGGGAGGGCTGACCTTTGCGGACGGACACGCATGGGTGCTGCACGGCTTAGGCAAAATCAGCTAAGCCCGTGACAATGTGGTACCAGAGCGGGACAAGAACACGCAGAAACATTTGCCATAAAAATGTGGGGGGACCTAGCTAGGCTATGTAGAGGACAGCCAGCATGCGCAACCATTTGGGGGAAACGAACATTGAGATGTAGGGAAAGGAGTCGCTCAGAGGAGCGGGCATCATGGTTTGGCATTCAAGGAATAGCCAACCCCTTTGCGCGAGAGACACCACGAGGACAAGCAAGCGAAGAAGAATGCGTAGCATACAAAGATTGAGATGGTTGAGTTTGAGCTATAGCTCGACGTTGGCAACCAAACTTGACGGTGCTTAAGGCAAAGCAGGGTGCTTGGTGAAAGATGAGACCGTGCAATGTGGGAGGTGTTGTGTAACGACCGAAAGAGTTGTGCAAAAGCTCACAGAGGTGAGGGGAATTGCTAACTCGAAGGATTCGGAACTCATGCAAGGGCTTGTACACAGATGACGAAGTGTTCGTGGCCATCCCAAGGCGCGATTAGAACTCGACGCCATGGAGCATCAGGACTTTCTCTTCGACATGGAAAGGATATGTCCGTAGGTGGCTGAAATGTGCAACAAGTTCCTCATGTTGCTAGACCTTGAAGGGTGTAGTGGAGACTGTATTAGAGAAGGGTCGCAATCTAGCAAGTACATTTGTGGGGGCAGAACAAAGCTCGAGTTCAGCAAGTCGGAGTAGTCCAAAGGGGATGATGGTCTCCGAAACTTCTAGTGGGAAGTATGTAAAGCGAAAAGTTGCTCCATCAGGACACATATCCAGGAGGGATAAGTCCTAGTTCTCCAGTGGGAGAATCATGTGCAACGGACTGCACATATTGAGGAAGAGTTCCTCAAGGTTATATCTCCACAAAGCTCAACGGACCGAGTGAGCGACGAAGAGTTGTCGCATGATCTCAAAGGAGGTAATGCATTGGTGGATGCATTTCGAGATCAAGTGGGGGACCAATCCAAGGCAACATCATATGAAGGCACACTTAGAGTCAATGCAGAAATTAAACTCAACAGAGGGCTGACCCATGGAATGGTGGATGTGAGGGCCACTATCAACTCAGTGCAAATCGAGGAGCAGAGCGACTTGGGTGGAACTCGGTGAAGTATCCAAGCCGCATAAAGAGAGTCAACATAGAAGATGGAACATGGAGCGGAGGCACGGAGCTTTCCTTGGACAGAGGTCAAGGGCATGAACTCTTGTAGAGGCAAGAGTGGGATCATGTCGTTCCATGGGTTCTCCATTCTGATGGGACAGACTTATCTTGCATGGTGCCAAAGATGAAGGGAGCTTCAAGGCACATGCAAGCTACCTCAGAGAAGCATTTGATGGAGTAACTAAGGTGATTCAACTTACGGAGGTAAAGTTAGGATCATGAGACCTTAGTACGGGGCAAGAGGATGTAGAGGCGGGTACTCTTGAAGAATATACCACAGGGTTGCCATTCGAGTTGTCAGGAATAGGGGGTACATATCAAGATTGTGTTGGTAGGGGCTAGAGGCCCAAGATCCAGACAATGGTGCACCAACTCTAGCGAGGTCATAGGACTTCAGGAGCTACTAGGCGATGGACTGTCCTAGAGCTATACGTCGTCCAGGTGTAACCCAAGAGTGGGGGGGACGAAGGGGAATTGCCAAGGGAGCGAACTAAAACTCGGAGATGGCAGAGGCCCTACGATGTGTTGGCAGAGGCCACACGTGGAGAAGTCGTAGTCCGAATTCATCACACGAGAATCTATATGCAATGGAGATGTCGCTAGGAGGCGACATGGTGCAGCGGATCGTGGTGGAATAGTTCGTGGCAATGCAATACAGGCAATCTTGTCCCGTGAGGGACAAAAATCATGCTGAGGTATGATCAGGAGTTACTGGGAGCTCCACTTTGGTGTACAACACAACAAGAAGAAGGGCTATGGATTCAAGGAGTGAATGTCGTAGTACCGTAGAGGCGGGTCTTCGTGTGTGCATCAAAGCTTGCATTGGATGAAAGCCTTAGTCATCAGCATATGGGAGCTGTATACCACCGAGGAAGAAGTCCAAGTGCACGTACCAGTGAGTCCCATGGAGGGGGACATGATCATGTGAATGATCAGGAGCTACTGGGAGCTCCACTTCGGTGAACAATGCAACAGCAAGAAGGGCTATGGATTTAAGGAGTGAATGCCACAGTACCGCAGAGGCAGGTCTACGACGAGTCCAGCGGGGCTCAGCTACCCTAAAGAAAAGCGTCGGTCAGAAAGGAGGTGGACTTATAGGAGCTCCACAGTGCCACAGAGGCAGATCTACCGATTATGAAGGAAGGGATGAAGATGTAAGATAACGGATAGTAGTGCTATGGGATTGGCAGCACCATGGTACCGCAGATGTGGGACTTCCGTGAAGTCATCGATCCCTTGCTATCATGGAGGGAGAGCATTAGTCGTTCAAGGGGCTGAGGAGGTGGAGAATGCAGAGGCAAACTCCAAGTACCAAGACAGGGCAAAAGGGCAGAGGCCAAGAAACTTCATAAGACCGATGTCGATGAGCTTCTCATCAAGATAGCCGAAATTAAGGGACTCTAGGTTGATGCAGGAGTGCTCGACCAAGGAACGAAGTAAGCAGTACATGGTACTGTACCTTTCTACTCAAGAGGAGTAGGCGACAAAGGTGATAGAGAAGACGGTACAATCTCAAAGGCGACCAGACCTATCAAAGACTTACTCCAAGTTGGGGGACTCCAAGTTGGGGTAAACTTTTTACTCTTTTTGGGCAAAACTTCTTGCATTCCAGAAGTTCAATGGTAGTGGGAAGGCGAATCACAGTAGCTAACCCAACGCAAGGAGTGCAACTACTTCAAGTGCTTCAGAAGTGTGAGCAAAGAGCAGGTGAAAGTTAGTACCCAGCTTAATGCATAAAGTATAAACTCGAGGAGGTAGGCGAAATCAAGTAACCTTTACCAGGTGAAATTGAGTAACCTTTGCCTTCTCAACTTGTGAGAATGCGCGAAACCGAGTACCCGAATTCTCTTAACTCGAGGAGGTGAGCGAAGCCAAGTAACCTTACCTTCTCAACTATGAAGAGAATGGGTGAAGTCAAGTATCTCAGTTCTCTTACTTATCCAAGCAGGGGAGCTTTGCACAAGTTCAGTGATCCTTCAAAGAAAGCTTATGGAAGACAATGGTTGTCAAATCCTCACGTGACAACTAACAGCGGAAGAAGGTTCAATGGGCAAACATTATGGAGAAAGGACCTTTAAAACTTCAAAGTCTATGAGGCGATGCTCGTTAAAGATCCAACAAGCATCCACCCAGTTCAAGCAATATGAGCATACTGCAATACTAGCGCATAATAAGGCAGGTCTTTTCCTTCATCAGAGGGATCCGCAAGAACAAACAAGGATCAGCACAACTCAGCCAACCCCACACCAGATTCAGTCATTGGTGAGTTGAAGCAGCATGGCGGATCAGAGTTTGACTACTCAACAACAGCAGCGGAGAGCGGCTAGGAGCCAAAGGGGCATGTTGCAGCCAAAGCAGAAGATTAAAGATTCAGCAGAATGCGAGGAGATGCAACGTCTACAGTGGCTTCGACGAGGACGTCGAAGGAATAAGTGGGGGAGAATGTCACGGACAATAATGTAAACAAGGTGTTCGATGAAATGCTTGTGTTAGTCTGTTTCCTTCGGTTTAGGTACATATCTTATACAACAAGAAGTGGGCTTGCAGTAGGCTTAGCAGCCCTAGTTTGATTTGCTTTATGGCCAAGTTTGGCTTGTAAATACAAGTGTATCTTATAAGCACTTGTGGGGACTTCGGTCTATAGTGGACCATTATCCTTTATGTGCAACCTCTCTGAGTTTGTAATATCCATGGGTGTAATTTATATTTTGGCTTTATAAAGTGTTTTCTTCAGCAGTTGCTTGTGGATCCCGTGAGAATTGCTTCTTCTGGCCCGTTTTCTCTTTTTATAAGTCTGTGGGACTTTAGGAGATCTTGGGGAGGGCTGACCTTTGCGGACGGACATGCATGGGTGCCGCACGGCTTCGACAAAATCAGCTAAGCCCGCGATAAAGTGGCTTTAGATTTTTGGAGTAAAAAATCGAACACACTCAAAAAATCTGAGTATAGGCGGTTTACTCGTCATTAGCCGCTCGAAAACTAGGTACGAGCGATTTACCCACCTATCCTGGGTAGTTCAACCGTCCAGTTTGCAGGGTATGGGCGGTTTACCCATCGACCCTGGGCAGTTTACCTGCTAACAACTATTGGCCACCATCCTATTTCTAGGGTATAGGTGGTCCAACCACCGCTCATCGATGGTTTACCTGTCAGAATCTCTAGAAAAATGGTTCCCTCCACTTTTCTAATTTCGGCTTAAACCTAATGTTGACCAACAATTTGGTCAACTGATTGGGTTTAACCTGAGCTCAATCAAACATCATAGTGGACCTGGTTGTATCTTTAAGTTGATTTGAATTCCATTTAAATTATACTAATTTAAGACTCAATCTTTACTTATGACTTAAAATTACAATCAAAACATGACCACCAAACTTAATGACCTTACTCCCGCAAACCGCCAACTTCCTGCTTTTCCAATGGTGAGTCTCATGATCTTCCTCCAACGATCTCTCAGTGCGTTCCTAGCGAGCTTCCTTATACCTTCAGCAAAGTCCTAGCGAACACCCGATGAGCTCCCACTGTATCATCCAATCCTTGACCTTATGCCTAAGCTTAATCATGGGTCTATGTTTGATCTGAAACTCATCTTGCCATGGTTAAACCTATACGATGCTAAATACGACTTAATTAAATACAATCATAATGGCTAATATATCCATTACAAGACCATCCCAACTCCCGACAAGCTTTTTGGCTATCTCCGACAATCTTCCGATGAATCTCGATCTTCTTCTGGCAAACTCCCTTGCGCCATCCGAGCAAGCTCTCAATACCCTTGGCAAGCTCTCAATACCCTTGGCAAGCTCCCGACGCACTCTTGGCGAGTTCCCAACCGCAACGTCCGAACCCCGGCCCGATGCATGAACTTGACCTTGGCCAATTCTAATTGTAATAATCTTTTTGCCATAATTAATCATGTATCAATCAACTCTAATAACATATGTTAGATCAATAACCTATCAATTGATTTCATCATCAAAATCTGAGATTCAACAATCTCTCCCTTTTTGATAATGATAATCAATTGATAATAGGAGTTAATCCTAACTCCCCCTAAATCCACGCCACTTAAATTTAAAAGAAACACACACTCTTAAATTCAAGCAATCAACATTCAACGTAAATTTCAATTCAAAGTCACATCAAGTCATCAAATCATGAGTAAAAGAATTATGCACTCATATCCATATCCAAGATATATCAATCCATATCCATATCAGGATATCCATATATTTCAATAATATTATGTGTCATTAATGTATTTATCAATTAATATCATGTGTCATCAATGTATATTTCTCCCCTTTTGTCATCAACAAAAAGGTGAAATGTATAGCTAATAATTTCAAAGCACTTGATGACATTACTCTCTCTTTGTATATGCATTATAAAATTTTCTTCCCCTTTAAGATTAATAAGGAGGAAAATAAGTGAGGTGTTGTTGAATCATTTTATCATAGAGAAGAGCTCTTAATAAATTTTAAAAGTAATATTAAGATGAGCTTAAAAGTTCAAGTAATTTAAAGACTACATATATATTTCAAATATAGCAAAAGTTATCTCTTGATATAAAAAATTATCTCTTGTAAATTTTAAATATGACATATCTTCAATCAAATTTTCTCTTTTTTTTAAATAATAAGATAAAATCATGGAGAAAGTTTTCAAAAATGTTATCACAAAAAGGTTTCATTTAATGAAATCTATATTAGTAATTTATATATTTTCATGATTTAGTATTTCTTGGTCTTAACCTCAATCTTTTATATATAAAATTTCGAATATGAGTTCAACAAATCATTCTCATATAAATTTCAAGAAAATGTAGTAAATAAATCTGAACAATAATAAATCATTATCTTTATGTAGATTTTTAAAATCATCATTACATACATGATCATAATACATGATTTCACATTATCATACATTCTTCCTCTTTGTCATCAATAAAAAAGAGAAGTACAATTAACAAGTTTTTAATATATGAAAGCTTAGCAAATTTTTAATCACTTTAGAACATGCAAGCTAATGAGTCTTTCTTCTCTTTTGAGTAGTGCAAGCTAGCAAATTTTTACTTTCTTTGCAATGTTAAAGCTAGTAATTTTACATCATACAAGCTAACAAGTTTTGCTCTTGCTTTGTCATTGTTAAAAAGAAGGGATGGTTACAATAGTGCAAAACTTTTTTCTATTACATTATTTTTTAAATCATTACGTGAAATATATCAGGAAAAATTAACATAGTGATAAGATGTACAATTTATGAAGACAAATTATGACTATCAAGAGACAAATCATAAGAGAAACAAATAAAATCTCTTAATTCATTCAAAAGAAATATCAAGTTGTCAAGTTCATGATTTGCATAAAAATATTCTTTTAAATAATACGAGAACACATAACAAAAGATTTTTATTCATAAAATATTTCAAGTTATAATTCCAAGAAATCAAAATCACGATATAGGTAAAGAACTCATTCGATTTCAAAATCATCAAAATCACTCTCAAGATATTCAAAATGATATTGATAGTCTTATTGATCTTTTCAAATACTAGTGATTTTCTTTCTCTACTTTGCGTGAATAAGAATGTAGAATCAAGGTAGAGAAGTGAAAAATGTCACAAAAATACTCAATTTTATAGATGTAAATTTTAAAGATGTAGATTCTAAAATCCAAGAAAAAAATAAAGAGCTACCCATGCAATTTAATTTATCTTATGCAAATTTCAAACAAAGTAGCAAATCAAGCAAATCATATCTCATGTAGATTTTGATAATAATCATCATAAATTTCAAAAGAAAACATGATAGTAGATTAAGCTCAAATTGTAAATCCAATATTTTATATATATTTAGAAAATTCTAATTTTCTTCTAAGCACTTGTTTCTCATTCAAAGTTATTATATCCAATTTTCTTCTAATCATATTGGTAATTTTATTTTTCCTTTTTGGTTAGTGTCATGAAATATGATGGCATAATTTCCTTTCATCCATGTTCAAATTTACACCAAAAAGTACAAGAACATCATGTTATTAAAGATAAAATCAAAATTTTTAATATCAAAAGATATTATTTTGTTTAATAAGTTTTTTATAAATAATAAAAATGAGTCTTAGGGGATAATCTCAGTCCAAGAAAAATTATTTTAATAAAAAAGAAGAATGATCTTAATAAAAAAAATTATAATTGTTAAGATCATAAATCTCCTTTTTATTAAAAAGAGAAATCATAAAGATTAATAACGTGATTCCCATAATGTAAAAGTCAACTTAAGAAATTAAGAGAATATTCATGATAATACAAATCTTTTTTAATTTTTTAACTTATCATAAATTTAAGAAATGCTAATTTTGGTGATAAGTTATGTCATTCATGAGTTTTAAAATGAATCATGTTAAGAAAGATATTAATATCAAAAGATATTCATAAATATTAAAGACATTATTTGATTTAATAAATATCCTCTTAGATAATAAAATTTTTAGGAGATCAATTTTGTAAGCCAAATCTTAATACATGAAAATTGTCAAGTTACAAGTATGATTTTGCAAAATAAGATTTGGAAATATTGGATCTCAACTTATATATGTGATTTCGAATTATCATGATCATTGTTTAAATTCATGTTATTGTTTCAAAAATATAAACTTATGATTCATTTATAAACTTCTCCAAACGAACTTGATTTATGTAAAGATCTTAAGTTGTAATTTTTTAACTTGTCAAGATCATGATAAAATCATAAAAAAATCAATAATATTGGATAGATTCATCAATCTCTTTTTAAAATAAAATCATTTAAAAATTTATCCAAAATCGTCATCAAAAATTACTTTTTAAAAAATTCAATGAAGGCATTATAGATTGTTTTCAATAGCTAAAGTTCTATATGTTAGGATCAATTGACACTAAGAAGGGGGGTGAATTAGTGTAAGTGTAAATTTTCAGTTTATATGAAAACTTTTCGATTAAAAGAAAGTTGCTAAGTTAATAAGCAAACCGAAAAGATTAGCAACATTTGAAGGAAAGAACTTATCATGAAAACTTTACTTTCATAGAGTTGAGTTAAATCGAAAGCGTCAATACAAAAACACTCATAATTTTTATAGTGGTTTAGTGCCAACGACCTACATCCACTCTCGAGTCCTCCTTCTTGAGGTACATTGGCATCCACTACCGATCTTCTTTTGGTGAAAACCAAACCCTTATACATTGCTTACAAGGGAGACAATGTTACACTCTTTGATCACTCTCTTACCCCTTTTCTTTTTCTAACAATTCTTATACAATATTTTCTCAGAATATAATCTCAAAAAATTATTGTTTGGAATGTAAGAAAACTTAGAGTATTTATAGGCCCCAAATTAGCTTCAAAATCGGAGCCAAAATCCAATCGTATCTGAAAAATCTGGGTATGGGCGGTTCACCCATTGGCCTTGGCGTGTCATCTACCGAAAGTGCCCAGATTCCTGGGTACAGGTGGTTCAGCTGCCCAGCCTAGGTGGCTCAGCCGCTGACAATTGCCCAGAATCTTGGGTATGGCAGTACAATCATCGCTTACTAGCAGTTTACCCATCGGAATCTCCACAAAAGTAGTTTCCTCCACTTTTCAAATTTAGGCATAAACCTGATTTTGACCAATTCTTTAGTCAACAAATTAAGCTCAACCCGAGCTCAATCAAACCCCATAGTGGACCTGATTGGCTCTTTGAATTGATTTCTAAATCACACTCAAATCGGACTTACTCTTAACCTGCAACTTAAAGATTACAATCTAACATGACTACTAAGTTTAATGATCCCACATTCTAGCAACCTTAAGAATCTCCAGCGATAAGTCTCACGGTTTTCCTTCGACGATCTCCCAGCATGTTCCTAGTGAGCTTCTCGATCCTTTCAGCGAATCTCCTAGCGAACTCCCGGCGAGGTCCCACCGCATCGTCTAATCCTTAGTCCGATGCCTAAGCTTGATCTTGGGTCCATATATGATCTTTAACACCTTCTCCCGTCGTAGTTAAACTTGCATGATGCTAATTATGACTTAATTATTTTTAATCATAATAGTCACAAGTCCACTTCAAGACCTTTCCAACTCCCCGTAAGCCTTTCGGAGAGAAATAAGGGAGGTATTGTAGAATCATTTTTATCATTGAGAAGAGCTCTTAATAAATTTTAAATGCAATATTAAGATGAGCTCAAAAGTTCAAGAGATTTAAAGATAACTTATGTATTTCAAATGTAGCAAAAGTCATCTCTTGATATTAAAAAAATATCTCTTGCAAATTTTTTTCCCTTTTTTGAAAACAATAAGATAAAATCATGGAGAAAGTTTTTAAAAAATATTATCACAAAAAGGATTTATTTCATGAAATCTATATTAGTAATTTATATATTTTCATGATTTAGCATTTCTAGGTCTCCACCTCAATCTTGTATATATAAAATTTTGAAAATGAGCTTAACAAATTTTTCTCATGTAAATTTTAAGAAAATATAACAAATAAATCTGAACAAAAATAAATCATTATCTTTATGTAGATTTTCAAAATTATCATTACATGCATGATCATCATATATAATTTCACATTATTATACCTTCTCCCTCTTTGTCATCAACAAAAGGAGAAATGAAATTAGTAGGTTTTGGATATATGAAAGCTTAGCAATTTAATAATTTTTTTATTACCTTAGAATATGCAAGCTAGTGAATTCATTCTTCTCTTTTGAGAAGTGCAAGCCAGTATATATTTGCTTCTTTTACATTGTTCAAGTTAGCAATTTTATAAGCTAACAAGTTTTGCTCCCCCTTTGTCAATGTCAAAAAGAAGTGATGGTTAGAATAGTACAAAACTTTTCCCATTATATCATTTTTCAAGAAATAAATAAAAAATATATCAATAAAAATATATCAAAAAATTAACATGATGATGAGATATTTAATTTATGAAAATAAATTATGAATATTAATAGACAAGCCATAGGAGAAATAAATAAAATCTCTTGATTTATCCATAAGAAATCTGAAGTTATCAAGTTCATGATTTATATAAAAATCTCATTTTAAATAATATAAAAACATATAACAAAAGATTTGATTTATAAAAAATTTCAAGTTTTAATTCCAAGAAATCAAAACCATGATATAGGTAAATCACTCATTCAATTTCAAAATCATCAAAATTACTTTTAAGAGATTCAAAATATAATTAATAGACTTATTAGTCTCTTGAAATGCTAGTGATTTCCTTTATCCACTTTATGTGAAAAAGAAGGTAGAATCAAGATAGAAAAATGAAAAATATCATATCAAAAAATACTCAATTTTAAAAATATAAATTTTATAGATGTGAATTTTGAAATTAAGCTCAAAACTTCAAGATATTCAAGGAGATTCAAAAATTTAAGAGCTACTCATGCATTTAAAATTATCTCATATAATTTTGATAATAATCATCATATTTCAAAAGAAAACATGATAGTAGATTAAGCTCAAATTATGAATTATGCATTTTATATGTATTTAGAGAATTTAAAATTTTAAATTTTCATCTAAGTAAATTGTTTTTTATTTAATGTTATCATATTCAATTTGCTTCTAATTTTATCTCCCCCTTTGTTAATGTAAAAAAGCAATATGATTGCATAATTTCTTCTTAACATCCATATTCAAATTCTGCTAAAAAAATACAAGGAGATTATGTCATTAAAGATAACATCAAATTTTTAAATATCAAAAGACATGATTTCGTTTAATAAGGTTTTTTTTAAATAATAAAAATAAGTCTTAGGGGATAATCTTAATTCATCCAAGATAAATCTTTTTAATAAAATAAAAGAATGATCTTAATAAAAATTCTAACTTTTATTGTTAAGATCATGAATCTCCTTTTTATTAAGAAGAGAAAATCATAGAGATCAATAACATGATTCTCATAACGCAAAAGTCAAGAAATTAAGGGAATATTCATGATAATACTTCTCTTTCAATTTTTAACATATCATAAATTTAAGAAATACTAATTTTGGTGATAAGTTATGTCATTCTTGAGTTTTAAAATAAATCATGTCAAGATAGATATTGATATTAAAATATATTCATGAATATTAAAGACATGATTTAATTTAATAAATATCCTATTATATAATAAAAAATTTAGAGATCAATTTTGCAAGCAAAATCTTTATGAATATTGTCAATTTACAAGTATGATTTTGCAAAATGAGATGTGGAAGTATAGGATCTCAATTTATATATGTGAAAATTTTAAATTTTTATTTTCTAAACTTGCCAAAAATTATGATAATAACTTATTCAATTTCAAATTATCAGAATCATCAAACTTGTCAAAAGTTGGATTCATCAATCTCTTTTTAAAACTAAAATCATTTGAAAACTTATCCAAAATCATCATCAAAAATCACTTTTTGAAAAATTCAATAAAGGTATTATAGATTGTTTTTCAATAGCTAAGTTGTCTAATCCATTTTTGTAGTTTATGAGATTCAACAATAAATGTATCATTTTATATTATTGAAGGATTCATGGGATAAAAATTCTTTCAAGAATAATTGTCCTTGTTTTGAAATTTATTTCAAGAATGTAATAACATTTAAAAATAAAATTTCATCAAGATCATTGTAATAAAATATTTTTAAACAAAAACTTTGATTTATTTTAAATCCAATGATTTTTATATGTTGGAAGCTTCTATCATGTTATCAAGAAGTTTTTATTTTAAAGAAAGATGATTTCATATATGATTTTTAGGTTCAAAAATAACATAAATCATTAACATAAGTTAATACAATAATCATCATCAAAATCTTTCTTTCATACATATGACTTTTATTTAAGTTAACTAAACTTTATTTATAATTCTAGCATGCTCTAGCTATGCAAATATTATGCATCATTGAGAGCAATCAAGATTAATTATAACAATGAATCATCCTTAAGATTCATTACCAATAATTTTATTTTCAATAATTTTTCTTATTATTTACTTAGGCTAGTGAGCATTGAAAGAGTATTAGATCTCAAGTCATATGCTTTGAGCATGTACTTTCAAAATATTACTTAGTTCTCCTAGCCTTGTTAGGAGACAAATTTATAGTATGGGGGGTTTTAGATTAAGTACCCATTTTACATTAGGTCCTTCATGATATATTCTTTCCATCTTAAGGTTATTTACGATTCCTCTATGAACCTAAATTAATTTATGTGGACTATAATTTTTAAATTAACACTTATAAGTAAAGTGTCCATATTTATCATGAAAATTATATCTATTTTTGGGAAAAGAGTGTAATATGTGTCTTCTAATAAGGATAGTTGGCTTTTGATGAGTCTTACTCATAATGTCAATACTTTTCTTATGAACATGACCCCTATCAATATGGATCATGTTTAGAGACTCATTGTCTATATTAGGCCCTTTTTGAGTTTGTTGTAATATATCATTTTCTTATTTAATTATATCTAATAACTTATATTTAGAACAAGAAAAACATAATGTTGATGCATCATTCGAGGTTTCATATTTAGTGTGTGATGGTTATGTATCATGCATTTGTTTAAATTTACTAGCTAAAGAATCATGCTCTTTCTTAAGTAATTTATAAGATTTGCTAATCATTATAAATTCATCATAAAGCTCATGAAAAGAAAGTAATAACTCATTAAAAGTAAAAGAGCTTTCGGGTGGGTTACTCATCATGGTTGGTCAAGAGCGTGAGATCTTCCACTTCATGATTGTGTTCTTCATCTTTAGAGCTCCTCTGCTTCTTGCGTTCAAAGCAAGAGTTCTTGACCATGATTTTAAGATTATCTTTATAGTTTATATTTATTAGATTATTTAGTTCATTTGTTAAATGTTCAAGGTCCTCATCACTCAATATTTCACTCGAGGAGTCATATGTTCTCAGTTCAAATTCCTTCCTATTCTTTGGAATGTGTTCTTCAAGTTTATTTTTGTAAGACATTTCATTAATTGATTCATTTATATTAATTATACTTTTATGTGTGATTTTCAAAGTGTGCCAAATATCAAAAGTCGAACCATAAGCGAAAACATGATTAAACTAATTCTTATCAAGAGCACAAAGTAAGACATTCATAGCTTTTGCGTTTAAAGAGAAAGTCTTCTTCTCTAAATCATTCAAATTATTCATTGGAAGAGAAGACTTTTCAAATCTATTTTCAGTAATAGTCTATAAATCAAGGTCTAAAAAAACCAAAAAAACTCTCATCTGAGTTTTCCAATAAGTATAGTCAGTCCTATAGTATATAGGAGTACAAACGATAGAAAAGTCATCTTGAAAGCCAATAAGAGCCATTTCTCTTAGGTGCTAAACCAAATGAGAAAAATCGAAGCTCTGATACTAATTGTTAGGATCAATTGGCACTAATAGTGGGGGGATGGTGAATTAGCACAAGTGTAAATTTTTAGTTTAGATGAAAACTTTTCGATTAAACCAAGATAGGAACTTGAAAGCTTTTCATTAGTGAAATGAGTGAGTGATTAAAAGAAAGTTGCCAAGTTAATAAATAAATCGAAAAGATAAGCAATGTTTGAAAGAAAGAACTTATCATGAAAACTTTGCTCTCAAAGAGTTGAGTTAAATCGGAAGCATCAATATAAAAATATGTAAGCAATAAAAGCAAGAAAACACTCCAAATTTTTATAGTGGTTCAGTGCTAATAGCCTACATCCACTCCCGAGTCCTCCTTCTTCAGGCACACTGGCGTCTACTACCGATCTTCTTTGGGTGAAGACCAAACCCTTACACTTTGTTTACAAGGGAAACAAGATTACACTCTTTGATCACTCCCTTACTCCTTTTCTTTTTCTTATAATTCTTATATAATATTTTTTTCAGAATATAATCCCCAAAAATAGTTGTTTAGAATGCAAGAAAAATTGGGATATTTAGAGGCCCTAAATTGGCTTTAAAATTGAAGTTAAAATCTGACCATATTCGAAAACGGTGCAGGCGGTTCATCCACCTTAGTGGGTCAATCACGAAAGTACCCAGATTCACGGGCACCACTGCCCACTGGTGGCTCGAATCGACACGCCCAAAATCCTGGATACGATTGTACAACTACCGCTTACCAGTATTTTACCTGTCAGAATCTCCGCAAAAGTGGTTCCCTCCACTTTTCGAATTTTAGCTTAAACTTGATGTTTACCAATTCTTTAGTCAACTAATTGAGCTCAACTTTAAGCTCAATCAAATCCCATAGTAGACTTGGTTGCCTCTTTGAGTTGATTTGTAAATCACACTCAAATCAGACTCACTCTTAACCTATGACTTAAAGATTACAATCAAACATGACCACCAAACTTAATGACCTCACTCCCGCATTCCAACAACCTTTGGAATCTCTAGCGGCGAGTCTCACGGTCTTCCTCCAGTGATCTCTTGGTGTGTTCCTAGCGAGCTTCCCAATCCCTTTGGTGAATCTCCTAGTGAACTCCCGACGAGATCCCACCACAGCGTCTAATCCTTGGCCCGATATCTAAGCTTGATCTTGGGTCCATGTCTGATTTGTAACTCCTTCTCTCGTCGTGATTAAACCTGCATGATGCTAACTATGACTTAATTAATTTCAATCATAATAGCCACAAGTCCACTTCAAGACCTTCTCAACTCTCAACTAGCATTTTGGCTGCCCTTGATAATCTTCTAACGAGTCTCGATCTTCTTCTGATGAACTCCCTTGTGCTATCCAAGCAAGCTCTTAATACCCTCATCAAGCTTCCGACACACTCCTGGCGAGTTCCCAACCACACTGTCCGAACCCCAGCCCATTGCATGGACTTGACTTTGGCCAAACTTGATTATTACATTCCATCTATCGTAGTTAGTTCCGCATCAATCAACTTCTAACAATCCATGTTAGATCAATAACCCATCAATTAATTTCATCATCAAAATCAAAGATTCAACACTCTAATCTATTTTTGTAGTTTAAGAGATTCAACAATAATAGTATTATTTTATCTCTTGTTGAAGGATTAATAGAATAAAAATTCTTTCAAGAATAATTATTCTTCTTTTGAAATTTATTTCAAGAATACAATATCATTTTAAAGTCAAAAACAAAATTTTATTAAGATTATTACAATAAAATATTTTTAAACAAAAACTTTGATTTATTTCGATTCTAATAATTTTTAGATTTTGTGTAGTAAGTTACCATGCTCATTTCATTCTCATTAAATATATTTTTAATTTATAAAAATATTAGACAATTAAACATGATTTTTCTCTCTCTTTTCTATATTATTTTATGCTAAATTTTATCATTCAACACAATCATTCAATAATAGTATTTTAATTAATTTAATATTTAAATCAATCATTTCATAGGCTTTGTCAATATTTGAACCATTTAATAATAGTCTTTATATTTAAACCAGCATCCAAGCGAATGATTTTGAACCTATTATTCAATCATTATCAAAATCTTATTCATATAAATTTCAACATATTTTTCAATAAATAAGGTTCTTTGGTTCTAATTTATTTTCATACTTGTATGCTCTAACTACACATCATCAATATTAATTGTATAATGATGAACCATCAAAGATTCATTGTCAATAGTTTTAATTTTAATATTTTTCTTATTATTACTTAGGCTAGTGAGCTTTAAAAGAATATTAGATCTCAAGTCATATGCCTTGAGCATCTACTTTCAAAACATAACTTAGTGCTCCTAGCCTTGTTATGAGACAACTTTATATTATGAGAGGTTTTGATTTAGGTACTCATATAAGTGTAGGTCCTTCATGATATGTTCTTCTCATTTTCTCTAATGGCTTAAGGTTGTTTATGGTTTCTTTAGAAACCCAAATTAATTTATGTGGACTATAATTTTTAAATAGACATTTGTAGGTTTTATGTCCTGATCTACCATAAAAATTATATTTATTTTTTAGTGACAAGTTTAATGTAGGTCCTTCCACAAACATGGTTGGCTTTTGTTGAATGTTACTAACAAAGCTTATATCATTTCTATTAATATAACCATTATTGGCAAGAATCATGTATTAAGGATTTATTTCTAATTTTAAATTTTTCTAACATTGCCTTAAGCATGATATTTTCTTCTTTAATGTTGTCTAGTATTTCACATTTAGAACTAGGATTATATGATGCTAATAACTCATGCATTTTAAGTTTACCAACTAACAAATCATGTTCATGTTCAAGCAAATTAAAGGATTTACTAAGTTTTCTAAATCATCAAATAAATCATGAAGCATATTTATAATTCAGAAAAATATTTGCTTAATGAATTACTAACCTTATCGTTGATGGCCATAAGAGCAAGGTTCTTCACTTCTTGGTTAAGCATTTAATCTTTGGAGCTCATCAGCTTCTTACATTCATAGCAAGAGGCTTTGTCTATTTTTAGATTTTTTTTAAGGTTCAAGTTCATTAATTTTTATAGTTCATTTGTCAAAAATTCATGTCCAAGGTTCTCATCACTCAAGATTTTACTTGAGAAGTCATATGTCATTCTTAATTCATAATCCTTCCTATTTTTTGGAAGGTGTTCTTCAAGTTTATTTTTATAGATTATTTTATTTAATGATTTACTTGATTTAGTTGTGCTTTCATGTATCATTTCTAATACATGCCATATATTAAAAACCGAATCATAATAAGAAACCTGATCAAATTCATTTTTATCTAAGGCACAAAACAATATATTCATAGCCTTAGCATTTAAAAAGAAAGTCTTCTTCTCCAAATCATTCCAATCGTTTATTGGAAGAGAAGACTTTTTCAATCTGTTTTCAATAATAATCCTTTAATCAAGGTCTAAAGAAAGCAAAAAAACTCTCATCTAAGTTTTCCAATAAGTGTAGTCCGTCCCATTGAATATGGGAGGACGAACGATAGAAAAACCCTCTTGAAAGCCAAAAAGAGTTATTCTCTTGGGTGTTAAACCAAATGAGAAAAATGTGCCTCTTATACCAATTGTTAGGATCAATTGGCACTAAGAAGTGGGGGGAGGGTGAATTAGTACAAGTTTAATAGTACTCGTTTAAAAACTTTATTACGTAAAGTAAAGAGTTAACAATGGAAGTTTCTTTTAATATTTTGATAAAATCGATTTAAAATAGATTTGAGAGAAATTGTGAGAATAATGCTTGTAACATTCTTGAATTAATTAAGAGCAATAGAAAGAAGTAAACAAGGCAAGAAAAGAGCACTCATAATTTATAGTGGTTGAGCCTCAACCAGTCTACGTCCACTCCCGAGTCCTTCTTGAGGCACACCAACATCGACTACCGATCTTCTTTGGTTGAAGATCAAATCTTTACATTTGAGCTTGCGAGGGAGACAAGATTTATAACTCTTTGATCACTTCCTTACCCCTTTCCTTTTTCTTACAATCCACACAAGATTTTTACAAAACTTTTTTCCTAAATTATTGTATAGAATGCAAGAAAACTTGGGGTATTTATAGACCCCAAGTGGCTTCAAATTTTTGGAGCCAAAAATCAAACTCACCTGAAAAATTCGAGTATGAGCGATTTACCCGCCTACCTAGGCAGTTTACCTACTATTAACTACCCGAAAACCTGTCTTAGGCAGTTTACCCACCTGTCTTGGGCGGTTCAGCCGTCTAGTTTCCAGTGTATGAGAGGTTTACCCGCAAGCCCTAGGTGGTTTACCCATCGACAACTGCTGGCCACCATCCTATTTCTAGGGTACGGGCAGTCCAACCACCGCTCACTAGTAGTTTACCCGTCGGAATCTCTAGAAAAGTGGTTACCTCCACTTTTCTAATTTGGGCTTGAACCTGATGTTGACCAACTCTTTGATCAACTGATTGGGTTCAACCTGAGCTCAATCAAACCCTATAGTGGACCTGATTACATCTTTGAGTTGATTTGGAGTCCATCCAAATCACACTCATTTAAGTCTCATTCTTAACTTATGACTTAAAATTACAATCAAAATATAACCACCAAGCTTAATGACCTTACTCCCATAAACCGGCAACCACTAACTTCTCCAGCGGCGAGTCTCACAGTCTTCCTCTGGCGATCTCTCGGCGTGTTCTTAGTGATCTTCCCGATACCTTCAACAAAGTCTTAGCAAAAATCCAACGAGCTCCCACCGCATTGTCTAATCCTTAGCCCGATGCCTAAGTTTGATCTTGGGTTCATGTATGATCTGTAATCCCGTCATGGTTAAACATGGACGATGCTAAATATAACTTAATTAAATGTAATCATAATGGCCAATACATCCATTACAATACCATTCCAACTCCTGACAAGCTTTTTAGCTATCCCGGATAATCTTCCGATTAGTCTCGGTCTTCTTCTAGCAAACTCCCTTATGCCATCCTAGTAAGCTCATAATACCCTCTGTGAGCTTCCGACACACTCTTAGTGAGTTCCCAACCACATCGTCCAAACCCTGGCCCGATGCATGGACTTGACCTTGGCCAATCCTTTCTTATTATAATTAATTATACATCAATCAACTCTAACAACACATGTTATCAATAACCCATCAATTGATTTTATTATCAAAATTTTAGATTCAATAATAGTGTAAGTGCTCATTGGAGAATGAGTTTATTAATTGATTCATTTTTTTATGTTTGATGGTTAATGATACTTGATCGTCAGACAATAATTTTGTAGTCTCAGTTGTGTGTCTAGTCCTTAGGCTTAAGACATGAAGAATGTTTTATTTGAGTACTTCATTCTTTGATATTAGATTGATGGGTTTGGAAGTTCTAGTCTAGAACAATTGATTATTGGGAATGATAGCTAACTTTATAAAGGTAATTAAGTGTCAATAAATGATCATCTACTCTTGATATCATGAGAGAAATAACTCATGTGTTATTACTTAAGCAGATCCCTAACCAAGGTCATTCGAATTGAGAGAGAAAAGGGTTCTCTAGGAGAATCCAATTAGAATGAGGCTCGGATGGATTCCATATGAGGATTAACAGTATTATGCCTTGTCACGCCCCCCGAATTATTATGATCTGAACCCATGATCCAAACTAACATTTCAGGACACTAAGAAATATTCAAAATTTACATCTATAAAACCTGTGCAGTTTATAATTATACACCACATCACTTGATAATTCATTAAAATTCAAGCCAACTCAACTAAACCATATTCACATCGTAAATCCATAAGTGTGGAAATATATATAATCACAAAACCAATACTTACCATAAGTTTATATGATTATACAAATTTAACTTGACATTCCAAGATCCTAAACATGAGATGCCTTTAAACATTTACCAGCCACATAAGTTTATATTTACTATCAATATTTCATTAGATGCAAAGTGTACTATACAATAAAATATATCAACCAATAAAGATTTGTCAAAATCTTTTAGCTTTCCTCCGCCTTAGCCTAATTCTAACTTTTTTCGTGAGTGACAAGCTAACCTGAAAAATTTATATAGCAACAAAGTGAGCATATAAAGCTCAGCAAGCGACTAACATATCCAAGATAAAGAATCATAGTTTTTAAAATAAACTTGATATCAAATAGCAAGGCAAGGGTATAAGAATCCATAGATAGCATATCGTTGGATATAGAATCACAAATCATTTTATTCGAAATATATTTGATCATAATAGTAGAGGAAGATTATTTAGAGCATATTATTGGTGTGAAATATCTCGGAACATATCAATGTCATATGAAACAACTTAGAGCATATCAAAGAAATATGAAATATTTCAGAGCTTGTCAATGTCATAAAAAATATTTTGAAGCATATCAAAGGTGTAAACATATTTCAGAGTATTATCATGGACTTAGCTGAATTTGCCTAAGCCGTGCAGCACCCTAGCGACACTCTCGAAGAATAAGCTGAAATTGCCTAAGTTGTGAAGCAACCTTGCCCATTGTTCCGGACTTAACTGAGATTGCCTAAGTCATAAAATGCCTAAAGCGTTATTTATTTGCAAAGGGTCAACCCACTTGCAACCTCATGTGGGTCCCATAAGACCTACAAAGAAGAAGTTGATTAGCTTAGAAATGAGCGACGGACAAGTCCCGACATCTCGCAAAGAGGGAAGATATACAAGTAATTCGTCTAACACCTTGAGTATAGTAGAGACAAAATAGGGCTTTAGAGGGTTGTAAGAACGATCATAAGTCCACAAACGATGGTTCCCAAGATATCAGATGCAAGATAAGTTCATTTATTAATGAAAACCTACACCCAATATATACTTGAAGCCTCATCCAACCGGTGCCACTCAGGGGTTCTAAGGTGCTGAGATGGCTGAGATTTTGTGCCACTCAGAGCGATCATCATAGCACATGAAAAATACCCTAAAATAGAGCTATTTTGGCTCTACGCAGTGAGTGATCATTTTGTAACATTCTAAACTATTTTTGCTCCTATTTCTTACGCCAAAACACATAAAATCAAGGCAAAACAAGCTGCCAAATACCTGTACAAATAAGAAAAAGCAATAAACGATTCCCTGAGTGAAGATATTACAGTTGAAAGATGACCATTCGTGACATTCTCCTCCACTTAAACTGTTGACACCCTCGACGCTTGTTAGTAGGCTTTAATGTAGGCTTATTCATGTCGTAAGGTATCTTCTAGCTCCCAACTGACTTCTGTTCGAGGAAACTTTTGCCACTTCACCAAGTACTCAATTTGCTCTACTCCATAGGTAGCTTTGTCTTGCGATCCACCAGAATAGTTTCAACTCGCTTCTCATAGGAGGCCTTGGTAGAGGGTAGTCGAGTTGAAAATTTTCAAGAATGGTCTTGTGGATCTGAGTGGTAGGCTTTTAAGTTGCTCACTTAGAACACATTATGAATTCTAAGCCATGCTGGCAGTTGTAACTTGTATGAGACATTACCTACCCTGCTGATAATTGGGAAGAGCCCTTCATACTTGCATAACAATCCTTTGTATACTTTATGCCTAAAGAACTGGAGTGATGCTAGTTGGAGCTTCACCAACTTTGAACTCTTGTGGTCACCTTCCTAAGTCGACCCACTTCTTTATCTTTTTAGCTATCTTCTCCAAGTAAGCTCACGCAATATCTGTATTGTGATGACATTCCTTTGTGAAGTAATATGCTGATGGGCTACTCCCTGTATAGCTAATAACCAAAGTTTGAGGAGTCAATTACTATTGTCCCATAATAATATTGAAGGGGCTCTTGTTGGATGCAGAGAGAGCTCCACTACAACTTATAGGAGAATTTTGCTATGTCCAATAGCTTTACCCAATTTCGTTGGTTGGCACTCACGTAGTGCCGGAGATATTGCTCCAAGAGCGAATTGATTATTTTAGTCTAGCCATCTATTTAAGGGTGGAGGCTTATGGAGAAGTATAATTTAGATCCCAACAGCTTGAACAGCTCGGTCCAGAATCATCCCAAGAACCAAGAATCTCGATCACTAATAATGTTGTGTGGGACTCCCCAATACTTCACCACATTCTTCATCATCAACTTAGCCGCCTCCTCTGCTGAGCAATTTAGGGGTGTAGTAATGAATGTTGTATAATTCAAAAATCGATCGACTACCATGAGTATCGATCCAAGTCCCCCTATTATGGGCAAACATGATATAAAGTCTAAGGAAATGCTCTCCCATGGCCTTTTTGGTACGAGCAACGGTTCCAAAAAACCCATTGACTTTCGCTGCTCTACCTTATCTTGTTGCTAAGTAAGATATGTTCAAATATATTTCTCAACATTTATCCCCATCTTCAGCCAATAGAAGGCCCTCTCTACGAGAGCCATTATTCGGTGAATACTAGGATGTCCCACCTAAAGGGAATCATGACACTCTTTTATATGCTCACGCCTCAATTTGTCTGCTTGTAGAATATAAACTCTATTCACTTTGGTATAGATGAGTCCCTCCTAGACCCAAAATCATTGTGTCTTGCCCTCTTCGATGAGTTGTATTAAGGTTACTGGTTGAGGATCGTGATACAGTCTATCCCTGATCCTGGAAAGGAAGTTGTAGTGCAATTGACTTGCTTGGCCTCCACCCTCCAACTGTATAGCATTCACTAGTTCCACTTTTCGACTCAATGCATCGGCCATGATGTTTGCTTTTCCGAGCTTATACTCTATTACTATGTCGAACTCAGCCAAGAAGTCCTGCCACCGTAATTGCTTTGGTGAGAGTTTCTTTTGAGTTTGGACGTAACTCAATGCGACATTATATATCCTTAGTACGAATGGTGCTCCTAAAAGGTAGTGTCACCACACTCATAGATAGTAGACCACCATTGTCATCTCCTTCTCATGCATAGGATATTGTAGCTCGGTCTCGTTGAGCTTGCGACTCTCGTAAGCCATAGGATGACCCTCTTGCATAAGAACACCCCCAATACCAAAGTTAGTAGCATTTGTATGGACTTCAAAAGACTTCTCATAGTTTGGTAATCTGAGTACAGGTTCCCCTAATATAGTAATCTTTAGGTCTTGAAATGTTGCTTCATATTTGTCTGACCATCTCTAAGACCGCTCCTTCTTTAGCAACTCCGTCAGCACAGCTGCACGCTTTGAATATCCAGCTATGAAGTGTCGATAATAGTTAATGAACCCAAGGAAGGATCTCAACTCAAGCATCTTTTTTGGTGTTTACCAGTCTGCCATAGCTTACACCTTAGACTTGTCTATTCGCATGGAACCATTATCGATTCGATGTCCCAAGAATAAAATTTCTATCTGAGCAAAGTAGCACTTCTCCCTCTTCATGAACAAAGTATTTCCCTAAGAACTTTGATGATTGTCCGAAGGTACTTAATATGCTCCTTAAGTTTCTGGCTATAAACGACTACATCGTCTAAGTAGATGACCATAAACTTATCCAAATACTCCTTAAACAATTAGTTCATTAAAGTGTATAATATAGTCAGAGCATTGGTTATGCTGAAAGACATCACTAAGAACTCAAATGCTCCATACCTGGTCACATAGGTAGTCTTCACCTCATCAGCAATGCGCACCTACCAATACCCCGACCGAAGGTCGAGTTTGGAGAAGTACTTTGTCTTGCTTAACTGATCGAATAAGTCCGTGATAAGCGAGATGGGGTACTTGATCTTCACCGTCACCTTGTTGAGGGCTCGATAATCAATACATAATCAGAGGCTACTATCTTGTTTCTTCTGAAAGATGACTGGAGCTCCGAATGATGCTTTTGAGCTATGGATGAGACCACCACTTAGAAGTTAATCTAACTACTTTCAGAGTTCTGTTAACTCTAGAGGGGCCATGCTGTATAGTGATCTCACTGGAGGCTTAACTCTTAGCTCTAGCTCAATGCGATGATCTACACCTCTGCATAATGGTAGAGTTCTCGGTAACTCCATTGGTATCATATCTGAGAACTCCTTCAGCATGTTCGCCACTACGGCAGGTTCTTAAATGACCTCACTGTCAAGTGTCTCTAGCTTTATAACGGCTACAAAAGTTGTTCACCTTTTCATACCCCTTTCTTTAATTATAAAGGTAAGAGTTGTTGTGGGTCCTTAGTTCCTTCTTAAGAAACTAGAACCAGGCAAGAATTGTCACCTCCCATTAGGCAAAGGAAGTTCAGGAATAACATTGACACTAACTTCACTACGTGCATAAACTTCATCCTGAGAATCACTTGAAAGTCGTCCAATGGCACTGCCATCAAGTTTGTGCTCCCACTTTATGTTCCAATCTTGATGGGACCCCCTTTGCTTGTTCGAAGATATGCTTGGCCTCTGAGTTTACGGCCTTCATATGACTTGGGCTCTTCTCCAAGATTAGACCAAGTCACTTAGATTCCCGATCAGTAATAAAATTATGGGTAGCGCCCATGTACACCATTACACGGGTTTTTGGCCATTAGCTTAATGTCCATATACATCAACCCACTACTTTGTGCCTTCGATGGCTTTGCCTTTGTGTTCTCCCCCACTTGACCCTGCAATGCATTCAACAAAAGCATTGCTCCCATTTTGGATCCTTGTGATGCCTCACTATCACTATTGGATTTATAACTGATCAAACTAAGGGTGATAGCTTTGCCCTTGTCCGACTTGTGGGGATGTATTGATGTAGTTAAAGCATTGAGTACTTGTTTTTGCGGGCACTCCCATACCATGTGCGGTCCTCCGTACAAGAAACATCCATTAGACTTTGGGACTTTACATTTTGTGCTCAGTCCTTAATGGAAATTCTTCTTCTTTTGTTCACTCCAGACTCTTTTGCTTGAGAGTATTTTACTGGGTGATTCTTTCTCAAATCCTCCGAAGAAATAAAGTCATTTAGCATTTCTACGGCTGCCATTGCCCCGACTATGTCAGTGACATTCCTCCGATGTAGTTCTTGTTATGCCCATAGCTTCAAGCCATCGAGGAAGCTGAATAGCTTATCCTTCTCAAACATCCTATATATCCAACATCGGTGCTGAAAATTATTTCACATAGTCTCGAATTGATATACTTTAGTGGAGTTGGCTCAGTTTCCTTCTTGTGACAAACTCTGTGTTCACGGGCAAGAACTAAGTTCTCAATTCTTGCTTTAAATCTTCTCATATATTAACTCGACATTGACCTTACTAGATCTCCTCCCAACAGGTTCGCCACCAAAGTTTTACATCTCCATTCAGATACATTATTGCTATTGCAACTTTGGTTTCTTCAGAATCGAGCTTCGTAGCATGAAAATATTGTTCCATGTCGAATAAGACATTTTCAAGCACTTTGGTATCCCTAGCATCTCCGTAGCAATGCGGCTCCAATGCCCTAAAGCTTTGTGGTGGCGTAGCGCAGGTATTGTTCCCTCCCGGATCAAGAGTCCTTGTTAACACCATCATCTTAGCCATAAGTTCTACCACAACTTCATGTAGATATCGTATGGAATCTTTGGTGTCCTCCATCAATCGATCGACTAGGAATTCAGCTTTCTCGATTCGAGATTTAGCTTCTTCTTGCGAGCTCTCTACCACAAAGAGCCTTCGTAGGCCTTGGTAGAGTTCCTCCAAGCTCACTTCAAGAATATCGAGGTGGGTTTCTACCATTGCAAGTCTCTCCTTGTATCTCTTTTTCGCGATTGGTGCTCTAGATGGTGCCTTCTCTACTCGCGGAGAATACCCAACTTCACACTCGTCTTGTTCACTACCGTGCTCCTTATAAGTGACTCCAATAGTTTACAAGCTAGTTTGCACTTGTAACCCACCTGCAGTTGCTTGGTGTAGGGGTCCGACCTGCCCCATCTTGCTCGATTCACCATGGTGTTTTACCATGGCGAGATTGCAAATCTTCTTCACTGTTTATTTGAATTGCTTGCCTGCTCTAATACCATATTGTTACGGACTTAGCTGAATTTGCCTAAGTCGTAACGATACTCTCGAAGACTTAGTTGAAATTGCCTAAGTCATGAAGCAACCTTGCCAACTATTTTGGACTTAGCTGGGATTGCCTAAGTCATGAAATGCCCAAAGCGTTATTTGTTTGCAGAGAGTCCGCCCACTTGCAACCTCATGCGGTTCTCGTAGGACCTGTAAAGAAGAAGTTGATTAGCTTAGAAACGAGCGACGAACACGTCTTGACGTCTCGCAAAGAGAGAAATTGTACAAGCAATTCATCGAATACCTTGAGTGCAGCAAAGAAAGAGATGAAACAGGACTTTGGAGAGATGTAAGAATAGTTGCAGGTCCACAAACGACGGTTCCTAAGGTATTGGACGTAAGACAAGTTCAATTATTGATGAAAGCCTACGCCTAATATATACCCAAAGCCCCATCTATTCTGGTGCCACCTAGGGGGTTCCAAGGTGCTGAGATAGTTGATATTTCACATCGCCTAGAGCGATCACCATAGCATATGAAAAATGCCCCAAAATGAAACTATTTTAAGTAGTTTTAGCTCCACACAGCAAGCGATCGTTCTGCAACATTCTAGACTATTTTTGCTCTCATCTCTTATGCCAAAACACATAAATCAAGGCAAAACAAGTTGCCAAACATCTATATAAACAAGGAAAAGTAATGAATAGTTCATTGAGCAAAGATGTTGCGGTTGAGCGATGACCATTCGTGATAATATATCATTGATACATAAAATATTTTGGAACATATCAAAGGCAAAAATATGTTTCGGAGTATAACAAATATATATGAAATAATTCAAAGTGTATTAAAGGCATAAACATATTTTAAAGCATAATAAAGGTATATGAAATATTTCAGAGCACATCAATAATATATGAAATGTTTTGGAATATATCAATGACATATGAAACATTTTAGAGTATATCAAAGATATATGAAATGTTTTAAAATATATCAATAGCATATAAAATATTTCGGAGCATATCAAAGATGTATAAAATGTTCCAAAATATATCAATGGTATATGAAATATTCTGGAGTATATCAAAGATGTATGAAATATTTTGGAACATATCAATGACATATAAAATATTTCGGAGCATATCAAAGATGTATGAAATGTTTCAGAATATATCAATGGCATATGAAATATTTTGGAGCATATCAAAGATGTATGAAATGCTTTGGTATATATCAACGGCATATGAAACATTTCAGAGCATATCAAAGACGTATGAAATGTTTCGAAACATATCAATGACATATGAAACATTTCATAGCATATCAAAGATAAATATATTTTAAAGCATATTAATGGTGTATGAATTATCTCAGAGCTTATTAAATGAATAAACAAATATGAAACAAAATATCAAATGTCATATCCGATGTCACATTCATTTCATTCTTATCCAAAACGCATAGACAAACTCATAAGCAATGCTTTGGATATCATATCAAAAAATATAGATGGTGAAGTAGGATCACCGACAGAATATGATCCAATATTATATAAAAAACATAAATAGTGTGAAGTGGGATTAGACAGAATATGATCCATCAATTTCTAGATGACCATCAGATAGAAGTAAAGCATCGAGGGCTCTAAGCATCACTCGATTTCCTATTTCTGGTAAAGATTTATATTATCCCACAGATATTGGAGTACAAAAGGACATTCTAAGCAATCAAGTGGTATTTAACGGAAGTATATGTCGAATAATAAAACATACATGTGCTAATATGAATCAATACGAAGCAAACATAATTTTTCGTATAATGCATTCAGATAGGCAAAGAATTAAGGACAAGAACATATAAGAATTAAAAGCAATCATATAGAGTTCATTTGAAAAAAAGAATTTAACTAAAATCAATTTCTAAAGGGATGGAACAAGAATAGGTAAAATCCATAAAAGCTCAATTCTGGTAGAATATAAAATACACATTGCATGATTTACTTGAATAACCAATTATGCTCCAAATTACTCAAGAAATATTTTATTTTAAAGAAACATAAAAATATTTTCAGATGAATTAACTTTTTATATGAATTGGAGTTTCCAACAAGTAGTTTCAAGGAATTTAGTAACCAAAGCTCATAAGATAACATTTCAATTTTGTAGCATCCATAAAGTTAAATAGAACAAATATTTTAGTATCTATTTGTATCTCAAATCTATCAAATCGGATATGAAAGAAAAATCTATATGTCTAGTTTCTCATGAAATAAGTTTTACATAAATCAAAGTTTCTAGCAGAGAGTTATAAACAATTTAGTATCAAGAGATCAGAGATTATAAAGTATGTTTAATAGATTCTATAGGGTTAATTGAAACATGAGTTTAACATTTTAAATTTTAGTATTAAATGAAAAGTCTATGAGTTTATTTTTAGAGGAAATAGGTTTTGCCTAAATCAAAGTTAATTACAGAAAGTTATGACAAAAATAAAGCAAAAAGGTCATAATCTCAATTTTTCATATTCATACATTTACAGCTAAATGGGAGAGATATCATATTCTAAGCTACAAATCTTTCAAAATCATATCAAACTGATATATAATCAAGAATGAAGATATTATATAGGATGAGGTTAGAATATTTACCTTAGAAATATTGATCCCCAAGAGTGAGTAATTATCCAAAACCTCAAATAAATACACAACTCTTACTTCAATTTCTTCTTCCCTTCTCAAATATACTATGCCTTCCCCTTTTCTTGGTAAGTTCTTTTTCTTTAATTGCTACTTAGTTTTAACTAACTCAAAGGTTATTATGTGACAACCTTTTCTTTAATTGCTACTTAGTTTTAACTAACTCAAAGGTTATTATGTGACAACCATGCATGAAAGATGCATGGTTGTGTCATATATACAATAAGCATAAGTAGCAACATCTTTAAGCTAGCTAGTGACACATGTCTTCCGCTTTTCTTTTTTTTAACATAATATAAATCTTTCATAATTCATATCTAATTTTTAAAATTCATATTTAGATCCCTAGCAATAAGTTTTTAATATAAAATTATTTAATTAAGATAATTATTTAATAAATCCTTAAATTTACAAATAGGTCCCCATAAATAAATTAAAATATATCATTACAAATATTTCAGAAATAAGGGATATTATATGTCTAAAATACAATATCTAGGTATTAGATAGATAAGAGACTATAGATACATTGTAACTAAGGCTATATAAGTCCAATAAATTAGATTTTCTTATACTATCTAGGGACTATGACATAGTAGCATAATACCTCTATAGTTGATGGATTAAGTGAATTATTATGAAATAATAATTCACTAAGTTAGAAAAAGTTCTGACAGGTGCAACTCATGGCCAGTTCAATATTATGCATAGATGGTCACCCACATAAACAGTAACTGCACAGTATCTGTAACATGTTTGTCCAATGATAGCTTCTATCACCGTTTGTCCGCGACGATCCTTCTTTTCCATCGGCTTCCTCTTCCCCATCGGACCCATCGTCGTCGGCTTCCTCACTCCTCCCCTGCTGGATCCACCGTTATTGACTTCCTCATTCCTCTATGGAGGCATCCTTCTACACGAGGCTATCTTCCTCATGCACCACCATTGTCACATCAGCTCTAGTGAGCCGCGACACCTTCCCTACCCCATCTGCAGTAAACGACGGCTTCTACACTTGCATGACAACTTGCTTTCATCTTTGGATCCCGATATCTCTGCTTCGTCACTAATCCTGCAGAGTCCTCTAGGCTCCAATATCCTACATTTGATCTCTACATCCCGTTGCTGCCACCGCCCTCATCTACCCCTGTAGCCCATGATGCTATGCCAGCGCCTTGTTCAGTGCTCCTCTTCCTCGTCCTGTTGCAGCCATCACTGGCCACACTTCTTAGTAATCTTCCAGTCATGCTCATTGCTGGCCACGCCTATTGCTAGCCATGCCAGCCACCCTTGATCCACCGCTGCAACCCACCCACGCACATAGTAGCGTGCGTAGCAGGGAAAGGATCACTACCACCATCGTAGCCAGAATGTCGCCTCTAATCTCTCTGCCGAGAGCACCTCTAAGGGCCATTGCCCATCGTCTCCTGGTGCTCTGCTCTCCCTCCCAGTAGAGAGTCATCGCCACCACTGCCATTCAAGGGCCACCACCCGTAAACAACTATGCAAAACCATAGATGCCCCTAACATCGCCATTGCCTTTCCTCCTCTTCCTCGGCCACCAATCTCCTGATTTACATTGCCCCTAACTCTATGCGAGGAGCCCTTGGCAGAAGTTACGTGCAAGGTGGATGGGTGCTGAGTAGATTGGCGCTATGGACGCCTTGACCCTCGGTGGCAGGCGCAGGTCCTAGACATAGCGACCAGAAGTCGCCATGCAAGGCTACGCGATTGTGTGCAGGACTCAGGTGCATAGCAGGTGTGCTTTAGTGATGGCGGCAGGGATTGATGAGGGAGTGTTCTACTATAGAGAACGGAGACCTCTAACGTTAGAGAAGGAATCAAGCCATGGCGATTCGCCGAGAGGAGCGATGGCACTCCGGGATCTTTTGTGCTAATGCTGTCGTTTGACAACAAGAAGAGAGTTTTCTCTTTATCTAATGCTCTGATATCATATTAAGGAATGTGAGAAACCAGAAAAGTACACTTGGTATTTCATTTCAGCACCTATTTATACAATGATAGAAGGAAGATTTTTCTCAACTGATGAACAAGATCTTCTCGTTCATTTAGGAAAATCTATTATAGCTAATAATTTTCACTATTCCTATCAGTGTTTTGTTTGGCTATGTTCATCCTATATTTTATAGTGTATCTGTCTGAAAGAATATACATTAGATTTTGATATTGATTTTGTCTATGCTCAAGAGAATTTTTTTAAAAATATTTTAAGATTTCCATATAGTAAAAATTTTAAGAACTTCTTAGACAAGTCTATTGAATTTTATATTTTTTATTATTTTTATTATTTTATTATTTTATTTTTTATTCTCAGAAATGCTGCATACAACATATGTGAAGCAAATTAATAGAAAAAAGTTGCTAGGTTCCCTTTTGAGTAAAAAATAAAGGAAAAAAAGAAGTTAATGGTGAGTCTCTAACAAGTGTATTATTATTATTATTATTATTAAGTGTATTATTATTATTATTATTATTATTATTATTATTATTATTATTATTATTATTATTATTATTATTATTGAGACTTGAAAAGGGTTTTTTTAATATATGAGCTAATAAGAAAGAAGATATGATAGGACTCTAATAGGGTTGGATCATCATTTATTGAGTCATGTTCTTTATTGAGTTGTCTATTTGATTAGGTATCTTAATAAGAGTTTGAATATATTTAATTAAGAGTCCAAGTAAAAATCTATTTTACGAGTCAAGTTAAATTTATAAATAAGGTTGTAACTATTTCTTTTTAGACAATCAATGAAGAAAATATGTTTTACCCATTAGGCCAAAATCCTAGAAGGGTCTATCCCCTATAGAGATTAAAGATGATTGATCCCCTATATAGATTAAGGAGGCCCCATCCCCTACAATAATCGTTTATCCCCTCTTCATCTTCGATAGAAATCTAAGAGTTTCTATCATCTGGTATCAAATAAATGATACAAACTTTAGGATTCCTATTAATTGGTATCCAATAATAAACATATTTGTTAAACAATTAAATTGATTTTGAGATGTTTTGTTCTTAAATTTGTTGACCATGAAATTTAACCTGATGACTCTGCTGAGAAAGTAAAGAAATCTGGAAGAGTGAAGACTTGAATAAACTACCTTTGGCCTCATCCATATTTGGTTCGCAAAAGAAGATAATAGCAGACTGCTCACAAAATGGCAAATATCGTATCTCTCTATTTATATCGATGCTAATTCTGATCGACTTATTTCGTCCAACCATAACATCTATATATTCACAACATTTTAATTTATTTTTCTTATTTCATTTTTGCAAATGTTGTGCCAAGAACCTGTCACACGCTTGATGATGCCGAAATGCACCATGCTGTCTGTCGGTTGCCGTAAGCTCTATGATCAAACTTATCAGTAACAATAAAATAGCCACACACTTCTTTTTGTTCAGCAACTCCCATTGGTCAGGACATAGAATAGACGTCCGATTTGGTGCAACAGCCGATACCTCCATGTGCTGCCGCACACCCTTACCGCAACCAGGCCAGCCCATCGCATGCATCATGGCCTTCCTTCTATTTTAATGTCGCACTACATGCCCAGCGATTGTAACTAGGTCATATGCTTTAGAATCTGTAGGACAGGACGATATCACATATCCGACGGTCAGAAAAGCCACGGGCGCTCCTCATATTTGATTGACCAACGAAAGCACGCCGAGTGACACCGTTGGAAATGGACGCTCCACGCGACGACCATCGCCTCGCCGAGAACAGGAATGGCAACAGCTGCGGTGAGGTCGAGGGTCGACTTTCGAAGTGGCCGCGACCTCACCCTGGGCCCATCTCCGCTGTTGAGATCGCGAAGGAGTTTCTCCCACAACGACCCCGCTGTGGCGCGCATCAACAACGGCAGTTTCGACAGTGCCTGTTCCTCCGGCACCCCGACGAGTTCTACTTCAGCAGCCTTCAGCCCTCGCTGACCCGCTCCCGCTCCCTCGTCCTGGAGCTCATCAACGCCGCCCACCTCGACGAGGTCTCCCTCGTCGACAACGCCACCACGGCCGCCGCCATCATCTTCCAGCACGTCGCTTGGTCCTTCATCGAGGGCGCCTTCAACGCTGGCGACGCCGTCGTCATGCTCCACTACGCCTACGGTGCCGTCAAGCGGTCCATCCACGCTTACGTTGCCCGAGCCCGCGGCCACGTCGTCGAAGTCCCCCTCCCCTTCCCGCTGTCCTCCCCGGACGAGGTCGTCGCCGAGTTCCGCCGGACGCTAGGGCTCTGCCGGGCCGGAGGCCGGAGGGTCCGCCTGGCGGTGATCGACCACATAACCTCCATGCCCTTCGTCGTGATCCCGGTGAAGGAGCTCACCCGGATCTGCCGCGAGGAGGGCGTCGATCAGATGTTCGTCGACGGTGCCCATTCCATCGGCAACGTCGAGGTCGACGTGCAGGACATAGGAGCCGACTTCTACACCAGCGACCTCCACAAGTGGCTCTTCTGCCCACCCTCGGTTGCCTTCCTACACATGAGGGGATCTTCAGCGGCCACGCCGCGCCTGCACCACCCCGTGGTCTCGCACGAGTACGGCAACGGCCTCCAGCTCGAGAGCGGATGGATCGGCAACCGGGACTACACCCCGCAGCTGGTGGTGCCCGCCGTGGTGGAGTTCGTGGCGAGGTTCGAGGGCGGGTTGGAGGGGATCCGGCGGAGAAACCACGAGAAGGTGGTGGAGATGGGGAAGATGCTGGCCGAGTCATGGAGGGCCCTTCTCGGGTGCCCGCCGGAAATGGGCTGCAGCATGATAATGGTGGGCTTGCCGGGCTGCCTAGGAGTCTCCAGCGAGATAGACGCAATGAAGCTCGGGGCCCTGCTGAGCGATGAGTTCATGATCGAAGTGCCCATCCACTACCAGTCACCACCCATGGACGGTGAGGCAGCAGGGGCGACGGACAAGAGCGGCGCCATGGTCATGAGTTATGCGAGAATTTCCTATCAGGTGTACAATGTGGAGGACAACTACTGCAGACTCCGGGATGCTGTTCACAAGCTCGTTCGCGATGGATTCAATTGCATCTATAGTTAGTCACGCCATTATCAATCAAATTGAATTTTACTTTCGATAGAATCATTTTCAGTATTTAAAAAAATTTATATTCTATATTTTAATTAATATAAATAAATATTTTTAATTTATTCCACTGTAGATTGCAGATTGAAAATACTTCTAAGGAAGACTAGCAGATCCTATAAAAAAGGAAAAGAAAAAAAGAAGATTGTAGGACTTAGAGTAAGTGTTTCTAATCAGTTACTTCCTATTTTTAAAACTAATAATTATCATTTTTAGATTGTTAAGATGAGAACTCTATTTATTTCATATGGATTATGGAATTTGATAGAAGATGATTTTATTCCATATGATCTGCAAGATCCTAGTATTACAAAAGATCAAAAAAAAAGATAAAAGAAGATGTACATAAATATGTAAGAGCCCTTTATATGCTATAACAAGTAATAGATGATTCTCTGTTTACCAGAATCATGATGTCATCAACATCAATAGAAGCTTAGAAGATACTAAAAAGTGTGTTTGGAGGCATTAAAAAGATAAAAATTTTAAATGTTCAATTCTTAGACATAAATTCAAAACTCTTATGATGAAAAATTCTAAATCTATTATTGATTTCTTCTCAAAAGTTTATTTTATTATGAATCAAATGAGATCGTATGGTGAAAATATAAAAGATCAAATTGTAGTAGAAAAAGTTATATGAAGTTTATCTCCAAAATTTGATATGATCTCTACTACTATAAAAAAAAGCTAAAGGTACAAGTACATTGTTTATTGATGAATTAATGGACTCAATTTTAGTTGATAAAGAAAAAGTGAACAGATCTTTAGATGAGATTTCAAAACATGCTCTTCAAATGAAGATAGATTAGAAAAAAGAACAGAAGAATAATTCAGAAATCAGTTCTCAAGGGAGAGATCAAGATAACAGAAGATAAGACTAATTCATTGAAGGTAACAAAGAAACTTGGTAATATTTTTATTATAAAAAATAGGGCATATTTAAAGAGATTGTTAGTGCAAAACTAAAAATCCATATATTCCTCTCTGGTTGTAAAAAATATGGTCATCTTGAAAAAGAATGTTGGAACAAAAATCAAACAAACTATCATGATTAAAATAATAATGACAAAAGAGATGAAGAGAATATTTTCTTTATAACATCTGATAAAGAATATTTCAGATTTGTTTGGTTTTTAGATAGTGGATGCAGTAATCATATGATAGGGGATAAAAGTTTATTTCAAAGGCTTGATGATTTAGTTAGATCTACTGTACATATGGGAAATGGTAACAAGATTCAAGTGTAAGGACAAGGAACAATTGTTATGAAGACTAAATCTGATAAAAAAAGTTATTGATGATGTGTTATTTATATTGGGAAACCTCAGTGGGAGCATCACATGCATAGCGAAAATCAAAACAAAACTGGTTTCCCACATAGATCAAATTATCGTGCAAAAAATAGGATCGTGATAAAGCCACAAAAATTGATAAAATCATATCATATGATTGATTGATTACCTAGGGAGATCATATATCTATATATTTCCAGATTCGGATGGAAAGGATGAAGGAAGTCAAGCATCCTCCTCTCTAACGGTATCCACATGATAGATCTCTATAACAAAACTTCTCCAATTTGATCTCACAACTATTGTACAGAGGGAGGGAGGAGAATTGGAGGGGGAGGCCAAAACTACAGCCTATCAACCATGAGTCTCCCCTCCTATTTATAGAGAACCACCAAAACCCTTAAAGCTCTTGCCTTAGTGGGTATTGGATCTCCATCTAATTGCCCATTAACTTTATATTATTGGATCTCTATCTAATAATCTCCTTAGGCATCTAATTGGGCTCAACCAAGGAGCGCATCAGCATAGGGTCTCATCTAATGAGAATAGGAGTTAATTGGATCTTCATCCAATCCTATATTTGCTGAAACATCCACCATATGTGTATGACCCTCTAGGCCCGATATTGAGCTGATCGTAAGTCACTCCTATCAAAACATGATTGAGACATGTTAGCAAATGTTATGCCACCTTAGCAGATGATTAGGATTAAGCAATGCCAGCAAAGATGTTATTATTGGGAAAAACTATTATATGCAGAATAATACTTTTCCCTCCTTGTGTATAAAAATGGGTTTCTCACCAAATTACCAACTTGTTACCAAAAAAAGATATTAACCAAAACAAGATAAATAGTAGAATAATAGATCAATCACAAAGTGAAACATCATATTTTTAACGTGAAAAATTCAATGTAGGAAAACCCATGGGACTATAGTCCACCCAAACTTCCACTATCATCAAAGAGGATAATAGGTTTATAATAAAACTTCTCTAGAATAACTAGAGGATCATAATAACATCAAGAACATTTATCTTGGTTCACCATTGGCATAGCATCATCAACATAGATGGATCTTACAATAGAAAAATACACACACAAACTAAGTAGGTATATTAGAAAATCATCATAGAGATGATAAATCATAGATCAGTATATTAGGATTGTAAAGATTGTTGCAAGGATTCTCCACACAAAATTTGAGTTAAAACTGATGAAGTTTTATCATTCGATCCTCTTGCCAAAACTTTCTCTCTTTCTTTTATTTCTGTCTTCTCCTTACTATGTGATTACTGTTCACGTTACTGCACCTTTGCACTGTGTGCCACCTACCTTGCACAGATTAGGTTTTTAATATTTTTTTTCTTTCAACAAATTAAATTTGGTCTAAATGTCCAAATATCCAGTCCAAGCCCACCTATGGGCTGGACTCAACAATTATCCCCCTCCAACTCATATGGTGGGCTGTACTAAGCCCACTCTTTATCTACATACTTCAAGATTCTCTTTAGGCAAAGAATTTATCAATATATCTGATCCATTCTTATTAGTATACACATTTTCTAAGTATAATTATTTTATCTCAAGCACATCAAGAATCCAATGATACCTTACATCAATATACTTGGATTTAGAATGGTATGTTGAATTCTTGGAGAGTTGAATGACACTCTAACTATCATAGTAAACAATGTATCCTTCCTGTTTCAAACCCAATTCCTGTAGAAATCTTTTCATCCATAAAGCTTCCTTACAGGCTTCAATAATTACTATATATTCTACTTCCGTAGCTAATAGAGCAACACAATTCTGTTACTTAGACTGCCAAGAGGTTGCTCCCCCTGCAAAAGTCATCAAAAACCCTAAAGTGGATTTCCTGAAATCAGTATCACTTGCCATGTTTACATCTGTGTAACCCTCTAGCATAAGTTTACCAATGTTAAAACATAAACATAACATGGTAGTATCTCTTAGATATCTTAATATCCATTTTACTACTGCCCAATATTTCTTACCAGGATTAGAGAGAAATCGACTTACAACTCCAACTACATAAACTATATCCGGTCTAGTGCAAACCATAGCATACATCAAACTGCCTACTGCAGATGAGCAAGGCACTCTGGACATTTCTTCTTTTTCTTTCTCACTTGGGGGACATTGTTTTGAATTCAACTTAAAATGACCTACAAGTGGAGAACAAACTACTTTGGCCTTATTCATATTGAATCTTTCAAGAATCTTTTCAATATAAGTCTCCTGAGATAACTAAATCTTTTCATTCTTTCTATCACGAAGAATCTTTATGCCAAGTATTTGTCTCACCGATCTTAAGTCTTTCATAGTAAAAGACTTAATTCCTTTCTAAGCTTCTCAATTTTACTAGCATGAGAATAATAAAATCATCATCAACATATAGCATGAGAATAATAAGATCATCATCTGAAAACTTCTTTATAAATACACAATAGTCAGATGTGGTTTTATTGCACCCTTGGCTCATCATAAAGGAATTGAACTTCTTGTATCACTATCTAGGTGTTTGTTTGAGTCCATATAAGCTTTTCTTAAGCTTACATATTAGATTTTCTTTTTCTTTGACTTTGAAACATTCTGGTTACTCCATATAAATTTCTCCTTCTAAGTCACCATGTAAAAATATAGTTTTCACATCAAGTTGCTCAACTTCTAAATTTAAGCGGGTAGCCAAACTAAGAACAACTCGGATATATGATATTTTTACCATAAGAGAAAATATTTCTTTAAAATCAATACTCTTTTCTGACTGAATCCTATCACAACTAATCGTATCTTATATCTTTACTGTGAGCTATTATTTTCAGTCTTTAATTTATAAACTCATTTATTCTTGAGAGCTTTCTTCCTTGTAGGTAACTTTACCAAGTCATAGGTGTGGTTCTTAAGCAAAGATCTCATCTCTCCTTGCATGGCTTTAACATACTCATTGTTATGCTCATGTAGAATAGCTTCTTGGTAAGTTTCTGGCTCTCCCCTGTCAGTAAGCATAACATACTCATGTGAAGGATATTTTGCATATGGTCTTCGCTCTCTTGTAGATCTTCTTAGTTAAATCTCATATGGTGGTGGAGGTACTTGCTTGGTTGGTTCAACTTCATCAACTATAGGAGTATCATCACTAACATTCTCACCACCATTTTCTTGTCCATCTCCCCCATGATCATCATGAACTATAGGTGGAGGAACTAAGCCCAAACTCCAAGGAATATAAATATAGATATTTTGCTTCTCAACATTATCACCATTTTTAAATAATTAGTCTTCGAGAAATATAACATCTCTGCTTCTAATAATCTTCTTGTTCACTGGATCCCATAATCTGTATCCAAACTCTTTATGATCATATCCCAAGAAAATACATGTTTTTGCTTTATTATCAAGCTTGAACCTCTCATCTTTAGGAATATGAATAAATGCTTTACACCCAAAGACTCTAAAGTGATCATAAGATACATCTTTTCTTTTTCATACTCTTTTTGAAACATCACCATTTAGAGGAATTGATGGAGAAAGGTTTATCAGATCGATTGTAGTTCTCATAGCCTCCCCCAAAAATGACTTAGGTAACTTGGCATAGGAAAGCATACACCTTATCCCCAAACTGACTTAGGTAACTTGGCATGAGAAAGTATACACCTTATCCTTTCTACAATGATTTTGTTCATCCTTTCTACCACTCCATTCAGTTGAGAAGTTTTAGGAACTATCTTCTCAAGCCTAATACCATGAAACCTATAATAATTCTCAAAAGGACCCCTATACTCATCACCATTATCTGCTTTAATACACTTTAGTTTTCTTCCCATTTCTCTTTCAACACTAGCATGAAACTCTTTGAAAGCATCGAGTACCTGGTCTTTAGATTTCAAAGCAAAAGCCCAAGCTTTTCTAGAATGGTTATCAATAAAAGTAACAAAATAAAGAGTACCTCTAAGAGTTCTATTTTGCATAGTACAAACATCAGTATGAATCAAGTAAATAACATTTAATCTTCTAGATGATGGATAAGTATGAAATACAACTCTATGTATTTTTTCAACTAAACAATGATCACAGGATTTAAGAGATGTACCTTGCAACTTTCATAAGAATTACTTTCTAGCAAGAGTTTGAAGTCCTTTCTCGCAGATATGACCAAGCCTTTTATGCCAAAGATCTATACTTTTATCCTTTCTTATTGCATTAGTCTCTTCTTTATGTAGCTTAGCCTCCATGATATAAAAAGAGTTTTATTTTTTTTTTCTCTCACCATAACCAGAGAGCCTTTAGTGAGTTTTCATTTGATTTCACTAAAATAGTATATAAATCCCTCATCATCAAGTTTCCCTTTAGATATCAAGTTAAGATGAATATCTAGAACATATCTTACATCTTTGAGTATCAATTTGCTCCTAATACTGGTCTCCAAACAAATATCTCCAATACCCACAATCTTAGATGTACCACTGTTTCCCATTTTGACATTGCCAAAATCACCAGCAGTGTAAGATCTGAAGAAATTACTATGAGAAGTAACACGAACACAAGCACCATAATCAATTACCAGTTACTATCCTGAGCTGCAAGATTGACACATCCATTATCACAAATAATAATAATATCACCTTCAGTAGTAACTATATTAGTCTCTTTCTCATTTTTCTTTCTTTCATTTTATTCTCTCTTCTAGAACCTACACTCTTTCTTCATATGATCTAGCCTATTATAGTGGAAAAACTTGATATCTCTTCTGGATTTGGATCTTTCCTCTATAACTATATAGATTCCTGCTATGACTTCTTACATGTCTTTCTTGTTTTTCAATAGCAACTGCACTAGAAGAAGATTCTCTTTGTTCCTTCCTTTTGGTATCTTTATTCAACAAACTGTCTTTAACTATATCTATAGTTAGATTCCCCTCTAGCGTAGAGTTAGAAATTGTCACCACATATGTTTCCCAACTTTCTGGTAAAGAGATAAGGAATGAGAATCCTTACATCTTATCATCTATATTCATTTTTATAGCAACCAACTAATTTGCAAGACTCTGAAATAGCTTGTGCTTAATAATATTACCACAATCTTTATACTTTAAATTGATAAGCCTTTTAAAGAGAGAAATTATGTTTCGTACTGTTTTCTTTGCAAAGAGATTTTCTAGCCTCTGCGAAACAACATCCGCTCTGGTTTCATTAGAAATACGCTCATGCAAATTTATATCCATCCATCTTCTAATATAGGTAATAGCTTTTCTGTATTGTACCTCCCATTCTTCATCATCCATGGTAGAAGGTTTTACTTTAACTTTATTGGGCTTATATAAATCTTTGCAATAGAGAAACATTCCATCATATACCACCAAGTGGAATAATTTGATGAGTTCAATTTAATCATACCATCTAACTTTTTTATTTCAACTATATAAGAAATACTACACCAAATAACCTATGCTCTAATATCACTTGTTGTGAAAAACTATTGAATGCGAAATAATAATTTTCCCTCTTTGTATATCAAAATTAGTTTCTCACCAAATTACCAACTTATTGTCAAAAACAAATATTAACTAGAACAAGATAAATAGCAGAATAATAGATCAACCATAAAGTGAAACATCAGATTTTTAACATAAAAAACCCAATGTAGGAAAAACCACAAGACTGTAGTCCACCCAAACTTCCACTATCACTAAATAGGATAATAGGTTTACAATGAAACTCGTCCAGAATAACTAAAGGATCATAATAATATAAAAAATATATATCTTGCTTCACCACTGGTATAACATCATCAATATAGATAGATCTCATAATAGAAAAATACCAAAACATACTAAGTCGGTATATCAGAAAACCATCATAGAGAGGATAAATCACATATCAATACCATTAGGATTGTAAAGCTTGTTGCAAGGATTCTCCACATAAAATTTCAGTCAAAACTGATGAAATTTTGTCGTTCGATCCTCTTGCTAAAGCTTTCTTTCTCTTTTTTCTTTTTCTTTCTCCTTACTATGTAGTTACTATTTATGTTATTGTGCCTTTGCACCATGAGTCGCCTACTTTACCTAAATTAGGTTTTCAATATTTTTCTTTTAATAAATTATATTTGGGTTAAATGTCCAAATATCTAGTCTAAGCCCATCTATGAGCTGGACTCAACATTTATGTCATAAGTAGTAGTTAAGCTACATCATCAAACATTATGCCAATGTGGTATATGATTGAGTCACGTCAACGAGGTTATTTCACCTAAATCATCATCTCAGCAAGCAATTATGCCACCTCACAATTACCTAAATAGCGACTATAAGGAATTAGGTATAAGTAGATTCTCTTTCATCTTTCTTTTTTCTCTTAAGCATCCTTATTTTTTCGACACCTCAATATTATTAATATAATCTTTGGAGGGATCCAATCAAGCTACTCCTTATTAAAATATAAAGTTATTGTAACAATAGTAGTAGAATAGTTAGACTGTTGAGGGAAATCCTCAGCACCTAATCCTTTTACCCTTTTTTCTTCTTGTATAAATAGATATGAGTGAAAGAATAAATTATAGCACTTCATTTGATATCAAAACTGCTTGCTTAGAGTAAGCTTTCTTCTCATTGTCAAATGACAGTAAATCCCCACTGCGTCTGCCTGCTTGCCACAGCCCCTTCTTCATCGCTGAAGGGTTGACACCCTGTTGCTTCCTATTGTTGTCAAACATTAGTTCTCTTTCGCTATCCTTTACGCAGCGCTTTAGATTTACTGATCGCCCGCCCTTCCTTTTTTTTTCTTTGTAGCAGCCCCTTTTTGTGAAGCCGTAGTTGTCGGACGACTTCTCAAGCCGCGATCTTTGTTTCCTGACAAAAACATAGCATCGCTGCCCGCACCCATCGCCAACACTATTCTCATTCGAGGATCCAAAGATTTGGGTCTTGCTCTACACTAATGTACACATCGCTAGTCTGGCAGCCCTCTCGCTCAACCTCGCTAGCAACTATCATTGACATCGCTGGTGTTGGTGACACTATCAGTTTTAACATTGCCTACCATCGGCTCACTATTCGCTCGTTGGTGACCAAGTGAGCAGTCGCAACAATAACTCGACCGCCTCTTTTCTTCGGTGCAGATCCCCCTCTGTATCTATGTCCTCAACCTCTGGTGTCGTCGACTCCTCTTGTCTACTATCGCAACCGCAGCCCTCGCCGGCCATAGCCGCGGTCCTCCCTGCCACTGCCCACCAGCACACAGCCTTGATCGTCGGCTGTTGCCTTCTGCTCCCAACCACCGACCACCGACCACCACTTCCCTCAACCTCTTCATTAGTGGCCGGCACAAGTCCTTGACTGGCAGCAACATAAATTGGGTGACATTGGTCACCAACATTGCGATCTACACCGATCACAGTAATCGACACCTGATCTACATCAACACCTCTCAGCTCTCTATTGCCTGCTATAGTGGCCCACCTACTTGGCCTTGCTATAGCTTTCATTTTGGCCTAGAACAACATCTATCCCTCGTCCGTAAGAACCACAACACTGCAATCCCAATTCTCATATTCTAGTTAAACACATGGTTGATTGGCAAACACTTTCACAAGGCATATCTTCCGAACCCAACTGCGACAGTAATTGGTATTTTCTCTCTTAATGTCTTCATCATCTACCTCTTAAGTTTCAATTACTATCCCCGTCGGGAGCAATAGTACTTCTCCATATATAGGGCTTGTCTCTATAAATTCTACAGCCCTCATCCCCTTTAAATTATCCAAAGGAGGGATTTATTAGGTTATGTTGATGGATCTTTCAGTTATCGCCCAGAAATGATCGATATGATGGGGGCCACAAGTCAAGTACCTAATATGGCACATCAATTATAGTTATGTCAAGATCGTCTCATTCTTTAGGCAATTCATCTCCATCATTAGTTCTGTCTTACCACTTATATCTTCTTGTGCTACTGTTGTTGAAGCCTGGTGCAAGTTGCAAACTATATTGGTAAATCATTCATGCACTCGCATGCTCGACCTCCTCTCAAGTCTAATGAACACCAAATAAAAGTTAAGTACCATCGGTGATTATCTTCAAAATATAAATATTATCATCGATGATTTAGCTTTAATAGGGCACAACCTTAGTGATGATGAAGTTATTGTTCACACTCTCTTAATAGTATTGGGTTGAGTATAAAGAATTAGCAGTAGCAATAAGGGCACACAACTCATCGCTATTATTTGAGGAGCTGTATAACAAGTTAATTGACTACGAGACATATCTAAAGTGCGAAGATAAAGTACCAAGACCACCTATTACTACTCATGTAAGTCACAAATATATAAAAAAAGGGCAATTAGTATTCTAAGCCTATCAACAAGGGTTTAGGGCAGGCACCGCCTTATTACAATCCAAGTAGCAACTACGGCTCCAACAATCTTGGTGTCCTGCTCCCATGCCTCAAGGTAGCAACATCAATTTCCAATAGCCTTGGCCTCCTGCTCCTATGCCTCAATAATGAATAGTCTACCAGCTATATGATAAGGTTGTTCACCCTACTAAGGTTTGTTGGTCTCGTCCTCGACCTTTAGCTACCATGCCCCAAGCACATCTCACTACTGCCCCAACTTCTGATCAATATTCTTGGGTTATGGACTCTGGTGCCTCCCATTATATCACCGCGGATTTTCAGAATTTATCCCATCGGTGATGGTAAGCGACTTCATATTACTCATACTGGTTTCACAATGTTTAATTCACATTATCTTAACTTTACACTTAATGATGTGTTATATACTCCTTATATTAAACGGAACCTTATTTTTGTCTCAATTCTGTAAACAAAATAATATCTCCATTGAATTTTTTTTTGACAACTTTCTTATCAAGGATCTGAGCACGGGGGCATCGTTAGTTCAAGGCAAGAGTAAAGATAACATCTACTAGTGGTCATCAATCTCTCAGCCTACTGCCTACTCTTTTGTTGCTGCTTCAATGGATGTGTGTCATTGTTATCTTGGTCACCCTTTTTCGTCAACTCTACAAAGGTTTTTCTCTCGTTATTCTCTTTCATCTTCTAAAATTAGCTCTATTGTTACTCATTGTGATATATGTCTTAGTAATAAAAATCATAAATTGTCATTTAAAACTTTTTCTATTTCTTGCACACAACCATTTGAAATTTTGTATACTAATGTTTGGGGTCTTGCATCAAGTATTTCGTTTGACAAATACAGATTATATGTTACCTTTATTAACTATTTTACCAAATATACTTGGTTTTATTCTCTTTAACATAAGTCTGAGGTCTCTACAATCTTCCTTACTTTCAAAAAACTGGTGAAAAATATCTTTCGGTTTACCATTAAGATAGTTTATTTTGACAATGGGGGTGAATACCAAACACTAACACCATACTTATAAGACTGTGGTATTCAACACCTCAAGTCTCATCTATACACTCCTCAACTACTTGGCTCAGCCGAACGCAAACATCAATATATAGTTGAAACTGGACTTAAACTTCTATATCATGCTTCCATGCCAACTACTTTTTGGTCTGCTGCTTTCCAAACTGTAGTCTATCTGATTAATCGCATGCTTACTCCAGTCCTCCACAATTAATCACCATTTAAAAAATTCTTTTATCAATCCCTAAATCTTCAGAAACTTAAGGTTTTTTGTTATGTCTGCTATCCTTGGCTACGTCCTTATGCATCATATAAACTAGCCCCACAATCGAAGCCTTATACCTTCATTGGTTACTGTCTTGAACATAATGCTTACTGATACTATGATCCTTTGACTCACAAGGTCTTTGTGTCTCGTCATGTTGTCTTTGTGGAGTCCTCCTTTTTATTTCACTAGACCAAATCTTCTACTGTACCAACTACTCTGGTGAATATGTATCAATGGCATATGTCATTATCCAATGAGCCTCTACAAGAATCATCCACTCTAGTATACATACATGAGTGGAGCACTCCTCTAAGATAATATCTTGCCCACTCTTTTTCTTTTCCTTCTTTTGTATACATACCTCATACTACAGACATCCAATCTTCGGACACTCAATCATTAGCATTTCCTTCACCTCAACATACTAGTGCTAATGTTCCTCAGTCCAACTCACCATATTCTACTACTTCCCTAATATCCATTCCACCATTATCTCCTAAACCACTTGGACATCTCAGGACAACACACTCTAAGTGTGGTTGGTATTTTCAAATCACGTCAGGTTCTCGACCTCAATACAGTTGTGACTCCCTCTGTTGAGACCTGTGAACCTACCACGATCATTCAAGCCCAAAAGTCTCCTCATTAGTGTCAAGCTATGTATGATGAATATGACACCCTCCTTTGTAACTCTACATGGACACTTATTCTATTTCATTCTACACAAAATGTCATCAGGTGTAAGTGGGTTTTTCGGGTTAAGTGAAACCCTGATGGGTCAATTGCCAAGTATAAAGCCCGTTTAGTGGCCAAAGGCTTTCATCAACATCCTGGTGTTGACTTTACAAAGACATTTAGTCTTATTATTAAATCTATAATAATCCAATTGATTTTGAGTTTAGCCATTTCAAAAGGCTGGCACCTACGACAACTTGATGTGAACAATGTCTTCTTACAATGAACGTTAACTGAAGATATCTTTATGGAGCAATCTCCTAGTTTTCTTCATTCTCATTATCTGAAATATGTCTGTAAACTCCACAAGGCTATTTATAGACTTCGTCAAGCTCCATGAGCTTGGTACAAAGAACTCAGCTCATTTTTTATGTCAGTCAGCTTCTCTGACTCTGAATCTGATACCTCCTTATATCTCCGTCAACAACCTAACAGTATAATATATCTTCTAGTATATGTGGATGATATCATTGTAATAGGTAATAACTCTATGGAGGTCATAATGTTCATTAAGAAGTTGGCCACCAGATTTTCCCTCAAAGATCTTGGTCCATTGAATTATTTTCTGGGTATAGAAGCAACATCTACATCTTCAGGACTCTTCCTCTCTCAACAGAAGTATATTCAGGACTTATTCGTGAAGACAAATATAAAGGATGCAAATGTTATTTTAACTCCTCTCTCCATTAGTGAATCGCTTCGGTTAAATGATGACAGTCCTGCTACCGATCCTACACAATATCAATAAGTAATTAGTTTTTTATAATATTTAGCTCTCACCCGCCCAGATATCTCATTTGCAGTAAACAAGTTATCATAATTCATGCATAGACCATCTACCACACATTGGTCAGCAGTTAAATTAGTATTACGATATCTTAATAACAGTCTTCACAATGACATTTTTTTTATAAAAACTCTCTACTTCAACTTAATGCTTATGTTGACGCTGATTGGGTTAAAAATTTTGATGATAGAACATCGATATATGGGTTTATTATTTTTCTAAGAGCCAATCCAATCAGTTGGATTTTCAAGAAACAAAAGATAATGCTCAGTCAACCACTGAAACTGAGTATCGTTCCATTGCAGCTGCACCCGTCGAACTCAATTGAGTAATGAATCTGCTCAAAGAACTTGATATTCGCTCTTCTATTACTGCTACAATATATTATGATAATGTCGGGGCTACCTACTTATGTGCCAATCTAGTGTTTCACTCTCGTATGAAACATATAACAATTGACTTTCACTTTGTACGAGATCAAGTCATCAATCATCAACTACATATTTCTCATGTTCACATGGTCGATCAACTGGCGGACTCCCTCACGAAGCTACTCGCTGACAAGTTATTTTTACTTTATAGGTCCAAGATCGACATCCTTGACAGGAACACGATCTTGCGGGGGCATATTAAAAGATAGAGTTGTTATAATAATAGTAGCAGAATGGTTAAACTGTTGAGGGAAATCATCATCGCCTAATCCTTTTGCCCTTCTTTCTTCTTATATAAATAGATATTAGTGAAGGAATAAATCACAATACTTTATTTCTTTCCAATATCTTCTCTCATTTCTATCACTCCTAGTCTAGATCTTTTGTAGTATCTCAGACGATACTTCAGGAGTCGAGCAACATCCAAATCTCACTGATAAATTTCTCTTTGTTCATCCTCAACGTCTCAAGGCAACGTATGTCACTCATCATCTGGTTCGAACTGGGTTGGGTCATTCTCCCCTTAGTTCGTTGGATAGCCAATCTCAGAGTTAACATAAACTATAGTCCACCATATGTTATCTAAGTTAAGTTTTATTATGGTTATTGGATGAGAGATCATTTCTCTCATAACAGAAAAATATTCTATCCAATCTCTTTTTCAAATCATTCCCACAAAAGATTTAGCACAAGATATATTTATTTTTTAAATTTCAAATCATATCCAGTGATGTAACTCAATTTGACCAAGTCGACCATAAAAATGCGATATAATCAGAGTATATTTGCAGAAATAAATCAAGAACCAGACCGGAACAATATCTATCGCTTATCGCCGCTTTGAGCCCTTTGCTTAAATTGTTCTTCCCAGAGTGTAAATTGCGCAGGTCATCAAAGAATTCGAAGGGTTCACGTGGATTGTGATATTAGTTATTCAGTACAATCAATAACTTCTGTTACCTAGATGGCAAGAGACATTGTGATCAGCTTTATGACATCGGATCTATGTATGATGAAGGATTGTTTGACCTACTCTAACTTTGTTTGGTTTAATTTCCGTTCTCTATATATATAATGTGGTATGAGTCAAGAACGTGTGGCGAATTAAACAGATGAATCTGCTGAGACAAATAAGCAGATGTAATGCGATATTAGTCAGGATCATGTTGGCAAGCCAAACATATAATAATCTGGAAACATCGGAACAAGAACTGTACAGTTTTTGCTTAACATGCAGTTTTTTTTTTCTGTTAACCTGAGGTGAAACTTCGCCTAATGAGACGGACATATGGGGTATTAATCATGCTTATTATGTCATAAAGAGAAAATAATAGCAAGGGTAAAGAACCCTTGCATTCAGATAACAGAGTGGGGAAATTGGATTATCTATTCTATCATACAAACAAATTTTGTCATTTTTGTTAAGCAGGAATGTGAGAAATCAGAAAAGCACACGTGATATTTTATTTCAGTACCTATTTATACAATGATAGAAGGAAGATTTTTCTCAATTGATGAATACAAACTTCTCATTTAGGAAAATATGTGACAACTAAAATGTCCCCACAAGATCGAGCTCCTATCTAGGACGTCAATTTTAGATCAATGAAAAGAAAATATTGACGAGCTAGAAACTTTGTGAGGGAGTCGGTGAGTTAATCAACCGTGTGGATATGGGAAACACGGAGTTGCTTGTGGGCCACTTGATCTCGCACAAAATGAAAGTCAATAGCAATATGCTTCATGTAGGAGTGAAAAACTAGATTGGCACAAAGCTAAGTAGCACCGATGTTATCACAATAAATAATGGCATAGAAACAGAGTGAATTTGAAGTTCCTTGAGCAAGTTGGTGATCCAATTAAGTTTAACAATAGCAGTGACAATAGCTTAATATTCGGCTTTAATAGTAGATCTGGCAACTGTCTTTTATTTCTTAAAACTTTGACTAATCAGATTAGCACCAAGAAAAATAATATATCCTAATGTAGAGGTTCTATTATCAATATTTCTGGCCCAATTAGCACCAGCAAAAGCATGAAGCTGAGAGAGAAAGTGTTTGCGAAGAAAAATGTCATAATCAATAGTCCTCTTGAGATAACGCAAAATATGTTTGATAACAGTCCAATGTAAAGTAAACGGATGATGTATAAACTAGGATAATTTATTGATTACAAAGAAGACATCTGAACGAGTAAGAGCTAGATATTATAAAGAGCTAACTATCTGTCGATACTGAGTAGGATCTGTAATAGGACTACCATCATATAATTTCAGTGATTCACTGGAAGATAGAGGAGTACGAACATCTTTTATGTCTTGCATATTCATCTTCAAAAGTAAATCATGAATGTACTTTCTTTGTAAAAGAAAGAGGCCAGAAGATGTAAATATAGCCATAACACCGAGAAAATAATTCAGGTTACCAAGATCTTTAAGAGAGAATCTGTCCGCTCCCGTTACACACTTCACTCATATCTAGTAGTGACAACCGATGACGATAACTCTGTGTTGTTTCAGATTTTTCTTTCTCTTCAATACCTCATCCCTCAAGCAGTACTATCTTCCTAAGTCTATCTCCTAAATTGTGACTTCTCTTGCTTTCTCCTCGGCCTGTCACCCTTGTGATCCCCAAATGTCTTCATAATCTACCACTAATGCTCGAACTCTCTTTCCTGCTGACAATTCTACATCGTATCTAGGGCTTATCTCCATAAATGCTGCTTCTCTAACTTCTTAGTTGTAACAGATTTTCCTAACTGAATGAGAAGATCTCGTTCATTAGTTGAGGGAAATCTTTCTATCTTCACATATATAAATTGATGATGAATTAATGAACTCAATGGGTATTTCATTACTACTTCTTAATTTAACATGATATCAGAGCCCCTCTCTCTATAAGAGAGATTATCTTTCTTTATTCGCTGTCCAACGATAGCTTTTACATCGTTTGTCCGTGATTGTCCTTCTTTTCCATCGGCTTCCTCACTCCTCCCTTGATGGATCCACCATCGTCGACTTCCTAATTCCTCGATCAAGGCATCCTTCTACACGAGGTCGTCTTCCTCATGCACTACCACTATCGTAAGCTCCAACGAGCAGTGGCACCTTCCCTACCCCATCTGCAGCAGATGACAGTTTCTACACATGCTCAAATCTCCTACATTTGATCTCTACATCCAGCTGCTATCGTTGCTCTCATCTGCCCCTGCAGCCTAGGCAACTGTTGTGCTCTCGCTCCCGGCCCCACACTACTATGCCAGCACCTTGTCGAGTGTTCCTCTTCCTTACCAGCACCTGCCGTAGCCATCACTGGCCATGCTTCTTGGTAATCTTCTAGTCGCGCTTATCGTTGGCCACACCTATCTCTAGCCACGCCAGCATGTCACAAGCTTAGTTGATTTTGCTTAAGTTGTGTGGCACCCATGCGTGTCCGTTCGCAAAGGTCAGCCCTTCCCCAAGATCTCCTAGAGTCCCTTAGATTTATAAAAGAGAAAACGGGCCAGAAGAAGTAATTCCCATGGGATCCACAAGCAACTGCTCAAGAAAACACTTTATAAAGCTAGATACAAATTACATCCATGGATATTACAAACTCAGAGAGATTGCACACAAAGGATAATGGTCCATTACATACCGAAGTCCCCACAAGTGCTTACAAGATACACTCATATTTATAAGCCAAAATTGGTCACAAAGCAAACCAAACTAGAGCTACTAAGCCTACTGCAAGCCCGCTTCTTACTATATAAGATATGTACATAAACCGAAGGACACAAACAAATACGAGCATTTCATCGAACACCTTATTTACATTATTGTCCGTGACATTCTCCCCTACTTATTCCTTCGATGTCCTCGTCGAAGCCACTATAGATGCTGCATCTCCTTGCATTTTGCTGAATCTTTACTTCTACTTTGGCTGCAACATGCCCCTTTAGCTCCCAAATGCTCTCCGTCGCTATTGTTGAGTAGTCAAACTCTGATCCGCTATGCTACTTCAACTCACCAATGACTGAATCTGGTGTGGGGTTAGCAGAATTGTGCTGATCCTTGTTGGTTCTCGCGGATCCCTCTGACGAAGGAAAAGACCTACCTTATTATGCGCTAGTATCACAGTATACTCATATTGCTTAAATTGGGTGGATGCTTGTTGGAGCTTTAATGAGCATCGCCTCACAGACTTTGAAGTTTTTAAGGTCCTTCCTCCATAATGTTTACCCATTGAACCTTCTTCCACTGTTAGTTGTCACTTTAGTATGTTCGCATCACTCCTGCTTTTGATTAGTTAGTTGGGAAATAAAGTGAAAAATCTATTCGCAGTAGTACTGATCACTAATGGTGAGGATTTGACAATTATTGTCTTCCATAAGCTTTCTTTGAAGGGTCACTGAACTTATGCAGAGCTCCTTTGCTGGATAGATAAGAGAACTGTGATACTTGACTTCACTCATTCTCTTCGTAGTTGAGAAGGTAAGGTTACTTGGCTTCGCTCACCTCCTCGAGTTAAGAGAATTGGGATACTCGATTTCACCCATTCTCTTGAGTTGAGAAGGCCAAGGTTACTCGGTTTCGTTTGCCTTCTCAAGTTTGTACTTTATGCATTGAGATAGTTACTAACATTCGCCCGCTCTTTGCTTACACTTTTGAAGCACTTGAAGTGTTTGCACTCCTTGCATTGAGTTAGCTACTGTGATTCACCTTCTCATTGCCATTAAACTTCTGGAATGCAAGAAGTTTTGCCCGAAAAAAGTAAAAAGTTTACCCCAACTTGGAATCCTCCAACTTGGAGTAAGTCTTTGATAGATACGGTCACCTCTAGGATTGTACCATCTTCTCCATCACCTTTGCCGCCTACGCCTTTGAATAGAAAAGGTATAGTACCACGTACTGCCTACTTTGTTCCTTGGTCGAGCACTCCTGCATCAACCCGAAGTCCTCCACTTTCGGTTATCTTGATGAGAAGGCCATCGACATCGGTCTTATGAAGTTTCTTAGCCTCTGCCCTTCCACCCTGTCTTAGTACTTAGAGTTTGCTTTTGCATTCTCCACCTCTTCGGCCCCTTTTATGACCAATGCTCTCCCTCCATGAGAGCAAGGGATCGATGACTCCACGTAAATCCTGTATCTGTGGTACCATGGTGCTGCCAAGCCCATAGCACTACTATCTATTATCTTGCATCTTCATCCCTTCTTTCGCGATCGGTAGATTTGCCTCTATGGCACTGTGGTGCTCCTTCGAGTCCACCTTTCTAACTGATACTTTGCTTTTGGGTAGTTGAGCCCCACTGGACTCGTCGTCGCTTCCTTGCCCCTTTCGACTGCCTACTTCGACACCACTGTGTCCTCATAGTAGTTCTCCTTGGTTGATGGAAAGATAAACTGCAACTCTCATGCATGGCCTCCGCCATCTTATTGCAGGGCATAAGCTGATTCTATTCTCCTTAGCTTCCTTGGTAGCAACGTTTGCTTACTCGGCTTTGTCCTCTGACTTGCCGGGCCCTCTTAAGCGAATGTGAGCACTAAAACAGTCCAACTTTCTAGCTGCTCTGATTATACTTTTGTATAATCAAGTCCCCTCTATGGGACTTACTGGTACTTGCAATCTAACTTTTCCTTCGGTGGTATACAGCCCTCATATGCTGATGACCAATGCTTTTATCTGATGCAAGCTTCGATGCACACATATGGAAGACCCGCCTCTATGGTACCATGACATTCACCCCTTAAATCCACAACCCTTCTTACCGTTGCATTGTTCACTGAAGTGGAGCTCCCAGCAGCTCATGATCATTCACATGATCACGTCTCCCTCCATGGGACTCATTGGTACTTGCACTTGGACTTCTTCCTCGGTGGTATACAGCTCTCATATGCTGATGACTGAGGCTTTCATCCAATGCAAGCTTCAACACACGAAGACCCGCCTCTGCGGTACTACGACATTCACTCCTTGAATCCATAGCTCTTCTTCTTATTGTGTCGTACACCAAAGTGGAGCTCCCAGTAACTCCTTATCATTCCTCCGTATGATCTTGTCCCTCATGGGATAGGATTGCCTGTATTATATTATCATAAATTATTTCACCACGATCCACTACACCATGTGACCTCCTGGTGACATCTCTGTTGCATACAGATTCTCGTGTGATGAACTCGGACTACGACTTCTCCACGTGTGGCCTCTGCCAACACATCATATGGCCTCCGCCATCTCCAATTTTTAGTTCGCTCCCTTGGTAATTTACCTTCGTCCACCCACTCCTGGGTCACACCTGGACAAAGTATAGCTCTAGGACAGTCCGTCACCTAGTAGCTCTTGAAGTCCCTGACTTCGCTAGAATTGGTGCACCATTGTCTGGATCTTGGGCCTCTATCCCCTACCAGCATAATCTTACTATGCACCACTTGTTCCTGACAACTCAAATGGTAATACTGTGGTATATTCTTCAAGAGTACTCACCTCTATGTCTTCTTGCCCCATGCGAAGGTCTCCTGATCCCAACTTTGCCTCCGCAAGTTGAATCACCTTAGTTACTCCATTAAATGCATCTCTGAGGTAGCTTGCATATGCCTCGAAGCTCCCTTCATCTTTGGCACCATGCAAAATAAGTTTGTCCCATTAGAATGAAGAACCCATGGATACAAGAGTTCATGCCCTTGACCTCTATCCAAGGAAAGCTCCATGCCTCCGCTCCATGTTCCATCTTCTATCTCGACTCTATTCATGCGGCTTGGTATACTTTATCAAGTTCCACCTAAGTTGCTCCGCTCCTCGATTTGCATTAAGTTGATAGTGGCCCTCGCGTCCGCCATTCCACGGGTCATCCCTCCATTGAGTTCGATTTCTACATCGACTCTAAGTGTGCCTTTATATGATGCTGCCTTGGATTACTCTCTCACTTGATCTCAAAATGCATCTACCAATGCATTACCTCATTCGAGATCAAGCGATGATTCTACACCACTCACTCGGTCCGTTGAACTTTATAAAGATATAGCCTTAAGAAAATCTTCCTCAATATGTGCAGTCCGTTGCACATGATTCTTCCACTAGAGAACTAGGACTTATCCCTCCTGGATATCTATCCTGTTGGAGCAACTTTTTTCTTTACATACTTCCCACTAGAAGTTAGAGACCACCATCCCCTTTGGACTACTCCGTCTTGCTGAACAACTTGTGCCTTGTACTGCTCCCGCAAATGCACTTGCTAGATTGCGACCCTTCTCCAATATAGTCTTCACTACACCCTTTAAGTTCTAGCAATATGCTGAACTTATTGCACATTTTAGCCGCCTACGGACGTATCCTTTTTATATTGAAGAGGAAGTTCTGATGCTCCATGGGGCCGAGTTCCGATCACACCTTAGGATGGCCACGAACACTCCATCGTCCATGTACAAGCCCTTGCATGGGTACCGAATCCTTCGATTTAGCAATTCCCTTCACCTTTGTGAACTTTGTACAACTCTTTCGATTGTAACGCAACACCTCCCACTTTGCACGGTCTCATCTTTCACTAGGCACCCCACTTTGCCTTGAGCACCGTCAAGTTTGGTTGCCAACGTCGAACTATAACTCAAACTCAACCATTCTAATCTTTGTGCACTATGCATTCTTCTTCGCTTGCTTATCCTCATTGTGCCTCTCACGCAAAGGGGTTGGTCATTCCTCTTAATGCCAAACCTAGATGCTCACTCCTCTAAGCGACTCCTTTCCCTACATCTCAATATCCGTTTTCCCCCAAATGATTGTGCGTGCTGGCTGTCCTCCACACAGTCCACCTAGGTCCCCCACGTTTGTATGGCAAGTATTTCTACATGTGCTTGTCCCGCTCTGATACCACATTGTCATGGGCTTAGCTGATTTTACCTAAGCCGTGCAGCACCCATGCGTGTCCGTACGCAAAGGTCAGCCCTCCCCAAGATCTCCTAGAATCCCTTAGACTTACAAAAGAGAAAACGGGCCAGAAGAAGCAATTCTCATGGGATCCACAAGCAACTGTTCAAGAAAATATTTTATAAAACCAGATACAAATTACATCCATGGACATTATAAACTCAGAGAGGTTACACACAAAAGATAATGGTCCATTACAGGTCGAAGTCCCCACAAGTGCTTATAAGACACACTCGTATTTACAAGCAAAAATTAGCCATAAAGCAAACCAAACTAGGGCTGCTAAGCCTACTGCAAGCCCGTTTCTTACTGTACAAGATATGTATATAAACCGAAGGACACAGACAAACACGAGCATTTCATTGAATACCTTGTTTACATTATTATCCGTGATAAGCCGCCCTTGATCCACCGCTGCAACCCACCCACGCACATAGCAGTATGCATAGCAGCAAAAGGATTGCTGCCACCGACATAGCCAGAATGCCGCCTTTGATCTCTCTACTGAGAGCACCTCTAAGGGCCACTACTCATCGTCTCTCGGTGCTCTGCTCTCCCTCCCATCAGAGAGCTATTGCCACCACTGCCATTCAAGGGCCACCGCCCGTAAACAACAATAATGCAAAACCGTAGATGCCCTGTACATCGCCATTGCCTTTCCTCCTCTTCCTCGGGCACCGATCTCCTGCTTCACGTTGCCCCTAACTCTATGTGAGGAGCCCTTGGCAAAAGCTATGTGCAGGGTGGATGGGTGCTGAGTAGATTGGCGCTATGGATGCTTCGACCCTTAGTGTCTGGCATAGGTCCGGTAGATGTAGCGACCAGAAGAGGTCACAGTCACCAAGCAAGGAAATGCAGTTGTGTGTAGGACTCAGGTGTGTAGTAGGGGTGCTTCAGTGATGGCGGCTGGGATTGCTGAGAGAGTGTTCTGCTACAGAGAACGGAGACCTCCAGCATTAGAGAAGGAATCGAGCCGTGGCGATCCGCCGAGAGGAGCGATGGTGCTCCGAGATTTTTGTGTTGATGCTATCGTTTGATAATGAGAAGAGAGTTTTCTCTTTATCTAATGCTCTGATACCATGTTAAGAAGGAATGTGAGAAATTAGAAAGCACACTTGGTATTTCATTTCAGCACCGATTTATACAAGAATAAAAGGGAGATTTTTCTCAACTAATGAACGAGATCTTCTTGTTCATTTAGAAAAATATATTACAGCTAATAATTTTCACTATTCCTATCAGTGTTCCTTTGACTATGTTCATCCTATATTTCATAGTGTATCTCATAGTGTCTAAAAGGATATACTGATATTGATTTTACATATGCTCAAGAGAAATTTTTTAAAAAATATTTTAATATTTTCAGATAGTGAAAATTTCAAGAACTTCTTAGAAAAGTGTATTGAATTTTATATTTTTATTATTTTTATTATTTTATTTTATTATTTTATTATTTTTTATTCTTAGAGATGCTACGTATAACATATGTGAAGTAAACTAATAGAAAAAAGATGTTATTCCTTTTGAGTAAAAACTAAAGAAAAAGAAGAAGCTAACGGTGAGTCATGTTATTATTATTATTATTATTATTATTATTATTATTATTATTATTATTATTATTATTATTAAGACTTGAAAATATGTATTTTTCTTTTTTATTCAATATATGAGCTAATAAGAAAGAAGATATGATAGGACTCAGGTTGGATAATTATCTATTGAATCATGTTTTTTATTGGGTTATGTTGGTCGATCCAATCAAGTCAATTAAGAGTCCAAGTAGGAGTTGTCTATTTGATTAGGTGTCTTAGTAGGAATTGGAGTATATTTGATTAAGAGTCCTAGAAATCTATTTTAGGAGTCCAAGTTCAATTGAGAGTTGGTTAATAGTCTTTATAAATAGGGGTGTAACTATTTTTTTTTTAGATAATCAATAGAGAAAATATGTTTTACCCAATAGGCCAAAATCTTAGAAAGATCGATCCCCTATAGAGATCAAAGAGGGCCAATCCCCTATAGAGATTAAGGAGGCTCGATCCCCTGTAATAATTGTTTATCCCCTTTTCATCTTTCATAGAAATCCAAAAGTTCCTATCATCTAATATCAAAGAAAGGACAAATTCTTAGAATTCTCATTAATTGATATCATAGTAACAATAAAAATCTAATGGTTCCTATCAAGATATCTCCACTAACATGACTCTGTGCCCACAATGTGTTGGACAGTACCGCAACACATATTTATCCACAAGATGGCAAGAGTGTTTATGACATACTGTCACGGACAACAATGTAAACAAGGTATTCGATGAAATGCTTGTGTTAGTCTGTGTTCTTCGGTTTAGGTACATATCTTGTACAACAAGAAGCGGGCTTGGAGTAGGCTTAGCAGCCCTAGTTTGATTTGCTTTATGGCCAAGTTTGGCTTGTAAATACAAGTGTGTCTTATAAGCACTTGTGGGGACTTCGGTCTGTAGTGGACCATTATTCTTTGTGTGCAACCTCTCTGAGTTTGTAATGTCCATGGGTGTAATTTGTATTTTGACTTTATAAAGTGTTTTCTTGAGTAGTTGCTTATGGATCCCGTGGGAATTGCTTCTTCTGGCCCGTTTTCTCTTTTTGTAAGTCTGTGGGACTTTAGGAGATCTCGGGAGGGTCAACTTGCGACGGACACGCATGGGTGCCGCACGGCTTAGGAAAAATCCGCTAAGCCCGTGACAATGTGGTATCAGAGCGGGACAAGCACACGTAAAAACACTTGCCATACAAATGTGGGGGACCTAGCTAGGCTATGTGGAGGATAGCCAGCATGCGCAACCGTCTGGGGGAAACGGACATTGAGATGTAGGGAAAAGAGTCGCTCAGAGGAGCGGGCATCCTGGTTTGGCATTTAAGGAATAGCCAACCCCTTTGCGCGAGAGGCACCACGAGGACATGCAAGCGAAAAAGAATGCATAGCACACAAAGATTGGGATGGTTGAGTTTGAGCTATAGCTCGACGTTGGCAACCAAACTTGACGGTGCTTAAGGCAAAGCAGGGCGCTTGGTGAAAGATGAGACCGTGCAAGGTGGGAGGTGTTGTGTAACGACCGAAAGAGTTGTGAAAGCTCACAGAGGTAAGGGGAATTGCTAAATCGAAGGATTCGAAACTCATGCAAGGGCTTGTACACGGATAACGGAGTGTTCGTGGCCATCCCAAGGTGCGATTAGAACTCGGCGCCATGGAGCATCAAAACTTTCTCTTCGACGTGGAAAGGATATGTCTGTAGGCGGCTGAAATGTACAACAAGTTCCGCATGTTGCTAGACCTTGAAGGGTGCAGTGGAGACTGTATTGGAGAAGGGTCGCAATCTAGCAAGTACATTTGTGAGGGCAGAACAAAGCTCGAGTTCAGTAAGACGGAGTAGTCCGAAGGGGATGATGGTCTCCGAAACTTCCAGTGGGAAGTATATAAAGAGAAAAGTTGCTCCAACAGGACAGATATCCAGGAGGGATTAAGTCCTAGTTCTCTAGTGGGACAATCATGTGCAACAGACTGCACATATTGAGGAAGAGTTTCTCAAGGTTATATCTCCATAAAGCTCAACGGACCGAGTGAGAGACGAAGAGTTATCGCATGATCTCGAAGGAGGTAATGCATTGGTGGATGCATTTCGAGATCAAGTGGGGGAGCAATCCAAGGCAACATCATATGAAGGCACACTTAGAGTCGAGGCAGAAATTGAACTCAACAGAGGGCTGATCCGTGGAATGGTGGACGTGAGGGCCACTATCAACTCAGTGCAAATCAAGGAGCAGAGCGACTTGGGTGGAACTCAGTGAAGTATCCAAGCCGTATGAAGGAGTCGACATAGAAGATGGAACATAGAGCAAAGGCACAGAGCTTTCCTTAGACAGAGGTCAAGGGCATGAACTCTTGTAGAGGCAAGAGTGGGATCATGTCGTTCCATGGGTTCTTCATTCTGATGGGACAGACTTATTTTGTATGGTGCCAAAGATGAAAGGAGCTTCAAGGCACATGCAAGCTACCTAAGAGATGCATTTGATGGAGTAACTAAGGTGATTCTACTTGTGGAGGCAAAATTAGGATCATGAGACCTTAGTACGGGGCAAGAGGGCGTAGAGACGGGTACTCTTGAAGAATATGCCACAGTGTTGCCATTCGAGTTGTCAAGAACAGGAGGTGCATAGCAAGATTGTGTTGGTAGGGGATAGAGGCCCAAGATCCAGATAATGGTGCACCAACTCTAGTGAAGTCAGAGGACTTCAGGAGCTACTAAGCGACGGACTGTCCTAGAGCTATGCTTCGTCCATGTGTAACCCAGAGTGGGGGACGAAGGAATTGCCAAGGAGCGAACTAAAAATCGGAGATGGCGGAGGCCTGCGATGTGTTGGCAGAGGCCACACGTGGAGAAGTCGTAGTCCGAGTTCATCACACGAGAATCAGATGCAATGGAGATGTCACCGGAGGCGACATGGTGCGGGATCGTGGTGGAATAGTTCGTGGCAATGCAATGCAGCAATCTTGTCCGTGAGGGACAAAATCATCTGAGGTATGATTAGGAGTTCCGAGCTCCACTTTGGTGTACAACATAACAAGAAGAAGGGCTATGGATTCAAGGAGTGAATGTCATAGTACCGTAGAGGCGGTCTTTGTGTGTACATCAAAGCTTGTATTGGATGAAAGCCTTAGTCATCGATATGAGAGTATACCACCGAGGAAGAAGTCCAAGTACATGTACCAGTGAGTCCCATGGAGGGGACATGATCATGTGAATGATCGGAGCCGGAGCTCCACTTGGTGAACCATGCAACGACAAGAAGGTGGATTCAAGGAGTGAATGCCCACAGCTGAGGGTCTTCCATGTGTATGCATCAAGCTTGCATCGATAAAAGCCTTGGTCGTCGAGATATGTGTACCACCGAGGAAGTAGTCGATTGCAAGTACCGTGAGTCCCATGGTGGGGACTTGATTAACCGGAGCGCTTGGAGAGTTGGGCTTGGTGCTCACATTCGCTTAAGGGCAAGTCGAGGACAAGGCCGAGCGTTGCTACCAAGGAAGCTAAGGAGAACAGAATCGGTGTGAGCCTGCAACAAGATGGCGGAGGCCATGTGTGAGAGTTACATCTGTCTCCATCAACCAAGGAGAACGCTAGGAGGACATAGTGGTGTCAAAGGTGGTCGAAAGGCGAGGAAGCGACGACGAGTCCAACGGGGCTCAACTACCCAAAAGAAAAGTGTCAGTTAGAGAGGAGGTGGACTCGGAGGAGCTCCATAGTGCCACAGAGGCAGATCTACCGATCGCGAAGGAAGGGATGAAGATGCAAGGTAATGGATAGTAGTGCTATGGGCTTGGCAGCGCCATGGTACCGTAGATGCGGGACTTCCGTGAAGTCATCGATCCCTTGCTCTCATGAAGGGACATCATTGGCCAAGGAGGTGGAGAATGCAGAGGCAAACTCCAAGTACCAAGACGAGGCAGAAGGGCAGAGGCCAAGAAACTTCATAAGACCGATGTCGATGGGCTTCTCATCCAGATAGCCGAAATTAAGGGACTTCGGGTTGATGCAGGAGTGCTCGACCAAGGAATGAAGTAGGCAGTACATGGTATTGTACCTTTCTACTCAAGAGGAGTAGGCGGCAAAGGTGATGGAGAAGACGGTACAATCCCAAAGGCGACCAGATCTATCAAAGACTTACTCCAAGTTGGGGACTCCAAGTTGGGGTAAACTTTTGCTCTTTTCGTGCAAAACTTCTTGCATTCCGTAAGTTCAATGGCGTGGGAAGGCGAATCACGAGCTAACCCAACGCAGGAGTGCAACCACTTCAAGTGCTTCAGTGTGAGCAAAGAGCGAATGTTAGTACCTAGCTTAATGCATGAAGTACAAACTCGAGGAGGCGAAATCAAGTAACCTTTGCCAGGCGAAATTGAGTAACCTTTGCCTTCTCAACTCGAGAGAATGGGCGAAACCGAGTACCCCAATTCTCTTAACTGGAGGAGGTGAGTGAAGGCAAGTTACCTTACCTTCTCAACTACGAAGAGAATGGGTGAAGTCAAGTATCCCAGTTCTCTTACTTATCCAAGCAGGGGAGCTCTGCACAAGTTCAGTGACCCTTCAAAGAAAGCTTATGGAAGACAATGGTTGTCAAATCCTCACTGTTGGTAATCAATGCTATTGAGAGTAGTTTTTCTACTTCATTTTTCAATTGACTAAGAGGGAGTGATGCGAACATACTTGGAAGTGACAACTAATAGCAGAAGAAGGTTCAATGGGCAAACATTATGGAGAAAGGACCTTAAAAACTTTAAAGTCGCGATGCTCGTTAAAGCTCCAACAAGCATCTACCCGTTCAAGCAATATGAGTATCGCGATCGGCACATAATAAGCGGTCTTTTCCTTCATCGAGGGATCGCGAGAACCAACAAGGATCATCACAACTCAGCCAACCCCACACCAGATTCATCATTGGTGAGTTGAAGCGGAATTAGAGTTCGACTACTCAACAACAAGGAGAGCGGCTAGGAGCCAAAGGCGTGTTGCGTAACCAAGATTAAAGATTGAGAATGCGAGGAGATGCATCTGATTCGACGAGGACGTCGAAGGAATAAGTGGGGGAGAATGTCACGTACAACAATGTAAACAATGTGTTCAATGAAATGCTTGTGTTAGTCCGTGTCCTTCGGTTTAGGTACATATCTTGTACAACAAGAAGCGGGCTTGCAGTAGGCTTAGCAGCCCTACTTTGATTTGCTTTATGGCCAAGTTTGGCTTGTAAATACAAGTATGTCTTATAAGCACTTGTGGGGACTTCGGTATGTAGTGGATCATTATCCTTTGTGTGCAACCTCTCTGAGTTTGTAATGTCCATGGGTGTAATTTGTATTTTGACTTTATAAAGTGTTTTCTTGAGCAGTTGCTTATGGATCCCGTGCGAATTGCTTCCTCTGGCCCGTTTTCTCTTTTTGTAAGTCTGTGGGACTTTAGGAGATCTCTGGGTGGGCTGACCTTTGCGGACGGACACGCATGGGTGCCGCACGACTTAGGCAAAATCCGCTAAGCCCGTGACAATACTAAGATTGATTGACAATATTTGTTAAACAATTAACTTGATTTTGAGATGTTGTGTTCTTAAATTTGTTGACCATGAAATTTAAGCTGATGAATCTGCTGAGAAAGTAAAGAAATCTGGAAGAGTGAATACTTGAATAAACTACCTTTGGCCTCATCCATATTTGGTTCACAAAAGAAGATAATAGCAGACTGCTCACAAAATGGCAAATATCGTATCTCTCTATTTATATCGATGCTAATTCTGATCGACTTATTTCGTCCAACCATAACATCTATATATTCACAACATTTTAATTTATTTTTCTTATTTCATTTTTGCAAATGTTGTGCCAAGGACCTGTCACACGCTTGATGATGCCGAAATGCACCATGCTGTCTGTCGGTTGACGTAAGCTCTATGATCAAACTTATCAGTAACAATAAAATAGCCACACTTCTTTTTGTTCAGCAACTCCCATTGGTCAGGACATAGAATATACGTCCCCTTTGGTGCAACAGCCGATACCTCCATGTGCTGCCGCACACCCTTACCGCAACCAGGCCAGCCCATCGCATGCATCATGGCCTTCCTTCTATTTTAATGTCGCACTACATGCCCAGCGATTGTAACTAGGTCATATGCTTTAGAATCTGGAGGACAGGGCGATATCACATATCCGACGGTCAGAAAAGCCACGGGCGTCACATTTGATTGACCAACGAAAGCACGCCGGGTGACACCGTTGGAAATGGACGCTCCACGCGACGACCACCGCCACGCCGAGAACAGGAATGGCAACAGCTGCGGTGAGGCCGAGGGTCGGCTTTCGAAGTGGCCGCGGCCTCACCCTGCGCCCATCTCCACCGCTGTGATCGCGGAGGAGTTCTCCCACAACGACCCCGCCGTGGCGCGCATCAACAACGGCAGTTTCGGCTGCTGCCCGGCGTCCGTCCTCGCCGCTCAGCTCCGGTGGCAGCGCCTGTTCCTCCGGCACCCCGACGAGTTTTACTTCAGCAGCCTTCAGCCCTCGCTGACCCGCTCCCGCTCCCTCGTCCTGGAGCTCATCAACGCCGCCCACCTCGACGAGGTCTCCCTCGTCGACAACGCCACCACGGCCGCCGCCATCATCTTCCAGCACGTCGCTTGGTCCTTCATCGAGGGCGCCTTCAACGCTGGCGACGCCGTCGTCATGCTCCACTACGCCTACGGCGCCGTCAAGCGGTCCATCCACGCCTACGTTGCCCGAGCCCGCGGCCACGTCGTCGAAGTCCCCCTCCCCTTCCCGCTGTCCTCCCCGGACGAGGTCGTCGCCGAGTTCCGCCGGACGCTAGGGCTCTGCCGGGCCGGAGGCCGGAGGGTCCGCCTGGCGGTGATCGACCACATAACCTCCATGCCCTGCGTCGTGATCCCGGTGAAGGAGCTCACCCGGATCTGCCGCGAGGAGGGCGTCGATCAGGTGTTCGTCGACGGTGCCCATTCCATCGGCAACGTCGAGGTCGACGTGCAGGACATAGGAGCCGACTTCTACACTAGCGACCTCCACAAGTGGCTCTTCTGCCCACCCTCGGTGGCCGTCCTGCACACGAGGGGGTCTTCGGCGGCCACGCCGCACCTGCACCACCCCGTGGTCTCGCACGAGTACGGCAACGGCCTCCAGCTCGAGAGCGGATGGATCGGCAACCGGGACTACACCCCGCAGCTGGTGGTGCCCGCCGTGGTGGAGTTCGTGGAGAGGTTCGAGGGCGGGTTGGAGGGGATCCGACGGAGAAACCACGAGAAGGCGGTGGAGATGGGGAAGATGCTGGCCGAGTCATGGGGGACCCTTCTCGGGTGCCCGCCGGAAATGAGCTGCAGCATGATAATGGTGGGATTGCCGGGCTGCCTAGGAGTCTCCAGCGAGAAAGACGCAATGAAGCTCAGGGCCCTGCTGAGGGATGAGTTCAAGATTGAAGTGCCCGTCCACTACCAGTCACCACCCAAGGACGGTGAGGCAGCAGGGGCGACGGACAAGAGCGGCGCCATGGTCACGAGTTATGCTAGAATTTCCCATCAGGTGTACAATGTGGAGGACGACTACTGGAGACTCCGGGATGCTGTTCACAAGCTCGTTCGCGATGGATTCAATTGCATCCAAAGCAGGTATATTTAGTCACGCCATTATCAATCAAAGTAATTTTAATTTCGAGAGAATCATTTTCAGTATTAAAAAAATTATATTATATATTTAAGTGTTCTTTGGTTATTCCACTATGGCCGCAGATTGAAAATACTCCTGATATCTTTTATTATTCTCTTCTCTTTTTTTCTAAAATTATATCGAAAAATCAACAATGGTATCAGAGCCTAGTTCAAAGAAAATAAAAAAAATACATTAATAGAAAAGAAAGGAAGACTAATAGATTATATAAAAGAAAAAAAAAGAGAAGATGACATAACTTAGAGTAAGTATTCCTAATCAGTTCTTCCTGTATTTAAATGTGATAATTATCAATTTTGGACTGTTAAGATAAGAACTCTATTTACTTCATATGGATTATAAGAACTCTATTTAATTCATATGAATTATGAAATTTAATAGAATATGATTTAATTTCATATGATCTACAAGATCCTAGTCTTACAAAAGATAAAAAAAGTCAGATGAAAGAAAATATACATAAATATATAAGAGTTTTTTATATGCTATAACATGTAATAGATGATTCCCTATTTACTAGAATCATGATGGCATCAACATCAACATAAGTTTGGAAGATACTAAAAAATATGTTTGGAGGCATAGAAAAGGTAAAAATTTCAAGACTTCAAATTCTTAGACGTGAATTCAAAACTCTTATACTTCAAAATTCTGAATCTATTGTTGATTTCTTCTCAAAAGTTTCTTCTATTATGAACCAATTAAGTTTGTATAATGAAAATCTAAAAGATCAAATTATAGTAGAAAAAGTTTTATAAAGTTTATCTCCAAAATTTGATATGATCTCTACTGCTATAAAAAAAGCTAAAGATATAAGTATATTATCTATTGATGAATTAATGGGCTCTATTTTAGTTCATAAACAAAAATTGAACAGATCTTTAGATGAGTTTTCGGAACATGCTCTTCAAAAGAAGATAGATTAGAAAAATGAACAAAATAAAAATTCAGAACCAGTTCTCAAGGGAGAGATCAAAGAGACAGAGGATGATGTTGATTAAATGAAGGTAATAAAAAAACTCGACAATATTTTTGTTGCAAAAAAAATAGGGCATATTGAAAGAGATTATTGGTACAAAAATAAAATCCCAATGTTACTCTCTGTTCTTACTATAAAAAATATGACCAAATTGAAAAAGACTATTTGAACAAAAATCAAACAAACTATAATAAGGAAAATAATGATAACCAAAGAGATGAAGATAATGTTTTCTTCATAACATATGATGAAGAATATTTCAGATCTATTTTGTTTTTGGATAGTTGATACAGTAAACATATGACAGAGAATAAAAATTTATTTCAGAGGCTTAATGATTCAATCAGATCTACTGTACATATGAGAAATGGTAACAAGATTCAGGTGATAGGAAAAGGAATAATTGTTGGGAAGACCAAATATGGTAAAAAAGTTATTGATGACGTGTTATTTATGTTGGGAAACCTCAGCGGGAGCATCATATGCACAGCGAAAATCAAAACAAAATCGATTTCCCACACAGATCAAATCGTTATGCAAAAGATGGGGTTGCGAGAAAGCCATAAAAATCGATAAAACTGCATCATGTGACAGATTAATTACCTAGGGAGATTATATATCCCTGTATTTCTAAATCCCGATAAAAAAGATGAAGGAGGTTAAGCATCCTCCTCTTTAGCGATATCCACACGATAGTTCTCTATAGCAAAACTTCTCTAATTGGATCTTGCAACTCTCGCGTAAAGGGAGGGAAGAGAATCGGAGGGGGAGGCTAAAGCTGCAGCCTATCAACTATAAGTCTCCCCTTCTATTTATAGAGAGCTACCAAAAACCATAGGGCTTCTGTCTTAGTAGGTATTGGATCTCCATCCAATTACCCACTAACATTGCATTATTGAATCTCTATCCAATAATCTCCTTAGGCCTCTAATTGGGCCTCAACCAATGAGCCCATTAGCATAGGGCCTCATCTAATGAGAATAAGGGCTAATTGGATCTCCATCCAATCCTCTATTCGCTGAAGCATCCACCATATGCGTGTGACCCTCCAGACCCAGTACCGAGCTGGCCGTGAGTCACTCCCATCAAAACTCTTTCTGATATAGTGAATTATTATCTTCATAATAATTCACTCAACTCATCGACTATGGATGTACCAGGCTACTACGCCATAGTCCCCAAACGGTACTAGGGGATCAAATCCATCGGACCTGTCTATCCACAATTACCATATATCTATAATCCCTCATCCAACTAATATCCCAGAGACCATATATTAGACATGGTACTATTAGGTCATATACAGAATCAGTTTACCTCGCTTTAATGAGATACTATCGGAGAACTCTTTCTCTCTCAATCCGAATGACCCTGGTTAGGGATTTGTCTGAGCAAGCACATACGAAATATTCCTCTCGTGATACCGAGACTAGATGATCCTTTATTGACACTCAATTACCTTCATAAGGTTGACTACTCATCCTGATAACTAGTTGTATCAGATCTGAAACTTTTCAAACCTTAAGTCTAGCGTCAAAGAATGAAGTACTCAAACAAGACATCTTTGGTGTCTCAAGTCTAAGGACCATATACATAATTGGGACTATCGAATTGCTGTCTGATATTATGTATCATTAACCATACAACATTCCATAAGCAAATCAATCAGTGAACTCATTCTCTAATGAGCACCTATACTATATCCTTAGTGTCTCGATGCAAGTGGCTATGAGACCAGTCACCTCCATCATATGTATAGGTATATAGTACATCGATTTGTTCGATTATCTTGATGTCCCTCTCGGGTAACCTATGATCGAAATTATTTATGATCTATGTTTACAGATGAATCAATCTCATTATCGTGATTTTATCACGATTTGATTCTCATTGCATAGAACCAAGATCATCATAATATATATATATATATATATATATATACATATATATATATATATATATATATATATATATATATACACACAACAGATTATATAATATGAGAATATGTCAGTAATAATTTTAAGTAAAAATATCGCACATCATGTCACACGTGTCATTACTCACGTGATTAGCTTACAGGGCACCTGTAACCATTAGTTTATTCCTAATTTAAAATAAAATCTCATTAGTATAAGATAACTAATGAGAAAAGGATATTATGTTAGTTTTTATTATGAAAATGCCTGATTTATGACAAGAAAATTAAAAAATTGATAGCAACTATGAGAATGACAAAAAATAAAGTGTTTCCCTTATTATTTTCGGATTTTGCTACTCTTACGAATGAATCAATATTAAGGCATAAAAATTATGATCATCTAAATTTGTGTAGATCTATGTAAACTATCTCAGATAATGTAGGTCATGATAATTTGAAAACTATCTAAATTTGTGTAGATCTATGTAAACTATCTCAGATAATGTAGGTCATGATAATTTGGAAACTATAGTTGATAAAACACATTCATAGGAAAAAGATGAGATCTTAAACTCCAAGGATAATAATGAAGGTACACATACAGGGATGGTATAAAATTTTGATGATATGAAAGAAATAAGAGAAAGAAAAGAAAGAGGAATCCTCTGCATCCAATGAGATTTGATCCTACAAATACAAAGCCTCCATCAAATCATCAGAGATGGATGTCAAAGAGAAAAATGTCAAGTTATAGACCTAAGTAGAAGCATAAGACAATTGCTGCAATATCGAAAATCAGCTCGTCGACATCTTAACAAAATTTTGATAAAGAAAAATATTTCTCTAAAAATAATTTTAAATTATAACTACATGAATTAAGGAGGTGTGTTAAAAATAATTTAAATATTTAAGATTAATTTATATAGTTAGAATTATATAAAATAAAGATAAAAATCTAGTTTAGATGAGGATGAGATTAGTTTAGTTAAGGGTGAGATTTATTAAGATGTGATAGATTTTTTAATATTTTTAAAAAATTATATTATATTTTTTAGTCAATATAAATAGGTGCTCTTGGTTTATTCCAAAGCACCATAGACTGTAGATTGAAAGTACTCATGGTGTCCTCTACTATTCTCTTCTCCTTCTCCCCGAAGTTTTCCAAAAAAACCAACATTCTTGTAGTTATATAGGAAGGAATTCAACATAGTTCTAGAAGCAGCTATTGGATTTCAGTCGAGATTTTCTAAGCATCAGGCTATGGCAAGTTTCAAAGATCATTAGTGATAGTGTCATGAGTATCGTTGGCTGGTGCATCAGTCCGATTAGTTTACTATCAAAGGTGTAGATTCCTCCTGATATCTCATCCTTACTGATGTGGGGTGTTGATGTGGCGAACCAACATAGGAGGTTTGTTGGAGAGATGGTTCGTCGAGACTGATCTGACCTTGGAACGGAGAGGTCGGGTGGAGGAAATGGAGTCTTTCTTGCCACGCAGTCATCTCCTAAGTATCAGATCACCTCTTGGCAATAGGGTCATCTCCTAGCTATCGGTGGTCTTACATAGTAAGTCTACACTGAGGGCTTCCCGGCTTGACCCCTCCGATGCTTAAGTCGGTGAAAGATGGAGGGGGACGAAGACAACAATATAAGTTCTGTAAATGAGAGAGTAGAGAGACTATTGCCTGCTTGGCCCCCCTTTAACTTTAGTAGGGGCATGGTCTATTAGGAAACCTTAGGGAGTATCACATGCGCAGTGAAAAATAAAAATAAAAAATTATTTCACAAAAATAGATATTATCGATTCGTCATGTGATGATCGGAAGTGTAAAACTGCAATGATAAAATCGTGTCAAGAGATTGAGATGTTCTCACCTAAGGGAGATCGTATATCCCTTAGAACACAGATTCTGATATGTGGGATGAACAAGATCTTGCAAACTTCTTTTTAGTGGTAATCCACACAACGAATGTTGCAACGACGCACCTCCTTGTGCAGTGGATTTTCTTCTAGTGATTGTGCACCACCACACAATAGTAATTAAAAGAGGGTCGACCCTCTTGCTATCCTCTTACACTAAGGAAGCTCATGGTAGGAGGAAGATGGGGGGTAGAAGATAGGAGGACGACAACTATATGGGTCCAGCCTATGACCCTTTGAGCCCCTCTCTTATTTATAGAGAGCCCTTTTTACTAAATCCTAATGGATCCTTCGTAATGAGTATTAAATCCCTTTCTAATAACCACTAGTTTAATGGATATTGGATCTTCATCTAATAACCACTGAATCCCCATCCAATAATCACTCTAAGCTCTATTTGGTCACACCCAATGGATCTATTAAAACAAGGGCTTATTGGATATCTCATATCCAATCTTCTATTCATCGCATCGTCTACTATATGTGTGTGACCCTCTAAGCCCAATACTGAGCTGACTGTGAGTTGCACCTGTAAAAACTCCTTTCTGGCTCAGAACCCCATCTAGCCCAATGAATTATTATCCCCATAATAGTTCACTTAACTCATCAACTATAGACGTACTAGGCTACTACACTATAGTCTCTTAAAGGTATAGGGGGACCTAATCCATTTGACTTGTCTACTTTTATTTTTTGTATATTTATAATCCGTCATCCATCTAATATCCTAGAGATTGTATACTGGATATAGTGCTGTCAGCTCCATACGAAATTTATCTGAGTCTCACTCACATCATATTCTTCCGGAGAACTCTTTTTCTCTCAATCAGATTCTCTTAATTCGATTGACTCTAGCAAGGGAGTTGCCTGAGTGAGTGCACACAGGATATTTCGCTCATGATACTGATAATGAATGATCCTTTATCAACACATAATTACCTTCCTAAGGTTGGTTGTCATTCCCAATAACCATGTGTACTAGATCTAAAATATCCAGACTTATAAGTCCTGTATTAAAGAATGAAGTACTCAAACAAGGCATCCTTAATATCTCAATTCTAAGGACCAAATACACAACTGGGACTACAAAATTATTGTTTGATGATGATATATCATTAACCATCTAGCATTCCGTAAGTGGATCATTCAGTAAACTCATTTTTCAATAAGCACCTACGCTATATCCCAAGTGTCCCCATACAAGCAATTATGAGGCCAACTGCCTCCATCATATGGACAGGTATATAGTATATCGGTTTGTCTGGTTACCTCGAGTAACTTATGACAAGAAATATTTTGGGTTTGTGTTTAAAGGTGAATTGATTTCATTATCATGATCTAATTCTCATTGCACAAATCGAAAGACATCATAATATATATTCATAATAGAATATAAAGTGAAAAAAATATCATTCATATTAACTAAATAAAATTATGTAGTGTATCACATATACCATCACTCATGTAATTAGATTATAAGATATATGTAACCAGCAATCTCGCACTTGACCTAAAGTCAATCACCCACATGCATAATCCCTATCAAACTTCATTGTCACTTAAACATAATTTGAGATAATGGTTTTGTTAGTGGATCTACAATATTATCTTCAGACGAAACTCTTTCCATCGCTATATCACCAGGGGCTATGATCTCTTCTATCAATTAGAACTTTCTCAGAACATGCTTTAACTTTTGATGAAACCTAGGTTCCTTCACTTGAGCAATCGCCCCGTTGTTGGCGCAATATAAGGAAATCATCTCCTCACTACCAAGCATAGCTCCCAGATATATGATGAACTTCTTGATCTAGATTTCCTCATATGCTGCTTCTACCACAACAATATACTACGTCTTAGTGGTCGAGTCAACAATAATATTTTGCTTAGAACTCTTTCAGCTTATTGCTCCTCCATTTAGGGTGAACATATACCTTGAGTTTGACTTGCTGTCATCGATATTGGATTGAAAACTTGAGTTTGCGTAGCCCTCAACCTTGAGGCTACTTCCTCCATATACCTATAAAAGATTCTTAGTCTTTCTTAAGTATTTAAGGATACACTTTACTGTATTCTAATGTTACAAACTTGGATCCGCCTGATACCTGCTCATAACACTTAGAGCATACACTACATCAAGCCTGGTACATAACATATCATACATGATAGACCCTATCGCCAAGGCATAAGATATCCTATCTATGTTAGCCCTTTCTTCAAGAGTCTTTAGTGATATATTCTTAGAAAGTGATGTTTTATGTCTCATAGGTATGAGACTAGTCTTAGAATTTTTCATTTCAAATCTTTTGACAATAGTGTCTATGTACCTGAACTATGACAAACCAAGCACTCTCTTGTATCTATCCTATATTAAGATCAAGTTGGCACTAAGAGGGTGTGGGGGAGGGGTGAATTAATGCAAGTGCTAAAATCTCGGTTTGAAAAATATTGCTCAAAGTATAACTGAAATCGAAAGCTTTTATAGTAATCCGTTAAGAGCAAATAATTGAGCGATTTAAAATGAAGTCGAAAGAAGATGTTCATGCTTTTCTCCGAATTAGCTAACAACTAAATTTAATAGTAAATCACAAAGCTTTTATAGTGGTTCGGATAAAACCTTGACCTACGTCCACTCCCGATCCTTCTTCACTCGGGGCCAACTGGTGTCCACTAAAGATCTTCTTCCATGGGTGAAAACCAATCCCCTCATACTTCTATCCTTTTCACAGGTTAGGAGAGGAACTTTTTATAAGTTCTTATCTCTTCCCTTAGAGTCACTTAACACTTGAAGCACTCAAGGGATGCTCTTAAATTTTATAACCTTTTAATAAAATTTTCACCTCTTTTTCATGCACTTTCTTGCTCTTTTTTTTTTGCTTTCCAGTGCAAGAATACTTGGGGTATTTATAGACCCCAATTGGCTTCAAAAAATGAAGCCAAAATCCAACCAATCCCATAAATCTCGGGTATGGGCGGTGCTGCCACTGGCACTGGTGGCACTACCATCGAAAGTGCCCAAAAAACGGGGATGACGATGGTACTACTATCAAGAATCCTACAAAAGGTACTTTTAGTACTTTTTACATACCCGACTTGCACCTCCTATTGACCTTGACCCTTTTCTAGGTCAATGAAATGAGCTCTCAAATCTAATCCAATGTGGACCTGGTTACCTCACATTGAGTTAATTTGGATTTCTCCAAATCTAACTTAATTAGGACTTAAGTTATGATGCTAACTATGAGTCACTACATAATTACAACTATTTATGACTAACATGTCAAATGACATTTCTAACTCCCGGGAGCTTTCTAACATCCTTCGGTGAGTCTCTCGATCATCTTTCGGTGAACTCCCTGTGTGCTCCCAATGAGCTTCCTGATCATCTTCGGCGAACTCTGGGCGAGCTCCCACTGCATCATCTAAACCTCAGCCTAATGTCTGAACTTGATTCTAGCCCAACATGTGATTGTAATTATTTTTCACCATCGTAGTTAATCTTGGATCACTTTCTCTAATACACAAGTTAGATCATAAAACTTATCAATTGATTTTATCATCAAAATTCAAGATCAACATCTCAATAGATTCGAATCCAAAATATATTATGCTTCCCCTAAGTCCTTCATGGAGAAGTGCCTCGATAACCAAGCCTTAACCATAGAGAGGATTCCTATATCATTCCTAATGATTAGAATGTCATCCATATATAGCACCAAGAAGGTGATAATGCTCCCACTTACCTTCTTGTATATACATAACTCATCTTCATTTTCAATGAAGTCATAAGATTTAATCGCCTCATCAAATCTTACGTTCCAACTTCGGAATGCTTGCCTTAGTCCATAGATGGACTTGAGCAATCTGCACAACTTATATGAACTATCCTTTGATAAGAATCTTTTAGGCTGTATCATATACACCTTCTCCTCAAGGTTTCCATTGAGGAATGTAATTTTCACGTCCATCTGCTAGATCTCATAATTATAGTGTGATGCAGTAGTCAACAGGATTCAAATGGATTTTAGCATAACTATTTATGAAAAGGTTTCATCATAGTCAATACCTTGCCTTTGACGATACTATTTAGCTATTAGCATTGCCTTATAGGTCTCTATGTTTCCATTTACTTCAATATTCTTCTTGAAGATCCACTTGCAACCAATAAGTACAATACTATCAGGTGCATCAACTAAGTTCTAAGCCTTGTTGGTGTATATGGAGTCCATCTTGAAATTCATAGCCTTTTGCCACTTCCTAGAGTCTATACTCATAATAGCCTCATCGTAGGTTTGAGGATCGATATCCTTAATGTCATGTCTCTTGATATATCCCACATATCTCTCTGTTGGGTTAGACACTCTATTAGACCTACATAAAGTTGGAACATATGTGCTAGGTACCTGAATAAACTCGTTCTATAAAATGGTGCTTGAGCTAGGTTCTCCAACCTTGTTTAACTCTATCACGCTCCCACTACTTCCACTAAGAATGTGTTTCTTTTCAATGAACATTATCCTCTTGGCAATAAAGACCTTTTGGTCCTCAGTATGATGGAAATGATACCCATAAGTCTCCTTAGGGTATCCCATAAATTTGTGTCATTCCGTCCTTGATTCTTATCGTGATTGTAGCTCATAACGTGGGTAGAGTAGCCCCAAATCTTAACAACCTTAAGATCGAGCTTCTTCCCTTTTTATATCTCATATGGTGTAGACACTATCGCTTTAGATGAAATTTTATTTAGAAGGTAAGTTACAAACTCTATGGTGTATCTTCAAAAAGATATGGGTCGGTCGACTAAACTCATCATGGATCGTATCATGTTCAACAGTGTATAGTTCCTTCTTTTCGATACACCATTGAGCTGAGGTGTATAAGGAGGAGTCTATTGGGATATGATCTCATGGTCTTTGAGGGACTAAGTGAAGTTTATACTCAAGTACTCTCCTCTTCGATCTGATCGACGGGTTTTGATACTCTTTCTAGTTTGGGTTTCGATCTAATTCTTGTATTTTATGAAATTCTTAAAGGCTTTAGACTTGTACTTCATTAAGTACACATATCTATGTCTAGAAAAATCATTAGTGAATGTAATGAAATATGAATAACCACCTATATCTTGAGTTACATAGGACCATATACATCAGTATGTATAAGTTGTAGCAACTCAATGACTCTCTCTCGAGTTCCACTAATTGGAGAGTTGGCCAATTTTTGTTGAAGCAAGAATCACAAGTTGCATATGATTCATAATCAAATAGATCTAAATATCCATCCTTTAGCAACCTTTGAATTTTACCTACATGGATATGACCTAGCCTATAATGTCATAGGTATACATCATTTACCTTATCTCATTTCCTGTTACACACATTAACATTCATGACATATGAAACAACTTCTAACATAAATAAATTATTATTAATATTTCTCTACTGATGCTCTCATTATCTAATATTAGTGATCAACCATTGTTCTCAAGAACTAACTTATATTCATTATTTGTCAAATAAGAAATGGAAATAATATTTTTGTTGATCAAAGGAACGAAGTAACATGTATCTAATGCAAGAATAGCTCCACCAGGCAAATGTAGGGTGACCTCGCCAATGATAATAGCAACAACCTTTGTGCTATTTCCCATCCTGAGATCCACATCGCCTCTCACCAATCTCCTAGGCCTTGTTAGAACTTTCAACGAATTGCAAATATGAGATGCACTATTGGTATCCAGTACCCAAGCATTATCTTAACTTTCTAACAAATGAAAATCAATCATGAATGCACTTGAAGCTTCTCCAAGCTTCTATTTCCTCTTTTCTACAAGATATTCCTTACAATCTCTCTTTTAGTGCCCGTCTTTCCCATATTGAAAGCACTAGCATTTGTCCTTCATTGGGTCCTTTTTAGCACCCTTTGCCTTGCTCGACTTACTCTTACCCTTGCCCTTCTTAAGGGACTTCTCTGCCTTTCTTTTCTTTTTGGTCTTACCAACATAGGGAATTGGCTTCTCTTTCTTAATAGTGCTCTTGGCCTCCCTCAACATATTGAAAAGCTTAAGGAGAGTCACTTCAATCTTGTTTATGTTAAAATTTATTATGAACTGAGAAAAGGAATATAGGAGGGATTGAAGTATGAGGTCCACACACAGGTTATCCTCTAGGGCCATTCCTAGACTTACAAGTTTTTCTATCTACTCAATCATCTTAAGAACATGGTTCTAAATTGATGCCCCCTCAGTCATCCTTATGCGAAAGAGAATCTTGGATATATCATATCGTTGAGTTCTTCCCTCTTCCCCAAATAATTTGCAAAGATAAAGGATGATGGATCTAGCATCTATCTTTTCATACTGTCTCTACAACTTGGGAGTCATAGATCCCAACATGTAACATGGAGCAAGAGGGAAATCATTTACATACTTTGTATATCAACCAATCTTATCCTAACTTACCCATACCCTAGGCTTGAGCAATACCACGTCAAGGACATAAGCGATTTTCTTCATCATGAGAATAATTCTCAGGTTACAAAGCTAATCCATGTAGTTTGGACTAGTGAGATGGTTGGTATCAAGTATACCATGTAAGAAATTTGCAAGCGATATTTTTTAAAAAATAAAGATATAGTAGATAATCAATAATATAGATTTTTAGATTTTTAAAAAATTAATATACTAACTTTTATCTTAATATACTCCCACTATTTTCTTGTGAAACACATGACACCCTCCGACATATGAATCAGAAATCTCTAACAAATTTCTAGTGGATATTAGGATCCAATTGGTGTCTTAGTATAATCTCGAGGGACTCAACCAATCGTACTAAGCTCAAAAGGTATGCAACTCTTGCCAATCACAACTCCTTGTGATTCCCATCCTGTTTGGCCTTCAAAGCAAAATGGCCTCCACGGACTTAACCAACTATAATGTTCGGTGAAGTCAACACCATCATTATAAGATGAGTTTGATTCGACGATATATTCTCGAGAGACTCGACCAAGTATAATATGTCCTCAAGTCACTAGTGACATCTTTATGTCATAGGCAAAATCTTAAATCCTAATATAGGTAAATCTTGGGGGACTCAATCAACTCAGCCCATATCGAAAAATGATTTCAGTCTATAATAATGAAAGGCCGCATGGGTCAATCTTATTGCCTTATGTTTGCTGACTAATATTATTATTATAGGATTTTTTTATTAGATTCGGTGTCGTAGTTATGAAGTGTCACACACATTTAACATATATTTACATCGCATGTAAACATATATATATACTTAGTAGGTATAGAAATATATATCATATATATACATAAACATCCATACCATATGATCATGAACCATAATCCATTGTGATGAGTCAAAAGACAAGGTTATAAACAAAAGCTCTATATGTGTCTTGGTACATCTCCATGCCTATCATCTATCTTGTCCTTATCAGTCCCATCAACAACTCTATACTCCCGCTGTGTCTTCTCATACAATTACAACTTAATTACAAGCACGTAGGCCCAAAAATATACAAATCACATAAATAAGAAACATTGATCTTATGAAGGGGAGGAACAATTTTGAGGGAGATAAAATTACATATCAAATTTTTTTGAGAGAGACAGAGAGCTACTCGCAGACCCCAATAATAATCACATATATATATATACACAATCATTACATATGGTCCATGATCATCTATCTACAATATACATTGCATGTACATATACAAATCAGACAAACTAGGTAGTAATTAATTAAACTCTTTAATTAATTAATCTTGGATTAACCCTTAATCCCTTGGGAAACCCTAGTTACTAGAGTCCCTAGCAACCAGGAATCCCTAGCCACCAAGAGTCCCTTGCCGGTAGGAGTCTTTGGCCAGCCAAGAAGCCCTAACCACCAAGACTCTGATATAACTCTAGAAGGAGCTCTATAGATTTTGATCTTTTAGGAGGATCAACCCTTGGAACGCTATAGGGGTTCCTCCATCCTAGAACTCGACACAAGGCAGAATAAAATATTGATCTTGCTTGATAAAAGAGATAGTTGGGCTACATCATTATATAGGATTCTAAACCATAGCCCATGGGTTGCTTGCCTAAGTAAAATTATCCTTCTGCTCTTATATAGTCGACCTAGCTGAGGGAAACCCTGGTCGACCAACCCAATAAAGGGGGTGGCGGCCACTAAGCCCTAAGGCCCCAATCTAAACCCTAGCCACACTTCTTTATAGGATAGAGGTGGCTAGGTGGGGTTTTATTATAATCTACATGATTTTTATTGACTACTTCTAGGGTGATTAGGACTCAACCCTGCTAGAGTCCTATCAAGCCGGCCTTCTTTGAATCAGCCTTATCCTCAAGGTTGAGGGTCCATAAACTCTGGGAATAGGGTCCTCAGCTCCTCATAGGACTCTCACGTTGCATCTTCGGATGGTAAATTATTTGACTTCACGAGTACTTCAGTTGAAGGGCGTCAACAGTGTATCATAATCCTCCAATCAAGTATAGCTTTAGGTGGAGCTTAAATCTCACCATCATTAGTAGTGCTCGGTAGTTGAGTCTGAACCAACTCACGTTCTCTAAATTTCAGTTTTAACAATGATATACGGAAGACTAGATGAATCTTAGCATCATATGGGGGCTTTAATCGGTATGCCACTGCCCCAATACACTCCAAAATCGGATATGGTCCATATAATCGTGGAGTTAGCTTTATTGACGCTTTGGTGTTGATTGACAACTACTTGTATGATTATAGGTGAAGGTAGACCCAATCTCCTACCGAAAATTCTCACTCACTTAGTGAGTGTCTGCTTGTTGCTTTATGCGTGCTTGGGCGGCAGTTAGGTTGTCTTTTAGTAGTTGTAGAAGCTTATCCCTATCAATTAAGTTTTGGTTAATCTGATCCACTTTGGCCACACCAATTACATATTTAGGTATTACATGAGGCGGTCAGCCATATAATGCTTCATAGGGGGTACATGAAGTTGATGAATGATAAGTTATATTGTACTATCATTCGGCCCAAGGAAGCCACCTTGTCCACTCTTTGGTCCGATCACTGGTGAAGCACCGTAAGTAAGTCTCGTGGCATCTATTCACCACTTCTATTTAGTAGTCCGTCTGTGGATGATAGGCTGTACTCATCTTTAATTGGGTGTCTTGTAGTTGGAAGAGATCGGTCTAAAATTCACTTGTAAAAACCTTGTCACAGTTGCTCACAATCGACCTTGGCATCCCATGCATTTTATAAGATTTTTCACAAAACGTTGAGCAATACTGGTAGCGGTATAAGGTTGTTTTACAGCACAAAAATAAGCATATTTGGTTAGACGGTCTACCACCACAAAGATAATGCATTTATCTTGAGATGGTGGTAGCCCTTTGATAAAGTCCATGGAGATGTCAATTCATGCTAAGTCCGATATAGGAAGTGGTTGTAGTTTTCCTGGACTTGCCATCGTTTCACCTCTTTGCTGCTAGCATACATCACATTTAGATACATAATCATAAATCAATCTTTTTATACTACTCCAAAAGAAGTTTTGCTTCATCCTCTTATATGTTCTCAGAAACCTAAAGTGCCATACTAAAGATGAAGCGTGCAACTTATACAAAATAATTTTATTGCAAGGGGAAGAAGGAACAATCATAATTTAGTCTTTGTAGTGCAAGTCTTTCGAACCCCAAGTGTACTGGCCTATGGAACCCAGATTCTTCTCCACTTTTTCTATGATGCCTCGGGTTCTTGGGTCGCACTTCCACTCCTCTCTAATGTCTTTGAGGAAGTTGGTGGAGGGAAGGGAGATGACTAAAATTTTGGCTTGTCCCGGTAGTCGAGATAGAGTATCTGCAATAACATTCTCTTTCCCCTTTCGATAAATAATTTTATAATCAAAGCCAAGAAGTTTAGTTACCCATAGTTGTTGCTCTGGGAAAGATATTTTCTAATTTGAAAAGTGCTTGAGGCTTCGATGGTCGGTCTTAATCTGGAAGCGTCGGCTGATCAAGTAGGGTCCCCAATTTATGATGGCATATACGATAGCAAGCATTTCTTTATCACACATAGACATTTTAAGATGAGGGAGACAAAGTCTTGCTGGTATAAATAAGAGATCGACCATCTTGCATTAGAATAGCCCTAATTCTAACTCCAGATGCATCGACGTCAATCACGAAGGTGTGACTGAAATCGAGCAGCATTAGGACCCGTGTCATCGTCATGGCTGCCTTGAGTCATTCAAAGGTTGTGGAATCTTTATCTAACCATAAGAAGGAGTCTTTGTTTAGTAGGAACATGAGTGGGGCACTGATCTTTCCATAATCTTTCACGAATTTTTGGTAGTAGCCCATAAATCTAAGGAAGCCACGTAGTGATTTTATATTCATAGGTTTCAGCTATCCTTGCATTGTTTTGATCTTTGTCGGGTCTACTACCGCTCCATCTCTGATATAATGTACCCTAGATACTCCACTTTACGCTATAAAAAATGGGACTTTGATTGTTTAATATAAAGGGTATTCTCCTGAAGGATTGTTAGAACAATTTGTAAGTGCTAAAAATGCATATCAAGTGTAGGGCTATAAATGAAAATATCATCAAAAAATACTAACACAAACTTAAGTAGAAATCTCTGGAAAATATGGTTTATCAAGCTTTGAAAAGTAGAAGGAGTATTCGTAAGTCCGTAGGGCATTACCAAAAACTCATAGTGGTAGTTATATGTACGGAATGCAGTTTTCGGAACATCTTTAGTGCATACTCGAATTTGATGGTATCCAGAATGGAGATCCAATTTAGTGAAGTCGGGCTCCTTTTAGTTTATCTAAGAGTTCATCTACTACTGGTATAGGGAATTTAACTTTGATGGTGATAGCGTTCAAAGCCCGGTAATCAACACACATCCGCCATGTATCATCCTTCTTACACACTAGCAACACTGGTGAGGAGTAAGGGTTGCAGCTTGGTCGAATCACTCCGGTGTCAAGCATCTCCTTAACGATGTTCTCAATCTCGTCCTTCTGCAAATGAGGATAGCAGTACAGTCTCAAATTTCCTAGAGGTTTACCCAACAATATAGGGATGTGATGATCATGGGATCGATTAGGGCACAACCCACGCGGCTCTATAAAAACATCCATGAATTTGTGCAGCAATATGGTAAGCTTAGGATCTGAATTTTGTACTTTTTCCTCCTTTGGTGGCTATTGGATATGCATAAAAAATCCACCATTTATTTTGTGTAGCACCTTCTCCATTCGCTGCGTTGAAACGGTAGAGATAGCTCCCGCGCTTGCCTCATAATGTGACTTGTCTCTATTTACAATAAAACTTCATGATTAATTTAAAGAAATTCTAGGAGATGTCACCTAATGTTGTGACCTATTTAATCCCAAGCACGGCTTCATAGTCATCGATGGGTAGGAGGAAGAAATCAGCTACCACTTCTTGGTCTTGTAGGAGTAATTTTACCCGCGGGCATCGTTGGTTGGAATTGAGGATTCAGTCGTTGGCGACCTTTACGTCGAACTTATTACAACCTTTGATTTGAAGTGCCATATGTGCAACAACCTTGCTGTTGAGGAAGTTATGAGTGTTGCCCATATCAATAAGAACGATGATGGGCTATTTAAGGAGTCCTTCAACTTTCATCTCTGTGGGTTGGAGTAGCCAACCAGTGCATGCACTGCATAGTCAGCCGATTAGGGCTCTTCCTCTGTGGCTTCATCTTCGGGTTCGAGGCTTTCTTCAAATTGCTATCCTCATCCTCTACTAGTTCAATCATGTGGAGCCGACTCTTTTTGTAGCGATGTTCTCGGCTCCACTATTCATCACAATGCCAACATAACCCCTTGTCTGATCGTTCATGAAGCTCGTCTCTTGTTAATTTGTTTAGTGTAGGGGTTCGGATGCTTTGGCATAGCAGGTTGGGGAGTGACCCTTGTCCTTTGTACTTCGTGGTTAAATCGTTCTTTTTGGATTCTTGCGAAGGAAATCACTGCCATAAGAGTGTACGGTTGTCGCACCTTTACTTCTCCTCGAATCTCTAGCTTTAGGCCCTCAATAAAAGTCCCTAAAAGATGCTTTTTAGGCTAATCCATAGTTTGGTTAGATAAATATTCAAACCTTGTTTGGTATTCATGTATTGTAGAGGTTTGTCGAATCTTCATCAATTGTCCATCGATGTTGTCGAAATCGATTAGTCCGAAGTGATTTAGTAGTCCTTCCTTGAATCACTACTAAGAGAGACCTCCATGGGTATGCTCAAACCAATTGAATCACTGAATAATGTCTCCATCGAGGTGGATGGCATCAATCTCCACTGTTGTAGCATCGGCTGTTTGGTAGAACAAAAAATAGCTCTCCACGTATGAGATCCATCCGATCAGGTCTCCTTCTTCCCATCTAGGGAAGTCAACCTTTATGCGTGAAATGTTTGGATCTGGGATAATGTGACCATGCTCTTAAGGATCATCTCACTGATTTGAAGTTTCTCGTTGTTGTGATTTCTTCGGGCTAGTTGGTCGGCCCATGCTAAATTCGACGAAAAGGGATCACGTCTTCTCCTCCATGCTGCTTTTAAAGGCTTCAAACTTGGCATTATTAGCCTTCTCCGATGCCATGATGTAGGCCTGTAGTTTGTAATGTTGAGATCCTTTTCTATTGTCCTATTAGGGGCATGAGAGGGTTTGAGGAAGAGGTGGCCGGTTAGGTAGGTGGATTGGTTTGATAGAAGTAGGATGCAGTTTAGGGTCGATTTGGTTAGCTGTTTGGGATCGGTTCAGGGTGCAGTTTAAAGGGGTTCTTTGTGAGGATGGTAGGGTTTGTAGATGAGAGAAAGAGAGTCCAAAAACCCACAAAAGACAGCACTCAAATCCAATGGAATTCGACAAATAAAGGTGCTACGATGTGCTGTCCTACCGAATAGACTTTATGTCGGAGAAACGATGAATTCTAGAAGTAAATATTAGAGGAAAACTCAAGGAAAATATGCAAAACTCCTCGGTTCAGATGTGGTTAATATTAATAAAAAGTTTGACAAAATATTGATAGGGTAACAATAGGAAAATAGGGGAAAAGACGGAGGGTAGATTCTTCATCACAAAAATTTCAGCAATATGTGATGAAGAATTAGAGCATAATAGAACCGGTTTTAGAGAGAAATGGTTTTAGAGATCGATCTTAGATGAGGGCTAAGATGATCTATGAAATCATATAAAAATTTTAGCCAAAATAGGGGAGCATAAAACCAATTTCAAGAGGCAAATGTATAGCTGAAAATTTCTACAGCGTTTCACCTTTGTAATAACGATAACATTTGCGACGATTAAAATTTGCAACAATGAAAGTATGTGAAAATCTCTTCAACATGTAAGATAAAGGAATAGTAGTAGCAAATAGGCATGGATGTTGAAAATATATAATATCTCTAATTTAAAATGCACAGTGCAATAGTAGTTTGATTTGATCTGCGGCTTAAGTGGAAGGTGGAGGCGCGTGTTACAACAATTGTGGGAATTGCTTAGGAAGGTACAGGCGGCAAAGGGCAATAGGAACATTGCTCTAATACCAAATGATAGAACCCCAGAAGGAGCTCTATAAATTTTGATCTTTGAGGGAGATCAACCCTTTGAATGCTATAGGGGTTCCTCCTTCCTAAAACTCGGCATATGGCTGAATAAAAGATTGATCTTACTTAATAAAAGAGAGGGGGTGGCTATATCATTATATAGGGTTCTAAACCCTCGCCCATGGGGTACTTTTCTAAATAAAATTATCCCTTTACCCTTCTATAGCTGACCTAGTTGAGGGAAACCCTAGCCGACCAGCCTAGTGAAGGGAGCGATGACCACTAAGCCCTAAGGCCTTAATCTAAACCATAGCTATACTTTTTTATAGGTTAAAAGTGGCTAGGTGGGGTTTTATTATAATTTCACATAGTTTTTATTGACTACTTCTATCGTGATTAGGACTCAACTCTGCTGGAGTCCTATCAAGCTCGCCCTCTTTGCATTAGCCTTGTCCTTAAGGCTGAGGGTCCATAAACTCTGGGAATCAGGTCTTCAGCTCCTCGTAGGATTCCCATGTTGAATCTTCAGATAGTAAATTATTCGACTTCACGAGTACTTCAATTGAAGGGCATCGACGGCGCATCACAATCCTTCAATTAAGTATAACTTTAGGTTGAGCTTGAATCTCGCCATCATTAGTAGTGCTCGACAGCTGAGTCTGAACCAACTAATGTTCTCCCAATTTTGGCTTTAGCAAGGATACGTGGAAGATGGGATGAGTCTTAGTGTCATATAGGAGCTTTAATCTGTATGCCACGACCCTAATATGCTCCAAAATCTGATTGGTCCATATAATCATGGAGATAGCTTCATCGACGCTCTAGTGTTGATTAACAACTAATTGTATGGTTGTAGGCAAAGGTAGACCCAATCTCCTACCGAAACTTCTTGACGCTCTAGTGTTGATTAATATTTTTCGTAAAAAGTTGAGTAATATTGGTAGCGGTATAAGGATATCTCATAACACAGAAATGAGCATATTTAGTTAGATGATCTACCATCACAATGATCGTGCTTTCACCTTAAGATGGTGGCAACCCTTCGATGAAGTCCATGGAGATGTCAGTCCATGCTGAGTCCGGTATAGGTAGTGGTTGTAGTTTTCGTGGACTTGCCATCGTTTCACCTTTTTGCTGCTGGCATACATCACATTTAGATACATAATCATAAATCGATCTTTTCATGCTTCTCCAAAAGAAGTTTTGTGTTAAGAATTTAGCTAGGGGAGTCCTAATTTAGTTTCATTGAAGAGGATAAATATGTAAATCTTAAGGGTATTTATGTAAATCCTATCTAGCTGACCCCTATTAAAGAGGTGAGGAGGCCGACTAGGTTAGGATTAGTTTAGAGAAAGATATTTTGAGAGAAGAATAAGATACATGTCATCCTAATTAATCACCCCTTATTAGTTAAAGAGGGGTTGGTTGAGGAGGGGTTAAATTAGAATATGATTAGAATTAGTTTGAATGTTGCTTCATAAAGTTGGAGTTGGAGTTGTTTGAAGTAGAAGTTGCTTCTTAGAGTTGGAGTAGGAGTTGTTTGGAGTTGTTATGAGTGGGAGTCTTAAGTAGGAATCCTATTAGGAGTTGAGGTTTAGAAGCCCTATAAATAGCCTTGTATTCTTCCCTCTTTTATCATCAATAGATTAATTATCTTTCAGCTCATGTAGCAGAAAACCAAGGAGGGAGGAACCCCTATAGAGTTCTAAGGAGGCCGGATCCCCTATAGAGATCACCCCAAGCTTAGAATCCACAAGGGTTCTATCACTTAGTATCGGAGCAGCATTCTTGGTGTCTCACCGTCATTCCACAACCATCCATCGGCCCCCCATAGCCATCTAAAGCAATTCCCACAATTGCTTGAGTATCATCACCAAATTCTGTCGTTATCTCTACTATCACAGTTCATCGTTTGATCTCCCCGTGAATTATAATATTTTCTAGTTTCCTACCTTACTACTACTGTAATTTAGTTATCCTATTCAAAAAATCCAAAAAAAATTCATTCATATTTGTTGCATAAACTTTTCATCGTAAAGTTTTCATCTTTACGATGAAAGTTATGCTCTAGAATTCTAACCGCACACCCTTGACTATTTGATTTGCTGCTGCATTTTTACTATTCAAATTTCTACAAAATTTTTGTGATGGCTTTGGTACTTCCTATCTTTGGATTTTCTTTTGGTTTCATAAAAAAATTCTTAATATAAACTATTGATCTTTTATGTCCAAGCTACTGCACTTTAGATGTAAAAATCTACTATAGTACCATCCCATGATCTTCAATTTTACCGAACCTTTTGATGCTGTTTTCTTCCATAAATTTTTTTTTGGCATTACCTTTCCTTACTAGTAGATTATCTTTAAGTTTTACTCAAATCCTTGTTTTGAATTGCTGGAAAAAAAATCTCATCTATACTGTTGAAATCTTTTGATGAAAAAATTATGTCGTAGTACCTTCTCGTATTCTTTGATCATGCCAAAACTTCTGCTGCCGATTTCTTCCATGAATTTTTTGATAGATTACTTTCCCTTGCTAGTGGATTCCCATTAAGTTTTACTTGATTCCTTGTTATGAACTACTGCAAAAATTTTTGACTATACTACTAAAATCTTTCGTTGAAAAAATTTTGTAGCAACACCTTCTTGCAATCTTTGATTTTGTCAAAACTTTTGCTATCATTTCTTTCCACAAAATTTTTGAAAACTTACCTCTCCTTTACTAGTAGATTCCCTTTGAGTTTCACTTGAATTTTCATTAAGAATTTCTAGAAAAAATTATGTCTTCACTATTGGAATTGTTTCGACAAAAAATCTACTGCTGCACCTTTGTCTTTCTTCGTCTTATTAACCTATCGAAACCCAACTATCTTACTGCCACTACCCAAGACATCTATAGGGCATCCCTTTAGACTTAAGACACAACCATCATAACATATTTTTATAACCCAAATAACACCCAAAACCATAGCCCAAAATAATAATTTATCGTAGCCTATCGACGTAGAATTCTGCAGCACTACCTTTCGGTGTTTTTGCTATACCCATATCTAATCCTTGTCAAAATTGTTGTTGCCACCCATATCATCTTCTGGCTTTTAGACAACCATCTTAGCCTTCTTTTTATCTCCATAGACAACCCAAACCGTAGCCCAAACAATGGTCTTCCGCAGCCACTGAAACACCTGCCAAACCGGTTGCTGCCCCCAATAGCAACCCTAAACAGAGTTGAGCTAAGACTACTGGACAATATGGGTAGCAGAGCGAGAATCATCAACCCAGTAATAAAGAATAGAAGTAGTGGGTATCAGATGGAGGGAATTGACCCAATAGTAGGATGCTAAGAGGCATAATCAGAATAGGATGGACTACTTAATACCTTTATACTTTAACTTGAAACCAACAATTCCACTAATAAGTAGGAGAATGAAAACAGGGCTAAGAAGGGCTTATGCTCTAAACTAACTCTTTCACTCTAGATCCAAATCTTTGCTCTATTGTTTCAAACTACCTCTCTCCTTGCCATGACCCTTGCTTGCTTGCGAACTATATAGTATTACTATTACTCTTGCTTTCAAACAGAGCCCCTCCACTCTAAGACCAATAGTGGTATAAGTAAGAGAAAAAACTCTTTATCCTAAAATGGAAATTTCTTACTTGTATTCTTTAGCTCAACTATTAGGCTTGTCCCTCATCCATATAATATCCCAAAGATCATAAATTCAGCATAGGACTGTCAGGCCTATACGGAATCCATCTGAGTCTTTCCCTTATAGAATTCTCCCGAAGAACTCCTTCTCTCTTAATCCGAATGACCCTGGCTAGGGATTTGTCTGAGTGAGAACACATGAGATATTCCTCTCACGACACTGAGAGTCGATGATCTTTTATTAACACTCAATTACCTTCATAAGGTTGGTTGCCATTCTCAATAACTAATTGTACTAGATTTGGAACTTCTAGACCCATAAGTTCGATATCAAAGAATGATGTTATCAAACAAGGCATCATTGGTATATCAAGTGTAAGAACTAGATACATAGCTGAGACTATGAAATCATTGTCTAACAATGAGGTATCATTGACCATGTAGCATTTGGTAAACGGATCATTCAATGAACTCATTCTCCAATAAGTACTTGCAATATATCCCTAGTGTCCACCTACACAAGCAGCTATGAGACCGATTGCCTCCATCATATGGATGGTATATATCACACTGGCTTATTTGGTTATCTCGATATTCCTCTCAAGGAACTTATGATCGAAAATATTTAGGGTCTATGTTTGAAGGCGAATTGGTCTCATTATCATAATCTCATCATGATCCATTTATCATCTACTATAAAGTATAAAAAATATTATAATAATAATAACAAAAAAGATTATGTAGCGTGTCACATGTGTCATCACTCACATGATTGGCTTGTAGGGCACTTGTAACTAACATAGGGTTGCTGAGGTTTAGGTTGGTGAGCTACACTTAGAGCTGGTGCTGGTACGTGATGTTAGAGCTGGCTCGCTTGTGAGTAAAGGAGGCTGTATAGAGACTCGAGGGAGCCTGGAGGCTGCTGTTGAGGATGAGGTAGATGCATAGGAGTACTGAGGCTTGGGTCCCTAACATGGAGCTAGCTCACCAGTGAGCAAAGTAGGTGGAGCAAAGGCTTGAGGGGGCTTGGAGGGCATTGCCAAGGATGAGGCGGAGGCGTAGAACCATTAAGGCCTAGGTCCTTGAGCTACTCTTGGCATTGGAGCTGGCTCACAAGTGAGCAAAGGAGGCCGAGCAAAGGCTTGAGGGAGCTTGGAGAGCATTGCCGAGGACAAGGTGGGGCACCATACTAAGGGGGCTGAAGAGCCACCATGGGCTATTATTGATGCCCCAGTGATGCTAGGGAGTCCCCGCTAGACCTCATCCAACCTCCAGTCTATAGCTTGGAGTTGAACTTTCATCGAGGGTTCCTAGGAGTCATCATAGTAAGCCTTAACTCTGGTAGGGCTCTGATGTGGCTTGGCGGAATACTGCCCTCCGCAGTTGTAAGGTGCGATGTGAGGTTGCTCATTCCTCTTGGTTGAAGAGATCCTTAGAAGACAAGGCGTGGACTCTCCGGTTGGACTTTAGGAAGAAGAGGTGCAGTCGGCGATCTTAGGGCGAGCCATTGCGCCAAGGTTGTTGGTTAAGCCAAATGAGGGAGAAGTGGGGTGTTAATTTGCATCATGTTAGTAAGAGTCTGGACTTGCTGAGTGAGGCCTAGAAATGCTACTAATGAGACAAGCAAGGAGCTTGTCTCTAGCCCCTAGAAAAAACCCTGGATTGTTGAGCAAGTGCTAATAGGGCCCCGATGTCCGAGCCAAAGCGGTGTCATTTTATTGAAATGGGGTATGTGCCTTCTCTGCTCATTTATTGGAGAGGAGTGGTAGAAGGATGTTTTTGTAAAATCTGGTCCTCCTTCTAGTGCCCAAATGATAGTGTCATGAGTACCATTGACTAGTGAATCGGCCCGATTGGTTCACTACTGAAGGTGTAAATTTCTCCTGGTGTCTCCTCCTTGCAAATGTGGGGTGATGATTTGGTAAATCAGCATAGGAGGTTTGTTGGGGAGATAGTTTACCGAGGATAATCTAGCCTTGGAATAGAGAGGCTAGGTGGAGGAATGGGGGTCTTCCTTACCGTTGGGTCATCTCTTGGCTGTCGAGTCACCTCCTAGCTGCAAGGTCACTCTTGACCACCATGGTCCTGCATAATAGGTTTGTGCTGAGGGCTTCTTGGCTTGATGCCTTCGATGCTTAAGTCAATAAAAATGAAGGGGGAGGAAGACAGTAGTATAAGCTGTATAAATAAGAAAATAGAGAGACTATTGCTTACTTGGCGCCCCTTTAGCTTGAGCGGGGGCATGGTCTTTATACTGGGGTGCGGAATGGTCTGAACGTGCGTTAGCCAAGGCCTCCCTTAAATTAGGACAATCAGTTATCAGTCATTAATGCAAAAGCATGATTTTGCTATCAATCAATAATATAGATGTATGGTTTTACTATCAGTCATTAATGCAGAGGTAACTAGAAAGATTGGAATATGCTATCATTAATGATCATTAAATTTTTTATATTTTTATTATCTTTTAGTTGAAGAGAGATAAGAGGACATAAATATTATCCTTATAATTAGGACCAATTAGTTGGTGCTTAGTGAGGTCTTCTTGAAGCTTGACCGGGAAACAACAGCTAGCTACTTGCTGGATTTTGCTTAAGCTTTTCTAAGTGCTTCCTGGTGCATGTGACAACTCCCAAACACCTCGTAAGTCAGTGTGTTGGTGCTTGGTGTGTCAACCTGGAATAATTCTATATGGCACAGATCATTTCTTAAAAGGGTAAATTTTGATAAAGTCTCATATTAATTTTGTAGAACGCATAAGCTTCTCTGAGTTTGTTCTTACCAAAATTGTATCTGATCATGGAACCGCTAGCTTATCCATGACTCATGACCTCAGGTCCCTCGATGCCATCATCCCCTTTAACGAAGTTGTGCTTTCATCCACGACTTCTGATCTCTTTCATCCATATTTTTCTGGATGCAGCTAGAAAGAAGACATAACAGAGAGGGAGTTAAAGATGTGACTGCGTTCTTTCACTAACTGGAAGATCTCATGGCTGTTACTGCAAAGAATCCTTTGCTCTCTTTTTCTTCTTCGTCTCTTTTTAATAGGGTAACGTTAGTTCTCATGTATTAACACCATCGACATTGCTACAGTATCTTCAGCTGCCAAATAAATTCTTGACATGAGAAGTAATTTGTTATGCTTAATTTATTTTTCTCTTTCTCCGATCATTTTGTATTGGAGGAGATATTGTAAGAAACAAGGTTCTATGGCATCTCTTTAGAGGTGTGTTGTGTTACTCTCTGGCTTTCTTTTAACTTGGAACCAGTTGTCGATGTGGGCAACATTTCCAGTGAAGTAACCTAAACTTGTATACTTCAGACTCACTCTTGTGCCCATTGCTGTAACTCAACTGATACGACCATTCTTATGTAGATGTTAATTTTCTGTTATGGCAACAATATTTTGTAGTCTTTGTGATTTTCTCGATGAATCTTTCCAATTGCATTCCAAATCAAGCCTTTCACTATTGTTTTCATATTTAATTTTTTGTTGAAGGAAATGTTTTACCGATGTTCCAATTGAAGATTGAAGAACTTTGCAAAAAATATTGAGAATGATGCTTATATAACAAGAAAAATGCTTGCGTTGATGTATTCAACGTGCTTTGTCCATGGTCATTGATGTCTACGTTACCACATGATGTTGCTTGATAATACACATTAACCAAAAAAAAAAGTAATAATCTTCATATATAATTCAGAATAATATTAATATTTTAATGACATGTTACTAAAATGTTCAAAAATGCTGTTTATAAACATAAAGAACAAATTTAAAAATATATAGAATTGCAATAGATCACAGCATACATACAGAATTACCACTAAACCAGCATTTTAAAACTAGGTGTTGATTTCCAATTTGGATTACATGAGTCAAATTTGCCAAAGATTTGACAGTTCCAATCTCAATCCAAAACTCAAAAATAAAGTGTACCCTATTATGCTCCACAAACTTGTTGTCACAAAGTTATCATCTTAACAATGAAAGTTACGCTATAAATTTTAGTCACATACTACTGCTTTATCTTTGATCTTGCTACCACTATTTTTCTACCAAATCTTCTACATATTTTTATAATGACTTTGGCATTTCTCATAGCAGATTTCCTTTTGGTTTTGCATAAAAATTCTTGATATAAAGCATTGAAATTTTTTTATCCAAACTGTTGAAATTTAGATGTAAAAATCTACCGCAGTGCCTTCTTTTACTCCTTGATCTTGCTGAATTTATTGTTATTGTATTCTCCTATGAATTTTATGATGACATTAGTTTTTCCTTACTAGTGGATTTCTTTTGAATTCTACTCGAATCCTTGTTACGAACTGCTAAAAATTTTACATCATACTGCTGAATTTTTTGACATAAAATTCTGTCACTATACCTTTTGTCGTTCTCTTTCTCGTAATCGACCAGATTCTACTGAATTTGCTGCCACCAATCACATCATCTTCAAGGCAACCCTCTAGCCTAAAGACACAATCGTCATAGCCTATTTCTAAAAGCTATAGCCAACCCAAACAACACAAAAAATCATAGCCCAAATGGCAATCTACTGTAGCCGTAATTCTCCACCATCGCTCTTTATCTTCTCCAGCCACCAAACCCTCCATCGACCTATGCCCTTGACCCATCAACAAAAGAAAGTTTTTAACATCTCAGATTTAGAGACGTACACAATGGCATCAGAGGATCTGATCAATACCAAGTTAGAGGCATTTGATTCGCGCATGGAGGACAAACTACACGCCTTATTTGTAGAATTCAGAATTGGACGATTTCCAAGTCTAATGAAATTGCAACAAAGTGAAAATTCATAGAGGCCTCTTAAGAAGGAAGAACAAGCCACTGATTCAGTGCAATCATGCATGAGAGTGGACTTCCCTAGATGGGAAGAGGAGACCCGAAGGGGTGGCTTTCGTACGTAGAACACTTCTTTCGCTATCACTGGACACCAAAGGCTTCCATGGTAGACATCACTGCCATCCACCTCGAGAGAGATGCAATACAATGGTACAATTAGCTTGAGCACACCCAAGGAGTCCCGACTTGGAGACAATTCAAGAGTGGGCAACTGATTCGCTTTAGACCATCCGAATATGAGAATATCGATGGCCAACTTGCGAAGATCCGACAAACCTCCACAATCCAAGAATACCAGACTAGGTTTAAAAGATTATCTAACCAAGCACATGATTGGTCTGAGAAGTAATTGTTAGGGACACTTATCGAAAGATTAAAGTTGGAGATAAGAGAAGAAGTAAAGGCACGGTAGCTGTACACCTTGATGACCACAATCTCCTTTGTCAAAATCTAAGAGGAGCGAGACTTAACCAAGATGCTCGAAGGACGAGAACCACACCTTGACTAAAGTGTATAAACCTCCAACACTGTCTGCTCCCAGTCATCCATCACAGCCAAAGAAATTGATAAGAGAATAACTTTGCAATTGATCGGCAAGGGGCCTATATTGGCATTGTGACAAATCGTGGAGCTATGACCATCGCTGAAAGAGGGGATGACTTCTTCTGATTGAACCCAGTGATGATTTAGAAGAGGAGGACCATGAGCATAAGTAAGAGGTCATAGAGAAAGAACCACAGCTGGCCGATTGTATGGTGCTTGCTCTTGCCGGCTACGTAAACCCGCAAAGGATGAAAGTGGGAGGATTACTCAAACAATAGCCACTCATCATCCTCATCGATACCAGAAGCACTAATAACTTCATGAATAGTATGGTTGCTACACAAATGACACTTCATATTAAAGATCACAATAGGTTTGATGTCAAGGTCACCGACGGTCAAATTTTGAAGTGCGATAAAAGATGCCCACACATGACGTTAATGCTGCAGGACTAAGAAATAGTTGTTGAATTCTTCCTCCTCTCACTCGATGATTATGAGGCCATGCTAAGCATCAAATGACTGACTATGTTAGGTGATGTTTCTTAAAATTTTTTGAAGTTAATTATAAAATTTTTTAGTAAGGGGAAGCAGGTGATCCTACGCGAGAAACATGGGAGCGATGTGACAACAATTTTAATGTAGTGAATAGAGAACGTTTTGCAAAAAGTGAATAATGAATTCCTAATGCAACTCTAATAGCAATATATTGTTGAATCTGAGATTTTGATGATGAAATCAATTGATGGTTTGTTGATCTAACATATGTGTTAGAGAAAGTAATGAAGGATTAACTACGATAGAGAAAAGAAATTATAATCAGATGTTGGGCCATAATTAAGTTCGGGGATCGGGCCAAGGTTTGGACGATGCGGTGGAAGCTCACTGGGAGTTCGTTGAAGGAATCAAGAAGCTCGCTGGGAATACGCCGGGAGATCACCGGAAGAAGATCATAAGACTTGTTCGAAGAATGTCGTAGGTTGTTGGATTACTGGGGTTAGGTCGATTATTGAACTTGATGGTCTTGTGTGGTTGTAATCAGTGAGTCATAGTTAGGTTCGAGTCCTAATTGAGTTAAGTTTGGAATGAATCTAAATTAACTTAAGTGAGATAAATTGGGTCCATATTTGGGTTTGGATTGAGCTCAGGTTAGCTCATTTGGTTGACCTAAAAAGGGGTCAACTAAAGGTACAAGTCGGGAATACAAAAGTGGAGGAAACACTTTTCTGAAATTCCTGATAGTAGTACCGCTAGTGGGCAACTGTCGTATTGCCCCGGTTGGTGGTTGTACCATCGTCGCTTTGTTTTAGGGGTAGCTTTTGGTGATAGTACTGTTGGAGTCAGCGGTTGTACCACCTGTATCTAGATTTTCTTGATACGTTTGAATTTTTAGCTTTAATTTTTGAAGCCAATTGGTGCCTATAAATACGTTAAGCCTTCTTACATTAAGCATAAGAAATTACGTAAGAAAACTATGAACAAAGTGTGCTAAAAGTGTGTAAAAAAAAGAAAGAGAGCAAGGGAGTGAGCAAAAAATTTATAATCCTTGTAAAGGTCTCCCTTGTGAGTTGTAAGTGAAATACTTGTAAGGGCTTGGTATTTAGCCAAAGAAGATCAAGAGTGGACACCAACAAGCCTTGATGTAGGAAACTCAGGAAGTGGATATAGGCTAAGTTGTGGTCGAACCACTATAAATTGTGAGCGTCTCTTAACTTTACTTTTTGATTATATATGTTCTTATTCGAGCTTTCCTTTAGCAAAATCATAACATAGCTTTGTTAAAAAGTTTTATTACTCACTTACTCAACTTGAATGAAATGCTTCTAATTTTCGATTTTACTTCAAACAAAAGTTTTCTTTAAACCGAGATTTTAGCACTTGCACTAATTCACTCCCCCACCCCACCTCCCTCTTAGTGCCAATTGATCCTAACATATATGAGGGAGCCGACAAAATTCAAAGACCCAAACCTTCTCTAATTACTTACTAAATTTTCAGATGTCTTTGTTAAACCACGTAGTCTACCTCCTCCTCGAATGTAGGACCATTGGATTCCGATCCTACCAGGCAAACTGCCAGCAAACACTCAGCCATATCATTATCCTCACCTCTAGGAGGCCGAAATAAAGAGGATTGTATATAAGATGCTTGAAATAGGAGTCATTTGGCCAAGTTGCAGCCCCTATTCTTCGTTAGTGCTCCTTGTACAAAAGAAAGACGGAATATGACGAATGTGCGTAGACTACCTAACTCTCAATGGCATAACGGTCAAGGATAAGTATCATATAAAAGTTTCTGCCAAAATAGAGGATCGATAAATCGGTCTCAAGAAGCAAAAATATGGTTGAAAATTTCTACAGCGTTTCTCCTTCACAATGATGATAATGTTTATGTCGGTAGAAATTTGCAACAGAAAAAATATAAGAAAACTCTTCAACGTGTAAGGTAAAGGAATTGCAGTAGCAAATAGGCATGGGTGATGAAAATATACCAGATCTCCAATTTCAAACACAGGAGGTAGTAGCAGATTAATTTGATCTATGACTTGGGGTGGAAGATGAAAGTTCATATTGTAGCAATTATGGGAATTGCATTGAAGGGTGGAGGTGGCAGAGATGACAGCAAGGGTAGCAAGAATGCGGCTCTGATATCAGATGATAGACCGTAGAAGGAGCACTATAGAATTTGATCTTTGAGGGGGATTAACCCTTGGAACACTGTAGGGGTTTCTCCTTCCTAGAACTCAGCACAAGACTAAATAAAAGATTATTCTTACTTAATAAAAAGAGGTGGACACTATAAACTTATATAGGGCTCAAAATCCGAGCCCTAGGGCGGTGCTTCCTAAGTGAATTTTCCCTTTTGCCCCTCCTATAGCTGCCCTAAATAAAGTGGGCAGTGGCCTAAGTGGCTGCACAAGCCATGCCCCTTTGTTAGAAATCCTAGCCGACCAACCCAATAAGGTGGGTGGCACCTAGGAAGCCCTAAGGCCCTAAAATAAACCCTACTCGCACTTCTTTATAGGATAATGTGACTAGATGGAGTTTTATTACAATCTCACAAGGTTCTTATTAATTATTTCTAAGGTGATTATGATTCAACCCTACTGGAGTCCTATCAGAATGATAAGTTATATTATACAACCACTCAGCCTAAGGGAGCCACTTTATCTATTCTTTTGGCAAGTCACTAGTGAAGCATCTGAGGTGTATCTCAAAGCATCTATTCACCACTTCGATCTAGTCATTAATTTGTGGATGGTACATCATGCTCATCTTTAATTTGGTGCCCTATAACTGAAATAGTTCTATCCAAAATTTGCTAATGAAGACCTTGTCATGATCATTTACAATAGATTTAGACATCCCATATAATTTTATAATATTTTTCATGAAGATTCAAGTAATGCTAGTGTATGTGTAAGGGTTGCAAATAGTGCAAAAGTGGGCATATTTCGTGAGATGGTAGAACACGAGAGGATTGTACCTTTTCCTTGGGATAGAGGTAGCCCTTTGATAAAGTCCATTGATATAGTAGTCCACACCAAGTATGGTATGGGGAGAGGTAGCAGCTTTACTGGGCTTGCCATCGTTTGACCTTTATGTCATTGGCATGTGTCACACTACGCTACAAATTCAGCAATAATGTTCTTCATCCCTATTCAATAAAAATTTTGCTTAATTCTCTTATAAGTTCGAAGGAATCCGGAGTGCCCCACCACTAGTGTGGAATGCATCTCTTGTAGGATGATCTTTATGTAAGGAGAAATCGGCACTAGTACTATAAGTCCCTTATATCGCAAGTTCTTTGAATCCCAATTGTAATGCTCCATGGAGCTTGGTTCTTCCTCTAATTTTTTTATAGTCTCCCTAATCTCTGGATCATCTCGTAATTCCTTCTTGATAGAGAGATGGCTGAAAATTCATTTTGCTTCGATAGTCAAGAGAGCGCATCTACAACCATATTTTCTTTCCCCTTTTTGTATGTTATATCATAATAATATCCAAGAAGCTTTGTTACCCATTTTTGCTACTAGGGGAAGGATATCTTATGCTCCACAAAATATTTAAGGCTCTTGTGGTTGGTCTTTATTTGAAAGCGTCGGCCAATCAGGTAAGGTCTCCATTTTATCACCACGTGCACAGTCGCTAGCATCTCCTTATCATAGATGGACATTTTTAGGTGAGGAGGAGATAATGTCTTGCTAGTGTAAGCGAGGGGTCGGCCTTCTTGCATGAGGATAGCATCGATCCCAACTCCCGATGTATCTACTTCAATGATAAAAGTTTTGTTAAAGTCAGGTAGTACTAGAATGGGTGTAGACATCATAGTTGTCTTGAGAACATCAAAGATAGCGGTGTGAAATGTCAGCCATTTCAGCACCTTGGAACCCCCCGGGTGACACCGGGCTGGATGGGGCTCTAGGTATTTGTCAAGCATAGGCTTTCATCAATAATTGAACTTGTCTTACGTCTGATACTTTGAGAACCATCATTTATGGACTTGCGAACATTCCTACACCCCTCCAAAGTCCTATTTCGCTCTCTTTCTCTCTTTTCTCTGCTGTACTCAAGGTGTTCGACAAATTGCTTATATAGCTTTCCTCTTTGCAAGATGTCGGGACTTGTTCGTCGCTTGTTTCTAAACTAATCAACTTCTTCTTTACAGGTCCTACGGGACCTTAAGAGGTTGTTAGAGGGCAAACCCTTTGCAGACAGATAACGCTTTGGGTGTTTCATAACTTAGGCAATCCCAACTATGTCCGGAACAGTGGGCAAGGTTGCTTCATGACTTAGGCAATTTCAGCTAAGTCTTCGGGAGTGCCACTATGTCATGGGCTTAGCTGATTTTGCCTAAGCCGTGCAACACCCATGCGTGTTCGTCCACAAAGGTCAGCCCTCCCCGAGATCTCCTAAAGTCCTATAGACTTACAAAAAGAGAAAATGAGCCAGAAGACGCAATTCCATGGGATCTACAAGCAACTACTCAAGAAAACACTTTATAAAGCCAAAATATAAATTACACCCATGGACATTACAAACTCAGAGAGGTTGCACACAAAGGATAATGGTCCATTACAGACCGAAGTCCCTACAAGTGCTTATAAGACACACTTGTATTTATAAGTCAAACTTGGCCATAAAGCAAATCAAACTAGGGCTGCTAAGCCTACTGCAAGCCCGCTTCTTGTTATACAAGATATGTACCTAAACCGAAGGACACGGACAAATATGAGCATTTCATCGAACACCTTGTTTACATTATTGTCCATGACATTTTCCCCCACTTATTCCTTCGACGTCCTCGTCGAAGCTACTGTAGATGCTGCATCTCCTAGCATTTTGTTGAATCTTTAATCTTCTGCTTTGGCTGCAACATGCCCCTTTGGCTCCTAGCCGCTCTCCGTCGCTGTTGTTGAGTAATCGAACTCTGATCTACCATGCTGCTTCAACTCACCAATGACTGAATCTAGTGTGGGTTTGGCTGAGTTGTGCTGATCCTTATTGGTTCTCGCGGATCCCTCTGATGAAGGAAAAGACCTACCTTATTATGCACCAGAGTATACTTATATTGTTTGAACTGGGTAGATGCTTGTTGGAGCTTTAACGAGCATCGCCTCACAAACTTCGAAGTTTTTAAGGTCTTTTCTCCATAATGTTTGCCCATTGAACCTTCTTCCACTATTCGTTGTCACTTCCAAGTATGTTCGCATCACTCCCGCTTTCGATTAGTCAATTGGGAAATGAAGTGGAAAATATACTCTCAGTAGTACTTATCACCAACGGTGAGGATTTGACAACCATTGTATTCCATAAGCTTTCTTTGAAGGGTCACTGAACTTGTGCAGAGCTCCCCTGCTTGGATAAGTAAGAGAACTAGGATACTTGACTTCACCCATTCTCTTCGTAGTTGAGAAGGTAGGGTTACTTGGCTTCCCTCACCTCCTCGAGTTCATAGAATTTGGGTACTTGATTTCATCCATTCTCTCGAGTTGAGAAGGCAAAGGTTACTCGATTTCGCCTGCCTCCTCGAGTTTGTACTTCATGCATTGGGCTGGTTACTAACATTCGCCCGCTCTTTGCTCACACTTCTAATACACTTGAAGTGGTTGCACTCCTTGTGTTGGGTTAGCTACTGTGATTCGCCTTCCCACTACCATTGAACTTCTGGAATGCAAGCAGTTTTGCCCGAAAAGAGTAAAAAGTTTACCCCAACTTATAGTCCCCCAACTTGGAGTAAGTCTTTGATAGATCTGGTCGCTTTTGCGATTATACCATCTTCTCTATCACCTTTGTCGCCTACTCCTCTGAGTAGAAAGGTACAGTACAGTATACTGCCTACTTCATTTCTGGGTCGAGCACTCCTACATCAACCCGAAGTCCCTTAATTTCGGCTATCTCGATGAGAAGCCCATCGACATCGGTCTTATGAAGTTTCTTGGCCTCTGACCTTCTGCCCTGTCTTGGTAATTGGAGTTTGCCTCTGCATTCTCTACCTCCTCGGTCCCTTTTACGACCAATGCTCTCCCTCCATAAGAGCAAGGGTTCGATGACTTTACGGAAGTCCTGTATTTGCAGTACCATGGCGCTGCCAAGTCCATTGCACTACTATCCGTTATCTTGCATCTTCATCCCTTCCTTCGCGATCGGTAGATCTGTCTCTGTGGTACTGTGGAGCTCCTTGAGTCCACCTCCTTTCTAACCGACGCTTTTCTTTTGGGTAGCTGAGCCCCGCTGGACTCGTCGTAGCTTCCTCCCCTTTCGACTACCTGCTTCGACACCACTGTGTCCTCCTAGCAGTTCTCCTTGGTCGATGGAAAGACAGATTGTAACTCTCATGCATGGCCTCCGCCATCTTGTTGCGGGGCTCGCTTACTCGACCTTGTCCTCTAACTTGTCGGGCTCCCTTAAACGAATATGTCCACTGAAGCAGTCCAACTCTCTAGCTGCTCCGATTATACCTTAGTATAATCAAGTCCCTTCCATAGGACTCACTGGTACTTGCAATCTAACTACTCCCTCGGTGGTACACAGCCCCCATATGCTGACGACCAAGGCTTTCATCTGATACAAGCTTCGATGCATACACACGGAAGACTCGCCTCTGCGATACTGTGGCATTCACTCCTTGAATCCACAGCCCTTCTTGTCGTTGCATTGTTCACCGAAGTGGAGCTCCCGGCAGCTCCTGATCATTCACATGATCATGTCCCCCTCCATGGGACTCACTGGTACTTGCACTTGGACTTCTTCTTTGGTGGTATACAGCTCCCATATGCTAATGGCTAAGGCTTTCATCCAATGCAAGCTTCAATGCACACACGAAGACCCGCCTCTGCGGTACTATGACATTCACTCCTTGATTGCATGTATTACATTACCACGAACTATTCCACCATGATCCGCTGCACCATGTCGCCTCCAGGTAACATCTCCATTGCATACAGATTCTCGTGTGATGAACTTGGACTACGACTTCTCTACGTGTGGCCTCTGCCAACATATCGTAGGGCCTCTGTCATCTCCGATTTTTAGTTCACTCCCTTGGCAATTCCCCTTCATCCACCCACTCTTGGGTTACACCTGGACGAAGCATAGCTCTAGGCGCGCCTAATAGCTCCTGAAGTCCCCTGACTTCGCTAGAATTCTTGCACCATTGTCTAGATCTTGGGCTTCTATCCCCTACCAACACAATCTTGCTATGCACCTCTTATTCCTAACAACTCGAATGGCAACACTATGGCATATTCTTCAAGAGTACCCGCCTCTATGTCCTCTTACCCCGTACTAAGGTCTCATGATCCCAACTTTGCCTCCGCAAGTTGAATCACCTTAGTTACTCCATCAAATGCATCTCTGATGTAGCTTGCATGTGCCTTGAAGCTCCCTTCATCTTTGGCACCATGCAAAATAATTTTGTCCCATCATAATGGAGAACCCATGAAACGACATGATCCCACCCTTGCCTCTACAAGAGTTCATGCCCTTGACCTCTGTCTAAGGAAAGCTTCGTGCCTCCGCTCCATGTTCCATTTTCTATGCCGACTCCCTTCATGCGGCTTGGATACTTCACCGAGTTCCACCTAAGTCGCTTTGCTCCTCGATTTGCATTGAGTTAATAGTGGCCCTCACATCCACCATTCCACGGGTCAGCCCTCTATTGAGTTCGATTTCTGCCTCGACTCTAAGTATACCTTCATATGATGTTGTCTTGGATTGCTCCCCCACCTGATCTCGAATTGCATCTACCAATGCATTACCTCCTTCAAGATCATGCGACGACTCTTCATCGCTCACTCGGTCCGTTGAGCTTTGTGAAGATATCGCTTTGAGGAACTCTTCCTCAATATGTGCAATCCATTGCACATGATTCTCCCACTAGAGAACTAGGACTTATCCCTTCTGGATATCTATTCTGCTGGAGTAACTTTTCTCTTTACATACTTCCCACTGGAAGTTTCGGAGACCACCATCCCCTTTGGACTACTCCATCTTGCTGAACTTGTGCCTTGTTCTGCCCCTACAAATGTACTTGTTAGATTGCGACCCTTCTCCAATATAGTCTCTACTGCACCCTTCAAGGTCTACCAACATGTTGAACTTGTTGCACATTTTAGCCGCCTATGGACATATCCTTTCCATGTTAAAGAGAAAGTTCTGATGCTCCATGGCGCCGAGTTCCGATCATGCCTTGGGATGGCCATGAACACTCCGTCATCCATGTATAAGCCCTTGTATGAGTTTCGAATCCTACAAGTTAGCAATTCCCCTCACCTTTGTGAGCTTTGCACAACTCTTTCGGTCGTTACACAACACCTCCCACATTGCACGGTCTTATCTTTCACCAAGCGCCCCGTTTTACCTTGAGCACTGTCAAGTTTAGTTGCCAATGTTGAGCTATAGCTCGAACTCAACCATCCCAATCTTTGTGTGCTACGCATTCTTCTTCGCTTGCTTGTCCCCGTGGTGCCTCTCACGCAAAGGGGTTGGCTATTCCTTGAATGCCAAACTAGGATGCCCGCTCCTCTGAGCGACTCCTTTCCCTATATCTCAATGTCCGTTTCCCCCAAACGGTTGCGCGTACTGGCTATCCTCCATATAGCCCAGCTAGGTCCCCCACGTTTGTATGGCAAGTGTTTCTACGTGTGCTTGACCCGCTCTAATACCACAGTGTCACAGACTTAGCTGATTTGCCTAAGCCGTACGGCACCCACGCATGTCCGTTCACACGGGTTAGCCCTCCCCGAGATCTCCTAGAGTCCATTATACTTACAAAAGAGAAAACGGGTCAGAAGAAGCAATTCCCACGGGATCCACAAGCAACTACTTAATAAAACACTTTATAAAGCCAAAATACAAATTACACCCGTGGACATTACAAACTCAGAGAGGTTGCACACAAAGGATAATGGTCCATTATAGACCGAAGTCACCACAAGTGCTTATAAGACACACTTGTATTTACAAGCCAAACTTGGCCATAAAGTAAATCAAACTAGGGCTGCTAAGCCTACTGCAAGCCCGCTTCTTGTTGTACAAGATATGTACCTAAATCGAAGGACACGGACAAATATGAGCATTTCATCAAACACCTTGTTTACATTATTGTAGGTGACAACTAGGGTGCCGCATGACTTAGGCAAATTTAGCTAAGTCCGTGATAATCGGACCAAGGTTCAGACAATTCTTTGGGATCTTGCTGGGAGTTCACTAGGAGTTTACCAAAGGAATCAGGAAACTCGTTGGGAACACATCGGGAGATCATCGAAGGAAGACCATAAGACTAGCCACAAGAATGACGGAGGTAGTCGTATTAGCGAGAGTTAGGTCATTGTTTAGCTTGATGGTTCTTATGGTTATAATCAATGTGTCATAATTAGGGATTAAGTTTTAATTGAGTTTGATTTGGATTCTTCCAAATCAACTCAATGTGAGGTAACCGGGTCCATAAGGGAATTGGATTGAGCTTAAATCGAGCTCAATTAGTTAACTTGAGAATTGGTAAACAGGAGGTACAAGTCAGGATTAAAAAATAAAGGGAATCACTTTTTCGAAAATCCTGGTGGTTGTATCACCGGTGAGCGACCGTTGTATCATTGCCGCCCATGAATCTGGCTAGCAGGTGATGGTTGGACCGCCTAGGCTAGTGGTTGTACTGCCCATACCCTACTTTTAGGGTGACTTTCGGTAGTTGTACCACCTGTACCTAATTTTTTTAGGTGTGTTTGAATTTTGGTCCTATTGTTCTGAAGCTAATTGAGGCCCATAAATACCCCAAGTTTTCTTGCATTTAGCACAAGTATTCACACAAGTCATTAGGTAAAAATCTATGAAAACAAGTGTGTGCTAAAAATGTATAAGAAAAAGCAAAGAGGGAAGGGAGTGAGCTAAGTGTTGCATTTGTAAAGAGTCTCTCTTGTAAGTTGAATGTTTGCAAAAGTTTGGTCTTCACCCAAAAAAGATCGGTAGTAGACACCGGTGGGCTTCGACGAAGAGGACTTGAAAGTGGACATAGGCCAAGATTAGGGCTGAACCACTATAAATTGTTAGTGTTCTTTACTTGTCTTATTTATTACCTTTTTATTACTCTTAATTAGTCCATAGAAAGATATGATCATCATTCTCATAACTTTTTCTCTTAAATTAGGTTCTTAATCGACTTCAAACAAAATACAAAAGATGCTTTCGATTTTATTTCTTTAGTTCTTGAAACCAAGGTTTTTGAATCGAGCACTTCCACTATTGCACTAATTCACTCACCCCTGCCCCCCCCCCCTCTTAGTGTCAATTGATCCTAACAATTAGTATCAAAGCAAGGTATTACTCATTAGGCTAACACCCACATGAGTTAATGGCTTTCTTTGGCATGAATGAAGGATATTTCATTTCACATCCTCCCATGTTCAATGGGATGAATTATACGTATTATAAAACAAGGATTCGTATTCTTCTCATTTCTACAGATCTTGATTTATGGTATATAGTAGAGAATGAATTTAAAAAATCTTCCAAACCAATGAACGAATTGAATGATTTAGAAAGGAAGAATTTTTCTTTAAATGCAAAGGCTATGAATGCTTATTTTGTGCTCTTGACAAAAATAAATTTAATTATATTTTCGTTTATGAATCTGCTAATGATATTTAGCATATATTAGAAATCACACACGAAGGCACTAGTAGAGTTAAAAATCTAATATTAACATTTTAGTTCATAGCTATGAATTGTTTAGAATAAAACCAAACAAGTCAATTGGAGACATGTACACCCGTTTCACAGATGTCATCAATGGCCTTAAAGCGCTTGGAAAATATTTTTCAAATTTTGAACTTGTGAGTAAAATTTTAAAATCTCTACCTAAAAAATGGGATTATAAAGTAACTACTATATAAGAAGTCAAATATTTAAATAACTTGCTTCTTGATGAACTTATTGGCTCACTCATAACATATAAACTGAACTGTAAAGCTCACTTCTTAGGATGATCATTCACATACTTCCATTCTTTGGGTAAGGTTTTAGAAGTAGATTCATCTAAGTTGTTTTTAGGAGTACTGTCATTTAAATTCAAAGTACCAAGATCAAATTTATTATCAAAATCAATTTTCTTAAGATCAAAAAACTCATTAATAACAACATAATTAGATTCTTTAATTACTAAAGTTCTTTTTTAAAAACACGATAGACTTTTCAAATCAAAGAATAATAAAAAATGCTCTTATCGGATTTTGCATCAAATTTTCCTAAGGCATTCTTTTCATTCAAAATAAAACATTTATAACCAAATATTGTAAAATAAGAAATATTAGGTTTTTTTATCATTCCACAATTCATAAGGAGTTTTAGTGAGTAATAATCTTACAAGAACCTAATTTAAAATATAGCATGCCGTATTAACGGCTTTGGCCCAAAAATATTTGGGTAGACTTTGTTCATTTAACATGGTTCTAGTCATTTCTTATAAACTTCTATTTTTTCTTTCTACTACATTTTGTTATATATTTCTTGGAGTAGAAAAATTATGGATGTACCCATTTGATTCATAAAAATTTTAAAAGTCATTGTTTTGAAATTCACCACCATAATCACTACGTATTGATGAAATCATAAATCCTTTTTTATTTTTAATAATTTTTTAAAAATTTTATAAAATATTTAGATGTATCACTTTTGTGTGCCAATTATTAAGTTCAAGTATATCTACTATAATCATTTACAATAACGAATGCATGCTTGTTTCCACATAAACTTGTAATGTCATTTTGTCCAAATAAATCCATATGGATCAATTGAAGTGGCCTAGAGGTGCTGATTTGATTTTTCAGCTTGAAGCTACTCTTTATTTGTTTTCCTAATTGACAAGTATCACATACTTTATCTTTGATAAATTTTAGGCTAGGTCCTCTTACTAAGTCTTTAGTTGAAATTTGGTTTCGAAGTTTCATGCTAGCATAACCTAGTCTTTTATGCCAAATCCAAGCAACATCATTCAAGGCCAGAAAGCAAGTTTCATCATAGAACTTTTCAATATCTATAGTATACATATTGTTGTTTCTTAAGGCAATTAAAGATTTATTTTTATGTGACGATTCAATTATACATACATTAGGTTAAAATTTAACTACATAACCTTTATCACATAATTGGTTAATGCTAAGAAAATTATGTTTCAAGCCATCAATTAACAATATATCTTCAATAAAAAAGTTTGATATGTTACCTATGGTTCCTTTTCTAATAATTTTATCTTTATTGTTGTCTCCGAAGGTGACAACTCCTTCACTTAGAAAAATAAATTAGATCTCTGGTCATATGCCCTGAGCATCCACTATCAAGATATCATTTGGTGCTCCTAGCTTCAGTTTGAAGACAAACCTATAAGAAAGATTGTTTTAATTTAGGTACTCATTTTACATTGGGTCCTTCATGCAAAACTTTATCTTTTGTTTCTAATGGTTTTTTGTTGTTTGTTCTCTTAGGAATCAAAACTAATTAGTGTGAACTATATTTTTTAAATACACATTTGTTGACTTTATGTCCTAATCTACCACAAAAATTATATTTGATTTTCAATTATGAATTTAAGGAAGGTCCTTTAACAAAAATGGTTGGCTTTTGTTGAGTATTACCAATAAAACCTATATCATTTTTTCTATTAATATGACTCTTATTAGCAAGAATCATATTATGAGATTTATTTCCTATTTCAAATTTTTCTAAGGTTTGCTTTAGCATGATGTTTTCTTCTTTAACATTATCTAGTATTTCACATTTAGAATAAGGATTGTGTAATACTAATGAATCATACATTTCATTAAGTCTATTAACTAACTTCAAAGTCTTAAAAACTTATAGAGGAAGGATCTTAAAAACTTCAAAGTTTGTGAGGCGATGCTCGTTAAAGTTCCAACAAGCATTCATCCAATTAAAGCAACATGAGTATACTACGATATTAACACATAATAAGGTATGTCTTTTCCTTCATCAGAAGGATCTGCGAGAGTCAACAAGGATCAGCACAACTCAGCCAACCTCACACTAGAGTCAGTCATTAGTGAGTTGAAGCAGCATGGCAGATCAGAGTTCGACTACTCAACAACAACGGCCAAGAGTGGCTGGGAGCCAAAGGGGCATATTGCAACCAAAGCAGAAGGTTAAAGATTTAGCAAAATATGAGAAAATGCAGCGTCTATAGTGGCTTCAATGAGGATGTTGAAGGAATAAGTGGGGGAGAATGTCATGAATAAAAATGTTAACAAGGTGTTCGATGAAATGCTCGTATTTGTTCGTGTCCTTCAGTTTATGAATATATCTTGTACAGCAATTAGCAAGCTTGCAGTAAGCTTAACAGTCCTATTTTGATTTACTTTGTGGCTGATTTTGGCTTGTAAATACGAGTGAGTCTTGTAAGCACTTATGGAGACTTTGGTCTGTGATGAACCATTATCCTTTGTGTATAACCTTCCTAAGTTTGTAAAGTCCGTGGGTGTAATTTATATTTGGTTTTATAAAGTGTTTGCTTGAGTAGTTGTTTATGGATCCCATTGGAATTGCTTCTTCTAGCCCGTTTACTCTTTTGTAAGTCCTTAGGGACCCTAGGAGATCTCAGGGAAGGTTGACCTTTGCGGACGGATATGTATGGGTGCCACATGGCTTACGTAAAATTAGCTAAACCCATGACAACATAGGTATTAAATACCAGGAGTATTTATTATATCTATAATTTGTTGTAGGTTTTAACAAGACTTAGGAGATTGGCCAAAGGCAATATGGACCTCAAGATTGGTAATGGAGCAAGAGTTGCTGTAGTTGTTGTTGGGGAGGTCACCTTACATCTGCCTAGTGGAGCTATTATTGCATTGGATGCATGCTATTTTATTTTCTATATTATCAAAAATATTGTTTCCATCTTTTGTTCGATAATTAGTAGATATAAATTAATTTTTAAGAATAATAGTTATTCAATAATTATTGATGATGAGATCATCACTAGAGGGACACTAATAAATGGTTTATATGTGTTAGACACTTTTCCACACATCATGAATATAAATATGTTTAAGAGAAAATGAGATGAGGTGAATAATGCATACCTTTTGTCACGGGCTTAGCTGATTTTGCCTAAGTTGTGCGGCACCCATACATGTCCGTCCACAAAGGTCAGCCCTCCCCGAGATCTCCTAGAGTCCCTTAGACTTATAAAAGAGAAAACAAGCTAGAAAAAGTAATTCCCACAGGATCCACAAGCAACTGCTCAAAAAAATACTTTATAAAGCCAAATACAAATTACACCTATGGACATTACAAACTTAGAAAGGTTACACACAAAGGATAATGGTCCATTATAGGCCGGCTTACAAGATATACTTATATTTACAAGCTAAACTTAGTCATAATGCAAACTAAACTCTTGCTGCTAAGCATACTGCAAGCCCGCTACTTGCTGTATAAGATATATACATAAACCGAAGGACACAGACAAACATGAGTATTTCATCGAACACCTTGTTTACATTATTGTCCGTGACATTCTCTCCCACTTATTCCTTCGATGTCCTCGTCGAAGCCACTTTAGATGCTGCATCTCCTCGCATTCTACTGAATCTTCAATCTTCTGCTTTGGCTGCAAGACGCCCCTTTGGTTCCCAGCTACTCTCCGTCGCTATTTTTGAGTAGTCGAACTCTGATCTGCCATGCTACTTCAACTCACCAATGATTAAATCTATGTGGGGTTGGCTAAGTTGTGCTAATCCTTTTGGTTCTCACGGATCCCTCTGATGAAGGAAAAGACCTGCCTTATTATGTGCTAGTATCGTAGTATACTCATATTGCTTGAACTGGGTGGATGTTTGTTGAAGCTTTTACGAGCATCGCCTCGCAGACTTTGAAGTTTTTAAGGTCCTTCCTCCACAAAGTTTACCCATTAAACCTTCTTCCACTATTAGTTGTCACTTCCAAGTATGTTCGCATCACTCCCACTTTCGATTAGTCAATTAGGAAATGAAGTGAAAAATCTACTCTCAGTAGTACTGATCACCAATGGTGAGGATTTGACAACTATTATCTTCCATAAGCTTTCTTTGAAGGGTCACTAAACTTGTGCAGAGCTCCCCTGCTGGATAAGTAAGAGAACTGGGATACTTGACTTCACCCATTCTCTTTATAGTTGAGAAGGTAAGGTTACTTGGCTTCGCTCACATCCTCGAGTTAAGAGGATTGGGATACTCGGTTTCACCTATTCTCTTGAGTTGAGAAGGCAAATGTTACTCGATCTTGCCTACCTCCTCGAGTTTGTACTTCATGCATTGAGCTGGTTACTAACATTCGCCCGCTCTTTACTCACACTTCTGAAGCACTTGAAGTGTTTGCACTCCTTGCGTTGAGTTAGCTATTGTGATTCGCCTTCTCACTACCATTGAACTTCTGGAACGCAAGAAATTTTGCCCGAAAAGTGTGAAAAGTGTACCCCAACTTGGAGTACGTCTTTGATAGATCTGGCCGCCTCTGGGATTGTACCGTCTTCTCTATCACCTTTGCTGCCTACTCCTCTGAGTAGAAAGGTATAGTACCATGTAATGCCTACTTTGTTCCTTGGTCGAGCACTCTTACATCAACTCAAAGTCCCTCAATTTTGGCTATCTTGATGAGAAGCCCATCGACACTGGTCTTATGAAGTTTCTTGGCCTCTATCCTTCCGCCCTATCTTGCTACTTGGAGTTTGCCTTTGCATTCTCTACCTCCTTGGCCCCTTTTACGACCAATGCTCTCCCTCCATGAGAGCAAGGGATCGATGACTCCACAGAAGTCCCATATCTATGGTACCATGGTGTCACGGACTTAGCTGAAATTTGCCTAAGCAGTGCAGCACCCTCGCGGCACTCCCGAAGACTTAGCTGAAATTGCCTAAGTCGTAGAGCAACCTTGCTCACTATTCCGGACTTAGCTGGGATTGCCTAAGTCATGAAACGCCCAACGCGTTATCTGTCCGCAAAGGGTCAGCCCTCTTACAACCTCTTAAGGTCCCGTAGGACCTACAAAGAAGAAGTTGATTAATTCAGAAGCGAGCGACGGACACGTCCCGGCGTCTCGCAAAGCGGAAAGCTATACAAGCAATTTATCGAACACCTTGAGTGCAGCAAAGAAAAGAGAGAAAGAGAGTGAAATAGGACTTTGGAGGGTTGTAGGAATGGTCGCAAGTCCACAAACAATAGTTCCCAAGGTATCGGACGTAAGACAAGTTCAATTGCTGATGAATGCCTACGCCCGACATATACCCGGAACCCCATCCAGCCGGTGCCACCCGGGGGGTTCCAAGGTGCTGAAATGACTGACATTTTGTACCGCTCAGAAAGGTTACCGCGGCACATGAAAAAGACCCAAAAATAGGGCTGATTTGGGCTGTTTTGGCTCCGCACAGCGAGCGATCGATCTGCAGCATTCTACACTACTTTCGCTCACATTTCTTAGGTAAAAACACATAAACTCAAGGCAAAACAAGCTGCCAAACATATGTACAAGCAAGAAAAAGTGACAAACGGTTCAAGGAGCAAAGGCATTACGGTTGAGCGATGACCGTTCGTGACATTCTCCCCCACTTAAACTGTCGACGCCCTCGTCGACACTTGTTGGTAGGCTTTGATACGAGCTTCTTAATGTCGTAGGGCGTCTTCTGGCTCCCAACTGGCTTCTGTTTGAGGAAGCTTTTGCCACTTCACCAAGTACTCTATTTGCTGCGCTCCATTGGGTAGCTTTATTTTACGATCCGCTAGAATAGTTTCAACTTGCTTCTCGTAAGAGGCTCTGGTGGGGGGTAGCCGAGTTGGAACATTTTGGGAATCATCTCGCGGATCTGAGTGGTAGGCTTTCAAGTTGCTCGCATGGAAGACATTGTGAATTCTGAACTATGCTGGTAGTTGCAATTTGTATGAGACATTGCCTACTCTGCTGATGATTGGGAAAGACCCTTCATACTTGCGTACCAATCCTTTGTGCACTTTGTGTCTAAAGAATTGGAGTGATGCTGGTTGGAGTTTCACCAACACCATGTCACCAACTTTAAATTCTTGTGGTTGCCTTCCCAAGTCTGCCCATTTCTTCATCTTTTTGGTCGCCTTCTCCAAGTAAGCCCGCAATATCTGCATTACGATGCCATTCCCTTGCGAAGTGATAGGTGATGGGCTACTCCTGTATAACCAATAACGGTATGAGGAGTTGATGGTTGTTGTCCGTTATAATCTCAAATGGGCTCTTGTTGGATGCAGAGCTCACGCAAGTTATAGGAGAACCGCCATGACTTCACCCAATCTCCTTGGTTGGCACTCACGTAGTCAAGATATTGCTACAAGAGCGAGTTAATTCTCTGTTTGGCCATCCGTTTGAGGGTGGAGGCTTGTGGAGAAGTATAATTTAGACCCCAACAACTTGAACAACTCAGTCCAGAATCATCCCAAGAACCGAGAATCCCGATCACTAATGATATTGTGTGGGACTCCCCAATACTTAACCACATTCTTCATCATTAACTTAGCCGCCTCCTCCGTTGAGCAATGTAGAGGTGCAGCAATGAATGTTGCATACTTCGAAAATCGATCAACTACCACGAGTATCGATCCAAGTCCCCCTACTGTGGGCAAGCTTGATATGAAGTCCAAAGAAATGCTCTCCCATGGCCTTTTTGGTACGGGCAGTGGCTCCAAAAGTCCCACTGGCTTCTGCTGTTGTATCTTGTCCTGTTGACAAGTAAGGCATGTTCGAACATATTCCTCCACATTTGTCCCCATCTTCGGCCAATAGAAGGCCCTCTCCACGAGAGCCATTGTTTGGTGGATACCCGGATGTCCAGCCCAAAGGGAATCGTGACACTCTTTCAAGAGTTCACGCCTCAAGTTATCCGCTCGTGGGACATAAACTCTGTTCCCCTTGGTGTAGATGAGTCCCTCCTGGACCCAAAATCGTTGTGCCTTGCCCTCTTTGATGAGTTGAATCAGAGTCACTGCCTGAGGATCTCGGTACAGTCCATCCCTGATCCTGGAAAGAAAGTTGGATCGCAATTGACTTTCTTGGCCTCCGCCCTCCAACTGTATAGCATTCACTAGCTCCACTTTCCAACTCAATGCATCGGCCACGACATTTGCTTTTCCGGGTTTGTACTCCACCACCATGTCGAACTTAGCCAAGAAGTCCTGCCATCGTGCTTGCTTTGGGGAGAGTTTCTTTTGAGTTTGAAAGTAACTCAATGCGACATTGTCAGTCCTTAGCATAAATGGTGCTCCTAGAAGGTAGTGTCGCCACACTCGTAGACAGTGGACCACCGCTATCATCTCCTTCTCATGTACAGGATATCGCCGCTCGGTCTCGTTGAGCTTACGACTCTTGTAGGCCACTGGATAACCCTCTTGCATAAGAACTCCTCCAATAGCAAAGTCAAAAGCATCGGTATGGACTTCAAAAGACTTTCTATAGTTCGGCAATCGAGTACAGTTCTTCTAACACAGTAGTCTTCAGGTCTTGAAATGCCGCCTCACATTTGTCCGACCATCTCCGGGCCTCCTTTTTAGCAACTCCATCAGTGGGGCTGCGTGCTTCGAATATCCAGCTATGAAGCGCTGATAATAGTTGATAAACCCAAGGAAGGATCTCAACTCTAGCACCTTCTTTGGTGTTCGCCAGTCCACCACAGCTTGCACCTTAGCCTTGTCCATTCGAATGGACCCATTCCCAATTCGATGCCCCAAGAATAAAATCTATGTTTGGGCAAAGTAGCACTTTTCCCTCTTCACGAATAAGGTGTTCTCCCTGAGAACTTTGAAAATTGTTCAGAGGTGTCTAACATGCTCCTAAAGTGTTTAGCTATAGACGACGATGTCGTCTAAGTAGACGACCACAAACTTATCCAAATATTCTTTGAACAGCTGATTCATGAGAGTACAAAATGTGGCTGGAGCGTTGGTTAAGCCGAAAGGCATCACCAAGAACTCGAATGCTTCGTACCTGGTCACACAGGTAGTCTTCGCCTCATCACCTTCTGCGATGCGCACCTGCCAATATCCTGACCGAAGGTCGAGTTTGGAGAAGTACTTTACCTTGCCCAATTGATCGAACAAGTCCGCGATGAGCGGGATAGGGTACTTGTTCTTCACCGTCATCTTGTTGAGGGCTCGATAATCAATGCATAATCGGAGGCTCCCATCTTGTTTCTTCTGAAAGAGGACTGGAGCTCCGAAAGGTGCTTTGGAACTGTGGATGAGACCACCGCTTAGCAGTTCATCTAACTGCTTCCTCAGTTCTGCCAACTCTGGAGGGGCCATGCGGTATGGTGGTCTCGCTGGAGGCTTAACTCCCGGCTCTAGCTCAATCTGATGATCCACACCTCTGCGTAGTGGTAGAGTTCTCGGCAACTCTATTGGCATCACATTTGAGAACTCCTTCAGGATGTTCGCCACAATAGCAGATTCCTGAATGGCCTCCCCGTCAAGTGTCTCTAGCTTCATAGTAGCTAAAAAGGTTTATTCACCTGTTTGCACCCCTTTCTTCAATTGTAAAGTCGATATTTGTTGTAGGTCCTTGGTTCATACTCGAGAAACTGGAACCATGCAGGGATCATCTCCTCCAATTAGACACAAGAAGTTCAGGAATGGTATTGGAACCAACTTTGCTACGTGCATAAACTCCATTCCGAGAATCACTTGGAAGTCGTCCAATGGCACCGCCATCAAGTCTGTGCTCCCGCTCCATGTCCCGATCTTGATGGGGACCCCCTTTGCTTGTCCAGAGATCCGCTTGGCCTCCGAGTTCACCGCCTTCATACGACTTGGGCTCTTCTCCAAGATTAGTCCCAGTCGCTTAGCTTCGCGATCGATAATAAAATTGTGGGTCGCGCCCGTGTCCACCATTGCACGGGTTGTTCAGCCATTAAGCTTGATGTCCACATACATCAACTCGCTGCTTCCTGCCTTCGGTGGCTTTAGCTTTGTATTCTCCCCCACTTGACCCGCAATACATTCAATAAACGCATTGCTCCCATCCTGGGTCCTTGCGATGCCTCACTGTCGCTACTGGAGTCAGAACTACTCGAACTAAGGGCGATAGCTTTGCCCTTGTCTGACTTACAGGGTAGAATCGATGTTATCAAAGCATTGAGTGCCTGTTTTTGTGGGCACTCCCTCACCATGTGCGGTCCTCCACACAAGAAGCATCCAGTAGGCTTTGGGACTCTACCTCTTGAGCCCGGTCCCTTGTGGAAATTCTTCTTCTTTTGCTCACTCCCAGACTCCTTCGCTCGAGAGTATTTAGATGGGCGATTTCTTGAAGATTGTTTCTTCTTTCTCAAATCCTCCGAAGAAACAAAATCAGTTAGCCTTTCCACGGTTGCAATTGCCCCGACTACATCAGTGACATTCCTTCGATGTAGTTCTTATTGTGCCTATGGCTTGAAGCTATCGAGGAAGCTGAATAGCTTGTCTTTCTCATACATGTCCTGTATATCCAGCATCAGTGCTAAAAATTGTTTCACATAGTCTCGGATTGTTGTACTTTGGCGGAGTTGTCTCAGTTTCCTTCTTGCGACAAACTCTGTGTTCTCTGGTAAGAACTAAGTCCTCAACTCTCGCTTCAAGTCTACCCATGTATCCACTTGACATCGGCCTTGTTGGATCTCTTCCCAACGGGTTCGCCATCAAAGTTTTGCATCCCCATTCAGATACATTGTCGCTATAGCAACTTTGGTTTCTTCAGAATCAAGCCTTAGCACGGAAATACTGTTCCATATCGAACAAGAAATTTTCAAGCTCTTTGGCATCCCTAGCACCTCTGTAGCACTACAGCTCTAGTGCCCTGAAGTTTTGTGATAGCGCAGCGCGGGTGTTGTTCCCTCCCGCATCAAGAGTCCTTGTTAACACCATCACCTTAGCCGTGAGTTCCGCCACAACTTCATGTAGGTGTCGTACGGAATCTTTGGTGTCCTTTGTCAGTTGATCCATCATAGATTCAACTTTCTCGATCCGAGATTCAGCTTCTTCTAGCAATCTCTCTATCCTAAGTAGCCCTCGTTGGCCTTGGTAGAGTTCCTCCATGCTCGCTTCAAGAACATCAAGGCGGGTCTCCGCCGCTATAATTCTCTCCTTGTGACTCTTTTTCCCGGTTGGCGCTCCAGATGGCGCCTCCTCCCCTCGTGGAGAATACCCAACTTCACGCTCGTCTTGTTCACTGTAGAGCTCCTCATGAGTGACTCCCATAGTTTGCGAGCGAGTTTCCACTTGCAGCCCACCTGCGACTGCTTGGAGCAAGGGTCTGGCTTGCCCCATCTTGCTCGATTCACCATGATGTTTCTTCATGGTGAGATTGTGAATCTTCTTCGCTGTTCGTATGAATTGTTTGCCTGCTTTGATACCACACTATCACGGACTTAGCTGAAATTTACCTAAGCCGTGCAGCACCCTCGCGGCACTCCCGAAGACTTAGCTGAAATTGCTTAAGTCATAGAGCAACCTTGCTCACTATTCCGGACTTAGCTGGGATTGCCTAAGTCATGAAATGCCCAACACGTTATCTGTCCGCAAAGGGTCAGCCCTCTTACAACCTCTTAAGGTCCAGTAGGACCTACAAAGAAGAAGTTGATTAGAGCGGCGGCGGACACATCCGGCGTCTCGCAAAGCGGAAAGCTATACAAGTAATTTATCGAACACCTTGAGTGCAGCAAAGAAAAGAGAGAAAGAGAGCGAAATAGGACTTTGGAGGGTTGTAGGAACGGTCACAAGTCCACAAACGACGGTTCCCAAAGTATCAGACGCAAGACAAGTTCAATTGCTGATGAATGCCTACGCCCAACATATACCCGGAACTCCATCCAGCCCGGTGCCACCCGGGGGGTTCCAAGGTGCTGAAATGGCTGACATTTCGCACCGCTCAGAAAGGTTGCCGCGGCACATGAAAAAGACCCAAAAATAGGGCTCTTTTGGGCTGTTTTGGCTCCACGCAGCGAGCGATCATTCTGCAACCTTCTACACTACTTTCGCTCATATTTCTTAGGTAAAAACACATAAACTCAAGGCAAAACAAGCTGCTAAACATATGTACAAGCAAGAAAAAGTGACGAACGGTTCAAGGAGCAAAGGCATTACGGTTGACCGTTCGTGACAATGGTGCTACCAAGCCCATAGCACTACTATCTGTTATCTTGCATCTTTATCCCTTCTTTTGCGATTGATAAATCTGCCTGTGCGGCATTGTGGCGCTTCTCCAAGTCCATCTCATTTCTAATCGATGTTTTTCTTTTGGATAGTTGAGCCCCACTGGACTCATCGTCGCTTCCTCGCCCCTTTCGACCACCTGCTTTGACACCACTGTGTCCTCCTAGCAGTTCTCCTTGGTCGATGGAAAGACAGACTGTAACTCTTATGCATGGCCTCTGTCATCTTGTTACAGGGCTCGTGTCGATTCTGTTCTCCTTAGCTTCCTTGGTAGCAATGTTCGCTTACTCGGCATTGTCTTCTAACTTGCTGGGCTCCCTTAAGCGAACGTGAGCACTGAAGCAGTCCAACTCTTCAGTTGCTCTAATTATACTTTTGTATAATCAAGTCCCCTCCATGGGACTCATTGGTACTTACAATCTGACTTCTCCCTCGGTGGTACACAGCCCCCATATGCTGATGACCAAGGCTTTCATCTTATGTAAGCTTCGATGCACATACACAGAAGCTCACCTCTGCGGTACCATAGCAGCCACCCCTTAAATCCATAGCCCTTCTTGTCATTGCATTGTTCACCGAAGTGGAGCTCCCAGCAGCTCCTGATCATCCATATGATCATGTCCCCCTCCATGGGACTCACTGGTACTTGCACTTGGATTTCTTCCTTGGTGGTATACAACGCCCATACGCTGATGCCTAAGGCTTTCATCCAATGCAAGCTTCGATGCACACACGAAGACCCGCATCTACGGTACTACGACATTCACGCCTTGAATCCATAGCCCTTCTTCTTGTTGTGTCGTACACCAAAGTGGAGCTCCCAGTAACTCCTGATCATACCTCCGCATAATCTTTACGAGACAGGATTGCCTGTATTACATTACCACAAACTATTCCATCATGATCCACTACACCATGTCGCCTCCTGGTGACATCTCCATTGCATACAGATTCTCGTGTGATGAACTCAAACTATAACTTCTTCACATGTGGCCTCTGCCAATACATCATAGGGCCTCCACCATCTCTAATTTTTAGTTCGCCCCCTTGGCAATTCACCTTCGTCTACCCACTCTTGGGTCACACATGGACGAAGCATAGCTCTAGGACAGTCTATCGCCTAGTAGCTCTTGAAGTCCCCTGACTTCGCTAAAGTTGGTGCACCATTATCTGGATCTTGGGCCTCTATCCCCTACCAGCACAATCTTGCTATGCAACACTTGTTCCTAACATCTCAAATGGTAACACTGTGGCATATTCTTCAAGAGTACCTACCTTTGCATCCTCTTGCCCCGTGCTAAGGTCTCCTGATCCCAACTTTGCCTCCGCAAGTTGAATCACCTTAGTTACTCCATCAAATGCATCTCTGAGGTAGCTTGCGTGTGCCTCGAAGCTCCTTTTGTCTTTGGCACCATGCGTGAGAAGTTCGCCCCATCAGAATGAAGAACCCATGGAACAACATGATCCCACTCTTACTTCTACAAGAGTTGATGCCCTTGACCTTTGTCCAAGGAAAGCTTCGTGCCTCCGCTCCATGTTCCATCTTCTATGTCGACTCACTTCATGTTGCTTGGATACTTCACTAAGTTCCACCCAAGTCGCTCTACTCCTTGATTTGCATTAAGTTGATAATGGCTCTCACGTCCACCATTCCATGGGTCAGCCTTCTATTGAGTTTGATTTCTGCATCGACTCTAAGTGTGTCTTTATTTGATGTTGCCTTGGATTGCTCCCCCACTTGATCTCGAAATGCATCCCCCTATGTATTACCTCATTCGAGATCATGCGATAACTCTTCGTCGTCCACTCGGTCCATTGAGCTTTATGGAGATAAAGCCTTAAGGATCTCTTCCTCAGTATATGCAGTCTATTGCACATGATTCTCCCACTAGAGAACTAGGACTTATCCCTCTTGGATATCTGCCTACTGGAGTAACTTTTCTCTTTACATACTTCCCACTATAAGTTTCGTAGATCACTATCCCCTTTGGACTACTCTGTCTTGCTGAACTTGTACCTTGTTCTGCCCCCACAAATGTACTTGCTAAATTGTGACCCTTTGCCAATACAATCTCCACCGCACCCTTTAGGGTCTAGCAACGTGCTGAACTTGTTGCACATTTCAACCGCCTATGGACGTATCCTTTTATGTCGAAGAGAAAGTTTTGATGCTCCATGGCACTGAGTTATAATCACACCCTAGGATGGTCACAAACACTCCATCGCCCATGTACAAGCCCTTGCATGAGTTTCGAATCCTTCGAGTTAGCAACTCCCCTCACCTCTATGAGCTTTGCACAACTCTTTCGGTCATTACGCAATACCTCCCACTTTGCACAATCTCATCTTTCACCAAGCGCCCTACTTTGCCTTGAGCACCATCAAGTTAGGTTGCCAATGTCGAGCTATAGCTCGAACTCAACCATCCCAATCTTTGTGCACTACACATTCTTCTTCGCTTGCTTGTCCTCGTGGTGCCTCTCGCGCAAAGGGGTTGGTCATTCCTCTGAATGCCAAACCTGGATGCCCGCTCCTCTGAGCGACTCCTTTCCCTACATCTCAATGTCCGTTTTCCCCCAAACGGTTATGCGTGTTGGCTGTCCTCCACACAGCCCAGCTAGGTCCCCCATATTTGTATGGCAAGTATTTCTGCGTGTGCTTGTCCCACTCTGAAACCACATTATCACGGGCTTAACTGATTTTGCCTAAGCCGTGCGGCACTCATGTGTGTTCGTCTGTAAAGGTCAGCCCTCCTCGAGATCTCCTAGAATCCCTTAGACTTACAAAAGATAAAATAGGCTAGAAGAAGCAATTCCCACGGGAGCTCAATAAAACACTTTATAAAGCCAGATACAAATTACACCCATGGACATTACAAACTCATAAAAGTTGCACACAAAGGATAATGGTCCATTATAGACCAAAGTCCCTATAAGTGCTTACAAGATATACTTGTATTTACAAGCCAAAATTGGCCATAATGCAAACCAAACTTGGGCTACTAAGCCTACTGCAAGCCCACTACTTGTTGTACAAGATATGTACATAAACCGAAGGACACGGACAAACACGAGCATTTCATCGAACACCTTGTTTACATAATTAGTCATGACACTTTGGCATTGTAAGCTAGGTCATATACATGAGAGAATGATTCAAAAGTTATTGAAAGATAAATACTTAGATCCATTTGACTATGAGTCATATGCAACTCTCCTTTTAATGGAACTAGAGAGAGAGTCAATGAGTTATTGGAACTCATACTTTTAGTGATATATATGGTACCATGTCGACTCAGGCTATAGGTGGTTACTCATACTTCATTATATTTTATGTACGAACACGTGTACTTGATGAAGTACAAGTCCAAGGCCTTTGAGAAATTAAGGGAATATAAGAATGAAGTGGAGAACCAGATTGAAAATAGTATTAAGACTCTTTGATCAGATCAAAGAGGAGTGTACTTGAGTACAGAGTTTTGGGAGGGGTATTTATAGCCCCAAATAGCTTTAAAATGGAGCCAAGAAATTCAAATCACCAAAAATTTTGGGATTTGGATGATCCTACAGTCATAACTTTTGATGTTGTAATTTCATACTTTCAAGCAGTACTATCACAGCAAAATTTGAATTTTGGACGATACTACTACTGCCTTAGGCAGTTCCACTGTCGGTTACATTGATTGGCACAAGACAGTGCCTATTGACTATCTAAGAGGTACCACTGCCTGGGCCTGGCGATACCACTGCCCAGGCTCTATTTTGGCCTTCTAACAAACCCAACTTGGTTCTAGTTCAAGCATAATAGGTTTCTCAACAAGTTGGCATAGTTTTGACCTAATACCAATAAAAATTGATCCCAAAAGACCTCGATTAAGATATAAATAATCCAACCATATTTTTTGCACATACATAAAGCTTTTAGCATGTTGTCCAATGTTTCATCATGTCATTTGATCATCCGACACTTTGTCCAAACCTCCGATATATCACCCTTTCCTTCGATATATGTTAATCTATTAGCAGGGTAATATTCTCACAACATCCAATTTTTTAGTATAATACCTAATCATTCTAGCACGATGCCCGAACACATGGCACGAAGTCCAATCTTTGGCCTGTCAGCCAATCTTCTAGCTCAACGTTCATTTCTGATATGATACTTATCCAGCCTAATGTTTGATTCTCCTGCTTTAACAAGTTTCCCTTTGATGGTTTGAGACAATGATCGACGTGCTGATAATAATTCATTATGATCCTTCCTAGTGTCATTACGATCCTAACAATAGGTCAAATGGATTAGATACCCTTGTACCATTTAAGGATTATGAAGTAGTGGCATAGTACGTTAATAGTCGATGAGTTGAATAAATTATATGGAAATAATAATTCATTAAGTTAGAAAGTTCTGAGTCAGTAGTTCTGACATGTGCAACTTACGGTCAGCTCGGTATTAGGTGGATGGCACTATGAATAGATGATTAAATATATGATATCCAATAAGCCCTTGTTTTATTGGATCCATTGTATGAAACCCAATAAGAGCTTAGAGTGGATATTTGGATAGAGATCTAATTTTCATTAAGCTTGGGATAATTGGATGGAGATATAGTATCCATTATATCGGGGTAATTGGATAGAGATCCAATACCCAATATGGTAGGATTCATTAGGGTTAAATTAAGAGGGCTCTCTATAAATAGGAGAGGGCCCAAAGTGTCATAGACTGGACTCTTTTCGTTACCTAGTTCCTATCTCCTCCTCCCCTTTTCGCCTTTGCCAGCAGCCCCTATTTGGGGTGTGTGGACAGAAAGAAGGGTCAACCCCTTCTTATTTTTGCTGCTGCGTGGTGGTGCACAAAAGTGAGGAAAGAATGCATTGCAAGAGGAGGTGCATCGTTGCTTCATCCATTGTATGGATCACTGCTATAGAGGAGTTTACGAGAGCCTCTTTATCTATAGACTTGGATCTATGTTCTTTGGGGATATACGAGCTCCCCTAGGTGAGATTATCTTATACTTCTCCATGCAGATTTTGGTTTCTTGAGTTGTTCGCTGTCAATAATCGTACGAAGATCCGATATTATTCTTTTGGGAAGTTTATTTTATTTTTATTTTTTTACTATGTATATGATACTCCCCAAGGTTTCCCAACATAAATTATGGTCTAACCCTTATTATTAGGCATGACCTAATCTATGTAGCTAGCTACGGTCTAACTCATGTAGCCAAGCATGACTTAGCCCATATGACTAAGTACAACTCAGCCCATATGACTAAGCATGACCCAGCCCATATAGTCAAGAATGGTGCAGCCCATGTGGTTAGGCATGATCCAGCTCATGTGGTCAAGTATGACTCAACCATGTGGCCAAGTACGATCCAACCCATATAACCAAGTATAATCCAGCCTTTGTAGTTAGGTATGACATAAACCATGTGGCTAGGCATGACCAAATACGCAAGCCAAGCATGGCCTAATTTAGTCATAAGGTTTAGCCTAACTCATGAGTGAGGCCCAACCTAACCCATAAAGATAGAACCACCCTGCTAGACAATTAGCGTAAGACACGTTGTTATCTCTTTATCTAGCCCATTTGACCTCAGCCCAACCTGTTACCTGGGATAGGCATATATGGTGCATTGACCCATTCAATTTTCTAGCCTAGCATTATATGACATAGTCTAATTTCTCTCTTATTTATTAGTTTAAGCTCATTAACTAACTCAATCAGACAAGTTTGATCAGATCATGCCGGTTTAGGGTGACTCTAAACCAACTTGATGAGTTCAAATGATTTAATATAATTAAAATCAATTAAATCTAAATTAGGTTAGTCTATGATGATTCCAAACTAATTATATAAGGACTTGAGTATGTCCTAATTAAATTATGTTTGTTTAAGTCAATTGGGCTATTCTAATTAGGATTCTGGTTGATTGACGACTATAAAGATATTGATGTCTTATATTTTTATGATTTAATAAATCTAAAAGTTTTATATTAAGGTATCATTTGAAAATAATTATTAGTTTTCTACTATTTCTTTTAAATTAAGTTTATGATATTGATATAATTATTATCATATAGTATATGTGACTATATTATTGTTTTATATTGAAAGTACAACATGTGAAAGGAGTTATGAGCTTATCACAATGTGGAGCCACCAATGGATATAGTTTAGTAGATCATACATCAATCATGGTCTCTTATAATATTTTATCATACTATTTCTTGAATACATATTGAACAAACAAAAGTAAATGAATGATCATAGCTATTTTTGTATCCTTATCGACGATAGGTAGAGTGATTTCCTTTGAGGATTAGTAGATAATCAAGATGTGATGGTTAGATAGTTCCTCTATCTTCTATTGGAAGAAATATATCCCCACTTTGATGGGTGAGGATACCACTCCATCTGCTATTGGGAATGCAATATGGGTTTTCCCCTTCTGCTATTAGGAATGCAATATGAGTTTTTCCCATCCATTGTTGGAATGAATCCATCCCGTAGAGTATATCTTCATATAGTATGATGTGCATCTTTGTTATTTGACTATTGTTAAAATCAATTGGCACTAAGAGGGCGAGGGGTGTAGGGGAATGAGTGCAAGTGTGAAAAATACGATTTAAGGAAAACTTCTCGTTTGGAGCAAAACTAAAAATTGGAAGCATTTTATTGAGTAAATAAGCAATAAGCTTATTGAATGGAGCTAAGTTATGACTATGCTAAAGGAGCATTCTGTATAAGAACATGCATAATAAAATAAGCACAGTAAAGAGATGCTCATAGATTTATAATGGTTTGGCCATAATCTTGGCCTACGTCCACTTCTCGAGTCCTCTTCATCGATGACCACTAGAATCCACTACCGATCTTCTTTAGGTGAAGCCTAAACTCTTACACTTCCCACTTTCCTTTTTCCAGGCTTAAGAGAGGAACCTTACAAATTCACAAGGGAGACTTTACAAGAATTACAATTCTTTCCATTACTCCCTTACTCCTTTTCTTTTTCTTATAATTTTAGTACATAGTTTTTTCACAGAATTTCTAGCCCAATGTGTTGTGCTAAATGCAAGAAATCGAGCCAAAAATTTAAGCTTATCCCAAAAAATGGGGTATGGGTGATACAACCACCAGTGCCGATGATACAACTATCGAAAGCTGCCCAAAAAACTAGGCAGCAATAGTACAACCACCGACCTAGGTGGTACAACTATTGACCTATGTAGTACTATTAGGAAACCTCAATGGGAGCATCACATACATAATGAAAATCAAAACAAAATAGATTTTTCGCGTAGATCAAATCATCGTGTAAAAGATTAGGTCACGAGAAAGCTGTAAAAACTAAAAAACTACATCATGTGAGAGATTGTTTTACCTAGGGAGATCGTATATTCCTGTATTTTAGATCCGGATAGAGAGGATGAAGGAAGTCAAGCATCGTCTTCTCTAGCAGTATCCATACAATGGATCTCTACAACGAAACTCCTCCAATCGAATCTCGCAACTCTTGTGTAGAAAAGGGAGGAGAATAAGAGGGGGTGGCCAAAGCTGTAGCCAATCAACCATGAACCTCCTTTCTATTTATAGAGACCCACCAAAAACCCTAGCGGTCCTGCTTTAGTGGGTATTGGATCTCCATCCAATTACCCACTAACCTTGTATTATTGGATCTCTATCCAATAATCTTCTTAGGCCTCTAATTGGGCCTTATGCAAGGAGCCCATCAGTGCATGGTCTCATTTAATGAGATTATGGGCTAATTGGATCTCCATCCAATCCTCTATTCGCTAAAGCATCCACCATATGTGTGTGACCATCTAGGCCCGATACAAAGCTGACTGTGAGTCGCTCCCATCAGAACTCTTTCTGGTATAGTGAATTATTAGCCCAATAATAATTCACTCAACTCATTGAATATGGACATACTAGGCCATTACGCCATAGTCCCTAAACGGTACAGGGGGATCAAATCCATCGGACCTGTTTGTCCACGATTATCGTCTCTATAATCCCTCATCCAACTAATATCCCAAAGACCATATATTGGATATGGTATTATCAGGTCACATACAAAATCAGTTTGTCTTCCTCTAACTGGATTCTACTGGAGAACTCTTTCTCTCTCAATCCGAATGACCCTGGCCCGGGATTTGTCTAAGCAAGCACATATAGGATATTCCTCTCATGATATCGAGAGTGGATGATCCTTTATTAACACTCAATTGCATTTGTAAGGTTGGCTACCAATCTCAATAATCAATTGTACCAGATCTAGAACTTTTTAAACTTATAAGTCTGGTATCAAAGAAAAGAGTACTCAAACAAGGCATCCTTAGTGTCTCAAGTCTAAGGACCAGATACACAACTGGAACTACAGAATCTCTTTCTGACATTAAGTATCATTAATCATACAGCATTCTATAAGCGGATTAATCAGTGAACTTATTCTCCAATGAGCACATATAATATATCCTTAGTTTCTCCACATAAGTGGCTATAAGACCAGTCACCTCCACAATATAGACGGGTATATAGTGTACTGGTCTATCTGGTTATCTCGATGTCCCTCTCGAGTAACCTATGACCGAGATTATTCAGCATTTGTGTTTAAAGGTAAAGCGATCTCATTATTGTGATCTCATCACGATTCAATTCTCATTGCATAAAACCAAGGGTATCATAATATATATATATATGTGCAACAGATAATATAATGTGAAAATACGCCAATAATAATCATAAGTAAAAAGATCATGCAGTGTGTCACATGTGTTATCACTCACGTGATTGACTTATACGGTATATATAACCAGCAATCTCTCACTTGACCTAAAACCAATCACCTATTTGTTTGATCCCCATCAGACCCTATGACGCTCAACTACATTCTGAGCCAACGACTTCGTCAGTGGATGTACAATGTTAACTTCGGATGGAACTCTTTCCATTATTATATCTTTACGGGTTATGATCTCTCTAATTAAGTGGAACCTCCTTAGAACAATTCTGATGAGACCTGGGTTCCCTTACTAGAGCTATCACCTTGTCACTATCATAATATATTGGAATCGGCTCCACGTTGCTTGGTACGACTCCCAAATCTTTCATAAACTTCTTCATCCACACTCCTTCCTTTGCTGCTTTTGTTGCAGCAATGTATTCCACCTCAATGGTCGAGTCAAAAGTAGCATCTTACTTGGAACTCTTCCAGCTTACTATTCCTCCATTCAGGGTGAAAACATACCCTAAATTTGACTTACTATCATCAATGTTGGACTAGAAAGTTAAGTCTGTGTAGCCTTCAACCTGGAGGCTACCTCCTCCATAGACTAGTAAAAGATCGGTAATCTGATAGAACCCTAGAAGGAGCTCTATAGATTTTGATCCTTGAGGGGGATTAACCCTTGGAACGCTATAGGGGTTCCTCCCTCCTAGACTCAGCATAAGGCTGAAATAAAATTGATAATTGCTTAATTCAAGAGGGGGGGCAACTGAAATAAATAAGGATCAAAACCCTAGCCTAAGGGGGTGCTTGCCTAAGTAGAATTACCCCTTTGCCCCTCCTGTGGCCAACCTACCCTAATAGGAACAGGAGGCAGCTAAGTGGCTCTATAGCCGACCTAAGCAGGGGGAAACCCTAGCTGACCAACCCAGTAAGAGGTGTAGTGGCTACTAAGCCCTATGGGCTAATTTAGACTCTAGTCATACTCTTTTTTAAGATAGGAGTGGCTTTATTACAATCTAGCAGAGTTTTTATTGACTAGTACTATGATGATTAAGACTCAACCCTGCTTGAGTCCTATCAAGTCTGCTCTCTTCAGATCAGCCTTGTCCTCAAAGCTGAGGGTTCATAAACTCTGGAAATTGGATCTTCAACTCCTCATGTGACTCCTATACTATCATTAACTGAATTTTAGCCTCCTCATTAGCTGGGGTGTTAGTTGGAAAGATTTGGGCTGAGTCATCTGATAGGACTCCAACAGGGTTGAGTCCTAATCTCCCTAGAAGTAGCCAATAAATCCCTACTAGATTATAATAAAGACACTCCTATCTTATAAAGGAGTATGGCTAGGGTTTAGATTAGTCCTTATGGCTTTATAGCCACCGCCCACCTTACTAGATTGGTAGGCTAGGGTTTCCCTCTGCTTAGATCGGCTATAGAGCCAACCTAGCTGTCACCTATTCCCTCTAAGGCAGGTAGGCTATAGAAGGGGTAAAAGAGTAATTTTAATTAGGCAAGCACCCCTAGGGCTAGGGTTTGGAGCCCTATATAAGCATGTAGCCTCCACCTCTTTTTATTAAGCAATATACAATTTTAATTCAGCCTTATGTCGAGTCTAGGAGAGAGGAACCCCTACATCGTTCCAAGGGTTGGTCTCCCTCAAGGATCAAAATCTATAGAGCTCCTTCTAGAGTTCTATCATCTAGTACCAGAGCATCGATCTTGCTACCCCTATAGCCATCTCAGCCACCTCCACCTTCCCAAGCAATTCCCACAATTGCAACGACACGCACCTCCACCTTCCACCCCAGCCGTAGATTAAATCAATCTATCATAACCCCCCACATTTGATCTAAAAATTTGGTATATTTTTATCATCCACACCTCTTCAATACTGCAAGATTCCTTACTTTACTCGTTGAAGATTTTTTTCCAAATTTTAGCCACTGCAAATTTCGTTCGTCATAAACATTATCATTATTGCAAAGGCGAAATGCTGTAGAAATTTTTAGTCGATTATTGCTTCTTGAAACTATACTTTTGTTAATCCTTTTTGGCTGAAACTTTTATATAATTTCGTAGATCATCTTAGCTTTCATTAAGACTAATCTCATGAAAAAACTCCTTCTGGATCTAGACTTATAGCGCTGCGATTCTTTGTTGCACAGTATTAAAATTTTACAATGTAGAATCTGCCTTCCATTTATTGGCCTCTTGAAACCGAACTTTTGTTCATCCTTTTTGATCAAAATTTTTATATAATTCTAGAAAAAATTCTTTCTGGAACTAGTTTTCTTGTGCAATCTTACACCATCATATAGTTCTAGAATTTTTATGATGAAGGATCTACCTTTTGTCTTTTGCCCTATTTCCCTACTGTTATACTACCAAAATTTCACCAACTTTTTACTAGTGTTACCAACATCTGGACTAAGGATTTCTACATAAATTTCTTAAACTTTCCTCTAGAATTTATGTCAAGAAGTCATCGTTTCTTTGATGTAAAATCTGTTCGATAGGGCAGCACATCACAGCACCTTTTTTATAGAATTCTATCAGATTTAAGTGTTATTTTTTGTGGGATTTTGGACTCTCTTTTCCTCATCTCTAAACCTTACCATCCTCACTAAAAACTTCTACAAATCTTATCCTAAACTGAACCCAAACAGCCACCCAAATTAGCCGTAACCATAGCCTACTTCCTTATCGATCCACTTACCTTTTCAGCCAACTTCCTTTCCAATGCACCTAACTTTGCTACCATCTGTCCTAGATCTAAAATCTATTTTCCTAACCTTCATCTACTACAATCATAGCCTAAAACCACACCAATTCACAGCCTAAACTCCATAAAATTGTAGCCCCAAATCACACTCAATACAGCCACAAATCGTAACTTTTGGTCCACCAAATTTTTAGCCGCCCAATCTCCCTTATCCCTTCAACCACAACATGCATCTTTTACTGCCCAACACTACCAATAGTGACCTCTTGGTGCCATCCTCTTTGATCATAGCCAGCAGCGATCCTTGCGGCAAAAAGCTACTAACAATGATCTTTCACTGTAATCTGTTTACCTCAGAGTCTGCAACAATCGTTTGCTGCCAACTATCTTGATCATAGCCATCAACAAATTGAACACAATAGTAGTCGTCTCTCACTCCATAGTACTATTGCCCTCCTCTGCAATAGCCATGTACATCGCTGCCCTATCTTCCCCCTATTGCAGCCGCACCCTTGTTGTAACCGACACCACCTATAGCCACGAAGTCGCACCGCAGCTATAACCAACATTGTTGCTGCCCTCTTCTTCCTCCATTGTCGCTGCTACCTTCCGACTTAGATCTCTTGGCTGTCATCTTCTGACAAATATCAGCCACCAAAAAAATCGCAGCCTCGATGACATTGCAGCGTCAACATTGTAGCATCACCAAAGGACCAGAACCGATGTTACTGCTATCATTTTCTTCCTCCACCATTGTTGCCATCCTCCACTTGGAGACTTCACCACCACAGCCCCGACATCACTGCCATTACTACCTTCAACCTGAAGATTATAGCTACACTCTTTATCAATTTGATTTGACATGTTGTAGATCCTTGCATATTGATATCGGTGGGCTTATTCAAAGCCAAATTGGAGGCTCTTGAGATGCATATGAATGTTAAATTATGCGCTCTCTTTAAATTGGGCCAATCACCAAGCCCAATAATATCACAACGTGGTGTAAATTTGGATTATAAAGAGAACTTTAGGAAAGAACTAGCAATGATCCATCAAACCTCCACCATCCAAGAGTACCAAACCAGATTTAAAAGGTTATCTAATCAAACTTATGATTAGTCTGAAAAATAGATAGTGAGAACTTTTATTGAGGGCTTGAAGCTAGAGATTCAGGAAGAAGTTAAAGCGAGACAGCCGTACACACTTAAGGTAGTCATCTCCTTTGCGCGACATTAAGAGAAGCGATTAAACTATGAAGCTCGAAAGACTAGAGTTGCTCCCCGACCAATGGCACCAAAGCTTTCACCTCCTCCTACTATCAGCCAACCCTGCTCAGCCATAGAAATTAACAAGAGAAGACCTTCATGACGGATTGACAAAGGGCCTATATGGGTATTGTGATAAACTGTGGAGCCTAGAACACAAATGTAAAAAGGAGACACCGCTGATTATTGCGCCCACTGAAGAACCCAAACTTGAAGATACGACTCTCGAGCCCAAGAAGAAGGATAAACCACAATTGACCACCTGCACGGTCCCTACCTTAGTCAGCTACACCAACCTGCAAAAATTGAAGATCGAAGGGTTTCTTGAGTAGTAGTCCGTCATCGTCCTCATCGACGTCGGGAGCACACACAACTTCATGATCAGTAAGGTTGCTGCCCACTTAATACTCCAAAAGGAAGATTACAATGGGTTTGAAGTCAAGGTAGCTAACTGCCAAAATTTGAAATGCAACCAGAAGTGCCTGTGAGTTAAACTAAGCCTACAGAAGCAAGACGTATTTGCTGATTTTTTCCTCCTCCCTCTTGATGGTTTTGATATAGTGCTTGGTATTGATTGATTGTCCATGATTGGAGATATTTTCTAGAATTTTTTGAAGCTAACCATGAAATTTTTAAAACAAGAAAAGCATGTGATTCTACGAGGGAGCCTAGTGACTACAACCACAACACAACACTTGGAGGGGGTACCAAAAGAAGAATCCAGTGGTTTCCTAATTCAAATTCAAGAGTTTCATGAGATTGAAGCCTCCCACAGCTTACTGAATTTTTGGGCATCTCCACCCAACCGAGCCGACTACCTCCTTTGAAGCTGGCCGACCCCCAATTGTTGGTCGACCAAATTACTTCATACAACCTTAGAAGGTCGAAGATAAATGATCGGCTAAGAGATAGCAGAGACACAAATTGTTCGGCCATGCTTGTTTCCCACTACGACATATCCCTATATCCTTTTCCCTGTAGATAAGCTACTTCTAAAGTGTTACATCCTATCGAACTCACCATGGTTGCTGATACAGCACTTCCAGATCTCAGGTGACTTATATGACTTTCCCCACGATTGGACCATGATGCTTAAAGACTTCCTTAATGATGACCTCTAATCTACGGCTCAAGACCATGAGAAAATTGAGCCCTCCAATGGCAAATCAGAAAAGAGGAAGGATCATTTGTATGACTCAATGAAGCATAAACATCATCTCTCTCCTTGTAAAGAAAGATGTACCACCTTGGCCAAGTGAAACTATACCCCTCACAACCACAATGTCGTCCACACCAAATCATGTCCAGATATTCATTATTGGAGCAGAAACATCCAGAGTAGGGGTCAGCACCATCCTCATGCAAGATAGTCAATAGCACAAAGAAGGGAAAATAGGCCCCGAAAAATTACCACTCTTACCCCCCTCAAACTTAGATCGGGCTCACACCACTAGAGATTTTATCAGAGGATAGCCCTCACTCCAAAAGAAGGTACGACTACTATTACAGAGCAACCACATGGTAGCCCATGCAAGGAAGAATCTTCCCCTTGACAACCGCCAGAGCAAAAGAAAGTTTCTTCAAAAAGATCAAGTCCCCCTTCATCTCCAGCTCCACCAGCATAAAATTCAAGCCTCAAGAAAATGGTCTCCTTACTTCTTTAGGCCTTCCAAACTTGGGGATCATGTTGGGGCCCTAACCTGGAGTTCAAATCCGTGCACCAGATCAAAATTATAGTTGATCCTCCAAGTATCGCACCTTAAATGAAAATTTAAATATGACAACTTAACTCAAGTTCTTCCAACTGACACTCAAGCTAATGAGAAGCTGAAGACCCGATTCCCTGAGTTCATAGAACTTCAACCTTGAGGACAAGGCTGATTTTAAGAGGACAAGTTTGATAGGACTCCAGCAGGGTTGAGTCCTAATCTCCCTAGAAGTAGTTAATAAAATCCTACTAGGTTGTAATAAAGTCACGCATATCTTATAAAGGAGTATGGCTAGGGTTTAGATTAGCCCTTAGGGCTTTGTAGCCACTGCCCCCCTTACTAGGTTGGTAGGCTAGGGTTTCTCTCTGCTTAGGTCGGCTATAGAGCCAACCTAGCTGCCACCTATTCCCTCTAAGGCAAGTAGGCTATATAAGGGGTAAAAAAGTAATTTTAGTTAGGCAAGAGGCCCCTAGGGCTAGGGTTTTGAGCCCTATATAAGCATGTAGCCTCCACCTCTTTTTATCAAGCAATCTACAATTTTAATTCAGCCTTATGCCGAGTCTAGGAGGGAGGAACCCCTACAGCATTCCAAGGGTTGATCCCCCTCAAGGATCAAAATCTATAGTGCTCCTTCTGGGGTTCTACCATCGTTTTCTTTAAATATCCATTTGAGGTGGGATATCTGGTGGATCCACTATAATCTTGATCTAGTGCGCGAATTTGATCTCCAGGTTAGGGCCCCAATGTGATCTTCAATTTTGAAAGGCCCAAAAAAATAAGGAGACCATTTCATTAAGGCTTGAGTTTTCTATTGATCAGGCTAGAGGTATAGAAAAGCTCGATCTTCAATTTTTCATCCATTTGAAGTATATCGGGAGGCCGTTCCTTTTTTGCATGTGCTGCCAAATGGTTAGTCTTTAGTGATAGCTAATCTTTTTTCTGGAATAGTGACTGCCCTCTAGTATGGTTCAGGATGATGAGAGCCCAATCTGGCGTGAGCATAGATTGTAATTCTTCTAGTTTTACTCCTCTTTCGTACCATAGACCTGTATCCAACCATATTTTAAATTTGGTAGTAATTAGTATATCTTGTAAAAACCTCATATGGAGTGTGGAGGAAGCCTCGGTGTAAATTAGGAGTCGACTATCTTGCATAAGAATAGCCCCAATTCCAAGTCCTGATGCATCGGCCTCAATGACAAAAGTACGGTCAAAATCAGGTAGTGCTAGGATCGACGTCATCGTCATGGCTGCCTTGAGTCATTCGACGGCTATGGAGGCTTTATCCGACCACAAGAAGGAGTCTTTCTTCAGTAAGGACATGAGCGGGGCACTGATCTTGCCATAATCTTTCACAAAATTTTGGTAGTAGCCCGTGAGTCCAAGGAAATCGCATAGTGATTGTATGTTGATAGATCTCGGCCATCCTTGCATTGCCTTGATTTTTGTTAGGTCTACCGCCACTCCATCCTTTGATATAATGTCCCCACGATACTCCACTTTACACTGTTAGAAGTCGCACTTTGACTGTTTAACATAAAGAGTATTCTCCTGAAGAATCATTAGAAGAGTTTGTAAGTACTGAAAATGTATATCAAGTGTAGGGCTATAAATAAGAATATCATCAAAGAATACCAATACGAACTTGCATAGAAAACTCTAGAAGATGTTATTTATCAGGCTTTGGAAAGTAGAAGAAGCATTCGTGAGTCCGAAAGGCATTACCAGAAACTCATAGTGGTCTTTATATGTGCGGAATATAGTTTTCAGAATATCTTTAATGCATACCCGAATCTGATGGTAAATTGGATCGGTGAAGACGACTTAGTTGAAATCGCCTAAGTCGTGAAGCAACCTTGCACACTATTCCGGACTTAGTTGGGATTGCCTAAGTCATGAAACGCCCAAAGTATTATCTGTCCTCAAAGGGTCAGCCCTCTTACAACCTCTTAAGGTCCCGTAGGACCTGTAAAGAAGAAGTTGATTAGTTTAGAAATGAGTGACGGATACGTCCTGGTGTCTCGCAAAGCGAAAAGCTATACAAGCAATTTGTCGAACACCTTGAGTGCAGCATAGAAAAGAGAGAAAGAGAGCAAAATAGGACTTTGGAGGGTTATATGAATGGTCACAAGTTCACAAACGACGGTTCCCAAGGTATCGGACGTAAGACAAGTTAATAAAAGCCTATGCCCGACATATACCCGGAGCCCTATCCAGCCCAGTGCCACTCGGGGGTTCCAAGGTGCTGAAATGACTGACATTTTGTACCACTCAGAAAGGTTGTTGCAGCATAAGAAAAAAACCCAAAAATAAGGCTGTTTTGGGTTGTTTTGGCTCTACACAACGAATGATCATTCTGCAGCCTTCTACACTACTTTCGCTCACATTTCTTAGGTAAAAACACATAAACTCAAGGTAAAATAAGCTGCCAAACATATGTACAAATAAGAAAAAGTGACGAATGATTTATAGAATGAAGATGTTACGGTTGAGCGATGTCCGTTCGTGACATTCTCCCCCACTTAAACCGTCAACGCCCTCATCGATGCTTGTTGGTAGGCTTTGACGTGAGCTTCTTCATGTCGTAGGGCATCTTCTGGCTCCCAATTGGCTTCTGTTCGAGGAAGCTTTTGTCATTTCACCAAGTACTCAATTTGCTATGCTCCATTGGGTAGCTTTATCTTGCGATCCACTAGAATAGTTTCAACTCGCTTCTCGTAAGAGGCTCTGGTGGGGGGTAGTCGAGTAAGAACATTTCGAGAATCATCTTACGGATCTGAGTGGTAGGCTTTCAAGTTGCTCACATGGAAGATGTTATAAATTCGGAACCATGCTGGCAATTGTAACTTGTATGAGACATTGCCTACCTTGCTAATGATTGGGAAAGACCCTTCATACTTGTGTACCAATCCCTTGTGCACTTTGTGCCTAAAGAACTAGAGTGATGCTGGTTGGAGCTTCACCAACGCCATGTCACCAACTTTAAGCTCTTGTGGTTGCCTTCTGCCCACTTCTTCATCTTTTTGGCTGACTTCTCCAAGTAAGCCCACGCAATATCTCAATTGCGATGTCATTCCTTTGCGAAGTGATAGGCTGATGGGCTACTCCCTGTATAACCAATAACCAAGGTATGGGGAGTCGATGATTGTTGTCCTGTAATAATCTCAAAGGGGCTCTTGTTGGATGCAGAGCTCCGCTGCAAGTTGTAGGAGAATTGGGCTATGTCCAATAGCTTCACCCAATCTCATTGGTTGGCACTCACGTAGTGCCGGAGATATTGCTCCAAGAGCAAGTTAATTCTTTCTGGTTGGCTATCCATTTAGGGGTGGAGGCTTATGGAGAAATATAATTTAGATCCCAGCAACTTGAACAACTCAGTCCAGAATCGTCCCAAGAACTGAGAATCTTAATCACTAATGATATTATATGGGACTCTCCAATACTTCACCACATTCTTCATCATCAACTTAGCCACTTCCTCCGCTAAGCAATGTAGGAGTGTAGCAATAAATGTTACATATTTTGAAAACCAATCAACTTCCACGAGTATCTTGATATGAAGTCTAAGAAAATGCTCTTCTATGGCCTCTCTAGTATGGGCAGCAGCTCCAAAAGTCTCACTACTGCTCTACCTTGTCCTGTTGACAAGTAAGGTATGGTTATCATGGATAATAATACAAATAAGGTGTTCGATGAAATACTCATGTTTGTCCCTGTCCTTTAGTTTATGTACATACCTTGTACAACAAGCAATGGGCTTGCAATAGGCTTAGCAGCCCTATTTTGGTTTGCTTTGTGGCAAATTATGGCTTGTAAATACGAGGGTGTCTTGTAAACACTTGTGGGGGACTTTGATCTGTAATTGACAATTTTCCTTTATGTGCAACTTCTCTGAGTTTGTAATGTCCATAGGTATAATTTGTATATGGCTTTATAAAGTGTTTGCTTGAGCAGTTGCTTATGGATCCCGTGGGAATTGCTTCTTCTGGCCCATTTTCTCTTTTGTAAATCTAAGGGACTCTAGGAGATCTTTAGGAGGGCTAACCTTTGCGGATGGACATGCATGGGTACCGCACGGCTTAGGTAAAATCAGCTAAGCCCGTGACAATATTCCTCCATATATGTCCCCATTTTTTGCCAAGAGAAGGTCCTCTCCACGAGAGCCATTGTTCAGTGGATACCCGGATGTCCGGTCCAAAGGGAATCGTGACACTCTTTTAAGAGTTCACGCCTCAAGTTATCTGTTCGCGGAACATAAACTTCGTTCCCCTTGGTGTAGATGAGTCCCTCTTGGACCAAAATCATCGTGTCTTGCCCTCTTTGATGAGTTGCATAATAGTTACTGCCTAAGGATCTCGGTACAGTCCATCCCTGATCCTGGAAAGGAAGTTGGAGTGCAATTCTCTTACTTGGCCTCTGCCCTCTAACTGTATAGGATTCACTAGCTCCACTTTCTGACTCAATGTATCAGCCACGACATTTACTTTTCCAGGCTTATACTCCATTACCATGTCGAACTCAGCCAAGAAGTCCTGCCATCATGCTTGCTTTGGGGAGAGTTTCTTTTGAGTTTGGAAGTAACTCAATACAACATTGTCTATCCTTAGTACAAATGGTTCTCCCAGAAGGTAGTGTCGTCATACTTGTAGACAGTAGACCACTGCTGTCATCTCTTTCTCATGCATAGGATATCGCCGCTCGGTCTCGTTGAGCCTGCGACTCCTGTAGGCCACCGGATGACCCTCCTGCATAAGAACTCCTCCAATAGCATAATCAGAAGCATTTGTATGGACTTCAAAAGACTTTCCATAGTCTAGTAATCTAAGTACAGGTTCCTCCAACACAGTAGTCTTTAAGTCCTGAAATGCCACCTCACATTTGTCCGACCATCTCCAGGACTGCTCCTTCTTTAGCAACTCCGTCAACGAAGCTGCACACTTCGAATATCCAACTATAAAGCACTGATAGTAGTTGATGAACCCAAGGAAGGATATCAACTCTGGCACCTTCTTTGGTGTTTGCAAGTTCGCCACAGCTTACACCTTAGACTAATCCATTCAAATGGAACCATTGTCGATTCGATGCCCCAAGAATAAAATCTCCGTTTGGGCGAAGTAGCACTTTTCCCTCTTCACGAACAAGGTGTCCTCCCTGAGAACTTTGAAAATTGTTCGGAGGTGTCCAACATGCTCCTCAAGTGTTTGGCTATAGATGACGATATCGTCTAAGTAGACAATCACAAACATGTCCAGATACTCCTTAAACAGCTGATTCATTAGAATGCAGAATGTGACCAGAGCATTGGTTAGCCAAAAGGCATCACCAAGAACTCGAATGCTCTATACCTGGTCACACAGGTAGTCTTCGCCTCATCACCTTCTGTAATGTGCACCTGCCAATACCCCGACCGAAGGTCGAGTTTAGAGAAGTACTTTGCCTTGCCCACTTGATCGAACAAGTCTGCAATGAGCGAGATAGGGTACTTATTCTTCACTGTCATCTTGTTGAGGGCTCGATAATCAATGCATAATCGGAGGCTTCCATCTTGTTTCTTCTCAAAGAGGACTGGAGCTCCAAAAAGTGCTTTTGAACTATGGATAAGACCACCGCTTAGCAGTTCATCTAACTAGTTCCTCAATTCTGCCAACTCTGGAGGGGCCATGCGGTATGGTGGTCTCGCTGGAGGCTTAACTCCTAGCTCCAGCTCAATCTAATGATCCACATCTCCACGTGGTGGTAGAGTTCTCGGCAACTCCGTTGGCATCACATCTGAGAACTCCTTGAGGATGTTCGCCACAATAGCAGGTTCCTGAATGGTCTCCCTGTCAAAGCTTCATAGCAGCTACAAAGGTTGATTCACCTTTTCGTACCCCTTTTTTCAATTGTAAAGCTAATATTTATTGTAGGTCCTTGGTTCCTTCCCGAGAAACTGGAACCATGTAGGGATCATCATCCCCATTAGACACAAGAAGTTCAGGAATGATACTAGCACCAACTTCACTGCATGCATAAACTCCATTCCGAGAATCACTTGGAAGTCGTCCAATGGCACCGCCATCAAGTTTGTGCTCCCGCTCCATGTCCCTATCTTGATGGGGATCCCCTTTGCTCGTCCGGAGATCCGCTTGGCCTCCGACTTTACCGCCTTCATATGACTTGGGCTCTTCTCCAAGATTAATCATAGTCGCTTAGCTTCACGATCGTTAATTAGATTGTGGGTCGCGCTTGTGTCCACCATTGCACGGGTTGTTCAGCCATTAAGCTTGATGTCCACATACATCAACTCACTGCTTCCTGCCTTCAATGGCTTTGCCTTTGTGTTCTCCCCCACTTGACCCCGCAATGCATTCAACAAATGCATTGCTCCCATTCTGGGTCCTTGCGACGCCTCACTATCGCTACTGGAGTCAGAACTGCTCGAACTAAGGGTGATAGCTTTGCCCTTGTCTGACTTACAGGATAGAATCGATGCCATTAAAGTATTGAGTGCCTATTTTTGTGGGCACTCCCTCACCATGTGTAGTCCTCCACACAAGAAGCATCCACTAGACTTCGAGACTCTACTTTTTGAGCCCCTCCCTTGTGGAAATTCTTCTTCTTTTGCTCACCTCCAGACTCCTTTGCTCGAGAGTATTTAGATGGGTGATTTCCCAAAGAGTGTTTCTTCTTTCTCGAATCCTCCGAAGAAACAAAGTCAGTTAGCTTTTCTGCGGCTGCAATTGCCCCGACTACATCGATGACATTCCTCCGATGTAGTTCTTGTTGTGCCCATGGCTTCAAGCCATTGAGGAAGCTAAATAGTTTATCTTTCTCAGACATGTCTTGTATATCCAGCATCAGTGCTGAAAACTGTTTCATATAGTCTCAGATTATTGTACTTTGGTAGAGTTGTCTCAGTTTCCTTCTTGCAACAAACTTTGTGTTCTCGGGCAAGAATTGAGTTTTCGACTCTAGCTTCAAGTCTCCCCATATATCCGCTTGACATCGGCCTTGCTGGATCTCTTCCGAACGGGTTCACCACTAAAGTTTTGCATCCCCATTCAGATACATTGATGCTATAGGAACTTTGGTTTCTTCATCATCGAGCCTTGTAGCACGAAAATACTGTTTCATGTTGAACAAGAAATTTTCAAGCTCTTTGGTATCCCTAGCACCACCGTAGCACTACGGCTCCAGTGCCCAGAAGTTTTGTGGTAGCGCAGCATGGGTATTATTTCCTCCCGCATCAAGAGTCCTTGTTAACACCATCACCTTAACCGTGAGTTCCGCCACAACTTTATGTAGATGTCATACAGAATCGTTAGTATCCTCTTTCAATTGATCGATCAGGGATTCAACTTTCTCGATCCGAGATTCAGCTTCTTCTTGAGAGCTCTCTACCCCCAATAGCCTTCGTTAGCCTTGGTAGAGTTCCTCCATGCTCACTTCAAGAACATCAAGGTGGGTCTCCGCCGTTATAATTCTCTCCTTGTGGCTCTTTTTCCCGGTTAGCGCTCCAGATGGTGCCTCCTCCCCTCGTGGAGAATACCCAACTTCACACTCATCTTGTTTACTGTAGCACTCCTCATGAGCGGCCCCGATAGTTTGCGAGTGAGTTTGCACTTGTAGCCCACCTGTGGCTGCTTGAAGCAAGGGTCTGGCTTGCCCCATCTTGCTATATTCACCATGATGTTTCACCATGGTGAGATTACAAATCTTCTTTGTTGTTCGTTTGAATTGCTTTCCTGCTCTGATACCACACTATCACGGACTTAGCTGAATTTGCCTAAGCCGTGCGACACCCTAGCGGCACTCCCGAAGACTTAGTTGAAATCACCTAAGTCATGAAGCAACCTTGCACACTATTCCAGACTTAGCTAGGATTGCCTAAGTCATGAAACGCCCAAAGCATTATTTGTCCTCAAAGGGTCAGCCCTCTTACAACCTCTTAAGGTCCCATAGGACCTGTAAAGAAGAAGTTGATTAGTTTAGAAATGAGTGACGGATACGTCCTGGCATCTCGCAAAGCGAAAAGCTATACAAGCAATTTGTCGAACACCTTGAATGCAGTAAAGAAAAGAGAGAAAGAAAGTGAAATAGGACTTTGGAGGGTTGTAGGGATGGTAACAAGTCCACAAATGATGGTTCCCAAGGTATTGGACGCAAGACAAGTTCAATTGTTGATGAAAGCCTACGTCCGACATATACCCGGAGCTCCATCCAGCCCAGTGACACTCAAAGTATGCACTATATCAGGCATGGTACATAATATAAAATACATGATAGACCATAGTTGAGGCATAAGATATCATATCTATGTCTGTCCTTTCTTTAGGAATCTTTGAGGACAAACTCCTAGAAAGTGATATTTCATGTCTCGTCGATATGAAACCTCTCTTGGAATTCTCGATGCCAAACCTTTTGATAATGGAGTCTATGTACCTACTAGTTATAAGTGCCTTGCAAGGCAATCGTGTGAGTGATGGCACGTGTGACACGCTATGTGATCTTTTTGCTTATGATTAATATTGACATATTCTCACATTATATTACCTGTAGCATATATACTGTGATGTCCTTGGTTCTATGTAATGGGAATCAAATCATGATGACATCATGATAATGAGATCAACTCACCTTTAAACACAGATCTTAAATAATCCCGGTCAAAGGTTACTCGAGAGGGACATCGAGATAATCGGACAGACCGGTGTACTATATACCCGTCCATATGATGGAGGCGGCTGGTCTCATAGCCACTTATGTAGAGACACTAAGGATATAGTACAGGTGCTCGTTGAAGAATGAGTTCACTGATTGATCCGCTTATGGAATACTGTATAGTTAATGATACCTAATGTCAGACAGTGATTCCATAGTCTCAGTTGTGTATCTAGTCCTTAAACTTGAGACACCAAGGATACCTTGTATGAGTACTCCTTTCTTTGACGCTTAACTTACAAGTTTGAAAATTTCTAGATCTGGTACAACTGGTTATCAGGATTGGTAGACAACCTTATAAAGGAAACTAAGTGTCAATAGAGCATCAACTCTCAGTATCATGAGAGGAATATCCCATATGTGCTTGCTTAGACAAATCCCCGGCTAAGGTCATTCAGATTGAGAGAGAAAGAGTTCTCCACGAGAATCCGATTAGAGCGAGACTATGACGGATTATGTATGTGGCATGATAGTACCATGTCCAATATATGATATCTGGGATATTAGATGGATGAGGGATTATATATACACAGTAACAGTGGACAGACAGGTCCGATGGATTCGATCCCCCTATACCGTTTGAGGACTATGGCGTAGTGGCCTAGTACATCCATAGTTGATGAGTCGATTGAATTATTATAGAGATAATAATTCACCATATCAAAAGGAGTTCTGATGGGAGTGACTCACGGCCAGTTCGGTATCGGGCCTAGAGAGTCACACATATATGGTAGATGCTTCAGTGAATAGAGAATTGGATGGAGATTCAATTAGCCCCTATTCTCATTAGATGAGACCCTATGCTGAATCCGTCATAGTCTTAAGACATCAAGGATGCCTTGTTTAAGTACTTCTTTCTTTGACCCAAGACTTATAGGTTTGAAAATTTTCAAATCTGGTATAGTTGGTTATCGGGATTGGAAGTCATCTTTATGAAGACAATTGAGTGTAAATAAAGGATCATCCACTCTCGACATCACGAGAGGAATATCCTGTATGTGCTTACTCAGACAAATCCCTAGCTAGGGTCATTTCGATTGAGAGAGAAAGAGTTCTCTAGTAGAATCCAATTATACCAAGACAAATTGATTCTGTATGTAACATGGTAATACTATATCTAATATAATATCTCTGATATATTAGTTGGATGAGAGATTATAGATACATGGTAATTGTGGACCGATAGATTCGATCCCCTTGTATCGTCTAAAGACTATGGGATAGTGGCCTAGTACGTTCATAGTCGATGAGTTAAGTAAATTATTATGGGGATAATAATTCACTATATTAGAAAGAGTTTTGATGCGAACGACTTACGGCCAGCTCGGTATCGGGCCTAAAGGGTTACACACATATGGTGGATGCTTCAGCGAATAGAGGATTGGATGGAGATCCAATTAGCCCCTATTCTCATTAGATGAGACCCTATGCTGATGGGCTCCTTAATTAAGACCCCATTAGAGGCCTAAGGAGATTATTGGATAGAGATCTAATAATATAAGAATAGTGGGTAATTGGATGGAGATCCAATACCCACTAAGGTAGGAGCCCTAGGGTTTTTGGTGGCTCTCTATAAATATGAGACTCATGGTTGATAGGTTGTAGCTTTAGCCACCACCTTCTATTCTCCATCCTCCCTCTGTGCAAGAGTTACGAGATTATATTAGAGGAGTTTTGCTATAGAGATCCATCGTATAGATACCACTAGAGAGGAGGATGCTCGACCCCCTTTATCTTCTCCATCTGGATCTCGAATACAGGGATATACAATCTCCCTAGTGTCACGGGCTTAGCCGATTTGCCTAAACTGTGTGGCACCCATGCGTGTCCATCCGCAAAGGTCAGCCCTCCCTGAGATCTTCTAAAGTCCCATAGACTTACAAAAAGAGAAAACGGGCCAGAAGAAGCAATTCCCACAGGATCCACAAGCAACTGCTCAAGAAAACACTTTATAAAGCCAAAATATAAATTACACCCATGGACATTACAAATTCAGAGAGGTTGCACACAAAGGATAATGGTCCATTACAGACCGAAGTCACCACAAGTGCTTATAGGACACACTTGTATTTACAAGCCAAACTTGGCCATAAAGCAAATCAAACTAGGGTCTAAGCCTCATCAAAGCGCTTCTTGTTGTACAAGATATATACCTAAACCGAAGGACACAGACGTTGCATCTCCTCGCATTGAATCTTCAATCTTACCTTTGGCTCCTAGCTCTCCACCGTTATTGTTGAGTAGTCGAACTCGATCCACCATGCTACTTCAACTCACCAATGACTGAATGGTTGAGTTATCTTGATCCTTGTTAGTTCTCGCGGATCCCTATAATGAAAGAAAAGACACCTTATTATGTGCCGATCGTAGTATACTCATATTGCTTGAACGGGTAGATGCTTGTTGGAGCTTTAACGAGCATCGCCTCTTTGAAGTTTTTAAGGTTCTTTCTCCATAATGTTTGCCCATTGAACCTTCTTCCACTATTAGTTGTCACTTCCAAGTATGTTCGCATCACTCCCGCTTTTGATTAGTCAATTGGGAAATAAAGTGAAAAATCTACTCTCAGTAGTACTGATCACCAACGGTGAGGATTTGACAATCATTATCTTCCATAAGCTTTCTTTGAAGGGTCACTGAACTTGTGTAGAGCTCCCCTGCTTGGATCAGTAAGAGAACTGGGATACTTGACTTCACCCATTCTCTTCGTAGTTGAGAAGGTAAGGTTACTTGGCTTCGCTCACCTCCTTGAGTTACGAGAATTGGGGTACTCGGTTTCGCCTATTCTCTCGAGTTGAGAAGGCAAAGGTTACTCGATTTCGCCTGCCTCTTCAAGGCAAATTGAGTAAACTTCTTGCGTTGGGTTAGCTACTATGATTCACCTTCCCACTGCCATTGAACTTCTGGAATGCAAGAAGTTTTGCCCGAAAAGAGCAAAAAGCTTACTTGGCTTTGCTCACCTCCTCGAGTTAAGAGAACTGGGGTACTCGGTTTCGCCCATTCTCTCGAGTTGAGAAGGCAAAGGTTACTCAATTTCGCCTGGCAAAGGTTACTCGATTTCGCCTGCCTCCTCGAGTTTGTACTTCATGCATTGAGCTGGTTACTAACATTCGTCCGCTCTTTGCTCTCACTTCTGAAGCACTTGAAGTGGTTGCACTCCTTGTGTTGGGTTAGCTACTGTGATTTGCCTTCCCACTTCCATTGAACTTCTGGAATGCAAGTAATTTTGCCCGAAAAGAGCAAAAAGTTTATCCCAACTTGGAGTCCCCCAACTTGGAGTAAGTCTTTGATAGATCTGGTCGCTTTTGGGATTGTACCGTCTTCTCCATCACCTTTGTCGCCTACTCCTCTGAGTAGAAAGGTACAATACAGTATACTGCCTACTTCATTCCTTGGTCGAGCACTCTTGCATCAACCCCAAGTCCCTTAATTTCGGCTATCTTGATGAGAAGCCCATCGACATCGGTCTTATGAAGTTTCTTGGCCTTTGCCCTTCTGCCCTGTCTTGGTACTTGGACTTTGCCTCTGCATTGTCCACCTCCTCAGCACCTTTTACAACCAATGCTCTCCCTCCATGAGAGCAAGGGATCGATGACTTCACGAAAGTCCCGTATCTGCGGTACCATGGTGCTGCCAAGCCCATAGCACTACTATCCGTTATCTTGCATCTTCATCCCTTTCTTCGTGATCGGTAGATCTGTCTCTGTGGCACTGTGGAGCTCCTCCGAGTCCACCTCCTTTCTAACCAACGCTTTTCTTTTGGGTCGCTGAGCCCCGTTGGACTCGTTGTTACTTCCTCGCCCCTTTCAACCACCTGCTTCGACACCACTGTGTCCTCCTAGCAGTTCTCCTTGGTCGATGGAAAGATAGATTGTAACTCTCATGCATGGCCTCCGCCATCTTGTTGCAGGGCTCGTGCCGATTCTGTTCTCCTTAGCTTCCTTGGTAGCAACGTTCGCTTACTCGGCCTTGTCCTCTGACTTACCGGGCTCCCTTAAACGAATGTGAGCACTGAAGCAGTCCAACTCTCCAACTGCTCTGATTAATCAAGTCCCCTCCATGGGACTCACTGGTACTTGTAATATAACTACTCTCTATGTGGTACACAGCCCCCATATGCTGACGACCAAGGCTTTCATCTAATACAAGCTTCGATGCATACACATGGAAGACTCGCCTCTGCGGTACTATGACATTCACGCCTTGAATCCACAGCCCTTCTTGTCATTGCATTGTTCACCGAAGTGGAGCTCCCAACAGCTCCTGATCATTCACATGATCATGTCCCTCACGGGACTCACTAGTACTTGCACTTGGACTTCTTCCTCGGTGGTATATAGCTCTCATATGCTGATGACTAAGGCTTTCATCCAATACAAGCTTCGATGCACACACGAAGACCCGCCTCTGTGGTACTACGGCATTCACTCCTTGAATCCATAGCCCTTCTTCTTGTTGTGTCGTACACCAAAGTGGAGCTCCCAGTAACTCTTGATCATACCACCGCATGATCTTGTCCCTCACGCAAAGGGGTTGGCTATTTCTTGAATGCCAAACCAGGATGCCCGCTCCTCTGAGCGACTCCTTTCCCTATATCTCAATGTTCGTTTCCCCCAAATGGTTACGCGTGATGGTTGTCCTCCATACAGCCTAGCTGGTTACCTAATAGTGGTATTAAAGCTAAGGTTTTCGTGTGAAAGATTCATTTCAAACTAGTGTGATGAGATTGAATCGCGTAGAATCGTTCTACATGTTCTTGTTGCATTTTCACAGCGAAGGCAGTTAGGAGGAGCAGCCAGCCACAGCCAGCCCTCATGCAGGGTCGGCCACCCACGGCCAGGCCGTGGCCAAGGCCCCCTACAAGGGGGCGACCGATTGTGGCCAGGGCCAGCCCGCAAAGGAGGCCGATGACGCTCGCAGGGGCAGCAATCCCCAATGTCATGAACAATAATGTAAACAAGGTGTTTGATGAAATGCTCGTATTTGTCTGTGTCCATCGGTTTAGGTGCATATCTTGTACAACAAGAAGCGGGGTTGCAGTAGGCTTGGCAGCCCTAGTTTAATTTGCTTTATGGCCAAGTTTGGCTTGTAAATACAAGTGTGTCTTATAAGCACTTGTGGGGACTTCGGTCTGTAATGGACTATTATCCTTTATGTGCAACCTCTCTGAGTTTGTAATGTCCATGGGTGTAATTTGTATTTTAGCTTTATAAAGTGTTTTCTTGAGCAGTTGCTTGTGGATCCCATGAGAATTGCTTCTTCTGGCCTGTTTTCTCTTTTGTAAGTCTATGGGACTTTAGGAGATCTCGAAAGGGCTGACCTTTGCGGATGGACATACATGGGTGCCGCACGGCTTAGGTAAAATTAGCTAAACCCGTGACAATGTGGTATCAGAGCGAGACAAGCACACGTAGAAACACTTGCCACACAAACGTGGGGGACCTAGCTAGGCTATGTGGAGGACAGCCAGCACGCGCAACCGTTTGGGGGAAATGGACATTGAGATGTAGGGAAAGGAGTCGCTCAGAGGAGCGGGCATCCTCGTTTGGCATTTAAGGAATCACCAACCCCTTTGCGTGAGAGGCAACACAAGGACAAGTAAGCGAAGAAGAATACGTAGCACACAAAGATTAGGATGGTTGAGTTCGAGCTATAGCTCGACGTTGGCAACCAAACTTGATGGTGCTCAAGGCAAAGCAGGACGCTTGGTGAAAGATGAGACCGTGCAAGGTGGGAGGTGTTGTATAACGACCGAAAGAGTTGTGCAAAGCTCACAGAGGTGAGGGGAATTGCTAACTTTGAAAGATTCGAAACTCATACAAGGGCTTAGACACGGATGATGGAGTGTTCATGGCCATCCCAAGGCGTGATTAGAACTCAGCACCATGGAGCATCATAACTTTCTCTTCGACATGGAAAGGATATGTCCGTAGGTGGCTGAAATGTACAACAAGTTCAGCATGTTGCTAGACCTTGAAGGGTGCAGTGGAGACTGTATTAGAGAAGGGTCGCAATCTAGCAAGTACATTTGTAGAGGCAGAACAAAGCACAAGTTCAGCAAGATGGGGTAGTCCAAAGGGGATGATGGTCTTCGAAACTTCCAGTGAGAAGTATGTAAAGAGAAATTTTGCTCCAGCAAGACCGATATCCAGGAGGGATAAGTCTTAGTTCTCTAGTGGGAGAATCATGTGTAACGCACTGCACATATTGAGGAAGAGTTCCTCAAGCCTATATCTCCCCAAAGCTCAACGGACCGAGTGAGCGATGAAGAGTTGTCGCATGATCTCGAAGGAGGTAATGCATTGGTGGATACATTTCGAGATCAAGTGGGGGAGCAATCCAAGGCAATATCATATGAAGGCACACTTAAAGTTGATGCAGAAATCGAACTCAATAGAGGGCTGACACGTGGAATGGTGGATGTGAGGGCCACTATTAACTCAATGCAAATCGAGGAGCAGAGCGACTTGGGTGGAACTCGGTGAAGTATCCAAGCCGCATGAAGGGAGTCGACATAGAAAATGGAACATGGAGCGGAGGCACGGAGCTTTCCTTAGACAGAGGTCAAGGGCATGAACTATTGTGGAGGCAAGAGTGGGATCATGTCATTTTATGGGTTCTCCATTCTGATGGGACAGACTTATTTTGCATGGTGCCAAAGATGAAGGGAGCTTCAAGGCACATGCAAGCTACCTCAGAGATGCATTTGATGAAGTAACTAAGGTGATTCAACTTGCGGAGGCAAAGTTGGGATCATGAGACCTTAGTTTGGGGCAAGAGGACGTAGAGGCGGGTACTCTTAAAGAATATGCCACAGTGTTGTCATTCGAGTTGTTAAGAACAAGAGGTGCATAGCAAGATTGTGTTGGTAGGGGATAGAGACCCAAGATCCAAACAATGGTGCACCAACTCTAACGAAGTCAGGGGACTTCAGGAGCTACTAGGCGATAGACTATCCTAGAGCTATGCTTCGTCAAAGTGTAACCCAAGAGTGGGCGGATGAAGGGGAATTGTTAAGAGAGCGAACTAAAAATTGGAGATGGCGGAGGCCCTACGATGTGTTGGCAGAGGCCACACATGGAGAAATCATAGTCCAAGTTCATCACACAATAATATGTATGTAATGGAGATGTCACCAGGAGGCGATATGGTGCAGCGGATCATAGTGGAATAGTTCGTGGTAATGTAATACAGGCAATCTTGTCCCGTGAGGGACAAAGATCATGCGGAGGTATGATCAGGAGTTACTGGGAGCTCCACTTTGGTGTACAACACAACAAGAAGAAGGACTATGGATTCAAGGAGTGAATGTCGTAGTACCGCAGAGGTGGGTCTTCGTGTGTGCATCGAAGCTTGTATTGGATGAAAGCCTTAGTCATCAGCGTATGGGAGCTGTATACCACCAAGGACGAAGTCCAAGTGCAAGTACCAGTGAGTCCCATAGAGGGGGACGTGATCATGTGAATGATCAGGAGCTGCTGAGAGCTCCACTTCGGTGAACAATGTAACGACAAGAAGGGCTATGGATTCAAGGAGTGAATGTCACAGTACCGTAGGGGCGGGTCTTCCGTGTGTATGCATCGAAGCTTGCATCAGATGAAAGCCTTGGTCGTCAGCATATGGGGGCACGGCCTGCTGCGGCTAGCCTGTAGGGGTGGTAACCACCCGCTAGTACACTCGCTTGCAACACGGCACCTGCAAAGGGGGCTGCATGGCCAACCCTACCGCCGGGGCAGAGCGGCTGGCCGCAAGGGTGGCCGCCCCTTGGTAGGGTGGCCGATGTGCAAGCCACCGCAGGCGAGCGACAACAATAGCAGATAGGGCAAGAGGGGTTAGGGCATCCTTTTGAGAAAAGGATGATCCTGCCCCTTTAAATTTCAAAATTTTTAAGGATTGTCCTCGTGTTCAGAATTTTAAAAATGTCGTCAATAATTTTAGAAATTTCGAGGGCTATCCTCTCATCTAGAATTACAAAAATACCCTTGATCATTTTAGAAATTTTGAGCATATCCTAATTTTCAAAAAATAATTAATTAAATAGTTTAATTAATTATTATATATATCTAGTAATCCTACATATGATGTTAATATACATATGATGTATGATGTGGATGGATGATCATAAGCCAAGTGTTGTTATGTGTGTAATTATGATTATTATTATTATCGGAGCCTGCGAACCTGTATTTTTCTCGTTTATTGTTGGGCCTACATGCCTATAATTATTTGTAATTATAAAGAGAGGCACAACAGGAGCGTGGAGGTGACAGTGAGACCCATGATGCCATGACGGGAGATCATGATGCATAGTGATGCAATGATTCGATGGAACTGATGATGACGAGATCAAAATCACAGGGCATGGAGATGTGCTAATGCACACATAGATCCTATTGCGAGTGATTAGACCCATTGGCTCAGGCTTAATCATATTAGGTGACAGCTCATGATCATCCGATGTGGCTTGCACATGTGATGTATTATACACCTACTATATATATATATATATATATATATATTTACATGCGATGTAGATATATATTAAATATGTATGTGTGTGACACGACATATTAGGAGACCAATTCAAAAACCTATCCTAAGATAATAAATATTAAGTAGGTAAGCGTGAGGCAATAAGATTGACTCACGTGGCCTTCCATCGTTATAGGAAGAAATTGAATCATGACATAGGTTGAGTTAGTCGAGTCCCTCAAGGCTCACCTATCTACGTTGATCGATTTCTTGCTTACAACATAAAGATGTCACCGGTGACCTGAGGACATAAAATGGTATGCTTAGTTGAGTCCCTTGAGGGCATATCATCGAATCAAACTTATCTTGTAACGATGGTGATGACTTAACTGAATGTCATGATTGATCAAGTCCCTCGAGACTGATGATTCAAAGGCCAAACATGATGGTAATCACAAAGAGTTATGATTGGCAAGAGTTGCCTACCTTTTGGGCTTAGTGTAATTGATCGAGTCCCTCGAGGTTGCACTAAGATGCTAATTGGATCTTAATCCCTACTAGGAGTCTACCAGAGACTTTCATCTCACATATCGAGGATGTCGCATGATTTACTAAGAAAATAGTGGGAGTACATTAAGATAGAAGTCCACATCTTAATTAGAATTTTCAGCAAAATCTATATGTTATTTAATTTATGCCATATCTCACTTGTTGCTTGTAAAACCGCTACATGGCGTACTTGATGCTAACTGCCTCCTTGGTCCAAAAGCTTCACAATTTGAGAATTGTTATCACGAAAGATAAAATCATATATGTCCTTAACATGATTGTGCCCATGCTAGAGGAAAGGATAAGCGAGGATGAGATCACTCTCTTTGTGAAGTATATAGATAGTCCTAGGGGATAACCTGTGTGTTGATCATATACTTCAATCCCTACTGGATTCCTTTTCATAGTTCGTTATTAACTTTAATATAAATAAGTTTGATGTGACTCTTCCTGAGCTCCTCGATATGTTAAGGGAAGCTGAGAGTGCCATCAAGAAGGAGAAGCCAGTTCTCTACATTGGTGAGACCAAAAAGAAAAGGAAGGCCAGTAAGACCCTTCAGAAGGGCAAGGGCAAAGAAAGACCAGATAAGGCAAAGGTTGCCAAGAGAGACCCGACAAAAGATAAAGGACAGTGCTTCCACTATGGCTAATATGGGTACTAGAAGAGGAACATTAAGGACTACCTTGCAGAGAATGTGAAACAGAAGCTTAAAGAAGCTTCAGGTATATTTATGATCAGTCTTAGGTCTAGTAGAGTATCTCACCCTCCTGAAAGATATATGGGACATATCAGTGGAGATGACTCTCATGTTGTTGATCCTCAGACCTACGAGGAGGCTATTATGAGTATATACTCTGGAAAGTAGCAAGAAGCCATGAATTCTGAGATAGATTCCATGTACTCTAATAAGGTTTGGAACCTTGTGGATGCACTTGAGGGTATTATACCCATCGGCTACAAATGGGTATTTAAGAAGAAGATCAGAGTGGATGGAAAGGTAGAGACCTATAAAGCAAGGCTGGCAGCTAAAGGATATAATCAAAAACAAGGAGTTAACTATGATGAAACCTTTTCACCTATAGGCATGCTTAAGTCCATTAGAATTATTTTGGCCATTGCAGCATATTATGACTATAAGATCTAGTAGATGGATGTCAAAACGGCATTCATCAATGGTAACCTAGAGGAGGAGGTATATATAATACAACTAGAGGGATTCGTATCCAAAGAGAGTCCAAATAAAGTGTGTAGGTTGCTTAGATCCATTTATAGATTGAAGCAAGCTTCCCAAAGTTGGAACATAAGATTTGATGAGGTGATTAGATCTTATGACTTCGTTAAGAACGAAGATGAGCCTTGTGTATACAAGAAGGTAAGTGGAAGCGCTATCACCTTCTTAGTGCTATATGTGGATGAAATCTTAATCATTGGGAATGATATAGGAATGCTATCCACAGTAAAGGCTTGGCTGTCCAAAAACTTCTCCATAAAAGACCTAGGGGAAGCATCCTATATTTTGGGGATCCGGATCTATAGAGATAGATCCAAAATGATGCTTGGCTTATCCTAGTCTAGATGCATAGACTCTATTATCAAAAGGTTTGGCATGGAGAATTCTAAGAGAGGTCTCATACCGATAAGACATGAAATATCACTTTCTAGGAGTATGTCCCCATAGACTCCTGAAGAAAGGGCAGACATAGATAAGATATCTATGCCTCAGCGATAGGGTCTATCATATACATGATGCTATGTACCAGGCCTGAGATAGCACATGTTTTGAGTGTCACGAGCAAGTATCAGGCAGATCCAGGTTTAGAACACTAGAAGGCAGTAAAGTGTATCCTTAAGTACTTGAGAAGGACTAAGGATCTTTTACTGCTATATGGAAGAGGTAGCTTCTAGGTTGAGGGCTACACGAAATTAAGTTTTCAGTCCGATATTGATGATAACAAGTCAAATTCAGGGTATGTTTTTACCCTAAATGGAGGACCAGTAAGCTAGAAGAGTTCCAGGCAAGACACTACTACTGACTCGACCATAGAGGTGGAATACACTACTGTAGTAGAAGCAGCAAAGGAAGGGGTGTGGATGAAGAAATTCATTAGAGATTTGGGAGTTGTACCATGCAACGTGGAGCTGATTCCTATATATTGTAATAGTGACAGGGCGATAACTCTAACAAGGGAACCTAGGTCTCATCAGAATTGTTTTGAGGAGGTTCCATCTGATTAGAGCGATCATGACCCAAAAAGATATAGCAATGGAAAGAGTTCCATCCGAAGATAATATTATAGATCCACTAACGAAGCCATTGGCTCAGATTGTATTTGAGCATCACAGGAGTCTGATAGGAATTAGACCATAGGTGATTGACTTTTGGTCAAGTGGGAGATTCCTGCTTACAAGTGCCCTACAAGGCAATCACGTGAGTGATGGCACGTGTGACACGTTGTTTGATCTTTTTGCTTATGATTAATATTAGCATATTCTCACATTATATTATTTATAGCATATATACTGTGATGTCATTGATTCTGTGCAATGGGAATTGAATCGTTATGAGATCACGATAATGAGATTGATTCACCTTTAAATACATATCCTAAATAATTCTGGTCATAGGTTACTCGAGAGGGACATCGAGATAACCGGATAGACTGGTGTACTATATACCCATCAATATGATGGAGGAAGTTGGTTTCATAGCCACTTGTGTGGAGACACTAAGGATATAGTACAGGTGCTCATTGGAGAATGAGTTCACTCGTTGATCCGCTTATGGAATGTTATATGGTGAATGATACCTAATGTCAGATAGCGATTCCATAGTCTCAGTTGTGTATCTGGTCCTTAGACTTGAGACACTAAGGATGCCTTGTATGAGTACTCCTTTCTTTGACGCTTGACTTACAGGTTTGGAAAGTTCCAGATCTGGTATAGCTGGATATCAGGATTGGTAGCCAACCTTATGAAGGCAATTGAGTGTCAATAGAGGATCATCCACTCTGGGTATCACGAGAGGAATATCTCATGTGTGCTTGCTTAGATAAATCCCTAATCAGGGTCATTCGGATTGAGAGAAAAAGAGTTCTCCGAGAGAATCGGATTAGAGCGAGACTATGACGGATTCTGTATGTGGCCTGATAGTACCATATCCAATATATGGTCTCTGGGATATTAGATGGATAAGGGATTATAGATACATGGTAACTGAAGACAGACACGTCCGATGGATTTGATCCCCTTGTATCGTATGGGGACTATAGCGTAATGGCCTAGTATGTCCATAGTCGATGAGTCGATTGAATTATTATAGAGATAATAATTCATTATATCAAAAGGAGTTCTGATGGGGTGACTCACGACCAGCTTGGTATCGGGCCTAGAGGGTCACATATATATGGTGGATGCTTTAGCGAATAGAGGATTGAATGGAGATCCAATTAGCCCCTATTCTCATTAGATGAGACTCTATGCTTATGGGCTTCTTGATTAAGGCCCAATTAGAGGTATAAGAAGATTATTGGATAGAGATCCAATAATGCAAGATTAGTGGGCAATTGGATGGAGATCTAATACCCACTAAGATAGGAGCCCTAGGGTTTTTGGTGGCTCTCTATAAATAGGAAAGGAGACTCATGGTTAATAGGCTACAGCTTTAGCCACCACCTCCTATTCTCTTCCCTCCCTCTGTGCAAGAGTTGTGAGATCAGATTAGAGGAGTTTCACTACATAAATCCGTCATGTGGATACCGTTAGAGAGGAGGATGCTTGACCTCCTTCATCTTCTCCATCCGGATCTAGAATATAGTGATATATGGTCTCTCTAGGTAAAATCAATCTCTCACACATCGTGGTTTTCTGGTTTTACATTTTTTTTCGTGACCCCAATCTTTGCACATCGATTTGATCTGCGTAGAAAACCGATTTTATATTTTGATTTCCGCTATGCATGTGATGCACCCGTTGAGGTTACCCGATAATATATTGACTAAGACAAACCAAGCATCCTCTTGAATCTATCTTTATAAATCTAGATCCCCAAAAGATAGGATGCTTCTCCTAAGTCTTTCATAGAGAAGTTTGTGGATAGCCAAGCCTTTACAGTGGAGAGTATTCCTACATCATTCCCAATTATTATGATGTTATTCACATATAGCACCAAGAAAGTGATAACGCTCCCACTTACCTTCCTATACACACGAGGCTCAGCTTCATTCTTAATGAAGTTATAAGATCTGATCGCCTCATCAAATCTTATATTCCAACTTCGGGAAGCTTGCTTTAATCCATAAATGGATCTAAGCAACTTTCACACTTTATCTAGACTCTCTCTGGAGACGAAGCCCTCTGGCTGTATTTGTTAGGAAACCTTAGCGGGAGCATCCAAAGCATAGCAAAAATTAAAACAAAACAGGTTTCCCATGCAGATCAAATCATCGTGCAAAGATTGGGTCTCGAGAAAGTTGCAGAAATAAAAAAAACCATATTATGTGAGTGATTGTTTTACCTAGGGAGATCATATATCTCTGTATTCTAGATCTAAATAGAGAGGATGAAGGAAGTCAAGCATCTTCCTCTCTAGTGGTATCCACATGATGGATCTCTGCAGTGAATCTCCTCCAATATGATCTGCAACTCTTGTAGAGGGAGGGAGGAGAATAGGAGGGGGAGGCTAAGGCTGCAACCTATCAACCATGAGTCTCTCCTCTTATTTATAGAGAGCCACCAAAACCCTAAGGGTCCTGCCTTAGTGGGTAATGGATCTTCATCCAATAACCCACTAACCTTGCATTATTGGATCTCTATCCAATAATCTCCTTAGATCTCTAATTAGGCCTTAACTAAGGAGCCCATCAGCATAGGGTCTCATCTAATGAGAATAGAGACTAATTGGATCTCCATCCAATCCTCTATTTGCTGAAGCATCCACCATATGTGTGTGACCCTTTAGGCCCAATACCGAGCTGGCTGTAAGTCGCTCCCATCAAAACTCCTTCTAATATAGTGAATTATTATCCCCATAATAATTTACTTAACTTATTGACTATAGATGTACTAGGCCACTATGCCAATCGAATCCATCGGACCTATCAGTCCACAATTACCGTGTATCTATAATCTCTCATCCAACTAATATCCCATAGACATTATATTAGATATAGTATTATTATGTCATATACGGAATCAATTTGTCTTGCTCTAATTGGATTATACTAAATAACTCTTTCTCTCTCAATCCAAATGACCCTGGCTAGGGATTTGTCTGAGCAAGCACATATGGGATATTCCTCTCGTGATGCCGAGAATGAATGATCCTTTATTTACACTCAATTGCCTTCATAAAGATGGCTTTCAATCCTGATAATCAATTATACCAGATTTGAAATTTTTCAAACCTATAAGTCTTGGGACAAAGAAAGGAATACTCAAACAAGGCATCCTTGATGTCTCAAGTCTAAGGACCAGATACACAACTAGGACTATGGAATTGCTATCTAACATTAGGTATCATTAACCATATGGTGTTCCACAAGCGGATTAATTAGTAAACTTATTCTATAATAAGCACCTATACTATATCCTTAGTGTCTCCACCTAAGTGGCCTTGAGATAAGTCGCCTCCATCATATAGATGGGTATATAGTACACTAATTTGTCTGGCTATCTTGATGTCCCTCTTGAGTAATCTATGATCGGGATTGTTTAGTATATATGTTTAAAGGTAAATCAATCTCATTATCGTGATCTTATCATGATTTGATTCTCATTGCACAGAACCTAGTGTCACGGGCTTAGCGGATTTTGACTAAGCCGTGCGGCACCCATGCGTGTTCGTCTGTAAAGGTCAGCCCTCCCCGAGATCTCCTAAAGTCCCACAGACTTACAAAAAGAGAAAACGGGCCAGAAGAAGCAATTCCCACGGGATCCACAAGCAACTACTCAAGAAAACACTTTATAAAGCCGAAATACAAATTACACCCATGGACATTACAAACTCAGAGAGGTTGCACACAAAGGATAATGGTTCACTACAGACCGAAGTCCCCACAAGTGCTTATAAGACAAACTTATATTTACAAGCCAAACTTGGTCATAAAGCAAATCAAACTAGGGCTGCTAAGCCTCTTGCAAGCACGCTTCTTGTTGTATAAGATATGTACCTAAACCGAAGGACACGGACTAACACAAGGATTTCATCGAACACCTTGTTTACATTATTGTCCGTGACATTCTCCCCCACTTATTCCTTCGACGTCCTCGTCGAAGCCACTGTAGACGCTGCATCTCCTCGCATTCTGCTGAATCTTTAATCTTCTGCTTTGGCTGCAATACGCCCCTTTGGCTCCTAGCCGCTCTTCGCCGTTATTGTTGAGTAGTCGAACTCTAATCCGCCATGCTGCTTCAACTCACCAATGACTGAATCTGGTGTGGGGTTGGCTGAGTTGTGTTGATCCTTGTTGGTTCTCGTAGATCCCTCTGATGAAGGAAAAGACCTACCTTATTATGTGCCAGTATCGTAGTATACTCATATTGCTTGAACTGGGTAGATGCTTGTTGGAGCTTTAACGAGCATCGCCTCACAGACTTTGAAGTTTTTAAGGTTCTTTCTCCATAATGTTTGCTCATTGAATCTTCTTCCGCTGTTAGTTGTCACTTCCAAGTATGTTCGCATCACTCCCTCTTAGTCAATTGGGAAATGAAGTGGAAAAACTACTCTCAATAGCACTGATTACCAACGGTGAGGATTTGACAACCATTGTCTTCCATAAGCTTTCTTTGAAGGGTCACTGAACTTGTGCAGAGCTCCTCTGCTTGGATAAGTAAGAGAACTGGAATACTTGACTTCACCCATTCTCTTCATAGTTGAGAAGGTAAGGTGGCTTCTCTCACCTCCTCGAGTTAAGAGAACTAGGGTACTCGGTTTCGCCCATTCTCTCGAGTTGAGAAGGCAAAGTTTACTCAATTTCGCCTGGCAAAGGTTACTTGATTTCTCCTGCCTCCTCGAGTTTGTACTTCATGCATTGAGCTGGTTACTAACATTCGCCTGCTCTTTGCTCACACTTCTGAAGCACTTGAAGTGGTTGCACTCCTTGCGTTGGGTTAGCTACTGTGATTCACCTTCCCACTGCCATTGAACTTCTGGAATGCAAGAAGTTTTGCCCGAAAAGAGCAAAAAGTTTACTTGGCTTCGCTCACCTCCTCGAGTTAAGAGAACTGGGGTACTCGGTTTCGCCCATTCTCTCGAGTTGAGAAGGCAAAGGTTACTCAATTTCGCCTGGCAAAGGTTACTCGATTTCGCCTGCCTCCTCGAGTTTGTACTTCATGCATTGAGCTGGTTACTAACATTCGCCTGCTCTTTGCTCACACTTCTGAAGCACTTGAAGTGGTTGCACTCCTTGCGTTGGGTTTGCTACTGTGATTCACCTTCCCACTTCCATTGAACTTCTGGAATGCAAGAAGTTTTGCCCGAAAAGAGCAAAAAGTTTACTCCAACTTTGAGTCCCCCAACTTGGAGTAAGTCTTTGATAGGTCTGGTCGCCTTTGGGATTGTACCGTCTTCTCCATCACCTTTGTCGCCTACTCCTCTTGAGTAGAAAGGTACAGTACCATGTACTGCCTACTTCGTTCCTTGGTTGAGCACTCCTGCATCAACCCAAAGTCCCTTAATTTTAACTATCTAGATGAGAAGCCCAACGACATTGGTCTTATGAAGTTTCTTGGCCTCTGCCCTTCTGCCTCGTCTTGGTACTTGGAGTTTGCCTCTGCATTCTCCACCTCCTTGGCCCCTTTTACGACCAATGTTGTCCCTTCATGAGAGCAAGGGATCGATGACTTCACGGAAGTCCCGCATCTGCGGTACCATGACGTTGCCAAGCCCATAGCACTACTATCCGTTATCTTGCATCTTCATCTCTTCCTTCGCGATTGGTAGATCTGCCTCTGTGGCACTATGGAGCGCCTCCGAGTCCACCTCCTCTCTAACCGACGCTTTTCTTTTGGGTAGCTGAGCCTCGTTGGCCGCCTCGCCCCTTTCGACCACCTGCTTCGACACCACTATGTCCTCCTAGCAGTTCTCCTTGGTCGATGGAGAGACAGACTGCAACTCTCATGCATGGCCTCCGCCAACTTGTTGCAGGGCTCGCGCCAATTCTGTTCTCCTTAGCTTCCTTAGTAGCAACGTTCGCTTACTCGGCCTTGTCCTCTGACTTGCCGGGCTCCCTTAAGCGAATGTGAGCACTGAAGCAGTCCAACTCTCCAACTGCTCTAGTTAATCAAGTCCCCTCCATGGGACTCACTGGTACTTGCAATCTGACTACTCTCTCGATGGTACACAGCCCCCATATGCTGACGACCAAGGCTTTTATTTGATGCAAGTTTCGATGCATACACATGAAAGACCCGCCTCTGCAGTACTGTGGCATTCACTCCTTGAATCCACAGCCCTTCTTGTCGTTGCATTGTTCACCGAAGTGGAGCTCCCAACAGCTCCTGATCATTCACATGATCATGTCCCCCTCCATGGGACTCACTGGTACGTGCACTTGGACTTCTTCCTCGGTGGTATACAGCTCCCATATGCTAATGACTAAGGCTTTCATCCAATGCAAGCTTTGATGCACACCCGAAGACCCGCCTCTGCGGTACTATGACATTCACTCCTTGAATCCATAGCCCTTCTTCTTGTTATGTTGTACACCAAAGTGGAGCTCTCAGTAACTCCTGATCATACCTCCGCATGATTTTGTCCCTCACGGGACAAGATTGCCTGTATTACATTGCCATGAACTATTCCACCACGATCCGCTGCACCATATCGCCTCCTGGTGACATCTCCATTACATACAGATTCTCGTATGATGAACTAGGACTACGACTTCTCCACGTGTGGCCTCTGCCAACACATCGTAGGGCCTCCGCCATCTCCGATTTTTAGTTCGCTCCCTTGGCAATTCCCCTTCGTCCCCCCCACTCCTGGGTTACACCTGGACGAAGCATAGCTCTAGGACAGTTTGTCGCCTAGTAGCTCCTGGAGTCCTCTGACTTCGCTAGAGTTGATGCACCATTGTCTGGATCTTGGGCCTCTATCCCCTACCAACACAATCTTGCTATGCACCTCCTGTTCTTGACAACTCAAATGGCAACACTGTGGTATATTCTTCAAGAGTACCCACCTCTGCGTCCTCTTGCCCCATACTAAGGTCTCATGATCCTAACTTTGCCTCCGCAAGTTGAATCACCTTAGTTATTCCATCAAATGCATCTCTTAGGTAGCTTGCATGTGCCTTGATGCTCCCTTCATCTTTGGCACCATGCAAAATAAGTCTGTCCCATCAGGATGAAGAACCCATGGAACGACATGATCCCACTCTTGCCTCTACAAGAGTTTATGCCCTTGACCTCTGTCTAACGAAAGCTCTGTGCCTCCGCTCCATGTTCCATCTTCTATGTCGACTCCCTTCATGGGCTTGGATACTTCACCGAGTTCCACCCAAGTCGCTCTGCTCCTCGATTTGCACTGAGTTGATAGTGGCCCTCACGTCCACCATTCCACGGGTCAGCCCTCTGTTGAGTTCGATTTCTGCCTCGACTCTAAGTGTACCTTCATATGATGTTGCCTTGGATTGCTCCCCCACTTGATCTCGAAATGTATCCACCAATGCATTACCTCCTTTGAGATCATGCGACAACTCTTCATCGCTGACTCGGTCCGTTGAGCTTTGTGGAGATATAGCCTTGAGGAACTCTTCCTTAATATGTGCAATCCGTTGCACATGATTCTCCCACTAGAGAACTAGGACTCATCCCTTCTGGATATCTGTCCTGCTGGAGCAACTTTTCTCTTTACATACTTCCCACTGGAAGTTTCGGAGACCATCATCCCCTTTGGACTACTCCGTCTTACTGAACTTGTGCTTCGTTCTGCCCCCATAAATGTACTTGCTAGATTGCGACCCTTCTCCAATACAGTCTCCACTGCACCCTTCAAGGTCTAGCAACATGCTGAATTTATTGCACATTTCAGCCACCTACGGACATATTCTTTCCATGTCGAAGAGAAAGTTTTGATGCTCTATGGCGCGGAGTTCTAATCACACCTTGGGATGGCCACAAACACTCCGTCATCCGTGTACAAGCCCATGCATAAGTTCCGAATCCTTCGAGTTAGCAATTCCCCTCACCTCTGTGAGCTTTGCATAACTCTTTCGGTCGTTACACAACACCTCCCACATTGCACGGTCTCATCTTTCACCAAGCACCCTGCTTTGCCTTAAGCACCGTCAAGTTTGGTTGCCAACGTCGAGCTATAGCTCAAACTCAACCATCCCAATCTTTGTGTGCTATGCATTCTTCTTTTCTTGCTTGTCCTCATGGTGCCTCTCGCGTAAAGGGGTTAGCTATTCCTTGAATGCCAAACCAGGATGCCCGCTCCTCTGAGCGACACCTTTCCCTACATCTCAATGTCTGTTTCCCCCAAACGGTTGCGCGTGCTGGCTGTCCTCCACACAGCCTAGCTAGGTCCCCACATTTGTATGGCAAGTGTTTCGCATGTGCTTATCCCGCTCGATACCACATTGTCACGGCTTAGCGGATTTTGCCTAAGCCGTGCGGCACCCATGCGTGTCCGTCCGCAAAGTTCAGCCCTCCCCGAGATCTCCTAAAGTCCCACAGACTTACAAAAAGAGAAAACGGGCCAGAAGAAGCAATTCCCATGAGATCCACAAGCAACTGCTCAAGAAAACACTTTATAAAGTCGAAATACAAATTACACCCATGGACATTACAAACTCAGAGAGGTTGCACACAAAGGATAATGATCCACTACAGACCGAAGTCCCCACAAGTGCTTATAAGACAAACTTGCATTTACAAGCCAAACTTGGCCATAAAGCAAATCAAACTAGGGCTGCTAAGCCTCTTGCAAGCCCGCTTCTTGTTGTATAAGATATGTACCTAAACCGAAGGACACGGACTAACACAAGGATTTCATCGAACACCTTGTTTACATTATTGTCCGTGACACTAGGGCATCACAATGTATATGCTATCGATAATATAATGTAAGAATACGTCAATATTAATCATATATTCAAAGATCGCACAGTATGTCACATGTGCTATCACTCATGTGATTGGCTTGCAAGGCACATATAACCAGTAATCTCTCACTTGACCTAAAGCCAATCACCTATGTGTCTAATCCCCATCAGATCCCTGTGACGCTCAAATATAATCTGAGCCAACGGCTTCGTCAATGGATCTACAATGTTATCTTCGGATGGAACTCTTTCCAGTACTATATATTTAAGGGCTATGATCTCTCTAATTAAGTGGAACCTCCTCAGAATAATTCTGATGAGACATGGGTTCCCTTGCTAGAGCTATCGCCCTGTCACTGTCGTTATATATGGAAATCAGCTCCACGTTGCTCGGAACGATTCCCAAATCCCTAATGAACTCCTTCATCCACACCCCTTCCTTTGCTGCTTTTACTACAGCAGTGTATTCTACCTCTATAGTCAAGTCAGCAATAATATCTTGCTTGGAACCCTTCCAGCTTACTACTCCATTCAGAGTAAAAATATACCCTGAGTTTGACTTGCTATTATCAATGTTGGACTTAAAATTTGAGTCCCAGTAGCCCTCAAACTTGAGATTACCTCCTCCATATATTATTAAAATATCTTTAGTCCTTCTCAAATACTTAAGGATACACTTTACTGCCTTCCAGTGCTCCAAACTTGGATTCGCCTTATACCTGCTTATGACACCCATAGCATGCACTATATCAGGCTTGGTACATAGCATAGCATATATGATAGACCCTATCACTGAGGCATAGGGTATCCTATCCATGTCTGTCCTTTCTTTAGGAGTCTTTAGGGACATACTCCTAGAAAGTGATATTCCATATCTCATCGGTATGATACCTCTCTTGAAATTTTTTGTGACAAACCTTTTGATAATGGAGTCTATGTACCTAGACTAGGACAAGCCAAGCATCCTCTTGGATCTATCCCTATAGATCCGGATCCCCAAAATATAGGATGCTTCCCCTAACTCTTTTATGGAGAAGTTTCTGGATAGCCAAGCTTTTACTTTGGAGAGTATTCCTACATTATTCTCAATAATTATGATGTTATCTACATACAGCACCAAGAAGGTGATAGTGCTCCCACTTATCTTTCTATACACACAAGGCTCATCTTCATTCTTAACAAAGTTATAAGATCTGATCACCTCATCAAATCTTATGTTCCAACTTCAGGCTTGCTTTAATCCATAAATGGATCTAAGTAACTTGTACACCTTATCTGGACTCTCTTTAGATACGAAACCCTCTAGCTGTGTCATAGGTTGCTATTAAAGAATGTTGTTTTCATATCCACATGCCAGATCTCATAGTCATAGTGTATTGCAATAGCCAAAAGAATTATAATGGATTTAAGTATGGCTACAAGTGAAAAGGTTTCATCATAGTCAACTCCTTTTCTTTAACGATATCCTTTAGCTACCAGCCTTGCCTTATAAGTTTTCACCTTTTTATCTACTCTAATCTTATTTTTTAAGATCCACTTGCACCCAATGGATACGATACCCTTAGATGCATCCATAAGATTCTAAACCTTATTAGAGTACATGTAATCTATCTTAGAATTCATGGCTTCTAGCCACTTCCCAGAGTCTATACTTATAATAGACTCCTCATAAGTCTGAGGATCAACATCCTGAGAGTCCTCTCCACTGATATGTCACACATATCTGATAGAACCCCAGAATGAGCTCTATAGATTTTGTTCCTTGAGGGGATCAACCCTTGGAACGCTATAGGGGTTCCTCCCTCCTAGATTCAGCACAAGGCTGAAATAAAATTGATAATTGCTTAATTCAAGAGAGGGGGGGCAGCTACATCTTTAAATAAAGATCAAAACCCTAACCTAAGGGGGTGCTTGCCTAAGTAGAATTATCCCTTTGCCCCTCCTATAGCTAACATACCTTGATAGGAACAGGAGGCGGCTAAGTGGCTCTATAGCCGACCTAAGTAGAGGGAAACCCTAGCCGACTAACCCAGTAAGGGGTGTGACAGCTATTAAGCCCTAAGGTTTAATCTAGACCCTAGTCATACTCCTTTATAAGATAGGAGTGGCTTTATTATAATCTAACATGATTTTTTATTGACTAGTACTAAGATGATTAAGACTTAACCCTGTTTGGAGTCCTATTAAGTCCGCCCTCTTCATATCAGCCTTGTCCTCAAGGCTAAGGGTCCATAAACTTTGAAAATTAGATCTTCAACTCCTCATGTGACTGCCATGCTATCATTAACTGAACTTTGGCCTCCTCATCAACTAGGGTGTTAGTTGGAAGGATTTTGGCTGAGTCGTCTTCTTTAAATTTCCATTTGAGGTGGGATACCTGACGGATCAACTGTAATCTTGATCTGGCACACAAATTTGATCTCTAAGTTAGGGCCCCAATATAATCCTCAATTTTGTAAGGCCCAAAGAAATAAGGAGACAACTTCATTAAGGCTCGAGTTCCCTGCTGATCGGGCTGGAGGTGTAGAAAAATTTGATCTTTAATTTTTCATCCATTCTAAAGTTTGTTGGGAGACCGTTTCTTCTTTGCATGTGCTGCCATATTATTAGTCTTTAGTGATAGCTAATTTTTCTTCTAGAATGGTGATTGCCCTCTGGTATAGTTTAGGATGATGAGAGCCCAATCTGGCATAAGCATGGATTGTAATTCTTCTAGTATTACTCCTCTTTCGTGCCATGAACCTGTATCTAACCATATTTTAAATTTAGTAGTAATTAGTATCTCTTGTAAAAATCTCGTTTAGAGTGTGGGGAAAGCCTTAGTATAAATTAAGAGTCGACCATTTTGCATAAGAATAGCCCCAATTCTAACTCCTGACACTTCAACCTCAATGACAAAAGTGCAGCCGAACTCGGGCAGCGCTAGGACCGACGTCATCGTCATGGCTACCTTGAGTCATTCGAAGGCTGCAGAGGCTTTATCCGATAACAAAAAGGAGTCTTTCTTCAGTAAGGACGTGAGCGGGGCACTAATCTTGCCATAATCTTTCATAAAATTTTGGTAGTAGCCCGTGAGTCCAAGGAAACCATGTAGTGATTGTACATTTGTAGGTCTCGGCATCATTGCATTGCCTTGATCTTTATTGGGTCCATTACCACTCCATCCTTTGATATAATGTGCCCAAGATACTTCACTTTACGCTATAAGAAGCCACACTTTGACAATATGAACTTGTGTAGAAAACTCCAGAAGATGTCATTCATCAGGCTTTGAAAAGTAGAAGGAGCATTCGTAAGTCCGAAAGGCATTACTAGAAACTCGTAATGGCTATTATACATGCGGAATATAGTTTTCAGAATATCTTTAATGCATACCCGAATCTGATGGTATCTGGATCGGAGATCCAATTTAGTGAAGACTCGAGCTCCTTTTAATTCATTCAAGAGTTTATCTACGAATGGGATAGGATATTCATCCTTGATAGTGATGGCATTTAAAGCTGGGTAGTCAGCACACATCCACCATATACCATCTTTCTTGTGCACTAGCAACACCGATAAGGAGTAAGGGCTACAACTCGGTTGAATCACTCCGATGTCAAGCATCTGTTTAACAATATTATTGATCTCATCCTTCTGCAAGTGAGGATAGTGATATGGTCGTAAATTTGCTAGAGGTTTCCCTGATAAAATAGGAATGCGGTGGTCATGCGGCCGGTTAAGGGGCAATCCGCGCGGCTCCAAGAAAACATCCGTAAATTCGTTCAGGCAAAGGGCAAGCTTAGGATCTGAATTTTGTACATTCTCCCCCATAGATGACTGCTGAATATGCATCAAGAATCTACCATATGCTTTGTGTAAAACTTTCTCTATTCGTTGCGATGAAATGGTGAAAATTTGGCTCCTACGCTTGCCTTGTAACGTGACTTGTCTCCTTTGCAATAAAATTTCATGATTAATTTAGAAAATTTTCAGGAGATATCACCTAGTGTTGTGAGCCATTCAATCTTGAGTATGGCTTTATAATCATCGATGGGTAGGAGGAAGAAATCAGCTATCACTTCTTGGTCTTCGAAGAATAGCTTCACCCGCGGGCACCGTTGGTCGCAATTAAAGATTAGGCCGTCAACGACCTTTACGTCAAACTTGTTGCAACCTTTGATTTGAAGTGCCAAACATGCAGCAACCTTACTATTGAGGAAGTTATTTGTGTTGCCTGTGTCGATGAGAATGATGATGGGTTGCTATTTCAAAAGTCCTCCAACTTTCATCATTTGTAGTTTGGACTAACCGGCCAATGCGTGCACTGTGTAGTCGACCAGTTAGGACTCTTTCTCCATGGCTTCTTTAGATTCAAGGGCTTTTTCAAATGTATCATTATCCTCATCCTCTGCTGGTTCAATCACGAGGAGCCGACCCTTTTTATAGTGATGTTCGTGGCTCCATAGTTCGTCATAATACCAACACAACCCCTTGGCCAATCGTTCGCGAAGCTTGTCTCTTGTCAACTTTTTTGATAAAGAGGCATTGATGGCAGTAGAGGGGGCAGTAGGCCTTAACATGGCTGGTTGAGGAGTGACCCTTGTCCTTCATACCTCGTGGTTCAATTATTCTTCATGGATACGCATAAAAGAAATCACCGCCATAATAGTGTACGGTTGTCGTGCCTTTACTTCTCCTCAGATCTCCGGCTTTCGGCCCTTGATAAAAGTACCTAAAAGTTGTTTCTCAGACCAATTCTCAGTTTGGTTAGATAAACGCTCAAACCTTGTTTGGTATTCTTGTATTGTAGAGGTTTGATGAATCTTTGCCAATTGTTCGTCGATATTGTCGAAATCGGTTGGTTCGAAACGTTTTAGTTGTCCTTCCTTGAATTGCTACTAAGAGAGTCCTCCATGGGTGTGCTCAAACCAATTAAACCACTAAATAATATCTCCCTCGAGGTGGATGGTAGGAATCTCTACCTGTGTGGCGTCAGCGGTTCGGTATAACCGAAAATAGCGCTCCACACACGAGATCCACTCGATCAGGTCTCCTTCTTCCCATCTAGGGAAGTCAACCTTCATGCATGGATTATTGAGATCAAAGGTGATGTGGTCATATTCTTGAGGATTGTCTCGCTGATCTAAAGTTTTTTCGTATTGTGATTTCCTCGGGCTCAACGATCGGCCAATGCTAAATTCAGAGAAAAGGGATCACATCTTCTCTTCCATGTGGTTTTCAAATGCTTCAAGTTTTGCATCGATAGCCTCCTCTGATGCCATAGTATATGCCTCTAGATCAGTAATATTGAGATCTTTTTTCTTTTGTTAGGTTAGTGGCATGGGAATTTTGGAGAAGTAGGTGGCTAGTTGGAAGGTGAATCGGTTTGGATGGAAGTATGCTATAATTTATAATAGATTTAGGGGGCTATTTGGTTTTAGTTTAGGGTAGCATTTTGAAGAGTTTTTGGTGAGGATGATAGGGTTTTGAGATGAGGAAAAGAGAGTCCAAAATCTCACAAAAAATAGCACTCAAATCTGATAGAATTCGATAAAAAAAGTACTATGATGTGCTGTCCTACTAAATCGGTTTTACGTCAAAGAAATGATGACTTCTCAATATAAATTCTAGAGGAAAGTTCAAGAAAATTATACATAAACCCATGGTTCAGATGTTGTTAACACTAGTAAAAAGTTTGACAAAATTTTGGTAGCATAATAGTAGGGAAATAGGGCAAAAGACGAAAGGCAGATTCCTTCATCATAAAATTTCAAAACTGCATGATGGTCAAAGATTACATAAGAAAACCAGTTCGAGAAGAAGTTTTTTTAAGAAATTAAATCTAAATGAAAGCCAACTTGATCTTGAGAATTGTGTAAAAATTTTAGCCAGAAAGGAGAAGGAATAAGCTGGTTTCAAGAGGCAAAAACATGGCTAAAAATTTATGTAGCGTTCTGCCTCCGTAACAATGATAACATTTGCGACAAATGAAATTTGCAGTGGATAAATTTAGAAAAAATCTTCAACATGTAAAGTAAGGAATCTTGCAGTATTAAAAAGGCATGAATGATAAAAAAAATATCAGATTTCTAGATCAAACACAGGGGGCAGTGATAGACTGATTTGATCTGCGGTTGGGGTGGAAGGTGGAGGCGCGTGTCACAGTAATTATGGGAATTGCTTGGGAAGGTAGAGGCAGCTGAGATGGCTATAGGGGCAGCAAAATCGTCGCTCTAATACTATATAATAGAACCCCAGAAGGAGCTCTATAGATTTTGATCCTTGAGGGGGATCAACCCTTGGAATGTTGTAGGGGTTCCTCCCTCCTAGATTCGACACAAGACTGAAATAAAATTGATAATTACTTGATTCCAGAAGCAGCTACATCTTTAAATAAGGATCAAAACCCTAGCCTAAGGGGGTGCTTGCCTAATTAGAATTATCCCTTTGCCCCTCCTATAGCCAACCTACCTTAATAAGAACAGGAGGCGGCTAAGTGGCTCTATAGCCAACCTAAGCAGGAGAAAACCCTAGTCAACCAACCCAGTAAGGAGTGTGGCGACTAGTAAGCCCTAAGGGCTAATCTAGGATGATTACAATCTAACAGAGCTTTTTATTGACTAGTACTAGGATAATTATGACTCAACCCTGCTAGAGTCCTATCAATATCTTTTAGGAGGGTGAGATACTTGCTAGACCTCGTAAAGTTGGAACTTATGTGTTAGGTACCTGAATAGACTCGAACTCTAGAATGGTGCTTAAACTTGGTTCTCCAACCTCGCTCAATTCTATCTACTCCCATTGTTGCCACCAAGATTATGTTCCTTTTTGAGGAACACAACTCTCTTGGCAACAAAGACCTTTCGGTTCTCAGGATAATAGAAATAGTACCCACAAGTTTCCTTAAGGTATCTCCTGAATGTGCACTATTTTATCCTTGATTCCAGCTTATCGGGGTTGTGTCTTTTAACATCGGCAAGACAACCCCAAATCTTAACCATCTTAAGATCGGGCTTCTTTCCTTTCTATATCCTATATGGTATATACACTATCGACTTTGATAGAACTCTGTTCAGAAGGTAAGCTATGGTTTTTAGGGCGCATCCTCAGAATGAGATGGGTAGGTCAGTGAAACTCATCTTGGATCACACTATATCTAACAGTGTGCGATTCTTCCTTTCTAATAGACCATTGAGTTAAGGTGTATAAGGAGGTGTCTACTAGGATATAATCTCATTGTCCTTAAGGAAATGGGTGAACTTCATACTCAAGTACTCTCCTCCTCAATCTAATCGAAAAGTCTTAATACTCTTTCCAATCTAGTTCTCGACTTCATTCTTATATTCCCTGAATTTCTCAAAGGTCTCAGATTTATACTTCATCAAGTACATGTGTTCATACCTAAAGAAATCATCAGTGAATGTAATGAAATATGAGTAACCACCTATAGCCTGAGTCGACATGGGACCACATACATCATTATGTATAAGTTCCAATAACTCATTGGCTCTCTCTCTAGTTTCACTAAAAGGAGAGTTGGTCATCTTCCCACGAAGGTAAGGTTTGTAAGTTACATATGACACATAGTCAAATGGATCTAAGTATTAATCTTTCAATAACTTTTGAATCTTTCCCTCATGTATATGACCTAGCCTACAATGCCATAGGTACGCATCGTTCACCTCATCTATTTTTCTCTTAGACATATTTATATTCATGATGTGTGGAGAAGTGTCTAACATATATAAGCCATTTATTAATGCCCCTTTGCATTACCTGGTCTTCCTTTGCCCTTGCTCTCCTTAAGGGTCTTACTGGCCTTCCTTTTCTTCTTGGTCTCACCAATATAGAGAACTGGCTTCTCCTTTTTGATGGTGCTCTCAACTTCCCTTAACATATTGAGGAGCTCAGGTAGAATCACCTCAAACTTATTCATAAAGTTAATAATGAACTTGTGAAAAAGAATCTGGTAAGGCCATAAGAGCATAGTTGGCAACCTCTTTTTTGATGTGGTCATCTTCATCTGATGAGCGCCTTGACTTCTTGCATTGATAGCAAGAGGTTTTGTCCATTTTAAGTTTATTATTCATATTCATTAAATTTTTTGGTTCTTTTGTCAGGAGTTTAAATTCAAGGTTTTCATCACTCGATGAGTCATATGTCATTCTTAGTTCATAATCCTTCATATTCTTTGGAAAGTTTTGTTCTTGTGTTCTCAAAGTCCTTTCCTTCCTGCTCTTTAGAAGGTGTTCTTCAAGTTTATTTTTACATATCATTTCATTTGATGATTCATTTGATTTAGTTGTGCTTTCATATATAATTCTTAATTTATGTCATATATCAAAAGTTGAATCATAATAAGAAACCTGATCAAACTCATTTTTGCTTAAAGCACAAAACAAAGCATTCATAGCTTTGGCATTTAATAAAAACATATATTTTTCATGATCATTCCAATCATTTATTTGATTAGATAACTTCTGAAAACCATTTTTGACAATACACCATAAATCAAAATCTAGAGAAATCAAGAAAATATGCATTTAAATTTTCTAAGAGGTGTAGTTCGTCCCATTAAATATAGGAGGACATGTGATGTATTGACCCTCATTAATGTCATACAATAGCATTTACTCAAATGGGTGTTAGTTCAATGAGTAAGACCTTGCTCTGATACCAATTGTTAGGATTAATTAGCACTAAGAGGGCATGATGAATTAGAGCAAGTGTAAAAAATATGATTTAAGAAAAACCTTTTGTTTTGAGCAAAACCAAAAATCGGAAGTGTTTCATTGAGTAAGTGAGTAATAAGCTTATTGAATGAATATAAACTATGATCATGCTAAATGAAAACTTCATATAAGAACATGCATAATCAAAAAGGCAAAGTAAAGATATGCTCATAGATCTACAGTGATTCGACCACAATCTTGGCCTACGTCCACTTCCCAAGTCCTCTTCGTCGAGGTCCATCGGAGTCCACTACCGATCTTCTTTGGATGAAGACCAAACCCTTACACTTCCCACTCTCCTTTTCTCAGGCTCGGAGAGGAACATTACAAACTCACAAGGGAGACTTTACAAGGATTATAATTTTCAATCTGGAGCTAAAATTTAAATATATCTAAAAATTATGATGGTACATCCATTGACCTGGGCGAAACAACCGTCAGGAATCCTGGAAAATTGATTCTCTTCACTTTTCCAATCCTGACTTATAACTTCAGTTGATCAATTTCCATATCAACCAATTGAGATCAACTTGAGTGAGCTCAATTCAATCCCAAGTGTAGACCTAGTTTGCCTCACTTGAGTTAATTTGGATTCCTTCCAAATCTAACTCAAGTAAAACTCAAACCAAATTGATGCTAACTATGACTAATAAATTACAACCACTATGACCATCAAGTCCAATAAGACCTACTGACTCCCGATAAGCTTTTCGGTAACCCCGGACAATCTTCCGATAAGTCTCTTGGTCTTCTTCCGGCGAACTCCCGACGCTATCCTCACAAGCTCTCGATTACATTCGGCAAGCTCCCGACGAACTCTCAGCAAGCTTCTAAGACCTTTGGCAAGCTTCCGACGAACTCCCAACAAACCTCCAATCCCTTCACAAACTCCCAGTAATCTTCTGATATCTTCGGCAAGCTTCCGATGAGTCTTTCAGCGAGTTCCCACTACATCATCCGAACCCTGGCCCAACTCTCTCTGTCAGTTAATCCTGCATCAATCATCTCTAACACACATGTTAGATCAATAACCCATTAATTGATTTTATTATCAAAATCTTAGATTCAACAACTATGATGTATATCATCAAGATGTGTTATATATGACTAATGCATGATTTTCTTTACTACATGAGAATTATAATTATTTTTCAATATATAAGTTTCATAATAAATTGATATGTTGCTATTTTATTTAAATTGTGTGTATATGTTTCATGAATATTAAAATTATTTTTATGATTTTTTAAATATTTCTACTATGTGATTGCTAATGTGTTTTTATCTTTTATTTATTTTTGAAGTAATATATTATTTTGTAGTAAATCTGATACTTATGTGGAAGTGACTTTTTTATCACCTGTGATCCTACTAAGAAAATATGATTATTTTTAATTATAAATAAAATATTTATTATTGTAAAGATAAGGATTTTAATTTAAAAATAAAAAACTTTCATAAATTATGAATATTAAAATAATAGCTTATTTTTAAAAAAATCGAGAATGTGACAGAAACAAACTCAGCCATAAATCTTACTCTAATGTTAACATGGACAAATTTGACAATGAAGTACTCATAATAATGATGTTGTCATGAAGTGTCAATATGTCGAATCTGACTACCTAACGACGATACAATCAAATCTATCGAATTTAACTATGAAGCATTTTATATTGACCATGTGACCAAATCCAATCATAAACTATTCCTTGATGATGACATGAATTGTCTTCTAATGATAATGTGATTAAATATAGTTTGAAGTATTTACTAATGACAATACGAATAAATCTGACAATGAAGCATCTCCTAAGGACCACTTGATTAAGTCCTACTATAAAGTTTCCCCTAATAACGATGGGTTTGGCCATGAAGTGTTCCCTAATAACGAGATAATTGACTTTGATTATTACGTATCCCCTAAAAACAACATGCAAGAATCTAACTAGGGAATACCCTTAAACCAAAATGCAAACGAATTTGGCCACAAAGTGTCATTATGCGATAGAAGTTGGCCTTAAATCAACTACTCAACAATATGAAGTCAACACAAAATGTAACACCTTAAACATTCGTTTGGTGGTAGTTTGTTAGACCCACTTATTAAATGTTAAATCTTTAAAATCTTAATTGATATATACTTTTTAAAGGTGTCACCCAACTTAGGTAGGAAAGACCTTGATAGTTTATTACAAGGTCCTTGATTTAATCCCACCTTTGCAACTTACTTTTGTATATATAAAAAAAAGATGATGTGACCAGATAGCCTATCAAATATCGAAACAACTACTTATCGAAACAAAAAAAAATGACACGAGAGCTTTGATATGTAGGTAATCCAATAACAAGTCATACCCATATGTACTCCATGCCTAACACGATAGTTAGGATGATGACTCGGTGCCAACACAAAGTCCACTCGGTCTTTGATGGCAATTGTTAGTTCTCTGCATCAACGTTAGCTATTATCCCATAATTACAACATCAGATAATTTGATACACAACTTCACGATGCAATGATGGTTGTATAAATCGTGTAACTATTCTCGATATTAATCCCTTTTATGATCCAACGGTTACCCTTACACAATATAAAAAGCTCCTTGGTGCATTCTTGATGCTATTGGAGTTTTATTATTTTTTAAATACTTCCATTCTCGATATTAATCCTATCCAATGGTTACCCTTACACAATATAAAAAACTCCTAAGTGCTGATGCAATTTGAGTCTTACTATTTTTTGAATATTTCAAATCCTCACTTTATTCGAGATATTTATATGTCAAACAACTACAATATGATTATAAAGGTATCGTTGCCCTCAAGCAAAGATAAAGAGACGCTGAATGACGTTATTGTTTTTGTTTCATAATATATATATATATATAGTTAGCATCGACCTAAGTTTTGGTATATTAGTAAAACTTTTACACTTGGACAAATTGATTTTCAAGTTAATGCATACGTGAGCATCTGGATCCATCATTAATTGGTTTGTCTAATTTTAATTTTCTATGCAAAGTTTTTGATGTATCCATGTCATAATATATACTGTAGCTCTCTCACATATTAAATTATAACAAGTATATCAATAAAATATAAATAATATATATATATATATATTACTTTCATTTTATGATATGATTTATGATGATTAAGCTTCATGAATACGATAAATCATATGCTCATGTTTTCGATTCATACAATTGAAATATATACGTTTCAAAATATATCATCAAAGTCTTACGACATATTAACTAAGCATGCATAGGCATTAAAGTCTACATTAAGTAGAATACAACAAACCAAAGTATCATAATGGACCTTAGTAAGAGGTTTCTTAATATTTAAGAAAGAATAAAAATATTTATGTTCGAAGATCAAAATTTGAGATAAAAAAATATCTTGAGTTTTTATATATTTTAAAATATTCAATTATATATGATGTCATGATATGATTGATGTATTGAAGATATTAATCTTGATTTTTTTATTAGATATATAAAGTTTATAGGGCTAAAATATTTTTTTAGAGGAAGAATGTAATGTTCAATTGAGAATCTATTTATAAATATAAATATTGTTTAGATTAAACTGTAAAAGTAAACAGAGAGAGAGAGAGAGAGAGAAGGACGTTTCTATCCGACCGCCGACTGCCTTCTGCACGAGAAAAACGGAGGAGGTGCGTCGGTGGAGAAGAAGGGAAATGGAGAAGAGAGAAAGAGTAAGAAGGAGAAGGGAGAAAGCAGAGGAAGAGAGGAAGAAGAGGTTATGGCTGGGGCTGTGGGAGAGAAGAGAAAGGAAGAAGAGAAGGAGAGGAAGGACAAGAGAAAGTACGCTATGGCTGTGGGTGTGGCTGTGGCTGTGGCTGTGCCCCAGCACAATTATCCTAAAGAACATGACCTTTCCCTAATGTTTTTATTTTTAAGTTAAATTATGTAAGTATGAGTTTAATCGCTACAAAAGTCATCTTATGCATTATCATGCACATAATATATATATTGAAAAATATATTTAAATTATTTTAACGTAAAATTTTATGTTTTAAATGATATAATTGTTATGAGCTTGAGTTAAATATAAATATATATTTAATAAATATAATTTTAATTACTATAAAATAATGGTCATATACATTACATATGCATCATGTATTTTGGAAATAATATTTTAAATTTTTTAATATAAAATTTTATGTCTCGAATGATATGATCATTATGAGCTCGTTTGAGCTAAATGTAAATGTATATATTTGTAAGTGTAAGTTTAATCACTACAAAATAGTTGTATATGCATAACATATTTTGGAAAGAATATTTTGAATTATGATAAAATATATTGTATGTATGGATATATGATGACATGCGGATGATATAATTTTTGCAAACTAAATATAAATGTAAATATTTTGTAAGTATATAAATATATAAATTATGATAAAAATATCTTGCTGCATGTGTATATATTATGACGTGCGATATGGGAGTATACGTATATATTATGATATATGATGTAGGAGTGCACATATATATTGTGACATATGGTATAGGAGTGTATGAATATATTATGACATGCAATATGAGAGTGCATGTATATATTATGATATACGGTATGAAAGTGTATGTATATGTTATGGCATGAGGTATGGGAGTGTACATATATATTATGGTGTGTAATGTGGGAGTGTTGTTATGACATGCAATGTGAGTGTACATGTATGTATTATAATTTATAATATAGGAGTGCACGTAGATATTATGATGATGTACTGGGAGTGCATATATATTTTCACAAAAAAAATTTATGCCCTTATTTTACATATGTTAGGCTTAAATATATTATGTCAATTATTTTGAAATATTATATATATGACATGATGCATGATCACTTGATTAAAGCTATGAAGATTTATACTTACTAAGTGAATTACTCATTATAAATCCTATTTTGCATGTAAAGATACTAACATCTCACCCAAGTAATTGGATAGGAAAGTGAGCACGTGCAAGCTCATGCCTACACAGATTTGGATGATGACCTGTGGTAGAAAAATTTTGATCACGTTATGTTATGTTAGATGAAACTAGTTTAGACATATTATGTTTAGATTTTCTGGTTAAATATTATATAGTTTTATACAGATATCAGAATATTATGGAGAAATCTTATCATTTTTATTTAGTACATTTTACATTCATGTCGATAGTAATAATGTAAATGAAAGAAACGTGATATGCCATTCTACTTCAACATGTAAAGTATGGATGAGATTAAGAGGGAGATATTACATTAGAGTGTTAATTTTGGTTTATTGTAAAACATTAGAGTGACATCCGCTTTCATATCGTTTCTTTTCGACCTAAAAAATTTAATATAAAGGTTGAGTTTATGTGTTGATATTATTTATTAGTGTTATAGAATTATTGGATTAATTTAATATCACTACACGCACAAATCACTGAGAATAAAGTGTCTTTTCCATTAGAGGAAAAATCTATTGCTGGATGGTTTTCAATTGATATATCCATCAAATACAAGGTCTCTTAGTTGATTAAACGACCACGTGCCTTCTTTCTTTTCCCACCGTCAAACAAGGCGGCTACAATCCTCAGATCTGCGGCGTCCAGCTTCCAGTCTGTCATCTACATTGTTCGTCTTTATATGCCTTTCGCTACCCCGTTGGTCACACCAAGTGCCTGTTTCTCATCCTTCCGCCCTCTGTCACCTGTCCCACCGTGACCCGTCACATTACCCACTTTGTAGTGTACCCATAACCTGCAAGCAGGTCGAAACTTGTGAACGTGTCGAAGTATCTGATACATCTAACTTTAAAATCACTTCCAAAGAATTATTTACAGGTCCTGCCTCCACCCGGCCACAGAAACAATGAAACAAGACGACCTACAAAACTGTTTAGCTGCTGTTTGTACCCCCTCGAGCAGCCAAAATTAGCATGATAACTTACTATAAATTTTCATCGTCGTCACCAAATTTATGTACATCGAAGTCTGGTTCTAGTACAGTCAATTGCTACCATCATTATCCAGCCAGCACCTCAGATTACAGAGGGCCTCCACCGACAAGCTTTTGCAACACCTCATCATCCTGGGGTGCCGCTGTCCCCGCTCATGGCATGTTGAAGCAGAGGACCCACCATATTCATCCAAAAAGCAGACCACGATCACTGTGAGATTATCGACCGTGTTGAGCTTCAGTGCCTCCATGACGAGCTCCCTCGCACACTGCTCAGGGTCGTCATGCCGCCTGAGGCCCCTGCGCACTACACCAACCGCATGTTGGCTTGACATGACATCCCATATTCCATCACAACCGATTATTAGAAACTCATCGTCCTCGGTCAGCAGTGCCTGCCTGAACTCTGGCTCTGCAATGAGTGGTGAGGGAGAGCCTCGCGGCATTTTCAAGTCCCAGTCTCCCAAAGCTCGTGTGACGGACAGGACGCCATTGAGGTACCCATCGTCAACAAAACCCCCCGACTGTTCAACTCTTTGCCGCTCTGCTGCATAGATGGGCCTATGATCTTGCGACATATCAACTGCTTCACCTTTCCTGCATAAGACTGCCCGACAGTCACCTGCATTGGCCACCAGGAGGAGCCTGCACCCAGCAGGGCAGACAGATCAGCAAAGGTTTAACACAGCTCTAAAACTGATATCATGGAAACAAAAACACAAAAAGAAGACAGAAAAACTAAGTAACGAACCTTTCAAACACCATAGCTGTGAGAGCTGTAGTCCCTGAAGAACTGCTAATAGTGGAGTCCTCAGCCAAAGCAAGATCAGCAAGAAGGAATGCTTCCCGAACAGAGTTCTCTACAGATTCTACAAAATTGTTATCAGCTTCTGATGCCCGAGGAAAATTAGCATCTTCGAACAAAAACCTAATTGCATGCTTCTTAATGTAAGCAGCAGCATCTGGACCTCCATGGCCATCAAACACCTGCAGAAAAATAGGGAACCCCATGATTACCAACTTTTAGTTAGGAACTAATGCAAAGCCGGTTCCACATCAAAGGTGCATCAATATCTTACCCCATAGAAGGCGCTAGGCGTAGGGCACCTAAGCAGAGAGCCTAGATGTGACGAAAGATCGTCAATACGAATATGCTCATCTTCCATGTATATCCGGTGCCCAATGTCAGCAAAGCTACCAGATCGGATGCTGGGAACAAACCGAAGTGGCTTTACAGAAATATCCAACATGGCATCTGATTTTCTCAATTCCTACTTGCACAGAAAACAAGACAAATAGTGCAGGGAGATAGAAACCGAAGTACTGAGATAATAAAACACAGTACCAGATACCAAAACACAAGCAACCAACCTAGTAGGGGCAAAGGGACACAGACATAAATCAGAGTCCAAATCAGGTTAATGGAACAACAAATGAAATGAGCTAAATAGTTCAGGAAAGATGATACATAAAAACAATCTCAACAACTCTTGAGATGACAGCATGACTTATTTAATTTAACTAGGCCTTCCAATGCACGATTATCATTTCCAAATCAGGACAATCTTTCACTGTGTGCAGGGAAAAAAAATCTACATTCTTTATTCGGAAAATAACTCTTTAAAGCAACATAACCTAACCAGAAGCTATTATCAATCCATTTTATGTCAATTTGGTCACAACGTAAGCAGAGAGAGCATATATACATATCTTTACGAATCCATCACCAGGCTACCTAATAAATTACTGCAGCTGAAAGAAATGGATCTGAAAACTTAAAAAGCGGAAACTAAGTGCTAAAATAGATTGGCCTAGTAAAGATTTCTACAAATAAACCCAAGAAGAACTTTCTGAACAGAAACAATAAAAATGGAGCATAATGAATTTTCTATTACTCAACTAAACGAAGAGTATTTGAGAGATAATCAATTACAAACACATGATTTTGGTTGCACCGATATCATTAGGGAAGACGAATAATTTTTTTTAGCAAATACATGACAATCTAAAACATACACCAAACATGATCAAGATCTACGGTTCTAAACCTAATCATTAAAAGCAAGAACTAATTTTAGCAAAATAAATGGCGAGATCCAAGGGATATTCCAGAGTTTCCTAGCAAAATCAAAATCTGTGGTTCCAGCCCCTAAATCGTTCAAATCATACGAAGAATCGAGAACGAGACCGAAGAATAAAGATAGAATCATGAAGAATAAAAAACAGTTTGGAAAATGAAAAGAAAAAGGGAAAAAAGGGTCAAGCAAGAGAAACAAAAGGTGAAAGAAGAAGAGTCTAAACCAACCAGCTCAGAAACCGTAACATCAACCGTGACCGCGGAAGCCTCCGGTCCCAGCTCTGCTACCGCCGATGCTGCTGTGGAGATATCGACGATCTCGTCAATCTCCTTAGCGACGCATCGGTACTGCACGTCGAGGCTCTGGTGGATAACCTCCGCTTTTGCCACCATCTCGAATCCAAAAGATCCCCCAGTTCCCCGGTGCCAATCGAATCCCCTCGACAAGGACCGACCAAAAATCTCCTCAAAATCCGACCTTCAAGAAATCTAGCTCGAAGAACCGCAGCAGAATTCCGTTTCCTCTTCCTCTTAGGGTTTCTGATATCCTTCTAAATTTGCTGCTCCAATTTAATTTCTCGTAATCCAAGCAGTCAAGCTCCCTTCCGAGCGGTTTTTATATGACGCCCTCGGGTGACCGGGACGTGCGAGAACAGCTACGGGCACGTGCTGGTTTAGAGCGCTTCTCGTCGTCCGAAACGGACACGTAGCGACCTGCCCAACTGGCAGCGCGTTGGGTGTGGGAAGCGTGGGAAACGAGCTCATCTCGGTCAAATACTCCGCGGGGGGAGCCGGCCGTTGGATTTCGTCGATACGTCTGTCAACGTGGACCACGTGGAATCGCTGCCGTTGGATCGACAGGACGCGGTTGATAAACTGGGATCTCTAGGGACCTAATCGGTATTAAGCATAGGATCCGGCATAGTTTCGGGATAACAAATGGGTGGAGCGCGTGCACACGCGCACTGACGTCGTCGAAGTCCTGCGTAAGAAGATTCTTTGGTCCCACGCTGACGAAAACGCCCTTGTTATTCTCGTTAACGAAAAGAAATATTTGTGCTGCAAGTTATATATAATTAGTTTGGCAGTGAGTAAACAACAAAATCAGCAGCCTGTTTTATTTTTTGTTTTCACATATATTTATAAATGTTTGGTTAGGAAGATTTTTCTGAACTGATCAATAAGATATACTCGTTTAGTTAAAAAAAATTGATCTATTAACATGTTCCCGTAAGATTGAACTCCTATCAAGAATGTCGATATTGAATTGATGCAATAAAATTAGTTTATCAGTTAGAGACTTCATGAATGAGTTAGCTAGCTGATTAGCCACTATGTACATGAGAAGCATGGAGCTGCTAGCTAACAACTTGATCTTGCACAGAATAATAGTCGATAGCAACATATTTCATATGGGAGTAGAATACTGGATTGGCGCAGAGGTAAGTAGCACCGACATTACCACAATAAATGATAGGCATAAGGGTGGAGGCAATGTAAAGCTCCTTGAGCATGATCTAATTAAGTTCGACAGCAATAGTGACGATGACACGATATTTAGCTTCGGTTGTAGACCAGATAATTATCTTTTGCTTCTTGGAACTCTAACTTATTGGACTAGTATCAAGGAAAATAAGATATCTTGACATGAAAGTTCTATCATCAATATTCTCTACTTAATTAGCATCAACAAAAGGATGAAGATTATGGGGAGAGTGTTTACGAAGAAAGATATTATGATCGATAGTCTCTTAAAGATATCGCAGAATGCGTTTAACTGCAGCCTAATGCAAAGTAAATGGTTGATGCATGAATTGTGATAATTTATTGACTGTGAATGAGACATTTAGATGGGTAAGAGCTATATACTATAAGGAACAAACTACTTGTCGGTATTGAGAAGGGTCTTGGTAGGACTACCATCATATAACTTGAGTGATTCACTAGTGGATAGGGGAGTGGTAGTCACTTTCATGTCCTGCATATTTGTTTTAGATAACAAATCTTAAATATATTTTGCTGTGAGAGAAAGAGTCCAGAAGATGTAAATGTTGATTCCATGCCGAGAAAGTAGCTTAAGTCACCATGATCTTCGAGAGAGAATCGATTTGCTAATTGCTTGATAAATGTTTGATTCTCTATATAGTTATCACCTATGATAATAATGTCATCCATATGGACTAGAAGATAGATGGTGTCTCTATGTTGTTGGTGTAGAAATAGTGAGACATCAGACTTGGAATTGATGATGATAATAAAAGACAAGAATGGGCCAAGTTCAATACACCAGGCTCGTAGGGCCTGACGAAGTCCATAAATAGCTTTTTTGAGTTTACTTATATGTCGTGGATACTTAGGATGTATAAAGCTATGAGGTTACTCCATAAAGACATCTTCAGTAAGGGTCCCCCGTAAAAAGGTATCGTTAACATCTAATTGTTATAAGCACCAACCTTTGGAGATCGCTAAACTCAAGATAAGGTAGATTATGGTATGTTTGATAATAAGACTAAATGTCTCTATGAAATCAACACTAGGTCTTTGATGAAATCCTATGGCCATAAGACGTGCTTTATATCGAGTAAGAGCAATCGAACTATCAAGGTTCCACTTAATTTGAAAAATCTATTTACACCTAATGATGTTTTGTATAGGACGAGGAGGAATAAGGGTCCATGTAGGGTTATGAAGGAGAGCATCATATTCCTCATAAATTATTTTACACCAATATGAAGTAAATAATTTTAGTTCAATAGTTTCATGCAAAGGTTTTGTACTAGCATATGCTAGTTACAGGTGTCCTACAAGCTAATCACGTGAGTGATAGAACACATGATATACTGCACGATCTTTTTGCTTATGATTAATATTGGCATATTCTCATATTATATTATCTGTTGCATATATATTGTGATGTACTTGGTACTGTGCAATGAGAATCAAATTGTGATGAGATCATGATAATGAGATCGATTCACCTTTAAACACAGATTCTAAATGATCCCGGTCATAGGTTACTCGAGAGGGACATCGAGATAACCGGATAGACCGATGTACTATATACCTATCCATATGATGGAGGCAGTTAGTCTCATAGTCACTTGTGTGGAGACACTAAGGATATAGTACAGGTGCTCATTACAAAATAAGTTCACTAATTGATCCGCTTATAAAATATTATATGGTTGATGACACCAAATGTCAGATAGCGATTTCATAGTCCCAATTGTGTATCTGGTTCTTTGATTTGAGACACCATGGATGTCTTGTATGAGTACTCCTTTCTTTGATGCCAGACTTATAAGTTTGGAAAGTTCTAGATTTGGTATAGTTGGTTATTGGGATCGGTAGCCAACCTTACGCAGACAATTGAGTGTTAATAGAGGATCATCCACTCTCGGTATCACGAGAGGAATATCCTATATATGCTTGCTCAGATAAATCCCTAGCTAGGGTCATTTGGATTGAGAGAGAAAGAGTTTTTCAGTAGAATCCAATTAGAGCAAGACAAACTGATTTTATATATAAACTAAAGTACCATGTCTAATATATAATCTTTGGGATATTAGTTGGATGAGGGATTATAAATACATGTGTTGAATCTTGGATTTTGATGATGAAATCAATTGATGGGTTATTGATCTAATAAAATTGTTAGAATTGATAGATGCAGGATTAATTACGACACAATGATTATTACAATCAAGATTGACCAAGGTCAAGTCCATGCATCGGGTCGATGCAGTTGGGAATTCGCCAGGAGTGCATTGGGAGCTTGCTGAGGGTATCAGGAGTTTGCTAAGATAGCGCAAGGGAGTTCGACAGAAGAAGATCGAGACTCGTCGGAAGATTATCGAGAATAGCCTAAAAGCTTGCTGGGAGTTAGGATGGTCTTGTAATAGATGTATGACAATTATTATTATATTTAATTAGATTGTAATTAACATCATGCAGGACTAACTATGATAGAAGCAATGAAGTTACAACCAGATGATGGGGTAAGATCAAGCTTGGGCATCGGGCCGGGTTTGGACGATGCAATGGGAGCTCGTTGAAGTTCACTAGGAGATTTGCTGAAGAGATCAGGAAGCTTGTTGGGAACACGTTGGGAGATCACTAGAAGAAGACTGGAAGACTCGCTGCAAGAATGCTAGAGGCTACCGGATTGACGAGAGTTACGTCTTGATTATCTTAATTGGTCATTAAGTGTTATAATTATTGAGTCATATTTAGGGTTTGAGTCCAAATTGAGTTAGATTTGAAAGAAATCTAAATCAACTCAATAAGGCAATCGGGTCTATTATAGGGGGTTTGATTGAGCTCAGGTTAAGCTCAATTGGTTGACTAGAGGGTTGGTCAACATCAGGTTCAAGCCGAAATTTGAAAAGTGGAGGGAACTACTTTTGTAAAAATTTCGACAGGTAAACCGTTGGTGAGCAACGGGTGTACCGCCATCGCCTAGGATTTCGAGCGGCTGACGATAGCTGGCCCAGGGCTGGTTGGTAAACCGTACCACAGTGTTCGGGCGGTTGAGCCCAAGTCGGCGAGTAAACTGCTCGTACTCGATTTTTTCATGTATATTTGATTTTTGGCTCTTAATTTTGAAGTCATTTGGGGTCTATAAATACCCTAAGTATTCTTGCATTCACAACAACTCTTTTTGGACAATTAAATTCTGTGAGAAAGAAAATATGTGTGATTTATAAGAAAAAGAAACGGGAAGGGAGAGAGCTTAGAGTTAAAAATTTTATCAAGTCTCCCTTGTAAGCAAGTGTAAGGGTTTAATCTCCACCCAAAGAAGATTGGTAATAGACACCGGTGTACCACAAGAAGGAGGACTTGGGAGTATATGTAGGCCTTTGGCACCGAACCACTATAAAAATTATGAATAGTTCTTTGCTTTTATTGCTTACACATTTCTTGTATTGAAGCTTCTGATTTTTCTCAACTCTTAGAAAGCAAAGGTTTTCACTATAAATTCCTTCCTTCAAACGTTGCTTATCCTTTCGGTTTGATTATTAACTTAGTAATTTTTCTTTATTCACTTAATTATTTCACTATGAATGAAAAGCTTTGGTTTCCCTATCTTAGTTTAATCGGAAAGATTTTATTTAGAAAGAAAATTTACATTTGTATTAATTCACCCCCCCTTAATGCCAATTGATCCTAACAACACGATAAATGTGAACAGACAAGTCCGATGGATTTGATTCCCCTGTACAATCTCGTGACTATGGTATAGTGGCCTAATATGTCCATAATCGATGAGTTGAATGAATTATTATAGAGATAATAATTCCCTATATCACAAGGAGTTCTAATGGGAGCGACTCATGACTAATTAACCACAAGGAGTTCTAATGGAACCTTATAGATGCACCTGAGGGTATCGTACCCATCGGCTGCAAGTGGATCTTCAAAAAGAAGATCGGAGTAGATGGAAAGGTGGAGACCTATAAGACAAGGCTAGTAGCTAAAGGATATCGTCAAAGACAAGGAGTTGACTATGACGAAACCTTTTCACTTGTAGTCATGCTTAAGTTTATTATAATTCTTTTGGCCATTGCAGCACACCATGATTGTGAGATCTAACAGATGGATGTCAAAATAGCATTCCTCAATTGCAACCTCGAGAAGAAAGTATATATGATACAGCCAGAAGGATTTATATCTAGAGAGAGTCTATATAAAGTGTGTAAATTGCTCAAGTCCATTTATAGACTAAAGAAAGCTTCTCGAAGTTGGAACATAAGATTTGATGAGATGATCAGATCTTATGACTTCATTAAGAACAAAGATGAGCCTTATATGTATAGGAAGATAAGTGGGAGTACTCACCTTCTTGGTATTATATGCAGATGACATCCTAATCATTGGGAATGATGTAGGAATACTCTCCACAATAAAGACTTAACTATCCATAAACTTTTTCATGAACGATTTAGGAGAAGCATCCTATATTTTGGGGATCTGGATCTATAGAGATAAATCTAAAAGGATGCTTGGCTTGCTCTAGTCTAGGTACATAGACTCCATTGTCAAAAGGTTTGACATGAAAAATTTCAAGAGAGGTCTCATTACCGATAAGACATAGAATATCACTTTATATAAGTATGTCCCCAAAAACTCCTGAAGAAAGAGCAGACATTGATAAGATATCTTATGCCTCAGTGATAAGGTCGATCATGTATACTATGCTATGTACTAGGCCTGATATAGTACATGCTCTAAGTGTTACAAACAGATATCAGGCAGATCCAGGTTTACAACACTGGAAGGCAATAAAGTGTATCCTTAAATACTTGAGAAGGGCTAAGGATCTTTTATTGGTATATGGAGGAGGTAGTCTCCAGGCTGAGGGCTACATGGACTCGAGTTTCTAGTCCGACATTAATGATAACAAGTAAAACTCAGGGTATGGTTTCACCATGAATGAAGTAGCAAGCTGGAGGAGTTTAAAATAAGATACTATTGTTGACTCGACCATAGAGGCAGAATACATTGCTGTAATAGAAGCAGCAAAATAAAGGGGTGTGGATGAAGAAGTTCATTAGAGATTTAGAAATCGTACCAAGTAATGTGGAGTCGATTCCCATATACAGCGACAGTGACAGGGCGATAACTCTAGCAAGGGAACCCAAGTCTCATCAGAATTGGTCTGAGGAGGTTCTAGTGGATTAGAGCGATTATGACCCATAAAGATATAGCAATTGAAAAAGTTCCATCCAAAGATAACATTGCAGATCCACTAATGAAGCCACTGGCTTAGATTATATTTGAGCATCACAAGGGTCTGATGAGGATCAAACAAATAGATGATTGACTTTAGGTCAAGTGGGAGATTGCTAGTTACAGGTGCCCTGTAAGCCAATCACGTGAGTGATGACACGTGTGACACACTGTGTGATCTTTTTACTTATGATTAATATTGACATTTCTCACATTATATTAGCTATTGCATATATATTATCATATCCTAGGTATTGTGCAATGATAATCAGATCATGATGAGATCACAATAATGAGATCGATTCACCTTTAAACATAGATTCAAAATAATCATGGTCATAGGTTACTCAAGAGGGATATCGAGATAACCGGACAGACTAGTGTACTATATACCCATCCATAGGAATGAGGTAGCTGGTCTTATAGCCACTTGTGTGGAGACACTAAGGATATAGTACAGGTGCTCATTGGAGAATGAGTTCACTGATTAATCCGCTTATAGAATGCTGCATAGTTGATGATATCAAATGTCAGACAGTGATTCCATAGTCCCAGTTGTATATTTGGTCCTTTGACTTGAGACATCAAGGATGTCTTGTATGAGTACTCCTTTATTTGACGACAAACTTATAGGTTTAGAAAGTTCCAAATTTAGTATAGTTAGTTATCGGGATTGGTAGCCAATCTTACGAAGGTAATTGAGTATCAATAGAGGATTATCCACTCTCGATATCATGAGAGAAATATCTCATATGTGCTTACTTAGACAAATCTTTGGCGAGGGTCATTCGGATTGAGAGAGAAAGAGTTCTTCGGTAGAATCCGATTAGAGCAAGAAAACTAATTATGTATGTGACCTGCAAGTACCATGTCCAATATATGATCTTTGGGATATTAGTTGGATAAGGGATTATAGATACACAGTAACTGTGGACAAACAGGTCCCTTGGATTTGATCCCCTTGTACCATTTGAGAACTTTGGCGTAATGGCCTAGTACGTCCATAATCGATGAGTCGAGTGAATTATTATGGAGATAATAATTTACTATATCAGAAGGAGTTCTGATGGGAGTGACTTATGGCCAACTTGGTATCGGGTCTAGAGGGTCACATACATACGGTGGATGCTTCGGCAAATAGAGGATTGGATGGAGATCCAATTAGCCCCTATTATTATTAGATGAGACCCTATGCTGATGGGCTCCTCGCTGAAGGCCCAATTAGAGACCTAAGGAGACTATTGGATAGAGATCTAATAATGTAATGTTAGTGGATAATTGGATGAAGATCTAATACCCAATAAGACATGAGTCTTAAGGTTTTTGGTGGCTCTCTATAAATAAGAGAGGAGACTCATAGTTGATAGACTACAGCTTTAGCCACCGCCTCCTATTCTCCTCCCTCCCTCTGGGCAAGAGTTGCGAGATCAGATTAGAAGAGTTTTGCTATAGAGATCTATCATGTGGATACCATTAGAGAGGAGGATGCTTGACCTCCTTCATTCTCTCCATCTAGATTTAAAAATACAGGGATATATGATCTCCCTAGGTAAAATCAATCTCTTGCGCATCGTGGTTTTTCAATTTTTATATTTTTCTTGCGATCCAAATCTTTTGCATGACGATTTGATTAATGTAGAAAATCAATTTTTGTTTTAATTTTCGCTGCGTATGTGATGCTCTCGTTGAGGTTTCCTAACAACATGTAAGTCAAGAACATGACGTAGTTTAAGAACACCACTTTTGGAGTGGGTTTGCATATAATACCTAGGCGCTATGATATATTAGGTGGTAAAGGAGGTGGGGTCATCACAGTTTGAGTCAGGCAGAGAGACTGCAAGAGCACCTTGTTGAGAGGTGAAGACAAAAGTTGTGTTGCTAGGTGCAACGGTTTAGGAATAGAGGAACCTACATAGAACTTGAAGAGAGAGGAAGAAGCTACAGAACATGAGTTATAAGAAAGTGTGGATTCAACGAAGATATGTTTGAGGGTTTGGTTGATGGGGTTGAAGGTGTCTTACAGGAATCCATGAGTACGATAGGAGGCTTATGACTATGAAAGGAAAAAATAGACTCCACAAAAGTGACATGTCGTGAAATAAAACTTTTATTAGTATGAGGGTCATAGCATCAAAAGGTATTATTTTCAAGAGGGTACCCAATGAAAACATAAAGCTGAGATCTAGATTACATATTATGTATTTGAGTGTTTGTAGATTAGGACATTTATGAAATAATTTTTTAAATGACGATTGATATTATAGGATAGGAGTAGTTATACGATTAATGAGGTAGATTGCAGTTTGAAAAGCTATTAACCAAAAAGTTGATAGCATAGAGGCTTGATATAGGAGTGTTAAACCAGTTTCAACAATATGTCAATATTTACGTTCGATAGAGCTAACCAGTTGAGGAGTATATGGGAGAGACTTAAGATGTTGAATGCCACAAGTGGACAAATAGGATGCGAGGGCTTGATATTCATCCCCACCATTAGAATAGACTTTTTTAATTATAGCCTGAAAGTAGTTCTCGACCAATTTTCTAAAGTTGAAAAACACTACAAGGACTTCAGACTTATGACGAAGAGGATATAACTATGTGTACTTGGTAAAATAGTCAACAAAGATGACGTAAAATCTAAACTTATCAAAAGAAATAATTGAGGTAAGGCCCTAAACATTGGTATAAGTAACTTCAAATGGTTTAAGCTGGACATAAAGGATTTACCAAAAGGTAATTGATGACTCTTATGGCTAAGATAAGCATCACAATGAGTAATGACACTACATGATTTAAAAATAGGAAGAGAATAACGGGAAAGTAAATTTTATTGAATAGAAGGTGAGGGATGAACGGAACATCGATGCCACATATCGATCGTAGCAGCAGTTAAAGAGTTAGTAGTTGGCTTGGTGGCTGGGTGGCTGGGTGAGATGCAAAACTGACGGCTACTCGTAAATATTATCTTTATTCTTGCCTCTGACCAAGGATACCCTTACACAACCTTAATAAGAAAAAAAAATTAGAAAAGAATTTAATGAAAGTATGATTTTGTTTGCATATTTGAGAGACTAAAATAAGATTTTATTTAATGTGAGATGCACACAGTGTTGAATCTTGGATAAAAAAATCAATTGATGAGTTATTGATCTAACATGGGTTGTTAGAAATTGATTAATGCAGGATTAACTACGATAGAAAGAATATGACAATCAGGATTGGCCAAAGTCAAGTATATACATTGGGTCGGGGCTCAAACGATGCAATTCGAAACTCATCAGGAGTGTGTCGGGAGCTCGCCGAGGGTATCATAAGCTTGCTAGGATGGTGCAAGGGAGTTCGCCATAAGAAGATCGAGACTCGTCAGAAGATTATCGGGGGTAGCCAAAAAACTTATCGAGAGTTGGGAATGTCTTGAAGTAGATGTTTTTGGCAATTATGATTATAATTAATTAAGTTATAGTTAGCATCTTATAGGTTAACCATAACAATGAAAAGGAATTATAGATCATACATAGACCTAGGATCAAGCTTAGTCATCGGGCCAAGGATTGGATGATATAAAGGGAGCTCGCCGGGAGTTTACTAGGAGATTCGCCAAAGGGATCGAGAAGCTCGTTAGAAACACGTCGGGAGATAATTTTTTCGGAATCACTTTTCTGGGATTCCCAACGACTGAACCGACGGTGGGCGATTGTTCAACCAACTATACCCAGGATTTCGGGTGATTGTTAGTGGCTGAACCACTCAGGCTGGACAGTTGAACCGCCCGTGCCCAGGAATCTGGGCACTTTCGGTGAGTAAACCACCCAGGTCGGTAGGTGAATCGCCCGTACCTAGATTTTTTAAATATGTTTGAATTTTGGCTCCAAAATTCTGAAGTAATTTGGGGCTATAAATACCATAAGTTTTCTTTCATTCTACACAATAATTTGAGGGATAAAATTCTATGAAAAACTTATGTGGATTATAAGAAAAATAAAAGGGGTAAGGGAGTGATTAAAGAGTTGTCATCTTGTCTCCCTTGTAAGCTCAAGTGTAAGGGTTTGATCTTCACCCAAAGAAGATCAGTAGTAGACACTAGTATGGAGGAGGACTCGGAAGTGGACGTAGGCCGATTAGTGCCGAACTACTATAATTGTAAGTATTCTTACTTTTTCGATTTAATGCTTACAATTGTCGGGTTCTTAATTGATTTTAAAACACCAATAGACACTTTCGATTTTTATTTACATTTTGAAATTAAGGCTTTGAAATCAAGAACTTCACTTATGACATTGTCTATCTCCTTATTTGGATTTGCTTATTCTTTTAAGTCATCTTTAAGCAAGAAGCTTAGCACTTCTCTATAATATTCACTTACTTAACTTAAACGAAAAGCTTTCGATTTTCTATCTTGCTTCAAGCTAAAAGTTTTTATTTAAAATATTAATTTACTCTTGCACAAATTCAACCCCCCCAATGACAATAGATCCCAACAATTGGTATCAGAGCCACGTTTTTCTCATTTGATTTAACAACCAAGAGCAATGGCTCTTTTTGACATTAATGAGGGTTAGTGTATCACAAGTCCTCCTATGTTTAATGGGATAAACTATACATCTTGAAAAATATGAATACATATCTCTTTGATTTCGATAGATCTTGATTGTGGTGTATTATTGAAAAAGGTTTTAAGAAGTCATCCAATCTAACAAATGATTGGAATGATTATAAAAAACAAATATTTTTGTTGAATGCAAAGGCTATGAATACCTTATATTGTGCACTTGATAAAAATGAATTTGATCAGATTTATTATTTTAATTTGGCTTTCGATATACGGTATACATTAGAAATGACATACGAAAGGATAACTAATCTAAATGAATCATTAAATGAAAATACTTCTAAAAATAAATTTGAAGAATACCTTCCAAAGAATAGGAAGGAATTTGAATTGAGAATATATGACTCCTCAAGTGAAATCTCGAGTAATGAGGACTTTAAACCCTTGACAATGAATCGGATAATTTAATAAACATGAACCTTAGAAATGATCTAAAGATGGACAAAACCTCTTGCTATAAACGCAAGAAGCCAAGGAGCTCCAAAGATGAAATGCACAACTAAGAAGTAGAGAACCTCGCTCTTATGGCCATCGACGATGAGGTTAGTGATTCATTAAGCATTTCCTTTTTAGAATTATTAAACATATTCAATGATTTATTTGATGAGTTTAAAAAACTTTACAAATCTTTTAAATTATTTAAAAATAAACATAATTTGTTAGTTAGTAAAGTTGATAAAATGCATTAGCATCATATCATCCTAGTTCTAAATATGAAATGCTAGACAATATTAAAGAAGAAATTATCATGCTTAAGTCAATATTAGAAAAATTTAAGATTAGGAACAAATTCCTAAATATGACCTTGCCAATAAGGGTCATATTAATATAAGAAATGACAGAGGCTTTGTTGGAAATATTAAACAAAAGCCAGCCATGTTTGTTAAAGGACCTACCTTAAATTTACCACAAAAAATAAAATATAATTTTGATGGTAGATTAGGACATAAAGCCAATAAATATCTATTTAAAAATTATAGTCCTTATAAGTTAGTTTGGGTTCATAAGAGAACAACAAACTACCAAGAATCATTAGATATGAAAGACAAAGTTCTTTAGATAGGTCCCAGTATAAAATGAGTACCTAAATCTTTCTTATAAATTTGACTCTTAATAGGGCTAGAAGCACTAAACAATGTTTTTGATGTTCAAGACACATGACTTAATATCTAACAATCTTTCAAGCTCACTAGCCTAAGTAAATAACAAGAAAATTATTGAAATTAAAATTATTAACAATGAATCTTTTGATAATTCATCATTATATAATTAATAATGATGATGTATAGCTAGAGCATACAAGTATGAAAATGAATTAGAACCAAAGAACCATATTTATTGAAAAATATGTTGAAAATTACATGAATGAGATTTTGATAATGATTGAATAATAGGTTCAAGATCATTAGCTTGGATGTTTGTTTAAATATAAAAACTATTGTTAAATGATTCAAATATTATCAAAGTCTATGGAATGATTAATTTAAATATTACATTGGCTATGATTGAATGATTGTATTGAATGATAAAATTTTAGCATAGAACAATATAGAAAAGAGAGAGAAAAATCATGCTTGATTGTCTTTGTTTAAAAATATTTTATTACAATAATCTTAATAAAATTTTATTTTTTGACTTTAAATGACTTTACATTCCTGAAATAAATTTTAAAAGAAAGACAATTATTCTTGAAAATATTTTTATCCTATTAATCCTACAATAAGAGATTAAATAATACTATTATTATTAAATTTCTTAAACTACAAAAATGGATTAGAGAACTTTAGCTATTAAAAAAATAATCTAGGATGTCTTCATTCAATTTTTTGAAAAGTGATTTTTGATGATAATTTTGGATAAGTTTTTAAATAATTTTATTTTAAAAAGAGATTGATGAATCTATCCAACATCATTGATATTTTTTTGATGATTTTATTAAGATCTTGACAAGTTAAAAAAATTATAATTTGAAATCCTTATATAAATTCATTCAAAGAAAGTCATATAAATGAATCATAATATGTCTCTTAATATCTATAACTTGAAAATCTTCCTATGAATCATATTCTTGAAAACTTGAAGTTTCATATATATATATATATATATATATATATATATAAATCAAGATCTTCTACTTTTTCTTCCTTGAAATTAATTCATGATTTTGATATTTATAATTTAAAATAAATACTCTTCTTTGTTCTCTTAAGTTTCTATTTTACCATCTAAGAGGATATTTATTAAATTAAATTATATCTTTAATATTCATGAATGTCTTTTGATATCAATATCTATCTTGACAAGATTTATTTTAAAACTCATGAATGCCATAACTTATCACCAAAATTAGTATTTCTTAAATTTATAATAACTTAAAAATTAAAAGAGATTTTTTGTATTATCATGATTATTCTCTTAATTTCTTAATTTAACTTTTATATTATAGGAATCACGTTATTGATCTCTATAATTTTTTGTAATAGAAAAGAGATTTATGATCTTGACAATTATAAGTTAAAACATTTTATCAAGATCATTCTTCCATTTTATTAAAAAAAGGGGGATCTATCTAAATGAATTAAGGTTATTTAATCTCCTAAGACTCATATTTACTATTTACAAAAAAAGATAGAAGAAACTTATTAAATGAAATCATGTCTTTTGATATTCAAAATTATGATTTTATCTTTAATGACATGATCTCCTTGTACTTTTTGACGTAATTTGAATATGAAGGTTAAACCATCATATTTCATGACAATGACCAAAAAGAAAAAAATAAAATTACTAATATGATTAGAAGAAAATTAGATATAATAATATTGAATGAGGAACAAGTGCTTAGAAGAAAATTAGAACTTTTTAAATGGCAAAATATTAGATTTACAATTTGAGCTTAATCTACTATCATGTTTTATTTTAGAATTCTTGATGATTATTATCAAAATCTAAATGAGATATGATTTGTTTGATTTGCTACCTTGTTTAAATTTTTTATAAGATAAATTAAATTATATAGGTAGCTCTTGATTTTTTTCTTGGATTTCGAAATTCACATCTATAAAGTTTACATCTATAAAATTGAGTATTTTTGTGATATGGTATTTTTCACTTCTCTACCTTGATTCTACCTTCTTATTCACACAAAGGAGAGAAAAGAAATAACTAGCATTCCAAGAGACTAATAAGTCTATTAATTTTATTTTAAATCTCTTGAAAGTGTTCTTGATGATTTTAAAATTTAATGAGTTTTTTACCTATATCATAATTTTGATTCTTCGAAATTATAACTTGAAATCTTTTATGAATCAAAATCTTAACAACTTGGGATTTCTGATGCATGAATCAAGAGATTTTATTTGTTTCTCATATGATTTGTCTCTTGATATTCAAAACTTATTTTCATGAATTGTATATGTCATCACCATATTAATTTTTCTTCATATATTTTATGTGATAGTTTAAAAAATGATGAAATCGAAAAAGTTTTATACTATTGTAATCATTTTTTTCTTGACAATGATAAAAGGCGAGCAAAACTTGCTAGCTTGCTTATTTAAAAAAAGAAACAAGAAGTGTTATCTTGTAAATCTCAAGAGAAGCAAAAGTTTTTCTTAACCTCACATTCTCAAAAAACAAAAAAAAAATTTGCTAACTTGTTAGTTTGCATGATTGCTAGCTTGAACATTGCAAAGGAAGTAAAAATTTGCTAACTTTCACGAAGAAAGAACTCATTAGCTTGCATGTTCTAAAGTGATGAAAAATTTACTAAATTGTTAAGCTTTCATATATCAAAAACTTACTAATTGCACTTCTCTTTTTTATTAATAACAAAGGGGGAGAAGATATGATGATGAGAAATCATGTATGATGATAATACATATTAATTTTTAAAAATATACATGGTGATTTGAAATAATAATCATGATTTTATTATAGTGATATGATGATGTGATTAAGATAGTTTCAACTTGGACTTTTGAGTTCATCTTAATATTCTTTTTGAAATTTATTAAGAGCTCTTTTAAATATTTTTACAAAAACTCATGTGCCTTAAAATTCTTAGCCCTATATTTCATCTTTTTGTTAATGACAAAGGAAGAGAAATATACAATGATGACACATGACATTAAGAAATATACATTGATGATACATGATACTAATCATATACTTAGATATCTTGGATTTGAAACTCATAATTTAATGACTTGATATAAATTTGTATTGAAATTTATATTGAATATTTGATTATTTGAATTTAAGAGTGTGTGATTCTCTTAAATTTAAGTGACATAGATTTATGGTGAGCTAGGATTAACTCCTGTCATCAATTGATTATCATCATAAGAAAGGAGGAGATTATTGAATCTTAGATTTTGATTATGAAATCAATTGATAGGTTATTAATCTAACATAGTTGTTAGAAGTTGATTGATATAAGATTAACTACGATGTAGAGAATATGACAATTAGGATTGGCCAAAGTCAAGTCCATGCATTGGACCGGGGTTCAGACGATGCAATTGGAAACTCGCCGAAGGTATTGGGAGCTTGTCAGGATGGCACAAGGGAGTTCGCTAGAAGAAGACCGAGACATATCGGAAGATTGTTGGGGATAGTCGAAAAGCTTGTCGGGAGTTAAAAATGTATTGAAGTGGATGTATTTAACAATTATGATTATAATTAATTAAGTCATAGTTAGCATGGTGTAGGTTAACCATAATAGTGAAAATGAATTATAGATCAGACATGGACCTAGGATCAAACTTAGGCATCGAGCTAAGAATTAAATGATGCGAAGGGAGCTAGTAGGGAGTTCGCTAGGAGATTCATTGAAGGGATTGTAAAGCTTGCTAGGAACATGTTGGGAGATCGTTAGAGGAAGACCGTGAGACTCACCGCTATAGAATCCGGAGGTTGTCAGATTGTGGGAGTAAGGTTGTAAGCTTGGTGATAATGTTTGATTGTAATATTTAAGTCTTAAGTTAAGATTGAGTCATAGATGAGTGTGATTTGGAAGGAATCCAAATCAACTCAAAGATGCCACTAAGTCCACTATTGGGGTTTGATTGAGCTTAGATTAAACTCAATTAGTTAGCCAAGGGATTTGTCAACTGATGGTTCAAATCAGGATTGGAAAAGTGAAGGGAATCACTTTTTCAGGATTCCCGATGGCTGAACCATTGGTGGGCAACGGTTCAACCAACCGTACCCAAGATTTCGGGCGACTATCAATGGCTGAACCGCCCAGGCTGGTGGCTAAACCGCCTGCACCCAAGAATCTGGGCAAACTTTGGTGGGTAAACCGCCCAAGTCAGCGGGTGAACCGCTCGTACCTAGGTTTTTTGGGTATGTTTGAATTTTGGCTCCAAAATTTTGAAGTCATTCCGAGCTATAAATGTCCCAAGTTTTCTTGTATTCTACCTAACAATTTGGGGGATAAAATTCTATAAAAAACTTACATGGATTGTAAGAAAAAGAAAAGGGATAAGAGAGTGATCAAAGAGTTGTTATCTTATCTCCCTTGTAAGCTCATGTGTAAGGGTTTGGTCTTCACCCAAAGAAGATCAGTAGTGAACGCTAGTGTACCTCAAGGAGGAGAACTCGAAAGTGGATATAGGCTGATTAGTGCTGAACCACTAAATTATAAGTGTTCTTACGTCTTTGATTTACTATTGATAATTGTCGGGTTCTTAATTGATTTCAAAACACCGATAGATGCTTTCAATTTTTATTTATGTTTTAAAATTAAGGTTTCAAAATCAAGCACTTCACTTATGACATTGTCTATCTTCTTATTTAGATTTGCTTGTTCTTTTAAGCCGTATTTAAGTAAGAAGCTTAGCACTTCTGTATAAGATTCACTTGCTTAACTAAAATGAAAAGCTTCGGATTTTCTATCTTGCTTCAAGCGAAAAGTTTTTATTTAAAATGTCAATTTACTCTTACACTAATTCAACACCCCCCCCTTCTTAGTGCCAATTGATCATAACACATAGAAGATTATCAAGTGTGAAAGAAGTGGTATGTGATTTAAGCGTTGTGGAACCAATATGTGTAATAGGAATGCCTTGACTATAACCGTTGATGATGTCTTCATATCCACTATAGTTATTGTGAATCGATAGGTTTTAGAGATCAGAAGTGATATGATGAGAGACACCAAAGTTCACGATCTAATTTGATTGACTATTAGTCAGAGGAGTCATGACATTTGCCTAAGGCCAACTTGATAAAGTAGGAAGTCAAGGTCGAGATCAGCAGACTTTTGCAGAGTAACCGACTTTATCACACAATTGACAGATGACTTGTTACTAAGGTACAAGAGTAGGATGTGGCTGAAAGAGACCAACTCGAGGATGGTTGAAGTATGAAGGATATGGAGAAGGGAAGGATTGATTGGTGCCCATAAAGTTGGGAGATAACTTGGCCACACCTTTGTGAGCATTCCTTTTGGATTTTTTATTGAACTTAGTAGTGATGGGTGGTCCTGACAACCTGTCCTCACACTTTAGATATGCCTCATAGTTAGTCAGCTTGTAATAAAGTTCTTCGAATGAGATTGGAGAATTGCAAGCATGAATTGATGCTACCAATTCCTTAAATTCTTTGCCTAGTCCATTAAGAGTGTGGATGAGGACTTTCTCGTCAATGAAAGAATGACCTATCAAAGTCAGGTCATTGATAATAGTTTTGATATGTTAGAGATAGTCAGCGACAATACTTACCTCTTGTTTTATTTTCATTAGATTGGAGAGGAGCCTAAGCTTGTGAGTACGCGAGCGATTCACTAAGGTAGTTTGTAATTTGTCTGAAGCTTCCGCAGTAGTAGCACAGGAGGATACAAGTGGGGCTATGGATCCAGTGATAGAGGCTTGAATTGCTTAGAGAATGAGGTGATCTTGGCATAACCATAGTTTGTGGGTTGAATTTGACACTAAACTAAGTTCTCTTGGAATGTGGACCATTACTGGTGGACAATTGAGGGAACCGTAAATATAACCTAGTAAATCATAGCCAAATAAGAGATTAAAAAAACTGCATATACTAGGATACATAGTTGTCATCTTTGGATAACTTAAGGGATGAGGGAGCTAGCATTGATGGAAATAAATCCTGTATGTAAAGAAGCATTAGGATTTTCTGCAGGGAAAAGAGTTGGAGGTTCAGAAATAAACGAGGAAGATATTTGAGAGCAAAGATATTATTGAGCAAGACTATCATAGTTGGCCGAACCACCAATATTACGTCTGAGGTGAAATCGACAGTAGGAGAACTCACATACTAGTAGGCAGACTAAGTACAATGTTCAGAGACATTGTTGTAGAAGTGAGCAGTGAGTATCCGAAAAGTAGTTGTTGTCTCAATGGCAAGTGGAGTGATAGGATGAGTCACTAAAGAGAAAAGAAAACCTCAAATCGTGATGCACAGAGAGGAAGAGTGCTGGTGCAAAGATGCCTCTATCAGTTGATGTTGCTGTCTATTGTAGGTGCAGCAGTTCAGAAGATGGAAGTTGCAGAAGAGTACTTGGGCTGAAGGTGTCCAACCATTGATGATGTTGATCTACATTGTTGTAATGCCAAGGCTCCTATGAAGGAGACGTTGCCACCCCCAGGGTGCAAAGAAGGCTGTCGAGAGAAGGGACTGTCCACTATGCTTGAGCGGACTTGCTGTATTATAACCCTTCTACTACAAACTGGTATACGGTAGTGACCCCCTACTGGTGTTCTTGTGGGAGACTAAGAGGGTGAGGAGAGCATAAGCTTACTTGGAAGGAGTCGTGCTGCGAAGTTTACTTGGAAGTGCCACAGGGAGACAAATGGAGAAAGAGCTTTGCTGCAGCACAGAGTATCATAGGCTTTGTGTGGATCCACATAGAGCTTGTCATGGCAGAGAGAAGTTGATGTCAGGAAGGATGCCAACGTGTAGGCTCTAGCGGTCATCGATGAGAGGCGCACTACTGAAAGGGGTCTTGGGAGAGTACAATTCCATTCCAATCAAAGCAGAAGTAAGAGGTGTCGAGGCTTTTAATGGTGCTGTAGCTTCAATTTGGAGCGGTGAGATGTGCTTCCTTCAGAGAGACTATTGTTGCAGCAACTGCAGTACGTTAGCAATGAAGAACTCGTCCGCATGTCAAGTTTGATATAAATAGAGGTAAGAAACAAAAGGGATACTTTTCATCATGTAATACTTATTTATATAGGGTTGAGGGAAGATTTTCCTCAACTGATGAATAATATCTTCTCATTCGATTACAAATATGTTCAGCTAATATAGTTCACCAACTGGAAGCTTATCTGAAATAGTCAGAAAATAAGGTTGCAAAGATAGTAATCAAAGCGGCAACGAGCAAGAGAAGGTAAGTAGCCCATGATCAATGGATGTCAGCCGTCGGAGGAGAAGAAGCATATCTGCTGGGGAACACTTCTTGCTGATTCAGAGGAGTATGGAAAAAGCAAATGGCAATGACTCGATGGTGATCAATGAGTGTGTCCCGTCGTTCTTATCTTCGGCTCCTACCGAGGCAAGGAAGGAATTCATAGATGGCACAGGTTACTTATTATGAAACGATGGGTTGGAGGTGTGGGAAGATCCAACTAAGAGAAGAAGGTAGGGTTGTGTTCAATAAGGCAAACTCTTGGAGCTGGAAGAAGCAGCCAAGCTCTTGAAGCAAGAATAATCCTCTGAAGCATGAGCTCTCCTTGCAATGAATTGCATGTTCCTGTCGAGGTACTACTTTACCATCTTCTTAGGTTGTGTTGATGATTCTGGAGATAGCTTCAACAGTAATGAACGAAGGTTTGTTGCAGCACTGCATTGCTGGCAGAAGGTTGCAGCTTTGAGAGATAAGAAGCATAAGTGGCATTCACAAGTGCTCGACGTGTTCATCGTGATGTTACGAGCTTAGCTGATTTTGCCTAAGCTGTGCGGCACCCATGCGTGTCCGTCCGCATAGGTCAGCCCTCCCCGAGATCTCCTAGAGTCCCTTAGAATTACAAAAGAGTAAATGAGCCAGAAGAAGCAATTCCTATGGGATCCATAAGTAACTGCTTAAGCAAACACTTTATAAAGCCATATACAAATTACACCCATATACATTACAAACTCAGAGAGGTTACACACAAAGGATAATGGTCCATTACAGACCGAAGTCCCTATAAGTACTTACAAGACACACTCGTATTTACAAGATAAAATTAGTCACAAAGCAAATCAAACTAAGGCTGCTAAACCTACTGCAAGCCCGCTACTTACTGTACAAGGTATGTACACAAATCAAAGGACACGGACAAACACGATTTCATCTAACAGCTTGTTTACATTATTGTCCGTGACATTCTTCCCCACTTATTCCTTCGACGTCCTCATCAAAGCCACTGTAGATGCTGCATCTCCTCGTATTTTACTGAATTTTTAATCTTCTACTTTAGCTGTAACACACCTCTTTGGCTCCAAGATGCTCTATGTCGCTGTTGTTGAGTAGTTGAACTCTAATCTACCATGCTGCTTCAACTCACCAATGATTGAATCTGGTGAGAGGTTGGCTGAGTTATGCTGATCCTTGTTGGTTCTCATGGATCCTTCTAATGAAGGAAAATACCTACCTTATTATGCTCTAGTATCGCAGTATACTCATATTGCTTGAACTGGATAGATGCTTGTTGAAACTTTGACGAGCATCGCCTCACAGACTTAAAGGTTTTTGAGGTCCTTCCTCTATAATGTTTGCCCATTGATCCTTCTTTCACGTTTAATTGTCACTTCCAAGTAGGTTCGCATCACTCCCGCTTTCGATTGGTATTCAATTGGAAAATAAAGTGGACAATATACTCTCAGTAGTACTGATCACCAATGGTGAGGTTTAACAACTATTATCTTCCATAAGTTTTCTTTGAAGGGTCACTGAACTTATGTAGAGCTCCTCTGCTGGATAGGTAAGAGAACTAGGATACTCAAGTTCACCCATTCTCTTAGTAGTTTAGAAGGTAAAGTTACTTGACTTCGCTCACCTCCTCGAGTTAAGAGAATTGGGGTACTCAGTTTCACCCATTCTCTTGAGTTGAGAAGGCAAAGGTTACTCGACTTCGCTTGCCTCCTCGAGTTTGTACTTCATGCATTTAGCTGGTTACTACCATTTGCCCGCTCTTTGCTCACACTTCTGAAGCACTTGAAGTGTTTGTGCTCCTTGCGTTGAGTTAGCTACTATGATTTGCCTTCTCACTACCATTGAACTTTTGGAATGCAAGAAGTTTCGCTCTCAAAGAGCAAAAGTTTACTCCAACTTGGAGTCCCCTAACTTGGAGTAAGTCTTTGATAGTTCTGGTCACCTTTGAGATTGTACCATCTTCTCCATCACCTTTGTCGTCTACTCCTATGAGTAGAAAAGGTACAATACTACGTACTGCCTACTTCGTTCCTTAGTTGAGCACTTTACATCAACCTGGAGTCCCTCGCTTTTGGCTATCTTGATGAGAAGCCTATCGACACCAGTCTTATGAAGTTCCTTGGCCTTTGCCCTTCCGCCCTGTCTTGGTACCTGGAGTTTACCTTTATATTCTCCACCTTCTCAGCCCCTTTTATGACCAACGCTCTTCCTCCATGAAAGCAAGGGATCAATGACTCCATGGGAGTCCCACCTTTGCGGTACTAGGGTGCTGCCAAGCCCATAGCCCTATTATCTGTTACCTTATATCTCCATCCCTTCCTTCGTGATCGGTAGATCTACCTTTGTGGTACTGTGGTGCTCCTCCAAGTCTACCTTCTTTCTAACTGACTCTTTGATTTTGGGTAGCTGAGCTCTACTAGACTCATCGTCACTTTCTCGCCCCTTTTGACCACCTACTTTAACACCATTGTATCCTCCTAGTAGTTCTCCTTAGTCAATAGAAAGACAGACTGTAACTCTCATGCATGGCCTCCGCCATCTTGTTGTAGGGCTCGTGCCGATTCTATTCTCCTTAGCTTCCTTGTTAGCAACATTCGCTTACTTGGCTCTGTCCTCTGACTTGTTAGGCTCCCTTAAGCGAATATGAGCACTAAAGCAGTCCAACTCTCCAGCTGCTCCGATCATACCTTTGTATAATCATGTCCCCTCCATGGGACTCACTGGTACTTGAAATCTGACTTTTTCCTTGGTGGTACACAACCCCCATATGCTGATGACCAAGGCTTTTATCTGATGCAAGCTTTGATACATACATACGGAAGACCCGCCTCTGTAATACCATGACATTCACCCCTTGAATCCACAACCCTTCTTGTCATTGCGTTGTTCACTAAAGTGGAGCTCCCAACAGCTCCTGATCATTCACATAATCACATCCCCCTCCATGGGACACACTAGTACTTGCACTTGGACTTCTTCCTCGATGGTATATAGCCCCCATATACTGATGACTAAGGCTTTCATCTAATGCAAGCTCCGATGCACACACAAAGACCCGCCTCTGCGGTACTACGACATTCACTCCTTAAATCCATAACCCTTTTTCTTGTTGTGTCATACACCAAAGTGGAGCTCCCAATAACTCTTGATCATATCTCCGCATGATCTTGTCCCTCATGGGACAAGATTGCATGCGTTGCATTACCATGAACTATTCCACCATGATCTGCTGCACCATATCGCCTCCTGGTGATATCTCCATTGTATACAGATTCTTGTGTGATGAACTCGAACTACGACTTCCCTATGTGTGGTCTCTGCCAACACCTCGTAGGGCCTTCGCCATCTCCAATTTTTGATTCACTCCCTTGGCAATTTCCCTTCGTCCACCCACTCTTGGGTCACACCTGGATGAAGCATAGATAGCTCTAGGACAGTCTGTCATATAGTAGCTCCTGAAATCCCCTTGACTTCACTAGAATTGGTGCACCATTGTCTAGATCCTGGGCCTCTATCCCCTACCAGCATAATCTTTACTATACACCACTTATTCATGATAATTCGAATGACAATACTATGGCATATTCGTCAAGAGTACCCACCTCTGCATCCTCTTGCCCCGTGCTAAGGTCTTTTGATCCCAACTTTGCCTCTGTAAGTTGAATCACCTTAGTTACTTTATCAAATGCATCTCTGAGGTAAGGTGCATATGCCTCGAAGCTCCCTTCATCTTTGGCACTATACAAGATAAGTTTGCCCATCAAAATGAAGAACATATGGAATGACATGATCCCACTCTTGGCCCTACAAGAGTTCATGCCCTTGATAAGGAAAGCTTCATTCCTTCGCTCTATGTTTCATCTTCTATGTCGATCCCTTCATGCGACTTGGATACTTTACTGAGTTCCACCCAAGTCGCTCTGCTCCTCGATTTGCATTGAGTTGATAGTGGCCCTCACGTCCACCACTCCACGGGTCAGCCCTCTGTTGAGTTCGATTTCCACATCGACTCTAAACATGCCTTCATAAGATGTTACCTTGGATTGCTCCCCCACTTGATCTCGAAATGCATCCACCAATGCATCACCTCATTCGAGATCATACGACAACTCCTCATCACTCGTTCGATCCATTGAACATTATGAAGATATTGCCTTGAGGAACTCTTCCTCAATATGTGCGATTTGTTGCATATGATTCTCTCTCTGGAGAACTAGGATTTATCTCTCTTGGATATCTGTCATGTTGGAGCAACTTTTCTCTTTGCATTCTTCCCATTGGAAGTTTCGGAGACCACTATCCCTTTTGGACTACTCCATCTTGCTGAACAACTTGTGCCTTATTCTGCCCCTGCAAATGCACTTGCTAGATTGCGACCCTTCACCAATACAGTCTCCATTGCACTCTTCAAGGTCTAGCAATATACTGAACTTATTGCACATTTCAGCCACCTACGGACGTATCCTTTCCATATTGAAGAGAAAGTTCTGATGCTCCACAGCACGGAGTTCCGATCACGCGTTAGGATGGCCATGAACACTCCGTCATCTATGTACAAGCCCTTGTATGATACCGAATCCTTCGAGTTAGCAATTCCCCTCACCTCTGTAAGCTTTGCACAACTCTTTCGGTCGTTTTGTAATACCTCCTACTTTACACAGTCTCATTTTTCACCAAGCATCCCGCTTGCCTTGAGCACCATCAAATTTGATTACCAACGTCGAGCCATAGCTCAAACTTAACCATCCCAATATTTGTGTGCTACACATTCTTCTTCACTTGCTTGTCCTCATGGTGCCTTTCGCACAAAGGGTTGACCATTCCTCTGAATGCCAAGCCTAGAAGCCCACTCCTCTGAGCGACTCATTTCCCTATATCTCAATGTCCCCCGAAACGGTTGTCCGTGCCGGCTGTTCTCCACACAGCCCAACTAGGTCCCCCATGTTTGTATGGCGAGTGTTTCTGCATATGCTTGTCGTGCTCTGATACCATATTATCACGGGCTTAGCTGATTTTGCCTAAGCTGTGCGGCACCCATGCGTGTCCGTCTGCATAAGTTAGCCCTCCCTGAAATCTCCTAGAGTCCCTTAGACTTACAAAAGAGAAAACGAGCCAGTAGAAGCAATTCCCACGGGATCCACAAGCGACTACTAAAGCAAATACTTTATAAAGCCATATACAAATTACACCCATGGACATTACAAACTCAGAGAGGTTGCACACGAAGGATAATGGTCCATTACAGACCGAAGTCCCCACAAGTGCTTACAAGACACACTCGTATTTATAAGTCAAAATTAGCCACAAAGCAAACCAAACTAGGGCTGCTAAGCCTACTGCAAGCCCGCTACTTGATGCACAAGGTATGTACACAAACCAAAGGACACGGACAAACACGAGCATTTCATCAAACACCTTATTTACATTGTTGTCTGTGACAGCGAGGGGCGATTACTGGAGGGTCCGGAGGAGAGAAGACAACAAGAACAAATGCTTATGACATGAGCTTTATGGCAACATTGGGCCGAGGAGTAGCTGCCGGTGCAGAGATTGCACCGGAATCATTGCTGCTGCTACTGCTTATGAAAGGGGTAGCAGCCTAGGTGGTGTTTCTAAAGGAAACAAAGGTGGAGGAGAACTTACAGTAGTCGCAAATGGTCTACGACCGCAATGGTAGGGTCAAACTACTGTTCCAGAATAACTCCTTAAGACTGGGAATGCTTCCATGGTAAGTTTTATGAATGAATGAACAAAGAGGGCCGGTGGAGAAGCCAGTGGTGCTGCTGCTCGTTGGAGCTGATACAGTAGTGGTGGAGCTCGAGGAATACTACCTTATATAGAAGGACTCCTTGCTAATGAGATGAGGGAGGAGGAGGGGCAACTGGTTGATGTGAGCGATATAACTATCGACGAGGTCGCGGAGGCATGCTAGAGCCTCATATCAGTAGGCGTCGAGGTTCTTATGGGTGGGGATGAGCTGGTGTGTATGCTACTCTCCGAGGGAGAAGGGTGGCGAGCCCAACAAGCCCAGCGAAACCAGCAACAACTTGGAGGGGAAGGTGGCTTAACAATGTCATAGAAGCACTCAGGTCCGATGTGGTAGATGGTGAGGGCAATGAAGACCCCTTCCTCCAGGCGTCCACTTTTGCTAGGCAATACTGGAGAAGAAAGAGGACACTCGGTGAGAAGAAGAGATTGAGCTCTCTTCGTCAGGTTCAATGAGAGGAGTGTTGGGCAAATGACTTAGATTCAGCCCATAATGGGCTTCAGTGAAACCCACAACCTAGAACTTCACTTATATTAATCTAAATCTTAGATTAGGTGGCTAGGGTTTAGATTAAGAGGGCAATGGCGGCTGAAAACATGGGACAGAGAAAAAAGACTGCAGATTGACAATAGAGGTCAGAAAATAAGAGATCTAGGAAAGGGAAGAAGACAAGGACAGAAAAAAACTATTCTCAATCATTCATATCTTAGGTTAGATCAGTTTTAAGTGGATTCTTACTATGATCTCTTGAGAAGGTTTTGGATATTGTGCTTAGTATTATAGTCCTTGTATCCTTGTAATTCTCTTGTAGCTGTTGCTTTGGGCTTGGGCAAAAGGCCTTGAGATCTGTATATTCATTATTTTAATAGTAGATTTTCTCTGGTTTGTATTATAGTCCTTATATCCTTGTAATTCTCTTGTAGCTGTTGCTTTAGGCTTGGGCAAAAGGCTTTGAGATCTGTATATTCATTATTTTGATAGTAGATTTTCTCTGATTTGTCCCGTGGTTTTTACCCTTCGAGTTGAAGGGGTTTTCCACGTAAATCTTGGTGTTTATCTGATTATGATTTCTATTTAATTCCACTGTATGTGACAGTCTGCTAGTATTTATTCATATATAAAGTTTATTCCTATTTTATTCCCATCAACTAGATATTTTTAGATATCTCAAAGGAAGTTCTAAAGTTTGGTTAAGCTTTCGAGGTGGACCACCTATGTTGACAGGTTACACAGATGTAGATGTGGCAAGGAAATCTACATCATGTTTTGTACTTACTTTTGCAGGGGGAGCTGTGTTATGGCAATCTAGATTGCAAAGGTGTATTGCTCTCTCCACCACGGAGGTAGAATATATTACTGCTATAGAGGTTTGCAAAGAAATATTATGGATGAAATGATTCTTACAAGAATTGAGACTGAAACAGGAAAACTATGTGGTGTATTGTGATAGCTAGAGTGCCATCCATTTATGCAAGAACCCAACATTTCATTCCAAGTCAAAGCATATAGATGTCAGATGTCAGATATCACTGGATTAGAAATGTGCTTGAAGAGAAGCAGTTACAGCTTCAAAAAATTCACACAGATGATAATGGGGCAGACATGTTGACAAAGACTTTACCGAAAGAGAGACAGGAGATGTGCCGACAGTTGGTCGACATGGCTTCACATTGAGGAGTCATGAGACAACCTCCCTTATGAGCTGAAGGGGGAGGTTGAGAGGAGCATTAGACTATGCGAGTTGGAGGAGGGCACAAGTAGCATCCTCACGGGTTATAGGGTGCTGAAGCATGTGACACTGCATCGGAAACAGAGGAGGGCAGAAAGAAGAGAGGTGACAGGAGGTGGCCAACGGCTCTCCCCGTTGCGTTGATGTGTTCTCGTCATCGGTGAAAATGAGAAGTCCATTTTATTTTTTTGTTTTCATATCTATTTATACGGGAAGGAGGATTTTCCTCAATAATCAATAAGAATTCTTCGTTCAATTAGAAAAATCTAATCTATTAACACTTCCCAAAATCTAATCTGTTAATACTTCACAAGCAACTAATAATGTGGATTAGCCACTCAGGAAAGGCCATGATGATTAAAGACAAAGGGTTGGTGCCTTCACGAACAATGTGTTGTTTTTTGCTGCTAAAAGCAAAACCCAAGAGATGAAGAAGCAGCAGCAATGAGAGGTCGTCATAAGGTGCATGCGACGGTTGAACGTGACATTTGAACGGGTTGGAAAAGCCAGATGTTCCTATCGATGGCTGAGTTAGTCAATAATCCACCACTACAATCAATAAACAATGAAGGATGGTGTTCTGGTCATAATGACATTATGCTAATTAATCCATTCTAATGCTTCTAGATTTATATTATGATGAGGTCGGTATATGACGACTAGTATTGTTGATCTTTTGTTTGTTACTGGGTTTGGGAAGTGTTTGCTTATTGGTGTGGATTAGTAAAGGAGGACAGTATCGTTACATTCTTTAGCATTGAATCTTAGGACACCATTTGCAAACAAATTTATTAGTATAATAAATTTGAAATATAGTGCAAACAAGATCCAGAAATATCATATTTGAAATAGTGCTTGATTCATGCTTGTAGTAGATGGTTAAATAATTGTTTCTATGAGCATCAAGAAAAAAACTGGAGATCAAGGTTCTAGTTGTTTGTTCAACTTAAAGGGCATATAGTATCAGAATAGACCAACAAAACAAAAAAATATTTGGAGTTCTATAACGACTCTACTTTGATATTTAAGTTAAAAGATATCCAAGAAAGGGGTGAGTTATAACACCATGAGCTATGTGAGTGGAGAATAAAAAAGGAAAAAAAAATACAATCTATGTTGTTATCGCGTGTTTTTTGTCCCTCTCCATATTACCCTATATAAGTGATTCTTTAAAGTGTCAAGAATGATTATCTCAATTTATATTGTGGCATAACTATTTTGATTCAGTGGAGTCGTGGTGGCACAATGGGTTTGCACAATAGGGAAGTGATTAGTTTCTTTTAGTGTGATTTAGTGGAGTCGGTTTGTTATCTTCTCAATAAACATCTGTGATCTCGACATCATCAAAAAAATCAAAACAATGAAAAATATTTCTGCACGTTAAAAATTGACCAAGGAAGTCTTTCGCCTTGTTGAAGACATCAACAAGTCTGATGTTGGTTCCCACATGTATCCTACTAATTCCTTGTTGAACAACCACTAATAATCCATCGAGAATAGCTCTTTGCAATATTGAACATAAGTGCTAAGTTTTATCCAATCCTCAGTTGGTTTATACTAATATACCAACATAAGACAAGTCTGAGCATGGCCTTCAGATATAACGATGAAATTTCTCTTTTACTGGGATGTTCATCAGATATGCCAACAACTTCTAGAATACTTAAGTGGAGAGAGGGTTAGCTTAGTTGAACCATTGGATGAAAAAGGCATCAATTCTTTCTTTCCAAATCAACCACAGTGTGGTGGGGATGAGACCAAAAAGAAGCAAGGCATTGGAAGATATATGATTCTCTCCATGAAGCCATTTACCTTCATGCCAATTATTCAAATACGAGAACCAAACATTGAGATTATCTTCACATAATTTCCAAATCTCTTTCAAGAACTCACAATGTAAGAAGAGGTGATTCTGAATCTTAAGGATACAAACCACATATATAACAGACATGATTACTACTCATGCCATTTTTCACAAGCCTCTCAATAGTGGGGAGGTGGCACCAATAAAAGATTAATATTATTGGCAATATTGGTAGCCTCCATAACCGTTGCTACCAATCGCTTACCTGTGATTGCCTTGGAACAACAGTAAGCAACATGCAGATCTAGAGGTAGTCTACCTTACAAGTTCATTTTTCCTAATCCAAATATCATCATAAAGCTTTTATGATATATTCATGCTGGTAACCACGCTGGCCATAATCAGGGCAAATTTAAATGTAACACGATCATAATTCTAGAAGTTAAAATCCATCAAATTTTAAATTTTAATATTTATAAAAGTGGGTTTAAAAGGGAAAGGTACATCAGAAAGCTAGTTGTCATTAAGAAGATTAATTTGAGAGCCATTGCTAATTAATTTAATAAAACCATGTATCAGGTCAGTCATGTCATCTAAAAACAATTTCTAGCTCCTACTACATTTAGTAGGAATAGAAACTGACCATGGAGAAACATACTGGATTTGCAAAAATAAATTTGGTCCATATGGAAGTGCCTTTTCAAAATTCAAGCTTTTGCTAAATGGATTGCAGGATGTGATCATAAGTATTTGCAGAAGAATGACATAGAGAAAATCATGATACTAAGATATTTCACAAGAAAAATTCTTCTTTAATATTAAAAATATTATAAATAGATTTTTAATATAATAACTATTTTTTGGGATAAAATTATTATTTTTTCCCAACTATGAATTTTTTTTAAGGTAGAGCTTTACTAAGATCCAAGCTTCTGTTAAATGGATTGTAGGATATGATCAGGAGTATTTGTAGGGGAACAACATAGAGAAATAATGGTATCAAGGTATTTTAGGGAAAAAACTTCTTTAATACTAAAAATATCACAAATAGATTTTTTAATGTGATTGTTAATGTTTTTTGGGGGAAAAAAATATATATTTCTTCTCATTGATTCCTTGATTGGTAAGGTGCTTATATCTCTTAAAATCCTTAAGGATGTGATAAAATGATTTTTTATTAGTGCGAAATGAAAAGAAAAAGAATGTTATCAGCAAATATCAGGTGTATATGTTTTAGTTTTCTTTAAAATTAAATGGAGTAATCTTACAGTAGAGGCAACCAATATTTAAAAGGCATGATTAGGATTGAGCAATCATATTTAAAAGATAAGGTGAAAGGGGCATCCTACCAAATACCCCTTTTACTGTTTGAAATAGGGAGAAGGGGAACCATTTATAAGATAGGAAAAGGTCACAAAAGTAATATAAAAATTAATCCAACTAATGAATAAAGATGGAAAAAGATTTGGATAGACTCTCTTGACATGCTATTAGCCAACTTTTGCATCACTTTAATTTTTCATCTTTATTCATTAGTTGGATTAATTTGTCAACCTTGATAATAAAACAAGGGTTTCTGTCTTTTGAATCAAACATAGAGTAAGTGATTTCCTAGACAACAAGTATCTTAGGATGCTTCGATCCTTAATAAACAATTATTGTTAAAAAGATATTAGCTGTGAAAAAGATATTTGATTCTATTTACAAGAATCTTAGCTAAAATGTGATAAATTATATTGCAAAGAGAGATTTAGGGATAAAAGTATTTAAAGTTTGAGTCCAAGTTGCAGGAAAAGAATAGGAGGCATGGAAGTGATCGAAAACCACAAGCTAAGTGTTTCAATAAGATTTATTAAATTATTCTATGAACCTATCAGTCCTAACTCTTGCTAAGGCTAAAGAAATCTACAATATCCTTAATTTTAGCAAAGGTAAAAGGCTCGAAAAGATCAAAACCTTGTGGGGAAGTAATAAGGGATTACATAGAGAGCAAAGGGATTAGCATTACAAAGATCATATGAGAATTTAGCAAATTCAGACTTAATAAGATCTTATTCAATAACAACAAGTCCATAAACCTTGATATGAGAAATATAATTTTTCTGGACACAAGGTTATAGTAGAATTTAGCAATATAATCTTCCTAGTTAATCCACATAGATTTAACCTTACCTCATTATTTAAGATTAATTTAATATAATTGTACTTAGCATTGATTGATTGTCGAGGTAGGAGGGCTTGAGAAGTTCAGAATCATTAAGGCCATGCTAAAATCAAAGCTTTTGAGAGCAAAGACATAGGATTGGGCCTTAGCTAGGTTTCATTCAAGATTATCTAAACAGCTTTTGTTTTAAAGAACGAGACAATCCTTAAGTGCCAAAAAAAAAAAAAAAAAAAGGCAATAGGATTTGGACCTTATGGGAGAAGCCAATAGGGAATGAGATTGAAGGTCCAAGCTACATGGATAAGATTCACAATAATTATATAATCGATTAATATATTTTGAAACCTAAAGGATCTTTTACGATTATCCTGATTTATAATTAAGTGCAAAAAAAAAAAAAGGGAATAGCGGTCAGAACAAACTTTTGGAAGATGAAAAATTTTAGTCATCAAGCAAATTGAGCTAAGTTTAGTTAACAAAAACTCTATCTAATTAGACCCAAATATGAGACAAACCCTTACGATTATTACACTTAAGTCCAACAAAACCAAGGTCTAAGAAACCAACATTGTTAATAAAATTAGTGAGCGAGGCAAAAAAGACATGTCTCCTTTTTATCATATGAATTAATGATACAATTACAATCTCCGAGAAGAAGCTAGGAAATTTCATTAAAATTCGATATTCAATGAGTGTTGTGATCACGATAGGGAGTACTTGTATAAATCAGTAAGATCAACTAGGGGGACTTTATACTCAATAATAACATGAATTACTTGAGAATATGAGGATACCATAAGGTTCTTAATAATAGAGGAGTTCTAGGAAATTAAAATATTACCATATGCAAATGAAGGTACCATCACTGATCCTCATTAAAGAACTTGGTAATATCCAAGCAAAGAGGCCAGCCATGTAAGTCTCTTGAAGGGTAATCAAATCCTATGAAGAGTTATAGATAAATCAATAAATATAATCTATGATTGATCACCACCGAAAGCCCTCACAATTTAGTTAAAAGTCTTCATTAAGGAGTTAGAACAGGAAAAGATTCCTGATAAGGAGGAGCGCTATCAGTAACAAAAGTAACAACATCCCTGAATTTTTCAAAATATTAACATTTTGGCTAGAGTATATTGGGCACCATTTTCTTATTTGCTTTAATCGTAGCATAGTAGAGGTTATATGAAAGAGGGAGGAACAAGGGCAAAAGACTCCAAGAGACCTTCGAAGTCTCTTTCCATGCAATGGGGACGCCATAAAAGCATCCTTGAGAGAGCTGGGCGTGCTTTCTCTTCAAATGAGTTAAGAGCAAAGGAAGCATCCTCCATTGTTAGAGCAACCTGAACCATACCCTAAATTAAGGAGATGATAAGAGGACTCGATGTTAGGGAGGTCATGAAAGAAGGAAGAATCAACAAACCTAGTATCTCAAGAACCGCACCACCTCCACGTACAAGAGTTGATAGTGATATAAAATAAGAGAGGAGATTGTGAATTGAATGATTTGATATTTTTTTACTTTAAGACCTATTTTTATATATAAGTAAGAGAAAGATTAAGAAGATAAGGAGGGGATTTTCTTCAACAGGTTAACAATACTATTATAATCAAGTTTTATTTGTTAGTATACCCCTGTAAGATCATGCTCCTATCAAGGACGTCGATCTTAGATCTATGCAATGAAAATAATTTATGAGTAAGTGGCTTTGTGAAAGAGTCCATCAGTTGATCTGTAGTGTGAACATGAGAAACACGTAGTTGATGATTGACTACTTGATCTCGGACAAAGTGAAATTCAATTGCTATATGTTTCATGTGAGAGTGAAAAACTGGATTGACACATAAGTAGATAGCCCTGACATTATCATAGTAAATTATAGGAGTAGTAATAGAGTGGATATTAAGTTCCTTAAGTAGATTCATCACCCAGTTAAGTTTTGCAACAACAGTGGCGATAGAGTGATATTCAGCTTCAGTGGTTGATCGAGTAATTGTCTTTTGTTTCTTGGTACTCCAGCTGATTGGATTGGCTCCAAGGAAGATGATATTGTTAGCATAAAAACTATAATCATACAAACTATTATGCGAAAAAAAACTATTATGCCAGGATTGAAATCAAATAATACTAGATCTGTTTACGATACGTACCTTTAGATACCATTTGATTGAGATCCAATTAGATCTTCAACAGCATCGCCCGTCGGATCTAAATAACGCTGAATATCGATCTACAAGAAGAACTAGAATAGATCTAGACCCCTTCTCCTCTCTTCCTATCATTTTACAGGATCACTTTAATTAATGGTTTTGGGAGATCAAGAGGATAACCGTAATCTCTTGATCTATTCACCCTTTTTGTCGTTTTTTTATCTTTCCATGCATTTTCTTGTCTTGGGTTTATAGTAGGTCTTGTTTATTTATAGGCAATAGCAGAGGGTCTAGGATAAGTTATTAGGATAGTTCCTTCCATCAAGGGCATCCCCTAAAATATCCCAATATAATATGGACTTTATTTAATATTGGCTAATGTCTTTTATCAGAATCCAAATAATTCATAATATATCTTATTCAATTAATAAAGTACCACATAATCTTATATTCTCCCACTTGGTCCATTAATTGAGAAGATATAAAAGATATTCAAAATCAAAATAAACAAAACAAAATTTATTTAGAAATAATTTTATATAATTGGATTCTAAAAATTTTGAAAAGCATTTTATATATGACCATGATTTTAAAAATAAGTCAATAAGTCCAATAAGCATAATAACATTATATTCAGTCCAACTATCAATGTGCGTCATAGCAGTTGTATGTCATCAATGCCACACTTCCTTCTATGTACTACAACACTGTTAATCTTTCCTTATATAGTCTATAATAACCCCTGTAATTTGTCTTGTCAAGACAATCATAATATGCATAAACATAAACACAAACAAGATAGTAGAAATAAATAACTTTAATTATGTAAAAGAAAATGTCAATAATAGCATCCACTTAAACATGCATCACTATATCCTTTGTGGCTTGCTCACAAGCCCCATTCTAAGAACATGTTCTTTAAATATTTTACACTGTAAAACTTTAGTAAATGGATCAGCAATCATCATAGTAGTGCTTAAATTTTCAATTGATACTTGTTGTTTCTGGACTCTTTCTCTAACCACCAAGTACTTTATCTCAATGTGCTTGGAACCACTAAAGTACTTGTCATTCTTAGAGAAGAAAACTACTGCAGTATTATCACAAAATATCTTCAGCGGCTTGGCAATTGAGTCGACCACACCAAGTCCTGAGATAAAATTTCGCAGCCATAAAGCTTGATTAATGGCCTCAAAGCATGCCACAAATTCAGCTTCCATCGTAGATGATGTAATAAGTGATTGTTTTACACTTTTCCAAGAAATTGCCCCACTAGCCAGTATGAACATAAATCCTGAAGTGGATTTCTTGCTATCAAGGTAATTTACAAAATCCGCATTTGAATATCTCGTTACTTCAAGCTGATCTGATTTTCGAGCATATAATCTTTTGTCCATTGTAGATATCTTATTATTTTCTTTGCAACTTTCCAATGTTCCATTCTTGAGTTACTCTGGTATTTACCCAGCATTGCCATTGCAAAATTGATATATTGCCTTATACAGGTTTGAGCATATAATAGACTTTCAATTGCGCACCCATAAGGAATATTCTTCATTTGATCTATTTCTAAGTCATTCTTCGGGCACTGGTTTTGGCTGAATTTTTCACCTCTAGTAATAGGTGTATCATTGGCTTTACAAAGATGCATATTAAACCTTTCTAAGATATAATTAATATAACCTTTCTGAGAGCATCCTAACAAACCTTGAGAGCTATCCCTGAATATCTCAATGCCAATAACATAGGATGCCTCATTCATATCAATCATCTTAAAGTTCTTATTGAGAAATATCTTGGTTTCATATAACAAACCAAGATCACTACTAGCAAGCAATATATCATCCACATATAAGACCAATATATTAAACTTACTCTCACTAACCTTCAGATATATACACTGATCAATAGTATTTTTCTTAAATCCGAAGGAAGTAATAGTATCAGGAAACTTTATAGGCCATAAATGGATTTCCTAAGTTTGTAAGCCTAACTTTTCTTTCCGTTTTCTATGAATCTTTCAGGTTGTTCTATATAGATTTTCTCATCTAAATCCCCATTCAGAAATATTATTTTCACATCCATCTTATGTAACTCAAGATCATAATGAGCTATTAATGCTATGATGATTCTCAATGAATCCTTTGGAGAAACTGGAGAGAAGGTCTTATGGTAGTCAATGCTCTCTTTCTGAGAAAAACCTTTGGCCACAAGTCTGGTTTTATATCGTTCGATATTGCCGACCGAGTCACGTTTAGTCTTAAAGACCCATTTACAACCGACTCTTTTATAATTATTGGGCAATTCAACGAGTTCCCACATACCATTCTGGTCCATTGATTTTAACTCGTCTTTCATTGCATCATACCATTTTTTAGAATCATTACTTTTATGGCTTGTGAAAATGATAAGAGATCTCTTTTCATTCCTATATCAAAATCTGATTTTTGTAGATATACCACATAATCATTAGAAATGACATGTTTCTTTTTCTTTGAGATCTTCTCAAATATGCCAATTATGATTGTTCTACAAGACTATCAGCGATGACATCAACATCATATGAGAATTCATCAATGTTATTTTGTTATTCACTCTCATCAATTCTCTCATTGATTTGAGGAACAATAATTTCTCGAATATGAGATAATATAGGAGAAGAAGCCTGAATCTCCTCAATATTAAAATTAATCCTTCGAGACTTTTGACTCCTACTGATTTCACCATTTTTTAGGAATTTTATATTACCAGATTCTACTATCCTCATATTATGATTAGGGCAATAAAATCTGTATCCCTTGGATCTTTCTGGGTAATTAATAAAATATTTTAAAATTTTTCTTCGATCTAATTTCTTTTCATATGGATTGAATACTCTTATCTCTGCAGGACACCCCCAAATATGTAAATATCTCAAATTGGGTTTCCTATCCATCCATATCTCAAATGGAGTTGATGAAACTGATTTACTAGGAACCATGTTCAGGATATACATAGCTGTCCTGAGAGCATCACCCCACATTGACTCAGGTATAGAGGAATAACTCATCATACTCCTAACCATATCTATAAGAGTATGATTTCGCCTTTCAGCAATACCGTTCTGCTGTGGCACACTTGGTAATGCACATTGAGCACAAATACCTCGCTATTCTAGGAATCTAGCAAAAGGACCAATATTCTAATCAGATTCATCATATCTACCATAAAATTCACCACCCTTGTCAGATCTGATAATTTTAACTTTTCTATCTAATTGTCTCTCGACTTCATTTATGTACGCTTCAAGAATGTTAACGGCCTGAGACTTTTCATGTATTAGATAAAAATCACCATATCTGGATAGGTCATCTATAAATGTGATGAAATACCTTTCTCCACTAAAACAAAGAATATGGAGTGGTTCGCAGATATCAATATGAATAATTTTAAGAAGTTCTTTACTTATTGTGGCATTTTTCTTTGTATGCTTAATTTGTTTTCCTTTAATACAATCTATGCAACCATCAAAATTAGTGAAGTCTAACTTTTTCAAACTATTATCCTTCACTAATCTTTCAATTCTTTCCTTGGAGATATGTCCCAAATGTCTATGCCACAATATAGAAGATCTTTCATTATTGGAATTACATTTTATTCCAATACTTGATTGCAGAGTCAATAATATATTTACAAACTCAAGATTCAAATTAATTCTGTACAAACCATCATAGAGAATTCCAGAACCAACTTTTATTGAATCATAAAATATGATGAGTTTACCATTATTAAAAGAAACATAATATCCTAACTCATCAATTCTAGATAGAGAAAATAAATTTCTAGAAATTATAGGAACAAAACATGTGTCTTTCAGATCCATCAGATGACCCGTCTCTAGGCGTAAGCGATAAGTCCATACTGATACCACTTTTGCTTTGAGATGATTTCCTATAATTATGAATCTTTCATGTTCTTTTGGTTTTCGGATTGAAAGGAAACCCTACATATTATTAGTAATATGAGTTGAAATGCCAGAATCAGTCCACCATGTATTGGAAGGAACTTCTGCAATGTTTGATTCAAAACATACAAAAGTTGAGTTTATACCTTTCTTTTCGAACCAAGTCCTACGTTTAATACAATCCTTCTTTACATGTCCTTTCTTGCCACAAAAGCACTTTAATATAATAGCTTTCTTTTCAATAGTTTGTCTAACACTTCCAGACCCAGCAAATTTCTTCGATAGATGATTTTTCGATTTTCTTTTTTTGTTACCAACTCCTTGAGTAGTTGTCAGTATATTATATGAACTTTCCTGCTTTAATCTTAATTCTTCCTGAACACATATATTAGTTAACTCATTCAAGTCTCACTTATCCTTACTTGTATTGTAGTGAATCTTGAATGGGCCAAACTGAGAAGGAAGAGAATTAAGAATGAACTCCAAAAGGAAAGATTCATCAACATTCATTCCCAACATCTTAAGTTTTGCAGCTTTATCAGCCATATTGAGGATGTGATCCTGAATTTCTTGAGTACTATCACACTGAGCTGTTGTTAGTTCTTTCATTAATGTACCAACCAATGACTTATCAACAGATTTAAATCTGTCTTCACTAACCTTTAAATATTCATGTGCGCTAGATGCAACCGGTAATAAAGTCTTTATATTATTTGCAATTGTTATCCTTATGAACATTAAACTAAGCCTATCAGATCTTTCCCAAGCCTTCGTTTCATTGACTTATTCCATAGTACTGTTATCAGTTAATTTTGTGGGCTTTTCAATAAGCAATGCTAAATCGAGATCTAATACGCCCAATGTAAATTGCACGTGCTCTAACCATTCTGAATAATTTGATCTAGAGAGTATAGGGACACTAGAAACATGCGAATGTATGGACGAGAATACCACTGTAGAATATAAAATAATATTAATGCTTTGAGTTTTACCAAAATATGATGAACTATTGATATCATCAATATTTAACCTTTGGGTAAAAATATTGACATATCTAGTGTTCACACAAGATCATTTATGGAGGACTGATACCATTCTTGTGGAATAGTTTTGCTACTTTTGGGTATACAATTCTAAACTGCAAGGATATCTAAAACAGTATCATCCTACCCCATCACATAATTATTTGAAATAGACTATCCTTTGTGATTATCTAAATCTCCTAATTATACATATAATTTTGAATATTATTTCTTTAATATCATTGGGGACGTGTTCCTTAATGTAATTTTATAAATCATTGATCTAGGCCATTTTGGTGACTACAAGACCAATGCAGTAATATAAAATATAAATTAAATTATCCTACGAATGATAAGACTTTAATTATATTTTATATCCTATAAGCCTACCATCCCAGGCTACTTTGGTAGCTACCGATCAGGTATAAATTAAGGAGATGAACTACAAATAATATTCATCAAATTCATTTAAACTAATTCATGCTGAGATAGTTCAATAACAGGATAACAACCATAATAATTATTGAACACTTAATCAGCATAAAAAGACTTATATGATAACTATAATCATGATAATACATAAATCATGCATTTATGTGAAAAATAAATATTATTTCATAATTACTAGTATTTACATATAAATAACTAAATAAATATCCAAAAAACTAATAATTAGATTTAACATATGCAATTAATAATTTATATGAGAAAACTATAAAGAAATAATAATTTATAATTTTTTAACTGATTAATTTTATTTAATTGGAGAAGTCCATAAGTCTAATTAAATAAACTGATCAAAAATAAAATATAATCATTGAATAATCAAAAATATAATTATAATTAAATCTTATTAGATTATATATTGATTAATTTTATAATTGAGAAAATAACCAAAATTTCTTAATTTTATAATGATAGAACTATAATTTAAAAAATAATATAAAAGAATTACAAAATTTTTTAAAAGATTATAGGATTAATAAATCACAAGGGTAAAACTAAAAATAATCCTAATCAGTCGAAGGGTAACACTGTAATTTTAGTGAATGACAAAACTGTAATTGAGTAGAATGGTAAAATCATAATTTTATATTTAATGGCAAAACTATAATTTTTTATTCAATGGCAAAACTATAATTTTCTTAAGGAGAAGAAAAAAAAACCTAACCTCTTCTCTTCTATCATGCGTCAGCGGTACGACGGTACGCCTATGTGGCATGGCCACTTCACGCTGCTTGACCTCTACTATACGCGATCTGCGGCCCCGCGGCAGCAACCGCGATATCTATGCACATGCTAGCGATCGACCAAAAATGCGATAAGATTGTTGTGTCTTTAATACACAACGACCATAAAGAACCGTTCGCAAGCAAATGATTAAAATTAAGAGATAAAATAATAAATCAATAAGATATTCAGATCAATGCATCATAAATAAAAATAATAGATCTAATATTTTTGATCTCAAAACCTAGGCTCTGATACCAATTGTTGGTATAAAAACTATAATTATGCAAACTATTATGCGAAAAAAAAACTATTATGCTAGGATTGAAATCAAATAATATTAGATCTGTTTATGATGTGTACCTTTAGATGCCATCTGATTGAGATCCAATTAGATCTTCAAGAGCACCACCCATCGGATCTGAATAACACCGAATATCAATCTGCAAGAGGAACTAGAATAGATCTAGACCCCTTCTCCTTTCTTCCTATCCTTTCATAGGATCACCTTAATTGATGGTTTTGAGAGATCAAGAGGATAACCATAATCTCTTGATCTATTCATCTCTTTTGTGTTCTGTGCCTTTCCGTGCATTTCCTTACCTTAGGTTTATAGTAGGTCCTGTCTATTTATAGGCGAGAGCAGAGGGTCTAGGGTAAATTATTAGGAGAGTTCCTTCCATCAAGGGTATCCCATAAAATATCTAAATATAATATGAACTTTATTTAATATTGGCTAATATCTTTTATCAGAATCCAAATAATCCATAATATATCTTATTCAATTAATAAAGGGCCACATAATCTTACAGATATATCCAGATGTCGATGTTCGATCATCAATGTTTCTAGCCCAATCAGCATCAACATAAGCACGAAGCTGAAGCAGAGAGTGTTTATATAGAAATATGCCATAGTCGATATGTGATAGACGGTCTATGCATGAATTGAGATAGCTTGTTAACTGCAAAGGAGATATCTGGGCGAGTGAGAGCTAAATATTATAAAGAGATAATTACTTATCGATATTGAGTAGAATCCATAGCAGGACTACCATCAGTTAACCAGAGCAATTCACCAGGAGAGAGAGGAGTGGAGATAGCTTTTGCATCTTTCATATTTGTCTTTACTAATAAGTCCTGAATATACTTCCGTTGAGAGAGGAAGAGTCATAAATATGTAGACATTGCTTCTACACTTAGAAAATAATTCAAGGATCTAAGGTCTTTGAGAGAAAATCGATTGGCCAATCTCTAAATTAACATTTTGACTTCCATAGAGTTATTACCTATTATAATAATATCATCAACATATACTAGAAGATATATTATATTGTTAGGTTGTTGATGGAGAAATAATGAGGTATTTGACTTAGAGTTGGAAAAACCAACGATCATTAAAAAAGTGTCGAGTTTTTTGTACCAAGCTCGTGGAGCCTAACGAAGTCCATAAATAGCTTTATGGAGTTTACATACATATTACAGACACTGAGGATGAAAAAAACCAGGAGGTTGTTCTATGAAAATATCGTCAGTTAATGTTCCTTATAAGAAGGCATAACTCATATTAAGTTATCACAAATGCTAACCTTTTGAGATGACTAAGCTCAGAATAAGTCGAATTATCATAGGTTTAACAATAGGACTGAATGTCTTTATGAAGTCAACACCAGGACATTGATAAAAGCCTTTGGCTATTAGATGAGCTTTATACATGGCAATGAACCCATCAGAGTTCCACTTAACTCGAAAAACCCACTTACACTCAATGACATTTTATGTAGGATAAAATGGAATAAGTGTCCAGGTAGAGTTATGAAGAAAGGCATCATATTCATCTCACATAGCTTTATGTCAGCGAGGGAACTTTTGGGCTTGTGTGACCATGGTAGGAACATGACTCAAAAGAGTGAGCCACAACTATATTGAGGTCAAGAACCTGATGGGGTTTGAAGATACTAGTTTTAGAACACGATGTCTAGGAGGTGATGGTGGAATGGGTGTTGGGAAAGTAATAGAATGTGGTGAGTTGGATTGAGGAACAGTGGTGCCACTAGGTTGAGGTGAGAGAAATGCTAGTGACTGAGGGTTTGAGGTTTGAATGTTAGTAGTATAAGATATATATATAGAAGAAGACGAGGAAAAAAGAGGGGGTGAGAAGTTGTACCGAGGAGTAATCCACTCATGTATATTTTCTGGAGTTGGTGATTCTTGTGGAGATGCATTAGACAATAACACGTGTCATTGATGTATATTCACTGGAGTAGTTGGTATAGGAGAAGACTTAGACTGGTGAAATGGAAAGGAGGAGTCCACAAAGACAACATGATAAGACACAAACACTCTATGAGTCAGAGGATTATAGCATTAGTAAGCATTATGTTCAAGAGAGTAACCAATAAAGGTACATGGGCTTTGACCTTAGTGTCACGGACTTAGCTAAATTTGCCTAAGCCATGCGGCACCCTCGCGGCACTCCCGAAGACTTAGTTGAAATTGCCTAAGTCGTGGAGCAACCTTGCCCACTGTTTCGGACTTAGCTGGGATTGCCTAAGTCATGAAATGCCCAATGCGTTATCTGTCCGCAAAGGGTCAGTCCTCTTACAACCTCTTAAGGTCCCGTAGGACCTGCAAAGAAGAAGTTGATTAGCTTAGAAGCGAGTGACCGACACGTCCCGGTATCCCGCAAAGCGGAAAGCTATACAAGCAATTTGTCGAACACCTTGAGTGCAACAAAGAAAAGAGAGAAATAGAGCAAAATATGACTTTGGAGGGTTGTAGGAATGGTCGCAAGTCTACAAACGATGGTTCCCAAGGTATCGAATGCAAGATAAGTTCAATTATTGATGAACGCCTATGCCCGATATATACCCGGAACCCCATCCAGCTCGGTGCCACTCGGGGATTCCAAGGTGCTGAAATGGCTGACATTTTATACCACTCAGAAAGGTTGTCGTAGCACACAAAAAAGACCCAAAAATAGGGCTATTTTGGCTCTGCGCAGCGAGCGATCATTCTGCAGCCTTCTACACTACTTTCACTCACATTTCTTAGGTAAAAACACATAAACTCAAGGAAAAATAAGCTGCCAAACATATGTACAAGCAAGAAAAAGTGACGAACAGTTCAAGGAGCAAAGGCGTTGACGTTGAGCGACGATCGTTCATGACATTCTCCCCCACTTAAACTGTCGATGCCCTCGCCGACGCTTGTTAGTAGGCTTTGACGCGAGCTTCTTCATGTCATAGGGTATCTTCTGGCTCCCAACTAGCTTCTGTTTGAGGAAGCTTTTGCCACTTCACCAAGTACTATATTTGCTATGCTCCATTGGGTAGCTTTATCTTATAATCCGCTAGAATAGTTTCAACTCGCTTCTCATAAGAGGCTCTGGTGGGGGTAGTCGAGTTGGAACATTTCGAGAATCATCTCGCAGATCTGAGTGATAGGCTTTCAAGTTGCTCGCATAGAAGACGTTGTGAATTCTGAACCATGCTGGCAGTTGCAACTTGTATGAGACATTGCCTACTCTGCTGATGATTGGGAAAGGCCCTTCATACTTGCGTACCAATCTTTTATGCACTTTGTGTCTAAAGAACTAGAGTGATGCTGGTTGGAGCTTCACCAACACCATGTCACCAACTTTAAATTCTTGTGGTCACCTTCCCAAGTCTGCCCACTTCTTCATCTTTTTGGCCACCTTCTCTAAGTAAGCCCGTGCAATATCTGTATTGTGATGCAATTCCTTTGCAAAGTGATAGGCGGATGGGCTACTCCCTATATAATCAATAACCAGGGTGTAAGGAGTTGATGGCTGTTGTCCCGTAATAATCTCAAATGGGCTCATGTTGGATGCAGAGCTCCGCTGCAAGTTATAGGAGAATTGGGCTATGTCCAACAGCTTCATCCAATCTCGTTGGTTGACACTCACATAGTGCCGAAGATATTGCTCCAAGGGCGAGTTAATTCTTTCTGTTTGGCAATCCGTTTGAGGGTAGAGGCTTGTGGAGAAGTATAATTTAGACCCCAACAACTTGAACAACTCAGTCTAGAATCATCCCAAGAACCAAGAATCTTGATAACTAATGATGTTGTGTGGGACTCCCTAATACTTAACCACATTCTTCATCATCAACTTAGCCGCTTCCTCCGCTGAGCAATATAGGGGTGTAGCAATGAATGTTGCATACTTCGAAAACCGATCAACTACCACGAGTATCGATCCAAGCCCCCCTACTGCGGGCAAGCTTGATATGAAGTCCAAAGAAATGCTCTCCCATGGCCTTTCTGGTACGGGCAGCGGCTCCAAAAGTCCCACTGGCTTCTGCTGCTCTAACTTATCCTGTTGACAAGTAAGGCATGTTCAAACATATTCCTCCACATCTGTCCCCATCTTCACCCAATAAAAGGCCCTCTCCACGAGAGACATTATTCAGTGGATACCCGGATGTCCAGCCCAAAGGGAATCGTGACACTCTTTCAAGAGTTCACGCCTCATGTTATCCGCTCGCGGGACATAAACTTTGTTCCCCTTGGTATAGATGAGTCCCTCCTGGACCCAAAATCGTCGTGCCTTGCCCTCTTTAATGAGTTGAATCAGAGTCACTGCTTGAGGATCGCGGTATAGTCTATCCCTGATCTTGGAAAGAAAGTTAGAGTGCAATTGACTTACTTAGCCTTCGCCCTCCAACTATATAGCATTCGCTAGCTCCACTTTCTGACTCAATACATCGGCCACGACATTTGCTTTTCCGGGCTTGTACTCCATCACCATGTCATACTCAGCCAAGAAATGTTGTCATCGTGCTCACTTTGTGGAGAGTTTCTTTTGAGTTTGGAAGTAACTCAATGCGACATTGGTTGTCCTTAGCACAAATAGTGCTCCCAGAAGTTAGTGTCGCCACACTCATAGACAGTGGACCACCGCTGTCATCTCCTTCTCATGCACAGGATATCGCCGTTCAGTCTCATTGAGTTTGTGACTCTCGTAGGCCACTGGATGACCCTCCTGCATAAGAACTCCTCCAATAGCAAAGTCAGAAGCATCTGTATGGACTTTAAAAGACTTTCCATAGTCCAGTAATATGAGTATAGGTTTTTCTAACACAGTAGTCTTCAGGTCTTGAAATGTCGCCTCACATTTATTCGACCATCTCCAGGACTGCTCCTTCTTTAGCAACTCCGTCAAAGGAGCTACGTGCTTTGAATATCCAGCTATGAAGTGCCAATAATAGTTGACGAACCCAAGGAAGGATCTCAACTCTAACACCTTCTTTAGTGTTCGCCAGTTCTCCATAGCTTGCACCATAGCCTTGTCCATTCAAATGGACCCATTCCCAATTCGATGCCCCAAGAATAAAATCTCCATTTGGGCGAAGTAGCACTTTTCCCTCTTAACGAACAAGGTGTTCTCCTTGAGAACTTTGAAAATTGTTCGGAGGTGTCTAACATGCTCCTCAAGTGTTTGGCTATAGACGATAATATCGACTAAGTAGACGACCACAAACTTGTCCAGATACTCCTTGAACAGCTAGTTCATGAGAGTGAAGAATGTGGCTGGAGCGTTGGTTAAGTTGAAAGGCATCACCAAGAACTCGAATACTCCATACCTGGTCATACAGGTAGTCTTCGCCTCATCACCTTCTACTATGCTTACCTGCCAATACCCTAACCGAAGGTCGAGTATGGAGAAGTACTTTGCCTTGCCCAATTGATCGAACATGTTTGTGATGAGCAGGATAGGGTACTTGTTCTCCATCTTCATCTTGTTGAGGGCTCGATAATCAATACATAATCAGAGGCTCCCATCTTGTTTCTTCTGAAAGAGGACTGGAGCTCCGAAAGGTGTTTTGGAACTGCAGATGAGACCACCGCTTAGTAGTTCATCTAACTGCTTCCTCAGTTCTGCCAACTCTGGAGGGGCCATGCGGTATGGTGGTCTCGCTGGAGGCTTAACTCCCGACTCTAGCTCAATCCGATGATCCATGCCTTTGCGTGGTGCTAGAGTTCTCAGCAACTCTGTTGGCATCACATCTGAGAACTTCTTTAGGATGTTCGCCACAACAGCAGGTTCCTGAATGGCCTCCCTGTCAAGTGTCTCTAGCTTCATAGCAGCTACAAAGGTTAATTCACATTTTCGCACCCCTTTCTTCAATTGTAAAGCTGATATTTGTTGTAGGTCCTTGGTTCCTTCTCGAGAAACTAGAATCATGCAGGGATCGTCGCCTCCCATTAGACATAAGAAGTTCAGGAATGGTATTGGCACCAACTTTGCTACGCGCATAAACTCCATTATGAGAATCACTTGGAAGTCGTCCAATGGCACCGCCATCAAGTTTGTGCTCCCACTCCATGTCCGATCTTGATGAAGACCCCCTTTGCTTGTCCGGAGATCCGCTTGGCCTTCGAGTTCACTGCCTTCATATGACATGGGCTCTTCTTCAAGATTAATCCCAGTTGCTTAGCTTCACGATCGGTAATAAAATTGTGGGTCGCGCCCGTGTCCACCATTGTATGGGTTGTTCAGCCATTAAGCTTGATGTCCACATATATCAACTCGCTGCTTCCTGCCTTTGGTGGCTTTACATTTGTATTCTCCCCCACTTGACCCCGCAATGCATTTAACAAATGTATTGCTCCCATCCTGGGTCCTTGCGACGCCTCACTATCGTTACTGGAGTCAAAACTGCTTGAATTAAGGGTGATAGCTTTGCCCTTGTTTGACTTACGGGGTAGAATCGATACCGTTAAAGCATTGAGTGCCTGTTTTTGTGGGTACTCCCTCACCATGTGCGGTCCTCCACACAAGAAGCATCTAGTAGGCTTTGGGACTCTACCTCTTGAGCCCGATCCCTTATGGAAATTCTTCTTCTTTTACTCGCCCGCAGACTCCTTCGCTCGAGAGTATTTAGATGGGCGATTTCCCGAAGATTGTTTCTTCTTTCTCAAATCCTCTGAAGAAACAAAGTCAGTTAGCCTTTCAGCTGCTGCAATTGCCCCAACTACGTCAGTGACATTCCTCCGATGTAGTTCTTGTTGTGCCCATGGCTTCAAGCCATCGAGGAAGTTGAATAACTTGTCTTTCTTAAACATGTCCCATATATCCAACATAAGTGCTAAAAATTGTTTCACATAGTCTCGGATTGTTGTACTTTGGCAGAGTTGTCTTAGTTTCCTTCTTGCGATAAACTCTGTGTTCTCGGGCAAGAATTGAGTTCTCAACTCTTGCTTCAAGTCTCCCCATGTATCCACTTGACATTGGCCTTGCTGGATCTCTTCCCAATAGGTTCACCACCAAAGTTTTGCATCCCCATTCAGATACATTGTTGCTATAGCAACTTTGGCTTCTTTAGAATCGAGTCTTATAGCACGAAAATACTATTCCATGTCGAACAAGAAATTTTCAAGTACTTTGACATCCCTAGCACCTCCGTAGCACTGTGGCTCTGGTGCCCTGAAGTTTTGTGGTGGCGCAGTGCAGGTGTTGTTCCCTCCCGCATCAAGAGTCCTTGTTAACACCATCACCTTAGCCATGAGTTCCGCCACAACTTCATGTAGATGTCGTACAGAATCTTTGGTGTCCTCTGTCAGTTGATCAATCAGGGATTCAACTTTCTCAATCCGAGATTCAGCTTCTTCTAGCGAGCTCTCTACCCTAAGTAGCCTTCACTGGCCTTGGTAGAGTTCCTCCACGCTCGCTTCAAGAACATCAAGGTGGGTCTCCGCCATTATAATTCTCTCCTTGTGGCTCTTTTTCCCAGTTGGCACTCTAGATGGCACCTCCTCCCCTCGTAGAGAATACCCAACTTCACGCTCGTCTTGTTCACTGTAGAGCTCCTCATGAGCAGCTCCCACAGTTTGTGAGCAAGTTTACACTTACAGCCCACCTGCAATTGCTTGGAGCAACAGTCCGGCTTGCCCCATCTTGCTCGATTCACCATGATGTTTCACCATGGTGAGATTGCGAATCTTCTTCGTTGTTCGTATTAATTGCTTGCCTGCTCTGATACCACACTGTCATGAACTTAGCCGATTTACCTAAGTCATGCGACACCCTCGCGGCACTTCCGAAGACTTAGCTGAAATTGCCTAAGTCATGGACCAACCTTGCCCACTGTTTCGGACTTAGCTAAGATTGCCTAAGTCATGAAATGCCCAACGTGTCATATGTCCGCAAAGGATCAGCGCTCTTATAACCTCTTAAGGTCCCATAGGACCTGCAAAGAAGAAGTTGATTAGCTTAGAAGCGAGCGACGGACACGTCCCGACGTCTCATAAAGCGAAAAGCTATACAAGTAATTTGTCAAACACCTCGAGTGCAGTAAAGAAAAGAGAAAAAGAGAGTGAAATAGGACTTTGGAGGGTTGTAGGAACGGTCGCAAGTCCACAAATGACAGTTCCCAAGGTATCAGATGCAAGACAAGTTCAATTGCTGATGAATGCCTACACCCGACATATACCCGGAGCCCCATCCAGCCCGGTGCCACCTGGGGGGTTCCAAGGTGCTGAAATGGCTGACATTTCACACCGCTCAGAAAGGTTGCCGCAGCACATGAAAAAGACCTAAAAATAGGGCTGTTTTGGATTGTTTTGGCTCCACACAGCGAGCGATCGTTCTGCAGCCTTCTACACTACTTTCCCTCACATTTTCTAGGTAAAAATACATAAACTCAAGGCAAAATAAGCTGTCAAACATATGTACAAGCAAGAAAAAGTGACGAACGGTTCAAGGAGCAAAGGAGTTGCGATTGAGCGACGACCGTTCGTGACATTAGGGCTAGTTTATGAGATACATAAGAACGTAACTAAGGATCATAAACATAACTAAAAACACAAAGCTTTTGAAGATTTTGAGATTTATGAAATAATTTTTCAAATGATGATTGATTGTAGAGTATTGGAGTAGGCACGCGATTAATGAGATAGATTGTAGTCTGAAAGGCTGTAGACTAAAAAATTGTTGGCATAGAGGCATGATGAAATATGAGCCCAGTTTTAACTATATGCTGATGTTTGCGTTCGGCTGAGCTAACTAGTTGAGGAGTGTATAGGGGAGACTTAAAGTGTTGAATACCAAAAGCTAACAAACATGATGTTAGTGTTTGATATTCACCCCCACCATCAGAATAAATCATTTTAATTGTAGATTGAAAAATATTCTCTACCATCTTTTTGAATGTAATAAAGATTGTGGAGACCTCAAACTTATGCTGAAGAGGATAAAACGAAATATACTTGGTAAAATAGTCGATAAAGACAACATAGATTTTGTATTTGTCAAATAACATAATTGGTGCAGCACCCCAAACATCAGTATAAATAATTGAGGTTTCAAACAGCAGTCTATGACTTTTATTACTAAGACATGCATCACAATGAGTGAAAATAGAGCTGACTTTAAAAGCTGGAAGAGAATAATGAGAGAAAATTTTTTGTTGAGTTTAGGAAGAAGGATGACTAAGACATCGATACCACACATCTATTGTAGCAGCAACAGAAGAGTAGGCTATAGGTTGAGAGAATGATGGCCACTGGTAAATTTTATCTTTACTCTAGCCTTGAACTAACGATGTCCCCGTGCTTAGATCCTTGACAAGAAAGTGGTTAGGAAAAAAATTCAATGAAAGTATTATTTTGTTTACAGAATTAGGAGATAAAAATTAGATTCTATTTAATATAAGGGACGCACAACACATCATGGAGTGAAAAGTTAAGGGTATTCGAGTTAAGCATTGTGGAACTAGTATGAGTAATGGGAAGTCACTTACCATCACCGATGATGATATCATCATTACCACCATAACTATTGTGAAGGGACAAGTTCTAGAGATCCGAGGTGATGTGATGGGAGGCGCCATTCCATGATCCAAGAATGCTGATCAGAAGTTGGGATAGCAGTGAGGTGCGCTTGAGGCATGGAAGTTGAAGGTCGAGGACAAGACCGACAGACTTTGGCCGAGTGACCAATTTTATCATATAGCTGGCAGACAATTCTTTATTGAAGCATAGGATCAGGACGCCAAGGCTGTAGGGAACCGAAGTTGCTTCATGGGTTATGGAAAGATGGTGCCTGGCCCAGACTTTTGTTGATAAACTTGGAATACTAATTGTTCTTCCATTTAGATTTGTGACTTACTTGAGCAATGATAGGAGGTCCTGGTACCCTATTTTCGTGCTTCAAGTATGTCTCGTAGTTAGTCAATTTGTGTTAGAGCTCCTCAAATGACAGTGACGAGTCACGAGCCCTTATTGGTGCTACCAGTACTTTGTACTCAGGTCCAAGACCATTGAGGGTGTGGACAATAATTTCATCATCACTGAGGTTCTACCCTATTAAAGCTAAATCATCAATAATAATCTTAATATGTTGGAGATAATCAGTGATAATACTTCTCTCTTATTTTGTGTTTATTATATTAGAGAGGAGGCCGAGCATGCGAGTGCACGAGCGATTTGGCAATGTAATTTGCAGCTTGCACCAGGCTTTGGCAGTAGTAGCACAAGAAGTTGTAAGTGGTGCGACGGATCCAGTGACAGAGCCTTGAATCGCCTGAAGAATTAAATGATCTTGGCATAACCATAGTTTATGCTCCATATTTGGTACTGAAGTTGTAGTCCCCGGGATGTTGACCATTGATGGTGGACAACTAAGGGATCCATCAACATAACCTAGTAAATCATATCCAAAAGGAAGATTAGAAAATTGAGTACGCCAGGACGCATAATTTCCTTCTTTGGATAATTTGAAAGGGATGAGTACTACAGCATTGATGGAAACAAGTCTTGTATTCTGAGAAGTGCTACTGCTTCCTATGGGAATAGTGACAGGAATGTGAGAGGTAGATAATGAAGATATTATGAAAAATACTACTAATTACTATCGCGATGGAATAGCTTGTGGTGGATCTATCACGGGATAGAAAAACTTGCGGGAACTAGAGGTTGTTGCCTTCCCTTGCCCATTGTGTAGCCTGATGGGTAGTCGATGGAAAGATCCAATTACTATGGGGAAGATCGATGTCGATCTGGTGTTCGTTCTTGTCCAACACGATGGCAGTAGGTTTGGAAAGGAAGACAGAAGAGCTGCAAAAGGAGAAGAAGGATGCAGAAATGCCTATAGTTTTACTATTGTTGTTTGCTTATGGAAGAAGCGAGGAGGCATTGCTTAGTCAGCGGCATGCATATGAGGTAGGCAATAGCGAGGGATGTGCTGTTATTTGACAGCGAAGAAGAGATGGGAAAATAGTTGCATCTGCTCTGCTTCCATGGCTGAAGGGGAAGTGTAGAGGCTAGGTGCATATGAGGTTGTCGACGACGATGGACTGGTAGAGATCGAAGAATAGACGCCGGTGAGGAGGGCGGTTGGAGCCAACGGAAGATGCAGCGAGGTACTGTCCAATAGAGGAAGAGGGCCATGGCTGCGTGGCAATGGCTGGGAGCGACTGCTGATGGAGGAAAAAGCAGCAGGATGCAGCAGCAGGGGAGGAAGAAGAGACAGCGATTGGACAACCAACTAGAAGGAGCAGTTGGTTGGAGATCAGATCCGACGGTAGTAGCAGGAGACAGTGGCGGGTGAAGAAGGCAATAGCAGAGGAGTAGCAAGGGAATCAAAGATAGGCTCAAGAGATACTATCGACCACTCGGTTATGAGGGAGCACTGAGAGTCACGGTTGGAGAGGAGCTGCTGGCTATGGGTAGCGAAGGTGATGGGTGCCAGTAGCGTCGTCGATTGCTGAGAGGGGCACTGGAGCAGAACTTGCAAGATTTGGAGATCCGGTCACAATCAAGTAGAGATGTGGAACGTGTCGCTTCTAATGTTCAAACACTGCGATCGCCGATGCCTGAAGATGTCCTGTGGGCGAAGGAGGAGCAGCAGATTTGGTGGAAGATGACCCCCACAAAGGTTGTTGGTGGAATCAGCAGCAACTACATTGACGGCCCCGTGAGACGAAAGGGGGAAGAGCAGCAGTAGGGTGGAGACGATTGCAGTGGCAGAGGAGGAGAAGGAGGAGAGCGGAAGGTAGCACCCACTTCCTCATACATTTGCATGTAGATTCTGCCCACGATCGGGAACAATGGAGAGGAGGTTGCAATTGCGGTAGGGATGGTGCAGCAGCGATTGTGATTGAGGAGGAAGAAGTGTGCTATCGTTTGATAGTAAAGAGAATAGGCGATCGATGGCTGTCGTTTGACACTAAAGAAAGAAGTGAGATAATCTCTTTTAAAAAGAGACATGCTCTGATATCATGACATAAAATAGGAGAGGAGATTAAGAATTAAATGATTATTTGATTTTATTACTTTAAGATCTATTTATACAAGTAAAAGAGAGATTAAGAATGATTATTAACGCCACTATTAATAGTGGAGTTAAGATGCGCTAGTGAATCATTATTTATCATCATAGCTTTTCCAGCCATCTGTTGCCTAGTAATCATAGGCTTGCCCTTGGAAGCAAACTAAGGTACATTAATGATGATACTAGATTGATCACATGAAGCACTATTATGGGATTAGAATCCAAATCTTGTGAAATTAAAACCAGATCTGGTTGTTGATGGGATCCTTGCAACATTTATGATCTCGCACCCCTAACGCACTGTTTCATCTACACGAGCAGTCCTCAAAGATGTGGCCACTTACAGCTCACGTGTCATGCCATCTAGTGATTGATTTTGATTGCTATCATAATTCGAATCAACATCATCACTTACATCTTGATTCATTTTCGTCTTCAACATTGACTGACTCCATCGGTGAAAGCCCAATGTTGCACATGAATCCAAGGCCTGAACAAATGATCATCACTAAAGGTGGATTGCCCCTTCATAACAGAGAAAGATTTAGCAACCATGGTGGCATCATTCACTGTTGCCGGTGATAACCTACCTATAGGAGTGACCTGCTATGGTTTCAAGGGGCATTCAAAAAACTTATGAGCCGCACAACCATAGGCACAACAAACAAAGGGGAGCTTCTCATAAGACAACTTGAAAAAGACTAGTGGAAGGTGGACCAATCCAAACTCCCTGTTATAGCATTTTAAAAAATAAATTTTAATTCAAACACAAACAAACTTACCCCCGTCAAACATCAAAGATAGATCATCAATTTTCAATAGACGACTCAAAATAGAAATAATTGTAAATAACCCTTCCTGAATTCAATTTACGAAAGGAAGGCTTAGTAATTGAATCAAGCTTAGTAATTGAATCATGACCGAAGCCAAACGCATTTACTCAAACAAAGGGTGAAAATTTAGACTCAATAGCGCAAGATGGATTATCTCTCCATAAATTGTCTATGGCCCTTCTACAAGGACAAGGAGAGTTTCCTCTTCTAAAACGTATGAGAAAAAAAAAACCGTTTTCTTTGCCCATTACCAACATGGTTATCATAAATTTTCAAAAGGAAGCAATAGACGCACAAATAACTTCTTGACTTCAGTTATTACTTCTTGGAACAAACAATTCGAAAAATTCTTGGGTTATTAATTTCGCTTGGTTCATTTGTCCTGTTGTGAAACTAAGTTGCATTATAGCATATGCAACCTACTTTAGATGCTAAACAAATTCAGATAATGTCAAACTCATATATCATTTACAAACTTGACTACTTGTTATTGGTATTTCGACTCTGCCAAGCCACATGTCTATCATCGATCAAGCCACTTGTGTCTTACCAGTTCGAAAGGGCCCTAACCCTTCCTACATAGTTTAATTAGGTAGGTTAGGTATAATCAATCTCAGAGGGGATTTTACGGGTAACTCTACAAGCACCCTCTTCTTTTCTCTTTGTTTGGGTTTGCTCGTTCCATCATCGTATCAATGGCTTGTACAGCAAGCATCACGCATTCTCGATAATAGAGAATTAAATCGATGATGCTTGTTTGGCAAGAGATGATCTATTTTAATACAATGTTAAAGTAGAACCTTAAGAATTATAGAGTTATATAATTGTATAAGAATGATTCAAACGATGCCCTTCTCAAGCATATATTAATTGTATAGTGTACCCTTTTTTAGTCGACACGGACTAAGCCAATCAAGGTTGTCCATGTCATTTTGCCTTTTGAGTGATGCAACCATCACCAAGTTCCAATAATTTATTTGAACGGATCATACTGCATGAATCACTAATTATAATACCAATTCTATGAATTTAAGGTAAATAGTCTATCATTTTAAATTATTAAAATCAGAAACGGTAAACCTATTGGCTCATTCAGAATCTCTGAAATGTATATCTTCTAAAACTTGTCAAATTTCTTTTGCAGTTCTATGTTTTTTATAGGTTTCATATAAATCATCTGGTTAGCTGAATTCTAAATCTATAGAGGTATTCAATCTCTTCAATAAATTTTTTAGAATCAGATTGTATAGTGGAATCAGATTTAGTAGCATTCACAAAAGGGGTTAGTTTTCCTGTAGCAGAAATTAGGTCCAATGTTGTAAGTCATGCTTCTAGTTGTTCAAGCTATCTAGCAAAGAAAGCCCATCTCATTAAACCTTTTAGGTTTAAGAGACATAGATTCATCTAAGATCAGTTTTAGGATTAGACCTAAGGGAATGAAGCAGGTGACCAAGAGCTACAAATTAAATCCCAAAAATCTTATAATTATCATTTTTTTAATGGAGAAAAAAATAATTTGAATGACTTTGATTTCACCTTTTAAATATTTAATAAAGTTCATACATATTAAAAAGATGTCATAATTAAAATAACAATTTATGTAACATAAATTTAAAATTCAAGACAGGTATCGAACTTCATATATAATAATAGGGAAAAGTCTATATATACTAACACAATAAATAATACAATCAAACAAACTTAGAAGATAAAGTAAAAAGTCTATATACAAAATTTAATATATACTTATTGGATAGTCGGGAGATGACTAGAAGTATAAAACTCAAAATCTCATCACAATAAGAAGGGATGATATGTAATAACTCTCACGAACTCTTTTCTAGTGAAGGTCCACACGATGGATGGCAACGGTGACGCTTCTCCCCGCAGTGGACTCTTTCCTCATTATAGTGCTCCATCACGTAACTACTGATTACATGATAGGACCCTAATAGGGTTAGGTCCTTATCTATTGAGTATTTTTTTTATTGAGTCATATTGGTCAGTCCAGTCATGTCAATTAGAAGTCCTAGTAAGAGTTAGAGTCTATTTGATCATGAGTTCTAGTAGAAGTTAAAGTCTACTTAATTAAGAGTCCTATTAGGAATTGGATTCACCTAAGAGTCTCTATAGATATATCTGTAACTATTTCCTTTTAAGTAATTAATGAAAAGATTTTTGTTTTAGCCTTTTGACTAAAACCCTAGGAGGGTCGATCCCCTATAGAGATCAAGGAGACTTGATCCCCTCGAAGTGATCGTTTATTCCCCTTTTTCCATCTTTGCTACTGTTATTGATAGCAACCACCGCAACTATATCTCTACCTCTTCTTGTTTCATAACCGTTGGAGCCCAGCCACCATCGACGCTGCTATCTTCCACTATAGCTGCACCCTTCTCCTCTGCTTCCACTCAGCAGGATCTGCACCCCACCGGCCGCATCCATGTCTTCTTGCTCAACTTCCTACATTGATCGATTGGCGTCCACTGCAACTTCCACAACCACATGACCTTGTTATCCCACTCACGTCGCCACCGTTGCTACCTCTTATGCCTCTCCTTCGGCCTTCCTCTATAGGCATTGCCATCCCCATCCCTCTATCGCAGCCGCATGACCCTGCTGTCGTTGTCCTTTCCCCGTTGTTTTGATGTCGGCTACACTACTGCTACCTTCTGTCCAGCCACTCTTCCTCTGCCATTGCTGCTAGCCCTCGTCACCAATGCTGATGTCCAGCCACATCGCCAGCACCCTCCTCCTTGCCATTGCTTGTTTCCTCCCTTGCATCTTCCTTTGTTGCTGTCAACAACACCTCATCCTGCTGTCGCCCCAATGACTGCTGTCTCTCCACTTGCTACCGCCTGCTAGTCTTCCTCGCCACCGCTATTGTAACACCCCTCATTTCCGAATTTTCGTATAAATTTCTGGTGATAATGTAAGCATTCATTTTAAATTGACAAAAGAAATAGAGTATGAATCAGAGGTAACTTATTTGTAAGATTTGGGTGATCTGTTCAAAAAAAAAAAAAGAATCTGAGGACCTATATGTAAACCCTGAGGACCTAATCCTAAATGTACTAAATGCAAGGACTAAATTACAAAATGTATAAAATGACAAATTCCACCGTTTAAGCCTCTCTGCCTTCGTTCTTAAGGAAGCAGAGAAGGCAGCTGCATGGATGATCAGGGAAAAAAAAAAGAAAGAAAGAAAGAAAGAAGAAGAAGAAGAAGAAGAAGAAGAAGAAGAAGAAGAAGAAGAAGAAGAAGAAGAAGAAGAAAATTGGGGCTTTAAGGGTTCTTGCTCAAATCTTTTCACTTAGGGTCAAAATTATCAAAGGCAAGTGTTCTAACCCCATCCTACAGAATCTTTAGTCTCTATTTTTATGTGGATTCAAAATAAATTGAAGGATTTCTATTTAGAAACTGATATGTCTCTCTTTGGACATAGAACCATGGATTCTGAAGTTTTTCGGTAAATTAACCCCTATACACTGTTTCAGCTACAAGTTTCAGTACAAAATGTGAATTTAGGCAAGAACTATTTTGTTTGAAATTAGACTCTTATATCTTCCTTTTGACACTGATTTTGTAGATTTTGGACACCGAATACTTACCCAGACATCTGTTTCAAATGAGCCTATAGACGCTGTAAAATAGGGTTTAAGATTTCTGACCTATCAATACTAAAATGCCTATAACTCCCTGTTGGAAATTCTGATTTGTACCAAACTGATTTTATTTGAAACTAGACTTGAAAATATTTCTTTTGACATATAGTTTGAAAATTTTGGAATTTAATTGCCTACCCTATTATCTGTGGAATCCGACCCTATAAATTCTGCAAAACAGTGATTGTGTTTTTGCCCTTGGGTTACCAAATCAAAAGTAACTCCGTGTTGGGAACCCTGTTTCATACGAAATTTATTCCATCAAAATATAGATTGATTTATGGTTCGACCATAGTTTTCTTATGGGTATTGGAGCATAATTGATATTCTGAAATATTTGTTTGCTGTGCCACTGGAATTCTGTCCGAAATCGAGCTTTGGTCGATTTCGCGTATTCTGTTCCATTCCTTTGGATATTTGAATTCATCTAACCTTCTTATTGGAATTGAGCTAAATATGATTGCTTGGAATCCCTATACACTCTTGTTTTCATTTCATTCCAAATCTGAATACATTTGTGAGAGATTTGTTCTTTGTTTCGTATTGTCTCGAAAAGGCACATACACGTTTTGTTGTTCCGTGTGTTTCCGACATATGCTACTTATTGTTAAACCGCCTCTTGTACTCGGTGTGTGGGATTGTCGGACCTTTGCGAAATGGTAAAGGGTATGCGCTTATTGCCCGCTATGTGGGGTCCCGCTCTGTGGGATATTCTGGACCTTTGCCAGAAATGGTAAAGGGTATGTGCTTAGAGCCTGCGATGCTCTGCCGGCCCCCTCTGACTTCACCTAGACGTGGGTGGATGGAGCACCCAGATGTGGGAGACATTTGTCAGGTGGTCATTCAGAAATGGATGGATCACATTCTGACTGAGATCCCACTACACCCTCCTTATGTTTGATATGACACCCAGAGTTTTGGTGAGTTGTTTCTGTTCATGCTCTGGATAAGAATGATATGATTGCGACGTCAAGGACGACGTTTGAGCTTCTATACGATATTTGTTTTTGATATGCTCTGAAATGCTTCATTCACTGATGATTTTGCTTCGAAATATTCCATATGCCGTTGATATGCTTCGTAACATTTCGTATGCCACTGATAAGCTCCAATATGTTTCCTTTGTTACTGAGATGCTCCAATTACTCTATGCCCCATCTGTCAGGAACCAAATATGTAAGATTGAAAAGACAATTATGTTTCTGCTCCTAACGATATTATGTCTACGAAATCGTATATTCTGCCTTGTAATTTGAAATTGTATCCCTTTGGAAATTGTATTATTTTGATATGGATATGTTAGTCACTTGCTGAGCTCCTTTTGCTCACCCCGTTTGTTGATAAATTTTTCAGGATAGCGTATCGCTTTCTTAATTGTTAAGATTGGGCTGAGGCGGTGGAAAGTTTAGAAGATTTTGGGCAGATCTTTGTTAGCATATGTGTTTTGTTATATAAGCTACTCGCATCTTATGAAATGTGACGATGAATCTAAACTGGATTTTGTGTAAGACAAAGGATCCCTCATGTATAGGATTTTGGAATGTTAAGTTAAATTCATGTAATGATATGAATTTATGGTAATCGTTGATTTGGTGACTGCATAGACTTCCCCACTTATGAGTTTATGTGTGGTTATTATTTGAAAAGTTGAGTTCAGATTATATGAATTATCGAGTGATGCGTGGTATGTTTATGAACTGCACAGGGTGATGAATTTGTAGACTATAGAGGTGAAAATTTGATCTGAATGTTTTCTTAGTGACCTCAAAATGTGTGTTTGGATCCTGGATTAGTTGTGAGGAAAATTTTAAATATTGTCGATATTTTGGAGGGGCGTGACAGCTATCCCTTCCCTCCTTGTTGCCAGCATCTCGAGCAAGAAGGGAACACCATCATTAATCCTCGAGTACTGACCGTAGGCTGCTGTACGTCCCATCCACATCTGCTTGCCTGCCACTCTTCCTTATCGTCATTGTCCCTTCCCTGCTTGTTGCTAGCATCTTGAGCAAGAAGCGAACACCGCTGCTAGTCCTCAGCTATTGATCATGGGCCGCTATCTTTCTCCATTGCTACCATTCGACATCCACTATAGAGTCTCATCTACATAGTCGTGCCCTCCTCTGCTGTAGTGTTGCCATGCATAGTAGCATTGCCGTTGTTGCCTCCCACTACAACGCATGCCCATCTATCGCCTGCAGTCACAGCCAAGATGCCAGCATCCACCTCCCTAGTCGTGTGAATGTTGTTGCCCTTCTTCTTCCCTCACTCATCGCCCATGTCATCTCCCACATCAGCTGCACTCACCGCTTATCGAACCCCCTGCTCGTGCCTCTATTGGAGATGACGTCACTGCCCCTCCTTTGCCATCATCTTCCTCACAAACCCTATCTCTGTTCCAACACCGCTGCCATCTTATTTCACTACTCTATTGCCAGCCCCTCCTGCTCGAGTATGAAAGGGCCATGCTACTATCCATAGCTGTTGACAAATGCCTGCCACCACTATAGAGTCTTGCCGCACCCGCCACTGTTCCTCCCCTCATCTTTATATCAAGCGCCGATGCCACGTCCCTCAACCTCTTCATCGCATCACCCTTGTTATCGCTCCCTCCTCGGTCGCTGCTTCCCCTACTTCCTGCAGCCCTTTTCTTCCTCTACCGATCGACAACTATCATCATTGGTTACCGATAGCATCGCCTACAGCCACATCCGTCGCGCCTCACGCCCATGCTGCCGTTGCCTTTGCTACCACCGCCTTTGCCGACCATCCCCTTCGCCTCCTGCAGTGTCTCCTCTTCATCCTCAGCTTCTGTTGTTCCCAGGCCAACGGACCATCAGCGAACCTTAGTGATGCTGCTCCCAACCACGCCATCAATGTTGTTCCTAATCGCGCCATCAACACTGTCCTCACTTCCCTCTTCCCTCCTCAGTCGCACAACGACAGAAACAGGCAACAATCTTTCCTCCTTGTAGTGACCAAAACTGGGCAACTTCCAGCTCTTAGCCGTTACCATTTTCCTCCTTTGCCGATTGCACCAATGTTACCCCTTTTCCTCTGTCCACCACTATCATCGATGTTGCTACCCTCCTTTGCCATCGCTGCCACCCCTACACTGATGCTGTCGCTTCCAGTTACAGCAGCCTCAGCCATTCCCTATGCCAATGCTGTTGCATTCCAGCCTCGACACTAAGCAAACGTTAGTGCATATCCCCCCTGCTGATCTACTATAACGTGCTAGTTACAGGTGCCCTACAGGTTAATCACGCGAGTGATGACACATGTGACATGCTATGTGACCTTTTTGCTTATGATTATTATTGATATATTCTCACGTTATATTATCTGTTGTATATATATATATATAGTGATATCCTTGGTTCTATGTAATTATAATCAGATCGTAATGAGATCATGATAATGAGATCGATTTGTCTTTAAACACATCTCCTAAATAATCTCAGTCATAGATTACTTGAGAGGGACATCGAGATAACCGGATAGACTGGTGTACTATATACCCATCCATATTGTCATGTGCTTAGCTAATTTTGCCTAAGCCATGTGACACCCATACGTGTCCATCCGCAAAGGTCAGCCCTCCCCGAAATCTCCTAGAGTCTCTTAGACTTACAAAAGAGAAAACGGGCCAGAAGAAGCAATTCCCACGGGATCCACAAGCAACTACTCAAGCAAACACTTTATAAAGCCAGATACAAATTACACTCATGGACATTACAAACTCAGAAAGGTTGCACATAAAGGATAATGGTCCACTACAGACCGAAGTCCCCATAAGTGCTTACCAGACATACTTGTATTAAAAGCCAAAATTAACCATAATGTAAACCAAACTTGGGCTGCTAAGCCTACTGCAAGCCCGCTACTTGCTTTATAAGATATGTACATAAACCGAAGGATACGGACAAACACGAGCATTTCATCGAACACCTTGTTTATATTGTTGTCCGTGATATTCTCCCCCACTTATTCTTTCGACGTCCTTGTCGAAGCCACTATAGATGCTGCATCTCCTTACATTCTGCTGAATCTTCAATCTTCTGCTTTGGCTACAACATGCCCCTTTGGCTCCCAACCGCTCTTCGCCGCTGTTGTTGAGTAGTCAAACTTTGATCTGCTATGCTGCTTTAACTCACCAATGACTGAATCTGGTATGGGGTTGGCTGAGTTGTCCTAATCCTTGTTGGTTCTCACGGATCCTTCTGATGAAGGAAAAGACCTGCCTTATTATGCGCCAATATCATAATATACTCATATTGCTTGAACTGGGTAGATGTTTGTTGGAGCTTTAACGAGCATCGCCTCGTAGACTTTAAAGTTTTTAAGGTCCTCCCTCTACAATGTTTACCCATTGAATCTTCTTCCACTGTTAGTTGTCACTTCCAAGTATGTTCGCATTACTCCCGCTTTCGATTAGTCAATTGGAAAATGAAGTAGAAAATCTACTCTCAGTAGTACTGATCACCAATAGGGAGGATTTGACAACTATTGTCTTCCATAAGCTTTATTTGAAGGGTCACTGAACTTGTGCAGAGCTCCCCTGCTGGACAAGTAAGAGAACTGAGATACTTGACTTCGCCCATTCTCTTCATAGTCGAAATATCCAATTGTCTCTTCCAAGCTAGGATGACAGAAGGGATATCGATTTAAAACTATGTCCTAAATATTATAGAGTGAATCGAGAAACTCACAGGTCTAGGAATAGTCATAGAGGATAACCTGTGCGTTGATCTTTTACTTCAGTCCCTACCAGATTTCTTTTCTCACTTTATCATAAATTTTAACATGAACAAGTTTGATGTGACTCTCCCTGAGCTTCTCAATATATTGAGGGAAGTTGAGAGTGCCATCAAGAAAGAAAAGCTAGTTCTTTATATTGGTGAGACCAATAAGAGAAGGAAGGCCAGTAAAATCCTTAAGAAGGGCAAGGGCAAAGAAAGATTGGGTAAAGCGTTGTCAAGAAAGACCCGGTAAAAGATAAAAGATAATGCTTCTATTATGGTTAAAACAAGCATTAGAATAGGAACTGTAAGGATTATCTTGTAGATAAGGTGAAATAGAAGCTTGGAGAAGCTTCAGGTTTTATATTCATGATTAGTCTCCACTAGTCAGATTTTCATAATAACACATAGGTATTAGATACCAGGAGTGCTTATCATATCTGTAATTCGAATGTATATATGTATGACATCTCATATTAGGAGACCAAATCAAAATCCACTCCTATGATAATATAAAGTTGGTAAGCATGAGGTAATTAGATTAACCCACTTGGCCTTCCATTATTATAGGGAGAAATCAAATCTCAACGTAGGTTTAGTTGGTCAAGTACCTCGAGGCTCACCTATCTTATGATTCGAGATCTTGTCCATAACATAGAGATGTCACCAATAACCTAAGAACATAGTATGCAAAGGAGTCCAGAGAACTCATTCTCTCTTAATCCGACCAACCTGATTAGGGACTTATCTGAGTGAGAGCATACAAGATACTTCTCTTATGATACCGAGAGTAGATGATCCTCTATCGACACTCAATTTTCTTCATAAAGTTGGCTACCAATCCTAATAATCGGTTGTACCATATCTAAATCTTTTCAAATATGTAAGTCCGTGTCAAAGAAAGCAGTACTTAAATAAGGCATCCTTGGTATCTTAAGTCTAAGGACTGGATACATAATTGGACTACGAAATTGCTGTCTTACGTCAGGTATCATTAATCATATAGTATTTTTAAGCAGATCAATTAGTAAATTCATTCTCTAATGAGCACTTATATTATATCTTCAGTTTGTCCACAGAAGTGGCTATGAGATCAACCGCCTCTATTATATGGATGGGTACACAGTACACCAATCTGTCTCGTTATCTCCATGTCCCTCTCAAGCAACCTATGACCATGATTATTTAGGATTTATATTTAAAGGCGAATCAATCTTATTATCATTATCTTATCATGATCTGATTCCCATTACATAGAACCAAGGACATCACAATATATATATATATATATATATATTCAATAGATAATATAATATGAGAATATGTCAATAATAATAATGATGCAAAGAGACTGTGCAGCGTGTCACACGTGCTATCACTCACGTGATTAGTTTGTCGGGCACCTGTAACTAACACTTATCATTTCTGTAATTTATTACAGGTCCAACAATGCTAGGAGATTTATGAGAGGTCAGATAGATCTCAAGATGAGTAATGAAACAAGAGTTGCTATAGTTGTTATTGGTGAGGTTACCTTACATCTGTCGAGTGGAGCTACTATTGCATTAGATGTATGTTATTATGCTCTTTCCATTATAAAAAATATTAGTTCCATTTCATGTTCGATAGTTAGTGGATATAAATTAGTTTTTGAGAACAATAGTTGTTCATTAATACTGGATGATAAGATCATCACTAGAGAAACATTGTACAATGGTTTATTTATGCTAGACATAGCTTAAGATCATGAATGTAAGTGGGTCTAAAAGGAAATGAGATAAGGTGAACATTGTATACATGTGGCATTGTAGGCTAGGGAATATCCATGAGGGAATAATTCAAAAGTTGCTAAATAATAGATACTTAGATCTATTCAACTATGTATCATATACAATCTACGAACCTTCCTTTCGTAGAAAGTTGACCAACTCTCTATTTAGTAAAACTGGAGAGAGAGCTATTAAGTTACTAGAACTCATACATAGCATGTGTGTATTCCCATGTTGACTCAGGCCATAGTTGGTTACTTTTACTTCATTGCTTTCATTGACGATTTCTCCAGGTTTAGACATGTGTACTTGATAATGTATAAGTTCGACGCCTTCGAGAAATTCAGGAAATACAATAATAAAATAGAGAACCAAACTAGAAAGAATATTAAGACTCTTCGATTGGATCAAGGAGGAGAGTACTTGAGTATAATATTTATTTATTTCCTTAGAAATCATAAGATTCAATCTTAATGAACACCTCCTTATACACCTCAGCTTAATGGTGTATCAAAAAGGAGGAATCATATGTTGTTAGATATAGTGTGATATATAATGAGTTTCGCTGACCTACTCGTCTCATTATTGGGATATGCCCTAGAGACCGCAACTTACCTTCTGAATAGAGTTTCATCTAGGTTAGTAATGTCTACACCATATGAGATATAGAAAGGGAAGAAGCCTAATCTGAAGATTGTTAATATTTGAGGCTACCTTGCCTATATTAGAAGACATAACTTCGATAAGTTGGAATCAAGGATGGAGTAGTATAAGTTCGTGGGTTACCCCAATGAAACTTATAGGTACAATTTCTATCATTCCAAGGACCAAAAGGACTTTGTTGCCAAGAAGGTAGTGTTATTTGACAACACTTTATTTATGGAAATAGTAGGAGCATGATAGAGTTAATAGAGGTTGGAGAACCTAGCTCAAGCACCACTCCAAAAGCCGAGTCCATTCAGGAACTTAACACATAAGTGCCAACTTTGTATAGGTTTGACAGAGCATCTCATCCTCTTGAAAGATATGTGAGATATATCAGTGGAGACAACACTTATGATATTGATCCTCAGACTTACGAGAAGACTATTATGAGTATAGACTCTAGGAAGTGGTAAGAAGCCATGAATTTTGAGATTGATTCTATATACTCCAACAAGGTTCGAAACTTTGTTGAAGTACCTGAGGGTATCATACCCATTAGCAGCAAATGGGTCTTTAAGAAGAAGATCAGAGTAGATGGAAAGGTGGAGACCTATAAGGTAAGGCTGGTGGCAAAATGGTATCATCAAAGGCAAGGAGTTGGCTATGATGAAATTGTCTCACCCTTAGCAATGCTGAAATCCATCAAAATTCTTTTAGTTATTACAACACACTATGACTATGAGATTTGGTAGATAGATGTGAAAACCATATTCCCTAATGGCAATATCGAAGATGAGGTATATATGATACAACATGAGGGATTCGTATCTAAGGAGAAACCAGACCAGATAAGGTGTGTAGGTTACCTAGGTTCGTCTAGGGACTGAAGCAAGCTTTTTAAAGTTAGAACATAAGATTTGATGAGGCAATTAAATCCTATAACTCAGTTAAGAATTAAGATAAGCCTTGTGTGTATAGGAAGGTAAGTGGGAGTGCTATCACCTTCTCAGTGTTACTTCTCAGTGTTATATGTGGATAACATCCTAATTATTGGGAATAATGTAAGAATGATCTCCATAGTTAAGGCTTGGATATATAGAAACTTATCCATAAAGGATTTAAGAAAATTATTCTATATTATGTGGATTCAGATCTATAGAGATAAATCTAAAAGGATGCATGGTTTGTTCCAATTCAGGTATATAAACTCCATTGTCAAAAGGTTTGGAATGAAAAATTTCAAGAGAGATCTTATATCGATGAGACATGAAATATCACTTTATAGGAGCAAGTCCCCAAAGACTGTTGAAGAAAGGGCAGAAATGAATAACATACCCTATGCATCAACAATAGAGTCTATCATATATGCTATACTATATACCAGGCCTGACATAATATATGCTTTAAATGTCATGAGTAGGTATTAGGTGAATTCAGGTTTGGAACATTAGAAGGCAGTAAAGTATATCCTTAAGTACTTGAGGATGACTAAAGATCTTTTACTGGTATATCGAGGAGGTAAACTCCAGTTGAGAGCTACACGATCTCAAGTTTTAGTCCAATATCAATATAGCAAGTCAAACTCAGGGTATATGTTCCCTCTGAATGGAGGCATAGTAAGCTAAAAGAGTTCCAAGTAAGATTACTACTAACTCAACCACAGAGGCAAAATACATTGCTATGGCAAAAGTAACAAAGGAATGAGATTAGATGAAGAAGTTTATCGTGAATTTAGGAGTCATACGAGTAGCGAGGAGCTGATTCCTATATATTGTGATAACAATGGGGTGATAGCTTTAGCAAGGGAACCCAGGTTACATAAGAAGTGTTCTGATAAGGTTCCAATTGATAGAGAGATTGTGGCCCATGGAGATGTAGCAATGGAAAGAGTTCCATCTGAAGATAACATTATAAATCCACTAACGAAGCTATTATCTTAAATTATCTTTAAGCATCACAGGGGTCTGATGAGGATCAGACTCGTAGTTGATTGGCTTTAGGCCAAGTGAGAGTTTGCTAGTTACAAGTGCCTTGTAAGCCAATCATAGGAGTGATGGCACGTGTAACATGTTGCATGATCTTTGTGCATATTATTATTGACATATTCTCACTTTATGTTGCCTGTTGTATATATTATGATGTTCCTAGATTTAAGAAATGATAATTAGATTATAATAAGACCAATTCATATTTAAATATAGACTCTAAATAATTTCGATCATAGCTTACTCAACAAAGACATCAAGATAATCAAATAAACTAGTGTATTGTATACCCGTCCATATGATAGAAGCAGCTGGTCTCATAACTGCTTGTGTGGGGACACCAAGGGTACAGTACAGGTGCTTATTAGAGAATGCGTTTATTGATTGATCCGCTTATAAAATGATGGATGATTAATGATACTTGATGTCAGACAACGGTTCTATAGTCCCAATTGTATATCCAATCCTTAGACTTGAGACATTAAGGATCTCTTGTTTGAGTACTCCTTTATTTGACATCAGACTTACAGGTTTGGAAGTTTCACATCTGGTATAGTCGGTTATTGGGATTAGTAGCTAACCTTACAAAGATAATTGAATATAAATAGAGGATCATCTACTCTCGATATTATGATAGAAATATCCCATGTGCTCTCGTTAAGACAAATCCCTAGCTAGAGTTGTTTGAATTAAGAGACAAGGAGTTCTTTGCAAGAATTCAATTAGAGAGAGACTCGGATAGATCCCTTATAAGACCTAATAGTATCATACTAGATATATGGTCTATGAGATATTAGATAGATGAGGGACTATAGACACATGGTAACTATGAATAGATTGGTTTAATGGATTAGATCCCCTTATACCGTCTAGGGACTATAACTTAATGGCCTAGTACATCCATAGTTGATAGATTGAGAAAATTATTATATAATATAATTTACTAAGTCATAAGGAGTTTTGACAAGTGGTAGGAAACCTTGATAGAAGCATCACATGCATAACAAAAAAAATAATATAAAATAAAAGATTTCCCATGTTTATCATATCATTGTGTGATGATTGGTGCATAAAAAATCATAACAAAAAGAATTATGCGAGATATGTTACTTAAGGAGGTCGTATATCCATAAAATTTCTAGATCAATAGGAGAGGCTGAGAGAGGTCAAATGTCCTCCTCTCTGGTGGTATGCACATGGTAGATCGATGCAATGATGCTCCTCTAATCGTAGCAAAAAGCTCATAACTTTTATGCATCTTCTTCGTAGCTTTCGCACACCACCTTGTAAGAAACGTGGAAGAAGTACTTTCTTTTTCGTTGTCCTCATGTAGTAGAGAAAGGGGTGGTCTACTGAGAAAAGATGGGAGGTAAGAGAATAGGAGGGGGTGACCAAAGATGCACCCTATCACCTTCGTTGGCCACCCCTTTCTCCTATTTATAGAGAAACTCTTAAACCCTAATGGATCCTACCTTTGTGGGTATTGGATCTCTATCTAATTACCCTCATCTATTGGATTACTAGATCCCTATCTAATAATCTCAATTTTCCTCTAATTGGGCCTAACGCAAGGAGTCCATTAATCCTGAGTCTCATCTAATGACAATAGGGGCTTATTAGATAACTCATATCTAATCCTCTATATGTTACAACATCTACCATATGTATGTAACTCTCTAGGCCCAATATTTAGTTAGCTATGAGTTGCACATGTTAGAACATTTTCTGACTTAGAACTCCTTCTGACTTAGTGAATTGTTATCCCATAACAATTCACTCAACTCATCAACATGGACATACTAGGCTACTACGCTGTAGTCCCTAGACGGTATAGGGGATTTAACCCATTGGACCTATCTATCGTCAATTACTATATATCTATAGTTCCTCATCCATCTAATATCCCAGAAATTATATATTGGGTATGATACTATCAAGCCTTATATAAAATCCATCCAAATCTTGCTCTAATCAAGTTCTCTCAGATAACTCATTCTCTCTCAATCAGAATGACCCTAGTTAGGGATTTACTTGAGTGATACTATACAGGATGTTTCTCTTATGATACCAAGAGTGAATGATCCTCTATTGATACTCAATTTCCTTTATAAGGTTCGCTACCAATCCCGATAATCGGCTGTACCAAATCTGAAACTTTTTAGACTTATAAGTCCAGCATCAAAGAAAGGAGTACTCAAATAAGACATCCTTAATGTCTCAAGTCTAAGGACCAAACTCACAACTAAGACTACGGAATCACTATCTAATGTTAGGTATCATTAATCATCTAGCATTCCGTAAGTAGATCAATCAATAAATTCATTCTCCAATCAGGACCTATATTGTACCCTTAGTGTCCCCACACTAGCGGCTATGAGACCGGTAGTCTCTATCATATGGATAGATATATAGTACCTTGGTCTATCTGGTTATTTCGATATCCCTCTCTAGTACTTATGCCCTCTCTAGTACCTATGAATGAAATTATTTAGGGTTTATGTTTGAAGGCAGATCAGTTTCATTATTATGATCTCATCATGATCCGATTCTCATTACGTAGATCCTAGGACATCATAGTATACACAACATGCAACATAAAGTGAGAATACTCTAATAATAATAATAAGCAAAAAGATTATGTCGTGTGTCGCTTATGTCATCTCTCACGTGATTGGCTTACAGGGTACCTGTAACCAACAATCTCCAATTTGACCTAAAGCCAATCACCTACGTGTTTGATTCTCATCAGACCCTTGTGACGCTCAAGTATAATATAAGATAAGGGCTTTGTTTGTGGATCTACAATGTTATTCTCAGATTGAACTCTTTCCATTACTATAACTCTATGGCCATGATCTCTCTGATCAAGTGGAACCTCCTCAGAACATACTTCTAATGAGACATAGGTTCCTTCGCTTAATCAATCACCATATTATTATCGTAATATATAAGAATCGGCTCCTCGCTAATCGGAATGACTCCTAAATCTATGATGAACTTCTTTATCCAGACCCCTTCCTTTACTACTTCCATTGTAATAATATACTCCACCTCTGTAGTCAAACCAGCAATAATATCTTGCTTGAAACTCTTCTAGCTTACTACTCCTCCATTCAGGGTGAAGAAATACCTTGAGTTTGACTTGCTATCATCAATATTAGACTGGAAAGTTGAGTCCGTGTAGCCCTCAACCTAGAGGCTGCCTCCTCCATATACTAGTAAAGATCCTTAGTTCTTCTCAAGCACTTAATGATACACTTTACTGCCTTCCAATGTTCCAAACCTAGATTCACCTAATACCTGCTCATGAGACTCAAAGCATGTGCTATATCAGGCCTGATACATAGTATAATATACATGATAGACCCTATTGCTGAGGTATAGGGTATCCTATCCATATCTACATTTTCTTCAAGAATTTTTGGGGATATAGTCCTAGAAAGTGATATTTTATATCTTAATGGTATGAGACATCTCTTGGAATTTTCTATGCCAAACCTTTTGACAATAGAATTTATGTAACTACATTGGGACAAGCCAAGCATCCTCTTAGATCTATCTCTATAGATCTAAATCTCCAAAATGTAGAATGATTCTCCTAAGTCCTTAAGAGAGAAGTGTTTGGATAGCCATGCCTTAACTATGTATAGCATTCCTACATTATTCTCAATGATCAGGATGTCATCTACATGTAGCACCAAGAAGGTTATAGGTGCTCCCACTTATCTTTCTAAATATACAAGGCTCGTCTTCATTCTTAGTGAAGTCATAAGATCTATCCTAACTTACGTAAGCTTACTACAATCCATACATGGATCTGAGCAACCCGCACACGTTATCTGGATTCTCCTTGGATACGAATCCCTAATGCTATATCATATACATCTCCTCGAGGTTGCCATTGAGGAACGTTGTTTTCACATCCATCTGCTAGATCTTATAGTCATAGTATACTACAATAGCTAAAAGAATTCTAATGGATTTCAGCATAATTATGGATGAGAAGGATTCGTCATAGTCAACTCCTTGCCTTTGATGATACTCTTTGTCCACTAGCCTTGCCTTATAGGTCTCTACCTTTCTATCTACTCTGATCTTCTTCTTGAAGATCCACTTACAACCAATAGATACAATAGCCTCAGGTGCATCAATAAGGTTCCAAACCTTATCGGAGTACATGGAATCCATCTCAGAATTTATGACTTCTTGCCACTTCCCAGAGTCTACTCATGATAGTCTCTTCGCAGGTATGAGAATCAATATCCTAAGTGTCCTTTCCACTGATATGTCTCATATATCTTTCAAGAGAGTGAGATACCTACCAGACCTGCACAAAGTTAGAACTTGTGTGCTAGGCACTTGAACAAACTAGCCTTTTGAGTTGTCACGGACAACAATGTAAACAAGGTGTTCGATGAAATGCTTGTGTTAGTCCGTGTCCTTCGGTTTATGTACATATCTTGTACAACAAGAAGCGGACTTGCAGTAGGCTTGGAAGCCCTAGTTTGATTTGCTTTATGGCCAAGTTTGGCTTGTAAATACAAGTGTGTCTTATAAGCACTTGTGGGGACTTCGGTCTGTAGTGGACCATTATCCTTTGTGTGCAACCTCTCTGAGCTTGTAATGTCCATGGGTGTAATTTGTATTTTGGCTTTATAAAGTGTTTTTCTTGAGCAGTTGCTTGTGGATCCCGTGGGAGTTGCTTCTTCTGGCCCGTTTTCTCTTTTGTAAGTCTGTGGGATTTTAGGAGATCTCGGGAGGGCTTTGACGGACACGCATGGGTGCCGCACGGCTTAGGCAAAATCAGCTAAGCCCGTGACAATGTGGTATCAGAGCGGGACAAGCACACGCAGAAACACTTGCCATACAAATGTGGGGGACCTAGCTAGGCTGTGTGGAGGACAGCTAGCACGTGCAACCGTTTAGGGGAAACGGACATTGAGATGTAGGGAAAGGAGTCGGAGGAGCGGGCATCCTGTTTGGCATTCAAGGAATAGCCAACCCCTTTCGCGAGTGGCACCACGAGGACAAACAAGCGAAGAAGACTGCGGAGCACACAAAGATTGGGATGGTTGAGTTTGAGCTATAGCTCGACGTTGGCAACTAAACTTGACGGTGCTTAAGGCAAAAGCAGGGTGCTTAGTGAAAGATGAGACCGTGCAAGGTGGGATGTGTTGTGTAACGACCGAAAGAGTTATGCAAAGCTCACAGAGGTGAGGGGAATTGCTAACTCGAAGGATTCGGAACTCATGCAAGGGCTTGTACACGGATGACAGAGTGTTCGTGGCCATCCCAAGGCGTGATTAGAACTCGATGCCATGGAGCATCGAACTTTCTCTTCAACATGGAAAGGATATGTCCGTAGGTGGCTGAAATGTGCAATAAATTCAGCATGTTGCTAGACCTTGAAGGGTGCGTGGAGATATTGGAGAAGGGTCACAATCTAGCAAGTACATTTGGGGGGTAGAACAAAGCACAAGTTCGAAGAGTAGTCCAAAGGGATGATGGTCTCAAACTTCCAATGGGAAGTATATAAAGAGAAAAGTTGCTAGGAGAGATATCCGGAGGGATAAGTTCTAGTTCTCTAGTTGGAGAATCATGTGCAACGGATGCACATATTGAGGAAGAGTTTCTCGGTTATATCTTCATAAAGCTCAACGGACCGAGTGAGCGACGAAGAGTTGTCGCATGATCTCGAAGGAGGTAATGCATTGGGGTATGCATTTCGAGATCAAGTGGGGAGCAATCCAAGGCAACATCATATGAAGGCACACTTAGAGTCGAGGCGTAAATCGAACTCAACAGAGGGCTGACCCGTAAAATGGTGGACATGAGGGCCACTATCAACTCGCAAATCGAGTAGCAGAGTGACTTGGGTGGAACTCGGTGAAGTATCCAAGTCGTATGAAGGAGTCGACATAGAAGATGGAACATGGAGCGGAGGCATGGAGCTTTCCTTCAGAGGTCAAGGGCATGAACTCTTGTAGAGGCAAGAGTGGGATCATGTCGTTCCATGGGTTCTTCATTCGATGGGACAGACTTATTTTGCATGGTGCCAAAGATGAAGGGAGCTTCAAGGCACATGCAAGCTACCTCGAGATGCATTTGATGGAGTAACTAAGGTGATTCAACTTGGAGGCAAAGTTAGGATCATGAGACCTTAGTACGGGCAAGAGGACGCAGAGGGTACTCTTGAAGAATATGCCAGTGTTGCCGTTCAAGTTGTCAAGAACAAGAGGTGCATAGCAAGATTGTCTTTGGTAGGGATAGAGGCCCAAGATCCGACAATGGTGCACCCACTCTAGCAAGTCGGGGACTTGAGCTACTAGGCGACTGTCCTAGAGCTATGCTTCCGTGAGTAACCCAGAGTGAGGGGACGAAGGGAATTGCCAAGGAGCGAACTAAAAGTCGGAGATGGCGAGGCCCTACGATGTGTTGGCGAGGCCACACGTGGAGAAGTCGTAGTCCGAGTTCATCACACGAGAATCAGATGCAATGGAGATGTCACCGGAGGCGACATGGTGCGGATCGTGGTGGAATAGTTCGTGGCAATGCAATACAGCAATCTTGTCCCGTGAGGGACAAAATCATCGAGGTATGATGGAGTTCTTGGGAGCTCCACTTTGGTGTACGACACAACAAGAAGAAGGGCTATGGATTCAAGGAGTGAATGTCGTAGTACCGCAGAGGCGGGTCTTCGTGTGTGCATCAAAGCTTGCATTGGATGAAAGCCTTAGTCATCAGCATATGGGAGCTGTACACCACCGAGGAAGAAGTCCAAGTGCAAGTACCAGTGAGTCCCATGGAGGGGACTTGATTAACCGGAGCAGTTGGAGAGTTGGACTGCTTCAGTGCTCACATTCGCTTAAGGGAGCCCGGCAAGTCAGAGGACAAGGCCGAGTAACGTTGCTACCAAGGAAGCTAAGGAGAAGAAGACGAGCCCTGCAACAAGATGGCGGAGGCCATGCATGAGAGTTGCGATCTGCTCCATCGACCAAGGAGAAGCTAGGAGGACACGGTGGTGTCGGCGGTGGTCGGGCGAGGAAGCGACGAGTCCAACAGGCTCGCTACCAAAAGAAAGCCTTGCATCGGATGAAAGCCTTGGTAGTCGATATGGGGGTGTACCACCGAGGAGTAGTCGATTGCAAGTACCAGTGAGTCCCATGGAGGGACTTGATTAACCGAGCAGTTGGAGAGTTGGATCGGTGCTCACATTCGCTTAAGGCAAGTCGAGGACAAGGCCGAGTAAGTTGCTACCAAGGAAGCTAAGGAGAACAGACCCGTGAGCCTGCAACAAGATGGCGGAGGCCATGCATGAGAGTTGCGTCTCTCCATCGACCAAGGAGAATCGCTAGGAGGACACGGTCGGGTGTGGTCGAAAGGCGAGGAAGCGACGAGTCCAACGGCTGGCTACCCAAAAGAAAAGCGTCGGTTAGAGAGGAGGTGGACTGAGGAGCTCCACAGACACAGAGGCGGATCTACCGATCGGGGAAGGGATGAAGATGCAAGGTAGCGGATAGTAGTGCTATGGGCTTGGCGCCATGGTACAGATGGGACTTCCGTGAAGTCATCGATCCCTTGCTCTCATGAAGGGACAACATTGGTCGTAAAGGGGCCAAGGAGGTGGAGAGTGCAGAGGCAAAATCCAAGTACCAAGAAGGCGGAAGAGTCCAAGAAACTTCATAAGACCGATGTCGATGTGCTTCTCATCCAGATAGCGAAATTAAGGGACTTGGGTTGATGCAGGAGTGCTCGACCAAGGAAGTAGGCAAGACATGGTACGCCTTTCTACTCGGAGGAGTAGGCGACAAAGGTGATGAAGAACACGATAACCCCAAAGGCGACGGATCTATCACGGACTTACTCCAAGTTGGGGACTCCAAGTTGGAGTAAACCTTGCTCTTTTCGGGCAAAACTTCTTGCATTCGAAGTTCAATGGCGTGGGAAGGTGAATCACCGTAGCTATCCCAACGCAAGGAGTGCAACCACTTCAAGTGCTTGAAGTGTGAGCAAAGAGGGCGAATGTTAGTAACCAGCTCAATGCATGAAGTACAAACTCGAGGAGGCGGAGAAATCAAGTAACCTTTGCGCGAAATTGAGTAACCTTTGCCTTCTCAACTCGAGAGAATGGGCGAAATCGAGTACCCAGTTCTCTTAACTCGAGGAAGTGAGCGAAGCCAAGCAAACTTTTACACTTTTCGCAAAACTTCTTGCATTCCGAAGTTCAATGGCGTGGGAAGGTGAATCACGAGCTAACCCAACGCAAGGAGTGTAACCACTTCAAGTGCTTGAAGTGTGAGCAAAGAGCGAATGTTAGTAACCAGCTCAATGCATGAAGTACAAACTCGAGGAGGCGAAATCAAGTAACCTTTGCTAGGCGAAATTGAGTAACCTTTGCCTTCTCAACTCGAGAGAATGGGCAAACCGAGTACCCCAGTTCTCTTAACTCGAGGAGGTGAGAGAAGCCACCTTACCTTCTCAACTATGAAGAGAATGGGTGAAGTCGAATATCCCGTTCTCTTACTTATCCAAGCAGGAGCTCGCACAAGTTCGGACCCTTCAAAGAAAGCTTATGGAAGACAATGGTTGTCAAATCCTCACCGTTGGTGATCGGTACTATTGAGAGTAGTTTTTCCACTTCATTTCCCAATTGACTAAGAGGGAGTGATGCGAACATACTTGGAAGTGACAACTAAGAACAGAAGAAGGTTCAATGGGCAAATATTATGGAGAAAGGACCTTAAAGCCTTCAAAGTCTGTGAGGCGATGCTCGTTAAAGCTCCAACAAGCATCTACCCGTTCAAGCAATATGAGTATCTGCGATCGGCACATCATAAGCGGTCTTTTCCTTCATCGAGGGATCCGCGAGAACCAACAAGGATCAAGACAACTCAGCCAACCCCACAGATTCAATCATTGGTGAGTTGAAGCGGCATGGCGGATTGAGTTCGACTACTCAACAACGGTGGAGAGGAGGAGCCAAAGGCGTGTTGTAGCCAAAGCAGAAGATTAAAGATTCAGCAGAATGCGAGGAGATGCAGCGTCTACAGTGGCTTCGACGAGGACGTCGAAGGAATAAGTGGGGGAGAATGTCACGGACAACAATGTAAACAAGGTGTTCGATGAAATGCTTGTGTTAGTCCGTGTCCTTCGGTTTATGTACATATCTTGTACAACAAGAAGCGGACTTGCAGTAGGCTTGGAAGCCCTAGTTTGATTTGCTTTATGGCCAAGTTTGGCTTGTAAATACAAGTGTGTCTTATAAGCACTTGTGGGGACTTCGGTCTGTAGTGGACCATTATCCTTTGTGTGCAACCTCTCTGAGCTTGTAATGTCCATGGGTGTAATTTGTATTTTGGCTTTATAAAGTGTTTTTCTTGAGCAGTTGCTTGTGGATCCCGTGGGAGTTGCTTCTTCTGGCCCGTTTTCTCTTTTTGTAAGTCTGTGGGATTTTAGGAGATCTCGGGGAGGGCTGACCTTTGCGGACGGACACGCATGGGTGCCGCACGGCTTAGGCAAAATCAGCTAAGCCCGTGACAGAGTGGTGTTTGAGCTAGGTTCTTAAGGAACACTACCCTCTTGGCAACAAAAGACCTTTTGGTCCTCAAGATAATAGAAAAAATACCTATAAGTTTCCTTGGGGTGTCCCATGAACTTGCATCACTCCGTCCTTGATTTCAACTTGTCAGGGTTATATCTTTTAATATGGGCAGGACAGTCCCAAATCTTAATAATCTTAAGATCAGGCTATTTCTTTTTCCATTTATCTAATGGTGTAGACACTAACAACTTAGATGAAACTCTTTGCAGAAGGTAAGATGTGGTCTTCATAGCATATGCCGAGAATAAGACGGGTAGATCGATGAAACTTATTATGGATCGTACCATGTCTAGCAGTGTGCGATTCCTCCTTTCTAATACACTATTGAGCTGAAGTATATAAGGAAGTGCCTATTAGGATAGAATCTTATGGTCTTTGAGGAAATATGTGAACTTTATACTCAAGTACTCTCCTTGTTCACTTCATTTCATTTCCTCTTGGATGCACTTTTATTCATGTACGGTGGAGCTATATCTAGCACAAATAAATCATTATATAATATTCCATTAGTGATGATCTTATCATCCAAAATTAATGAACAACTGTTATTCCCAAAAACTAATTTATATCTCATAAATGTCAAACATGAAATGGAGATAATATTGATGATAGAAGGAATGTAATAATATGCATCTAATGCAATAGTAGCTCCACTAGGCAGATGTAAAATGATCTCACCAACAACAACTACAACAATACTTGCTCTATTGCCCATCTTGAGGTCCATCTCATCTCTCGCCAGTCTCATAGGCCTTGTCAGAACCTTCAACAAATTATAAATATGATAAGCGCTCCCGGTATCCAATACCCATGTGTTATTGTGAGAATCTGACATGTGAAGACTAATCATGAATGTACCTAAAGCTTCTCCAAGCTTCTATTTCGCCTTCTCTTCAAGGTATTCTTTATAGTTCCTCTTTCAATGTCCATCTTTTTCATAGTGAAAGTGCTGGCCTTTGTCTTTTGCTGGATCATTCTTGGCAACATTTGCCTTGCCCAGCCGACCCTTTCTCTTACCCTTCTTAAGGGGCTTTCAACCTTCCTTTTCTTCTTGGTCTCATTAATATAAAGTACTGGCTTCTCTTTCTTAATGGTGCTCTTAGCTTCCCTCAACATATTGCTTAGGGAGAGCCACCTCAAACTTATTCATATTAAAGTTCATAATGAACTAAGAAAATGAATCTGGCAGGGACTGAAGTATAAGATCAATACAAAGGTTATGATTTAGGATCATTCCGAGGCCTGTAAGTTTCTCAATCTACTTTATCATCCTTAGGACATAGTTGTGAATCAATGTCCCCTCTATCATCCTAGTTTGGAAGAGACTCTTAGATATCTCAGATCTCTGAGTTCTTCCTTGTTCCTTAAATAGTTAGCAAAGATGAAGAAGGATAGAATTAGCATCCATGCTCTCATGTTACTTTTGTAGCTCAGGAATTATAGAGGCCAACATATAGTACTTAGCCAAAGTGGAATCATCTATATACTTTACATAGTGAGCAATCTCATCTTTGCTTGCCTCTTCCTCTGGCATGGGCAAAATCATGTTAAGAATGTAAATAATTTTCTTTACCATGAGAATAGTTCTCAAATTACAAAGTCAATCTGTGTAGTTTGGACCAATGAGACAGTTGGCATCATGTATTCCATGTAGAGGGTTTGCAAGTGACATATTTCTGACAAACAAGATGTAGCATAAATGAAGAATATGCAGATTTTACAAAAAAAGTAACAATTAAGATACATATTTCTATCTTAATCTACTCCCATTATTTTTTCGGTCAATCACGTGACACCCTCGACATGTGAAACAAAAGTCTTCGATAGACTTCCAATGGGGATCGAGATCCAATTGGCTTCTTAGTGTGACATTGAGGGACTCGACCAATCATACTAAGCCCAAAAATGTGGGCAACTGTTGCCAATCACAACTCCTTGTGATTCCCATCTTGTTCATCCTCTGAACCATCATGGCCTCAAAGGACTCGACCAACCCTAATATTTAGTTAAATCATCACCATCATTATAAGAAGAGTCTGATTTGATGATATACTCTCGAGGGACTCGACCAACTCAATTAATGTCGGGATTCAATTTCTTATTATAACGATGGAAGGCTACGTGTGTCAATCTAATTATCTTACGCTTACTGACTTAATATTATTATAGAAGGAGGTTTTGTTCAATCTCCAATGTCTTCTCACACATATACATATTTAATATATATCTACATCGTATGCAATATATATATATATATATATATATATATATATATATATATATATAGTAGGTGCATAATCAATCACATATCACATATGTATATCACATCAGATGATCATGAATCGTCACCTTATGTGATCAGGCCTGAGCTAGTGGGCCCCATCACTTATAATAGGATCTATATATGTATTGGTGCATCTCCATGCCCTATGATTGTCTATCTCATCATCATCGGTTCTGTCGGCTCCTCGGCGCATCACTATGTGTCACGATTGCCCGTCTTGACATTATGGGTCCCATTGCCCGTCTTGACATAATGTATATGAATGGGGATGCAAAACTTTAGTGGCAAACCCGTTGGGAAGTGATCCAGTAAGGCCGATGTCAAGTGGATACATGGGGAGACTTAAAGCGAGAGTTGAGAACTCAGTTCTTGCTCGAGAACATAGAGTTTGTCGCAAGAAGGAAACTGAGACAACTCCGCCAAAGTACAATAATCCGAGACTATGTGAAACAATTTTCAGCACTGATGCTGGATATATGGGATATGCCTGAGAAAGACAAGTTATTCAGCTTCCTCGATGGTTTGAAGCCATGGGCACGACAAGAACTACATCGGAGGAATGTCACCGACGTAGTCGGGGCAATTGCAACCATGGAAAGGCTAACTGACTTTGTTTCTTCAGAGGATTTGAGAAAGAAGAAACAATCTTCTGGAAATCGCCCATCTAAATACTCTCGAGCGAAGGAGTCTGGGGGCAAGCAAAAGAAGAAGAATTTTCACAATGCACTGAGCTCAAGAGGTAGAGTCCGAAAGCCTACTGGATGCTTCTTGTATGGAGGACCATATATGGTGAGGGAGTACCCACAAAAACAAGCACTCAATGCTTTGACGACATCGATTCTACCCCGTAAGTCAGACAAGGGCAAAGCTATCGCCCTTAGTTCGAGCAGTTCTGACTCCAATAGCAACATTGAGGCGTCACAAGGACCCTGGATGGGAGCAATGCGTTTGTTGAATGCATTGCAGGGTCAAGTGGGGGAGAATACAAAGACAAAGCCACCGAAGGCAGGAAGCAGCGAGTTGATGTATATGGACATCAAGCTTAATGGTCGAACAACCCATGCAATGGTGGACAAGGGTGCGACCCATAATTTTATTGCCGATCGTGAAGCTAAGCGACTGGGATTAATCTTGGAGAAGAGCCCATGTCATACGAAGGCAGTGAACTCAGAGGCCAAGCGGATCTCCGGACAAGCAAAGGGGGTCTTCATCAAGATCAGGACATGGAGTGGGAGCACAAACTTGATGGCGGTGCCATTAGACGACTTCTAAGTGATTCTCAAAATGGAGTTTATGCGCACAGCAAAGTTGGTGCCAGTACCATTCCTGAACTTCTTATGTCTAATGGGAGGCGACGATCCCTGCATGATTCTAGTTTCTCGAGAAGGAACCAAGGACCTACAACAAATATCAACTTTACAATTGAAGAAAGGGGTGCGAAAATGTGAATTAACCTTTATAGCTACTATGAAGCTAGAGACACTTGACGGGGAGGCCATTCAAGAACCTGCTGTTGTGGCGAACATCCTAAAGGAGTTCTCAGATGTGATGCCAACAGAGTTGCCGAGAACTCTACCACCATGCAGAGGCGTGGATCATCAGATTGAGCTGGAGCCGGGAGTTAAGCCTCCAGCGAGACCACCATTCCACGTGGCCCCTCCAAAGTTGGCAGAACTGAGGAAGCAGTTAGATAAACTGCTAAGCGGTGGTCTCATCCGTAGTTCCAAAGCACCTTTCGGAGCTCTAGTCCTCTTTCAGAAGAAACAAAATGGGAGCCTCTGATTATGCATTGATTATTGAGCCCTCAACAAGATGATGGTGAAGAACAAGTACCCTATCCTGCTCATCACAGACTTGTTCGATCAATTAGGCAAGGCAAAGTACTTCTCCAAACTCGACCTTCGGTCAGGGTATTAGCAAGTAAGCATAGTAGAAGGTGATGAGGCGAAGACTACCTGTGTGACCAGGTATGGAGCATTCAAGTTCTTGGTGATGCCTTTCAGCTTAACCAATGCTCCGACCACATTCTTCACTCTCATGAACCAGCTGTTCAAGGAGTATCTGGACAAGTTTGTGGTCATCTACTTAGTCGATATCATCATCTATAGCCAAACACTTGAGGAGCATATTAGACACCTCCGAACAATTTTTAAAGTTTTCAGGGAGAACACCTTGTTCGTTAAGAGGGAAAAGTGCTACTTCGCCCAAATGGAGATTCTATTCTTGGGGCATCGAATTGGGAATGGGTCTATTTGAATAGACAAGGCTAAGGTGCAAGCAATGGTGAACTGGCGAACACTAAAGAAGGTGCTAGAGTTGAGATCCTTCCTTGGGTTCGTCAACTATTATTGGCGCTTCATAGCTGGATATTCAAAGCGCGTAGCTCCTTTGACGGAGTTGCTAAAGAAGGAGCAGTCTTGGAGATGGTCAAACAAATGTGAGGCAACATTTCAAGACCTGAAGACTGCTGTGTTAGAAAAACCTGTACTCAGATTACCGGATTATGGAAAGTCTTTTAAAGTCCATACAGATGCTTCTGACTTTGCTATTGGAAGAGTTCTTATGCAGGAGGGTCATCCAGTGGCCTACGAGAGTCACAAGTTCAATGAGACTGAGCGGCGATATCCTGTGCATGAGAAGGAGATGACAGCGGTGGTCCACTGTCTATGAGTGTGGCGGCACTACCTTCTGGGAGCACCATTTGTGCTAAGGACAGACAATGTCGTATTGAGTTACTTCCAAATTCAAAAGAAACTCTCCCCAAAGTTAGCACGATGACAACACTTCTTGGCTGAGTATGACATGGTGATGGCCCGGAAAAGCAAATGTCGTGGCCGATGCATTGAGTCGGAAAGTGGAGCTAGTGAATGCTATACAGTTGGAGGGCGAAGGCCACGTAAGTCAATTGCACTCTAACTTTCTTTCCAAGATCAGGAGTAGACTGTACCGAGATCCTCAAGTAGTGACTCTGATTCAACTCATCAAATAGGGTAAGGCACGACAATTTTGGGTCCAGGAGGGACTCATCTATACCAAGGAGAATAGAGTTTATGTCCCGCGAGTGGATGTTCAAACATATTCCTCCACATCTGTCCCCATCTTCACCCAATAAAAGGCCCTCTCCACGAGAGACATTATTCAGTGGATACCCGGATGTCCAGCCCAAAGGGAATCGTGACACTATTTCAAGAGTTCACGCCTTATGTTATCCACTCGTGGGACATAAACTATGTTCCCTTTGGGGCATCGAATTGGGAATGGATAACATGAGGCGTGAATTGGCAAAAGGGACATAAACGATTTTGGGTCCACGAGGCATGTTCAAACATATTCCTCCACATTTCAAGAGTTCACGCCTTATGTTATCCACTCGCCTTTTATTGCCACTTCACGCCTCATGTTATCCACTCGCGGGACATAAACTATGTTCCCTTTGGTATAGATGAGTCCCTCCTGGACCCAAAATCGTCGTGCCTTACCCTCTTTGATGAGTTGAATCAGAGTCACTGCTTGAGGATCTCGATACAGTCCATCCCTAATCTTGGAAAGAAAGTTATAGTGCAATTGACTTGCTTGGCCTCCGTCCTCTAACTATATAGCATTCACTGGCTCCACTTTCTGACTCAATGCTTGGCCATGACATTTACTTTTCCGGGCTTGTACTCCACACCATGTCAAACTCAGCCAAAAAGTCCTGCCATCGTGCTTGCTTTGGGGAGAGTTTCTTTTAAGTTTGGAAGTAACTCAATGCAACATTGTTTGTCCTCAGCACAAATGGTGCTCCCAGAAGGTAGTGTCGCCACACTCATAGACAGTGGACCACCGCTGTCATCTCCTTCTCATGTACAGGATATCGTCGCTCGGTCTCGTTTAGCTTGTGACTCTCGTAAGCCACTGGATGACCCTCCTGCATAAGAACTCCTCCAATAGCAAAGTCAGAAGCATCTGTAGGGACTTCAAAAGACTTTCCATAATCCGATAATTTAAGTACAGGTTCTTCTACCACAGTCTTGGTCTTGAAATGCCACCTCACATTTGTTCGACCATCTCCAGGACTGCTCCTTCTTTAGCAACTCCATCAATGGAGCTACGCCCTTTGAATATCCAACTATGAAGCGCTGATACTAGTTGACGAACCCAAGGAAGGATCTCAACTCTGGCACCTTCTTTGGTGTTCGCCAGTCTGCCACAGCTTGCATATTAGCCTTGTCTATTCGAATGGACCCATTCCCAATTCTATGCCCTAAGAATAAAATCTCCGTTTGGGAGAAGTAGCACTCTTCCCTCTTCACGAACAAGGTATTCTCCCGAGAACTTTAAAAATTATTCGGAGGTGTCTAATATGCTCCTCAAGTGTTCGGCTATATCGACGATATCGTCTAAGTAGATGACCACAAACTTGTCCAGATACTCCCTAAATAGTTGGTTCATGAGAGTGCAGAATGTGGCCGGAGCATTGGTTAAGCCGAAAGGCATCACCAAGAACTCGAATGCTCCATACTTGGTCACACAGGTAGTCTTCGCCTCATCACCTTCTGCGTTGCGTACCTGCCAATACCCTGACTAAAGGTCGATTTTGGAGAAGTACTTTGCATTGCCCAATTGATCGAACAAGTCTGCGATGAAAAAGATAGGGTACTTGTTCTTCACCATCATCTTGTTGAGGGCCCGATAATTAATGCATAATCCGAGGCTCCCATCTTGTTTCTTTTGAAAGAGGACGAGAGCTCTGAAAGGTGCTTTGGAACTAGAGATGAGACCACCACTTAGCAGTTTATCTAACTGCTTCCTCAGTTCTGCCAACTCTGGAGGAGCCATGCGGTATGGTGGTCTTCTGGAGGCTTAACTCCGGGCTCCAGCTCAATCCAATGATCCACGCCTCTGCGTGGTGGTAGAGTTCTTGGCAACTCTATTGGCATCACATCTGAGAATTTCTTCAGGATGTTCGCCACAATAGCATGTTCCTGAATGGCCTCCCCGTCTAGTGTCTCTAGCTTTATAGCAACTACAAAGGTTAATTCACCTTTTCTCACCCCTTTCTTCAATTGTAAAGCCGATATTTGTTATAGGTCCTCGGTTCCTCCTCGAGAAACTGGAACCATACAGGGATCATCACCTCCCATTAGACACAAGAAGTTCAGAAATGGTACTGGCACCAACTTTGCTGCATGCATAAACTCCATTCCGAGAATCACTTTGAAGTCATCTAATGGCACCGCCATCAAGTCTGTGCTCCGCTCCATGTCCCGATCTTGATGGGGACACCTTTGCTTGTCAAGAGATCTGCTTGGCCTCCGAGTTCACCGCCTTCATACGACTTGGGCTCTTCTCCATGATTAATCCCAATCGCTTAGCTTCGTGATCGACAATAAAATTATGGGTCGCGCTCGTGTCCACCATTGCACCGGTTGTTCGGCCATTAAGCTTGATGTCCACATACATCAACTCGCTACTTCCTGCCTTCGGTGGCTTTGCCTTTGTATTCTCCCCCACTTGACCCCGCAACGCATTTAACAAATGCATTACTCCCATCCTAGGTCCTTGCGATGCCTCACTGTTGCTACTGGCGTTAGAATTGCTCGAATTAAGGGCGATGGCTTTGCCCTTGTTTGACTTACGGGGTAGAATCGATGCCGTTAAAGCATTGAGTGCCTATTTTTGTGGGCACTCCCTCACCATGTGCGATCCTCCACACAAGAAGCATCTAGTAGGCTTTGAGACTCTACCTCTTAAGCCCGATCCATTGTGAAAATTCTTCTTCTTTTGCTCGCCCCCAGGCTCCTTCGATCAAGAGTATTTAGATGGGTGATTTCCCAAAGATTGTTTCTTCTTTCTCAAATCCTCTGAAAAAACAAAGTCAGTTAGCATTTCCACGACTGCAATTGCCCTGACTACGTCGGTGACATTCCTCCGATGTAGTTCTTGTTGTGCCTATGGCTTCAAGGCATCAAGGAAGCTGAATAACTTGTCTTTCCTAGACATGTCCTATATATCCAGCATAAGTGCTGAAAATTGTTTCACATAGTCTCGGATTGTTATACTTTGGCGGAGTTGTCTCAGTTTCCTTCTTGCGACAAACTCTGTGTTCTCAGGCAAGAATTGAGTTCTCAACTCTCACTTCAAGTCTCCCCATGTATCAACTTGACATCAGCCTTGCTGGATCTCTTCCTAATGGGTTCTCCACTAAAGTTTTGTATCCCCATTCAGATACATTATTGCTATAGCAACTTTGGTTTCTTCAGAATCGAGCCTTGTAGCACGAAAATACTGTTCCATGTCGAACAAGAAATTTTCAAGCTCTTTGGCATCCCTAGCACCTCCATAGCACTGCGGCTCTAGTGCCCTGAAGTTTTGTAGTGGCGTAGTGCGGGTGTTATTCCCTCCCGCATCAAGAGTCCTTATTAACACCATCACCTTAGTTGTGAGTTCCGCCAAAACTTCATGTAGATGTCGTACAGAATCTTTGGTGTCCTCTATCAGTTGATCAATCAGGGATTTAACTTTCTCGATCCGAGATTCAGCTTCTTCTAGCAAGCTCTTTACCTTAAGTAACCTTCGCTGGCCTTGGTAGAGTTCCTCCACGCTAGCTTCAAGAACATCAAGGCGGGTCTCTGTCGTTATAATTCTCTCCTTGTGGCTCTTTTTTCCGGTTGGCGCCTCCTCCCCTCGTAGAGAATACCCAACTTTATGCTTGTCTTGTTTACTATAGATCTCCTCATGAGCGGCTCCCACAGTTTGCGAGCGAGTTTACACTTGTAGCCCACCTGCGACTCCTTAGAGCAAGGGTCCGGCTTGCCCCATCTTGCTCGATTCACCATGATGTTTCACCATAGCGAGATTGTGAATCTTTTTCGCTATTCGTATGAATTGCTTGCCTGCTCTGATACCACACTGTCATAGACTTAGCTAAATTTACCTAAGTCGTGCGGCACCCTCGCGGTACTCCCGAAGACTTAGCTAAAATTGCCTAAGTCATGGAGCAACCTTGCCCACTATTCCGGACTTAGCTGGGATTGCCTAAGTCCTGAAACGCCCAACATGTTATCTGTCCGCAAAGGGTCAGCCCTCTTACAACCTAGTAAGGTCCCGTAGGACCTGCAAAGAAGAAGTTGATTAGCTTAGAAGCGAGCGACGGACACGTCCCGACGTCTCACAAAGCGGAAAGCTATACAAATAATTTATCGAACACCTTGAGTGCAGCAAAGAAAAGAGAGAAAGAGAGCGAAATAGGACTTTGGAGGGTTGTAGGAATGGTCGCAAGTCCACAAACGACTGTTCCCAAGGTATCGGACATAAGACAAGTTCAATTACTGATGAACGCTTATGCCCGACATATACCCGGAACCCCATCCAGCCCAATGCCACCCGGGGGGTTCCAAGGTGCTGAAATGGTTGACATTTTGCACTGCTCAAAAAGGTTGCCGCAGCACATGAAAAAGACCCAAAAACATGACTATTTTGGGCTATTTTGGCTCCGCGCAACGAGCGATCGTTCTGCAGCCTTCTATACTACTTTCGCTCATATTTCTTAGGTAAAAACACATAAACTCAAGGCAAAATAAGTTGCCAAATATATATACAAGCAAGAAAAAGTGACGAATGGTTCAAGGAGCAAAGACATTGCAGTTGAGCGATGATCGTTCGTGACACCGTGGGGTTACCACTAGTGGCTAGGAAACCCTAGCCGCTAGGATTACCCATGTGACCAAGATTCCTTGGCTGCATGGGGTACCCAGCCATTACTGAGAGTAGCATATTTTGCTCTATGCCATGTCAGTTTTTGGCCAAGCTTTCGAGCAATCTACAGAGCAACAACAATTGCTACCCTTTTCCACCTTTCTCATGTCAACAATTTTGACATCAAAGGGGCTCTCTACAACATATCTTATTACTGAGAAAGGGTGCTATCTAGATCTGAAAACTATGACAAGATCACAACATGTTACATAAAAAATAATCTATGCATTGTAATCTCATCACACGTAGTTTAAAAATTAATCATTGCACGAGCAACCTGGCTCTAATATCACTATTGGGAAACCTTGATAGAAGTATCACGTGTAGTAGAAAAAATAAAACAAAAGGTTTCCATGTTTATCATGTCATCGTGCAATGATTGGTGCATGAAAAATCATAAAATAAAAAACTGTGAATCATGTGAGATTTGTTACTTAGGGAGATCTATATCTCTAAAACTTTCAGATTCATAAGGAGAGGTTGAAGGAGGTCAGATGTCCTCTTTAATAGTATCCACATAGTGGATTGCAGCAATCCTCCTCAAATCATAACTAAAAGCTCACAACTTTTATGCATATTCTTCGCAGCTTTTGCACACCACCTCGCAAAAAACATGGAAGAAGAATTCCTTTCTTTTTCACTATCCTCTCATAGTAAGGAAAGGGGTTATTGGCTGAGAAGAGAAGGGAGGGAGGAGAATAGGAGGGGGCACCCAAAGATGCAGCCTATCACCTATGTTGGTTGCCCCTTCATTCTATTTATAGAGAGCCTCTTAAATGCTAATCCTTCATGGGTATTGGATCTCTATCCAATTACCCTCATCTCTTAGATTATTGGATCTTTATCCAATAATCTCAATCTGTCTCTATTTGGGCCTTATACAAGGAGTCTATTAATGTTGGGTCTCATCCAATGACAATAGGGGCTTATTAGATAACTCATATCTAATCCTCTACTCATTGCAACATTCACCATATGTGTGTGACTCTCCAGGCCCAATACCAAGTTGGTTGTGAGTTGCACCTGTTAGAACTCCTTCTGACTCAGAACTCCTTCTTACTTAGTAAATTATTATCCCAAAATAATTCACTCAACTCATCGATTATGGATGTACTAGACCACTATGCCATGGTTCCTAGACGGTACAGGGGATCTAATTCATTATACAAGTCTGACCTCAGTTATCATGTATCTATAGTATCTCATCTATAACCTAGAGACTGTATATTGGGTATGGTACTGTCATGCCTCATAGGAAATCCATTAGAGTTTGCTCTAATTAGATTCTCTCGGAGAACTCCTCTCTCAATCCAAACCTTTATTCGCTGAAGTATCCACTATATGTGTGTGACCCTCTAGGCCCGATATCGAGCTAGCCGTAAATCGCTTCTATTAGAACTCCTTCTGATATAGTGAATTATTATCTTCATAAAGAGTTTGCTCTAATCGGATTCTTTCGGAGAACTCCTCTCTCAATCCAAACCTCTATTCGTTGAAGCATCCCCCATATGTGTATGACCCTTTAGGCCCGATATTGAGCTGGCCGTGAGTCACTTCCATTGGGACTCCTTTTGATATAGTGAATTATTATCTTTATAATAATTCACTTGACTCATCGATTATGAATGTACTAGGCCATTGCACCATAGTCCCCAGATGGTACAAGGGGATCAAATCCATAGGACTTGTATGTCCAAAGTTACCGTGTATTTATAATCCCTCATCCAATTAATATCCTAAAGACTGTATATTGGATATGGTACTGTCAAGCTATATACAAAATCCGTTTAAGACTTGCTCTAATCGGATTCTCCTGAAGAACTCCTTCTCTCTCAATCCAAATGACTCTGACCAACGATTTGTCTAAACAAACATATATGAGATATTCCTCTTATGATACCGAGAGTAGATGAACTTTTATTGACACTTAATTATTTTTGTATGGTTGGCTATCAATCCTAATAATCGGTTGTACCAGATTTGAAACTTTCCAAACCTATAAGTCTGACGTTAAGGAAAGGAGTACTCAAACAAGGCATCTTTGGTGTCTCAAGTCTAAAGACCAGATGCACAATTGAGACTATGAAATTACTGTCTGCCATTAGGTATCATTAACCATACAACATTTCATAAATGGATCAATTAATGAACTCATTCTCCAATGAGCACCTATACTATATCTGGCTATAACACTAACTTCATCATATAGACAGGTATATAATATACTGATCTGTCCAGTTATTTTGATGTACCTCTCGAGTAACCTATGACTGGGATTATTTAGGATCTGTGTTTAAAGGTAAATCGATCTCATTATCATGATCTCATTATAATCTGATTCTCATTACAGAGAACCAAAGACATCACAATATATATATATATATATATATATATATATATATATATATATATATACAATATATAATATAATATGAGAATATGTCAATAATAATCATAAGCAAAAAGATGGCGTAGTATGTCACACGTGCCATCACTCACATGATTATCTTGCTGGGCACATGTAACTAGTAATCTCCCACTTGACCTAGAGTCAATCATCAATATGTCTGATCCTCTTCGGACCCTTATGACACTCAAATGTAATTTGAGCCAATGACTTCGTTAGTGGATCTGTAACGTTGTTTAGTATGACTCCCAAATCTCTGATAAACTTCTTCATCCACACCATTTCCTTTGCCACTTCTACTACAGTAATGTATTCTGCCTTTATGGTTGAGTCAGCAATAGTATCTTTTTTGGAACTCTTTCAGCTTATTGCTCCTCCATTCAGGGTAAAAATATATCTTGAGTTCTACTTGCTATCATTAATGTCGGATTGGAAACTTGAGTTTGGGTAGCTCTCAACCTGGAGGCTACCTCCACTATATACTAGTAAAAGATCTATAGTCCTTTTCAAATACTTAAGGATACACTTTACTGCCTTTTTAGTGTTTCAAACTTGGATCCGCCTGATACCTACTCGTGACACTCAAAGAATGCACTATATCAAAACTAGGACATAACATAACATACATGATAGACCCTATCATTGAGGCATATGATATACTATTAATGTTTGTCCTTTATTTAGGAGTCTTTGAGGACATACTCCTAGAAAGTGATATTCCATGTCTTATCGGTATGAGACCTCTCTTGGAATTCTCCATGCCAAATCTTTTGAAAATAGAGTCTATGCACTTGGACTAGGATAAGCCAAGCATCCTCTTAGATCTATCTTTATTGATCTAGATCTCTAAAATATATGATGCTTCCCCTAAGTCCTTTATGGAGAAGTTTTTGGATGGCCAAGTCTTTACTATGGAGAGCATTCCTGCATGATTTTCACATATAACACCAAGAAGGTGATAACACTCCCACTTACCTTCCTTTACACAAAAGGCTCATTTTTGTTCTTAACGAAGTCATAAGATCTGATCGCCTTTTCAAATCTTATATTCTAACTTTGGAAAGCCTGCTTCAATTCATAATGGACCTGAACAACCTACACACTTTATCTGGACTCTCTCTGGATATGAATCCCTCTAGCCGTATCATATACATCTCCTCCTCGAGGTTGCCATTGATGAATGTCGTTTTCACATTCATCTACCAGATCTTATAGTGATAGTGTGCTATAATGGCCAAAAGAATTCTGATGGATTTAAGCATGGCTATAAGTGAAAAGATTTTATCATAGTCAACTCTTTAGCTTTAATGATATCCTTTAGCTACTAACCTTTTCTTATAGGTCTCCACCTTTCCATCTACTCTGATCTTCTTTTCAAAGATCCACTTGAAGCTAATGGGTACTATACCCTCAAGTGCATCCATAAGGTTCTAAACCTTGTTAGAATACATGAAATCCATCTCAAAATTCATGGCTTCTTATCGCTTTCTGGAATCTATACTCATAATAGCCTCCTACGTCTGAGGATTAATATCCTGAGAGTCATCTCTATTGATATGTCCAACATATCTTTTAAGAGGGTAAGATACTCTACTAGACCTATGTAAAGTTAGAACTTGTGTGCTAGTACCTGAACAAACTTGGACTCTGAATAGTGCTTGAGCTAGGTTCTCCAACCTCGTACAACTCTATCTCACTCCTGCTATTTCTACCAAGAATGTGTTCCTTTTCAAGGAACACAACTCTCTTAGTAAAAAGACCTTCTGGTCCTCGGGATAATAGAAATAGTACCCATAAGTTTCCTTGGGGTATTCCACAAACTTATACCATTCTGTCCTTGATTCTAACTTGTAAGGAATATGTCTTTTAACATGGGCAGGATAGACCTAAATCCTATCTTAAGATTAAACTTCTTTCCTTTCCATATCTCATATGGTGTAGACACTATCGACTTTGATGGAACTCTGTTCAGAAGGTAAGTTACAGTCTCTAGGGCATATCCCCAGAATGAGACATGTAGGTCAATAAAACTTATCATGGACTACACTATATCTAACAGTGTGTAATTTCTCCTTTCTGATACACTATTAAACTGAGGTGTATAAGGAGGTGTCCACTATGACAGAATCTTATTGTCCTTGAGGAAATGGATGAACTCTATACTTAAGTATTCTCTTCCTCAGTCTGATCGAAGAGTCTTAATACTTTTTCCTATCTAGTTCTCTACTTCATTTTTATATTCCCTGAACTTGTCAAAGGTATTGGACTTATACTTCATCAAATACATGTGTCCATACCTAGAGAAATCATTAGTGAATGTAATGAAGTATGAGTAATCACCTATAGCCTGAGTCGATATAAGATCACATATGTTACTATGTATGAGTTTCAATAACTTAGTGGCTCTCTCTAGTTCCACCAAAAGGAGTTGGTCATCTTCCCATGAAGGCAAGATTCACAAGTTGCATACAGCTCATAGTCAAATGGATTTAAGTATCTATGTTTCAATAATTTTTGAATCATTCCCTCATGTATATGACCTAGCCTATAATGCCATAGTATCACGGGCTTAGCAGATTTTGCCTAAGCCGTGCGGCACCCATGCGTATCTGTCCGCAAAAGTTAGCCCTCCCCGAGATCTCCTAAAGTCCCACAGACTTACAAAAAGAGAAAACGGGCCAGAAGAAGCAATTCCCATGGGATCCATAAGCAACTGCTCAAGAAAACACTTTATAAAGTCAAAATACAAATTACACCCAAGGACATTACAAATTCAGAGAGGTTGCACACAAAGGATAATGGTCCACTACAGACTGAAGTCCCCACAAGTGCTTATAAGACACACTTGTATTTACAAGTCAAACTTAGCCATAAAGTAAATCAAACTAGGGCTGCCAAGCCTACTGCAAGCCCGCTTCTTATTGTACAAGATATGTACCTAAACTGAAGGACACGGACTAACACAAGCATTTCATCGAACACCTTATTTACATTGTTGTCCGTGACATTCTCCCCCACTTATTCCTTTGACGTCCTCGAAGCCACTGTAGACGCTACATCTCCTCGTATTCTGCTGAATCTTTAATCTTCTGCTTTGGCTGCAACACGCCCCTTTGGCTCCTAGCTGCTCTCCGCCGTTGTTGTTGAGTAGTCGAACTCTAATCTGTCATGCTGCTTCAACTCACCAATGAGTGAATCTGGTGTGGGGTTGGCTGAGTTGTGCTGATCCTTGTTGGTTCTCGCGGATCCCTCTAATGAAGGAAAAGACCTGCCTTATTATGTGCCAGTATCGTAGTATACTCATATTGCTTGAACTAGGTAGATACTTGTTGGAGCTTTAACGAGCATCGCCTCACAGACTTTGAAGTTTTTAAGGTCCTTTCTCCATAATGTTTGCCTATTGAACCTTCTGTCGTTGTTAGTTGTCACTTCCAAGTATGTTCGCATCACTCCCTCTTAGTCAATTGAAAAATGAAGTGGAAAGACTACTCTTAATAGCATTGATTACCAACAGTGAGGATTTGACAACCATTGTCTTCCATCAGCTTTCTTTGAAGGGTCACTGAACTTGTGCAGAGCTCCCCTGCTTGGATAAGTAAGAGAACTGGGATACTTGACTTCACCCATTCTCTTCGTAGTTGAGAAGGTAAGGTGGCTTCGCTCACCTCCTCGAGTTAAGAGAACTGGGGTACTCAGTTTCGCCCATTCTCTCAAGTTGAGAAGGCAAAGGTTACTCAATTTCGCCTGACAAAGGTTACTTGATTTCGCCTGCCTCCTCGAGTTTGTACTTCATGCATTGAGCTGGTTACTAACATTCGCCTGTTCTTTGCTCACACTTCTGAAGCACTTGAAGTGGTTGCACAACTTGCGTTGGGTTAGCTACTATGATTCACCTTCCCACTGCCATTGAACTTCTGGAATGCAAGAAGTTTTGCCCGAAAAGTGTAAAAAGTTTACTTGGCTTCGCTCACCTCCTCGAGTTAAGAGAACTGGGGTACTCGGTTTCGCCCATTCTCTCGAGTTGAGAAGACAAAGGTTACTCAATTTCGCCTGGCAAAGGTTACTCAATTTCGCCTGCCTCCTCGAGTTTATACTTCATGCATTGAGTTGGTTACTAACATTCGCCTACTCTTTGCTCACACTTGAAGTGGTTGCACTCCTTGCGTTGGGTTAGCTACTGTGATTCACCTTCCCACTGCCATTGAACTTCTGGAATACAAGATGTTTTTGATAGGTCTGGTCGCCTTTGGGATTGTACCGTCTTCTCCATCACCTTTGCCGCCTACTCCTCTTGAGTAGAAAGGTACAGTACCATGTACTGCCTACTTCGTTCCTTGGTCGAGCACTCCTACATCAACCCGAAGTCCCTTAATTTCGGCTATCTGGATGAGAAGCCCATCGACATCGGTCTTATGAAGTTTCTTGGCCTCTGCCCTTCTGCCTCGTCTTGGTACTTGGAGTTTGCCTCTGCATTCTCCACCTCCTTGGCCCCTTTTATGACCAATGTTGTCCCTTATTGAGAGCAAGGGATTGATGACTTCACGGAAGTCCCGCATCTGCAGTACCATGGCGCTGCCAAGCCCATAGCACTACTATCCGTTACCTTGCATCTTCATCCCTTCCTTCGCGATCGGTAGATCTGCCTCTGTGGCACTGCGGAGCTCCTCCGAGTCCACCTCCTCTCTAACCGACGCTTTTCTTTTGGGTAGCTGAGCCCCGTTGGACGCGCTGATTCTGTTCTCCTTAGCTTCCTTGGTAGCAACGTTCGCTTACTCGGCCTTCTTCTCTGACTTGCCGGGCTCCCTTAAGCGAATGTGAGCATTGAAGCAGTCCAAATCTCCAACTGCTCCGGTTAATCAAGTCCCCTCCATGGGACTCACTGGTACTTGCAATCTGACTACTCTCTCGGTGGTACACAGCTCTCATATGCTGACGACCAAGGCTTTCATCTGATGCAGGCTTCGATGCATACACACGGAAGACCCGCCTCTGCGGTACTGTGGTATTCACTCCTTGAATCCATAGCCCTTCTTGCCATTACATTGTTCACCGAGGTGGAGCTCCCAGCAGCTCCTGATCATTCACATGATCATGTCCCCCTCCATGGGACTCACTGGTACGTGCACTTAGACTTCTTCCTCGGTGGTCTGACTGATATCGATGACTAAGGCTTTCATCCAATACAAGCTTTGATACACACACGAAGACCCGCCTCTATGGTACTACGGTATTCACTCCTTGAATCCATAGCCCTTCTTCTTGTTGTGTCATACACCAAAGTGGAGCTCCCAGTAACTCCTTATCATACCTCCGTATGATTTTTGTCCCTCACGGGACAAGATTGCTTGTATCGCAGTATACTCATATTGCTTGAACTAGGTAGATGCTTGTTGGAGCTTTAACGAGCATCGCCTCACAGACTTTGAAGTTTTTAAGGTCCTTTCTCCATAATGTTTGCCCATTGAACCTTCTTTCGCTGTTATTTGTCACTTCCAAGTATGCTCGCATCACTCCCTCTTAGTCAATTGGAAAATGAAGTGGAAAGACTACTCTCAATAGCATTGATTACCAACGGTGAGTATTTGACAACCATTGTCTTCCATAAGCTTTCTTTGAAGGGTCACTGAACTTGTGAAGAGCTCCCCTGCTTGGATAAGTAAGAGAACTGGGATACTTGACTTCACCCATTCTCTTCGTAGTTGAGAAGGTAAGGTGGCTTCGCTCACCTCCTCGAGTTAAGAGAACTGGGGTACTCGGTTTCGCCCATTCTCTCGAGTTGAGAAGGCAAAGGTTACTCAATTTCGCTTGGCAAAGGTTACTCGATTTCGCCTGCCTCCTCGAGTTTGTACTTCATGCATTGAGCTGGTTACTAACATTCGCCTGCTCTTTGCTCACACTTCTGAAGCACTTGAAGTGGTTGCACTCCTTGCGTTGGGTTAGCTACTGTGATTCACCTTCCCACTGCCATTGAACTTCTGGAATACAAGATGTTTTTGATAGGTCTGGTCGCCTTTGGGATTGTACCGTCTTCTCCATCACCTTTGTCGCCTACTCCTCTTGAGTAGAAAGGTACAGTACCATGTACTGCCTACTTCGTTCCTTGGTCGAGCACTCCTGCATCAACCCGAAGTCCCTTAATTTCGGCTATCTGGATGAGAAGCCCATCGACATCGGTCTTATGAAGTTTCTTGGCCTCTGCCCTTCTGCCTCGTCTTGGTACTTGGAGTTTGCCTCTGCATTCTCCACCTCCTTGGCCCCTTTTATGACCAATGTTGTCCCTTATTGAGAGCAAGGGATTGATGACTTCACGGAAGTCCCGCATCTGCAGTACCATGGCGCTGCCAAGCCCATAGCACTACTATCCGTTACCTTGCATCTTCATCCCTTCCTTCGCGATCGGTAGATCTGCCTCTGTGGCACTGTGGAGCTCCTCCGAGTCCACCTCCTCTCTAACCGACGCTTTTCTTTTGGGTAGCTGAGCCCCGTTGGACTCGTCGTCGCTTCCTCGCCCCTTTCGACCACCTGCTTCGACACCACTGTGTCCTCCTAGCAGTTCTCCTTGGTCGATGGAGAGACAGACTGCAACTCTCATGCATGGCCTCCGCCATCTTGTTGCAGGGCTCACGCCGATTCTATTCTCCTTAGCTTCCTTGGTAGCAACGTTCGCTTACTCGGCCTTGTCCTCTGACTTGTCGTGCTCCCTTAAGCGAATGTGAGTACTGAAGCAGTCCAACTCTCCAACTGCTCCGGTTAATCAAGTCCCCTCCATGGGACTCACTGGTACTTGCAATCTGACTACTCTCTCGGTGGTACACAACCCCCATATGCTGATGACCAAGGCTTTCATTTGATGCAAGCTTCGATGCATACACACGGAAGACCCGCCTCTGGGGTACCGTGGCATTCACTCCTTGAATCCACAGCCCTTCTTATCGTTGCATTATTCATAGAAGTGGAGCTCCCAAGAGCTCCTGATCATTCACATGATCATGTCCCCCTCCATGGGACTCACTCGTACGTGCACTTGGACTTCTTCCTCGGTGGTATACAGCTCCCATATGCTGATGACTAAGGCTTTCATCCAATGCAAGCTTTGATGCACACACGAAGACCCGCCTCTGCGGTACTACGACATTCACTCATTGAATCCATAGCCTTTCTTCTTGTTGTGTCATACACCAAAGTGGAGCTCCCAGTAACTCCTTATCATACCTCCGCATGATTTTTGTCCCTCACGGGACAAGATTGCCTGTATTGCATTGCCACGAACTATTCCACCACGATCCGCTGCACCATGTCACCTCCTGGTGACATCTCCATTGCATATAGATTCTCGTGTGATGAACTCGGACTACGACTTCTCCACGTGTGGCCTCTGCCAACACATCGTAAGGCCTCTGCAATCTCCGACATTTAGTCCCCCCCCACTCTTGGGTTACACCTGGACGAAGCATAGCTCTAGGATAGTCCGTCGCCTAGTAGCTCCTGAAGTCCCCTGACTTCGCTAGAGTTGGTGCACCATTGTCTGGATCTTGGGCCTTTATCCCGTACTAACACAATCTTGCTATGCACCTCCTATTCCTGACAACTCAAATAAAAAAAGGCAACACTATGGCATATTCTTCAAGAGTACCCGCCTCTGCGTCCTCTTGCCCTGTACTAAGGTCTCATGATCCTAACTTTGCCTCCGCAAGTTGAATCACCTTAGTTACTCCATCAAATGCATCTCTTAGGTAGCTTGTATGTGCCTTGAAGCTCCCTTCATCTTTGGCACCATACAAAATAAGTCTGTCCCATCAGAATGAAAAACCCATGGAACGACATGATCCCACTCTTGCCTCTACAAGAGTTTATGCCCTTGACCTCTGTCTAAGGAAAGCTCCGTGCCTCTGCTCCATGTTCTATCTTCTATGTCGACTCCCTTCATGTGGCTTGGATACTTCACTGAGTTCCACCCAAGTCGCTCTGCTCCTCGATTTGCACTGAGTTGATAGTGGCCCTCACGTCCACCATTCCACGGGTCAGCCCTCTGTTGAGTTCGATTTCTGCCTCGACTCTAAGTGTGCCTTCATATGATATTGCCTTGGATTGCTCCCCCACTTAATCTCGAAATGCATCCACCAATGCATTACCTCCTTCGAGATCATGCGACAACTCTTCGTCGCTCACTCGGTCCGTTGAGCTTTATGGAGATATAACCTTGAGAAACTCTTCCTCAATATGTGCAGTCCGTTGCACATGATTCTCCCACTAGAGAACTAGGACTTATCCCTCATGGATATCTGTCTTGCTAGAGCAACTTTTCTCTTTACATACTTCCCACTAGAAGTTTCGGAGACCATCATCCCCTTTGGACTACTCCGTCTTGCTGAACTCGAGCTTTGTTCTATCCCACAAATGTACTTGTTAGATTACGACCCTTCTCCAATACAGTCTCCACTGCACCCTTCAAGGTCTAGCAACATGCGGAACGTGTTGCACATTTCAGCCGCCTACGGACATATCCTTTCCATGTCGAAGAGAAAGTTCTGATGCTCCATGGCGCCGAGTTCTAATCGTGCCTTGGGATGGCCACGAACACTCCGTCATCCGTGTACAAGCCCTTGCATGAGTTCCGAATCCTTCGAGTTAGCAATTCCCCTCCCCTCTGTGAGCTTTGCATAACTCTTTCGGTCGTTACACAACACCTCCCACCTTGCACGGTCTCATCTTTCACCAAGCGCCCTGCTTTACCTTAAGCACCGTCAAGTTTGGTTGCCAACGTCGAGCTATAGCTCAAACTCAACCATCCCAATCTTTGTGTGCTACACATTCTTCTTCGCTTGCTTGTCCTCGTGGTGCCTCTCGCGCAAAGGGGTTGGCTATTCCTTGAATGCCAAACCAGGATGCCCGCTCCTCTGAGCGACTCCGTTCCCTACATCTCAATGTTCGTTTCCCCAAGCGTTCTGGCGTGCTATGTCCTCCACCCTAGCTAGGTCCCCCACATTTGTATGGCAAGTGTTTGCGTGTGCTTGTCCCGCTCGATACCACATTATAGCGGATTTTGCCTGCAATGCACCCATGCGTGTCCATCAAGGTCCCTCCCGAGATCTCTTAAAGTCCCACAGACTTACAAAAAGAGAAAACGGGCCAGAAGAAGCAATTCCCATGGGATCCACAAGCAACTGCTCAAGAAAACACTTTATAAAGTCAAAATACAAATTACACCCAAGGACATTACAAACTTAGAGAGGTTGCACACAAAGGATAATGGGCCACTACAGACCGAAGTCCCCACAAGTGCTTATAAGACACACTTGTATTTACAAGCCAAACTTAGCCATAAAGCAAATCAAACTAGGGCTGCCAAGCCTACTGCAAGCCCGCTTCTTGTTGTACAAGATATGTACCTAAACCGAAGGACATGGACTAATACAAGCATTTCATCGAACACCTTGTTTACATTATTGTCCGTGACAATAGGTATGCATTATTTATCTCATCTCTATTTCTCTTAGACGTATTTTTATTCACGATGTATGGAGAAGTGTCTAACACATATATACCATTTATCATGGCTCCTCTAATGATGATCTCATCATCCATAATTATTGAATAACTATTATACTCAAAAAATTAATTTATATCCACTAATTATTAAATAAAAGATGAAAACAATAATTTTTTGATAATAGAGGGAACAAAATAATATGCATCCAATGCAATAATAGCTCCACCAAGCATATGTAGGGTGACCTCCCCAATAGCAACTGCAACAACTCTTGCTTCATTGCTTATCTTGAGGTCCATCTCACCTCTAGCCAATCTCCTAGGTCTTGTCAGAACCAGTAATGAATTGCAGATATGATAAACACTCCCGGTATCCAATACCCATGTGTTATCATGAAAATATGATAAGTGGAGATTGATCATGAATATTTAAGGTAGTCCTTATAGTTTCTCTTTCAGTGCTCATCTTAGCCATAGTGGAAGTACTATCTTTTATCTTTTGCCCGGTCTTTCTTAGCAACCTTTCCCTTACCTGGTTTTCCCTTGCCCTTTGCCCTTCTTAAGTGTCTAATCAATTTTCCTTTTCTTATTGGTCTCGCCAACATAGAGTACTAACTTCTCTTTCTTGATGATACTCTCAGCTTCTCTCAACATATTGAGGAGCTTAGGGAGAGTCACCTCAAACTTGTTCATATTAAATTTAATAATGAATTATGAAAAGGTGAGCCTCATATTATATACTCAGGTCACTGGTAACATCTTTATATCGTAGGCAAAAACTATATCACATATATAGGTGAGCCTCGAGTGACTCGGCCAAGTCAACCTATGTCATGACTCAATTTCTTCCTATAACGATTGAAGGCCATGTGGGTCAATCTTATTGCCTCATGCTTACCGATTTAATATTATCGTAGGAGGGGTTTTCTTTATTTTGTATCGATCTCGTAATATATCATGTCATATATACATATATATTTAATATATATCTACATCACACACATACACACACATATATATATATAGTAGGTGTATAACACATGTCACATATGTAAGCCATGGATGATCATGAGCCATCACCTAATATGATTAAGCCAGAGTCAATGGGCCTAATCACTTACAATAGGATCTAAGTGTGCCTCGGCGCATCTGGATGCCCTATGATCATTGATCTCGTCATCATCGGTTTTGTCGAATCCTCACCACATCACCATGCATCGTAATCTCTCGCCATGGCATCGTCGATCCCGCTGTCACCTTCGAGCTCTCATTGCGCCTCTCAATGTAATTATAAAATAATCATAAGCATATAGGCCCGACAATAAATGAGAAAAACAAAGACTCGCAGGCCCCAATAATAATAATAATAATGATTATTATTATTATACACATCACAATACATGCCTCACGATCATCTATCCACATCATACATCACATGTATATCGCATCACATATAGGATTACTAGATATATAATTAATTAAACTATTTAATTAATTTTTTTTAAATACCATGATATGTTGGGAATTTTCAGAATTATTAAGGGCATCTTCAGAATTCTAGATAGAAGGTCAGTCCTCGAAATTTCTAAAATTATTGAGGGTATTTTTAAAATTTGGACAAAGGACAAACCTCGAAATTTCTCAAATTCTAAGGGGCAGAATCATCCTTTTACCAAAAACCTAACCCTTTGCCCCTTCTAGCGGCCATTATCGTCGCTCGTGCATAGGCGGCAACCCCTATCCATAAGTGGCCGCTACTGCCCTCGGCGGCCGCCCCCTGTGGGTGGTGCAGCCTTATGCGGCCACTTGGCCAACAGGCCCACCCGCGGGTATTGTGACTATAAGCGACGTGCACGTAAGCGGCCGCCACTGTACGCGCCCGCCCCTAGTGACAGCAACCCTGGCTGCCACTATTGGGGTTTGGCTATGGGTGCCCACCCTTGTAGGCATGCCTTGTCGCTAGCGATCGCCCTACAAGCAGCTTGGCTGCATGCAACCGCCTTTGCAGGAAGCCTAGTAGCAATCGACCATCCCTGCAGGTAGCCTAACCATAGCCGATTGCCCTTGTAGGGGCCCTGGCCGAGAGTAGCCCCCTTTCCAGGCGACCTACCCACGGGTGGATGCCTCCCTCCTCGCTGCCTTCATTGTAAACACGCAGCAAGAATGCTTAGAATAGTTCTATGTGATCCAATCTCATAACACGCAATTTAAAATCAATCTTTCACATGAACAACCTTGGCTCTAATACCATTGTTGGGAAACCAAGCGGGAACATCACATGCGCACCAAAATATCAAAACAAAACTTCTTTCCCACATAGATTAAATCGTCATAGAAAAGATTGGGTCACGAGAAAGACATAAAAATTGAAAACCATGATACATGAGAGATTGATTACCTAGGGAGATTGTATATCCCTATTTTTCTAGATTTGGGTGGAGAGGATGAAGAAGGTCAAGCATCCTCCTCTCTAGCGGTATCCATAGGATGGATCGCTACAGCGATACTCCTCCAATCATAATCACAGTTCTTGCAACTCTTATTCAAAGTGATTGAGGAGGAGAATAAGAGAAGGTGGTCAAAGATGCAACCTATCAACTATGAGCCTCCCCTCATATTTATAGAGAGCCACCAAAACTTTATGGGTCTTGTCTTTGGATCTCCATCCAATTACCCATCAAACTTGTATTATTGGATCTATATCCAATAGTCCCCTTTGGCCTTTAATTAGGCCTCATGCAAGGAGTCTATCAGTGTAGGGTCTCATCTAATGAGAATATGGGCTAATTAGATCTCTATCTAAACCTTTATTTGCTAAAGCATCCGCCATATATGTGACCCTCTAGGCCGGATACCGAGCTAGCTGTGAGTCACTATCTCCATAATATAGTAAATTATTATCTCCATAATAACTCACTTGACTCATCGACTATCGATATACTAGGTCATTGTGTCATAGTCCCCAAACGATATAGGGGAATCATATCTATCAAGCCAAATATGAAATTCGTCTAAGACATGCTCTATTTAGATTCTCCCGAAGAACTCCTTTTCTCTCAATCTGAATGACCCTGGCTAGAGATTTGTTTGAGTAAGCATATATGAGATATTTCTCTCATGATATTGAGAGTGGATAATCCTTTATTAACACTCAATTGCCTTCGTAAGGTTGGCTATCAATCCCGATAATCGGTTGTCTCAAGTCTAAGGGCCAGATACATAATCGAGACTATGGAATCACCATCTAACATTAGGTATCATTAATCATATAACATTCCACAAGTGGATCAATCAGTGAACTCATTCTCCAATGAGCATATGTATTATATCCTTAGTGTCTCCACATAAATGGCTTTGAGACAAGCCACTTCCATCCCATAGATGGGTATATAGTACATTGGTCTGTCTAGTTATCTCCATAATTCTCTCGAGTAACATATCACCGAGATTATTTAGGATCTGTGTTTAAAGGTGAATCAATCTTATTGTCATAATCTCATCACGATCGGATTCCCATTGCACAGAACCAAAGACATCATAATATATATACACTAGATAATATAATATGAGAATATGCTAATAATAATCATAAGTAAAAAGATTACACATGTCACACATGTCATCACATACGTGATTAGCTGGCAAGGCACCTGTAACCAGCAAATAGAGGGAACAAAATAACATGCATCCAATGCAATGATAGCTCCACCAGGCAGATGCAGGGTGACTTTCCTAATGACAATTGCAGCAACTCTTGCTCTATTATACATCTTGAGGTCCATCTCACCTCTGGCTAATCTTCTAGGTCTTATCAGAACCTACAACGAATTGCAGATGTGATAAGCACTCTTGGTATCCAATATCAATGTGTTATCATGAAAATCTAATAAGTGGAGACTGATTATGAATATACCCGAAGCTTCTCTAAGCTTTTATTTCACCATATCTGCAAGGTAATCCTTACACTTCCTCTTTTAGTGCCTATCTTTGCCATAGTGGAAGCATTGTCCTTTGACCTTTATCGGATATTTCTTAGCAACCTTTGCTTTACCCAATCTTTCTTTGCCCTTGCCCTTCTTAAGAGTCTTACTGGCCTTTCTTTTCTTCTTGGTCTCATCAATATAAAGAACTGGCTTCTCTTTCTTGATGACATTTTTAGCTTCCCTCGATATATTGAGGACCTTAGTGAGAGTCACCTCAAACATGCTTATGTTAAAAGTTATGATGAAGTGAGAAAAGAAATATGACAAGGGCTGAAGTATTAGATCAACACACATGTTATCCTCTAGGATTATTCCTAGACCTGTGAGTTTCTCGATCCACTCTATCATCTTTAGGATGTGGTTCAGAACCGATGTCCCTTCTGTCATCCTGGCTTAGAAGAGAGTCTTAGATATCTCATATCTTTGAGTTCTTCATTATTTCTCAAACAACTAGTAGAGATGAAAAAGGATAGAATTGGTATTTGTGCTCTCATGTTGTCTCTATAACTCAATAGCCATGGAAACCAACATGTAATATTTTGCTAATGTGGAGTCATCTATATACTTCATATAGCGAGTCATCTCATCCTTACTTGCCTCTTCTTCTAGCGTGGGCATAATTATATCAAGGACGTACGCGATTTTCTCCACTGTGATAATAATTTTTAAATTATAGAGCCAATCTATATAGTTGGACCAGTGAGATGGTTGGCATCAAGTATGCCACGTAGGAGGTTTGTGAGCGACATGATTTTGAGAAACAAGATATAACACAAATAAATAACATATAGATTTTATAAAAAAACTATTTAAGATATAAAGTTCTATTTTAATGTACTCCCACTATTTTCCTAACGAATCATGCGATACTTTGGCATGTGAAATAAAAATCTCCAGTAGACTTCTAGTGAGGATCGAGATCTAATCGTCATCTTAGAACAATCTTGAGTGACTCAACCAATTACACTAAGCTTGAAAGATAGATATCTCTTGCCAATCATAACTCCTTATGATTCCCGTCATATTTGGCCTCTGAATCATTATGGTCTCGACTGCTCGACTAACCATGAAGCTTAGTTATGTCATCACCATTATTACAAGATGAGTCTTATTTGATGATATGCTCTCGAGTGACTCGACTAAGCATACCATGTTCATAGTGCTGGTTATAGGTGCCCCGCAAGCCAATCACGTAAGTGATGACATGTGTGACACACTATATGATCTTTTTGCTTATGATTAATATTGGCATATTCTCACATTATCTGTTATATATATCGTGATGTCCTTGGTTTTGTACAATGGGAATCGGATTGTGACGAGATCACGATAATGAGATCAATTCATCTTTAAACATAGATTATAAATAATCTCGGTCATAGATTACTCAAGAGGGACACTGAGATAACTGGACAAATTGGTGTACTATATACCCGTCCATATGATGGAGGCGGCTGGTGTCATAGCCACTTGTGTGGAGACACTAAGGATATAGTACAGGTACTCATTGGAGAATGAGTCCATTAATTGATCCGCTTATGGAATACTGTATGGTTAATGATATATAATATCAGACAGTGATTCCATAATCCCAGTTGTGTATCTGGTCCTAAGACTTGAGACACCAATGATGCCTTGTATGAATACTCTTTTCTTTGATGCCAAACTTACAGGTTTGGAAAGCTCCAGATCTCGTACAAATGGTTATCGGGATTGGTAGCCAACCTTACGAAGGCAATTGAGTATCAATAGAGGATCATCCACTTTCAGTATCACGAGAGAAATATCTCATATGTACTTGCTTAGATAAATCCCTGGTCAGGGTCATTTGGATTGAGAGAGAAGGAGTTCTCCAGTAAAATCCGATTAGATGAATATAAACTGATTATGTTTGTAACATAATAGTATCATGTCCAATATACGGTCTCTAGGATATTATTTGGATGAGGGATTATAGATATATGGTAACTGTCGATAGATAGGTATAACAGATTCGATCCTCCTATACCGTATAGGGACTATGGCGTAGTGGCCTAGTACGTGCTCGGTACAGGTGCGCTGCAAGCCAATCAAGTGAGTGATGACACGTGTGACACACTACATAATATTTTTACTTATGATTAATATTGGTATATTCTTACATTATATTATTTATATATATACATTGTGATGTCCTTGGTTTTATGCAATGGGAATCGAATCGTGATGAGATCACGATAATGAGATCGATCCACCTTTAAAAATAGATCCTAAATTATCCTGGTCATAGGTTACTTAAAAGGGACATTGAGATAACCAGATATATCAGTGTACTATATACACGTACATATGATGGAGGCGGTTGGTCTCATAGCCACTTGTGTGGAGACACTAAGGTTATAATACAGGTGCTCATTAGAGAATGAGTTCACTGATTGATCCGCTTATGGAATGCTGCATGGTTAATGATACCTAATATCATACAACGATTCCATAGTCCCAGTTGTGTATCTGGTCCTTAGACTTGAGACACCAAGGATGCCTTATATGAGTACTCCTTTCTTTGACGCCAGACTTACAGGTTTGGAAAGTTCCAGATCTGGTACAGTTGGTTATCGGGATTGGTAGCCAACCTAATGAAGGCAATTGAGTGTCAATAGAGAATCATCCACTCTTGGTATCACGAGAGGAATATCCTATATATGCTTGCTCAGATAAATCCTTGACTAGGGTCATTCGGATTGAGAGAGAAAGAGTTCTTCGGGAGAATCCGATTAGAGCAAGAATATGATGGATTCCGTATGTGACCCGACAGTACCATGTCCAATATACGATCTCTAGGATATTATTTGGATGAGAGAATATAGATACATGATAATTGTGGACAAACAGGTTCGATGGATTTCATCCCCTCTTATACCGTTTGGGGACTATGGCATAGTGGCCTAGTACGTCCATAGTCGATGAGTTGAGTGAATTATTATGGGGATAATAATTCATTATATCATAAGGAGTTCTGATGGGAGTGACTCATGGCCAGCTCGGTATCAGGCCTAGAGGGTCACTCACATATGGTGGATGCTTCAGCGAATATAGATTGGATGGAAATCAAATTAGCCCCTCTTCTCATTAGATGAGACCCTATGCTAATAGGCTCCTTGTTTAAGGCCCAATTAGAGGCCTAAGGGGATTATTGGATAGAGATCCAGTAATGTAAGGTTAGTGGGTTATTGGATAGAGATCCAATACCCACTAAGGAAGGAGCCCTAGGGTTTTGGTGGCTCTCTATAAATAGGAGGGGAGAGTAATGGTTGATAGGCTACAACTTTAGCCACCACCTCCTATTCTCCTCTCTCCCTCTGAGCAAGAGTTGCAAGATCAGATTGGCGGAGTTTCGCTACAGAGATCCATTGTGTGGATACCGCTAGAGAGGAGGACGCTTGACCTCCTTCATCTTCTCCATCCGGATTTGGAATACAAAGATATACGATCTTCCTAGGTAAAATCAATCTCTCACACATCGCGGTTTTATCGATTTTTTACATTTTTCTCGTGACCCCAATATTTTATATGATGATTTGATTTACATGGGAAACTAGTATTTTGTTTTAATTTCCACTGCGCATGTGATGCACCCGCTGAGGTTTCCTAACAGTGGTATCAGAGCTAAGGATTTCGTGCGAGAGATTGGTTTAAAACTGTGTGTGATGATATTGAATTGCGTAGAATCATTCTACGCATTATTGCTGTGTTTTCGCAACAAAGGCAACAAAGAAAGCGGGTGGCCGGCCACGGCAAGGCCCCTTGGAGGCGCGGCCAACCACGACCAGCCCCCATGCTGGGCCGGCTATAAGGGGGTAGCCGGCTGTGGCCAAGACCCCCTGCAAGGGTCAGGCGGCCACGACCAAAGCCCCTTGCAGGGGCAGTCGCCGCCCGCGAGCATGGCTAGCGCCTGCGGGCATAGGCAGTGCCCGCGGCCAGGGCTATCACTTGCAACGACGATCGCTCTTGTAGGGGCAACGTACGCGCAAGGTGACATCGCCCGATGGCAACAATGCGTGCCGTGTGGGCGAATGCCCATGCCGACGGTGTGTAGCACCGTCGCCTGCCACAGGTGCAGCTGCCCACGCCGATGGTGTGCAGCACCATCGCCTGCGTAGGGTAGCGGTGGGCGCAGGCGACGGCGGTGCAGTGAGGGTAAGGGAAGAGGGCTAGGGCATCCATTTGAGAAAAGGATGATTATACCCTTTTGAATTCTAGAAATTTCAAGAACTTCATATCATACAAAATTATGAAAATACCCTTGACAATTCTGAAAATTTCAAGCATGTCCTGATTTCTAAAAAATAATTAATTAAATAGTTTAGTTAATTATTATATATATTTAGTAATCCTACATATGATGTGATGTACATGTGATGTATAATGTGGATGGATGATCATGAGCCATGTGTTATGATATATGTAATTATGATTATTATTATTATTATTGGGGCTTGTGTGCTCCTGTTTTTCTCATTTATTATCGGGCCTGCGTGCTTGTGATTATTTGTAATTATATGGAGAGACGCGTCAGGAGCGTGGAGTTGACAGCGGGACCCACGATGCCATGGCGGGAGATTATGACGTATGATGATGCGATGATCATCCAATGTGGCTGGAGATGCGTCAATGCACACATAGATCTTATTGTGAGTGATTAGGCCCATTGGCTTAGGCTTAATCATATTAGGTGACGGCTCATGGTCATCCAATGTGGCTTGTATGTATGATGTGTTATGAACCTACTAGATATATATATATATATATATATATATATATATATATATATATATATTTGCATATGATATAGATATATATTAAATATGTATATATGTGACACGACATATTAGGAAACCGATAGAAAACAAAAACCACTCCTATGATAATATTAAGTCGGTAAGCATGAGGTAATAAGATTGACCTATGTGGCCTTCCATCGTTATAGGAAGAAATTAAATCCCAACATAGGTTGAGTTGGTCAAGTCACTTGAGGCTCACCTATCTACGTGATCGAGTTCTTGCCTAGGACATATATATATTACTGGTGACCTGAGGACATGGTATGACTTGGTCGAGCAGTCGAGAGCATATCTATCGAATCATACTCATCTTGTAACGATAGTGATAACTTAACTAAACTTCATTGTTGGTTGAGTAGTCGAGACCATGATGATTCGGAGGCCGAACATGACGGGAATCACAAGGCGTTATGATTGATAAGAGTTGTCTACCTTTCGAGCTTAGTGTAGTTGGTCGAGTCTCTCGAGATTGTACTAAGACGCCAATTGGATCCCGATCCCCACTAGGAGTCTGCTAGAGACTTTCGTCTCACGCATCGAGGGTGTCACGTGATTCGCTAGGAAAATAGTGGGAGTATATTAAGATAGAAGTCTATATCTTAATTAATATTTTCTATAAATTCTGCATGTTATTTATTTTTTGCTATATCTTATTTTATCAGAAACATATTGCTCACAAACCCCCTACTGTCACGAACGGTCGTCGCTCAACCGTAATGCCTTTGCTCCTTGAACCGTTCGTTACTTTGTCTTGCTTGTACATATGTTTGGCAGCTTGTTTTGCCTTGAGTTTATGTGTTTTTACCTAAGAAATGTGAGCGAAAGTAGTGTAGAAGGCTGCAGAACGATCGCTCGTTGCCTAGAGCCAAAACAACCCTATTTTTGGGTCTTTTTCATGTGTCGTGGTAACCTTTCTGAGCAGTGCAAAATGTAACACCCCTCATTTCCGAATTTTCGTATAAATTTCTGGTGATAATGTAAGCATTCATTTTAAATTGACAAAGGAAATAGAGTATGAATCAGAAGTACTTATTTGTAAGATTTGGGTAATCTGTTCAAAACAAAAAAAAAAAGAAAATCTGAGGACCTATATGTAAACCCTGAGGACCTAATCGTAAATGTACTAAATACAAGGACTAAATTGAAAAATGTAAAAAATGACAAATTCCACCGTTTAAGCCTCTCTGCCTTCATTCTTAAGGAAGCAGAGAAGGCAGCTACGGGTGATCTGTTCAAGAGAAAAAAAAGGAAGAAAGAAAGAAAGAAGAAGAAGAAGAAGAAGAAGATTTGGGGCTTTAAGGGTTCTTGCTCAAATCTTTTCACTTAGGGTCAAAATTATCAAAGGCAAGTGTTCTATCCTAATTTTTTTGCCTTCTGATACTTTATCCTTGCTGTTTTGCCTTGCTTTCCAAAATTAATTGCTGAATTCAAGACCTGCAAAGCTGAAATCTCTCTTGTTGCTTATAAGATTTGAATCTGGAAAATTATCAAAGTCCTGACCCTTCTGCCTTGTTCCGGCTGTAGATTATTGTACTGATTTTGGATTTAGGTTAAACTTATTTTATATGAATCTAGACTGATATATCTTTCTTTTGACACTGATTTTGTAGATTTTGGACACCGAATACTTACCCAAACATCTGTTTCAAATGAGCCTATAGACGCTGTAAAACAGGGTTCAAGATTTCTGATCTATCAATACTAAAATGCCTATAACTCCCTGTTGAAAATTCTGATTTGTACTAAACTGATTTTATTTGAAACTAGACTTGAAAATCTTTCTTTTGACATATAGTTTGAAAATTTTGGAATTCAATTGCCTACCCTATTATCTGTTGAATCCGACTCTATCAATTCTGCAAAACAGTGATTGTGTTTTTGCCCTTGGGTTACCAAATCAAAAGTAACTCCATGTTGGGAACCCTGTTTCATACGAAATTTATTCCATCAAAATATAGATTGATATAGGGTTTGACCATAACTTTCTTATGGGTATTGGAGCATAATTGATATTCTGAAATATTTGTTTGCTGTGCCACTAGAAATCTGTCCGAAATCGAGCTTTGGTCGATTTTGCGTATTTTGTTCTATTCCTTTGGATATTTGAATTCGTCTAACTTTCTTATTGGAATTGAGCTAAATATGATTGCTTGGAATCCCTGTACATTCTTGTTTTCATTTCATTCCAAAACTGAATATATTTGTGAGAGATTTGTTCTTTGTTTCGAATTATCTCGAAAAGACACATGCACGTTTTGTTGTTCCGCGTGTGTTTCCGACATATGCTACTTATTGTTAAAACTGCCCTCTTGTACTCTGGTGTGTGGGATTGTCTGGACCTTTGCCAGAAATGGTAAAGGGTATGTGCTTATTACCCGCTATGTGGGGTCCCGCTCTGTGGGATATTCTGGACCTTTGCCAGAAATGGTAAAGGGTATGTGCTTAGAGCCTGCGATGCTCTGCCGGCCCCTTCTGACTTCACCTAGACGTGGGTGGATGGAGCTCCCAGACGTGGGAGACATTTGTCAGGTGGTCATTCAGAAATGGATGGATCACATTCTGACTGAGATTCCACTACACCTTCTATATGTTTGATATGACATCCAGAGTTTTGGTGAGTTGTTTCGCTCATGCTCGGATAAGAATAATATGATTCGACGTCAAGGATGACGTTTGAGCTTCTGTACGATATTTGTTTTTGATATGCTCTGAAATGCTTCATTCACTGATGATTTTGCTTCGAAATATTCCATACGCCGTTGATATGCTTCGTAACATTTCGTATGCCACTGATAAGCTTCGATATGTTTCCTTTGAATCGAGATGCTCCAATTACTCTATGCCCCATCCGTCAGAACCAAATATGTAAGATTGAAAAGACAATTATGTTTCTGCTCCTAACAATTTTATGTCTACGAAATCGTATATTCTGCCTTGTACTTTGCAACTGTATCCCTTTGGAAATTGTATTATTTTGATATGGATATGTTAGTCACTTGCTGAGCTCCTTATGCTCACCCCGCTTGTTGATAAATTTTTCAGGATAGCGTATCGCTTGCTTAATTGTTAAGATTGGCGGTGGAAAGTTTAGAAGATTTTGCGATCTTTGTTAACATATGTGTTTTTGTTGTATAAGCTACCCTGCATCTTATGAAATGTGACGATGAATCTAAACCTGTGGATTTTGTGTAAGATAAAGGATCCCTCATGTATAGGATTTTGGAATGTTAAGTTAAATGCATGTAATGATATGAATTTATGGTAATCGTTGTTTTGGTGACTGCATAGACTTTCCCACTTATGAGTTTATGTGTGGTTATTATTTTGAAGAGTTGAGTTCAGATTATATGAATTATCGAGTGATGCGTGGTATGTTTATGAACTGCACAGGGTGTTGAATTTGTAGACTATAGAGGTGAAAATTTGATCTGAATGTTTTCTTAGTGACCTCAAAATGTGTGTTTGGATCCTTGATTAGTTGTTGTGACAAAATTTTAAATATTATCGATATTTTGGAGGGGCGTGACACAAAATGTCAGCCATTTCAGCACCTTGGAACCCCCCGGGTGGCACCGGGCTGGATGGGGTTCCGGGTATATGTCGGGCGTAGGCATTCATCAGCAATTGAACTTGTCTTACGTCCGGTATCTTAGGAACCGTCATTTGTGGACTTGCAACCATTCCTACAACCCTCCAAAGTCCTATTTCGCTCTCTTTCTCTCTTTTCTTTGCTGCACTCAAGGTGTTCGATAAATTGCTTGTATAGCTTTTCGCTTTGTGAGATGCCGGGACGTGTCCATCGCTCGCTTTTGAATTAATCAACTTCTTCTTTGTAGGTCGTACGGGACCTTAAGAGGTTGTAAGAGGGCTGACCCTTTGCGGACAGATAACGGCGTTGGGCGTTTCATGACTTAGGCAATCCCAGCTAAGTCCGAAATAGTGAGCAAGGTTGCTCTACGACTTAGGCAATTTCAGTTAAGTCTTCGGGAGTGCCGTGAGGGTGTCGCACGGCTTAGGCAAATTTCAGCTAAGTCCGTGACACTACGTGGCATACTTGATACCAACTACCTCACTGGTCCAAATTATATAGATTGGCTTCATAATTTGAGAATTATTCTCACGATGGAGAAAATCGCATACGTCCTTGATACAATTATGCCCATGCTGGAAGAAGGGGCAAGCAAGGATGAGATCGCTCGCTATGTGAAGTACATAGATAATTTCATATTGGCAAAATGTTACATGTTGGCTTCCATGACTCCTGAGTTACAAAGGCAACATGAGTGCATGGATGCAGATTCTATCCTTCTTCAGCTCCGCTAGCTGTTTGAGAAACAGGAAAGAACTCAAAGAAATGAGATATCTAAGAAACTCTTCCAAGCCAGGATGACAGAAGGGACATCGGTTGAGAACCATGTCCTAAAGATGATAGAGTGGATCGAGAAACTCACAGGTCTAGGAATAGTCCTAGAGGATAACCTGTGTAATGATCTTATACTTCAGTCCTTACCAGATTCCTTTTCTCACTTGATCATGAATTTTAACATAAACAAGTTTGAGGTGACTCTCCCTGAGCTCCTCAATATGTTGAGGGAAGCTGAGAGTGCCATTAAGAAGGAGAAGCCAGTTCTCTATATTGGTGAGACCAAAAAGAAAAGGAAGGCCAGCAAGACCCTTAAGAAGGGCAAGGGTAAAGAAAGACCAGGTAAGGCAAAGGTTACCAAGTAATACCCAACAAAGGATAAAGGATAATGCTTCCACTATGGCCAAGATGGACATTGGAAGAGGAACTATAAGGACTACCTTGCAGAGAAAGTGAGACAGAAGCTTGGAGAAGTTTTAGGTATATTCATGATTAGTCTCCACTTGTCAGATTTTCATGATAACACATGAGTATTTGATACCAGGAGTATTTATCATATCTGTAATTCGTTGCAGGTTATGACAAGACCTAGGAGATTGGCTAGAGGCGAGATGGACCTCAATATGGGCAATGGAGCAAGAGTTGCTGCAGTTGCTATTGGAGAGGCCACCCTACATCTACCTGGTGGAGCTATCATTGCATTAGATGTATGCTATTTTGTTCCCTCTATTATCAAAAATATTATTTCTATCTCTTGTTTGATAATTAGTGGATATAAATTAGTTTTTGAGAATAATAGTTATTCAATAATTATGGATGATGAGAACATCACTAGAGGGACCCTTACAAATAGCTTATATGTTCCACACATCATCAATATAAACATGTCTAAGAGGAAAAGATGAATTGAATAATGCATACCTATGGCATTGTAGGCTAAGTCATATACATGAGGCAAGGATTCAAAAGTTGCTGAAAGATAGATACCTCGATCCATTTGACTATGAGTCATATGAAACTTGCAAACGTTGCCTTCGTGGGAAAATAACTAACTCTCCTTTTAGTGGAATTGGAGAGAGAGCCACTGAGTTATTGGAACTCATACATAGTGATATATGTGGTCTCATGTCGACTCAAGCTATAGGTGGTTACTCATACTTCATTACATTCACTGATGATTTCTCTAGGTATGGACACATGTACTTAATGAAGTACAAATCTAATGCCTTTGAAAAATTCAGGGAATATAAGAATGAGGTAGAGAACCAAATTGGAAAGAGTATTAAAACTCTTCGATCAGATCGAGGAGGAGAGTACCTATCCCAGTGGACACCTCCTTATACACCTCAGCTCAATGGTGTATCAGAAAGGAGGAATTGCATGTTGTTAGACATGGTGTGGTCTATGATGAGTTTTGCTGATCTACTTGTTTCGTTCTGGGAGTATGCCCTAGAGACCGCAGCTTACATTCTGAACAAAGTTCCATCAAAGTTGATAGTGTCTACACCATATGAAATATGGAAAGGAAAGAAGTCTGATCTTAAGGTGGTTAAGATTTGGGGCTATCCTGCCAACGTTAGAAGATACAACCCTGACAAGTTGAAATCAAGGATGGAACGGTGCATATTCATGAGATACCCTGAGGAGATTTTGGGGTATTATTTCTATCATCCCAAGAACCGAAAGGTCTTTGTTGCCAAGAGAGTTGTGTTCCTTGAGAGGGAACACATTCTTGTTGGAAATAGCGGGAGTAAGATAGAACTGAGCGAGGTTGGAGAACCTAGCACCATTCCAGAGCCCGAGTCTGTTCAGGTACTTAACACAAGTTTTATCTTTGCGTAGGACTAGTAGAGTATCTTACTCTCCTGAAAGATATGTGGGACATATCAATGGAGATGACTCTCAAGATGTTGATCCTCAGACCTACGAGGAGGCTATTATGAGTATAGACTCTGAGAAGTGGCAAGAAGCCATGAATTCTGTGACGGATTCCATTTACTCTAACAAAGTTTGGAACCTTGTGGATGCACTTGAGGGTATTGTACCCATCGGCTACAAATGGATCTTTAAGAAGATGATTGAAGTGGATGGAAAGATAGAGACCTATAAAGCGAAGCTGGTAGCTAAAGGATATCGTCAAAGAGAAGGAGTTGACTATGATGAAACCTTTTCACCTGTAGCCATGCTTAAGTCCATTAGAATTATTTTGGCCAGTGCAGCACACTATGACTATGAGATCTGGCAGATGGATGTCAAAATGACATTCCTCAATGGCAACCATGAGGAGGACGTGTATATGATATAGCTAGAGGGATTCGTATCCAAAGAGAGTCCAGATAAAGTGTGTAGGTTACTTAAATCCATTTATGGATTGAAGCAAGCTTCCCGAAGTTGGAACATAATATTTGATGAGGTGATCAGATCTTATGACTTCATTAAGAACGAAGATGAGCCTTGTGTGTACAGGAAGGCAAGTGGGAGTGCTATTACCTTCTTGGTGCTATATGTTGATGACATCCTAATCATTGGGACTGATATAGGAGTGCTCTCCACAGTAAAGAATTGGCTATCCAGAAACTTCTCCATGAAAGACATAGGGAAGCATCCTATTTTTTGGGGATCCGGATCTATAGAGATAGATCCAAAAGGATGCTTGGCTTGTCCCTGTCTAGGTATATAGACCCCATTGTCAAAATGTTTGGCATAAAAAATTTCAAGAGAGGTCTTATACCGATGAGACATAGAATATCACTTTCTAGGAGTATGTTCCCAAAGACTCCTGAAAAAAGGATAGAAATAGATAAGATACCTTATGCCTCAGCGATAGGGTCTATCATGTATGTGATGCTATGTACAAGACCTGATATAGCACATGCTCTGAGTGTCACAACTAGATATCATGCAGATCAAAGTTTAGAACATTGGGAGGCAGTAAAGTATATCCTTAAGTACTTGAGAAGGACTAAGGATCTGTTATTGATATATGGAGAAGGTAGCCTCCAGGTTGAGGGCTACACAGACTCCAGTTTTTAGTCTGACATTGATGATAGCAAGTCAAATTCAGAGGTATGTTTACACCCTGAATGGAGGAGTAGTAAGCTGGAAGAGTTCAAAGCAAGATACTACTACTGACTCGACAACAGAGGTGGAATACATTGCTGCATCAAAAGCAGCAAAGGAAGGAGTGTGGATGAAGAAGTTCATCAAAGATTTGGGAGTCATACCAAGCAGCATGGAACCAATTCCCATATACTGTGACAACAACGGGGCGATCGCTCAAGCGAGGGATCCAAGGTCGCATAAGAAGTCTAAGCATGTTCTGAGGAGGTTCCATCTGATAAGAGAGATTATAGCCTGTAAAGATATAGCAATGGAAAGAGTTCCATCCGAAGATAACATTATAGATTTACTGATGAAGCCGTTGGCTCAGATTGTATTTGAGCCTCACAGGGGTCTGATAGGGATCAGACACATAGGTGATTGGTTTTAGGTCAAGTGGGAGATTGCTAGTTACAGGTGCCCTGCAAGCCAATCATGTGAGTGATGGCACGTGTGACGCACTATATAATCTTTTTATTTATGATTAATATTGGTATATTCTCACATTATATTATTTGTATATATATATATTGTGATGTCCTTGGTTCTGTGCAATGGGAATCGAATTGTGATGAGATCACTATAATGAGATCGATTCACCTTGAAACATATACCATAAATAATCCTGGTCATAGGTTACTCAAGAGGGACATTGAGATAACCGGATAGATCGATGTACTATATATACGTCCATATGATGGAGGCGGTCAGTCTCATAGCCACTTGTGTAGAGACACTAAGGATATAGTACAAGTACTCATTGGAGAATGAGTTCATTGATTAATTTGCTTATGGAATGCTGTATGGTTAATGATACCTAATGTCAGACAGTAATTTCATAGTCCCAGTTGTGTATCTGGTCCTTAGACACTTGAGACACCAAGGATGCCTTGTATGAGTACTCATTTCTTTAACGCCAAACTTATAGGTTTGGAAAGTTCCAAATCTGATATAGTTGGTTATCTGGATTGGTAACCAATCTTATGAAGGCAATTGAGTGTCGATAGAGGATCATTCACTCTCGGTATCATGAGAGGAATATCCTATATATGCTTGCTTAGACAAATCGTTGGCTAGGGTCATTCGGATTGAGAGAGAAAGAGTTCTCCGGAAGAATCCGACTAGAGCGAGACTATGACGGATTCTGTATGTGACCTGACAATACTATGTCCAATATACGGTCCCTCGGATATTATTTGGATGAGGGATTATAGATACATAGTAACTGTGGATAAACAGGTCCCATGGATTTGATCCCCCCTTGTACCATCTGGGGACTATAGCGTAGTGGCCTAGTACGTCCATTGTCGATGAGTCGAGTGAATTATTATAGGGATAATAATTCACTATATCAGAAGGAGTTCTGATGGGAGTGACTCACGGCCAGCTCGATATCGGGCCTAGAGGGTCACATACATATGGTGGATGCTTCAGCGAATAAAGGATTTGATGAAGATCCAATTAGCCCCTCTTCTCAGTAGATGAGACCCTATACTGATGGGCTCCTTGCTTAAGGCTCAATTAGAGGCCTAAAAAGATTATTGGATAGAGATCCAATAATACAAGGTTAGTGGGTTATTGGATAGAGATCCAATACCCACTAAGGAAGGAGCCCTAGGGTTTTGGTGGCTCTCTATAAATAGGAGGGGCGACTCATGGTTGATAGGCTGCAACTTTAGCCACCACCTCCTATTCTCCTCTCTCCCTCTAAGCAAGAGTTGCAAGATCAGATTGGTGGAGTTTCGCTACAGAGATCCATCGTTTGGATACCGCTAGAGAGGAGGACGCTTGACCTCCTTCATCTTCTTTATCCAAATCTAGAATATAGGGATATACGATTTCCCTAGATAAAATCAATCTCTCACACATCGCGGGTTTATCGATTTTTACATTTTTCTCGCGACCTTAATATTTTGCACGAAGATTTGATCTACATGGGAAATCGATATTTTGTTTTGATTTTCACTACGCATGTGATGCGCCCGCGGAGGTTTCCTAACAGTACATCCATAGTTGATGGGTCGAGTGAATTATTATGAGGATAATAATTCACTATATCAGAAGGAGTTCTGATGGAAGTAACTTACGGCCAGCTCGGTATTGGGCCTATAGGCGACTAGAACTATCAAAGACTTACTCTAAGCTGGGGGACTCTAAGTTATAGTAAACTTTTTGCTCTTTTCGAGCGAAACTTCTTGCATTCCAAAAGTTCAATAGTAGTGAGAAGGCGAATCACTGTAACTAACTCAACGCAAGGAGTGCAAACACTTCTAGTAATTCAGAAGTGGGAGTAAAGAGCAAGCGAATGTTAGTAACCAGCTCAATGCATGAAGTATAAACTCGAGGAGGTAGGCGAAATTGAGTAACCTTTACCTTCTCAACTCAAGAGAATGGGCGAAACTGAGTACCCCAATTCTCTTAACTCGAGGAGGTGAGTGAAGTCAAGTAACCTTGCCTTCTCAACTACTAAGAGAATGGGTGATGTCGAGTATCCCAGTTCTCTTACATATCCAGCAGAGGAGCTCTGCAGAAGTTCGATGACCCTTTAAAGAAAGCTTATAAAAGATAATAGTTGTCAAATCCTCACCATTGGTGATCAATACTACTGAGAGTAGATTGTCCGCTTCATTTCCCAATTGAATGCCAATCGAAAGCAGGAGTGATGTGAACCTACTTGGAAGTGACAACTAAACATAGAAGAAGGATCAATAGGCAAACATTATGGAGGAAGGACCTCAAAAACCTTAAAGTCTACGAGGTGATGCTCGTCAAAGTTCTAATAAGCATCCATCCAATTCAAGCAACATGAGTATACTGTGATATTGGTGTATAATAAGGCAGGTCTTTTCCTTCATCAGAAAGATCTATGAGAACCAACAAGAATCAGCACAACTTAGCTTACCCCACACCAGATTCAGTCATTGGTGAGTTGAAGCAGCTTGACGGATTAGAGTTCGACTACTCAACAATAGTGGCAGAGAGCGGTTGGGAGCCAAAGGGGTGTGTTGCAGCCAAAGCAGAAGATTAAAGATTCAACAAAATGCAAGGAGATGTAGCATCTACAGTGACTTTGACGAGGAGTCGAAGGAATAAGTTGGGGAGCATATTACGGACAATAATATAAACAAGGTATTCGATGAAATGCTCATGTTTGTCCATGTTTTTCGGTTTGTGTACATACCTTATATAGCAAGAAGTGGGCTTACAATAGGCTTAACAGCCCTAGTTTGGTTTGCTTTGTGAATAATTTTAGCTTGTAAATACGAGTGTGTCTTGTAAGCACTTGTGAGGACTTCGGTCTGTAATGGACCATTATCCCTTGTGTGCAACCTCTCTGAGTTTGTAATATCCATGGGTATAATTTATATCTGGCTTGATAAAGCATTCGCTTGAGCAGTTACTTGTGGATCCCGATGGAATTGCTTCTTATAGCCTGTTTTCTCTTTTGTAAGTCTAAGGGACAATAGGAGATCTCGGGGAAGGTTGACCTTTGCGGACAGACATGCGTAGATGCCGCGTAGCTTAGGCAAATTCAGCTAAGCCCGTGGCAATATGGTGGATACTTCAGCGATTAAAGGATTAGATGAAGATTCAATTAGCCCCTATTCTTATTAGATGAGATCCTATGCTGATGGACTCTTTGCTTAAGGCCCAATTAGAGGCCTAAGGAGATTATTGGATAGAGATCCAATAATACAAGATTAGTAAGTTGTTGGATGAAGATCCAATACCTACTAAGGCAGGAGCCCTAGGGTTTTTTTTTTATAGATCTCTATAAATAGGAGAGGAGACTCATAGTTGATAGGCTGCAGCTTTAGCCACCACCTCCTATTCTCCTCCCTCCCTTTGAGCAAGAGTTGCAATATCAGATTGGAGGAGTTTCGCTGCAAAGATCCATTGTGTAGATACTGCTAGAGAGGAGGACACTTGACCTCCTTCATCTTCTCCATCAGAATCTGGAATTTAGGAATATATGATCTCCCTAGGTAAAATCAATCTCTCACACATTGCGGTTTTATAATTTTTACGATTTTTCTCGTGACCCCAATCTTTTGCACAATGATTTAATCTGCATTAGAAATTAATTTTTGTTTCGATTTTCATTGTGCATGTGATGCACCCGCTGAGGTTTTCCAATAGTGGTATCAGAGCCAAGATTTTCATGTGAAAAATTAGTTTTAAATTATGTGTGATATGATTAAATCACGTAGAACTCTTCCACGTGCTTGTTGCAGCAATTGATAGCGAAAGTATGCACTGCCTGCGACGGAAGGGCGGCCACATGCATGGTGTCTACATGTAGAGGTAGCTAGGCACGGCCGGCCATGTCCTGGCTACCTGTAAGGGGCAACCGGCTATAGCCAAGTCCCCTATGTGAGGCGGCCGGTTGCTGCGGGCCCTACAAGGGTAGGCGCCTATAGGGCAACAAGGCGTGCATGTGGCCGTGAGGCTGCCCGTGGCGAGCCACAAGGCATGGTGCCCGAGGCACCCGCAGGCGGTGCTGCCCACGCCGCGGGCTAGTCGGCAACGACCGACTGCGCCCGATGGCTAGCCTTGCGCCAACAAGGCGGTGTCGATGGTTGCCGCCTTGGGAGGCGGCGATCGTAAGGGCGCCACTTGCGAGGCGGCAGCGTATGAGAGTGAAGGAGGGCTAGGGCATCTTTTTGAGAAAAGGATGGTTATGCCTCTTAGAATTTGAGAAATTTTAACTCGGTCCCTTTTATACATAATTTTGAAAATGCCCTCAATAATTCTAAAAATTCGGAGGATTGTCCTCATGTACAGAATTTTAAAAATACCCTCGGTAATTTTGAAAATTTTGAGGACTATCCTCTGATCCAGAATTACGAAAATATGCTTGATAATTCTAGAAATTTTGAGGACTGTTCTCTCATCCAGAATTATAAACATGCCCTTGATAATTCTAAAAATTCTAAGCATGTTCTAATTTTTAAAAAATAATTAATTAAATAATTTAATTAATTATTATATATATCTAGTAATCCTACATATGATGTGATGTATGATGTGGATGGATGATCATGAGCCATGTGTTGTGATGTGTTAATTATGATTATTATTATTATTGGGGCCTGCGTGCCTGTGTTTTTCTCATTTATTGTTGGGCCTACGTGCTTGTAATTATTTGTAATTACATGGAGAGACGCAGCGGGAGCGTGGAGGTTACAATGGGACCCATGATGCCGTGGCAGGAGATTACGATGCATGGTGATGCAACGATCCGACGGAACCGATGATGACGAGATCAACAATCATAGGGCATGGAGATGTGCCAATGCATATATAGATCCTATTGTGAGTGATTAGGCCCATTGGCTCGGGCTTAATTATATTAGGTGACGGTTCATGATTATCCGGTGTGGCTTGCATATATGATGTGTTATACACCTACTAGATATATGTATATATAAATATTTGTATTCGATGTAAATATATATTAAATATGTATGTGTGTGACACGATATATTAGGAGATCGGTACGAAATAAAAACCCCTCCTACGATAATATTAAGTCAGTAAACGTGAGGCAATAAGATTGACCCACATAGCCTTTCATCGTTATAGGAAGAAATTGAATCACGACATAGGTTGAGTTGGTTGAGTCCCTTGTGGCTCACCTATCTACGTGATCGAGTTCTTGCCTACGACATAGAGATATCACCGGTGACCTAAGGACATGGTATGATTGGTCGAGTCTCTCGAGGGTATAACATCGAATTAGACTCATCTTGTAATAATGGTGATGACATAACTAAACGTCATGGTTGGTCGAATCCCTCGAGACAATGATGATTCAGAGACTGAACATAACGAAAATCACAAGGAGTTATGATTGGCAAGAGTTGCTTACTTTTTAGGCTTAGTGTAATTGGTCGAGTCTTTCGAGGTTGCACTAAGACGCCAATTGGATCCCGATCCCCACTAGGAGTCTGCTAGAGACTTTCGTCTCACGTGTCGAGGGTGTCACGTGATTTGCTAAGAAAATAGTGGGAGTACATTAAGATAGAAGTCTATATCTTAGTTAGTATTTTCTACAAAATCTGTATATTATTTAATTTACGTTATATCTTGCTTGTCGCTTTCAAAACCCTTACATGGCATACTTGATGCCAACTGCCTCATTGGTCCAAAAGCTCTGTAATTTGAGAATTGTTCTCACGGAAGAGAAAATTGTATATGTCCTTAACATGATTATGCCCACGCTGGAGGAAAGGATAAGCGAGGATGAGATCACTTGCTTTGTGAAGTATATAGATAGTCCTAGAGGATAACCTATCTATTGATCTTATACTTCAGTCCCTACCAGATTCTTTTTCACAGTTCATTATTAATTTTAATATGAACAAGTTTGAGGTGACTCTCCCTAAGCTCCTCAATATGTTAAGGGAAGCTGAGAGTGTCATCAAGAAGGAGAAGCCAGTTCTTTATATTGGTGAGATCAAAAAGAAAAGGAAGGCCAGCAAGACCCTTAAGAAGGGCAAGGGCAAAGAAAGACTAGGTAAAGCAAAGGTTGCCAAGAAATACCCGGGAAAGGACAAAGGATAATGCTTCCATTGTGGCCAAGACGGATATTGGAAGAGGAACTGTATAGACTACCTTGCAAAGAAGGCGAGATAGAAGCTTGGAGAAGCTTTAGGTATATTCATGATCAGTCTCCGCTTGTCAGATTTTTATAATAACACATGGGTATTGGATACCGAGAGTGTTTATCATATCTTCAATTCATTGTAAGAGGCGAGATAGACCTCAAGATGGGCAATGGAGCAAGAGTTGCTGCAGTTGCTGTTAGACAGGTCATGCTACATTTGCTTGATTGAGTTATTATTGCATTAGATGTATGTTATTTTGTTCCCTCTATTATCAAAAACATTATATCCATCTCTTATTTAACAATTAGTGGATATAAATTAGTTTTTGAGAACAATAGTTATTCAATAATTATGGATGATGAGACCATCACTAGATGGACCCTTACAAATGGCTTATGTGTGTTAGATACTTTTTCATATATCATGAATATAAATGTGCCTAAGAGGAAAAGAGATGAGGTGAATAATGCATACCTATGACATTGTAGGCTAGGTCATATATATGAGAGAATGATTCAAAAGTTGCTGAAAGATGGATACTTATATTAATTTTACTATGAGACATATGCAATTTGTGAATTTTACCTTCATGGAAAGATGACCAACTCTCCTTTTAGTGGAACTGGAGAGAGAGCCACCAAGTTAATGGAACTCATACATAGTGATGTATGTGGTCCCATGTCGACTCAAGCTATAAGTGGTTACTCATATTTCATTACATTCACTGATGATTTCTCTAGGTATAGACACATGGTAGAGAACCAAATTAGAAAGAGTATTAAGACTCTTCGATCAGATCGAGGAGGAGAGTACTTGAGTACGGAGTTCACCCATTTCCTTAAAGATAATGGGATTCTATCCCAGTGGACACCTCCTTATACACCTCAGCTTAATTGTGTATCAGAAAGGAGGAATCGCACACTGTTAGACATGGTGCGGCCCATGATGAATTTCGGTGACCTACCCATCTCATTTTGGGGGTATGCCCTAGAGACTGTAGCTTACCTTCTGAACAAAGTTCTATCAAAGTTGGTAGTGTCTACACCATATGAGATATGGAAAGGAAAGAAGTCCAATCCTAAGATTGTTAAAATTTGGGGTTGTCCTGCACATGTTAGAAGACACAACCCTGATAAGTTGGAACCAAGGACAGAATTGTGCATATTTGTGGGATACCTAAAGGAAACTTATAGGTATTATTTCTATTATCCCGAGGACCGAAAGGTCTTTGTTGCTAAGACAGTTGTGTTCCTTGAGAAGGAACACATTCTTGGTGGAAATAGTAGGAGTGAGATAGAACTGAGTGAGGTTGGAGAACCTAGCTCAAGCACCATTCCAAAGCCCGAGTCTGTTCAAGTACCTAATATACAAATTCTAAATTTACATAAGTCTAGTAGAGTATCCCACCCTCCTGAAAGATACGTGAGACATATCAGTGGAGATGACTCTCAGAATGTTGATCCTCAAACCTACGAGGAGGCTATTATGAGTATAGACTCCGGAAAGTGGCAAGAAGCTATAAATTCTAAGATGGATTTCATGTACTTTAAATGAATCTTGTGGATGCACCTGAGGGTATTGTACCCATCGGCTGCAAATGAATCTTCAAGAAGAAAATCGGAGTGAATAGAAAGGTAGAGACCTATAAAGCAAGGCTGGTAGTTAAAGGATATCGTCAAAGACAAGGAGTTGATTATGACGAAACCTTTTCACCTGTAGCCTTACTTAAGTCCATTAGAATTATTTTAGCCATTGTAGCACACTATGACTATGAGATTTGGCAGATGGATGTTAAAATGACATTTCTCAATGGCAACCTCGAGGAAGAGGTATATATGATACAACTAGAGGGATTCGTATCTAAAGAGAGTCCAGATAAAGTGTGTAGGTTGCTTAGATCCATTTATAGATTGAAGCAAGCTTTCCGAAGTTGGAACATAAGATTTGATGAGGTGATCAGATCTAATGACTTTGTTAAGAATGAAGATGAGTCTTGTGTGTACAGGAAGGTAAGAGGAGGCGCTATCACCTTCTTGGTGCTATATATGTATGACATTTTAATCATTGGGAATGATGTAGGCATGCTCTCTACAGTAAAGGCTTGGCTATCTAGAAATTCTCCATGAAAGACTTAGGGAAGCATCATATATTTTGGGGATCTAGATCTATAGAGATAGATCCAAAAGGATGATTGGCTTGGCCCAGTCTAGGTACATAGACTACATTGTCAAAATGTTTGGCATGAAAAATTTCAAATGATGTCTCTTACCGATAAGACATAAAATATCACTTTCTAGGAGTATGTCCCCAAAAACTCTTGATGAAAGGGAAGACATGGGTAAGATACCTTATGCCTCAGCGAGAGGGTCTATCATGTATGTGATGTTATGTACTAGGCCTGATATAGCACATGCTCTGAGTGTCACAAGCAAGTATCAGGCAGATCCAGGTTTAGAACACTAGAAGGCAGTAAAGTATATCCTTAAGTACTTAAGAAGGACTAAGGATCTTTTACTGGTATATGGAAGAGGTAGCCTCCAGGTTGAGGGCTACACAGTATCATGAACGGTCGTCACTTAACCGCAACGCCTTCGCTCCTTGAACCGTTCGTCACTTTTTCTTGCTTGTATATATGTTTGGCAGCTTGTTTTGCCATGAGTTTATATGTTTTTACCTAAAAAATGTGAGCGAAAGTAGTGTAGAAGGCTGCAGAATGATCGCTCGTTGCATGGAGCCAAAAAAGCCCAAAATAGCCCTGTTTTTGGGTCTTTTTCGTGTGCTGTGGCAATCTTTGTGAGCGGTGTGAAATGTCAGTCATTTCTGCACCTTGGAACCCCTCGGGTGGCACTGGGCTGGATGGGGTTCCGGGTATATGTCGGGCGTAGGCGTTCATCAGCAATTGAACTTGTCTTGCGCCCGATACCTTAGGAACCATCGTTTATGGACTTGCGACCATTCCTACAACCCTCCAAAGTCCTATTTCTCTCTCATTCTCTCTTTTCTTTGCTACACTCAAGGTGTTCGACAAATTGCTTGTATAGCTTTTGGCTTTGCGAGATACCGAGACGTGTCCGTCGCTCGCTTTTAAGCTAATCAACTTCTTCTTTGCAGGTCCTACGGGACCTTAAGAGTTGCAAGAGGGCTGATCCTTTGTAGATAGATAATGCATTGGGCGTTTCATGACTTAGGCAATCCCAGCTAAGTCCGAAATAGTGGGCAAAGTTGCTCCACGACTTAGGCAATTTCAACTACGTCTTCGGGAGTGCCGCGAGGGTGCCGCACAGCTTAAGCAAATTCAGCTAAGTCTGTGACAGTGTGGTATCAGAGCAGGCAAGAAATTCATACAAACAGTGAAGAAGATTCGTAATCTCACCATGGTGAAACATCATGGTGAATCGAGCAAGATGGGGCAAGTCGAACCCTTGCTCCAAGCAGTCGTAGGTGGGCTACAAGTGCAAACTCGCTCACAAACTATGGGAGCCACTCATGAGGAGCTCTATAGTGAATAAGATGAGCGTGAAGTTAGGTATTCTCTATGAGGGGAGGAGGCACCATCTGGAGCGCCAACCAGGAAAAAGAGCCACAAGGAGAGAATTATAACGGCGGAGACCCGCCTTGATGTTCTTGAAGCGAGCGTGGAGGAACTCTACCAAGGCCAGCGAAGGCTACTTAGGGTAGAGAGCTCGCTAGAAGAAGCTGAATCTTAGATCGAGAAAGTTGAATCTCTGATTGATCAACTGACAGAGGACACCAAAGATTCCGTACGACATATAAATGAAGTTGTGGCAGAACTCACGGCTAAAGTGATGGTGTTAACAAGGACTCTTGATGCGAGAGGGAACAACACCCGCACTGTGCCACCATAAAACTTCAAGGCACCAGAGCCGCACTGCTACGGAGGTGCTAGGGATGCCAAAGAGCTTGAAAATTTCTTGTTCGACATGGAACAGTATTTTCGTGCTACAAGGCTCGATTCTGAAGAAACCAAAGTTGCTATAGCAACAATGTATCTGAATGGGGATGCAAAACTTTGGTGGCCAACCCGTTGGGAAGAGATCCAGCAAGGCCGATGTCAAGTGGATGCATGGGGAGACTTGAAGCGAGAGTTGAGAACTCAATTCTTGCCCAAGAACACAGAGTTTGTCGCAAGAAGGAAACTAAAACAACTCTGCCAAAGTACAACAATCCGAGTCTATGTGAAACAATTTTCAACACTGATGCTGGATATATGGAACATGTCTAAGAAAGACAAGTTATTCAGCTTCCTCGATGGCTTGAAGCCATAGGCACAACAAGAACTACATCAGAGGAATGTCACCGACGTAGTCGGGGCAATTGTAGCCATGGAAAGGCTAACTGACTTTGTTTCTTCAAAGGATTTGAGAAAGAAGAAACAAGCTTTGTGAAATCGCCCATCTAAATACTCTCGAGCGACGGAGTCTGGGGGTGAGCAAAAGAAGAAGAATTTTCACAAGAGACCGGGCTCAAGAGGAAGAGTCCCAAAGCCTACTAGATGCTTCTTGTGTGGAGGACCGTACATGGTGAGGGAGTGCCCATAAAAATAGGCACTCAATGCTTTGACGGCATCGATTCTACCTCGTAAGTCAGACAAGGGCAAAGCTATCGCTCTTAGTTCGAGTAGTTTTGACTCCAGTAGCGACAGTGAGGCGTCGTAAGGACCCAGGATGGGAGCAATGCGTTTGTTGAATGCGTTGCAGGGTCAAGTGGGGGAGAATACAAAGGCAAAGGCACCGAAGGCAGGAAGCAGCAAGTTGATGTATATAGACATCAAGTTTAATGGCCGAACAACCCGTGTAATGGTGGAAACGGGCTTGACACATAATTTTATTGTCGATCGCAAAGCTAAGCGACTGGGATTAGTCTTGGTGAAGAGCCCAAGTCATATGAAGGTGGTGAACTCGGAGGCCAAGCGAATCTCCGGACAAGCAAAGGGGGTCCTCATCAAGATCGGGACATGGAGCAGGAGCACAGACTTGATGGCGGTGCCATTGGATGACTTCCAAGTGATTCTTGGAATGAAGTTTATGCACACAATAAAGTTGGTAGCAGTACCATTCCTGAACTCCTTGTGTCTAATGGGAGGCGATGATCCCTGTATGGTTCTAGTTTATCGATGAGGAACCAAGGACCTACAACAAATATCGACTTTACAATTGAAGAAAGGGGTGCAAAAAGGTGAATCAACCTTTATAGCTGCTATGAAGCTAGAGACACTTGACGGGGAGGCCATTCAGGAACCTACTATTGTGGTGAACATCTTGAAGGAGTTCTCAGATGTGATGCCAACAGAGTTGTCGAGAACTCTACCACCATGCAGAGGAGTAGATCATCAGATTAAGCTAGAGTCGGGAGTTAAGCCTCCAGCGAGACCACCATACCGTATGGCCCCTCTAGAGTTGGCAGAACTAGGAAGCAATTAGATGAACTGCTAAGCAATAGTCTCATTCGCAGTTCCAAAGCACCTTTCGGAGCTCCAGTCCTCTTTCAGAAGAAATAAGATGGGAGCCTCCGAGTATGCATTGATTATCGAGCCCTCAACAAGATGATGGTGAAGAACAAGTACCCTATCCTGCTTATCGTGGACTTGTTCGATCAATTGGGCAAGGCAATGTGCTTCTCCAAACTCGACTTTCAGTCAGGGTATTGGCAGGTGTGCATTACAGAAGGTGATGAGGCGAAGACTACTTGTGTGACTATGTATGGAGCATTCGAGTTCTTGGTGATGCTTTTCAGCTTAACCAACGCTCCGGCCACATTCTGCACTCTCATGAACCAGCTGTTCAAGGAGTATCTAGACAAGTTTATGGTCGTCTACTTAGACGATATCATCGTCTATAGCCAAACACTTGAGGAGTATGTTAGACACCTCCGAACAATTTTCAAAGTTTTTAGGGAGAACACCTTGTTCGTGAAGAGGGAAAAGTGCTACTTCGCCCAAACGAAGATTTTATTCTTGGGGCCTCGAATTAGGAATGAGTCCATTCGAATGGACAAGGCTAAGGTGCAAGCTGTGGTGGACTGGCGAACACCAAAGAAGGTGCAAGATTTAAGATCCTTCCTTGGGTTTATCAATTATTATCAATGCTTCATAGCTGGATATTCGAAGCGTGCAGCTTCATTGACGGTGTTGCTAAAGAAGGAGCAGTCCTGGAGATGGTCGGACAAATGTGAGGTAGTATTTCAAGACCTAAAGACTGCTATGTTAGAAGAACCTGTACTCAGATTATCGGACTATGGAAAGTCTTTTGAAGTCCATACAGATGCTTCTGACTTTGCTATTGGAGGAGTTCTTATGCAGGAGGGTCATCCAGTGGCCTGCGAGAGTCGCAAGCTCAACGAGGCCGAGCGATGATATCCTATGCATGAAAAAGAGATGACAGGGGTGGTCCACTGTCTACGAGTGTGGCGACACTACCTTCTAGGAGCACCATTTTTGCTAAGGACAGACAATGTCGCATTGAGTTACTTCCAAACTCAAAAGAAACCCAAAGCAAGCACGATCGCAGGACTTCTTGGCTGAGTTCGACATGGTGATAGAGTACAAGCACGGAAAAGCAAATGTCATAGCTGATGCATTGAGTCAGAAAGTGGAGCTAGTGAATACTATACAGTTGGAGGGTGGAGGCCAAGCAAGTCAATTGCACTCTAACTTTCTTTCCAGGATCAGGGATGAACTGTACCAAGATCCTCAGGCAGTGACTCTGATTCAACTCATCAAAGAGGCCAAGGCACGGTGATTTTGGGTCCAAGAGGGACTCATCTATACCAAGGGGAACAGAGTTTATATCCCAAGAGTGGATAACATGAGGCGTGAACTCTTGAAAGAGTGTCACGATTCCCTTTGGGCTGGATATCCGGGTATCCACCAAACAATGGCTCTCGTGGAGAGGGCCTTCTGTTGGCTGAAGATGGGGACAGATGTGGAGGAATATGTTCGAACATGCCTTACTTGTCAACAGGACAAGATAGAGCAGCAAAAGCCAGTAGGACTTTTGGAGCCATTGCCCATACCAAAAAGGCCATGTGAGAGCATTTCTTTAGACTTCATATCAAGCTTGCCTGCAGTAGGGGAACTTGGATCGATACTCATGGTAGTTGATCAATTTTCGAAGTATGCAACATTCATTACAGCACCCCAACATTGCTCAGTGGAGGAGGCGGCTAGGTTGATGATGAAGAATGTGGTTAAGTATTGGGGAGTCCCACACAATATCATTAGTGATCGAGATTCTTGGTTCTTGGGATGATTCTGGACCGAGTTGTTCAAGTTGTTAGGGCCTAAATTATACTTCTCCACAAGCCTCCACCCTCAAACGGATGGCCAAACAGAAAGAATTAACTCGCTCTTGGAGCAATATCTCTAGCACTACGTGAGTGCCAACTAATGAGATTGGGTGAAGCTGTTGGACATAGCTCAATTCTCCTATAACTTGCAGCGGAGCTCTGCATCCAACAAGAGCTCATTTGAGATTATTACGGGACAACAGCCATCAACTCCTCATATCCTAGTTATTAGTTATACCGGGAGTAGCTCATCAGAAGGTGCCAGAGTTGAGATCCTTCCTTGGGTTCATCAACTATTATCGGCACTTCATAGCTGGATATTCGTAGCGTGCAGCTCCATTGACGGAGTTGCTAAAGAAGGAGTAGTCCTAGAGATGGTCGGACAAATGTGAGGTGGTATTTCAAGACCTGAAGACTGCTGTGTTAGAAGAACCTGTACTCAGATTATCGGACTATGGAAAGTCTTTTGAAGTCCATACAGATGCTTCTGACTTTGCTATTGGAGGAGTTCTTATGCAGGAGGGTCATCCAGTGGCCTACGAGAGTCGCAAGCTCAACGAGGCCGAGCGACGATATCCTATGCATGAGAAAGAGATGACAGCGGTGGTCCACTGTCTACGAGTGTGGCGACACTACCTTCGGGGAGCACCATTTGTGCTAAGGACAGACAATGTCGCATTGAGTTACTTCCAAACTCAAAAGAAATTCTCACCAAACTAAGGACGATGGCAGGACTTCTTGGCTGAGTTCAACATGGTGATGGAGTACAAGCCCGGAAAAGCAAATGTCGTAGCTGATGCATTGAGTCGGAAAGTGGAGCTAGTGAATGCTATAGAGTTGGAGGGCGGAGGCCAAGCAAGTCAATTACACTAACTTTCTTTCCAGGATCAGGGATGGAATGTACCAAGATCCTCAGGCAGTGACTCTGATTCAACTCATCAAAGAGGGCAAGGCACGGTGATTTTGGGTCCAGGAGGGACTCATCTATACCAAGGGGAACAGAGTTTATGTCCCGCGAGCGAATAACATGAGACGTGAACTCTTGAAAGAGTGTCACGATTCCTTTTGAGCTGGACATCCGGGTATCCACCAAACAATGGCTCTCGTGGAGAGGGCCTTCTATTGGCCGAAGATAGGGACAGATGTGGAGGAATATGTTCGAACATGCCTTACTTGTCAACAGGACAAGATAGAGTAGCAGAAGTCAGTGGGACTTTTGGAGCCGCTGCCCGTACTAAAAGGGCCATGTGAGAGCATTTCCTTAGACTTCATATCAAGTTTGCCTGCAGTAGGGGGACTTGGATCGATACTCATGGTAGTTGATCGGTTTTCAAAGTATGCAACATTCATTGCTGCACCCCAACATTGCTCAGCGGAGGAGGCGGCTAAGTTGATAATGAAGAATGTGGTTAAGTATTGGGGAGTCCCACACAACATCATTAGTGATTGAGATTCTTGGTTCTTGGGATGATTCTGGACCGAGTTGTTCAAGTTGTTAGGGTCTAAATTATACTTCTCCATAAGCCTCCACCCTCAAACGGATGGCCAAACAGAAAGAATTAACTCGCTCTTGGAGCAATATCTCTAGCACTACGTGAGTGCCAACCAATGAGATTGGGTGAAGCTGTTGGACATAGCCCAATTCTTCTATAACTTGCAGTAGAGCTCTGCATCCAACAAGAGCCCATTTGAGATTATTACGGAACAACAACCATCAACTCCTCACTTCGTAAAGGAATGACATCACAATGCAGATATTGCACGGGCTTACTTGGAGAAGACGACCTAAAAGATGAAGAAGTGGGCAGACTTGGGAAGACGACCACAAGAATTTAAAGTTGGTGACATGGTGTTGGTGAAGCTCCAACCAGTATCACTCTAGTTCTTTAGATACAAAATGCACAAAGGATTGGTACGCAAGTATGAAGGGCCTTTCCCAATCATCAGCAGAGTAGGCAATGTCTCATATAAGTTACAACTGCCAACGTGGTTCAGAATTCATAACGTTTTCTATGCGAGCAACTTGAAAGCCTACCACTCATATCTGCGAGATGATTCTCGAAATGTTCCAACTCGACTACCCCCCACCAGAGCCTCTTACGAGAAGTGAGTTGAAACTATTCTAATGGATCGTAAGATAAAGCTACCCAATGGAGTTCCGCAAATAGAGTACTTGGTGAAGTGGCAAAAGCTTCCTCAAACAGAAGCCAGTTGGGAGCTAGAAGATGCCCTACGACATGAAGAAGCTTGCGTCAAAGCCTACTCACAAGCGTCGACGAGGGCGTCGACAGTTTAAGTGGGGGAAAATGTCATGAATGATCGTCGCTTAACCGCAACGCCTTCACTCATTGAATCGTTTGTCTTTTTCTTGCTTGTACATATGTTTGGCAGCTTATTTTACCTTGAGTTTATGTGTTTTTATCTAAGAAATGTGAGTGAAAGTAGTGTAGAAGGCTGCAGGATGATCGCTCACTGCGCGGAGCCAAAATAACCCAAAATAACCCTATTTTTAGGTCTTTTTCATGTGCTGCGGCAACCTTTCTGAGCAGTGCAAAATGTCAGCCATTTCAGCACCTTGGAACCCCCCAGGTGGCACCAGGCTGGATGAGGTTCTGGGTATATGTCGGGCATAGGTGTTCATCAGCAACTGAACTTGTCTTGCGTCCGATACCTTGGGAACCGTCGTTTGTGGACTTGCGACCATTCCTATAACCCTCCAAAGTCCTACTTCACTCTCTTTCTCTCTTTTCTTTGCTACACTCAAAGTGTTCGACAAATTGCTTGTATAGCTTTCCGCTTTGCGAGACGTCGGGACATGTCCGTCGCTCGCTTTTAAGCTAATCAACTTTTTCTTTGTAGGTCCTATGGGACCTTAAGAAGTTGTAAGAGGGCTGACCCTTTGCGGAAAGATAATGTGTTGGGCATTTCATGACTTAGGCAATCCCAGCTAAGTCCGGAACAGTGGGCAAGGTTGCTCCACGACTTAGGCAATTTCAACTAAGTCTTCGGGAGTGCCGCGAGGGTGCCGCACAGCTTAGGCAAATTCAGCTAAGTTTGTGAGTGCTACACAGACTCAAGTTTTCAGTCTGACATTGATGATAGCAAGTCAAATTCAGGGTATGTTTTCACCATGAATGGAGGAGCAGTAAGCTGAAAGATTTTCAAGCAAGATACTACTGCTGACTCGACCACAGAGGCGGAATACATTGCTGTAGCAGAAGCAGCAAAGGAAGGGGTGTGGATGAAGAAGTTCATCAAGGATTTGGGAGTCATACCAAGCAGCATGGAGCTGACTCCCATATATTGTGAAAACGATAGGGCGATAACTCTAGCAAGGGAACCCAGGTCTCATTAGAATTATTCTAAGTGGGTTCCATCTGATTAGAGCGATCATGACCCAAAAGGATATAGCAATGGAAAGAGTTCCATCCAAAGATAACATTGCTGATCCATTGACAAAGCTGCTAGCTCAGATTGTATTTGAGCGTCACAAGGGGCTGATGGGGATCAAACATATAGGTGATTAGCTTTTAGTCAAGTGGGACATTGTTAGTTATAGGTGCCCTGCAAGCCAATCACGTGAGTGATGGCACGTGTGACATGCTGTATGATCTTTTTGCTTATGATTAATATTGGCATATTCTCACATTATCTGTTACATATATATTGTGATGTCCTTAGTTCTGTGCAATGGGAGTCGGATCATGATGAGATCATGATAATGAGATTGATTCACATTTAAACAAAGATCATAAATAATCCTGGTCAGAGGTTACTCAAGAGGGACATTGAGATAACCGGACCAATCGGTGTATTATATACCCATCCATATAATGGAAGCGGCTGGTCTCAAAGCCGCTTGTGTGGAGACACTAAGGATATAGTATAGGTGCTCATTGGAGAATGAGTTCACTGATTGATCCGTTTATGGAATATTGTATGGTTAATGATACCTAATGTCATACAGTGATTCCATAGTCCCAGTTGTCTATCTAGTCCTTAGACTTGAGACATCAAGGGTGCCTTGTATGAGTACTCTTTTTTTTGACGCTAGACTTATAGGTTTTGAAAGCTCTAGATCTGGTACAATTAGTTATCAGGATTAGAATCCAACCTTACGAAGACAATTGAGTGTCAATAGAGGATCATCCACTATCGGTATCACGAGAGGCATATCTCATATGTGCTTACTCAGAAAATCCTTAGCCAAGGTCATTCGGATTGAGAGAGAAGAAGTTCTCCGTTAGAATCCGATTAGAGCAGGACAAACTGATTTCGTATGTGACTTAATACTACTATGTCTAATATACAATCACTAGGATATTATTTGGATGAGGGATTATAAATACATGGTAACTGTGGACAGACAGGTCTGACGAATTCGATCCCCATGTATCGTCTAGGGACTATGGCGTAGTGGCCTAGTACATCTATAGTCGATGAGTCGAGTGAACTATTATGAGGATAATAATTCACTATATCAGAAAGAGTTCTGATAGGAGTGACTTACGGCCACCTCGGTATCGGGCCTAGAGGGTCACACATATAATGGATGCTTCAACGAATAGAAGATTGGATGAAGATCCAATTAGCCCCTATTCTCATTAGATGAGACCCTATGCTGATGGGCTCTTTGCTTAAGACCCAATTAGAGGCCTAAGGAGATTACTGGATAGAGATCCAATAATGCAAGGTTAGTGGGTTATTGGATGGAGATCCAATACCCACTAAGGCAGGAGCCCTAGGTTTTTTTGGTGGCTCTCTATAAATAGGAGGGGAGACTCATGGTTGATAGGCTATAGCTTTAGCCACCACCTCCTATTCTCCTCCCTCCCTTTGAGCAAGAGTTGCAAAATCAGATTGGAGGAGTTTCACTGTAGAGATCCATCATGTGGATACTGCTAGAGAGGAGGACGCTTGACCTCCTTCATCTTTTCCATTCGGATTTGGAATTCAAGGATATACGATCTCCCTAGGTAAAATCAATCTCTCACACGTAATGATTTTTCAGTTTCTGTGAATTTTCTCGTGATCCAAATCTTTTGCATGACGATTTGATCTGCATGAGAAACTGATTTGTATTTTGATTTTCACTGTGCATGTGATGCACCCGCTGAGGTTTCCCAACACTCAGGTCACCGGTGACATCTTTATATCGTAGGAAAGATTATGATCATGTAGATAGGTGAGCCTCGAGTGACTTAACCACTTCAACCTATGTCGTGATTAATTTCTTTCTATAATGATGGAAGGTCACATGGGTCAATCTTATTGTCTCATGCTCACTAACTTAATATTATCATAGGAGAGGCTTTTATTTTGTATCGGTCTCCTAATATGTCATGTCACACACATACATATTTAATATATATACATATATATATATACATACATATATAGATATATATACACACATATATATACATATATATATATACATATATATATATGTATATATATATATACACTGACAACAGATAGTGTTATCGATTCCTCGTTAGCAAGAGGTTGTCATTTGACAGCAAGAAAAGATAAAAACTATTATTGGATAGTAAATAAAAGAAGGATAATCTCTCTTATAGAGAAAGAGGCTCTGATACCATGTTGGAAATAGGAAGAAGTAATGAAAATACCCACTTAATTCATTGATCTATCGTCAATTTATACAGGTGAAGATAGGAGGATTTCCCTCAACTAACCTATATGATTTTCTTATTCAGTTGGAAAAATCATATCTAAATCCTAATTTAATCTTATTTAAATTATATGTAAATCTTAACTTAATCCTATCTTCTATCAATCATCTTTACAATGAAAATTGCGCTGCAGAATTCTAACCACATATTTGCTATCATATCTCCAATCTTTCTACTGATATCTTACTGCCATATTCATCTTCGTATTTTAGATCAGCTTGGCTTTCCTTACTAGTGGATTCTCACTGAATTCATTTTCAAATCTTTAACATAACTGCTAAAAACTTTTGTCAAACTGCTATTCTTCGACATAAACTTCTACTGCTGCATCCGATCTTGCTGCCATATTTGCCACCATACCACTATCATCTATATTGCTACTATCTTTGTTGATTTCATGCTACCATATTCCTCAAAATATTACTATAATATTGTTGGAACTTTCATCATAAAACTATTATCTTTTGATGAAAAATTTTACTGCCATACTTTTTGTGTTTCTTGTTGCATACACAACTGATCTCTATCGAATTTGTTGCTACTATATTGCTATTCTCATCTATCTTGCTACTATCTTCATCAGTTTCTTACTATCAAAATCATCCATATACTACTGGAATTCTTTTATCGCAAAACTACTGTTATCGATGAAGAATTCTGATCCTTGTCTTCCACCACTAATCCTTGCCTACCGTAGCCTTCCACCACTAATCCTTGTCTTATGCCACCACCAATCTCTCTATCGATCGATGCTTGTAACCTATCAAAAGAAGAAGGATAGTAATATCTCAGATCTGTAGACATACACCATGACATCAGAGGATTTGATCGATGCAAAGTTGGAGGCTTTCGAGATGCGCATGGAGAATAAACTGCGTGCTCTCTTTGCATAATCCATATTAGGATGATCACTGAACCTAACAAGATTGCAGCAAGGCAAGAGTCTAGATCTTAAAGAGAACCCTCTAGAGAAAGAAGAACATGTGACAAATCCAGCATCTACGCGCATGAGGGTGAACTTCCCTCAATGGGAAGATAGAAACCCGACGGGATGGTTTTAGCGCATTGAATGCTACTTCCATTATCACTGGACCCCAGAGGCTTCCATGGTGGACATCGTTGCCATCAACCTTGAAGGAGATGCCATACAATGGTATAATTAGTTTGAACACACTCAAGGAGTCCCAATGTGGAGGCAATTCAAACACGATCTACTGATCCACTTTGGACCATCCTAGTATAAAAACATCCACAGACAACTTGTGAAGGTCTGATAAATCTCTACGATCCAAGATACTAGACCAAGTTCGAAAGATTATCTAACCAAGCCTTTGATTGGTCTGAAAAATAATTGCTAGGGACCTTTATCGAAGGATTAAAGCCATAGATAGGAGAAGAATTTAAGGTGCAACAACCCTAAATTGACGATAGCGATATCCTTCACACGACTTCAAGAGGAGCGACTTAATCAAGATGTTCAGCCGATCGATTTTATGGTTGATGCTCTTGCCGGCTATGCGAACCCGCAAATGAAAATGATTGGAGGTTTCCTTTGCAGCAGCCCATCATTGTCCTTGTCGATACCGAGAGCATCAATAACTTTATGGACAGATAGGTTGCTGCCTAGATGACACTTTAGATCGAGGATTATAGTAGGTTCGATGCAAAGGTGGCTGATGGTCGTGTCTTGAAGCGTGACCAAACGTGTCTGTGGGTGAGATTGGTGCTACAAGGATAATAAATTACTACTGATTTCTTCCTTTTCCAACTAGATGATTATGAAATAGTGCTTGACATAGAATGGTTGTGCACACTACATGATGTTTCCTGAAATTTTTAAAATTAATTATGAAATTTTTCAACAAAGAGAAACAGGTGATCATGCACGGGAAACATGGGAGCGACATGACTATATGACACTACTGAAAAAAGATATTTTCCTTTGGCCAAATGAAATTATAGCAACTTTTGATGCCCTGATAGCCACAATTCCATCTACATCGGTGCTAGCGCTATCTGATTTTGTCAAGGTGTGTTCGTAATTGAAGCAGACACATTAGTAGCTGGAATTGGCACCATTCTCATGTAGGATGGCTAACCCTTAGCCTACACTAGCAAAGCTCTCTCTCCACCTCATCCGAAGCTTTCAATCCATAACGAGGAGATGCTAACCATTGCTAAATTTGTGGCATGGTATGATATCGGTCGATTAAAGGAGAGATCGAAATAAACACAGGAAAATTACAGCTTCTACCCACTCTAGACTCGATTGGGCTAACACTTCCATGGACCTTATCAGAGAGCTCCCACGATCTCAGAGGAAAGTTTTGCGAAAAATAAAGATCAACCATGTGGCAACCTATGCTACGTAGAAATGGCCTCTCGACAAACTTCAAAATGGAAAAAATTTAAAGATCGAGTTCTCCTACACCTCTAGTCCTATCAGTGGGAAACTCAAGCCTTAACGAAGCAGTCTCTATATTACTTTGGACCTTATAAAATTAGGAATCACATTGGAACTATGACCTATGGATCAGATCTGCACACCAATTCAAAATTATAATTGATCCTCTAGGTAGCTCACCGCAAATAGAAGTTTAGAGAGGACTTAGCCCAGATCCATCCACCCAATACCCAAGTTGATAAAGAGGCCCAGTTCTAGCTGGAGATCACATAGGATCGCAGGATCGCGATGCATCACCGTCTAAACACTATTACTGATGTTGGACTACAGGAGCATGATGCGTCTACTACAGGAGCCATGAGGGAGCCACATGAGGAGTTGCAAATCAGGACCCAAAGTCAAGAAGTTTTAGCCTTAAGGATAAGGCTGATTTAAAGAGGGCAAGTCTGTTACGACCCCAATTGAGTCGGGTCCTAGTCGATTGAGTCAAATCCTTAGATTGGGCCTTGTTGGCTAGCCTATATCTGATATTAGGTTAGCTAGGAGGAGATTTGAGCTCATTGTTATAAATCATCTCAAATTCTAGTAGGGTTAAGATTCGACTGAGCTAGAGTCTGGTTAGGCGATAGGACTCCAACAGGGTTGAGTCCAACTCAACTTAGAAGTAGTCAATAAAGCCCTATGTGATTATAATAAAACCCCACGTAGCCACTTTTATCCTATAAAGAAGTGTGGCTAGGGTTTAGATTGGGGTATTGAGGCTTAGTGGCTGTCGCCCCCTTTAATGGGCTGGTCGGCTAGGGTTTCTTTCAGCTAGGTTGGCTATAGGAGGGGTAAAAGGGTAATGATGTAGCTACCCCATCTCTTTTATCAAGCAAAGATCATCTTTTATTCAAACTTGTGTTAAGTTCTAGGAGGGAGGAACCCCTATAGCATTCCAAGAGTTGATCCACTTCAAAGATCAAAATCTATAGAGCTCCTTCTGGAGTTCTATCATCTGGATCAGAGCAGCATTCATGCTATCCTTGCCATCTCTGCAACCCCCACCCTTCAAAGCAATTCTCACAATTGCTGCAACACACACCTTCACCGTCATCCCCAAGCCGTAGATTAAATCAATCTGCTATTGCCCCCTGCGTTTGAAATTGAAAATCTGGTATATTTTTATCACCCATACATATTTGCTACTAGCATTCCTTTGCCTTACATGTTGGAGAAATTTTTTCATATTTTCCTTGCTGCAAAATTCTACCGTCATAAATGTTATTATCATTGCGAAGGGGAAACACAGTAGAAAATTTTCAGCCAATTGTGGCTTCTTGAAACTAAACTTTTGCTCATCCTTTTTAGCTGAAACTTTTATACAAATTCATAGATCATCTTAGCTTTCATCTAATATTGATCTCTAGAAAAAATTTCTTCTGAAATAGACTTATAGTGCTTCAATTCCTCATTGCACATTGCTAGAATTTTACGATAAAGATTCTGCCTTCCGTCTTTTCACCCACTTTCCTACTGTTATGCTATCAAAATTTTATCAAACTTATTTGCTGATATTACCCACATTTGATATGAGGATTTGTCATAAATTTTTGCATATTTTACTTGGGTTTTCCTCTGAAAATTAGGTCGAGAATTCAGTGTTTCTCTGGCATAAATTCTGTTCAGCAGGACAGCACGTACACAGCCCTTTGTTCGTCGAATTCCATCATATTTGAGTGTTGTATTTTGTAAGTTTTTGGACTCTCTTTCTCCTATCCTCAACATTACAGATCTAGAGGCCTATACTATGGCATCAGAGGAGGCCATCAACGCCAAGTTTGAAGCCTTTGAAAGTCACATGGAGGAGAAGATCTGATCTCTTTTCACTGAATTCAGCATGGGCCGACCATCGAGCTTGAGGAAATCATAGTAAGGAGAAACTTTAGATTGGTGAGATGATCCTCAAGAGTATGGTCACATCATCCCTAATCCAAACAATCAACACATGAAGATTGACTTCCCTAGATGGGAAGAAGGAGACACGATTGGATGGATCTCGCGCGCGGAGCGCTATTTTTGGTTCTACCAAATAGTCGATGCTACACGGGAGGAGATTGCTACCATCCACCTTGAGGAAGATGCTATTTAGTGGTTCAATTGGTTTGAGCACACCCATGGAGGTCTCTCTTGGCAACAATTCAAAGAAAGACTACTAAACTATTTTGGACCAACCGATTTCGACAACATCAACGAACAATTGGCGAAGATTCAACAAACCTCTACAATATAAGAATACCAAATAAGGTTTGAATGTTTATCTAACTAAATTATAGATTAGTATGGAAAGTAAATTTTAGGGACTTTTATTGAGCAACTAAAGTCGGAGATTCGATAAGAAGTAAAGGCACAGCGCAACCGTACACTCTTATGGTGGTGATTTCCTTCGCAATAATCTAAGAAAAATGATTGAACCATGAAGTACGAAGGACAAGGGTCACTCCCCAACCAGTCATACCAAAGCCTTCAGCCCCCTCTACTGCCATCCGAGCCCCCGCACTAAAAAAATTAGCAAGACAAGCTTCATGAACGATTAGCTAAGGGGTTGTGTTGGCATTGTGATGAACCGTGGAGCCAAGAACATGGCTGCAAAAAGGAGTGGCTCCTCATCATCGAACTAGTAGAGGATGAGGACACTGTACCATTTGAAAAAGACCTTAAACTTGAAGATGAAGCTATGGAGGAAGATCCCCAACTGGCTGACTATGTAGTGTATGGGCTGAAAAATTACTTCAGCACACAGACGATAAATGTTGGAGGACTCCTTAAACAATAACCCATTACTGTTCTTATAGATACAGGTGGCACCAATAACTTTCTCAATAGCAAGGTTGTTGTACGTATAGTTCTTCAAATTGAAGGTTGTAACAAGTTCGACGTAAAGGTCATCAACGATCGAATCCTCAATTGCGACGAATGGTGCCCACGGGTAAAATTGCTCCTACAAGACTAAGAAGTGGTAGCCGATTCCTTCCTCCTACCCATCGATGACTACAAAGCTGTGCTTGGGATTGAATGACTCATAACATTATGTGACATCTCCTAGAATTTTTCTAAGCTAATCATGAAGTTTTATTGTAAAGGGAGACAAGTCATATTGCAAGGCAAGTGCAGGAGCCATATCTCAACCGTTTCGATGCAATAGATGGAGTAAGTGCTACACAAGACATATGGCAGATTTTTGATGCATATCCAATAGCCATCAAAGTAGGAGAACATGCAAAATTCATATCCTAAGCTTTCCCTCTTATTGGACGAATTCATGGATGTTCTCACAAAGCCGTGTGGGCTTCCCCCTAACTGACCGGATGACCACCTCATCCCTATATTGTTGGGTAAACCTCTAGCAAATTTGAGACTCACTATCCTCACTTGCAGAAAGATGAAATTGAGAATATCATTAAGGAGATACTCAACACCGGAGTGATTTGACCAAGCTACAGCCCTTACTCCTCGTCGGTGTTGCTAGTGCATAAGAAAGATGGTACATGGTAGATGTGCATTGATTACCGGGCTTTGAACGTCATCACCGTCAAAGACAAATATCCTATACCAATAGTAGATGAGCTCTTGGATGAACTAAAAGGAACCTGAGTCTTCATTAAATTGGATCTCCATTTCGGATACCATTAGATTCAAGTATGCACTTAAGATGTTCTGATAACTGCATTTTGCACATCTAACGGCCACTATGAGTTTTTGGTAATGCCCTTCGGACTTACAAATGCTCCTTCTACTTTTCAAGGCATGATGAACGATATTTTTTGGAGGTTTCTATGCAAGTTCGTGTTGGTATTTTTTATGATATCCTTATTTATAGCCCTAAACTTGATATGTATTTTTAGCACTTGTGAATTGTTCTAACAATCCTTCGGGAGAATATCCTTTATGTTAAACAATCAAAGTACAACTTTTTATAGTGTAAAGTGGAGTATCTGGGGCACATTATATCAGAGGATGGAGTGGTGGCAGACTCAACAAAGATCAAAGCAATGCAAGGATTGTCAAAATCTACAAACATAAAATCACTACGCAGCTTCCTTGGACTCACAAGCTACTATCAAAAATTCGTGAAAGATTATTACAAGATCAGTGCCCCACTCACATCTCTACTAAAGAAAGACTCCTTGTTATAGTTGGATAAAGCTTCCACAACCTTTGAATGACTCAAGGCAGCCATGACGATGACATTGGTCCTAGCGCTGCCCGATTTCGTCGCACCTTCATGATTGAGGCTGATGCATCCGGAGTTAGAATTGAGGCTATTCTAATGCAAGATAGCAGATTTTTTACTTACACCAGCAAGGCTTTGTCTCTCTCTCATCTTAAAATGTCTATATATGATAAAGATATGCTTGTCATCGTATACACCGTCATGAAGTGGAGACCCTACTTGATCAACTGACGCTTCCAGATTAAGATCGACCACCGAAGCCTCAAGTATTTTTTGGAGCAAAAAATATCTTCCTCGGAACAACAACGATAGGTAACTAAACTTCTTAGCTTTGATTATGAAATTATTTATAGAAAGGGGAAAGAGAATATTGTTGCAAATGCTCTATCTTGGCTACCGAGACAAGTAGAAATTTTAGCCATCTCCCTTCCCTCCACTGACTTCCTGAAAGACATTAGGGAGGAATGGAAGAGTGACCCAGAAACCTGAGGCATCATAGAAAAATTAGAGAAGAATCTGGGTTCCATGGGTCACTACACTTAGGATTCGAAGGACCTGCGCTACAAAGATCGAGTTGTGATTGTTCCTTCTTCCCCTTGCATCAAAATTATTTTGCATGAGATGCACTCTTCACCTTCAGTAGGGCATTCTAGATTTCTGAGAACATATAAGAGGGTGAAGCAAAACTTCTTTTGGAGAGGCATGAAAAGATTGATTTATGATTATGTATCTAAATATGATGTATACTAGTAGCAAAAAGGTGAAACGATGGCAAGTCCAGAAAAACTACAACCACTACCAATACCGGAGTCAGCATGGACTGACATCTCCATGGACTTTATTGAAGGGCTTCCACCATATCATGGTAAAAGCATGATCTTTGTGGTGGTAGATCATCTAACCAAATATGCTTATTTCTGTGCTGTGAGACATCCTTATACCACTGCTAGTATTGCTTAACTTTTTATGGAAAATATTATAAAACTGCATAGGATGCCAAGGTCGATTGTGAGTGATCGGAACAGGGTGTTTACAAGTAAATTTTGGACTGAGCTCTCCCAATTAAAGATGAGCATAACCTATCATCCACAGATGAATGACCAAACAGAAGTGATGAACAAATGCCTCAAGACTTACTTATGGTGATTCACTAGTTACCAGCCTAAAGAGTGGACAAGGTAGCTTCCTTGGGTCGAATGGTGGTACAATACAACTTATCATTCATTAACTAAATGTAACCCCTATGAGGCATTGTATAGCAGATTGCCCCCTATAATACCTTAATATGTAATTAGTGTGGCCGAAGTAGATCAGGTAAAATAAAACTTAATTCATAGCGATAAGCTTCTGCAGCTGTTGAATGACAACATAACTGCTACCCAAGCCCATGAGTAACAAACAAACACTCACAGGAGTGAGCAAAAATTTTCAATAGGAGAGCGGGTCTACCTTTGTCTACAACTATACAAGCAACTGTCAATCAACATTAGAGCATCGATGAAGCTATCTCCATAATTCTATGGACTATATCAGATTCTAGAGCGTATTGGGGCCATGGCATACAAATTAAAGTTCCTAGATGATGCTAACATCCATCTTATCTTCCACGTATCCTTGCTAAATCGAAATTGGAAGAACATGAGTTGGCAAAGACTTAGTTGTCGAGCACTACAAATGATGGCAAGATTCAAACTCAACCTAAAGCTATACTTTATTAGAGAATTATGATGCACCGTTGACATCCTTCAACTGAAGTACTTGTGAAGTGGAATAATTTACCATCTGAAGATGCAACGTGGGAGTTTTACGAGGAGCTAAATACCCGGTTCCCAGAGTTTATGGACCCTCAATCTTGAGGACAAGGCTGATTCAAAGAGATGGGCTTGATAGAACTCTAACAGGGTTAAGTCCTAATCAATCTAGAAGTAGTCAATAAAAATCCTATGAGATTATAATAAAACCCAACCTAGCCACTTCTATCATATAAAGAAGTGTGGCTAAGGTTTAGATTGGGACTCAAGGCTTAGTGGTTGCCGCCCCCTTTACTGGGCTGGTCGACCAGGGTTTCCTTCAGCTAGGTCGATTATAGGAGGGGCAAAGAGGTAAATTTACTTAGGCAAGTACCCCCATGGGCTAGGGTTTAGAACCGTATATAATGATGCAGTCACCCCCTCTCTTTTATCAAGTAAAGATCATCTTTTCTTTAGCCTTGTTGTCACGGACAACAATATAAACAAGGTGTTCGATGAAATGCTCGTGTTTGTCTGCGTCCTTCGGTTTAGGTACATATCTTGTACAACAAGAAGCGGGCTTGCAGTAGGCTTAGCAGCCCTAGTTTGATTTGCTTTATGGTCAAGTTTGGCTTGTAAATACAAGTATGTCTTATAAGCACTTGTAGGGACTTCGGTCTGTAATGGACCATTATCCTTTATATGCAACCACTCTGAGTTTGTAATGTCCATGGGTGTAATTTGTAGTTGGCTTTATAAAGAGTTTTCTTGAGCAGTTGCTTGTGGATCCCGTTGGAATTGCTTCTTCTGGCCCGTTTTCTCTTTTGTAAGTCTAAGGGACTCTAGAAGATCTCGGAGAGGGGTAACCCATGTGAACGGACATGCGTGGGTGCCGCACGACTTAGGTAAATCAGCTAAGTCTGGGACAATGTGGTATCAGAGCGGGACAAGCACACACAAAAATACTTGCCATACAAACGTGGGGGACCTAGCTGGGCTGTGTGGAGGACAGCCAGCACGCGCAACCGTTTGGGGGAAAACAGACATTGAGATGTAGGGAAAGGAGTTGTTTAGAGGAGCGACCATCCAGGTTTGGCATTCAGAGGAATAGCCAACCCCTTTGCGTGAGAGGCACCACGAGGACAACCAAGCGAAGAAGAATGTGTAGCACACAAAGATTGGGATGCTTGAGTTCAAGCTATAGCTCTACGTTGGCAACCAAACTTAACGGTGCTCAAGGCAAAGCGAGGCGCTTAGTGAAAGATGAGACCATGCAAGGTGGGAGGTGTTACGTAGCGATTGAAAGAGTTATGCAAAGCTGAAAGAGGTGAGGGGAATTGCTAACTCGAAGGATTCAGAACTCATGCAAGGGCTTGTACATGGACGACGGAGTGTTCGTGGCCATCCCCAAGGTGCGATTGGAACTTGGCGCCATGGAGCATAAGAACTTTCTCTTCAACATGGAAAGGATATGTCCGTAGGTGGCTGAAATGTGCAACAAGTTCAGCATATTGCTAGACCTTGAAGGGTGCAGTGGAGACTGTATTAGCAAAGGGTCACAATCTAGTAACTACATTTGCGGGGGCAGAACAAGGCACAAGTTCAGCAAGACGGAGTAGTCCAAAGTGTCACGAACGGTCGTTGCTCAACTGTAATGCCTTTGTCCTTGAACTGTTCGTCACTTTTTTTTTCTTGTACATATGTTTGGTAGCTTGTTTTGCCTTGAGTTTATGTGTTTTACCTAAGAAATGTGAGCGAAAGTAGTGTAGAAGGCTGCAGAACGATCGCTCACTGCGCGGAGCCAAAACAACCCTATTTTTGGGTCTTTTTCATGTGTCGCGGCAACCTTTCTGAGTGGTGCGAAATGTCAGCCATTTCAACAGCTTGGAACCCCCCGTGTGTCACCGGGCTTTCCGGGTATATGTCGGGCGTAGGCATTCATAAACAATTGATACCCTGGGAACCGTTGTTTGTGGACTTGCGACCGTTCCTACAACCCTCCAAAGTCCTATTTCGCTCTCTTTCTGTCTTTTCTTTGCCGCACTCAAGGTGTTCGACAAATTGCTTGTATAGCTTTCCGCTTTGCGAGACGTTGGGATGTGTCCGTCGCTCGCTTCTGAATTAATCAACTTCTTCTTTGTAGGTCCTACGGGACCGTAAGAGGTTGTAAGAGGGCTGACCCTTTGCGGACAGAAAATGTATGGGTGTTTCATGACTTAGGCAATCCCAGCTAAGTCCAGAATAGTGGGCAAGGTTGCTCCACGACTTAGGCAATTTCAGCTAAGTCTTCGGGAGTGCCGTGAGGGTGCCGCACGGCTTAGGCACGAGCAGATAATGATGAAGAATGTGGTTAAGTATTGGGGAGTCCCACACAACATCATTAGTGATAGGGATTCTCGGTTCTTGGGATGATTCTGGACTGAGTTGTTCAAGTTGTTGGGGTCTAAATTATACTTCTCCACAAGCCTCCACCCTCAAACGGACGACCAAACAGAGAGAATTAACTCTCTCTTGGAGCTATATCTTCGGCACTACGTGAGTGCCAACCAACGAGATTGGGTGAAGCTATTGGACATAGCCCAGTTCTCCTATAACTTGTAGTGGAGCTCTGCATCCAACAAGAGCTCATTTGAGATTATTACGGGACAACAGCCGTCAACTCCTCATACCCTAGTTATTGGTTATACAGGGAGTAGCCCATCAGCCTATCACTTTGCAAAGGAATGACATCGCAATGCAGATATTGCACGGGCTTACTTGGAGAAGGCGGCCAAAAAGATGAAGAAGTGGGCAGACTTGGGAAGGCGACCACAAGAATTTAAAGCTGATGACATGGTGTTGGTGAAGCTCCAACCAGCATCACTCCAATTCTTTAGACACAAAGTGCATAAAGGATTGGTACGCAAGTATGAAGGGCCTTTCCCAATCATCAGCAGAGTAGGCAATGTCTCATACAAGTTGCAACTGCCAGCATGGTTCAGAATTCACAATGCTTTCTATGCGAGTAACTTGAAAGCCTACCACTCAGATCCGCGAGATGATTCTCAAAATGTTCCAACTCGACTACCCCCCACCAGAGCCTCTTACGAGAAGCAAGTTGAAACTATTCTAGCGTATCGTAAGATAAAGCTACCTAATAGAGCGCAGCAAGTAGAGTATTTGGTGAAGTGACAAAAGCTTCCTCAAACAGAAGCCAGTTGGGAGCTAGAAGACGCCCTGCGACATGAAGAAGCTTGCGTCAAAGCCTAACAACAAGCATCGATGAGGGCGTCGACAGTTTAAGTGGGGGAGAATGTCACGAACGGTCGTCGCTCAACCGCAATGCCTTTGCTTCTGAATTAATCAACTTCTTCTTTGCAGGTCCTACGGGACCTTAAGAGGTTGTAAGAGGGCTGACCCTTTAAGGACAGAAAATGCATAGGGGTTTCATGACTTAGGCAATCCCAGCTAAGTCCGGAATAGTGGGCAAGGTTGCTCCATGACTTAGGTAATTTCAACTAAGTCTTCGGGAGTGCCGCGAGGGTGCCGCACGGCTTAGGCAAATTCAGCTAAGTCTGTGACAAAAGGGGATGGTGGTCTCCGAAACTTCTAGTGGGAAGTATGTAAAGAGAAAAGTTGCTCCAATAGGACAGATATCCAGGAGGGATAAGTCCTAGTTCTCAAGTGGGAGAATCATGTGCAACGGATTACACATATTAAGGAAGAGTTCCTCAAGGCTATATCTCCACAAAGCTCAACGAACCAAGTGAGCGACGAAGAGTCGTCGCATGATCTCGAAGAAGGTAATGCATTGGTAGATGCATTTCGAGATCAAGTAGGGGAGCAATCCAAGGCAACATCATATGGAGGCACACTTAGAGTTGATGCAGAAATCGAACTCAACAAAGGGCTGACCCATGGAATGGTGGACGTGAGGGCCACTATCAACTCAATGCAAATCGAGGAGCAAAGCGACTTGGGTGGAACTCGGTGAAGTATCCAAGCCGTATAAAGGGAGTTGACATAGAAGATGGAACATGGAGCGGAGGCATGGAGCTTTCCCTGGATAACGATCAAGGGCATGAACTCTTGTAGAGGCAAGAGTGGGATTATATCATTTCATGGGTTCTGTATTCTGATGGCACAGACTTATTTTGCATGGTGCCAAAGATGAAGGGAGCTTCGAGGCACATGCAAGCTACCTTAGAGATGCATTTGATGGAGTAACTAAGGTGATTCAACTTGCGGAGGTAAAGTTAGGATCAAGAGACCTTAGTACGGGGCAAGAGGATACAGAGGCAGGTACTCTTGAAGAATATGCCACAGTGTTGCCATTCGAGTTTGAAGAATAGGAGGTGCATAGCAATATTGTGCTGGTAGGGGATAGAAGCCCAAGATCCAAATAATGGTGCACCAACTCTAACAAAGTCAGGGGAGTTCAGGAGCTACTAAGCGATGGACTATCCTAGAGCTATGCTTCGTCTAGGTATGACCCAAGAGTAGGTGGATGAAAGGGAATTGCCAAGGAAGTGAACTACAAATTGGAGATGGTGGAGGCCCTACGATGTGTTGGCAGAGGCCACATGTTATCACGGACAATAATGTAAATAAGGTGTTCGATGAAATGCCTGTATTTGTCTGTGTCCTTTGGTTTAGGTGTACAACAAGAAGCAGGCTTGGCTCTTTGAGTTTGGCTTGTAAATACAAGTGTGTCTTATAAGCACTTGTAGGGACTTCAGTCTATAATGGACCATTATTCTTTGTGTGCAACCTCTTTGAGTTTGTAATGTCCATGGGTGTAATTTGTATTTTGGGTTTATAAAGTGTTTTCTTGAGCAGTTGCTTGTGGATCCTGTGGGAATTGCTTTTTCTGGCCCGTTATCTCTTTTTGTAAGTCGATGGGTCTTTAAGAGATCTCGGGGAGGGCTGACCTTTGCGGACGGACACGCATGGGTGCCGCACGGCTTAGGCAAAATCAGCTAAGCCCATGACAATGTGGTATCAGAGCAGGACAAGCACACGCTGAAACACTTGCCATACAAATGTGGGGGGACCTAGCTAGGTTGTGTGGAGGACAGCCAGCACACGCAACCGTTTGGGGGAAACGGACATTGAGATGTAGGGAAAGGAGTCATTCAGAGGAGCGGACATCCTGGTTTGGCATTCAAGGAATAACCAACCCCTTTGCACGAGAGGCGCTACGAGGACAAGCAAGTGAAGAAGAATGCGTAGCACACAAAGATTGGGATGGTTGAGTTCGAGCTATAGCTCGACGTTGGCAACCAAACTTGATGGTGCTCAAGGCAAAGCAGGGCGCTTGGTGAAAGATGAGACCGTGCAAGGTGTGAGGTGTTGTGTAACGACCGAAAGAGTTGTGCAAAGCTCACAGAGGTGAGGGGAATTGCGAACTCGAAGGATTCGAAACTCATGCAAGGGCTTGTACACGAATGATGAAGTGTTGGTGGCCATCCCAAGGCGCGATTAGAACTCGGTGCCATGGAGCATCAGAACTTTCTCTTCGACATGGAAAGGATATGTTCGTAGGTGGCTGAAATGTGCAATAAGTTCTACATATGTTCGAGTGAGCAACGAAGAGTTGTCGCATGATCTCGAAGGAGGTAATGCATTGGTGGATGCATTTCAAGATCAAGTGGGGGAGCAATCCAAGACAACATCATATGAAGGCACACTTAGAGTCGATGCAGAAATTAAACTCAACAAAGGGCTGACTCGTGGAATAGTGGACGTGAGGGCCACTATCATCTCAGTGCAAATTGAGGAGCAGAGCGACTTAGGTGGAACTCGATAAAGTATCCAAGCCGCATGAAGGGAGTCGACATAGAAGATGGAACATGGAGCGGAGGCACGGAGCTTTCCTTGGACAGAGGTCAAGGGCATGAACTCTTGTAGAGGCAAGAGTGGGATCATGTCATTCCATGGGTTCTCCATTTTGATGGGACAGACTTATTTTGCATGGTGCCAAAGATGAAGGGAGCTTCAAGGCACATGTAAGCTACCTCAGAGATGCATTTGATAGAGTAACTAAGGTGATTCAACTTGCGGAGGCAAAGTTGGGATCATGAGATCTTAGTATGGGGCAAGAGGATTCAGAGGCAAGTACTCTTGAAGAATATGCCAGTGGGTTGTCGAACAAGAGGTACATAGCAAGATTGTCTGTAGAGGCCCAAGATCCGTAGAGGAGATCAGCAATGTCCTAGAGCTATGCTTCGTCAGTGTAACCCATGAGTGGGGGGGACGAAAGGGAATTTCAAGGAGCGAACTAAAAATCGGAGATGGCGGAGGCCTTACGATGTGTTGGCAGAGGCCACACGTGGAGAAGTTGTAGTCCAAGTTCAGCACACGAGAATTTGTATGCAATGGAGATGTCACCAGGAGGTGACATGGTGCAGCAGATCGTGGTGGAATAGTCTGTGGCAATGCAATACAGGCAATCTTGTCTCGTGAAGGACAAAGATCATGCGAAGGTATGATCAGGAGTTACTGGGAGCTCCACTTTAGTGTACAATACAACAAGAAGAAGGGATATGGATTCAAGGAGTGAATGTCGTAGTACCATAGAGGCAGGTCTTTGTGTGTGCATCGAAGCTTGTATTGGATGAAAGCCTTAGTCATCAGCATATTGGAGCTATATACCACCGAGGAAGAAGTCCAAGTGCAAGTGAGTGAGTCCCATGGAGGGACTTGATTAATTGGAGCAGAGTTGGGAGCTTCAATGCTGCTCATTCGCAAGGAGCTCAGACCTATCAAAGTATAAGGCCGAGTAAGCGAACGTTGCTACCAAGGAAGCTAAGGAAAGCAGAATCGGCACGAGCCCTACAACAAGATGGCGGAGGCCATGCATGAGAGTTATAGTCTGTCTTTCCATCGACCAAGGAGAACTGCTAGGAGGACACTGTGGTGGTCGAAAGGGGCGAGGAAGCGACGACGAGTCCAACGGGGCTAAGCTACCCAAAAGAAAAGCGTCGGTTAGAAAGGAGGTGGACTCGGAGGAGCTCCACAGTGCCGCAGAGACAGATCTACCGATCGCGAAGGAAGGGATGCAGATGCAAGATAACGGATAGTAGTGCTATGGGCTTGGCAACACCATGGTACCGCAGATGCGGGACTTCCGTGGAGTCATCGATCCCTTGCTCTCATGGAGGGTGAGCATTGGTCGTAAAAGGGGCCGAGGAGGTGGAGAATGTAGAGGCAAACTCCAAGTACTAAGATAAGGTAGAAGGGCAGAGGCTAAGAAACTTCATAAGACCGATGTCGATGGGCTTCTCATCAATATAGCCAAAATTAAGGGACTTCGGGTTGATGCAGGAGTGCTCGACCAAGGAACAAAGTAGGCAGTACATAGTACTATACCTTTATACACAAGAGGAGTAGGCGTCAAAGGTGATGGAGAAGACGGTACAATCCCAAAGGCGATCAGACCTATCAAAGACTTACTCCAAGTTAGGGGACTCCAAGTAACCTTACCTTCTCAACTACGAAGAGAATGGGTGAAGCCATGTATCCCAGTTCTCTAACTTATCCAAGCAGGGGAGCTCTGCAAAAGTTCAGTGACCCTTCAAAGAAAGATTATGGAAGACAATGGTTGTCAAATCCTCACTGTTGGTGATCAATACTACTGAGAGTAGTTTTTCTACTTCATTTCCCAATTGACTAAGAGGGAGTGATGCGAACAAACTTGGAAGTGACAAATAACAGTGGAAGAAGGTTCAATGGGCAAACATTATGGAGAAAGGACCTTAAAAACTTCAAAGTGTGCGAGGCGATGCTGGCATCCAACAAGCATCCACCCAATTCAAGCAATATGAGTATACTGCGATACTAGCACATAATAAGGCAGGTCTTTTCCTTCATCAGAGGGATCCGCGAGAACCAATAAGGATCAACACAACTCAGCCAACCCCACACCAGATTCAGTCATTGGTAAGTTGAAGCAGTATGGCGGATCAGAGTTCGACTACTCAACAACAGCGACGGAGAGCGGCTAGGAGCCAAAGGGGCATGTTGCAACCAAAGTAGAAGATTAAAGATTCAACAGAATGTGAGGAGATGCAGCGTCTACAGTGGCTTTGACGAGGACGCCGAAGGAATAAGTGGGGGAGAATGTCACGGATAATAATGTAAACAAGGTGTTCGATGAAATGCTTGTATTTGTCCGTGTCCTTCAGTTTAGGTACATATCTTGTACAATAAGAAGCGGGCTTGCAATAGGCTTAGCAGCCCTAGTTTGATTTGCTTTATGGCCAAGTTTGGCTTGTAAATACAAGTGTGTCATATAAGCACTTGTAGGGACTTCAGTCTGTAATGGACCATTATTCTTTGTGTGCAACCTCTCTGAGTTTGTAATGTCCATGGGTGTAATTTGTATTTTGGCCCGTGGGAATTGCTTGTGGATCCCGTGGGAATTGCTTCCTCTGGCCCGTTTTCTCTTTTTGTAAGTCTATGAGACTTTCGGAGATCTCGGGGAGGGCTGACCTTTACGGACGGACACGCATGGGTGCCGCACGGCTTAGGCAAAATCAGCTAAGCCCGTGACATTGTGGAGAAGTCGTAGCCTAAGTTCATCACACGAGAATTTGTATGCAATGAAGATGTCACCAGAAGGCAACATGGTGCAACGGATCGTGGTGGAATAGTTCGTGGCAATACAATACATACAATCTTATCCCATGAGGGACAAGATCATGCGGAGGTATGATCAGGAGTTACTCGGAGCTCCACTTTGGTGTATGACACAAAAAAGAAGAAGGGCTATGGATTCAAGGAGTGAATACCATAGTACCGCAAAGGCGGGTCTTTGTGTGTGCATCGAAGCTTGTATTTGATGAAAGCCTTAGTCATCAGCATATGGGAGCTGTATACCACCGAGGAAGAAGTCCAAGTGCAAGTACCAGTGAGTCCCATGGAGGGGGACGTAATCATGTGAATGATCAGGAGCTGCTAGGAGCTCCACTTTGGTGAATAATGCAACAGCAAGAAGGGTTGCGGATTTAAGGAGTGAATGCCACAGTGCCGCAGAGGCGAGTCTTCCGTATGTATACATCGAAGCTTGCATCAGATGAAAGCCTTGGTCATCAGTATATGGGGGCTGTGTACCACTGAGGGAGTAGTCAGATTACAAGTGTTAGTGAGTCCCATGGAGGGGACTTTATTATACTAAGGTATAATCGGAGCAGTTGGAGAGTTGGACTACTTCAGTGCTCACATTCGCTTAAGGGAGCCTGGCAAGTCAGAGGACAAGGCCGAGTAAGCGAATGTTGCTACCAAGGAAGCTAAGGAGAACATAATTGGCACGAGCCCTACAACAAGATGGCGGAGGCTATGCATGAGAGTTGTAATCTGTCTTTCTATCGACCAAGGAGAACTGCTAGGAGGACACAGTGGTGTCGAAGCAAATGGTCAAAAGGGGCGAGGAAGCGATGACGAGTCTAGTAGGGCTCAGCTACCCAAAAAGTAAAGCGTCGATTCGAAATGTGGACTCGGAGGAGCTCCACAGTGCCATAGAGGTAGATCTACCGAGTGCGAAGGAAGGGATGAAGATGTAAGATAACGGATAGTAGTGCTATGGGCTTGGCAGCACCATGGTACCACAGATGCAGGACTTCCGTGGAGTCATCGATCCCTTGCTCTCATGGAGGGAGAGTATTGGTAGTGAAAGGGGCCGAGGGCATGGAGAATGCAAAGGCAAACTCCAAGTACCAAGACAGGGCAGAAGGGTAGAGGCCAAGAAACTTCATAAGATCGATGTCAATGGGCTTCTCATCATGATAGTTGAAATTAAAGTACTTCGGGTTGATACAAGAGTGCTCGACCGAGGAACGAAGTAGGCAATACATGGTACTGTACCTTCTACTCAGAGGAGTAGGCGGCAAAGATGATGGAGAAGATAGTACAATCTTAGAGGCGACCAGATATATCAAAGCCTTACTCCAAGTTGAGGGACTCCAAGTTAGGGTAAACTTGTTGCTCTTTTCGAGCAAAACTTCTTGCATTCCAGAAGTTCAATGGTAGTGAGAAGGCGAATCACAGTAGCTAACTCAACGCAAGGAGTGCAAACACTTCAAGTGCTTCAAAAGTGTGAGCAAAGAGCGGGCAAATGTTAGTAACCAGCTCAATGCATGAAGTACAAACTCAAGGAGGCAGGCGAAATCGAGTAACCTTTGCCTTCTCAACTCGAGAGAATGGGCAAAACCGAGGTCCCCAATTCTCTTGACTCAAGGAGGTGAGCGAAGAGAAGTAACCTTACCTTCTCGACTACGAAGAGAATGGGTAAAGTCAAGTATCCCAGTTCTCTTATCTATCCAGCAGAGGAGCTCTTCATAAGTTCAGCGACCCTTCAAAGAAAGCTTATAGAAGACAATAGTTATCAAATCCTCACCATTGGTGATCAGTACTACTGAGAGTAGATTTTTCACTTTATTTCCTAATTGACTAATCGAAAGTGGGAGTAATGCGAACATACTTGGAAGTGACAACTAATAGTGGAAGAAGGTTCAATGGGCAAACATTATCGAGAAAGGACCTTAAAAACTTCAAAGTATGCGAGGCGATGCTCATTAAAGCTCCAACAAGCATCTACCCAGTTTAAGCAATATAAGTATACTGCGATACTAGCACATAATAAGGTAGGTCTTTTCCTTCATCAGAGGGATCTGCGAGAACCAACAAGGATCAGCACAACTCAGCCAACCCCATACTAGATTCAGTCATTGGTGAGTTAAAGCAGCATGGCGGATCAGAGTTCGACTACTCAATAACAGCGGTGGAGAGGGACTAGGAGCCAAAGGGGCATTTTGCAACCAAAGCAAAAGATTGAAGATTCAGTAGAATGCAAGGAGATGCAGCATCTACAGTGGCTTCGACGATGACGTCGAAGGAATAAGTGAGGGAGAATGTCACGGACAACAATGTAAACAAGGTGTTCGATGAAATGCTCCTGTTTATCCGTGCCCTTTAGGTTAGGTACATATCTTGTACAACAAAAAGCGGGCTTGCAGTAGGCTTAGCAGCCCTAGTTTGATTTGCTTTATGACCAAGGTTGGCTTGTAAATACAAGTGTGTCTTATAAGCGCTTGTGGGGACTTTAGTCTGTAATGGACCATTATCCTTTGTGTGCAACCTCTCTGAGTTTGTAATGTGCATGGGTGTAATTTGTAGTTGGCTTTATAAAGTATTTTCATGAGTAGTTACTTGTGGATCCCATGGGAATTGCTTCTTCTGACCTGTTTTCTCTTTTGTAAGTTTAAGGGACTCTAGGAGATCTCGAGGAGGGCTGACCCATGTGGACGGACACGCATGGGTGCCGCACGGCTTAGGTAAATTAGCTAAGTCCTTGACAATGTGTCAAGTTCTAGGAGGGAGGAAGCCTTATAGCGTTCCAAGGGTTGATCCCCCTCAAAGATCAAATCTATAAAGCTTATTATGGAGTTCTATTATTAGGAGTCGAAGTTGGATTCGGGTTGGAGTCAACTAAGTCAATCTTATAATCAACCCAATTGGCCACCCACTATAATGAGCGGAAGTCAGCTAGGGCTGAGAAGAGGTGGCTAGGGTTTGAGATGGGAGTGTTTCACTTGAAGTAGGAGTTTGATTAAGAGTTGGAGTCTTAGTTTTTATGGAGTAGGAGAACTATTGGGAATTAAGGTTTTGAGACCCTATATAAAGCATCTAAGGCATCACTTTTTTTTCAAGCAATGAATATATCTTTTTAAACCATTGTGGCCAACTACCAAGGAGGGAGGAACATTTATAGAGTTCCAAGGAGGGTCGATCCCCTACAGAGGTCAACCCAAGCTTAAAATCCTACGAGGTTCTAATACTTGGTATGAGAGCAGCGCTCTTGGTGCCTCGCTACCCTTTCACAGCCATCCACCACATCCCAAGCAATTGCCACAATTGTTGTGATTATCGTCGACTCCACCGTCATTACTACTATCATACAAATATCATCTGCAGCCTCCACCAAAATTGCATTAGGTTATGGTTTCTACCATACTACTACTACAATTTACTTTTCCAAAAAAAAAGGTACATCTATCTCGTTGCAAAAATTATCATCACAAAGTTATCATTTTTATGTCGAAAGTTGCGCTACAAAATTCAAGCCGCATATTTGCTATCAAATCTCTGATCTTTCTGCTAATATCTTGTTGCCACATTCATCTTCATGTTTTATCAGCTTGGCTTTCTATACTAGCAATTTCTCATCGAATTCTTCTTTAAATCTTTGATGTAATCGTCAAAAACTTTTCATTAAATTGCTATTCTTCGACGTAAAATTCTACTACTGCATTTGTCGCATCTGATCTTATTGTCATCTTGCTATCATATTTGTCACCATATTGCTATCATATATATTGCTGCTATCTTTGTTGATTTTGTGCTGCCATATTCCTCAAATACTGCTGCAATATTGTTGGAACTTTCATCATAAAATTGCTATCTTTTGACAAAAAATTTTGTTGCCATACTTTCCTATCCTTAAACCACTACCATCAAACCTCCCTTACAACCTCCACAATAGCCTCAAACCATAGTATCAAGTACACCTTCAAAATGGCCTAGTAATGCAGAACTCTGTAACACTACCTTTTGGCATCTTTTGCTGCAACCATACCCGATCCTTACTGAGATTCTTGCTGCCACCCAAATCAACCCTAAGGCACCCCTTTAGCCTTAAGATGTAGCCGTCATAGCCCAATTTAATCTCTGTAGTTGGGCCAAATAGTAGCACAAACTGCAGCCCAAACAGTAGACTACCGTAGCCTTCCACAACTGATCCTTGTCTTCTGCGGTCACCAATGTCTCCACTGACCTATGCCCTTAACCTGTTGATAGAACCGCACAGGATTCTATCGTAGATATAGATAAAAAAGGGGGGATAAACGATCACTTTGAAGGGATTGGGCCCCTTACATCAATTCCAAGGGATCAAGCCCCTTACATCACTTCGAGAGGATCTGCCTCCTTGATCTCTATGAGGGATCAACCCTCCTGGGGTTTTACTTATTTGCTAAAACTTATATTTCATCCTTGCTTTCTTTATAAAAGGGTTTACAATACTATTTATAGGGCTCTATCAAGAGTCCCTCTAGGCTTGGACTCAGAGTCCCACTAGACTTGGACTTTTAACTAAGTGATAACTGACTCCATCCTAACTGAAGATAAAAACTAACTCCAACCAACTTATAACTAACTCAATTGGGCTCACCCGACCCATAATTGACTTCGATTGAAAATATTAATATGACTCAGCTCGAATTAATAATGAATAGATGGACCTAACCTAGCTAGGGTCCTAACAGACTCGCTCACTTTAAATCAGCCTTGTCCTCAAAGCTGAGCAATATCAAATTTCGGGAGCACTTAAATATTTGTCATGCATTATAACTCTTTGATTAATTAAGTGGGTCTCTACTTGGTGTAAGCAATGGTTTGGTCTTCTTATACAATTGCCACTGTAGTCTTTTTAAGAACCCCTTTCATCTGATGGCTAGTGGTAGTATCAGGTCTTCTTTTGAGGATCGCCACTTCGATGTCTTCTTGGGGCATCAAAAAGAAATTAAAAAGTAGTTATTTTACCTTTGAGCACCTATTATCACAAATTAAGCTTCGCCCATTAGCAATCTTATTTTCAAATTTGGTATGACCTTCATGATCGGACTCCACATTATCAAATTTTGATTCCTCCTTAGCTGGTTCAATCGTCAGAAGTTTGTCACAGCCTTCATGATCAGACTTTATACTATCAATTTTTTATTTCTCTTTAGTTGGCTCGATTGTCAGAAGTTGCTCTTGTTTACGATCTTCTATGTTGACCACTTTGAAGTCCTCCTTTATTGATTTTTCCTATCTATAAAAGCTTCTATTTCAATGAGTGTCCACATTGATTTTTCCTTCATGCACACTGATGAATGATATGACTGCTATCATTGTGTGGGGATGGCAAACTTTAACTTCACACCGAATCTCAGGATTAAGTATCTCAATAAATTTTCTCACCAATTGTATCTCAAATCAATCTCGGGTTTAGTTCAATATGTGCTTAAATATGCTCTGGTACTCCTATACTGCAGAAGTCTAATGGATTTTAACAAACTATCCATTAATGTTCTTATACTCCGATAGTCCGAAATGAATCAGGAGCTCTCTCTTGAATTGTCCCCACGAAGAGACTTCGTGATAGGTCTCGTACAAATCATACCACTAGATCGCATCGCCTTCGAGTTGAGTGGAAGCTATCTCCACCATGGATTCCTCTAGGGTCCTGTGAAAATGAAAAAACTTTTCAATACATGAGATTCAACCGATTGGGTCTCTATCTTTCCATCTGGGAAACTCCTCCCTCTTGCGAGGGTATCTTGTGTCCTGCTTATGATCATACTTTTCAGATCAACTTCTTCTGAATTCACAGAGGAGTTCTTGCAATTTGTCTTCTATGCGAGCCTTGAAGGCTTTAAACCTTGCATCTAGTGCATCATCCATAGCCATTACATTAGTAATGTCATATTTGGTGTGGCTGCAAAGGAAGTGGGTGCTTGTGGGATTGAGGGATGGCTGAAAAGGAAGATGCTAACAGTGACAAAAGCAAATATGGAATGGTAGCGGGAAGTAGCACGACGGGGAAGGAAAGGGACAGTGGCAGTCAGTGACTGCATGGCTATAGGAGGTGGCATCAGCAACCATAACAAGGTGGCTGGTAGAGGAAGAAGAGGGCAGCAGCGGGTGATGTGGGAGAGGGTGATCTCGGTGGCAGAGGAGGGAAAGGCAGTGGTGACAAGCAGGGGCAGTGGCTGGGGAAGCAGTGGTCAAGGGATAATTACGGCTCGCATCGGTCAGCGGCTGTGGCCGACAAGCCGTGGTAGTTTGACTACTCCTACTAGAGCAGCAACCAGAGCTATGTGCTCACTAAAGGCTAGAGCCACTTCATCAAGGAGAAGAAGCTCAACACTAGGGATGTCATTCTCATCGAGTGCATCAGAGTGAGCGACGATTATGTCTACATTGGGTGCAGGCGCCAAGGTGGGGAGAGGGCCCTCCGAGAAACAAAGGTGGTAGCGACTGTGTGGCAGTGATGAGGGCTACGAGCAGAAGGCAACAGCAGTGTGGGGAGGAAGATGGTTTGGCGAGGGGACCTCGGTGGTAGAGGGCTGAGAACAGAAGGAAGCAGCATTGTGTTGAGGAGAGGAAGAAGGGGCGATGGTGACATGGGGAGGAGAAGGGAGATGGCAGGGGCTGCGACCAGAAGGCGACAACTGGCAGGCAGCAAGAAGAAGGTGGTTGGGCAGTGGCTGTGGTAGGGGAATAAGAGAGGTGGTCGGCGGCAGATGAGAGAGGAGAGGAAGGCAGCAGCAGCATGGTGAAGGGTTGAGGGCAGCACGACTGCTGCTAAGGAGGGGAGGAAGATAGGTGGTCGACGGTAGTAATTTGGGCAGGATGATGCTGCCGTCTTTAATCTCTTCTTTTTCTTCTCTCTTTTTCTTTTTTGATGAACACGACAATGAAGATGATTGCAGCAAGGTGGTAGATGGAGATGGTAGTAGCAAGAGAGCGAGGACAATGGTAGTGTGGATGATGAACAACAACGAAAGTGCACAGGAATCTATTTTGATACCAATTGATAGAACCCCATAGGATTCTATCATGGATGGAGATGAAAAAGAAGGGATAAATGCTCACTTTGAGGGGATCGGGCCTCCTAGATCACTTCGAGGGGATCGTGTAACACCCCTCATTTCCGAATTTTCGTATAAATTTCTGGTGATAATGTAAGCATTCATTTTAAATTGACAAAAGAAATAGAGTATGAATCAGAGGTAACTTATTTGTAAGATTTGGATGATCTGTTCAAAAAAAAAAAAGAAAGAATCTGAGGACCTATATGTAAACCCTGAGGACCTAATCCTAAATGTACTAAATGCAAGGACTAAATTGCAAAATATATAAAATGACAAATTTTACCGTTTAAGCCTCTCTGCCTTCATTCTTAAGGAAGCAGAGAAGGCAGCTGCATGGATGATCAGGGAAAAAAAAAAAGAAAGAAAGAAAGAAAGAAGAAGAAGAAGAAGAAGAAAATTGGGGCTTTAAGGGTTCTTGCTCAAATCTTTTCACTTAGGGTCAAAATTATCAAAGGCAAGTGTTCTAACCCTCTCCTATAGAATCTTTAGTCTCTGTTTTTATGTGGATTGAAAATAAATTGAAGGATTTCTATTTAGAAACTGATATGTCTCTCTTTGGACATAGAACTATGGATTCTGAAGTTTTTCGGTAAACTGACCCCTATACACTGTTTCAGCTACAAGTTTCAGTACAAAATGTGAATTCAGGCAGGAACTATTTTGTTTGAAATTAGACGCTTATATCATCCTTTTGACACTGATTTTGTAGATTTTGGACACCGAATACTTACCCAAACATATGTTTCAAATGAGCCTATAGACGCTGTAAAACAGGGTTCAAGATTTCTGACCTGTCAATACTAAAATGCCTATAACTCCCTATCAAAAATTCTGATTTGTACTAAACTAATTTTATTTGAAACTAGACTTGAAAATCTTTCTTTTGACATATAGTTTGAAAATTTTGGAATTCAATTGCCTACCCTATTATCTGTTGAATCCGACCCTATAAATTCTGCAAAACAGTGATTGTGTTTTTGCCCTTGGGTTACCAAATCAAAGGTAACTCCGTGTTGGGAACCCTGTTTCATACGAAATTTGTTCCATCAAAATATAGATTGATATATGGTTCGACCATAGCTTTCTTATGGGTATTAGAGCATAATTGATATTCTGGAATATTTGTTTGCTGTGCCACTGGAATTATGTCCGAAATCAAGCTTTGGTCGATTTCGCGTATTCTGTTCCATTCCTTTGGATATTTGAATTCGTCTAACCTTCTTATTGGAATTGAGCTAAATATGATTGCTTGGAATCCCTGTACACTCTTGTTTTCATTTCATTCCAAATCTGAATACATTTGTGAGAGATTTGTTCTTTGTTTCGTATTGTCTCGAAAAGGCACATGCACGTTTTGTTGTTCCGCGTATGTTTCCGACATATGCTACTTATTGTTAAAACTGCCCTCTTGTACTCTGGTGTGTGGGATTGTCTGGACCTTTGCCAGAAATGGTAAAGGGTATGCGCTTATTGCCCGCTATGTGGGGTCCCGCTCTGTGGGATATTCTAGACCTTTGCCAGAAATGGTAAAGGGTATGTGCTTAGAGCCTGCGATGCCCCTCGACTTCACCTAGACGTGGGTGGATGGAGCTCCCAGACGTGGGAGACATTTGTCAGGTGGTCATTCAGAAATGGATGGATGACATTCTGACTGAGATCCCACTACACCTTCTATATGTTTGATATGACATCCAGAGTTTTGGTGAGTTGTTTCGCTCATGCTCGGATAAGAATGATATGATTGCGACGTCAAGGACGACGTTTGAGCTTCTGTACGATATTTATTTTTGATATGCTCTGAAATGCTTCATTCACTGATGATTTTGCTTCGAAATATTCCATATGCCGTTGAGATGCTTCGTAACATTTCGTATGCCACTGATAAGCTCCGATATATTTCCTTTGTTACTGAGATGCTCCAATTACTCTATGCCCCATCTGTCAGGAACCAAATATGTAAGATTGAAAAGACAATTATGTTTCTGCTCCTAACGATATTATATCTACGAAATCGTATATTCTGCCTTGTAATTTGAAACTGTATCCCTTTGGAAATTGTATTGTTTTGATATGGATATGTTAGTCACTTGCTGAGCTCCTTATGCTCACACCGTTTGTTGATAAATTTTTCAGGATAGCGTATCGCTTGCTTAATTGTTAAGATTGGGCTGAGGCGGTGGAAAGTTTAGAAGATTTTGGGCAGATCTTTGTTAGCATATGTGTTTTTGTTGTATAAGCTACTCTGCATCTTATGAAATGTGACGATGAATCTAAACTTGTGGATTTTGTGTAAGACAAAGGATCCCTCATGTATAGGATTTTGGAATGTTAAATTAAATTCATGTAATGATATGAATTTATGGTAATCGTTGATTTAGTGACTGCATAGACTTCCCCACTTATGAGTTTATGTGTGGTTATTATTTGAAAAGTTGAGTTCAGATTATATGAATTATCGAGTGATGCGTGGTATGTTTATGAACTGGACAGGGTGATGAATTTGTAGACTATAGAGGTGAAAATTTGATCTGAATGTTTTCTTAGTGACCTCAAAATGTGTGTTTGGATCTGGATTAGTTGTGAGGAAAATTTTAAATATTGTCGATATTTTGGAGGGCGTGAGAGGTGGTATCGAGCATGATTTGAGAATCACTAAGAATATTCTCTTTTTGAGGTTTATTGACTATCATTTAGAGATTGATCAAAGAAAATGTTTTTTGATGTTTTAGTAAACGAGGATGACGAGATCATCTGGTTCTCCTGTTGCATCTACTGCTGATCAATTGAGTGGTATCATGCGGACTTTGGAGACTATGGCACAAGTGATGCAACAACAACAACAACCTGTCCATCAAGGAAGTAATGATGGAACAGAGACATCAAACCAGATGGGGTTGGGAATTGGACAATTTAAGAAGCTTAGTCCTCCTAGTTTTAATGGTGAGTCTGATCCAATGGTGGCAGAACGATGGATGATGCAGATAGAGAAAATATTTGATGCTTTAAATTACCCTGATGATCGAAAGGTTTTTCTTGCCACCTTTATCTTTGGAAGGAGAAGCTGAACACTGGTGGAGAATGATTAAGAGGATGTCTGAAATCAAACATGAGCCAATGACATGGAAGTTATTCCAAGAAAAGTTTAACGATAAATATTTTCCAGATTGTATGAGAGAGCAAAAAGAATTGGAGTTCTTGAATCTTATCCAGGGAAGTATGACGGTTACAAAGTATGAATCTACATTCACTGAGCTCTCTAGGTTTGCCACACATATGACTGATGATGAATCTAGAAAAGCAAGAAGGTTTGAAAGGGGATTACGGTCAGCAATAAGAAGCCGAATGTCAGCTTTAAAATTATGAACATATGCTGATACGGTAGATAGAGCTTTGAAAATTGAAAGAGACATGAAGAAAATTCAAGAAATCATTGGCAAGAACAAAAGGGACAAATTTACTAGCAAAAGCAGGAGAGAAAATGAATATGAAGCTAGTAACAAGAGGTTTAAGACATCTGGATTTGAGAAAAGGAAACCATTGGGGAGGACATAGTTGTGTGCAAAATGTGGATTAAATCATGAAACAAGTCAGTGTTTTCGGGTGACTGGAGCATGTTTTGATTGTGGAAAGCTAGATCATCAATTAAGAAATTACACACTGAAAAGGAAGAAAGAGCCACTGTCTCCTAGACCCTCAGCCCATGCTAGAGTGTACGCTATCACTGAACTAGATTCTAAGGCTTCCAAATCAGTGGTGGAAGGTATTCTTCATGTTTCTAAAAGAAATGCAAAAGTTTTGTTTGATCCCGGCTCCAACTTATCGTTTATTTCACAATACTTTGCTTGTCACTTGGATATTCTACCTAAACCCCTGGATTATATGTTATATGTAACAACTGCTGTTGGAGATTCATTGGCAACAAACTTGGTCTACCCATCTTGTTTGATCTCTATTGGAGACCGCGAACTCCTTGCTGATTTGATTCTCCTAGAGATCCAGGGCTTTGATATTATACTTAGCATGGATTGGTTATCTTCTCATCACGCTAGTATTGATTGTTACAAAAAAATAATTACGCATACCGGATCAGCCTATATTTTTCTTTGAGGGCATTAGGCATGATTTGCCTCCTTGCTTGATATCAGCACTTGAGTTTATCGTCTTATGCAGAAAGGTTATTTTTGTTATATGGTGTGTGTAAAGGAGCATTCAGATCAGGAAACCCACCTAGATGAAATTGTAGTGGTCAAAGAATTTCCTGATGTATTCCCAGATGACTTGCCTGGTTTACCTCTAGATAGAGAGGGTGAATTTGCTATTGATCTAGTCCCTAGTACAACCCCAATATCTAAGTCTCCCTACAGAATGGCACTACTCGAGCTAGAGGAGTTAAAGAAGCAAATACAAGAATTATTAGATAAGGGTTTCATACGACCTAGTGTATCCCCATGGGGTGCTCCGGTACTATTAGTGAAGAAGAAGGATGGAACATTGAGGCTTTGTATTGATTATAGACAGTTGAATCAGGTGACCATCAAAAATAAGTATCCCATACCTAGAATTGATGATTTGTTTGATCAATTGCAGGGTGCACAAATATTCTCTAAGATTGACCTGAGGTCAGGTTACTATCAGTTGAAGATCAAGGAGGAGGATATTTCAAAAACAGCTTTCAGAACTCGATATGGTCATTATGAATTCTTGGTGATGCCTTTTGGTTTGACAAATGCCCTGCACTTTTATGGAACTAATGAATAGGATATTTCAACCACTCTTGGATATCTGTGTAATTGTATTTATTGATGACATATTGGTGTATTCAAAGAGTAATCAGGAGCATGAGGAATACTTGAGAGATGTGTTGTCCATACTAAGAGAAAAGAAGTTGTATGCGAAGTTCAGCAAATGTGAATTTTGGTTAAATGAAGTTGCTTTCTTAGGCCATGTGATTTCAGGGAAGGGTATATCTGTTGATCCAAGGAAAATAGAAGCTGTAGTTGAATGGGAAGTACCAACAAATGTAACAGAAGTTAGAAGCTTCTTGGGCATGGCAGGTTATTACAGGAGATTTGTGGAGGATTCCTAATTGCACAACCTCTCACCAAACTCACTAAAAAGAACATGAAATTTGTATGGGGTGATGATTGTGAGCAAAGTTTTCAAGAGTTAAAAAGAAGGTTGACTAGTGCCCCTATTCTCACTATTCCAAGTGGTAGTGAGGGATTTGTAGATTATACTGATGCTTCAAGAAAAGGCCTAGGATGTGTTTTGATGCAGGAAGGGAGAGTAATTGCTTATGCTTCTAAGCAACTTAAAGGTTATGAATTGAATTATCCGACTCATGATTTGGAGTTAGCAGCAATTATTTTTGCTCTAAAGATTTGGAGAGATTATTTGTATGGTCGATAGTTTGAAATCTTCACTGATCACAAGAGTTTAAAATATATTTTCACTCAGAAAGAGTTAAACATGAGGCAGCGAAGATGGATAGAACTTCGAAGGATTATGATTGTGCCATCCGTTATCACCCGGGCAAAGCCAATGTTGTAGCTGATGCACTTAGTAGGAAATCTACAAGTTTTATGGCTAGTCTGGTCGTGAAGCAATGGAAGTTATTAGAAGAAAATTTTGATTTGAAAGCTTTGAGGAAAGAGCAAGACTCGATGATATTGATGGCCTTCATTTAAGTGCAATCTGATCTTATTCAACAAATTAAGGAAGCACAATTACGAGATCCACATTTAATCTACTTGAGGAATGAAGTAGAAAAGGAATTGAAGTCACAATTTCAAGTTTCAAAGGATGGCCTATTGAGATTTGGGGAGAGAGTATGTGTACCAAATGAACCAGATATCAAGAATCAAATCCTAAAGGAAAGTCATACTTCAAAGTACACCATACATCCCAGGAGCACTAAGATGTATAGAGATCTTCAAAGTCATTATTGGTGGGAAGGCATGAAGAAGGAAATTGCAATGTATGTTTCAAAATGTTTGACTTGTCAGCAAATCAAAGTAGAACACCAAAGACCTGGAGGGTTGTTGCAACCTTTAGATATCCCTGAATGGAAATGGGAAGGTATTACTATGGATTTTGTTTCAGGATTACCCAGAACCTCTAGGAAGCATGATGCTATTTGGGTTATCATTGATAGGTTAACAAAATATGCACACTTCCTACCGATTAATATGACTTATTCGCTTGATAAACTTGCAGATTTATATGTCAATGAAATAGTAAGACTTCATGGTATTCCAATGGAGATCATCTCTGATAGAGACTCCAGATTTCTCTCTAGATTCCGGAGAAGATTGCGAGTCGATGGGCACTAAAGTTAAGTTTAGTTCGCATATCATCCTCGATCGATGGTCACGGAAAGAACAATTCAAACACTTGAGGATTTGCTTAGAGCCTATGTTATGGATTGGAAAGGTGAATGGGATAAGGATATTTCACTTGTTGAGTTCACGTATAATAATAGTTATCATTCAAGTATTCAGATGGCTCCTTATGAAGCTTTATATGGGCGAAAGTGCATAACACCTATATGTTGGGAGGAAGTTGGTGATGAAAGTGTTAGGGACAAGGTACAAGAAACTACCGAGAAAATTCAAGTTATAAGGAAAAGGTTAAAGATCGCTCGAGTCGTCAAAAGAGTTATGCCGACAATAGAAGACGAGATATTGAGTTTGAAATCGGAGATTTTGTATTCTTAAAGGTCTCCCCTTCCAAAGGCATTATAAGGTTTGGGAAGAAAGGAAAAGTAAGCCCAAGATTTATTGGACCTTTTGAGGTTCTTGAGAGGGTTGGTTCTGTCGCATACAGGATTGCCTTGCCACCAGCATTGTGCCATGTCCATGATATATTTCATGTCTCGATGATTAAAAGTATATATATGACCCTTCTCACATCATTAAGTATGAGCTGGTGGAGATCGATAAAGATTTATCTTATGTGGAAGAGCCTATTCAGATTGTTGATAAGAAAGAAAAAGTCCTAAGGAATCGGGTCATCCCACTGGTTCAAGTAAATTGGAGACATCATTCTGGAGAGGAGACAACTTGGGAGCTAGAGGAGGAAATGAAAAAGGTGTATCCCAGTCTTTTCATCGATAGAGGTACGATAAATTTAGAGGACTAAATTTTTCTTTTAAGGGGGGGAGAGTGTAACACCCCTCATTTCCGAATTTTCGTATAAATTTCTGGTGACAATGTAAGCATTCATTTTAAATTGACAAAAGAAATAGAGTATGAATCAGAGGTAACTTATTTATAAGATTTGGGTGATCTGTTCAAAAAAAAAAAAGAAAGAATTTGAGGACCTATATGTAAACGCTGAGGACCTAATCCTAAATGTACTAAATGCAAGGACTAAATTACAAAATGTATAAAATGACAAATTCCACCATTTAAGCGTCTCTGCCTTCGTTCTTAAGGAAGCAGAGAAGGCAGCTGCATGGATGATCAGGGAAAAAAAGAAAGAAAGAAAGAAAGAAAGAAAGAAGAAGAAGAAGAAGAAAAAAATTGGGGCTTTAAGGGTTCTTGCTCAAATCTTTTCACTTAGGGTCAAAATTATCAAAGGCAAGTGTTCTAACCCCCTCCTACAGAATCTTTAATCTCTGTTTTTATGTCGATTCAAAATAAATTGAAGGATTTCTATTTAGAAACTGATATGTCTCTCTTTGGACATAGAACCATGGATTCTGAAGTTTTTCGGTAAACTGACCCCTATACACTGTTTCAGCTACAAGTTTCAGTACAAAATGTGAATTCAGGCAGGAACTATTTTGTTTGAAATTAGACTCTTATATCTTCCTTTTGACACTGATTTTGTAGATTTTGGACACTGAATACTTACCCAAACATCTGTTTCAAATGAGCCTATAGACGCTGTAAAATAGGGTTCAAGATTTCTGACCTGTCAATACTAAAATGCCTATAACACCCTGTTGAAAATTCTGATTTGTACCAAACTGATTTTATTTGAAACTAGACTTGAAAATCTTTCTTTTGACATATAGTTTGAAAATTTTGGAATTCAATTGCCTACCCTATTATCTGTTGAATCCGACCCTATAAATTCTGCAAAACAGTAATTGTGTTTTTGCCCTTGGGTTACCAAATCAAAGGTAACTCCGTGTTGGGAACCCTGTTTCATACGAAATTTGTTCCATCAAAATATAGATTGATATATGGTTCGACCATAGCTTTCTTATGGGTATTAGAGCATAATTGATATTCTGAAATATTTGTTTGCTGTGCCACTGGAATTATGTCCGAAATCGAGCTTTGGTCGATTTCGCGTATTCTGTTCCATTCCTTTGGATATTTGAATTCGTCTAACCTTCTTATTGGAATTGAGCTAAATATGATTGCTTGGAATCCTTGTACACTCTTATTTTCATTTCATTCCAAATCTGAATACATTTGTGAGAGATTTGTTCTTTGTTTCGTATTGTCTCGAAAAGGCACATGCACGTTTTGTTGTTCCGCGTATGTTTCCGACATATGCTACTTATTGTTAAAACTGCCCTCTTGTACTCTGGTGTGTGGGATTGTCTGGACCTTTGCCAGAAATGGTAAAGGGTATGCGCTTATTGCCCGCTATGTGGGGTCCCGCTCTGTGGGATATTCTGGACCTTTGCCAGAAATGGTAAAGGGTATGTGCTTAGAGCCTGCGATGCTCTGCCCCCTCTGACTTCACCTAGACGTGGGTGGATGGAGCTCCCAGACGTGGGAGACATTTGTCAGGTGGTCATTCAGAAATGGATGGATCACATTCTGACTGAGATCCCACTACACCTTCTATATGTTTGATATGACATCCAGAGTTTTGGTGAGTTGTTTCTGTTCATGCTCTGGATAAGAATGATATGATTGCGACGTCAAGGACGACGTTTGAGCTTCTGTACGATATTTGTTTTTGATATGCTCTGAAATGCTTCATTCACTGATGATTTTGCTTCGAAATATTCCATATGCCGTTGATATGCTTCGTAACATTTCGTATGCCACTGATAAGCTCTGATATGTTTCCTTTGTTACTGAGATGCTCCAATTACTCTATGCCCCATCTGTCAGGAACCAAATATGTAAGATTGAAAAGACAATTATGTTTCTGCTCCTAACGATATTATGTCTACGAAATCGTATATTCTGCCTTGTAATTTGAAACTGTATCCCTTTGGAAATTGTATTATTTTGATATGGATATGTTAGTCACTTGCTGAGCTCCTTATGCTCACCCCGTTTGTTGATAAATTTTTCAGGATAGCGTATCGCTTGCTTAATTGTTAAGATTGGGCTGAGGCGGTGGAAAGTTTAGAAGATTTTGGGCAGATCTTTGTTAGCATATGTGTTTTTGTTGTATAAGCTACTCTGCATCTTATGAAATGTGACGATGAATCTAAACCTGTGGATTTTGTGTAAGACAAAGGATCCCTCATGTATAGGATTTTGGAATGTTAAGTTAAATACATGTAATGATATGAATTTATGGCAATCGTTGTTTTGGTGACTGCATAGACTTCCCCACTTATGAGATTATGTGTGGTTATTATTTTGAAGAGTTGAGTTCAGATTATATGAATTATCGAGTGATGCGTGGTATGTTTATGAACTGCACAGGGTGTTGAATTTGTAGACTATAGAGGTGAAAATTTGATCTGAATATTTTCTTAGTGACCTCAAAATGTGTGTTTGGATCCTGGATTAGTTGTTGTGACAAAATTTTAAATAATGTCGATATTTTGGAGGGGCGTGACAGAGGTGGTATGAGAGTATGATTTGAGAATCACTAAGAATATTCTCTTTTTGAGGTTTATTGACTATCATTTAGAGATTGATCAAAGAAAATATTTTTTTTTGATGTTTTAGGAAGCGAGGATGACGAGATCATCTGGTTCTCTGTTGCATCTCGATCAATTGAGTGGTATCATGCGGACTTTGGAGACTATGGCACAAGTGATGCAACAACAACAACAACGTCCATCAAGGAAGTAATGATGGAGCAGAGACATCAAACCAGACGGTTGGGAATTGGACAATTTAAGAAGCTTAGTCCTCCCGGTTTAATGGTGAGTCGATCCAATGGTGGCGAGCGATGGATGATGATAGAGAAAATATTTGATGCTTTAAATTACCACGATGATCGAAAGGTTTTCTTGCCACCTTTATCTTTGGAAGGAGAAGTAACACGGTGGAGAATGATTAAGAGGATGTCTGAAATCAAACATGAGCCAATGACATGGAAGTTATTCCAAGAAAAGTTTAACGATAAATATTTTCCAGATTGTATGAGAGAGCAAAAAGAATTGGAGTTCTTGAATCTTATCCGAGGAAGTATAGTTACAGTATGAATCTAAATTCACCGAGCTCTCGGGTTTTCCACACATATGGTGATGATGAATCTAGAAAAGCAAGAAGGTTTGAAAGGGATTACCCGAATAAGAAGCAATGTCGACTTTAAAATTACAAACGTATGCTGATACGGTGAAAGAGCTTTGAAAATTGAAAGAGACATGGAGGAAATTCAAGAAATCATTGGCAAGAACAAAAGGGACAAATTCTTGGCAAAAGGGAGAGAAAATGAATATGAAGCTAGTAACAAGAGGTTCAAGACATCTGGATTTGAGAAAAGGAAACCATTGGGGAGGACTCGATTATGTGCAAAATGTGGATTAAATCATGTAACAAGTCGGTGTTTGGAGCATGTTTTGGTTGTGGAAAGCTAGATCATCAATTAAGAGATTGCCCGAAAAGGAAGAAAGAGCCCGCCTCCTAGACCCTCGGCCTATGCTAGAGTGTACGCTATCCGAACAAGATTCTAAGGCTTCCAAATCGGTGGTGGAAGGTATTCTTTATGTTTCTAAAAGAAATGCAAAAGTTTTGTTTGATCCGGCTCCAACTTATCGTTTGTTTCACAATACTTTGCTTGTCACTTGGATATTCTACCTAAACCCTGGATTATATGTTATATGTAACAAGCATTGTTGGAGATTCATTGGCAACAAACTTGGTCTACCCATCTTGTTTGATCTCTATTGGAGACCGCGAACTCCTTGCTGATTTGATTCTCCTAGAGATCGGGCTTTGATATTATACTTGGCATGGATTGGTTATCTTCTCATCATGCTAGTATTGATTGTTACAAAAATAATTACCGCATACGGATCAGCCTATATTTTTCTTTGAGGGCATTAGGCATGATTTGCCTCCTTGCTTGATATCGCACTTCAAGTTTATCGTCTTATGCGAAAGGTTATTTTTGTTATATGGTGTGTGTAAAGGAGCATTCAGATCAGGAAACCCACCTAGATGAAATTGTAGTGGTCAAAGAATTTCCTGATGTATTCCCAGATGACTTGCCTGGTTTACCTCTAGATAGAGAGGGTGAATTTGCTATTGATCTAGTCCCCAGTACAACCCCAATATCTAAGCCTCCCTGAATGGCACCACTCGAGCTAGAGGAGTTAAAGAAGCAAATACAAGAATTATTAGATAAGGGTTTCATACGACCCAGTGTATCCCCATGGGGTGCTCCAGTATTATTAGTGAAGAAGAAGGATGGAACATTGAGGCTTTGTATTGATTATAGACAGTTGAATCAGGTGACCATCAAAAATAAGTATCCCATACCTAGAATTGATGATTTGTTTGATCAATTGCAGGGTGCACAAATATTCTCTAAGATTGACCTGAGGTCAGGTTACTATCAGTTGAAGATCAAGGAGGAGGATATTTCAAAAACAGCTTTCAGAACTCGATATGGTCATTATGAATTCTTGGTGATGCCTTTTGGTTTGACAAATGCCCTAGCTTTTATGGAACTAATGAATAGGATATTTCAACCACTCTTGGATATCTGTAATTGTATTTATTGATGACATATTGGTGTATTCAAAGAGTAATCAGAGCATGAGGAACACTTGAGAGATGTGTTGTCCATACTAAGAGAAAAGAAGTTGTATCGAAGTTCAGCAAATGTGAATTTTGGTTGAATGAAGTTGCTTTCTTAAGCCATGTGATTTCAGGGAAGGGTATATCTATTGATCCAAGGAAAATAGAAGCTGTAGTTGAATGGGAAGTACCAACAAATGTAACAGAAGTTAGAAGCTTCTTGGGCATGGCAGGTTATTACAGGAGATTTGTGGAGGTATTCTCTCGAATTGCACAACCTCTCACCAAACTCACTAAAAAGAACATGAAATTTGTATGGGGTGATGATTGTGAGCAAAGTTTTCAAGAGTTAAAAGAAGGTTGACTAGTGCCCTATTCTCACTATTCCAAGTGGTAGTGAGGATTTGTAGTTTATCTTGATGCTTCAAGAAAAGGCCTAGGATGTGTTTTGATGCAGGAAGGGAGAGTAATTGCTTATGCTTCTAGGCAACTTAAAGGTTATGAATTGAATTATCCGACTCATGATTTGGAGCTAGCAGAAATTATTTTTGCTCTAAAGATTTGGAGACATTATTTGTATGGTCGACAGTTTGAAATCTTCACTGATCACAAGAGTCTAAAATATATTTTCACTCAGAAAGAGTTAAACATGAGGCAGCGAAGATGGATAGAACTTCTGAAGGATTATGATTGTGCCATCCGTTATCACCCGGGCAAAGCCAATGTTGTAGCTGATGCACTTAGTAGGAAATCTACAAGTTTTATGGCTAGTCTGGTTGTGAAGCAATGGAAGTTATTAGAAGAAAATTTTGATTTGAAAGCTTTGAGGAAAGAGCAAGACTCGATGATATTGATGGCCTCCATTCAAGTGCAATCTGATCTTATTCAACAAATTAAGGAAGCACAATTACGAGATCCACATTTAATCTACTTGAGGAATGAAGTAGAAAAGGGCTTGAAGCCACAATTTCAAGTTTCAAAGGATGGCCTATTGAGATTTGGGGAGAGAGTATGTGTACCAAATGAACCAGATATCAAGAATCAAATCCTAAAGGAAAGTCATACTTCAAAGTACACCATACATCCTGGGAGCACTAAGATGTATAGAGATCTTCAAAGTCATTATTGGTGGGAAGGCATGAAGAAGGAAATTGCAATGTATGTTTCAAAATGTTTGACTTGTCAGCAAATCAAAGTAGAACACCAAAGACCTGGAGGGTTGTTGCAACCTTTAGATATCCCTGAATGGAAATGGGAATGTATTACTATGGATTTTGTTTCAGGATTACCCAGAACCTCTAGGAAGCATGATGCTATTTGGGTTATCATTGATAGGTTAACAAAATCTGCACACTTCCTACCGATTAATATGACTTATTCGCTTGATAAACTTGCAGATTTATATGTCAATGAAATAGTAAGACTTCATGGTATTCCAAAGGAGATCATCTCGATAGAGACTCCATTCTCTCTAGATTCTGGAGAAGATTGCAGGAGTCGATGGGCACTAAAGTTAAGTTTAGTACTGCATATCATCCTCAGACTGATGGTCAGTCAGAAAGAACAATTCAAACACTTGAGGATTTGCTTAGAGCCTATGTTATGGATTGGAATGGTGAATGGGATAAGTATATTTCACTTATTGAGTTCACGTATAATAATAGTTATCATTCAAGTATTCAGATGGCTCCTTATGAAGCTTTATATGGGCGAAAGTGCATAACACCTATATGTTGGGAGGAAGTTGGTGACAGAAAGCTGTTAGCACCGGACAAGGTACAAGAAACTACCGAGAAAATTCAAGTTATAAGGAAAAGGTTAAAGACTGCTCAGAGTCGTCAAAAGAGTTATGCCGACAATAGAAGACGAGATATTGAGTTTGAAATCGGAGATTTTGTATTCTTAAAAGTCTCCCCTTCCAAAGGCATTATAAGGTTTGGGAAGAAAGGAAAATTAAGCCCAAGATTTATTGGACCTTTTGAGGTTCTTGAGAGGGTTGGTTCTGTCGCATACAGGATTGCCTTGCCACCAGCATTGTGCCATGTCCATGATATATTTCATGTCTCGATGATTAGAAAGTATATATATGACCCTTCTCACATCATTAAGTATGAGCTGGTGGAGATCGATAAAGATTTATCTTATGTGGAAGAGCCTATTCAGATTGTTGATAAGAAAGAAAAAGTCCTAAGGAATCGGGTCATCCCACTGGTTCAAGTAAATTTGAGACATCATTCTGGAGAGGAGACAACTTGGGAGCTAGAGGAGGAAATGAAAAAGGTGTATCCCAGTCTTTTCATCGATAGAAGTACGATAAATTTAGAGGACTAAATTTTTCTTTTAAGGGGGGGAGAGTGTAACACCCCTCATTTCCGAATTTTCGTATAAATTTCTGGTGATAATGTAAGCATTTATTTTAAATTGACAAAGGAAATAGAGTATGAATCAGAGGTACTTATTTGTAAGATTTGGGTAATCTGTTCAAAACAAAAAAAAAAAAAAATCTGAGGACCTATATGTAAACCTTGAGGACCTAATCGTAAATGTACTAAATACAAGGACTAAACTGCAAAATGTAAAAAATGACAAATTCCACCGTTTAAGCCTCTCTGCCTTCATTCTTAAGGAAGCAGAGAAGGCAGCTACGTGGGTGATCTGTTCAAGAAAAAAAAAAAGAAAGAAAGAAAGAAAGAAGAAGAAGAAGAAGAAGAAGATTTGGGGCTTTAAGGGTTATTGCTCAAATCTTTTCACTTAAGGTCAAAATTATCAAAGACAAGTGTTTTATCCTAATTTTTTTGCCTTCTGATACTTTATCCTTGCTGTTTTGCCTTGCTTTCCAAAATTAATTGCTGAATTCAAGACCTGCAAAGCTGAAATCTCTCTTGTTGCTTATAAGATTTGAATCTGGAAAATTATCAAAGTCCTGACCCTTCTGCCTTGTTCTGGCTGTAGATTATAGTACTGATTTTGGCTTTAGGTTAAACTTATTTTATATGAATCTAGACTGATATATCTTTCTTTTGACACTGATTTTGTAGATTTTGGACACTGAATACTTACCCAAACATCTGTTTCAAATGAGCCTATAGACGCTGTAAAACAGGGTTCAAGATTTCTGACCTGTCAATACTAAAATGCCTATAACTCCCTGTTAAAAATTATGATTTATACCAAACTGATTTTATTTGAAACTAGACTTCAAAATCTTTCTTTTGACATATAGTTTGAAAATTTTGGAATTCAATTGCCTACCCTATTATCTGTTGAATCCGACCCTATAAATTCTGCAAAACAGTGATTGTGTTTTTGCCCTTGGGTTACCAAATCAAAAGTAACTCCATGTTGGGAACCCTGTTTCATACGAAATTTGTTCCATCAAAATATAGATTGATATAGGCTTCGACCATAACTTTCTTATGGGTATTGGAGCATAATTGATATTCTGAAATATTTGTTTGCTGTGCCACTAGAAATCTGTCCGAAATCGAGCTTTGGTCGATTTCGCGTATTTTGTTCTATTCCTTTGGATATTTGAATTCGTCTAACTTTCTTATTGGAATTGAGCTAAATATGATTGCTTGGAATCCCTGTACATTCTTGTTTTCATTTCATTCCAAAACTGAATATATTTGTGAGAGATTTGTTCTTTGTTTTGAATTATCTCGAAAAGACACATGCACGTTTTGTTGTTCCGCGTGTGTTTCCGACATATGCTACTTATTGTTAAAACTGCCCTCTTGTACTCTGGTGTGTGGGATTGTCTGGACCTTTGCCAGAAATGGTAAAGGGTATGTGCTTATTACCCGCTATGTGGGGTCCCGCTCTGTAGGATATTCTGGACCTTTGCCAAAAATGGTAAAGGGTATGTGCTTAGAGCCTGCGATGCTCTGCCGGCCCCTTCTGACTTCACCTAGACATGGGTGGATGGAGCTCCCAGACGTGGGAGACATTTGTCAGGTGGTCATTCAGAAATGGATGGATCACATGAGATTCCACTACACCTTCTATATGTTTGATATGACATCCGAGTTTTGGTGAGTTGTTTATGTTCATGCTCGGATAAGAATAATATGATTGCGACGTCAAGGACGACGTTTGAGCTTCTGTATGATATTTGTTTTTGATATGCTCTGAAATGCTTCATTCACTGATGATTTTGCTTCGAAATATTCCATATGCCGTTGATATGCTTCGTAACATTTCGTGTGCCACTGATAAGCTTCGATATGTTTCCTTTGATACTGAGATGCTCCAATTACTCTATGCCCCATCTGTCAGGAACCAAATATGTAAGATTGAAAAGACAATTATGTTTCTGCTCCTAACAATTTTATGTCTACGAAATCGTATATTCTGCCTTGTACTTTGCAACTGTATCCCTTTGGAAATTGTATTATTTTGATATGGATATGTTAGTCACTTGCTGAGCTCTTTATGCTCACCCCGTTTGTTGATAAATTTTTCAGGATAGCGTATCGCTTGCTTACTTGTTAAGATTGGGTTGAGGCGGTGGAAAGTTTAGAAGATTTTGGGCAGATCTTTGTTAGCATATGTGTTTTTGTTGTATAAGCTACCCTGCATCTTATGAAATGTGACGATGAATCTAAACCTGTGGATTTTATGTAAGATAAAGGATCCCTCATGTATAGGATTTTGGAATGTTAAGTTAAATGCATGTAATGATATGAATTTATGGTAATCGTTGTTTTGGTGACTGCATAGACTTCCCCACTTATGAGATTATGTGTGGTTATTATTTTGAACAGTTGAGTTCAGATTATATGAATTATCGAGTGATGCGTGGTATGTTTATGAACTGCACAGGGTGTTGAATTTGTAGATTATAAAGGTGAAAATTTGATCTGAATGTTTTCTTAGTGACCTCAAAATGTGTGTTTGGATCCTGGATTAGTTGTTGTGACAAAATTTTAAATAATGTCGATATTTTGGAGGGGCGTGACACTATGCCATAGTCCCCAGATGGTACAGGGGATCAAATCCGTCGGACCTATCAGTCCATAGTTACTATGTATCTATAATCCCTCATCTAACTAATATCCCAGAGACCATATATTAGACATGATACTGTCAAGTCACATACAAAATCAATTTGTCTTGCTCTAATCAGATTCTACCGAAGAACTTCTTCTCTCTTAATTAGAATGACCCTGGGCAGGGATTTGTTTGAGCAAGCACATATGAGATATTCCTCTCGTGATACCGAGAGTGGATGATCTTCTATTGACACTCAATTGCCTTTGTAAGGTTGGCTACCAATCCCGATAACCGACTGTACTAGATCTGAAGTTTTTCAAACCTGTATGTCTGGCGTTAAAGAAAGGAGTACTCATACATGGAATCTTTGTTGTCTCAAGTCTAAAGACCAGATATATAACAAGGACTATGGAATCATTGTCTAACATTAGGTATCATTAACCATATAGCACTCTATAAGCGGATTAATCAGTGAACTCATTCTCCAATGAGCACCTATACTATATCCTTAGTGTCTCCACACAAGTGGCTATGAGACCAGCCACCTCCATTATATAGATGGGTATATAGTATATCGATCTATCCGGTTATCTCAATGTCCCTCTTGAGTAACCTATGACCGGGATTACTTAACATCTATGTTTAAAGGTGAATCGATCTAATTATCGTGATCTCATCACGATTTGATTCCCATTGCACAGAACCAATGACATCACATTATATATGCAACAGATAATGTGAAAATATATCAATATTAATCATAAGCAGAAAGATCACACAGCATGTCATATGTGCCATCACTCACGTGATTGGCTTGCAAGGCACTTGTAACTAGCAATCACCCACTTGACCAATACTCAATCACCTATGTGTATGATCCCTATCAGACCTTTGTGATACTCAAATACAATCTGAGCTAATGGCTTTATTAGTGGATTTGCAATGTTATATATGGATGAAACTATTTCCATTGCTATATCTTTTTGGGTTATAATCGTTATAATCAGATGGAACCTCTTCAAAATAATTTTGATGAGACCTGGGTTCCATTGCTAGATTTACCGCTCTATCGCTGTCATAATATATGAGAGTCGGCTCCATGCTACTTGGTATGACTCTCAAATCTTTGATGAACTTCTTCATCCACACCCCTTTATCTTGCTGCTTCTATTATAGCAATGTATTCCGCCTCTGTGGTCGACTTAGTAGTAGTATCTTGCTTGGAATTCTTCCAGCTTATTTCTCCTCTATTCATGGTGAAAACATATCCTGAATTTGACTTGCTATCATCAATGTCAGACTGAAAACTTGAGTCTGTGTAGCCCTCAACCTGGAGACTTCCTCCTCCATATACTAGTAAAAAATGCTTAGTCCTTCCCACTTTACAGCCTTCCAGTGTTATAAACTTGGATCTGTCTGATACCTGCTCGTGACACTCAGAGCATGTGCTATATCAGACCTAGTGCATAGCATCACATACATGATAGATCCTATTGCTGAGGCATAAGGTATCTTATCTATATCTGCTCTTTCTTCAGGAGTCTTTAGGGACATACTCCTAGAAAGTTATAGTCCATGTTTAATCGGTGTGAGACCTCTCTTGGAATTTTTGATACCAACCTTTTGACGATGGAGTCTATGTACCTAGACTGGGATAAGCTAAGAATCCTTTTGGATCTATCTCTATAGATCCAGATCCCCAAAATATATGATGCTTCCCCTAAGTCTTTCATGGAGAAGTTTCTAGATAACCAAGTCTTTACTATGGAGAGCATTCCTATATCATTACCAATGATTAAGATGTCATCCACATATAGCACCAAGAAGGTGATAGCGCTTCCACTTACCATTCTGTACACACAAGGCTTATTTTCGTTCTTAACAAAGTCATAAGATCTGATCACCTCATCAAATCTTATGTTCCAACTTCGGGAAGCTTGCTTCAATCCATAAATAGATCTAAGCAACCTGTATACTTTATCTAGACTCCCTTTGGATATGAATCCCTCTAGTTGTATCATATATACCTCTTCCTCGAGGTTGTCATTGAGAAATATCGTTTTGACATCTATTTGCCAGATCTCATAATCATAGTATATTGGAATGGCCAAAATAATTCTAATAAACTTAAGCATGGCTACAGGTGAAAAGGTTTCGTCATAGTCAACTCCTTGTCTTTGATGATATCCTTTAGCTACTAGTCTTGCTTTATAGGTCTCTACCTTTCCATCCACTCCGATCTTCTTCTTGAAGATCCATTTGCAGCCAATGGGTATAATACCCTTAGGTGCATCCATAAAGTTTCAAACCTTATTATAGTACATGGAATCCATCTCAGAATTCATAGTTTCTTGCCATTTCCCGGTGTCTATACTCATAAAAGTCTCCTCGTAGGTCTGAGGATCAACATCCTGAGAGTTATCTTCACTAATATATCCCACATATCTTTTAGGAGGGTGAGATACTCTACTAAACCTATGTAAATTTGGAATTTATATGTTAGGTACTTGAATAGACTCGGGCTCTAGAATAGTGCTTAAGCTAGGTTCTCCAACCACGTTCAATTCTATCTCCACTCCCACTATTTCCACCAAGAATGTGTTCCTTCTCAAGGAACATAGCTCTCTTAATAACAAAGAACTTTCGATCCTCGGGATGATAGAAATAATATCTCTAAGTCTCCTTAGAGTATCCCATGAATGTGCACCGTTCCGCCTTTAATTCCAATTTGTCAGGGTTATATCTTCTAACGTGGGCAGGACAGCCCCCAATCTTAACCACCTTAAGATCGGGCGTCTTTCCTTTCCATATCTCATATGTTGTAGAAACAATCAACTTTGATGGAACTTTGTTTAGAAAGTAAGTTACGATCTCTAGGGCATATTATCATGGATAATAATGTAAACAAGGTGTTCGATGAAATGCTCGTGTTTGTCCGTGTCCTTCGGTTTATGTACATATCCTGTACAGCAAGAAGCGGGCTTACAGTAGGCTTAGCAGCCCCAGTTTGGTTTGCTTTGTGGCCAATTTTGGCTTGTAAATATGAGTGTATCTTGTAAGCACTTGTGGGGACTTCGGTCTGTAATGAACCATTATCCTTTGTGTGCAACCTTTCTGAGTTTGTAATGTCCATGGGTGTATCTGGCTTTATAAAGTGTTTTCTTGAGCAGTTGCTTGTGGATCCCATGGGAATTGTTTTTTCTAGACCATTTTCTCTTTTGTAAGTCTAAGGGACTCTAGGAGATCTCGGGGAGAGCTAACTTTTGTGGACGGACACGCATGGGTGCCGCACGACTTGGCAAAATCAGCTAAGCCCATGACAATGTGGTATCAGAGTGGGACAAGTACACATATAAACACTTGCCATACAAACATACGGGACCTAGCTGGACTGTGTAGAAGACAGCTAGCATACACAATCGTTTGGGGGAAATAGATATTGAGATGTAGGGAAAGGAGTCGCTCAGAGGAGAGGGCATCCAGGTTTGGCATTCAAAGGAATAACTAAATCTTTGCGCAAGAGGCACCACGAGGACAAGCAAGTAAAGAAGAATGCGTAGCACACAAAGATTGGGATGGTTGAGTTCGAGCTACGACTTGATGTTGGTAACCGAAACTTGATGGTGCTCAAGGCAAAGTAGGGCGCTTAGTGAAAGATGAGACCGTTCAAGGTGGGAGGTGTTGCGTAACGACCGAAAGAGTTATGTAAAGCTCACAAAGGTGAGGGGAATTGCTAACCCGAAGGATTCGAAACTCATGCAAGGACTTGTACACCGACGATAGAGTGTTCGTGGCCATCTTAAGGTGCGATCAAAACTCAGTGCCATGGAGCATCAAAACTTTCTCTTTGACATAAAAGGATAGGTCCATAGGTGGCTAAAATGTGCAATAAGTTCAGCACATTGCTAGACCCTGAAGGGTGTCGTGGAGACTGTATTGGCAAAGGGTCACAATCTAGCACGTGCATTTGTGGGGGCAAAACAAGGCATAAGTTCAGCAAGACAGAGTAGTCCAAAGGGGATGGTGGTCTCTGAAACTTCCAGTGGGAAGTATGTAAAGAGAAAAGTTACTCCAACAAGATAGATATCCAGGAGGGATAAGTCCTAGTTCTCTAGTGGGAGAATCCTGTGCAACAGACATATATTGAGGAAGAGTTGTCTCAAGGCTATATCTCCGTAAAGCTCAATGGACCGAGCGAGTGACATAGAATCATCATATGATCTCGAATGAGGTAATGCATTGGTGGATGCATTTCGAGATCAAGTGGGGGAGCAATCCAAGGCAACATCATATAAGGCACACTTAGAGTCAATGTAGAAATCAAACTCAATTGAGGGTTGACTCGTGGAATGGTGGACACGAGGGCCAGTATCAATTCAATGCAAATCGAGGAGCATAGCGACTTGAGTGGAACTCGGTGAAGTATCCAAGCCTCATGAAGGGAGTCGAAATAGAAGATTGAACATGGAGCGGAGGCACAGAGCTTTCCTTGGATGGAGGTCAAGGGCATAAACTCTTGTAGAGGCAAGAGTGGGATCATGTCATTCCATAGGTTCTTCATTCTGATAAGACAGACTTATTTTGCATGGTACCAAAGATAAAGGGAGCTTCAAGGCACATGCAAGCTATCTTAAAGATGCATTTGATTGAGAAACTAAGGTGATTCAACTTACGGAGGCAAAGTTGGGATCAGGAGACCTTAGCATAGGGCAAAAGGATACAAAGGCAGGTACTCTTGAAGAATATGCCATAGTGTTACCATTCGAGTTACCAAGAACAAGTGGTGTATAGAAAGATTGTGCTGGTAAAGGATAGAGGCCCAAGATCTAGACAATAGTGCACCAACTCTAGCGAAGTCAAGGGACTTCAGGAGTTACTAGGCGATGGACTGTCCTAGAGCTATGCTTCTTTCAGGTGTGACCCAAGAGTGGGTGGACGAAGGTGAATTACCAAGGGAGCGAACTAAAAATTAGAGATGGCGGAGGCCCTACAATGTGTTGGCAGAGGCCACACGTGGAGAAGTCGTAGTCCGAGTTCATCACACGAGAATCTGTATGCAATGAAGATGTCACCAGGAGGTGACATGGTGTAGCGGATCGTGGTGGAATAGTTCATGGCAATGTAATACAGGCAATTCTATCTCGTGAGGGACATGCCGAGGTATGATCAGGAGTTACTAGGAGCTCCACTTTGGTGTACGACACAACAAGAAGAAGGGCTATGGATTCAAGGAGTGAATATCGTAGTACCGCAGAGGCGGGTCTTCGTGTGTGCATCGAAGCTTGCATTGAATTAAAGCCTTAGTCATCAACATACGGGGGCTATATACCATCGAGGAAGAAGTCCAAGTGCAAGTACCAATGAGTCTCATGGAAGGGGATGTGATCATGTGGATGATCAGGAGCTACTGGGAGCTCCACTTCGGTGAACAATGCAACGACAAGAAGGGTCATGGATTCAAGGAGTGAATTCCATAGTATCGTAGAGGCGGGTCTTCCGTGTATATGCATCGAAGCTTACATCAGATGAAAGCCTTGGTCGTTAGCATATAGGGGCTGTGTACCATCGAGGGAGTAGTTAGATTGCAAGCACCAGTGAGTCCCATTGTCACGGACTTAGCAGAATTTGCCTAAGCCGTGCGGTACCCTCGCGGCACTCCCGAAGACTTAGCTAAAATTGCCTAAGTCGTAGAGCAACCTTGCCCACTATTCTGGACTTAGTTGGGATAGCCTAAGTCATGAAACGCCCAACATGTTATCTGTCCATAAAGGGTCAGCCCTCTTACAACCTCTTAAGGTCCCGTAGGACCTGCAAAGAAGAAGTTGATTAGTTTATAAGCAACCGACGGACACATCCCGGCGTCTCGCAAAGCGAAAAGCTATACAAGCAATTTGTCGAACACCTTGAGTGCAGCAAAAAAAAGAGAGAAAGAGAGCGAAATAGGACTTTGAAGGGTTGTAGGAACGGTCGCAAGTCCACAAATGACGGTTCCCAAGGTATCGGACTCAAGACAAGTTCAATTGCTAATGAACGCCTACGCTCGACATATACCTAGAACCCCATCTAGCCCAGTGCCACCCGGGGGGTTCCAAGGTGCTGAAATGGCTGACATTTCGCACCAATCAGAAAGGTTGCCACAGCACATGAAAAAGACCCAAAAACAGGGCTGTTTTGGCTCCACGCAGCGAGCGATCATTCTGTAGCCTTCTACAGTACATTCCCTCACATTTCTTAGGTAAAAACATATAAACTCAAGGCAAAACAAGCTGCAAAACATATGTACACATAAGAAAAAATGACGAACGGTTCAAGGAGCAAAGGCATTGCGGTTGAGCGATGACCGTTCGTGATATTCTCCCCCACTTAAACTGTCGACGCCCTTGTCGACGCTTATTGGTAGGCTTTGACGCGAGTTTCTTCATGTCGTAGAGCGTCTTATGACTCCCGACTAGCTTTTGTTTGAGGAAGCTTATGCCACTTCACTAAGTACTCTATTTGCTGCGCTCCATTAGGTAGCTTTATCTTACGATCCGCTAGAATAGTTTCAACTCGCTTCTCGTAGGAGGCTTTGGTGGGGGGTAGTCGAGTTGGAACATTTCGAGAATCATCTCGCGGATTTGAGTGGTAGGCTTTCAAGTTGCTCGTATAGAAGACGTTGTGAATTCTGAACAATGCTGGTAGTTGCAACTTGTATGAGACATTGTCTACTCTGCTGATGATTGGGAAAGGCCCTTCATACTTGCATACCAATCCTTTGTGCACTTTGTGTCTAAGGAACTGGAGTGATGCTGGTTGGAGCTTCACCAACACCATGTCACAAACTTTAAATTCTTGTGGTCGCCTTCCCAAGTCTGCCTACTTCTTCATCTTTTTGGCCGCCTTCTCCAAGTAAGCCCGTGCAATATCTGCATTGCGATGCCATTCCTTTGCGAAGTCATAGGCTGATGGGCTACTCCCTGTATAACCAATAATCAGGGTATGAGGAGTTGATGGCTGTTGTACCGTAATAATCTCAAATGGGCTCTTGTTGGATGCAGAGCTCGACTGCTCCTTTTTTAGGAACTCCATTAATGGAGCTAGGCGCTTCAAATATCCAGCTATGAAGTGCCGATAATAGTTGACGAACCCAAGGAAGGATCTCAACTCTTGCACCTTCTTTGGTGTTCGTCAGTCCGCCACAGCTTGCACCTTAGCATTGTCCATTCGAATGGACCCATTCCCAATTCGATGCCCCAAGAATAAAATCACTGTTTGGGTGAAGTAGCACTTTTCCCTCTTCACAAACAAAGTGTTCTCCCTGAGAACTTTGAAAATTATTCAGAGGTGTCTAACATGCTCCTCAAGTGTTTGGCTATAGACGACGATATCGTCTAAGTAGACGACCATAAACTTGTCCAGATACTCCTTGAACAGCTGGTTCATGAGAGTGCAGAATGTGGCTGGAGCGTTGGTTAAGCCAAAAGGCATCACCAAGAACTCGAATGCTCCATACCTAGTCACACAGGTAGTCTTCGCCTCATCACCTTCTGCAATGTGCACCTGCCAATACCCTGACCGAAGGTCGAGTTTAGAGAAGTATTTTGCCTTGCCCAATTGATCGAACAAGTCTGCGATGAGCGGGATAGGTTACTTGTTCTTCAACGTCATCTTGTTGAGGGCTCGATAATCAATGCATAATCAGAGGCTCCCATCTTGTTTCTTTTGAAAGAGGACTGGAGCTCCGAAAGGTACTTTTGAACTGAGGATGAGACCACTGCTTAGCAGTTCATCTAACTGCTTCCTCAGTTCTGCCAACTCTGGAGGGGCCATGCGGTATGGTGGTCTCACTAGAGGCTTAACTCCCGGCTCCAGCTTAATCCGATGATCCACGCCTCTGCGTGGTGGTAGAGTTCTCGATAACTCTGTTGGCATCACATCTGAGAACTCCTTCAGGATGGTCGCCACAAGAGCAGGTTCCTGAATGGCCTCCCTGTCAAGTTTCTCTAGCTTCATAGCAGCTACAAAGGTTGATTCACCTTTTTGCACCCCTTTCTTCAATTGTAAAGCCGATATTTGTTGTAGGTCCTTAGTTCCTCCTCGAGAAATGGGAACCATGCAGGGATCGTCACCTCCCATAAACATAAGAAGTTTAGGAATGGTATTGGCACCAACTTCGCTACGTGCATAATTTCCATTCTGAGAATCACTTAGAAGTCATCCAATAGAACCGCCATTAAGTTTGTGCTCTCGCTCCATTTTACAATCTTGATGGGTACCCCCTTTGTTTGTCTGGAGAACTTCATGTAGATGGGGAACCGCCATTAAGTTTGTGTTCCGCCATAACTTCATGTATATGTCATATGGAATCTTTGGTGTCCTCTATTAGTTGATCAATCAGGGATTCAACTTTTTTTATCTGAGATTCATCTTCTTCTTGTGAGCTCTCTAGCCCAAGTAGCCTTCGCTGGCCTTAGTAGAGTTCCTCCATGCTCGCTACAAGAACATCAAGGCGGGTCTCCGCCGTTATAATTCTCACCTTGTGGCTCTTTTTCCCGGTTGGTGCTCCAGATGGCGCCTCCTCCCCTCATGGAGAATACCCAACTTCACACTCGTCTTATTCACTTTAGAGCTCCTCATGAGTGGCTCCTATAGTTTGCGATCGAGTTTGCACTTGTAGCCCACCTACGACTGCTTGGAGCAAGGGTCCGGCTTGCCCCATCTTGCTCGATTCACCATGATGTTTCACCATGGCGAGATTGTGAATCTTCTTCACTGTTCATATGAATTGCTTGCCTGCTCTGATACCACACTATCACGGACTTAGCTGAATTTGCCTAAGCCGTGCGGCACCCTCACGGCACTCCCGAAGACTTAGCTGAAATTGCCTAAGTCGTGGAGCAACCTTGCCCACTATTCCGGACTTAGCTGGGATTGCCTAAGTCATGAAACGCCCAACGGATTATCTATCTGTAAAGGGTCAGCCCTCTTACAACCTCTTAAGGTCCTGTAGGACCTGTAAATAAGAAGTTGACTAGCTTAGAGGTGAGCGACAGACACGTCCCGACATCTCGCAAAGCAGAAAGCTATAAAAGCAATTTGTCAAACACCTTGAGTGCAGTAAAGAAAAGAGGGAAAGAGAGTGAAATAGGACTTTGGAGGGTTGTAGGAACGATCGCAAGTCCACAAATGATGGTTCCCAAGGTATCAGACACAAGACAAGTTCAATTGCTGATGAACGCCTACGCCCGACATATACCCGGAACCCCATCCAGCCCGGTGCCACCCGGGGGGTTCCAAGGTGCTAAAATAGCTAACATTTCATACCGCTCAGAAAGGTTGCCACAGCACATGAAAAAGACCCAAAAACAGGGTTGTTTTGGGCTGTTTTGGCTTCACGCAGCGAGTGATCGTTCTGCAGCCTTCTACACTACTTTCGTTCACATTTCTTAGGTAAAAACACATAAACTCAAGGCAAAACAAGCTACCAAACATATGTACATGCAAGAAAAAGTGACGAACGGTTCAAGGAGCAAAGGCATTGCGGTTGAGCGACAACCGTTCGTGACACCATGGAGGGGACTTGATTATACTAAGGTATGATCGGAGCAACTAGAGAGTTAGACTGCTTCAGTGCTCACATTCGCTTAAGGGAGCCCGACATGTTAGAGGACAAAGCTGAGTAAGCGAACGTTACTACTGAGGAAGCTAAGGAGAACAGAATCGGCGCGAGCCCTGCAACAAGATGGCGGAGGTTATGCATGAGAGTTGCAGTCTATCTTTCCATCGACCAAGGAGAACTGTTAGAAGGACACAGTGGTGTCGAAGCAGGTGGTCGAAAGGGGCAAGGAAGCGACGACGAGTCCAGTGGGGCTCAGCTACCCAAAAGCAAAGCGTCGTTTAGAAAGGTGGACTCGGAAGAGCACCACAGTGCCACAGAGGCAGATCTACCAATCGTGAAGAAAGGGATGAAGATGCAAAATAACAGATAGTAATGCTATGGGCTTGGCAGCACCATGGTACCACAGATATGGAACTTCCGTGGAGTTATCGATCCCTTGCTCTCATGGATGGAGAGTATGGGTCGTAAAAGGGGCCGAGGAGGTGGAGAATACAAAGGCAAAATCCAAATACGAAGACAGGACAGAAGGACAGAGGCCAAGAAACTTCATAAGACCGATGTCAATGGGCTTCTCATCAAGATAGCCGAAAGCGAGGGACTTCGGGTTGATGCAGGAGTGCTCGAGCAAGGAACGAAATAGGCAGTATGCGGTACTGTACCTTTTCTACTTAGAGGAGTAGGTGGCAAAGGTGATGGAGAAGATGGTACAATCCCAGAGGCAAATCTTTATCCTCTACCTTGTCCTCGCTTTCGTTCTTCTACTTATGGGTCATAGTTGAGAAGGAAATTAGGGCTTCCTACCCTCCCAACACCCAATGAGTTCTTACTTATAAGTTTAAGTATTACTTTTCACTTTGATTCCACCAAGGCCTAAAACACAACTCTAATAATAAAAATAAATAACTAGGTTTGTTTGTTATCTTGCTTAGTGATTCTATTTATGAGTTGTTGTCCTATTAGTACGAGTTGGATTCTCTTATTTAAATAGTAGTCGGTGGCTCTAAAGTATTAGTTCCGAGCTCAAGTACTAGAAGCGTAGTAGAGTGTTAGGTTGAAACCAAATCCCAGAAAGTAAGCTTAGTTGTCTTGGGATACAAATCAATAGATAATGAAAATGGATCCTTAGAAAAAGCAAAGTCAGCTTAGGTGCCCATGCCCAGATGAAGTAACAAGCGGGAATCCTAAAGTTATGTTCTCAAGTCAGTAGAAGGGCAATGTAGAGTGATTATTGTTGTCGACTCGATAGGTGATTATGGTGTCAGGTCAGAGGTTGACTATACCCGTGATTTTGGCAATAATAGAATATGGCCCCAGCAATCAATATATGAGTCTCGAGTTACTTTAGAGGTTATAAGGTTCTTGTTTCCTATATGTCAGCTGTAAGTTCAATTCCTGGATTTTTAATTCCACCAGTAACAGAAAAAATAGTAGAAATAGAAGAAAAGTGACCAAGAAGAAATAGTTACCCCACCCAAAAGAAGAAGAAAGAATCAGATTCAAAAGATAAGGAAGCGAATTCTCATTTCTCATAAGCAGGATCATAAGCTGGAGACAGAGGTTAAACTCACTATGATCCCTAGGGAGTTACTTCCTTATTAGCCAAAATCGCCAATCGACCTAGCTAGCCATCCTGTGATTCCTCTAATGAAATCAAAGAATTGACCTCCTTACTTTAGCTTCATCGACCTAGTGTAGTGCTGTCAAGTAAAGTAGGAAAGTATGAATACCTCCCCTAGGAGTGGACAAGCGATACATAGAATAGAATAAGGTTCGGTCTGCTGGGGCTAACTCGCTCCGCTCCACTCTTTTGTAGAGAGGTAGAGCTAAGGTCTTATTGATTGGTAGTTCGGTCTTGTTTTTGCTAGTTTAGTTCCATAGTTCCTAAAAGTATTAGCAGACTTAGTTCTCTTCTTTTTATTTGTGAGTTTGATTCAATAGGGAAGCTAGAGGGGTCGGTAGATTTCTTCTTGTTATCGTAGTATCAGTTAATAGCGAATATCATATTAAAACACAAATATCAATGTTAGGCATCGTCCTCAACTCTTATGTGCGGTAGTTACATCCTGATCAGAGGGTATTGATACTAAATACGTTGTTATGTATTGAGACTACCCATGTGCCTATGTATGCATACTAACTATGTGCTATTGATATAAGCAAGATTGTAGGGATAGGAGTGATAGTGAGTGAACCCGGCGAGTGGAAGGCCCTAACTCATAACCAAGAATAATAGATAGTAGTGGGCATCCTCAAGTGTCTCAAATAGAAAAAGCAAGTATGGAGGGGCAGCCTTGAAAGCGGTGGTTGGGTTTCTATTTATATTTATTAGTTTGGTTGCTGGGACCTGTTGCGAGGCCTTCGAGATAGTAGTTGATTCTGCTTAGTGGTAGTTTGGGCCCTGTTAACAGTAGACACATTCTTTTTAGTGGGGGTTCCCACGGTTATTCAATTCTTCTTTTCGTACTCATCCTCCCCTGGGTAATGTACTCATCAAACGACTCTAGGTACACTTTTGAAAGCATAACCACAAGCCTAAAACACAGTAGTAGGAATGAGCTCTACCGCTACTCACTCTAAATATCCTTGCTTGCTTTCTTTAACCACCAACAACAAGCCTAACTTTCCCCCGAGCCAGCTATTGGTCTTACTGCCATCCTTAAACCATGTTTCTCATTACCCCTCGCACGTCTATCTATAAGTGTCACTGGCATGTTTTCATTCTTTCTTTCCTTACCGACTTCTAAACTGATACTTATTCTAGTTAATCCGCCCTGGTATTCTTTAACCAATGAGTCAGATTCTGTACTAAGAGCTAGAGCCTTGTTATCACACTAGCTGGATTCTATTCCTTTATGAAATGTGCTAGATCCTATTATAGATATAAGTAAATCACACCAAGCAAAGAATAAGAGAGTAGGAACTGAGCCTTACTAGATAGTGTGTTTCTTTATTCCTTTTTTCATCCTTAGGAGCAGTATCGTGAAAGTCCAATCTTAGCATCCTTATGAGTAAGGTAGTGTTAGCATCCTTATAAGATAAGTATTAGTAGAGTAGTAAAGCCAGGTTCGAAGCCATTAGTGGAATTGAAGAATCCCAAAGTAGCACAGCAAAGACAGAAGAAAAGTAAGCATTAGCAAACTAAAAGAAGGGATTGGGAGACTCCAACCATAAATACAGATGCGAGGTCAGGATCGATAGACCTTAAGGCAGGATAGGCAGTTTGCCGATAAGGTAAGTCCGACTAATAAAACATAGTAAAGTAATACTGATGGGTAGGAAAGTAAGCCAACAACTCTCAATACAAAATTAACCGAAGGCGTAGGTTTCCTTTGCTTGTTTTCAAACTGGGACTCATTCCTACCTTTTTGCTAATATGCTTATTCTTATTTGTAATATAGAATTACATATGTCTAAGGTTGCCGCTACACTCTTTCTCAATGCCGAGCGAGTTTGTCTATTCCACCGCTCTATCGAGGTCTGTAGCTCCTAACTCCAAGTACGCAACTACTCTATATCAGCCCGGAGCTCCTGTTTATCATTCACAAGCCCCCTCAACTTAAGTCTAACTTTAGAACTTGCAAGCCTGTCTCTCTGACCTGAACTCTTGGGCTCATTGCTTTTATTCTGAATTAGGATTGGCGTTACCGACCTCAGATCTTATTTGCAAACTAGCACCATTGCCTGCATTTCCTATGTTTGTTACTCCGCCTTACTATACTGTCTATTGGCCTACCACTACTAACTCAAAGTATCACCACAATCAGTTGCATTCTCCTACTTATTAGATGGATTCCCCGGGCAGTGACTCTATAGTGTCCTTGTGCATTCAGTGTCTTTACTCATGTCTATATCCGATGCCTCCAAATATAGAATTTCATTGTTGGCTATTTCCCCCAATAAAGAATGGAATTGTTTCATTTAATTCTAAACTGCCAAAAAGAGTTAGCGACTTGAATCTTGTGTTGTCGACTTTGATCCTACAGAAATGGGAAGAAGCTTAATAATGACTTGTAGTTTCAGCCGATAATAAGTGGGCAGTGCAGTATCTAATAAGCAGGCCAGGCAGTTAGGTATAAAGGAAAAGGAACAGTAGAAAGGGTAGAGTATCATTGAGTATAGCATGGGGCAATTAGGGAATCGGTTGTGTCTGTAAACCCCTACAAAGATAAAGAAGCTTCTCAATAAGGTTATAGTCACAGAGTCAGTTTACCCCTTCTCCTGTCTGCGATCACGCTTATTTCGCTTCTAAAACAGAGCATACTATACTCTTCTCTTGATTTTCCTAACTCTTTTATTTTGCCTTTAATCACTCATATAGGCAGAAGGCACACTCAACTTGAAATAAATGAATTTGAACGACAATTACTAACTTAACTCATTATTTATATAAGAAAGTGATCTAAACAACATAGCTTATTGCCCTAGCACTCCCTAAGTGTCACAGGCTTATCTGATTTTGCCTAAGCCGTGCGGCACCCATGCGTGTCCGTCCGCAAAGGTCAGCCCTCCCCGAGATCTCCTAAAGTCCCACAAACTTACAAAAAGAGAAAACGGGCCAGAAGAAGCAATTCCCATGGGATCCACAAGCAACTGCTCAAGAAAACACTTTATAAAGCCAAAATACAAATTACACCTATGGACATCCCAAACTCAGAAAGGTTGCACACAAAGGATAATGGTCCATTACAGACCGATGTCCCCACAAGTGCTTATAAGACACACTTGTATTTACAAGGCAAACTCGACCATAAAGCAATTCAAACTAGGGCTGCTAAGTCTACTGCAAGCCCGCTTCTTGTTGTACAAGATATGTACCTAAACCGAAGGACACAGACAAATACAAGCATTTCACCAAACACCTTATTTACATTATTGTCTGTGACATTCTCCCCCACTTATTTCTTCGACGTCCTCATCAAAGCCACTGTAGACGCTGCATCTCCTCACATTCTGCTAAATCTTTAATCTTATGCTTTGTCTGCAACACGCCCCTTTGGCTCCTAGCCGCTCTCCGTCGCTGTTGTTGAGTAGTCGAACTCTGATCCACCATGCTGCTTCAACTCACCAATGACTGAATCTGGTGTGGGATTGGCTGAGTTGTGTTGATCCTTGTTGGTTCTCGCGGATCCCTCTAATAAAGGAAAAGACCTGCCATATTATGTGCCAGTGTTGCAGTATACTCATATTGCTTGAACTGGGTAGATGCTTGCTGGAGCTTTAACGAGCATCGCCTCGCAGACTTTGAAGTTTTTAAGGTCCTTTCTCCATAATGTTTGCCCATTGAACCTTCTTCTACTGTTAGTTATCACTTCCAAGAATGTTCGCATCACTCCCTCTTAGTCAATTGGGAAATGAAGTAGAAAAACTATTCTCAGTAGTACTGATCACCAACGGTGATGATTTGACAACCATTATCTTCCATAAGCTTTCTTTGAAGGGTCACTGAACTTGTGCAGAGCTCCCCTGCTTGGATAAGTAAGAGAACTGGGATACATGACTTCACCCATTCTCTTCATAGTTGAGAAGGTAAGGTTACTTGGCTTCGCTCACCTCCTCGAGTTAAGAGAACTGGGGTACTCGGTTTCGCCCATTCTCTCGAGTTGAGAAGGCAAAGGTTACTCAATTTCGCCTGGCAAAGGTTATTTGATTTCGCTTGCCTCCTCGAGTTTGTACTTCATATATTAAGCTGGGTACTAACATTCGCCTGCTCTTTGCTCACACTTCTGAAGCACTTGAAGTGGTTGCACTCCTTGTGTTGGGTTAGCTACTGTGATTCACCTTCCCACTGCCATTGAACTTCTGGAATGCAAGAAGTTTTGTCTGAAAAGAGCAAAAAGTTTACCCCAACTTAGAGTCCCCCAACTTGAAGTAAGTCTTTGATAGATCTGGTCACCTTTTGGGATTGTACCGTCTTCTCCATCACCTTTGCCGCATACTCCTCTTGAGTAGAAAGGTACAGTACCATGTACTGCCGACATCATTCCTTGGTCGAGTACTCCTGCATCAACCCGAAGTCCCTTATTTTCGGATATCTGGATGAGAAGCCCATCAACATCGGTCTTATGAAATTTCTTGGCCTCTGCCCTTCTGCCTTGTCTTAGTACTTGGAATTTTCCTCTGCATTCTCCACCTCCTCAGCCCCTTTTACGACCAATGCTCTCCCTCCATGAGAGAAAGGGATCGATAACTCCACGAAAGTCTCGCATCTGCGGTACTATGGTACTGCCAAACCCATAGCACTACTATCCGTTATCTTGCATCTTCATCCCTTCCTTCGCAATCGGTAGATCTGCCTCTGTGGCACTGTGAAGCTCCTCCCACCTCCTCTCTAACCGACGCTTTTCTTTTGGGTAGCTGAGCCCCGCTGGACTCGTCGTCGCTTCCTCGCCCCTTTCGACCACCAGCTTCAACACCACTGTGTCCTCCTAGCAGTTCTTCTTGGTCGATGGAAAGACAGACTGCAACTCTCATGCATGGCCGCCGCCATCTTGTTGTAGGGCTCGCGCCGATTCTGTTCTCCTTAGCTTCCTTGGTAGCAACGATCGCTTACTCGGCCTTGTCCTCTGACTTACCGGGCTCCCTTAAGCGAATGTGAGTACTGAAGTAGTCCAACTCTCCAGTTGCCCCGATTAATCAAGTCCCCTCCATGGGACTCACTGGTACTTGTAATCTGACTACTCCCTTGATGGTACACAACCCCCATATGCTGACGACCAAGGCTTTCATCTGATGCAAGCTTCGATACATACACACGGAAGACCCGCCTCTGCGGTACTGTGGCATTCACTCCTTGAATCCAAAGCCCTTCTTACCATTGCATTATTCACCGAAGCGAAGCTCCCAGCAGCTCCTGATCATTCATATGATCACGTCTCCCTCCATGAGACTCACTAGTACTTGCACTTAGACTTCTTCCTTGGTGGTATACAGCTCCCATACGCTGATGACTAAGGCTTTCATCCAATACAAGCTTCGATGCACACACGAAGACCCGCCTCTATGGTACTACGACATTCACTCCTTCAATCCATAGCCCTTCTTCTTGTTATGTTGTACACCAAAGTGGAGCTCTCAGTAACTCCTGATCATACCTCTGCATGATCTTTATCCCTCACAAGACAAGATTGCCTGTATTGCATTGCCACGAACTATTCCACCACGATCCGCTGCACCATGTCGCCTCCTGGTGACATCTCCAATGTATACAAATTCTCGTGTGATGAACTCGGACTACGACTTCTCCACGTGTGGCCTCTGCCAACACATCGTAGGGCCTCCGCCATCTCCGATTTTTAGTTCGCTCCCTTGGCAATTCCCCTTCCGTCCCCCCACCCTTGGGTTACACCTGGACGAAGCATAGCTCTACGACAGTCCATCGTAAGAGCTCCTAAAGTCCTCTGACTTCGCTAGAGTTGGTACACCATTGTCTAGATCTTGGGCCTCTATCCCCTACCAACACAATCTTGCCCCGTACTAAGGTGTCATGATCCTCTTGCCCCGTGATATATTCTTCAAGAGTACCTGCCTCTGCATCCTCTTGCCCCGTACTAAGGTGTCATGATCCCAACTTTATCTCCGTAAGTTGAATCACCTTAGTTACTCTATCAAATGCATCTCTGAGGTAGCTTGCATGTGCCTTGAAGCTCCCTTCATCTTTGGCACCATGCAAAATAAGTCTGTCCTATCAGAATGGAGAACCTATGGAACGACATGATCCCACTCTTGCCTCTTCAAGAGTTCATGCCCTTGACCTCTGTCCAAGGAAAGCTCCGTGCCTCCGCTCCATGTTCCATCTTCTATGTCGACTCCCTTCATGCGGCTTGGATACTTCACTGAGTTCCACCCAAGTCACTCTACTCCTCGATTTGCACTGAGTTGATAGTGGCCCTCACATCCACCATTCTACGGGTCAGCCCTCTATTGAGTTTGATTTCTACATCGACTCTAAGTGTGCCTTCATATGATGTTGCCTTGGATTGCTCCCCCACTTGATCTCGAAATGCATCCACCAATGCATTACCTCCTTCGAGATCATGCGACAACTCTTCGTCGCTCACTCGGTCCGTTGAGCTTTGTGGAGATATAGCCTTGAGGAACTCTTCCTCAATATGTGCAGTCCGTTGCACATGATTCTCCCACTAGAGAACTAGGACTTATCCCTCCTGGATATCTGTCCTGCTGGAGCAACTTTTCTCTTTACATACATCCCACTGGAAGTTTCGGAGACCATCATCCCCTTTGGACTACTCCTTCTTGTTGAACTTGTGCCTTGTTCTACACCTACCGATGTACTTGCTAGATTGCGACTCTTCTCCAATATAGTCTCCACTACACCCTTCAAGGTCTAGCAACATGCTGAACTTGTTGCTCATTTCAGCCGCCGACAGACATATCCTTTCCATGTCGAAGAGAAAGTTCTGATGCTCCATGGCGCCGAGTTCTAACCGCGCCTTGGTGTGGCCACGAACACTCCATCATCCGTGTACAAGCCCTTGCATGAGTTTCGAATCCTTCGAGTTAGCAATTTCCCTCACCTCTGTGAGCTTTTATATAACTCTTTCAGTCGTTACACAACACCTCCCACCTTGCACGGTCTCATCTTTCACCAAGCGCCCTGCTTTGCCTTAAGCACCGTCAAGTTTGGTTGCCAACGTCGAGCTATAGCTCGAACTCAACCATCTCAATCTTTGTGTGCTACGCATTCTTCTTCGCTTGCTTGTCCTCGTGGTGCCTCTCGCGCAAAGGGGTTGGCTATTCCTTGAATGCCAAACCAGGATGTCCGCTCCTCTAAGCGACTCCTTTCCCTATATCTCAATGTTCGTTTCCCCCAAACGGTTGCGCGTGCTGGCTGTCCTCTACACAACCTAGCTAGGTCCCCCATATTTGTATGGCAATTGTTTCTGCGTGTGCTTGTCCCGCTCGATACCACATTGTCACGGGCTTAACTGATTTTGCCTAAGCCATGCGACACCGATGCGTGTCCGTCCGCAAAGGTCAGCCCTCCCCGAGATCTCCTAAAGTCCCACAAACTTACAAAAAGAGAAAACGGGCCAGAAGAAGAAATTCCCACGGGATCCACAAGCAACTGCTCAAGAAAACACTTTATAAAGCCAAAATACAAATTACACCTATGGACATCCCAAACTCAGAGAGGTTGCACACAAAGGATAATGGTCTATTACAGACCGAAGTCCCCACAAGTGCTTATAAGACACACTTGTATTTACAAGCTAAACTCGGCCATAAAGCAATTCAAACTAGGGCTGCTAAGTCTACTGCAAGCCCGCTTCTTGTTGTACAAGATATGTACCTAAACCGAAGGACACAGGCAAATACAAGCATTTCATCGAACACCTTGTTTACATTGTTGTCTGTGACATAAGAGAAGAGAAAAGGTAAGCATCAGCACCTTGATGTTATTGGTATGTTATTGGAGTTTTCTAAACACCGAACCAAGCGAAGTATAAGGGTAAGTTGGAGCACACTACTAAAAGAAGTCGAGTCATAGACGGGGTGGTCTATCTCATGAGTCACAGACGGGGTCTCTATCTTAGGCGTTTGCGAGTGTAGTGTTTGTATGAGTTATTACAGTTCCCCCTTGTTTTTAGGGTCAATTTGGATTTCGTTTAATAATCCTTTAGTCAGTAGTGGTACTCTATCTTCCCACATTCTTCCATCTTTCTTTACTCGATGTATGCACTTTCCATTCACAAGAATTTCAAATACAAAGGATTCATCGATGTCTCATATAGAAGAATACTCGGTCTTACTTTCTTTGATATAAGGTAAGAGTGGACTATACTAATAAGTTCACAAAGACATTATGAGAATTATATCTAAAATAGGAGAAATAGCTAGGATGGGTCAATCATAAAGGAATTTTAAAGCATGGATAGGAGCAGGGAAGCTTAATTCAATAAAATAGAATATTGAATGCATATCAAAGAAAAAAAAAAGCGAGTAGAATTCGGGTGCTTTAGATCGAAAGTGGATCACAGGTCTATCTTTATAAGAGTATATACTCTCAATACTCGTTGGTAAATGATGAGCTTTTGAGAAAGAAAGGTGTCCGTTGCATTGTCATTCAATTTGTTCCAATTATTTGATTTCTGAAACTAGTCTTTTTCCTATAAGTAAATCAATCGAGCCATTGAAGTGAAGTTTGAACTCAATTACAAAAACCCCTATACCACCTATCGTACGCAAAGACTCCCTCCCAATCGGGTTTGGTCTGCTATAGCCTTCCTATAGCTTCACTCGCCTCAATTCAATTGCATTGATCATATCGTTCCCAGATTGAGATTTGTTTCTATTTCTCTTAATCCCCTCTACCTAGTAATGAAGGGCTTGAAAGTAAGAAGAAGCATTATCCAACAAATAAGCTAGGCACCACTATAGATAACTGAATGGAATGTCCTGTGAAAGACAACCTTCTCTTTTGACTATCGCCTGATGCTAATGCTTATGTATCCGCTTTTTCCTCACCCAAACAAGAAAGACAAAGGTGGGGCTCCGGCCAAACCAAACCATGGATAAGAACCATTGTGCTATATTGAGATAGAATTTGGATTGCTTGATTCTATACAATATAATTTGATATACTTATAATTTAGGTCTAAAGGGACGGGACTATTTTACTCTTTCCAAAATCTTCTATTTAGTAAGGAACGACTTTATTGAGGAGTCAGTCTCATATTTCGATAAAAGTAACTGAAAGGCGAGAGGGTGCGGCCCGGCCCTATCATTATTCCACGATCTTAGTCTTTTTCCATCGTAAGTCCGCACTATCATCTCTTAGATTGAATGTAAGATAATTATTGTGATGTCTCCATCAATAGGTTCTCCACTAAAGGAAAGGTCTAAATCCTTGTTTGTTGACAAACTTTGCCCTACTATGATGGTGATTGAGGTCCATCATCGGCAGGTGGTAGCGTAGAGAGTCTTTGAATCTTTCTTAAAACCAAAAAAGACAGTATCACAGCATGAAATTATTCTTGCTTATCCCATTCGTGTAGTCAAAGCCACTTTTGATCGTTGACCACGACCTCCTTTTCGAAGAAGACATGCCCATCTCCCTGAACTAAAAAGATAGGTAACTATAGTTCTAGAAGGAATACAGCGATGCATGGGATTTAGTTTTCTTGAAAGGGACCTAATTTAATTCATTTCGTAGCTATGGGTCAGGTCATGTTTTTATTGAATTTTTTTATCTTTGTAGAGATGTAAAGTAGGAAATCTGGACAAGGTTCTATCCATATATGCTTTTGGTCCTAAAACTGCTCTATCCTACCCTTCCTTAAAATGGTTTTCGTAAAAGGCGCTCGCACAACCATGGTACCCGAGGAAAGAACTACTAAGCCAGTAGTCAGTCCTATCATAATGCGATCCCTTCTCTATTTGAAAAGAGAAAGAAATAGAATCCTTGGCAAGGCTATCCATCATTAAGGCAAACGTATATCTATCGCTGAACCACCAACAAAAGCGATAGTGTGTAGGAGGAGGCTGCCAATATCAATATGATTCTCTTAAAGCAATGGCAGAAGCTTTCTATTCTTCGGGTTTAGGAGCGCTATCAATCAAATATGATGTTCAACGGAACAAGGCCCAATATCTATTCCTCTTCAGGAACACAGCTTGTTGGAACTGGCATAACTCATTTGCTGCTACTTATTATTTAGCTAGGCACCCAATCTGCTTGCTCCACTCCGCTGCTTGTTCTTTTCACCAGGTACCCAACCCAATCGTCGCTGCTTGCTTTAAATTAGTTAGTTATATAGAGTGTATAAGATATGTGCCAACCCCCTACTTTAAACTGGGATTACACTAGAACAGAAAGAGATAGACTCCACTCAAGCAGCAAGGATAGAGACGGTTACACTCGAACATCAAGAAAGAGACTAAAATCAAGCAGCTAGAAGATACCGCACCATGCATTTATTGAGTATTGAGTTTGGCCATAACTCAGTGTTGGTTGGCTGTTTTCCCCTCCTCTTTCGCTAATCTCATTTTTTAGAAGCCACGTGAATGAAACTAATCTTATGGAGCACAAGAAATAGAACACTTAGAACTAATGTTAGCACCCGCTCAAGCAAGGAGCAAGTAAGCAACGGAACAAACAAGTTATGATTACCAACTTGAAACCTTACTCTAACTTGTGCAAGAGCAAGCAAGCCAAATTAAGAGAGGAGCCGAACAACTATCTTTCCAAGTGAAAAGAAGAGTCGAGCAGCTATCTTTCTGTCTAGGCAATGCATTATTAGGACCATTTCCGAGTATCAATTGTTAATTGGTGTGAAGTCACTTTATTACTTATGGAAGTAGAAGATGTTCACTTATTGGCCCGCCCTTCTCTTCTTTATCCTAGTAGCAGAACCAAACTTCTATTCGAATTTTGGAATCTTATAATAAGGGCGCCTAATGTGGCATAAATACAGAATAGTATACCAATTCGGAAACGACTACAAGAACCAAAGGTAGAGATAAATAATGAAATTCGAAATATGGATTTGAACCGATACTAGTGAGATACAAACAATGCTGAGAGGCCCTTAATTACATTATGTATTTCACCTTGGAGTCTCCCCTTGCTCTATCCTATTCTCATACGGTAGCTTCTAATTCTTTAGCTCCTGTCTATTGACCTACCTCTCCTCAGAGGAACTCTTAGAACCCAAACTATTCTCGAAGTAGACCTTATACTAAATAGGAACAAGAACTAGCAATTCTAATGCGCCAACATTTTTTATTTGACTTTCAGTGCCTCCTACCTTGCTTTTCCATTCTTACTGTAAGAGGGCATTATCTCACTCTCTTACTTAGTAGTTGAGCTCTAACTTCTGTATGAAATGATTACTTTCCTACTTGAGAGCTAGGGGTTAGATTATAGGCTTAATGATGAGAAGCACTAATACAATTCTTTATCATAAGTCAAAGGATTAGAGTGCACCTTGGCTTGGTATCATAGGAATGTGAGGACTACTGCAAGAATGAAAAGGAGGCTAGTAAGGTTGATAGGGGCAACTAGTAGGATCAAGTTAACAAGTAAGGCTAGGTGACTCACACTCAATTCAGTAAGATTGATATGCTGGTGAGTTATTTTATATTATTTGTTTGACTATTGTACTTAGATGCACGTTAGATGTGTTGGATCATACCAACGAGTATTTAGAATGATAAACAAGAGCTTAAGACTTAAAGCGTAGAGTTGGGTAATCGTAGTTAGCCATGGAAAAATCATAGACGAGCGAAAGGCTATATTTCTGATTTCGTTCTTTCCATTAGTAGGCCCATTCCTACTATGGTTTTATCCGCTCCATTCTTGATTATTGTATTGCTTCTTTTACTAGTTAGCTCAATTCTACATAGTAATGGTAGTGTTTTCTCCTTTATTACTACTTTGACACCGTTGCCAGGCAGGCTACATCTGCATCATTATACTAATAAATTCAATTCCCCTGTCCATGCTAACCGACCTTCTATTCTACTATTTCATTTTCTTACTTTAGCCTTATGTTCCCTCTCCTCAGCCAAGGTATCCTTATCGTAGAGTTGATCTATGCCTACACCTACTCTTATTATGTTTATTTTGATTAACGCTAATGATTCTATTTACTTCTATTGATATGTATGTTTACTTGTATTGATATGTTATGTATTGATGTTTACTTGTATTGATATGTATTGGAATGTGTTTTATCATATAATAATAATAAGAGAATGTTTGTAAGGGCAGTGAGGCCGAGAGAAAGGAATGATAGAGTTGACCAAAGAGGGGCAGGCTAGGATCAAACGTAAGAAAGAGCAAGCTACGATGTAGTAAAGCGAAGTTTGAGTTCAGTAGGGAAAGAGTGAGTTTAGAGATAGTATAGGGTCTTGGCAGCACTAGTTAAGTTCTTTACTACAAGATAAAGTTTTAGAAGCACTTGTTTTAGTTTGATTGAAAGCTTTGATGGGTCGATAGCCGATAAAGGGAGACTAGCCTACTCTTTGGGCAATAAGGATAGAAGCTAACGACTTTCCCTAGCACTCGAAACTAAAGAGTACTTACTAGCCTCATTCTTTGACTTACTTTTGACGAAGGTACGGGCAAGCAACCACCACTAGAACAATGAAACCAATAAAACACCAAAAAGAAAACAAAGAAGTCAACTTTCACTCCCAGGCTCCTGCACTCAATTCTGTAGCTAGAGAGTTAGCCCGACACACCTTTCTTTCAAATGAAACAAACCTCGTTGCATATAATAATGATAGAAGAGAGTTACGAGGGGCAGGCTAAGAGAGGGTAAAGTCAAACTAAAAGAAAGGAACGGTAGGCTTAAAAGCACTAGTCGAGTTCTAAAGCAAAGAAAGGAGCCAGGTAGCTAGGCCTATCCTCTGCTCCTGACTCACTTCTTTTAGAGTTTCCACATTGTTTGCAAGCTTAGTTGTTGGCTTTCTATTTGTTGTCGATTCTGCAAGATAAGTTCCTCTTGTTTCAACAGTTCGAGAAGAAGCTGTCCGAGGTCAAGTAGAAAGGAAACAAGCGCAATAAATAAGTTATAATTAGTGGAAGTGAAGTTTTAATATGAGTTCAGTAAGAGAATGTGAATCTTTCAAGCATTAGTAGAGTATAAAGTAAGGGTTAGGGTCCCAGACTATCTGTGTCGGAACAGTATCCAGTGATCAGAACGATAGCAAAGCCAAGATACTAAAGTACAGAAGTGTCATCGTAGATGGAATCGGAGGCTAAAGCAGAAGCGGTAAGAGGACCAGTGAAAGAGTTAGCAGCTCATAGTAGTAGAGCCTAATAAGCACTTTAAGCCTTAGTCAGAACAAAATAGGGCATGTCCCGAAGCAAGCAAGAGGTCTTAGCCTAAAAAGAATTAGGGCTAGTAAGGTGCAGCTAGTTTGAATTAGTTAGGAGAAGGTGAATTTGCTAGGCTTAGCCGTTCCGTTAGAGACTAGTGACTAGTTCATCCCTTACTCTAAATAGGTTATTAAGAACTCATTAATAGTGGGCATCAAGTGATTGAAGGGAGGTTCTGAGACACGAAGGAGCATCCTCAAAGAGACCAAGGGAAGGATAGTAAGGGCGATCGAAGTGATAAAGTCTGCAACAAGGCATTGTATAGGCATTTCTTAATATAGATCCAGTAGATCAAGTATAGTATATAACTAGGTAATCTTCACTGACAACGAGCGGAATTGAATCTAGATATGGATAAGAGCAACATATTATCACGGACTTAGCTGAATTTACCTAAGCCGTGCGGCACCCTCACAACACTCCCGAAGACTTAACTGAAATTGCCTAAGTCGTGGAGCAACCTTGCCCACTGTTCCGGACATAGCTGGGATTGCCTAAGTCATGAAACGCCTAACGCATTATCTGTTTGCAAAAGGTCAGCCCTCTTATAACCTCTTAAGGTCCCATAGGACCTGCAAAGAAGAAGTTGATTAGTTTATAAGTGAGCGACGAACACGTCCCGACGTCTCGCAAAGTGGAAAGTTATACAAGCAATTTGTCGAACACCTTAAGTGCAGCAAAGAAACGAGAGAAAGAGAGCAAAATAGGACTTTAGAGGGTTGTAGGAATGGTCACAAGTCCACAAACGATGGTTCCCAAGGTATCGGACGCAAGACAAGTTCAATTACTGATGAACGCCTATGCCCGACATATACCCGAAACCCCATCCGGCCTGGTGCCACCCGGGGGGTTCCAAGGTGCTGAAATGGCTGACATTTCGACATACTCGAAGGTTAATGACACAAAAAGACCCAAAAATAGAGCTGTTTTGGGCTATTTTGGCTCCGTGCTGTCATGGACAATAATGTAAACAAGGTGTTCGATGAAATGCTCGTATTTGTCCGTGTCCTTCGGTTTAGGTACATATCTTGTACAACAAGAAGCGGGCTTACAGTAGGCTTAGCAGCCCTAGTTTGATTTACTTTATGGCCAAGTTTGGCTTGTAAATACAAGTGTGTCTTATAAGCACTTGTGGGGACTTCGGTCTGTAGTTTACCATTATCCTTTGTATGAAACCTCTCTGAGTTTGTAATATCCATGGGTGTAATTTGTATTTTGACTTTATAAAGTATTTTCTTGAGCAATTGCTTGTGAATCCCGTGGGAATTGCTTCTTCTGGCCCGTTTTCTCTTTTTGTAAGTCTATGGGACTTTAGGAGATCTCGGGGAGGGCTGACCTTTGCGGACGGACACACATGGGTGTCGCACGGTTTAGGCAAAATTTAGCTAAGCCCGTGACAATGTGGTATCAGAGCAGGACAAGCACACGTAGAAAGACTTGCCATACAAATGTGGGGGACCTAGCTAGGCTGTGTGGAGGACAGCCAGCACGCGCAACAATTTGGGGGAAACGGACATTGATATGTAGGGAAAGGAGTCGCTCAGAGGAGCGGACATCCTGGTTTAGCATTCAAGGAATAGCCAACCCCTTGCGCGAGAGGCACCACGAGGACAAGCAAGCAAAGAAGAATGTGTAGCACACAAAGATTGGGATGGTTGAGTTTGAGCTATAGCTCGACGTTGGCAACCAAACTTGACGGTGCTTAAAAAAGGGTGAAAGATAAGACCGTGCAAGGTGGGAGGTGTTGTGTAACGACCGAAAGAGTTGTGCAAAGCTCACAGAGGTGAGGGGAATTGCTAACTCGAAGGATTCGAAACTCATGCATGGGCTTGTACACGGATGACAGAGTGTTAATGGCCATCCCAAAGCGCGATTAGAACTTGGCGCCATGGAGCATCATAACTTTCTCTTCGACATGGAAAGGATATATCCGTAGGCGGCTGAAATGTGCAACAAGTTCAGCATGTTGCTAGACCTTGAAGGGTGCAGTGGGGACTGTATTAGAGAAGGGTCGCAATCTAGCAAGTACATTTGTGGGGGCAGAACAAAGCTCGATTTCAGCAAGACGGAGTAGTCCAAAGGGGATGATGGTCTCTGGAACTTCCAGTGGGATGTATGTAAAGAGAAAAGTTACTCCAGCAGGACAGATATCCAAGAGGGATAAGTCCTAGTTCTCTAGTGGGAGAATCATGTGCAACGGACTGCACATATTGAGGAAGAGTTTCTCAAGGTTATATCTCCCTAAAGCTCAACGGACCGAGTGAGCGACGAAGAGTTGCCGCATGATCTCAAAGGAGGTAATGCATTGGTGGATGCATTTCGAGATCAAGTGGGGGAGCAATCCAAGGCAACATCATATAAAGGCACACTTAGAGTCGAGGCAAAAATTGAACTCAACAGAGGGCTAACCCGTGGAATGGTGGATGTGAGGGCCACTATCAACTCAATGCAAATCTAGGAGCAGAGTGACTTGGGTGGAACTCGGTGAAGTATCCAAGCCGTATGAAAGGAGTCGACATAGAAGATGGAACATGGAGCGGAGGCACAGAGCTTTCCATAGATAGAGGTCAAGGGCATGAACTCTTGTAGAGGTAAGAGTAGGATCATGTCATTCCATGGGTTCTCCATTTTGATGGGACAGACTTATTTTGCATGGTGCCAAAGATGAAGGGAGCTTCAAGAAACATGCAAGCTACCTAAGAGATGCATTTCATAGAGTAACTAAGGTAATTCAACTTGTGGAGGCAAAGTTAGGATCATGAGACCTTAGTACGGGGCAAGAGGACGCAGAGGCGGGTACTCTTGAAGAATATGCCACAGTGTTGCCATTCGAGTTGTCAGGAACAGGAGGTGTATAACAAGATTGTGTTGGTAGGGGATACAGGCCCAAGATCCAGACAATGGTGCACCAACTCTAGCGAAGTCAGAGGACTTCAGGAGCTACTACGCGACGGACTATCCTAGAGCTATGCTTTGTCCAGGTGTAACCCAGGAGTGGGGGGGGACGAAGGGGAATTGCCAAGGGAGCGAACTAAAAATCGGAGATGGCGGAGGCCCTATGATGTGTTGGCAGAGGCCACACGTGGAGAAGTCGTAGTCCGAGTTCATCACACGAGAATCTGTATGCAATGGAGATGTCACCAGGAGGCGACATGGTGCAGCGGATCGTGGTGGAATAGTTCGTGACAATGCAATACAGGCAATCTTGTCCCGTGAGGGACAAAAATCATGCGGAGGTATGATCAGGAGTTACTGGGAGCTCCACTTTGGTGTACGACACAACAAGAAGAAGCGCTATGGATTTAAGGAGTGAATGTCGTAGTACCGTAGAGGCGGGTCTTCGTGTGTGCATCAAAGGTTGTATTGGATGAAAGCCTTAGTCATCACCATATGAGAGCTGTATACCACCGAGGAAGAAGTCCAAGTGCACATACCAGTGAGTCCCATGGAGGGGGATATGATCATGTGAATGATCAGGAGCTGCTGGGAGCTCCACTTCGGTGAACAATGCAACGGCAAGAGGGGCTGTGGATTCAAGGAGTGAATGTTACAGTACCGCAGAGGTGGGTCTTCCGTGTGTATGCATCGAAGCTTACATCAGATGAAAGCCTTGTGGGGGCTGTGTACCACCGAGAGAGTAGTCAGATTGCAAGTACTAGTGAGTCCCATGGAGGGGACTTGATTAACCAGAGCAGTTGGAGAGTTGGACTGCTTCAGTGCTCACATTCGCTTAAGCGAGCCCGGCAAGTCAAAGGACAAGGTCGAGTAAGCGAACGTTGCTACCAAGGAAGCTAAGGAGAACATAATCGATGCGAGCCCTGTAATAAGATGGCAGAGGCCATGCATGAGAGTTGCAGTCTGTCTCTCCATCGACCAAAGAGAATTGCTAGGAGGACACAGTGGTGTCGAAGCAGGTGGTCAAAAGGGGTGAGGAAGCGACGACGAGTCCAACGGGGCTCAGCTACCCAAAAGAAAAGCATCGGTTAGAGAGGAGGTGGACTCGGAGGAGCTCCACAGTGCCACAGAGGCAGATCTACCGATCACGAAGGAAGGGATGAAGATGCAAGGTAACGGATAGTAGTGTTATGGGCTTGGCAGCGCCATGGTACCGCAGATGCGGGACTTCCGTGAAGTCATCGATCCCTTGCTGTCATGAAGGGAGAGCATTGGTCATAAAAAAGGCCAAGGAGGTGGAGAATGCAGAGGCAAACTCTAAGTACCAAGATGAGGCAGAAGGGCATAAGCCAAGAAACTTCATAAGACCAATGTCGATGGGCTTCTCATCCAGATAGCTGAAATTAAGGGACTTCGGGTTGATGCAGGAGTGTTCGACCAAGGAACGAAGTAGACAGTACATGGTACTATACCTTTCTACTCAAGAGGAGTAGGCAGCAAAGGTGATGGAGAAGATGGTACAATCCCAAAGGCGACCAGATCTATCAAAGACTTACTCCAAGTTGGGGTAAACTTTTTGCTCTTTTCGAGAAAACTTCTTGCATTCCAGAAGTTCAATGGCAGTGGGAAGGCGAATCACAGTAGCTAACCCAACGCAAGGAGTGCAACCACTTGAAGTGCTTCAGAAGTGTGAGCAAAGAGCAGGCAAATGTTAGTACCCAGCTTAATGCATGAAGTACAAACTCGAGGAGGCAAGCGAAATCAAGTAACCTTTGTCAGGCGAAATTGAGTAACCTTTGCCTTCTCAACTCGAGAGAATGGGCGAAACCAAGTACCCCAATTCTCTTAACTCGAGGAGATGAGCGAAGCCAAGTAACCTTACCTTCTCAACTACGAAGAGAATGGGTGAAGTCAAGTATCACAGTTCTTTTACTTATCCAAGAAAGGGAGCTCTACACAAGTTCAGTGACCCTTCAAAGAAAGCTTATGGAAGACAATGGTTGTCAAATCCTCATCGTTGGTGATCAGTGCTATTGAGAGTAGTTTTTCCACTTCATTTCCCAATTGACTAAGAGGGAGTGATGCGAACATACTTGGAAGTGATAACTAACAGCGGAAGAAGGTTCAATGGGCACACATTATGGAGAAAGGACCTTAAAAACTTCAAAGTCTGTGAGGCGATGTTCGTTAAAGCTCCAACAAGCATCTACCCAGTTCAAGTAATATGAGTATACTGCGATACTAGCACATAATAAAGCAGGTCTTTTCCTTCATTAGAGGGATCCGCGAGAACTAACAAGGATCAGCACAACTCAGCCAACCCCACACCAGATTCAGTCATTGGTGAGTTGAAGCAGCATGTCAGATCAGAGTTCGACAACTCAACAACAGCGACGGAGAGCGGCTAGGAGCCAAAGGGGCGTGTTGCAGCCAAAGCAGAAGATTGAAGATTCAATAAAATACGAGGAGATGCAACGTTTACAGTGGCTTCGACGAGGACGTCGAAGGAATAAGTGGGGGAGAATGTCACGGACAATAATGTAAACAAGGTGTTCGATGAAATGCTCGTATTTGTCCGTGTCCTTCGGTTTAGGTACATATCTTGTACAACAAGAAGCGAGCTTGCAGTAAGCTTAGCAGCCCTAGTTTGATTTGCTTTATGGCCAAGTTTGGCTTGTAAATACTAGTGTGTCTTCTAAGCACTTGTGGGGACTTCAGTCTGTAGTGGACCATTATCCTTTGTGTGCAACCTCTCTGAGTTTGTAATGTCCATGGGTGTAATTTGTATTTTGGCTTTATAAATGTTTTTCTTGAGCAGTTGCTTATGGATCCCGTGGGAATTGCTTCTTCTGGCCCGTTTTCTCTATTTGTAAGTCTGTGGGACTTTAGGAGATCTCGGGGAGGGCTGACCTTTGCGGACGGACACGCATGGGTGACGCACGGCTTAGGCAAAATTCAGCTAAGCCTGTGACAGCGTAGTGAGCGATTGTTCTGCAGCCTTCTACACTACTTTCACTCACTTTTCTTAGGTAAAAACATATAAACTCAAGGCAAAACAAGCTGCCAAACATATGTACAAGCAAGAAAAAGTGACAAACGGTTCAAGGAGCAAAGGCATTGCGGTTGAGCGATGATCATTCGTAACATTCTCCCCCACTTAAACTGTCGATGCCCTCGTTGACGCTTGTTGGTAGGCTTTGACGTGAGCTTCTTCATGTCGTAGGGCATCTTTTGGCTCCCAACTAGCTTCTGTTTGAGGAAGCTTTTGCCACTTCACCAAATACTCTATTTGCTGTGCTCCATTGGGTAACTTTATCTTACGATCTGCTAGAATAGTTTCAACTCGCTTCTCGTAAGAGGCTCTGGTGGGGGGTAGTCGAGTTGGAACATTTCGAGAATCATCTCGCGGATCTGAGTGGTAGGCTTTCAAGTTGCTCTCATGGAAGACGTTGTGAATTATAAACCATGTTGGCGGTTGCAACTTGTATGAGACATTGCCTACTCTACTGATGATTGGGAAAGGCCCTTCATACTTGCATACCAATCATTTGTACACTTTGTGTCTAAAGAGCTGGAGTGATGCTGGTTAGAGCTTCACCAACACCATGTCACCAACTATAAATTCTTGTGGTCGCCTTCCCAAGTCTTCCCAGTTCATCATCTTTTTGGTTGCCTTCTCCAAGTAAGCCCGCGCAATATCTGCATTGCGATGCCATTCCTTTACAAAGTGATAGGCTGATGGGCTACTCCCTGTATAACCAATAACCAGGGTGTGAGGAGTTGATAGTTGTTGTCCCGTAATAATCTCAAATGGGCTCTTGTTGGATACAGAGCTCCGCTGCAAGTTATAAGAGAATTGGGCTATGTCCAACAGCTTCACCGAATCTCGTTGGTTGGCACTCACATAGTGCCGAAGATATTGCTCCAAGAGCGAGTTAATTCTTTCTGTTTGGCCATCCGTTTGAGGGTGGAGGCTTATGGAGAAGTACAATTTAGACCTCAACAACTTGAACAACTCAGTCCAGAATCATCCCAAGAACCGAGAATCCCGATCACTAATGATATTGTGTGGGACTCCCCAATACTTAACAATATTCTTCATCATCAACTTAGCCGCCTCCTCCGCTGAGCAATGTAGGGGTGCAGAAATGAATGTTGCATACTTCAAAAATCGATCAACTACTATGAGTGTCAATCCAATTCCCCCTACTATGGGCAAACTTGATATGAAGTCCAAGGAAATGCTCTCCCATGGCCTTTCTAGTATGGGCAGCGGCTCCAAAAGTCCCACTGGCTTCTACTGCTCTATCTTGTCCTATTGACAACTAAGGCATGTTCGAACATATTCCTCCACAATTGTCCCCATCTTCGACCAATAGAAGGCCCTCTCCACTAGAGCCATTGTTCAGTGGATACCTGGATGTCCAACCCAAAGGGAATCATGACACTCTTTCAAGAGTTCACGCCTCATGTTATCCACTCACGGGACGTAAACTCTATTCTCCTTGGTATAGATGAGTCCTTCCTGGACCCAAAATCGCCATGCCTTGCCCTCTTTGATGAGTTGAATCAGAGTCACTGCCTGAGGATCTCGGTACCGTCCATTCCTGATCCTGGAAAGAAAGTTGGAGCGCAATTGACTTACTTGGCCTCTGCCCTCTAACTGTATAGCATTCACTAGCTCCACATTCTGACTAAATGCATCGGCCATGACATTTTCTTTTCCGGGTTTGTACTCCATCACTATGTCGAACTCAGCCAAGAAGTCCTGCTATCATGCTTGCTTTGGGGAGAGTTTCTTTTGAGTTTGAAAGTAACTCAATGCGACATTGTCTGTCCTTAACACAAATGGTACTCCGAGAAGGTAGTGTCGCCACACTCGTAGACAGTGGACCACCGCTGTCATCTCCTTCTCATGTACAGGATATCGCCGCTCGGTCTCGTTGAGCTTGTGACTCTCGTAGGCCACTGGATGACCCTGCTGCATAAGAACTCCTCCAATAGCAAAGTCAGAAGCATCTGTATGGACTTCAAAAGACTTTCCATAGTCCGGTAATATGAGTATAGGTTCTTCTAACACAACAGTCTTCAGGTCTTAAAATGTCGCCTCACATATGTCCGATCATCTCCAGGACTGCTCCTTTAGCAACTCTGTCAATGGAGCTGCGCGCTTCGAATATTCATCTATGAAGCGTCGATAATAGTTGATGAACCCAAGGAAGGATCTCAACTCTGGCACCTTCTTTGGTGTTCGCCAATCCGCCACAACTTGCACCTTAGCCTTGTCCATTCGAATGGACCCATTCCCAATTCGATGCCCTAAGAATAAAATCTCTGTTTGGGCAAAGTAGCACTTTTCCCTCTTCACAAAATAAAGTGTTCTCCCTGAGAACTTTGAAAATTATTCGGAGGTGTCTAACATGCTCCTCAAGTGTTTGGCTATAGACGACGATATCGTCTAAGTAGACGACCATAAACTTGTCCAGATACTCCTTGAACAGCTGGTTCATGAGAGTGCAGAATGTGGCGGGAGCGTTGGTTAAGCCGAAAGACATCACCAAGAACTCAAATGCTCCACACCTGGTCACACAGGTAGTCTTTGCCTCATCACCTTCTGCAATACGCACCTGCCAATACCCTGACCGAAGGTCAAGTTTGGAGAAGTATTTTGCCTTGCCCAATTGATCGAACAAGTCCATGATGAGCGGGATAGGGTACTTGTTCTTCACCGTCATCTTGTTGAGGGCTCGATAATCAATGCATAATCAGAGGCTCCCATCTTGTTTCTTTTGAAAGAGGACTGGAGCTCCGAAAGGTGCTTTGGAACTATGGATGAGACCACTGCTTAGCAGTTCATCTAACTGCTTCCTCAGTTCTGCCAGCTCTAGAGGTGCCATGCAGTATGGTGGTCTCGCTGGAGGCTTAACTCCTAGCTCCAGCTCAATCCGATGATCCATGCCTCTACGTGGTGGTAGAGTTCTCGGCAACTCTGTTGGCATCACATCTGAGAACTCCTTCAAGATGTTCGCCACAACAGCAGGTTTCTGAATGGCCTCCCCGTCAAGTGTCTCTAGCTTCATAGCAGCTACAAAGGTTAATTCACCTTTTTGCACCCCTTTCTTCAATTATAAAGCTGATATTTGTTGAAGGTCCTTGGTTCCTCCTCAAGAAACTAGAACCATACAGGGAGCATCGTCTCATATTAGACACAAGAAGTTCAGGAATGGTACTGGCACCAACTTTGCTACGTGCATAAACTCCATTCTGAGAATCACTTGGAAGTCATGCAATGGCACCACTATCAAGTTTGTGCTCCCGCTCCATGTCCCGATCTTGATAGGGACCCCCTTTGCTTGTCCGGAGATTCGCTTGGCCTCCGAGTTCACTACCTTCATGCGACTTTGGCTCTTCTCCAAGATTAATCCCAATCTCTTAGCTTCATGATTGGCAATAAAATTATGGGTCATGCTTGTGTCCACCATTGCATGGTTTGTCCGGCCATTAAGCTTGATGTCCACATACATCAACTCACTGCTTCCTACCTTCGGTGGCTTTACCTCTGTGTTCTCCCCCACTTGATCCCGCAACGTATTCAACAAACATATTGCTCCCATCCTGGGTCCTTGTAATGCCTCACTGTCGCTACTGGAGTCAGAACTGCTCGAACTGAGTGAGATAGCTTTACCCTTATCGGACTTATGGGGTAGAATCGATGCCGTCAAAGCATTGAGTGCCTGTTTTTGTGGGCACTCCCTCCCCATGTGCGGTCCTCCACACATGAAGCATCCAGTAGGCTTTAGGACTCTACCTCTTAAGCCTGGTCCCTTGTGAAAATTCTTCTTCTTTTGCTCGCCCCCAGACTCCTTCACTCGAGAGTATTTAGATGGGCGATTTCCTGAAGATTGTTTCTTCTTTCTCAAATCCTCCGAAGAAATAAAGTCAGTTAGCCTTTCCACGACTGCAATTGCCCCGACTACGTCGGTGACATTCGTCTGATGTAGTTCTTATTGTGCCCATGGCTTCAAGCCATCGAGGAAGCTGAATAGCTTGTCTTTCTCAGACATGTCCCGTATATCTAGCATCAGTGCCGAAAATTGTTTCACATAGTCTCAGATTATTGTACTTTGGCAAAGTTGTCTGAGTTTCCTTCTTGCGATAAATTATGTTCTCGAGCAAGAACTGAATTCTCAACTCTCGCTTTAAGTCTCCCCATGTGTCCACTTGACATCGGCCTTGCTGGATTTCTTCCCAATGGGTTCGCCACCAAAGTTTTGCATCCCCATTCATATGCATTGTAGCTATAGCAATTTTGGTTTCTTCAGAATTGAGCCTTGTAGCACGAAAATACTGTTCCATGTCGAACAAGAAATTTTCATGCTCTTTGGCATCCCTAGCACCTCTGTAGCACTGCGGCTCTCGTGCCCTGAAGTTTTGTGGTGGCGTAGTGCGGGTGTTGTTCCCTCCCGCATCAAGAGTCCTTGTTAACACCATCACCTTAGTCATGAGTTCTACCACAACTTCATATAGATGTCGTACAGAATCTTTGGTGTCCTCTGTCAGTTGATCAATCAAGGATTCAACTTTCTCGATCCGAGATTCAACTTCTTCTAGCGAGCTCTCTACCCTAAGTAGCCTTCACTGGCCTTGGTAGAGTTCCTCCACGCTCGCTTGAAGAACATCAAGGCGGGTCTCCGCCGTTATAATTCTCTCCTTGTGGCTCTTTTTCTCGATTGGCGCCCCAGATGGCGCCTCCTCCCCTCGTGGAGAATACCCAACTTCACGCTTGTCTTGTTCACTATAGAGCTCCTCATGAACAGCTCCCACAGTTTGTGAGCGAGTTTGCACTTACAGCCCACCTGCGACTGCTTGGAGCAAGGGTCCGGCTTACCCCATCTTACTCGATTCACCATGATGTTTCACAATGGTGAGATTGTGAATCTTCTTCACTGTTCGTATGAATTACTTGCCTGCTCTGATACCACACTGTCACGGACTTAGCTGAATTTGCCTAAGTCGTGCGGCACCCTCGCGGCACTCCCGAAGACATAACTAAAATTACCTAAGTCGTGGAACAACATTGCCCACTATTTCGGACTTAGCTTGGATTGCCTAAGTCATGAAACGCCCAACGCTATCTGTCCACAAAGGGTCAGCCCTCTTACAACCTCTTAAGGTCTCATAGGTCCTACAAAGAAGAAGTTGATTAGCTTAGAAGCGAGCGACGGACACGTCCCGGCATCTCGCAAAGCGGAAAGCTATACAAGCAATTTGTCAAACACCTTGAGTGCAACAAAGAAAAGAGACAAAGAAAGCGAAATAGGACTTTAGAGGGTTGTAGGAACGGTCGCAAGTCCACAAATGATGGTTCCCAATGTATCGGACGCAAGACAAGTTCAATTGCTGATGAACACCTACGCCCGACATATACCCGGAACCCCATCCAGCCCGGTGCCACCCGGGGGGTTCCAAGGTGCTGAAATGGCTGACATTTCACACTGCTCAGAAAGGTTACCGTAGCACATGAAAAAGACCCAAAAACAAGGTTGTTTTGGCTCCACGCAGTGAGCGATCGTTCTGCAGCCTTCTACACTACTTTCGCTCACATTTCTTAGGTAAAAACATATAAACTCAAGGCAAAACAAGCTGTTAAATATATGTACAAGCAAGAAAAAGTGACGAACGATTCAAGGAGCAAAGGCATTGCGGTTGAGCGATGACCATTCATGATAATATGGAATATAAAGAGACTGAACAAGTACTGTTTTCTGTAGTTAAGATACTTTGGTGCCCTTTTATTGGTAGTGGAATTACTATACGAAAACACATGCTCTAATAAATATAAGTTAATTAGATACTTTATTAGAATAAGAGAATATTTAGAATAAGAGAATGGAATCCCTAGTTATGAGTTGGAGTCCTCTGCCCATTGGTCAAATTCTTATGGGTACTAGTGAATTCTAATACTTTGTTGGTCAATTTCTATACCTCTAGTTTCTTTCTTTTTAGTATTAGTTCGAACCTAATTAACGTTAGTATAGTTTATTAGCCTAGTAGTCAGGTCTTGTTAGCAATAGTTCTCATTCCGACTAGTGGGAGTTCGAGCCTTAAAAGCACTAGTAGAAGCCTGAGTTTAGAGTTCTAGTATAAGAGAGACTATTTGATATATGTATTTAATGAGAAAGTCTTGTCGGGCACCAGTGAAGTTTGAGAAGTGCTAGCAGATTTCTTTATTATAGTAAGATAAAGTATGAAAGGCACTAGGTGTAGAGTGAAAACAAGGGGTGTCTGTTTGCGAGCTAGTGGATGTGGATAATGTTCGTCGGGCTAAGGGGTCCCTGGGGAAAGATATAAGGTTCGGACTTCTGGACTTAGGGTGGAGTAGCTAGACTTCTTTCTAGAATTCTGACTTGATAGGTTCATTACTATAGTAGTCATTATAGTATTAGAAGTCAGCTTCTTAGTTATGAGCATCAGGATAAGCGTAGTATCGGCTCAAGTCTGTTTGTCATTAGATTAATTCCAATAAGAGAACAGCTCGTTTGATTCCCTATCCTAAGAGAAAGTATTAAGTGTCAGGTTAGCTCTTAGCCTGCTCACCAGCAGTTCTATTTCAGTACTGGACTCATTCTCTTACACTAGACTCCGATTCTTTATAGTACCCGTGGGTGAGATCATACCACCAGCCAAGTAATGGTAGTTTGAAACAAAAGAGTGGTATTGAAGACAGGCAATGCAGATTGCAGCTATAACAGCAAGGGCAGCTTTTGTATATCAGAATAGGGGGCCAAGCAACTACGTTAGGTTAAGCGCCAAGCGCCAAACAACTACTAATGTTGTGCAGGCCAAGCGCTAAGACACTACTAACGTGTCAAAGGCCAAGCGCCAACCAAGACACTACTAATGAGGCGCGAAGGAGTTTGTCGCTACGCTCTTTCAGCGTCGCTCCACTCTTTTGGCTACTGAGATGCGTAAGGTTCGATGTCCATGTTACTAGATAAGTGTTATTGGAGCGAATAAACCTAACTGCATATGTCGTTCCAAAACTCCTATTCAAAATAACCTATTCTAAGAAGAATGAACTCAATAACTTAGACTTTCACTGCTGACCTCAATTCTTTAGTTAAGCATTGCCAGGTACAAGCCCAACGGAGGATGATACAGTGAGTGTATTTACTAGTGAAGTGTATTTACTAACATAAATAGATATACCAGAAAGCAGGTAAAGGAGCAGGCAAGTGTACATCGCCAACAGAAAAAGCGAGAGATAAGATAGAAAAGAAGCTGTTCTTGTTAAGTGTACAAGAGTAAAGGCAAGGGGAAACCTATTAAAGGAGTGGAATATGAATTGGTAAAGGAGTAGAATATGGATTAGGGTAAAGTAAAGAAGGAGGTGCACTTCTCTAATGCTAGAAATGAAGACTTGCAACACAGGCACCGGACTAACACCGAAACCAGAAACTGGCATCACTCCAAATGCATAAAAAAGGGAGTTATTTTCCCTATCCCTTTGCTTATTAGTTGTAAGCAGTTGTTTGTTTTGCAGTTTTACTTGTTTGTTGGAGGTGAAGAAAAGAAAAGAATCAATTCCTTATGAAACGAGGTTAAGTGTAGTTCCAGTTCGAAAGTCGACAAGAGAAGAATACGGTTTTGGCGGCCATTAGTAGCTGCTTGGCCGGCGCTAGCTGTGTTTCAAAATGGATTTGATTATTTTTTTCTCGCTCTGGATTGTACATTCATGGGCTGACCTTATTCAGGATTTGCTAAAGAAAGGATCAATGACATAAATGACATATAAAAATAATGGTTAACTTGAGAATTAGGTAGGTAGGGCCTTTTCGCGCTTTACTTTACATTAAGAATATAGAAGGTGATATGGGGCTTCGGAAAAAGATGACTATAGGTTATACGAAAAGGAAAGAAGCCATGGTTTTTCATAATGAAATAAATCCAACTAGGGCATTAATACATTGTGTGCATGGAATGCATAAAATATCTTATCATATATTTGCCCAGAATTATCCCTCCATGGGGCTTCGTCCATCAAGCTTGGCTTCTATCCCCTTTTCAAGTAAAACAAAAAACAGGTTTGAGCAAAAAACTGGCTTTGCCTTTGAAGGATAATAGTACAGGGTGAAGTTAATCAATTAGTACAGGGTTATGTTAATCCATTATAGAATTGATTCCTATCCATCCTGAGTTAAGTCATAACTAACATTTTTTCCATTTCTGTTCTTATGCGTCTATCTGTTGATGATACTCATCTCTCTTCGCTAAACTCTAAAACCTTGAATCAAATCATATTATTGTGGATAGCTAGATCAAATTCCTTATTATTCTAAGAGTCTATCATCTAATAGGCAGTTAAGTTACTTTATTCTACTTGATTAAACAAGCAATAGGTAGATGGCTGAACAAGATAGGGAACAAGTTAGCTTTAAGTGTTTTGCTTAAGGAGTTAGGTTTCAACAAGCGCAGTGAAATTTGGTTACTTTTTTGATATTAAGCGAGTTGGAGGTTAGCGAGTGTTGTTACCTTATTATAGAAGTTGTGCACTCAACAGAAGAAGCAACTACACAACCAGGGGAAAGAGCAGTAAAAGAATAAGTTCGAGTGTAGGCTACTTGTTCTGTTGCGGTAAGTGACTATCCAAGTAGATGGAAAGATGGAAGCTCTCTGCCCACCACACCATCCAACCAGACCAATGGAGTCTCAAGGAACCATAGAAAGCGAGTCGAGGAAATGATTAATTAACACACACCTCTTTCTTCTCTTGGTTCTAAACCCAACCAACCTATTATTATTCCTTATGTCCAACTAAACCAACCTATTATTATTCCTTATGTCCAACTAAATAGTACGCGCACAGTTATACCTTTCCCTTTGCGCTTGTTGTTTGTTCCTTTAGTTGAATAACACCCAATTAGGCACTTAGAGCCGGTTATTTTCTTATTAGATTAGAGCCGATCTACTACTATTATATTATTAGATCTACAACTATATTATTGTATTATTAGATAGATTATATTAGGTCTACTACTATAAGGGTGAAAAACATTACTTGATACTTTCTTTTCTACTGCTTGAGAAACAAACGATACTCCTTTCTTTTCAACTAAACTCCTAACTACTTTGCTTCCTAACTCGCTAACATGCACCCGTTGTTGCTTTCAGAATTAAGTGCACAAACGAATAGAGAGAAGAGAGCTGCTCTATAGGTCAATAAGCGTTAGCGCCCCGCCGAACTGATTTTGATGCCAATACATAAAATACTAGATTTTGCAACAACTACAATACATATAATTGAGCATTGAATCCGCATCCGCACCTAGTATGATAGAATATCGGAGGAACCTAACAGCTGACTCTATTATGAATGCTACCCAATGAACATAAGCATCCCTAGCGTACCCTGGCCTTATCTTATAGTAATTCGCTTACATGAGGTTGCATCAAGAAAAGAAGCTCCAAAACGGATATAATAGGCTCGAAAGTGCACGACGGTGAAATTCCCCTGAGCCTAACTCCTACACAGCAATCGACAAATATAGACCTAAGAGCATTGCTTCTACTTCGTATATGGGATACTTCTTGTCTTCATCGGCTTATGCGAGTTACACCTTTTATTCTTTAATTACCCGCGCTGTAAAGACAGTTTGAGTTTGGAGTCAACAAAACCAAATATTGAATTGAATCTACTGTACATAGCATAGAAATAGGAATTAAGGAAAGCAGCTCCCTAACATAGTTGTTTTTGCTTAGCACCCTTGCTTCTGCCCTTACTCTATATTATGAGGAATGAAATCGAGTGCACCACACCACAGCTGGAAGGTACAGTAAAGAAGTCCGTATTATAGGCTTCAAATCCATTTATACAGCTGTTACGTGGGAACGTGGCTAATTTGCCATAAGATCGTCAAGTACATAACTTGTAATAAGGAATCGTAAGAACTTCGTTATGAGAGGTTAAATGACTCGAATTAACTGATTTATTGTCTTCCCTTCTTATTGCCTTCTTCGGCTAATGTTGCTCTAATTGAATCGCAAAGCTCATGTCCCTCATTTCTCATGCGTAAGTTGAAAGCTAGGGGGTATAGGTAGCCAAGATAACAAGTGGATCTCGGTTAGGCAGTTCAATTCCATTCTATATGATTTGATTTGTATTAGTTGAATTCAATTCTTAAAGGCCGCACCCCAAGATACGAGTAATAAGTATGGATACAATCTATAACTTTCGTAGGGTGATACTAGATTGATTATCAAGGTTTCATAACAAGCACGTTGGATACGCTCCATGAACTCTTTAAGCAAATACTGATAATTACAAAGTTAGTCAAAGAAAAGAAGGATCCTTGTAAGTAATACATCCTCAATAGAGGTGGGCGGGCGGCCTTTTGGATCTTCAATGAAGCAAGATATTTGGGCATAAGTAAACCAGATTTCACTAATTGATCGTAATTCTTCTTAATGAAAGGTCAATACATCCTTGTTAATCTCAAAAGCCTGCGCCAGTAATGCATGTTCATGAGTTTGCACAATTTCTTGTAATCTCGTTGAAAAACTATATTTTATTGTAATTAATATTTTTAATAACTATATAGAAATGCATCAAGTCACGGGATGTTAATATGCTAAAGCGATGACGAGAAAAATGACCTATAGACATGTTTAAGTAACCGTCAGACAGATCGGATAGAGATGATGGGCTGGATATCAAATCCAAAGGCTTAATAGAGATAGGCTAGGTGGATTGAGTTTTCTCGGAAGGAGACTGATATCAAAATGACATATACCGTAATAATGGAATGGTATGTGATACTCTGACCTTTGTTCTTTGTAGCTACATATAAATGAGTAAACAACCAGAGCATTGTTTTAAGAGTATATATCCGAAACACTTTTAAGACTAGACCTAAAGTACAATCATTCTTTCGGTCACTCCCGATGATGAAGTAACTAGCTAACGTGAGTGGTGCTAACGTTTCGATTTTAGAGTGTGTTGTTATAATCTTCTGTTCAATAAGTGGATAGCACTCTCTTATTTTCTTTGGAAGTCTTTTTTGTTTTGCTAACAAACACGTGTTTTTAGTCTGTTATGCTAACCTGAGCTTTAAGGGGTGCCCATTGGGTTAAGTCCATTTTCTTAGGGTGCGTATTGTGCTAAGTACTATTTGATGGGTGCGCTAAGGTGACACAAAAGTATATTAAAGGGTGATTTCCTTGTAGTTTCCTTTTCTTCCCTATGGTCTTGAGCGGCGGGTGCATTAGCTTACTCTTGGCTGGGGGGTTACGATATTCCATGTTACAGTTTAAAGTCAGCAGTGAGGTGTGAGGTTCCTCAGTTATATTCATTTTTTCTCAATTCTTTCCTTTAAGGTAGGTCAGTTGTCTTTAATTGCTTCTATTCTAGAGATCATATGTGCACTTCTCAATAGCTTTATTCTCCTCCTTCTTTCTAGTTCGGAGGTAACACAAGCAAACAAGTAAACAAGCAACTCAACATTAACCGGTGCAACGAGACAAGCAACGGCGCGCCATAAAAAGTAACGTATAGCCAAGCAACGTCGTTAGAAACAAGTGGAAAACTCGTCTTACCACTAGGCTAGGGCACACACTCACATACAACGGAACATGTGGAACTCGCTTATGCCGAAATGAAATAAGGACTTGTTGGCTTATTTTATTAAAACTATACTGAATCAATATGCTTAATGCTAACCCTTATTGGGGTTTCAGGGTACAAACAACTTATAGGAGTCTTAGGGTATGAACAACTTATAGGGGTCTTAGGGTATGAACAACTTATTGGAGTTTGGAGTTAGGTTATTATGAAGACAAAGATTGATTGCTAGCTTTAGTACGGCAGTAAGTGAAAAGATAGGCTCTCCCTCATGGTAATAAGTTCAAATCACGGGTCGTGCTCTCTCTTCGGTTTCAAAGCTCTTTTTAAGCAGTGACAGAGAAGTGGGATACATTGCTTGAGGAAGAGTAGGTAGGCGGCAGTAAGAAGGTAGTCCATCCAATCTGGCATTCTAGGCTTAAAGCTAAATCAGGTAAACCCACCTGGATGTTTCATAGAATAGTCTGATTTTTGGGACGAGTGGACGAATAATGTAGTTCTTAAGCTCCTGACTATCCCGTCAGTTGAGAAAGAGTGGTTGGTTGAATAGACCTTTTCTCTTACTCTTTGAGACAGTGGAATCAAACTTTGGGGGATCCAATCCACTAGTTCTTTGACTGGATCAATGTATGATATGCTTTCAGCTCTACTCCCGTTTGAGTTCTTTCTCTCACTGGAACTTTGTCGATGAAGAAGCGAAAGGGCCAATTACAAGCTCCATTGTTGCTACATTTTTGTATTCGACTACAATAATACATATGAGTAGGACCTGTAAAGAAATAGAAAAGGTATTCTTAAAGGTGGGAAGGGCCTGTAAAGAAATAGAGGGTCTTCTTAAAGGCAGGAAAACACTATCAATTCCTTTCAACTACTCTGTGTTCTTTGCCAACCAATTTCATATCGTACTCAGCGTACTTCCTCTTCTGCAATCATCATGGTAAGCTTTAAGCGCTTGTATCATTTTTATTTGACTTCTAAACTCGCCCTTACACCGCCTGGACACAAGCAATAGAGCTCAAACTTTATATTTCAATTACCTTAACACATCCCTTTGTCATTTGAAAATGCTTCTCTTTTCTTTTGCACTTAGCGAATTTATCCAATGTAACTGCTTTGGTGAGGAAATCCGCTTGTACTGATTAACTTAAAACATATTTCATCTTTGTTCACCATAGATATAATGAAATGATGATGAAGTTCAATGTGCTTTGACCTGACCCCTTCCTCATATTAAGTCAAATAAATACAACAAACAATGGATAAATTGATAGAGATATCTTAATCTAGATCTCTGGATTAGTTGGATTTCTTGTCATTGCTAATTTAGGACTAGGGACAGAGTCAAATATCAATAACCGTAAGCTAATATCTTGTTATCAAAAGTAAGACTGCAACTCCTAGCTCGACACATAGGAGTAGAAAGTGTATCCGTTCATCAAGGAAAAGAAAGGATGCTTTAAAGGATTTCAAATGAATTATGTAAGGCACCTTCTTTTAAGAAATCCAAATAAGCTGGGGTATATTTCAACCAAAACAGGATTTCCTTGATAAAGTAGAGTTGCCAACCACTCCTTCACCCAGTTGAAAGAGATGCATCGAGGTGAAAGCTAAAAAGAGATCTAATACTAAGGATCGTTATCGTAGATATTTGTTATGATCTTGAAACTGCTTCCGCTCGGGACACTGGAAAAACTCTTAGTACTTATCGGGCAACAACTTATTGAAGACCAATATCGTTCCACTTCCACGACATTGATGCTTATCATCTTATTGTGCTCCTAATACTAATAAAGAAAGATATTATTCTTAGCGCTCAAAAGCCGGCAATCAAATATGCCCTGAACTCACCTCGAACTAGACAAACTGAACAAGTAAGGTAGACTTAATAAGAGCTGATCTCTACTCTTCACCTCTAACAGAACTTTAATAACAAAACCAAAATAGTAAGTTGCACCAACATCCACTACATGTAATTCAACAAGCAAGCTCGGGTAAACATATGAGCCGGCATACTGAGCTACGGCTATTGGGTTAAAAAGGTATGTGAAACAAGCAAGCTTAGCTTTCTGTAAACTAGAGTTAGAGCCATAGGATAAGTTCAGTTGGAGATTTATTCAATAGCTTTAAAGGTGGGTTTATTAAATACTATATATAGGGCAACTCTTTTCATGGAAGATAAGCATACAGCTCTTTTGTAGCTGTACCCCATACCATTGTGAAGTTGTATCTCATACCGTTGTGAAAGAGGAGACAAGTCATTTATGATTCCCGCCTATAATATAAGGAATAATATGAATCTCTTTTGCTCTTCTTAGATTATAATCTTATCTTTTTTTCGATTCTTGAATTCCAAATGAGATAGAAAGAAGTCGATTTAGAGAATCTCACTTATGAGACAAACAAAAGGCTTTCGATCCATAACCAGTCACCATTTGCTTGTCTAGTTCCATTAGTGAACACATTCTAGCTCTTTGACGCTTCCTTCTTGCTCAGGTCTGCTTAAGGTATGACGCATATGCTTTCTATACCTGCATTCTAGAGTTATGCCTACAAGTATTCTTTCTTTCTATAATGGTAAAGAGTAGTATAAAGTTGATCTCCAATAGCAAGGGGGTAATTCTTCAAATAGGTGGCATTAATCTCATAGCTTTATATCTTGGATGACAATCAACAGATACCATCTCATCTCGATTGGCTATCTCCTTCTCGGGCTTCCAAATCCAGTAGCATCTTTTTACCATAAACTACATGGTAGGAGCATCTGATTTACTTAAAGCAAAAAAAAGAAATAAGGTTGGACTCTTATTGGTCCTTTGAAATACTATAACAAACATTACAATGATCTTGATTCATTAATTGGGCGTCTAGGCCTCTCAAAGATTGGGTGGGTTACTTGACCTGGTGAAACTACTGAAGATGTCAACTGAAAAGACTGAGCTAATTGGCCCAAAGAGATGATCGAAGGAAAGTTAGCCGCTGGGCTCGATGACATAGCAACAGTAAGTTCAGGAAATGAGTAACCACTTACGGAGCTTCTGCACTAAGTCAATCATATAAGAGAGTTTCTTGTGCTCCACTTTGGGCTCTAGCTCTAAGTCTGGGTCTTGTTCTGGTACGAGTCAAATCTAGTTTCGGGAAAGCATCTAGTACTAGCTTTGAAGCGTGATTTCAATCAGTTTCATCCATCTTTGCACCAAGATTAGATGCAGTTCAAGTGTTTGGCTACGAGAGAGGAGTTGGCTTTCCCTTTGCTCGTTTCGTTCCATTGAGATACCTTCTACTTCACTTTCTACTTTACTTGCTAACCTCGCTTATTGAATTGATTCACAGAGTATGCACTTTTCTTTTATGATAGAAATGAGTAACCATCTTCTAAACTCACTCTTTACCCACCCTAACAAACTACTTGTTGAAACCTACCTGCTTACTACTGACTCTATTCTGCCTTCCAAGCTAAAGTCAAAGCAGGTAGAGCAGAGACAGACATAAATCGAATAAACAATAAACTAGGGCCCACTCTGATAGTTGCGCCTCTAACCTTACAACTACTACACTACCCAACCAACACTGAGAAAAGGTCGAATGGATCAGGGCAGGGATGCAGGCATGAAATGTCGATGAAAGATTCTTTTTAAGCCTAATAAAAGCGGGCAAACAAGAGAAGAAAGATCTGACGGAGTTGATGCTATACCGGATTTTGAAAGGCAAGAGGCTATCCTAATATATGGATTTTCAAGGTGTAGAGTCGCGATAGGCTTATTGCATTATCCACCAGCTAAGCTAATAAATGCGGCTTTACTCGGGGCTATCAATACAGGGACAACCAACTAATCTTGCTTTATCAAATGCTATGGGGATTTCATAAATATTCTTCGGACAAAAAAAAAGGATTAGAGGAGCGTTATTCATAGTTCAAATATGGTGTTACAGAGCTTCTATAGCTCGATTCGACTGAACACAGTGGTCTCTGCCCTATAAGATTTCATTGAGCAGAGTAACGTGAAAGAATAATAGCATATAAAGAGGAAGGCGAGTTCTATTGTATTTACTGGCATAGGGTATAGACTCATTGTGGCTATAACTCTCCTTAGGAGTTTCCATAAGTCTATTATCTATTTCTTATTCATAATATATCTCTCTCTGTTTTTGGCAGATTGAAGGAAGTGGCTCTTTTCTTTTGTCATTAGCACATATGTATTCCGAAAGGCATATTTAGCCTCATTAGCACACCGAAGGGCCGGGCCTCATTAGCACATATGTATTTCGAAGGGCATATTTCGTTTTACGCTTTTTCTTTCTCATTCCACAAAGTAGTATTTTCTCTATTATGTGCATGAGTGTTGGATTGAATGTATTGTAAGTATTGTGTTCTCTGATGATGCATTTTAGGGGAGTGAAAAATCGGATTGCCCTATGGAATTTCCCTACAGAGGCCAGTAGCTGTCGTGGCTGGACCAAAGGACTATTTTTGGAACCTTTCCATAGTATGAAAGAAAGCCAGAACTACAGAGGAAGCAGAAAGGTTATTGTAATAAGTAGAGTTTCAAAGTTATGGTAAAGAATAAAGTACTGGCTCTAGCTTTGATGCACGGTGGAGAGAGAGAGAGAGGTTCTTATGTTGAATACGAATAATAGAGGGAAGTTGAGTTCAGCTCGCCCTGTTCTACTTTAGTGAATTCTATATACCATCCATGTGCTTAATAGATTCAATAGAATTCTTCAATGCCAAGCCAAGTACCTGTTAATTCGCACTCAATTGTATACGAGGGCTCATTCTTCTCCGGACCCCAGATGAGTAGACTTAGAAACTCAAAAATGCTTATTCTATTCTATTGAAACCAAACTTATGATTCTGATCTTTTAAACACCTTCTTATTCTTAATCTAATACGATGATGATTCACTTACTGCTTCAGACAGAAACCCTTGATCCAAGCATGAAGAAGGCAATCTCTTTAACTAAGGCTTGAACACGACATGGGGAGCATTGAGGTTCTTTAATTCATACTTTAGGGTTGGCTAGAAGGAGCACATACACGGTTGGTATGGAGTACATGTACGGTTACCCTCTTCTACCATATGGAGGGGAGAACTCCAATGATTCTGTTTCTTCTGTGGTGTCACTTTCAGAATCGATTTCACTTGTTCAACGTATTGCCATCACCCCACTGGAGGGTCTTGCAGCTTTTTCAAACTGCTCTAATCACCCATCTATGCTTTAGTCTCTTTTCCCACCTTATAAGCTTTAGTCTCTTCACCTCCATTCTAATACAGTTGATTTTGTTTCATCCTGGGAACTAGCAATTCTCTCGACGCCAACTCATGAATTTGAATTGAATTAATCAAACACATATGGTATGGAGACAAGTAAATACACTGATCCTTTCCCATACCTTCTAAACACATATAAAGTTGGTATGGTATGATTTTCTCTCTTCTCATACTAAAGAACAGAACCATTTGTGGATGACTTTTGCACCCCACCAACCAAAAAAGAGATTCTCATCGCTAACAACCTCGTTCACCACCAACACCTACAACTGGTGAACCTTGCCCTCAAGTAACTCCCACTCACTATATGTTAGTGCATATTCAATTAGAAATTCCGTAAGCACAAGGGTGACTACCAATAAACAATAAAGAAAAATGACTCTCACAGGTATAACAAGGCGTAAAGAGGCTAGGCTCTGTATTAGCAAGAGGTTCATCTCTTAAGGCTAAAATGAATTTCAACAGCTGATATTTGCTACAAAATGAGTTATTGCAGTTTTGTTTATAGTAGTTACTTGTCCGCGTGTCTCCTACTTGAGAACACGTACTTGGTTAGTTTAGTTACTTCCTTCTATGATACCCAAGCCCAGCTCAGGATTCTATTTCTTTCGATGTTATGTCATTCTGCCCCTGCTTCGGCCCAAAGAAATATTCTGGCTTCTTATCAAGCAACTGGATACTCCTTCATACCTATCTCCTTTCCTCGGTAACTGACTTCTATCAGACCTAGCGAATCATTCTGTTTAGTAACCTCAAGTTCAAATTTTTGGTACTATGGTAAGTCAACTCCATTCTTAAAGGAAGTAGCACTAGGTGAGTTACCTAATTCTATCATACCTCACTCATTCTTTTGTTACTTCTACATACTGTCTACTATTAGTTTGTTTGTTCCTTTGCTTTCTTAGTGACTTGTTCTGCTGACACCTCCAAAGCTCATAAATTCCCTTCTTTGTGCTTGCACTGTTGCTTATTCAACTAATACAGAATGGATTCTTTCGAGCTAATAGTGAATACTGTATTTCTTATTAGTCTGGAAGATTGCTCAGTTTCTCTCTCGTCACCCGAAAACCAGGGTATGTATTGGTCTTTAGCTGTATCTAGAGTTTTATATGGGGATGCTATATCCGGAAGTAGGAACTCAAACAGAAGCTTTAGGCATATCCGGAGTAGGAACCACATTCGTAGTGTAGCGCTATCTCGTACACTATTAAGGATTCTTTTAAGCAGATCTCTTATGTTATTATTAATCCTTATATCCTAGATCTATCCTCTTAAATACTATTATCTATACACCAAACTCTTTCTACTCCACCTTGTCATGGACAACAATGTAAACAAGGTGTTCGATGAAATGCTTGTGTTAGTCCGTGTCCTTCGATTTAGGTACATATCTTGTACAACAAGCTTGCGATGAGCAGCCTAGTTTGATTTGCTTTATGGCCAAGTTTGGCATGTAAATACAAGTGTGTCATATAAGCACTTGTGGGGACTTCATCGTAGTGGACCATTATCCTTTGTGTGCAACCTCTCTGAGTTTGTAATGTCCATGGGTGTAATTTATATTTTGGCTTTATAAAGTGTTTTTCTTAAGCAATTGCTTGTGGATCCCGTGGAATTTGCTTCTTCTGGCCCATTTTCTCTTTTTGTAAGTTTGTAGGATTTTAGGAGATCTCGGGGAGGGCTGACCTTTGTGGACGGACACGCATGGGTGCCGCACGACTTAGGCAAAATCAGCTAAGCCCGTGACAATGTGGTATCAGAGCGGGACAAGCACACGTAGAAACACTTGCCATACATAGTGGGGGACCTAGCTAGGCTGTGTGGAGGACAGCCAGCACGCGCAACCGTTTGGGGGAAACAAACATTAAGATGTAGGGAAAGGAGTCGCTCAGAGGAGCGGGTATCCTGGTTTGGCATTCAAGGAATAGCCAACCCCTTTGCGCGAGAGGCACCACGAGGACAAACAAGCGAAGAAGAATGCGTAGCACACAAAGATTGGGATGGTTGAGTTTGAGCTATAGCTCGACGTTGGCAACCAAACATGACGGTGCTTAAGGCAAAGCAGGGTGCTTGGTGAAAGATGAGACCGTGCAAGGTGGGAGGTGTTGTGTAACGCTCATAGAGGTGAGGGAATTGCTAACTCAAGGATTCAAAACTCATGCAAGGGCTTATACATGGATGACAGAGTGTTCGTGGCCATCCCAAGGCGCGATTAGAACTCGGCGCCATGGAGCATCGAACTTTCTCTCAACATGGAAAGGATATGTCCATGGGTGAAATGTGCAACAAATTCAGCATATTGCTAGACCTTGAAGGGTGCGTGGAGATTGTATTGGAGAAGGGTCGCAATCTAGCAAGTACATTTGTGGGGTAGAACAAAGCACAAGTTCGAAGACGGAGTAGTCAAGGGGATGATGGTCTCCAAACTTCAGGGAAGTATATAAAGAGAAAAGTTGCTCCAGCAGGACAGATATCCAGGAGGGATAAGTCCTAGTTCTCTAGTGGGAGAATCATGTGCAACGGACTGCACATATTGAGGAAGAGTTTCTCAGGGTTATATCTTCATAAAGCTCAACAGACCAAGTGAGCGACAAAGAGTTGTCGCATGATCTCGAAGGAGGTAATGCATTGGTGGATGCATTTCAAGATCAAGTGGGGGAGCAATCCAAGGCAACATCATATGAAGGCACACTTAGAGTCGAGGCAGAAATCGAACTCAACAGAGGGCTGACCCGTGGAATGGTGGACGTGAGGGCCACAATCAACTCAGTGCAAATCGAGGAGCAGAGCGACTTGGGTGGAACTCGGTGAAGTATCAAAGCCGCATGAAGGGAGTCGACATAGAAGATGGAACATGGAGCGGAGGCATGAAGCTTTCCTTAGATAGAGGTCAAGGGCATGAACTCTTGTAGTGGCAAGAGTGGGATCATGTCGTTCCATGGGTTCTTCATTCTGATGGGACAGACTTATTTTGCATGGTGCCAAATATTAAGGGAGCTTCAAGGCACATGCAAGCTACCTAAGAGATGCATTTAATGAAGTAACTAAGGTGATTCAACTTGCGGAGGCAAAGTTAGGATCATGAGACCTTAGTACGGGGCAAGAGGACGCAGAGATGGGTACTCTTGAAGAATAAGCCACAGTGTTGCCATTCGAGTTGTCAAGAACAGGAGGTGCATAGCAAAATTGTGTTGGTAGGGGATAGAGGCCCAAGATCCAGACAATGGTGCACCAACTCTAGCGAAGTCCAGGGACTTCAGGAGCTACTAGGCGACGGACTGTCCTAGAGCTATGCTTCGTCCAGGAGTAACCCAGGAGTGGGGGAAAGGGAATTGCCAAGGGAGAGAACTAAAAGTCAGAGATGGCAGAGGCCCTACGATGTGTTGGCAGAGGCCACACGTGGAGAAGTCGTAGTCCGAGTTCATCAAACGAGAATCTGTATACAATGGAGATGTCACCAGGAGGCGACATGGTGCAGCGGATCGTGGTGGAATAGTTCGTGGCAATGTAATACAGACAATCTTGTCCCGTGAGGGACAAAATCATATGGAGGTATGATCAGGAGTTACTGGGAGCTCCACTTTGGTGTACGACACAACAAGAAGAAGGGCTATGAATTCAAGGAGTGAATGTCGTAGTACCGTAGAGGCGGATCTTCGTGTGTGCATCAAAGCTTGCATTGGATGAAAGCCTTAGTCATCGATACGAGAGTCAGATACCACCGAGGAAGAAGTCCAAGTGCACGTAGTGAGTCCCATGGAGGGGACATGATCATGTGAATGATCGAGGCGATGGGAGCTCCACTGTGAACAATGCAAGAAGAAGGGTTGTGGATTCAAGGAGTGAATGCCACAAGACAGAGAGGTCTTCCGTGTATGCATCAAGCTCGCATCAAATGAAAGCCTTGGTCGTCAAATATGAGGGTGTACCACCGAGGGAGTAGTCAGATTGCAAGTACCAATGAGTCACATGGAGGGGACTTGATTAACTGGAGCAGTTGGAGAGTTGGACTGCTTCAGTGCTCACATTCGCTTAAGGGAGCCCGGCAAGTTAGAGGACAAGGCCGAGTAAGCGAACGTTGCTACTAAGGAAGCTAAGGAGAAGACCCATGAGCCTGCAACAAGATGGCGGAGGCCATGCATGAGAGTTGTAGTCTGTCATCCATCGACCAAGGAGAACTGCTAGGAGGACATAGTGGTATCGAAGCAGGTGGTCAAAAGGGGCGAGGAAGCGACGACGAGTCCACCGGGGCTCAACTACCCAAAAGAAAAGCGTCGGTTAGAGAGGAGGTGGACTCGGAGGAGCTCCACAGTGCCATAGAGGCAGATCTATCGATCGCGAAGGAAGGGATGAAGATGCAAGGTAACGGATAGTAGTGCTATGGGCTTGGCGCATGGTACAGATGCGGGACTTCCGTGAAGTCATCGATCCCTTGCCCTCATGAAGGGACAACATTGGTCGTAAAAGGGGCCAAGGAGGTGGAGAATACAGAGGTAAACTCCAAGTACCAAGACGAGGCAGAAGGGCAGAGGCCAAGAAACTTCATAAGACCGATGTCGATGGGCTTCTCATCCAGATAGCCGAAATTAAGGGACTTCGGGTTGATGCAGGAGTGCTCGACCAGAGAATGAAGTAGGCAGTACATGGTACTATACCTTTCTACTCAAGAGGAGTAGGCAACAAAGGTGATGGAGAAGACGGTACAATCCCAAAGGCGACCAGACCTATCAATGACTTACTCCAAGTTGGGGGACTCCAAGATGGAGTAAACTTTTTGCTCTTTTCGGGCAAAACTTCTTGCATTTCAGAAGTTCAATGGCAGTGGGGAGGTGAATCACAGTAGCTAACCCAACGCAAGGAGTGCAACCACTTCGAGTGCTTGAGTGTGAGCAAAGAGCGAATGTTAGTAACCACTCAATGCATGAAGTAAAACTCGAGGAGGTAGGCGAAATCGAGTAACCTTTGCCAGCGAAATTGAGTAACCTTTGCCTTCTCAACTCGAGAGAATGGGCAAACCGAGTACCCAGTTCTCTTAACTCGAGGAAGTGAAGCCAAGCAAACTTTTGCACTTTTCGCAAAACTTTTGCATTCCGAAGTTCAATAGCGGTGGGAAGGTGAATCATAGTAGCTAACCCAACGCAGGCAACCACTTCAAGTGCTTGAAGTGTGAGCAAAAGCGAATGTTAGTACCTAATGCATGAAGTACAAACTCGAGGAGGCGCGAAATCAAGTAACCTTTGCGCGAAATTGAGTAACCTTTGCCTTCTCAACTCGAGAGAATGGGCTAAACCGAGTACCCCAATTCTCTTAACTCGAGGAGGTGAGCGAAGCCAAGTAACCTTACCTTCTCAACTACGAAGAGAATGGGTGAAGTCAAGTATCCCGGTCTCTTACTTATCCAAGGAGCTTTGCAAGTTCTGACCCTTCAAAGAAAGCTTATGGAAGACAATGGTTGTCAAATCCTCACCGTTGGTGATCGGTGCTATTGAGAGTAGTTTTCCACTTCATTTCCCAATTGACTAAGAGGGAGTGATGCGAACATACTTGGAAGTGACAACTAACGAAGAAGGTTCAATGGGCAAACATTATGGAGAAAAGACCTTAAAACTTCAAAGTCGTGAGGCGATGCTCGTTAAAGCTCCAACAAGCATCTACCCGCAAGCAATATGAGTATACGACATCGCACATAATAAGGCGTCTTTTCCTTCATTAGAGGATCCATGGAACTAACAAGGATCAAGACAACTCACCAACCCCACACCGATTCATCATTGGTGAGTTGAAGCGATGGTGGATTAGAGTTCGACACAACAACAACGGCGGAGAGCTAGGAGCCAAAGGCGTGTTGCAAAGCGAAGATTAAAGATTCAAAGAAATGCGAAGAGTTGGCTTCACGAAGACGTCGAAGGAATAAGTGGGGAGAATGTCACGGACAACAATGTAAACAAGGTGTTCGATGAAATGCTTGTGTTAGTCCGTGTCCTTCGGTTTAGGTACATATCTTGTACAACAAGAAGCAGACTTGCGAGTTCTAGTTTGATTTGCTTTATGGCCAAGTTTGGTATGTAAATACAAGTGTGTCATATAAGCACTTGTGGGACTTCATTCAGAGTGGACCATTATCCTTTGTGCAACCTCTCGAGTTTTTGTATTTTGGCTTTATAAAGTGTTTTTCTTGAGCGCTTGTGGATCCCATGGAATTTGCTTCTTCCGCCCGTTTTCTTTTTTTGTAAGTTTGTGGGATTTTAGGAGATCTCGGGGAGGGCTGACCTTTGCGGACGGACACGCATGGGTGCCGCACGGCTTAGGCAAAATCAGCTAAGCCCGTGACAACCTGGCAAACCACTTATTGCTGATGGTGATCTACCTGTTACTTGTTCTATTTAATCTTCTTGTGCCGAGGCAACTCATATTGTTTCATTTTCATTGTAACCCCAATCGTCCAGAGCAAGTCCTCTGTTTAAGGGGGAAGCTGCGGATTCGTATTCCCCAACCTATTCTTGAAGTGAAGAACCACTCACTCCAGACTATCCTCACTGAATTGAATCTATTGCAGGAACTCGTGTTTCAAACTCAATATTGGATTCCTTGGTCACCTGAGAGACTTTCATAAAGATCTTCCTTCGTATTAACATGATTCTCTTGTTGACAAAACTCGAACTACATCTTTTACAGCTGCATATAGAATTGATTTGGACCTTCACTTGAACACCATCTTTCTTGCTAAAGTATATATAAACGAGGAATCTTACCTCAATCTATACTCAAGACAGCTTCCCTTTTCTTTTTCATGGAACTAGTTGTCATGAGTGGGGTGCTTACGTTTTGACTTCTCCTTTGGCGCCGAGTTGGTTGAGATTTGAGCTGGATTCTCTTCTTGATACGGCAAGGCAAACACTGCATTAGCCTCAGAAACACTTCTTTCTCCACTTAGTCTTGTTGGGTAAGAGATCGGTGTTGGCTTTCCCTTTGTCAAGTTATTAGCAACAACAGAGGGCAGAGAGCTATCTTTCTTTCTAGGGTTTTAGAGACCAAAGACGAGCAATAGGGCTTCTAGGAGAAAATGAAATGCATTTCAAAGAGCTAGCTGATGGGTACCTAAATGGTGGGCCTGAATGAAACGCCCGCTAACTAAGAAAAGAAGGTAAAAGGGGGTTGAGCCCGCTTCCAAATGCCCTAACACGTAACCCATTACAGCAGGACGAAGCGTCTGAAGTGTGATGAAGTGGATAATTTCTTTCTTCAGCTCCTGTTAGCGAGCCTAAACAGCAAGAGAACTATCAAGCTATGTTCGAAAGTAAAGTTATAGGAAAGAAAGAAGATAGTACTGGCTTGGCATAATAACTACACTTTCATATTACCCCGGGGTGGCTGTTGACCTATCAATTGCACTTGCCACTTACAATTGAACTGCCCCTTACCTTTAGGTGCCGAGGCAAATAAAACAACAGATAGATTCAACTGCTCCTTAACTACTTGAGGAACAAATGGTTTTGCTGACACTTAAGCTGATGCACAGAGACAAAGTCAGAGAATTCACTGCTTTCGAGCACAAGCTCCGGTCAGTGCAGAGGTAAGCACAAGGATCTACCTTCTTCTATTCTATTTATTCAGGCACCTATTTTTCACTGCAAGAACCAAAGATAACGAAATCTATTCGAATGATCTACTGAGCTGAGTCGGATTATTCCTTGGAAAGTTTAGGATCTCGGGCAGGGGTTGGAGTGCTAACTAACTCTAGAGAGTGTGCTGTCTTTCTGTCAAAAATATTTGATTTGTATGATTTATTATATTATAGGAAAAGAACACTTTTGACAGTAATGCCTGGTCCAATCAGGGCCTATCCTCTCTCTCTCACCCATGCAATCATGAGTCCTACAACCGATCTCTCTAGAAACCTAGATAAACCCGAGAAATTATCTATATCACACATTAACGCTCCTTTTTTACAGATTTCTTACTATGCTGGGTCACCTAACACCAAGTCAATGAATTCTGGCTAACGAAAGGACCGACTCTTCTTGAAAATGAAGTCCAAGCCTCCCTAAGCCAACCCTTGCTATTGGGCTGACTTGCTTGTTGAATTAGAATAATATTGATTTGCAGCTGAACCCTGTATGTTCAGTACTTGACCTTGTTCAGTTGTTTTAAGAATGAAGTGTTTTTGGATTGCATTGCTTCCTCTTTAACATATGAGTATGAAGTACCTAGGGGCTTTATAGTGCTTCTTTACGTTTTAAGGCTTGAACACCATCTTTGTAGTGGTAATACCTGACTAAACTCCTCTTTATTGACATATGTGTAACGCTAGATTCCTCTATTTCGTCGGCAAACTCACTAACTGTACTTAGGCTTGCGAAACGGAGACAACTCCTATATTATATCTCTGGCGCCCTGCCCTAGCTTGTTTCATTGCATGTAGTAGATGCTTGTGCGAGTGTTGCAGTGGAGTTACTTTATTGGCTTTACCTTTCTTGTCCGTAGATAGAGGAATATAAGAATAAGTCTCAAGTAAGTGGGAAAGAAATCAGAAACGGAATGGAATTGAGGCACCACTCACAACAATAAGCTAACTTGCTTCAGTCGAACGCGCTTGTTTATTTGTTGCTTGTTTATTCCGTTGCTTATATAAAAGACGATATAGAGGCAACCTTGCCTCACCATATACAAAATAGAAACTTTCCTACCTGTTGCTTCTTCCGTAACTCATTCTTGAACCGTGCTGTAAACCTCTTATTCTCATTAACTTATGTAAGAAAGGTAATCTAACTCGTTAGCCTCACTGCTGACTTAACTCCAAAGCAAACTCTTGACTTCTAACTCACTCTACTTTAAACTAACATAAGCATCCCTCCCCGCAACAATAATAAGAATAAGAATTTGGATTGTCCTTTCTTTTGCTTCAAAACGGACTTATTGCTTCTCTTCTGGAACTCGTATTCAATACTCAGCGCTGAAGAAGGAAATATTCAAAGGAAGTCAATAAACCTAGAATAATTGCATCCGGCGTTCATAATCAATAATTGAGTAATACCCACTGCTTCTTTCTAAACTCACTGCTTACTGTTTCAAAACTCACATAAGCACTTGTTCATTCCGCTTGTGTTAGCTGATGAAGATAGGAACTCTTAAAACACTCCTTCTAACGTGCAACAGGTTGCTTTTTTCTATCCAGCGTATTCAATAATTGCCTAACCGCTGAATAATATCTATTGCTTGCTTACTTGTTGGGTTCAAGCATGAAACTTCTTGTTCTGTTGCTGACTTTCTATCGAAACTAACTTACTGAATTGTATGGGTTCGGTGCTTGGCTTGATCGAGTAGTGTTTGGCTCCAATATTTGCGCCCTTGTTGAACTAGACTAGGGTTGTCGCTCTTCCTTGTCTTAAGAATGGAATTGAGTGCGCACCTACCTCTTATATAAGAAAGTAACATCACTCCTTTACTCCATGCTTTACCTAACAAAGCAGCTAACTGCGGGTTCTAAAGAATAGGCATGACAACTAAGTATGCACGACAACTACGAATTGCACGAGAACTAATATGACTAACAAACAAAACTATTCAACTCCAAGAACGACAACTCATATATTTTAGTAACAAAACTCTGAAACGTAAATAAGTGTTAGCGCAAGGGCTTGTTGAAAAGAAGAGAGTGCACAATTAATATGATGAGGAATCGGACTGCCTATGTAGCGGTAACTGAACTCAACAAAGAAAATGACTCATTGATACTAGGAAACTGTCTTTATAATGTAGTTTAGAATAATATGAAACGTTTCTTACTTGCTCACTCCAGATCCTTTATTGCTGTTTACTCTTTTCTTGCTGCTTGCAGCTAACTCCTTTCTTATTTTATTGATGGTCGGCACCCTACTCTATTGTTTTCTTTCGTTCTCGCTCTGTGGGTGCCTGGCGCGCTATAGGCTAGGGTTTGTTTGTTCCGAACCACATCTTTGCTTGTTTATGTACATTAAGTGACAAATGATATAAATGATTAATGAACACAAAATTCTATTGCTTGTTGAATTGAGCATTCCTACTGATATGGACAAGGCCCTACATAATACTTTCTTTATGAATTAAAGCACTGCGGGAAGGAAATCAGGGTTCCAGAGCCTGAGTTCACGTTAGCACAAGGTCAACAAGGTCTAATAGCCTACTCTAGCGTTACACATACATATGGAAGCACAGTAACCAAAGAGCGAAAGACTACTAAGGCACCACTCACGTAAGCGATGTTGGAATTAAACTTGTTCAAGTATCATAAAGAGGTTCATTTCATCAAAAAGGTTCATTGCATCAAGAGAGAGATTTATTACATCAAGAAGAAAAAATGGATTAAAAGACTATAGAAGGATAAGTCAAATTGGTTATTGGTTCTTGAAAGGGTTTCTTGAAAGAGAATGGTTCATCTTGAATACAATTAATATAATGTATCTTTGGGGACTATATAAACCCCATATGTTGAGTCATGAGAGAATCAAGGGAGTTTCTGAAATTTGTAAAGAGTTTTTTATTGAGAGAAATATAGAAGATTGAACATTGTCCTACTCTTCCTCTGTTTCATATCTCTATTCCCTCTTCCTATCGACATCAACATCTGGTATCAGAGCATAGGTTAAGCTATGACCTCTTCCTCAAGTGCCATCCAACTTCAGATCCCCAGATTAACAAAAGAAAATTATGACATATGGTGCATCCAAATGAAGGTTCTTCTAGGCTCCCAAGATGTATGGGAGTTTGTAGAAGATGGATTCGCTGAACCAACTTCAGCAGAAGAAGGAGCAATGAATGCAGAAGGAAGAAAGCAACTCAAAGAAAGAAGGAAGAAGGAGAAAAAGGCTTTGTTCACAATCTACCAAGGGCTTGATGATACAATGTTCGAGATCATCGCTCCAGCAAATACTTCAAAGGAGGCTTGGGAAATACTTCAAAAGCATTCGGTGGTGTTGATAAGGTAAAGAAACTTCTACAAGTTTTACGAGCCGAGTTTGAAAAACTACAACAAGGTACGAAACTATTTCGATTACTTCTCAAAATCATTTCTATTGTTCATCAAATGAGACGAAATGGTGAACAAGTAAATGATCGAGAGTAATAGAAAAATATTGAGATCCCTAGACCCGAAATTTGATTTTATTGCTATTGCGATTGAAGAATCTAAAGATTTGGAAAAAATGTCTTTAGAAGAACTTATGGGTTCCCTTCAAGTTCATGAACAAAGAATTACAAAAAGAGGAGAAGACAAAACTATGGAGCAAGCACTACAAGCTAAGTTTGCTCTTGAAAAAAAAGGAGAATCAAATTCTCAAAGAGGAAGAGGACGAGGACAAAGAGGAAGAGGAGGCAGAAATCAGACCAATCAAGAATCTCCATATAATGAAGAGGCTAAAGAAAATTCTAGCCAAAGAGGCCGAGGTTATGGTCGAGGACGTGGCCGAGGCCGTGGACGTGGCAGAAACTCTAAAAGGTCTGAAATACAATGTTATGTTTGCAAAAGGTACGGACATTACTCTTATGAATGTTATTATAATCCTAACAATCAAAGTGGTGAGGCAAATTTTGTTGAGGAAGAAAAGAAGGAAAATCAAGTTTTGCTAATGAGTTATGAAAATTTGAAAAATGATCAATCTATGACATGGTATCTAGACAGAGCCTCAAATCACATGTGTGGCATCAAAGAGCTATTTTCGAATGGATACAAGTTATTAAACATTACATTTGGTGATTTGTCTCAAAGACCAATAAGAGGCAAAGGTAAAATTCTCCTTGAACTTAATAATGGCAAGGAATTATGCATTTCAGATATTTATTATGTTCCTGATATGAAAAATAATATTTTAAGCATTGGACAATTACTTGAAAAAGGTTATGAAGTTGAGATGAAAGATATGGCTCTCTCAATTCGTGATAAGAATAAAACATTGATAACACATGTGAAAATGGCAAGGAATAGAATGTTTCCTCTACATTTGAGTATTTTTGATCAATCAAATTGTTTTAAAGCTGTTATTGAGGATATTTCTACACTTTGGCATCTTAGATATGCTCACTTAAATTTTGAGGCTTTGAAACTTCTAGAAGTATAATATGGTGACAGAATGCCAAAAATTGATCACCCAAAGAAAATTATGTGAAGTATGTGTCATGGGTAAACAAGAAAGAAAACCTTTCAAAGTGAGAAGAACAAAAGAGCATGGCATCGACTGATCCGGTGCACTCGGATGTTTGTGGCCCTATCAATCCAAAGATCACTTGGAGGAAGCGGTATTTTCTTACATTCACGATGATCATAGTGGCAAAACTTGGGTTTACATGTTAAAAGAAAAGAAAGAAGTTTTAAGCAAATTCAAAGAATTTAAGGATTTGGTTGAAAGACAAAGTTGTTGTAAGATTAAATGTCTAAGAACAGATAGAAGTGGTGAATATATATCAAATGAATTTGAAAGTTTTTGTAGAAATAATGGAATTCTACATCAATTCACCATGCCATACACACCTCAACAAAATGGTGTCTCGGAAAGAAAAAATAGGACTATCCTTAATATGGTCCGATGCATGTTAAAGGAAAGAAAAATTCCGAAAGAATTTTGGGGTGATGCTGTTGCTTGTGCAGTTTATTTGCTTAACAAGTTTCCGACAAAGCGAATTGGTAATATTACACCAGAAGAAGCATGGAGCTTACAAAAACCAAGAGTTGATCATTTGAGGATTTTTGGAAGTGTTGCATTTGCCAAGATACCAGAAGAAAAGAGAACGAAATTGGAGGATAAAAGCCAAAAATGCATTTTGCTAGGTTATCCAGAGAATTCCAGTGGTTACAAACTCTACAATCCTATCACAAATAAAGTTGTGATGTCAAGAGATGTTGAGTTTGATGAACAATGATTTGAACCGGAAAAGTGATGAGCGATAAGAAAGTTGTAGCTTAAGAAGATGATATAATACAAGCAAACATCAAGTGACTTTGCGAATCATCACCTAGATCAGCTAGGTCACATGATTCAAGAAGTCCAATTATAAGAAGGACAAGACCGATTCAGGACCTATATGATGTGACTCGAAGGATTGATACTAACAATGATGAACTTTCTTTATTTTGTTTTTTTGCAGGATATGATCCATTAATCTTCGAAGAAGCTTATAGAGATGAAAAATGGCGACAAGCTATGAATGAAGAGATTCATGCCATTAACAAAAATAATACATGGGAGCTTACTACACTTCCAGAAGACCACCAAGCTATCGGTGTTAAGTGGATCTTCAAAACAAAAAGAAATGCAAAAGGAGAGGTGGAGAAATACAAGGCTAGATTAGTTGCAAAGGGATATAAACAACAATATGGAATTGACTATGAAGAAGTATTTGCGCCAGTTGCTCGATTGGAGACAGTAAGATTACTTATCTCTAGCACTCAAATGAAATGGAAGTTTTTACAAATGGATGTGAAATCAGCATTTCTTAATGGAGTTCTTGAAGAAGAGGTATATATTCAACGACTTCGAAAAAAACTTGGCATGCTAGATGGAACAAGTTTAAGGGGGGAAAATGTTGGAATTAAACTTGTTCAAGTATCATAAAGAGGTTCATTTCATCAAAAGAGGTTCATTGCATCAAGAGAGAGATTTATTACATCAAGAAGAAAAAATGGATTAAAAGACTATAGAAGGATAAGTCAAATTGGTTATTGGTTCTTGAAAGGGTTTCTTGAAAGAGAATGGTTCATCTTGAATACAATTAATATAATGTATCTTTGGGGACTATATAAACCCCATATGTTGAGTCATGAGAGAATCAAGGGAGTTTCTGAAATTTGTAAAGAGTTTTTTATTGAGAGAAATATAGAAGATTGAACCTTGTCCTACTCTTCCTCTGTTTCATATCTCTATTCCCTCTTCCTATCGACATCAACAAGCGAGCCCAACAAGCTTAGCATTAGTTAGCTATTCTTCCGCGTCCCAACAAAGAGTAAGCCATAGCGAGTTCATTAAAGTAGGGCGGGTACTGATTCGGTATAGTGAAAGTAAGCAAAGGTAAGGGGAAGTGAAGTTCAGAGCTGAGCAAAGGTAATAAAAGGTATGGGGTTATCTTTACCGGCAACATTAGCAGTTGATTATTGGAATTGAATTGAAGAAAAGAAATTACCTCACATAACATAATATATAATCCAATAGGGTAAACACCTAACTTATTACTTGCTGATTGTGAATTGAGTGGCAAAGTAGAATTTAGTGCAAAAGATACATAAGAGAATTGAGTGCACCACCTTTATTAGAGTAACAAAAAACACTGGTTATCCATTAGTGACAAGAAGCTCACGCTTGACTTTATTACTCAACAAGCTACAGTGATAAGTCTTCAAGGGCGCTCACGTTTTCTTTGTCTTATTGCCATTGCTTGTTTTAATAGAGGAGAGGATAAGATGGTGCTGCAAAAGAATGGGAATCTAGCGCCTTACTCTTATATAATGTACTTAGTAAAAGAATTGCTGACTCGCTGTAACTTATTGAATCCGGGTATCCAATCCCACATATGGAGATAGGGTAAATGACTCTGATATAGGGTAAATGACTCTCTAAGACAACCTCTGATCGCATCGCCCTTCCTTGTTCTTGGCTTTACCTTTGTCTGATCGACTGCTTTCAAGAGAGAGTGGTGGTCCAAGTAAAGTAGCTTTATGTGGTATGGTGCCGCTTACACTCGTTTATGCTCAAAGTAGTATCGCTCCAAAAGCTCTTGTTTGTTCTCCTAACTCGCTTATGACTTTGAAAGTCATTGCGCTAGACTCTAGTACTATATTATATAGCTTGTTTGTTCCGTTGCTTGTTCACAGCTGACTCATTTATGGAATTTCACCGATGCTTCCGATCGCTTAAGAATTAGAATAGAAATGCACTGATTCCATAAGTATAGGAGTAGTAACAACATTCTATACACTGCAAAACTCATGGGCGAACTCAACAAGCCTAGTTGTTTGTTGCGCTAACGGAACTTACGTATGAAGTGCCCAGCAGAGCTTTTTGCTTTGCGTGCTTTCCTTTTGCGTGAACTATTTGGCGTGAACTACTTGCCTATTGCGTCATAAATTAAGGTAACTGACGAAATTGAATCTTTATGCAATGAGGGTGTCACCATTCAAGTAGCAACACAACCTTAACCAACATTATCAATCTTAGGAATATATTTATGTATTGTACAAGAGAGTTTCGTACCACTACGAATGAATGTACTAAAAGCAAGAGAGTTTTGTAACTACAAATGAACGTACCTACTAACAGAAAGAGTTTATCCACATTGGGCATGCATCTCTTATTAGGGGGAAATTGGCCCAACATGATCCGTCCTTTCCTGAGTCAATTGATTGTTTTGCTTTTCCGATTGATTGCTTTCCTACTCGCTACCATTGTTGTTCTCTTTCTTCCATTACCGGCACTGTCGCTTCCCCCAGCTATGTCACTGCTCCTTCTCTTATTTATTCTATGTGGCAGCCATTAGTGTCGATTCTCTTGAAATATTAGTATTTACTCAGCACATATTTAGATAGATACGAATAGGCTCATTCCCTTATTTCTGTACAACAGCCCCAATGGATCAGTCTATTTAGCTGAAGTCAAAGCCCCTATTTTACGTTTACGTTCATGCGAGCTCTCTTTTCACAAGTTCCGGAGAGGCAGGCGCCAATTTCCTACTTGACTCAACACTTGGGCGCATGGAATAGAATGAATGGATTTCCCACTCTTTCTTTCAGCTATGCAAATATGTTGTTATGTCCTAATATATGCACCTCACACCTCAATATAAGTATAAGAAAAGAATTCTACTTTACACTCCTTATTAGTTTACGACTCCTTAATTACTTGACTCCTAAAGCATAAGAACTACTTGACTCCTTATTCATTTATGATTCCTGGGTTGAAGTGTTGTTAATAATTGAATTAGTTTATTGGGAACGCTATTCCATTACTATCGGAGAAGGAAACCCGCACCACCTAATGCTTCTCTATCCTGATCGTGTCGTGGGGTAGAAGATCAGCTAACTATTCGACCCTTTCTTTTGTGCGGGCTATATTTAGAAAGTCTACACTGTTCACATTTCATATACAGGTGAACTCCACTCGACTTCAATAAAGAAAGAAGTATGGTTCTAGCTTCATTAGCGCAACAGGGAACTCGAAACTCACCACGTCTTTCCCTCCCTCGACTCTAATTTGGATTCTCTCGTATAAGTAATGACTCATAGAAATCGAAAACCTCATCTAATATTTGAAAAGAAAATCCATATATATATATATATATATATATATATATATATGTTCTTTTTGATAATACAAGATGCGCATTAGAAAGTGCTTCCGCTGTCCTACCTTCTTCAAGTAAGGCATCAACCATAACATTGAATTATTGAAAGCCTTTGATCAATTATGGGTTAGGACCTGTGGCTCCATCTTAAAGAGTTTTGTTCCTTAATGATAACTATGGATTAGATTGGCATTGTTCACACCATCTTAAAGAGTTTTGTTCCTTAATGATAACTATGGATTAGATTGGCATTGTTCACACCTTAATGAAAACTAACTACTCCATTCTACTTTCATTGTTCGGTAAATCTTAATACTAACTTAACTATTCTATTTGCATTGTTCGATAAATCAGAATTCTCACTAACTATTCTATTGGCATTGTTCGATAAACCTTAATAATCTTAACTACTCTATTGACATTGTTCGGTTAGTAAATCGGAATACATATAGATAGGTAGGTCAAAAGGCAAAGGAAAAACACTTGCACTCCTTTATCTTAGACTAGTTCTTTTCTTTGTCAGCACCAAAGAAAGGTGGGAGTAATTCAAAACAGATTGCTTGTCCACATGTTTGATTCTTAGGGCAGTGTATACTCCATTACACTTAGGCGGATTTAGTCCCAAGATGCTTGAGCCGAGTGGATGAGTTTAACTATTTCTCTCAAAGGAAGGATGGATTTCTTCTATTGATTTCGAATTTCAGTATACTTCTAGTTGCTCTGTTGATAATTCTCGATACTCTAGAAAGGGCACTTTGAACGAATGGTAGTTCTTCCTTTGATGACTCTGCTAGGTCCTTGAGTCACTGCACAGAACACTTTGAAATCCGTCATCTTTCACAACAATAGAAAATATCCATGAAATGCAAAAAGATGTGAATACAGTGCTTTCATTCAAGTTGCAGATGGTAGAATTCAACTAGGAATTTCATAATGTATCTTTCATCCTTCAAACTTACCACATTAGGAGTGCGAACCATAAAAAGAAGGCGTAGAGGCCATTTTAAGGCTTTATTTTGATTCATGATAACAAAGTCACAATTTTGTTCTCCCTTCACAAGCCCCCATTGTTGCCGACACAGTTAAGTCTTCATTCGATCTCTAAGCTCGGTTGCTGCTCTTAAACTTCAGGTAATAAGAATTGGCTCTGTATCGACTGAATCACTCTATCTAAGGGTAATAGGGATATGTTAGTTCTACGATAGAGAGGGTAGATTACCTTTCTTTACACGATACTTGATACTACTCTTTACACAATACTCGATACTACACTTGCTACTTCTCTTGAACAATAGAATAGGGCGAGTGCTCCATAAACACTACTAGGAATCTAGAAATGCTCACTATCCATGCTCCGCCAATACAATATGCTAACGCTGAGGTTAGAGTTGCATGCATTGGAAAGACTATTACTTCTTGAGTGAGTTCGCTTGATTCAATCAAATGGATAAGCAAATCTTGAAACTCCGACCTACTTTGCTTTGCCACAAAACTGATAGCAGACTCGAAAACCCTATACCTCACTAACATAGTAAGCTCTAGCTTACAGGGAAAGTGTGTTGAACACAAGCACTGAACTTCTGTATCTCATTTGAATAGTTTATAATTGAGGTCTCCGCCCCATTTGAATAGTGGATTATTTATATGCCCCCAATAAGGATATATAATAGAATTAACCTAACTCCTTACTTTATATAATATAATTAACTTAACTCCTTACTCTCGAGTATTCATATTAACCTAATTCGTGTATTCATATTAAGTTACGATTGATGGAGTATCTTTTGCTCTGCGCCTTGCGTGTGCCTTTTGAGAATGATTAATTGGAATTGTAGCCATTATCCTCTACCCCGCGCCTTTATGAGAATGATGAATTGGCTACAAAAGTCAAGAAGGAGATCTTGTCACCGATGGAGAGGTTATTGTATTATGGTAAGCAGGCCGTGGAAGCTAGAGTGTCGATGCGGTGCAGAATTAGTCATTACCAGATAACTCACTTTCATTATTCCTTAAAAAACCAGAGGGCCGCTTCTGTGATCAGAGATCTGAGGGAAGTAGCTTGTGCCCCTTAGTATTGTTTTGAAATGCAATACGATAGATATGTGTGGAATTCGGGAAGGTACTATGGTTCCCTTACTGCATGAGAATAGCACTATATAGCTCTATTATCCATTTGTTAGGGCCTGAGATTGAGGAGAAAAGGTGCTCCTTCCAACCAATCAATATCTTTCTCAGACGTGAGAGTGCGCGGAAAGGCCTAATCGATTTCTCTTGTAACGCACCACAAGAAATAAGCTAACACACAATGGGTTTACAGAGCATAGGCCCAGCCTTATAATAATAGTAAGTGAAGGTAGCTTAGGTCCCTAGGGATACAGGATGCAAGCAAGCAGTAAAGACTAAAACAAGTAAATAGTAACACCAGAATCAGAATCTGTAATTGAGTTACTTACCCACCTATGATAAGGCCTTTTGTTTATGATTTGTAGTCTTCCGATTACCTCCTCTCTTCTTTAGTTGTGGGCGGGGGTCCTCATCGTCTTCTAGTTTTGGGAAGAATATATTACTGGTGTAGCAGTTAAGGCGGAATCAACTCCTTGTCGGCCAGTTCCATGCAAGTTCTAGCGATAAGATGCTAGATCATAAGCAGCAATTCTAGTTCTTTGAGACAATAAATCAACCTTACTTACCTTCTGTAGCACTAAGTCCTTAATACTTCTCGTTTTCCAGTATGAGTATTGGTGATGATAGAATCAGGGATGAAAAAGATATAGAAGCTATATATTGACTTTCTTTATTTTATGCCATGTGCTCGAGAACAAACAATAGAATCAGCAGTCCCTAGTGTGCAAGTAAAAGATACAAATGAAATAGAGTATAGACCTACAGAGCGGTAAGAGAACTCTATTATATAAGATATCGGTTAAGTGCCTAAGTTAATGGTCTTCTTTCTTTTCCCACCTCCTTGTCGCCAATAGAGGATTCAATGCCAATTCCATTATGTGTTTTCTCATTGTGACATGTAATTTCAATTCTATCTTTTGCGGTTGATTCTACTTCTATACTGGAAGTCTGTCTTTTCTCATGGTGGTATGGTTCTAATCAAGTTGGATCACTAAGGGACTGAACCTAGGATGCGAGAATCTAACACTACCTGATAGACTCGACCCGGCACTGGGGAGCTAACTACAACCATTAGACTTAAGTTGCTACCAACGACCCTAAACTAAGACTATGCCAACTGTCTCTTTCTAAGCCTATCCTCTACCTACTTCTACTATAGAATTAGTGTATCAATAGAAGGAATGAAATCAGTAACTAGGAGGACTTTCCTACTCGCCGGGGGATCTAACTCTGCCTAGCTTGCCCCTAATTCTGAAATTAATGACCTCACATCTTGCTTTGCTACCTCACAAACTGATGTGACTTTCTCTGATTCTCTAACTACTGGGCATACCCCTTACTTTTAGTCGGTGCCCTACCTCTATCCCTATCCCTGGACTTTAAGGATTACTTAACTCACTTTGAAACCTACGCCAAGAAATTAGTCTACCTCTACTTGCTTCTATTCTTTGAGTTGTCCTTGACATTATTTAACTAAGCGATATCTCTACTTCTACCACTTGCTTTGATTCTTTAGCTCAACTCTGACTCTTCAAATGCTTACTTACGACCTTGCTTATCCGCTTTAGGCTGCTACTGCCTTATCTGGTTCTACCACACTGAACACCTAACCTAAATCTTACTTGTTAAGGTAAGGGACTGATCCGCCCTTTCCACTCCCTTTGTTTGAGTATGACTTGAGGTATTCTACTAACTTATATTGATATGTGTTTTCTCGTATTGGACTCGATTCTCTATGTGATTAGTATTTTATTAGCTTCCCATAAGTACTCTTTTCATTCTCGTTGGAAAAGAAGACCTTATAAGGAATTCAATCACTGCTAACAGACAGGCAACTATTAGGCCATATGCTCTCGTTTTAGCCTTACCTTTTCTCATCTTCTAAATTAGCTGCCCTCTCTCGTCAACACATCTATATTCTTATTAACCTTACTTGCTTCACTCACTATCAGACTCGTAGGTGTCCCCAGCATTCCTTTAAACTTTCACTCCTTCTTATCGGTAAGAGGTTCATTCCATGTTATTGTTTCTTTCTTCCCGGGTGGATTCTATTCTACTAGCAGTAGTCAGATTCTTACTTGCTAGTTTGGTTCTATTACCTACAAGTTGGCTTCTTACGTATGAATCAAAGTCATGTTATTACTAGTTCCATTATGGTTATCACTAGTTGGATTCTATGTAATAGTGGTGTATCTGACCAGTATAGTCTCATCTGTAGTAGTTGTGTTTGTAGTAGTTACTTTTATCTCTTATGCTTGTCGCTTTCAAACTCAAACTAGCACACCTCTCCTTTGCTTTCAACCTAGCTCTCTTGTCCCTTACTCTTTAACTCACGATCTAGCCTCTTACTTTATCTTGTACATTCTGAAAACTGACCTGCCTCTCTCCTTTAGTTGAGTATGCATTGCCTGTCTTCGATACTGGAACTGGTGTTGACAAGAATAAAGATTCTCCCAGCATAATGGGATATGGTTAGTGAGTATAAGATTTGTACTATAGTAATAATTATAATGGTATCAGGCCTTACTCTTTACTTTAACTCCCGTACCACTTGCTTTTGATTCTCCATGCACTGATCTGGATTCTTGCTTCTTGGATTAAGTCATAAATAAGAAATGTGGGAGCTGTATTGATTATAGTGCGCCACACTAGTTTATTTAGCCTTGTCAACAAATACGGAATCCTACTTTCCTATAGCTTTAACTCGAGCAGCAAACGTATCCCTTTTTCCGACCTCTCTCGAGAGTTTTGAATCGCTCATTCCTGACTCACAGCTTACAGACCCGCTTGTTCATGCCTCAGGTACTAGAATCCTGCTTCGGCTTTGGACCACGAGACAGGACAGACCCGGACTTATATGTGGGCACTATAATCAACGCTCAGGGGACAAGTAGAAGGGGTGTAGTTGGAATCAAGAATGCGAGGTACGATCCCAGAATTTGTAGTAGAACTGTGGAGTACGATCTATGACATATATGTATAATAATTAGTATCGGGTAAATAAAAAGGAGTTTGAATAGGAGGCTAGCCTTCAAGTCTGTCTTACTGGTTGGCTTGTTTGACAATAGAGGCAGGCCCTGTTGATGTCGATAGGAAGAGGAAATAGAGATATGAAACAGAGGAAGAGTAGGACAAGGTTCAATCTTCTATATTTCTCTCAATAAAAAACTCTTTACAAATTTCAGAAACTCCCTTGCTTTCTTTCATGACTCAACATATGGGGTTTATATAGTCCCCAAAGATACATTATATTAATTGTATTCAAGATGAACCATTCTTTTTCAAGAAACCCTTTCAAGAACCAATAACCAATTTGACTTATCCTTCTATAGTCTTTTAATCCATTTTTTCTTCTTGATGTAATAAATCTCTCTCTTGATGCAATGAACCTCTTTTGATGAAATGAACCTCATTATGATACTTGAACAAGTTTAATTCCAACATTTTCCCCCCTTAAACTTGTTCCATCTAGCATGCCAAGTTTCTTTCGAAGTTGTTGAAAATATATACCTCTTCTTCAAGAACTCCATTAAGAAATGCTGATTTCACATCCATTTGTAAAAACTTCCATTTCATTTGAGCTGCTAGAGAGATAAGTAATCTTCTTGTCCAATCGAGCAAGCGCAAATACTTCTTCATAGTCAATTCCATATTGTTGTTTATATCCCTTTGCAACTAATCTAGCCTTGTATTTCTCCACCTCTCCTTTTGCATTTCTTTTTGTTTTGAAGATCCACTTAACACCGATAGCTTGGTGGTCTTCTGGAAGTGTAGTAAGCTCCCATGTATTATTTTTGTTAATGGCATGAATCTCTTCATTCATAGCTTGTCGCCATTTTTCATCTCTATAAGCTTCTTCGAAGATTAATGGATCATATCCTGCAAAAAGACAAAATAAAGAAAGTTCATCATTGTTAGTATCAATCCTTCGAGTCACATCATAGGTCCCGAATCGGTCTTGTCCTTCTTATAATTGGACTTCTTGAATCATGTGACCTACGATCTAGGTGATGATTCGCAAAGTCACTTCGTGTTTGCTTGTATTATATCATCTTCTTACAGCTACAACTTTCTTATCGCTCATCACTTTTCCGCCCAAATCATTGTTCATCAAACTCAACATCTCTTGACATCACAACTTTATTTGTGATAGGATTGTAGAGTTTGTAACCGGAATTCTCTGGATAACCTAGCAAAATGCATTTTGGCTTTTATCCTCCAATTTCGTTCTCTTTTCTCGGTATCTTGGCAAATGCAACACTTCCAAAAATCCTCAAATGATCAACTCTTGGTTTTTGTAAGCTCCATGCTTCTTCTGGTGTAATATTACCAATTCGCTTTATCGGAAACCTGTTAAGCAAATAAACTGCACAAGCAATAGCATCACCCCAAAATTCTTTCGGAATTTTTCTTTCCTTTAACATGCATCGGACCATATTAAGGATAGTCCTATTTTTCTTTCCGAGACACCATTTTGTTGAGTTGTGTATGGCATGGTGAATTGATGTAGAATTCCATTATTTCTACAAAACTTTCAAATTCATTTGATATATATTCACCACCTCTATCTCTTAGACATTTAATCTTACAACAACTTTGTCTTTCAACCAAATCCTTAAATTCTTTGAATTTGCTTAAAACTTCTTTCTTTTCTTTTAACATGTAAACCCAAGTTTTGCCACTATGATCATCGTGAATGTAAGAAAATACCGCTTCCTCCAAGTGATCTTTGGATTGATAGGGCCACAAACATCCGAGTGCACCGGATCGAGTCGATGCCATGCTCTTTTGTTCTTCTCACTTTGAAAGGTTTTCTTTCTTGTTTACCCATGACACATACTTCACATAATTTTCTGGGTGATCAATTTTTGGCATTCCTGGCACCATATTATACTTCTCTAGAAGTTTCAAAGCCTCAAAATTTAAGTGAGCATATCTAAGATGCCAAAGTGTAGAAATATCCTCAATAACAGCTTTAAAACAATTTGATTGATAAAAAATACTCAAATGTAGAGGAAATATTCTATTCCTTGCCATTTTCACATGTGATATCAATGTTTTATTCTTATCATGAATTGAGAGAGCCATATCTTTCATCTCAACTTCATAACCTTTTTCAAGTAATTGTCCAATGCTTAAAATATTATTTTTCATATCAGGAACATAATAAATATCTGAAATGCATAATTCCTTGCCATTATTAAGTTCAAGGAGAATTTTACCTTTGCCTCTTACTGGTCTTTGAGACAAATCACCAAATGTAATGTTCCCGTAATAACTTGTATCCATTTCTGAAAATAGCTCTTTGATGCCACACATGTGATTTGAGGCTCCTGTATCTAGATACCATGTCATAGATTGATCATTTTTCAAATTTTCATAACTCATTAGCAAAACTTGATTTTCCTTCTTTTCTTCCTCAACAAAATTTGCCTCACCACTTTGATTGTTAGGATTATAATAACATTCATAAGAGTAATGTCCGTACCTTTTGCAAACATAACATTGTATTTCGGACCTTTTAGAGTTTACGCCCACGGCCTCGCCACGCGCCCCCACCATAACCTCGGCCTCTTTGGCTAGAATTTTCTTTAGCCTCTTCATTATATGGAGATTCTTGATTGGTCGATTTACGCCTCCTCTTCCTCTTTGTCCTCGTCCTCTTCCTCTTTGAGAATTTGATTCTCCTTTTTTCAAGAGCAAACTTAGCTTGTAGTGCTTGTTCCATAGTTTTGTCTTCTCCTCTTTTGTAATTCTTTGTTCATGAACTTGAAGGAACCCATAAGTTCTTCTAAAGACATTTTTCCAAATCTTTAGATTCTTCAATCGCAATAGCAATAAAATCAAATTTGGTCTAGGGATCTCAATATTTTTCTATTACTCTCGATCATTTACTTGTTCACCATTTCGTCTCATTTGATGAACAATAGAAATGATTTTGAGAAGTAATCGAAATAGTTTCGAAGTACCTTGTTGTAGTTTTTCAAACTCGGCTCAAAACTTGTAGACGAAGTTTCTTTACCTTATCAACACCACCGAATGCTTTTGAAGTATTTCCCAAGCCTCTTTTGAAGTATTTCTTTGGATGATCTCGAACATTGTATCATCAAGCCCTTGGTAGATTGTGAACAAAGCCTTTTCTCCTTCTTCCTTCTTTCTTTGAGTTGCTTTCTTCCTCGCATTCATTGCTCCTTCTTCCGGAGTTGGTTCAGTGAATCCATCTTCTACAAACTCCCATACATCTTGGGAGCCTAGAAGAACCTTCATTTGGATGCACCATATGTCATAATTTTCTTTTGTTAATCTGGGGATCTGAAGTTGGATGGCACTTGAGGAAGAGGTCATAGCTTAACCTATGCTCTAATACCAGATGTTGATGTTGATAAGAAGAGGGAATAGAGATATGAAACAGAGAAAGAGTAGGACAAGGTTCAATCTTCTATATTTCTCTCAATAAAAAACTCTTTACAAATTTCAGAAACTCCCTTGCTTTCTTTCATGACTCAACATATGGGGTTTATATAGTCCCCAAAGATACATTATATTAATTGTATTCAAGATGAACCATTCTTTTTCAAGAAACCCTTTCAAGAACCAATAACCAATTTGACTTATCCTTCTATAGTCTTTTAATCCATTTTTTCTTCTTGATGTAATAAATCTCTCTCTTGATGCAATGAACCTCTTTTGATGAAATGAACCTCATTATGATACTTGAACAAGTTTAATTCCAACAGGCCCCAGCTTTAACTACAAAGTGAAGGACGGGATAGAAAGACTTGGTTCCCAGGCACAGAGGTAGTAAAGGAAGATTAATAGGCAGTAGCTACAGGATGAGAAGAGGCCCCCACCAGTGAAAGCCCTAAAGTGCTAGCTCTATTCTTTCTAGTGGTCATTCCAGCTTATCCGAGCACTATTCCATTCGTGGTGGTAGCGATACAAGTCTCGGAAGTGGGAGTCCCGGAAGCAAGGGGCTTTTATATCAGTGTTAAAGAAAGAAAACAAGGGCCAAGAACATAGGTATTGAAGACCAGAAAGGTAGCTTTTAAGTGAGTAGTTGGAGAGTCAGTTTGAATTACTGTGCTAATAAACTCAACTAGAGCATCATAGGTACAAATATAAGCTTTTGTATCAAATCAAAAGTATGGCTTGACACCGATGTGAACTAATAGGGCTTGTCTCTTGGGTTGAGAAGTCAGGCTTGGGCATGTATAGATACAGGAAGGGACTACTAAAGTGAATTCTTTGCATTGTTGCTTTTATTCTGACTTAGGTCCTTACTTATGAGTTCGATTCCTCTTAGTATTCTTTGTAGTGTAGTGGCTTGCTAGATACTAGATAAGGGAATACATGATGGAATAAGTAAGCCAAAAGGAGTAGGAAAGACAGAATTCCATTCAAAAGTGGGGATATGGGTATAGCAAATAGGGGAAGCAAACTCAGTAATTACACCCAAACCCGGGACTTTAACTCTCAGCTAGGAATTACAACAAGAAATAGGACTTTCACTAAGAGGTGGGAAACTGGAACCTACCCCATCATAATAGGGAATGCTACTAACAACTTGGGAACTGCTCTAGCGATAACAAGACCGTAGCTACTGCCGATAAGAAAGCAAATACTCACGCTGATTAGTGAACTGCTGATCCTGATCATATATACTCTACTGGCATGGGCCTATGTCTCTTTGCTTTTAATTGGGAACACCCAAGTCCAATACTTTCTCTTGTCTATTAGAATCTTCTCCATTATAGTAAGGATTTGGATATAGTAAGGAATTGGGCCAATACTACTGAGGGAATCCTTAACTACGGAACTAAACTAGCAAAAAGAAGAACAACCCACCAATGGGCAGTAGCAACAGTATCGGAAGCACTAGGCTGATTCTAATCTTTATTAGCTCAATCCCCGGTTTTGAGTTACAATATGCAAACCCCTACTCCTTTCTTTGAATAAATACCGTGTGGTGGGGCAGTAATACAGAATGACAGAGAAGAGTAGCAGCCCTAAGGTAAGCATCTTCTAATCTTACTCCTGGGAATCCAATCATGATAATGAGAGCTACCGATAACAAGGCTCGAACACTGCACCAACTAGGTCGAAAACTGCACCATAGAATATAGATATCAATTAGGAAATGAACAACGCTTCTATTCTAATACCTCTTAGGAAATGAACCACTCCCTGACAGACTCAACTCGGGGACAAGGGAACTCCACTAGTCAATCTAAGAATAGATAGACCCCGGGCCAGCAATACCTTCACTTATAACAGGGGATTAAACAAAAGGAATAGGGAATCTAACCCCTACTGACAATAATCAAACTATGGACACCAACTATACCTGTCATTCTTAAAACCTACCTGCCCCTCCTTAACTTAATACAGAAGCTAAGCCACCAGTAATATTCGTTTTTACTCAATAATTAAGCGAGGTTACTTTACTTATGAGACATAGGATTTTCTCCCTTTTGCGAGCTTATATTCCATTGCCCCCACGGATCTGAGTTGCGCATTCAACAAGCTACTGCTAAAAAAGCCAAATAGGTAGCCCGTAATCAAAGTGTCTACTGCGCCACTAACTAATGTCGTTACTTCTTGTTGTTCACTTGTTTTCGAAGGCCATTGCTTTGTTCTGCTGATTCCTTTAAGGTTAGAATTGAGCCGAGTAGCTTCTTCTCTACCACGAATAGTAGAATCCAAAATGATGGAATTGAAAGCACAACCCATATCATTTAGTAAACAGACTCCTTACTTAACTAACTCGCATAAGCACCTCCGAACTAGAAATTCGTATTCAGTACTTTGAGCTAGATATGAAGTCAAAGCTCACTTAGCTCTTGTGTAACTCTTACTTGTTTGAATCAAATTAACAAGTTAGAGATAGACTCATATAGGGGGAGGATAGTGAACAACCTCCGTTCGTTACTTCCTTCCTTATAAAAGGCTTTATCACGTTAGCACGATAGCTTTCTACCTACCTTACTGCTTGTGTTGCTTTGCCGTTGCAGCTTGTCAAGCTTCAAATCTTTGTCTACGAAGTCATTATACAGCTTCTAATCTTTGTCTACGATAGTGGGGTTATAGGCTGGCTTGCTCCTGCGCAGGTTCTTATACAGTTACACAGTTTACAATTTCTTATTTACTTGGTTAGTGCCAAGAGAATTGCTTGGAAAGCAGTAGAAGAAGTGAACTACTCACTATAGGAATCAATACAAGAAGAAATACTCGAACTAGAAAAAGGGAATCCAACTACAAATATCAGAGTGGAACTACCGCTTCTAATACTTTTTTATCTTATAATAGGGAATCAAACTCTGTTAACTATCAGATTGAACTGCTGTTTTTAAGGCGGAACTACTTGACTTTTGAGAATAAGCACTCCTAACTGGCCTCCCCGAACTATACCTATAAACTTACCTTGCCGAGTCCGGTGCGCCTTACTCACTTCTTTACTTTGAGCTTGAGCCTGTCCTGTTCCCCCTTTTGACTCCTATTCTCTAACTGCCGAATCAGATCTTTGCTTTACTGTATCTCAAACCTAATCTCCTGTCACTGATTCCTGTCCCTACTGATCTCCATTCTGAAGGGTATAAGAGTGCAGGTATGCTCTGGTGCACCCACTAATGAGAACAAACCCACCCACTCTAGAAGAATAGAGTGGAGCTACTGTTTCCAAGACTTAATCTATCAAGCAGGAATCTACCCATTGATAAGAAGAGTTGAACCACACAGCTTCCTTTCCTGACTAAGGCTAAACAGGCACATAAAGAGATTCGATTCGAAAGGGCATCAAAGAGGAAACCCAACAGGTAAGCCCACTTCTTATGCTGCGGATTTGAGTGACGATTCCCAACCCCGCCCAGCTAGTACTGTACCATCTTCTTTCCCTAGCTACTTTGCCTGAACCGATACGAGCTGTGGTCGGCAAAGGAACACAGGCACAAGGCAGAGGTCGGTCTAAAAGGGCTTATCGGTCTTCCACTCTTACATTAGATTAGAGCAGAAACGGACACTCGTCTTATACTATTGGTCTCTAAAGGGTATTCCACTAAGACAAGGGAAAGGGAGCAGCCATGTGTTCTCAACTCCCAAGTAATAATTCAGCCGAAAGATAAGAATGCTGGGCTTGAGCTCGGCACGATGGATGTAGTAGGTAACTAACTCAACCCTGTGCTCTAAGGTAACTAACCCACCCCGTCCTGTCCCTGTGCTCTAAACCAGAGAAGAAAAGAAGGTAACTAACCAGAAGAGGGTAACTGCGCTATCCAAAGTCATAATTCATAATGGTTAGGGTGGATCTAGTTGTCAGTGCAGAACTTCAAGTAAAGCAAGCGAGGGGAAGAAGATAGGAGAGTTGCATCCTAACGTTTATTCTGTATTAAGATAAAGATTAGAAAGAATGTAGAGTAGTTGGCAGGCAGTGGTGTTTTCATTCTTTTGAGTAGTGGCCTAAGCCTGTCTCACCTGTCTCTTAAACTGGTACTAGTGCCAACAGGAATTCAACTGTCACTATTAGAGTAGAACCGCTGTAAACAATACCCGTCCCTGTAGCGCTTAATGAAATTGAACAAAAAAGGGAAAACATCCATTTAAGACTTTTTCACACAGTATAGTACATCGGATATTATTTGAGATCACTTGCAATGGGGTTGTTGTATAGAAGAATTTCAAGACACAACAGCTCACCTTCTCCTATATCTGATCTTTACTATAACACATGCCCATGAGCCTGTCTCCCTTTCCATTAATTCTGTCTATCCTATCAGTTCGGGACTTGTCCCTTGCGTTCTTTAGTAGTAGACCTATGCTGCCTGTCTCATCTTAAAACGCTGCCTCACTACCTAATATACTCAAACTCGGAACTGGGAATATATCTAACGATAACAAGGTTAGCTTTTTTATGAGCTGGGGCTGACTGCGACGATGGGAAATATTAGGCTGCCAAAATGGAGCAGTGGTTAGAGAATAATCTAAAGGAATGTCAGCCTTGAGATCATAGCTGGTAGTTAAAGTACTGTATGCCCTTGGTTTAGTCCTACTTTACTTATCAATATGAGCTCGACTCTGAAACTACTGCCAGTTAGACTTCCTCCATTATACCTAGCTCAATCCCATTATTCTGTTCATTAACTACCTCCTAAGAACCCAAACTCTACTTCTAACAAATCATTATGAAATTCAACTCGAACAGGAACAATCAGGTAATTAATAAGCTTCCTTTGGAGCAGAAACACATCATTGAATTCTATTGCTTGCTTCTTTTCTTGGTGCGCTAACAGGAGCTTGAGAAGTACTTATTGGCATAAAAAACTACAATTATGCAATCTATTATGCGGAAAAAAACTATTATGCCAGGATTGAAATCAATTAATACTAGATCTGTTTACGATGTGTACCTTTAGATGTCATCTGCGTGAGATCCAATTAGAACTTCAAGAGCACCGTCAGTCGAATCTAAATAACGTCGAGTATCGATCTGTAAGAGGAACTAAAATAGATCTAGACCCCTTCTTCTCTCTTCCTATCCTTTCACAGGACCACCTTAATTGATGGTTTTAGGAGATCAAGAGGATAACTGTAATCTCTTGATCTAGATCAAGAGGATAACTGTAATCTCTTGATCTATTCACCCCTTTGCACTTCTTTGTTATGTCGTGCATATCCGTGCTATGTCGTGCTGTACTATGTTGTGCATAGGTTTAGAGTAGGTCTTGCCTATTTTTAGGCAAGAGCAAAGGGTCTAGGGTAAGTTATTAGGAGAGTTCCTTCCATCAAGAGCATCCCCTAAAATGTCTCAATATAATATGGACTTTATTTAATATTGGCTAATATCTTTTATCATAATCCAAATAATCCATAATATATCCTATTCAATTAATAAAGGGCCATAAAATCTTACATTCTCCCACTTGGCCCATTAATTGATAAGATATAAAAGATATCCAAAATCAAAATAAACAAAAAAAAATTTATTTGAAAATAATTTTATATAATTGGATTCTGAAAATTTTGAAAAGCATTTTATACATGGCCATGATTTTAAAAATAAGTTAATAAGTCCAATAAGCATAATTATACTATATTCAGTCCAACTATCAATGTGAGTCATAGTGGTTGTATGTCATCAATGTCACACTTCCTTCTATGTACTACAACACTGTTAGTCTTTTTTTATATAGTCTATAATGACCCCTATAATTTGTCTTGTCAAGACAATCCTATTTCTTGCATTCAACCATAATATGCATAAACATAAACACAAACAAGATAGCAGAAATAAATAACTTTAATTATGCAAAAAAAATGTCAATAATAGCATCTACTTAAACATGTATCACCATATCCTTTATGGCTTGCTCACAAGCTCCATTCTAAGAACATGTTCTTTAAATGTTTTACACTGCAAAGCTTTAGTAAATGGATCAACAATCATCATAGTGGTGCTTAAATTTTCAATTGACACTTGTTTCTGGACTCTTTCTCTAATCACCAAGTACTTTATCTCAATGTGCTTGGAACCACTAGAGTACTTGTCATTCTTAGAGAAGAAAACCGCTGTAGTATTATCACAAAATATCTTTAGCGGCTTGGCAATTGAGTCGACCACACCAAGTCCTGAGATAAAATTTCATAGCTATAAAGCTTGATTTGTGGCCTCAAAGCATGCCATAAATTCAGCTTCCATTGTAGATGATGCAATAAGTGATTGTTTTACACTTTTCCAAGAAATTGCCCCACCAGCTAGCATGAACACAAATCCTGAAGTGGATTTCCTACTATCGAGGCAATTTACAAAATCAACATCTAAATATCCCATTACTTCAAGCTGATTTGACTTCCTATATGTGAGCATATAATCTTTTATCCCTTGCAGATATCTCGTTACTTTCTTTGCAGCTTTCCAATGAGCATCTAAATATGGTGCTTGGCGTGTCTTGGCTAGCGCTTGGCCTTACGTAGTTGCTTGGCCTCCCAAATTATAAATAAGTTGCTCCTGATGAAAGTCCGATTTTTCCCTCTCCACTTATGTATTTACTGTATCTAGGACTGACTTTACTACCTCCAGGGCTCTATCCTGATTCGTTTACTTACTTATTTGATTCTGAAATTCATTATTCTGTGTTCCTATATTATAATGGGTTTTGTCACTCACTTATATATTTTCTTATTTTAATAATAGAGAATGCACAACTCCCTGCTACTGATGAGACTTCTATCATAGTAGGGTATTATCGAGTTACCCGATCCTTACTCTAAATATATCTCTCCTTAACTCAAATCCGAGTTCCCGCTCTGTTGCTCGTTAGCTGCGGCTTACTTTCCTTGCCTTTAGTATGTGCCTTTAGTCTGTATTTCACTTACCCTCTACTCTAAATCATATGTAGTACTTTCCTTATTCTACATTTTCTTATATTATTATTATTAAGTAGTCTACTGCTTGTATATGTGCTATAGAGTATACCCAGAGTGCAAGAGGTGACCTAAAGGATCCGTATCATTATTTAAAGAAAAAAGTGAGTAGCAAGCAGGGTGAAAAGTTGAAGTAGAGAATTGTCTAGTTCGGACTCGGGAGACCAGCTGTATTCTTATTCTTATTCCTAGGTGCACTAGATCATACCTATAAGTCGAATTCTCATTTTCTTATTCTAGTCTTTTAGTAGCAGCTAGAATCCTAGTTTTTAGTTTCAGGATTCTAAGCAGTGGTATCGATCTTCTCTTGTTAGTAGGCACTTAATTCCCTGCTCCCGATTCAAGTACTGCTAGCAGTGGTGTCAGTCTCATATACCCTTGCTCCATTCTCATAAGTAGGGGTTACGTTCTCACCCCTAGTAGGTTTAGCTGATTTTGCCTAAGCTGTGCGGCACCCATGCATGTCCATCCGCAAAGGTCAGACCTCCCCGAGATCTCCTTGAGTCCCTTAGACTTATAAAAGAGAAAACAGGCCAGAAGAAGCAATTCCCATGGGATCCACAAGCAACTGCTTAAGAAAATACTTTATAAAGCCAAATACAAATTATACCTATGGACATTACAAACTCAGAGAGGTCGCACATAAAGGATAATGGTCCATTACAGACCGAAGTCACCGCAAATGCTTACAAGACACACTTATATTTATAAGCCAAACATGGCCATAAAGCAAATCAAACTAGGGCTGCTAAGCCTACTGCAAGCTCGCTTCTTGTTGTACAAGATATGTACCTAAACCGAAAGACGCAGACAAACACGAGCATTTTATCGAACACCTTGTTTATATTGTTGTCCGTGACAACAAGGCTAAAGAAAAGATGATCTATGCCTCCGCTCCATATTCCATCTTCTATGTCGACTCCCTTCATGCGGCTTGGATACTTCACCGAGTTCCACCCAGTCGCTCTGCTCCTTGATTTGCATTGAGTTAATAGTGGCCCTTATGTCCGTCATTCCACGGGTCAGCCCTCTGTTGAGTTCGATTTCTACATCGACTCTAAGTGTGCCTTCATATGATGTTGCCTTGGATTGCTCCCCCACTTGATCTCGAAATGCATCCACTAATGCATTACCTCCTTCGGGATCATGCGATGACTCTATCGCTCACTCGGTCCATTGAGCTTTATGGAGATATAGCCTTCAGGAACTCTTCCTCAATATATGCAGTCTGTTGCACATGATTCTCCCACTAGAGAACTATGACTTATCCCCCCTGAATATCTGTCCTATTGGAGCAACTTTTCTCTTTACATACTTCCCACTGGAAGTTTCAGAGACCACCATCCCCTTTTGTCACGGACTTAGCTGAAATTTGCCTAAGCCGTGCGACACCCTCGTGGCACTCCCGAAGACTTTGCTGAAATTGCCTAAGTCATAGAGCAACCTTGCTCACTATTCCGGACTTAGCTAGGATTGCCTAAGTCATGAAACGCCCAACGCGTTATCTGTCCGCAAAGGGTCAGCCCTCTTACAACCTCTTAAGGTCCCGTAGGACCTACAAAGAAGAAGTTGATTAATTCAGAAGCGAGCGACGGACACGTCCCGACGTCTCACAAAGCGGAAAGCTATACAAGCAATTTATCGAACACCTTGAGTGCAGCAAAGAAAAGAGAGAAAGAGAGCAAAATAGGACTTTGGAGGGTTGTAGGAATGGTCACAAGTCCACAAACGATGGTTCCCAAGGTATCGGACGCAAGACAAGTTCAATTGCTGATGAATGCCTACGCCCGACATATACCCGGAACCCCATCCAGCCCGGTGCCACCCGGGGGGTTCTAAGGTGCTGAAATGGCTAACATTTCGCACCGCTCAGAAAGGTTGTCGCAGCACATGAAAAAGACCCAAAAATAGTTTTTAATTTTGGCTCCACGAAGCGATCGCTCGACCTTCTACACTACTTCCGCTTACATTTCTTAGGTAAAAACACATAAACTCAAGGCAAAACAAGCTGCCAATCATATGTATAAGCAAGAAAAAGTGACGAATGGTTCAAGGAGCAAAGGCATTACGGTTGAGCGATGACTGTTCGTGATATTCTCCCCCACTTAAACTATCGACGCCCTCGTCGACGCTTGTTGGTAGGCTTTGATGCGAGCTTCTTCATGTCGTAGGGTGTCTTCTGGCTCCCAACTGGCTTATGTTTGAGGAAGCTTTTGCCACTTCACCAAGTACTCTATTTGCTGCGCTCCATTAGGTAGCTTTATTTTATGATCTGCTAGAATAGTTTCAACTCGCTTCTCGTAAGAGGCTCTGGTGAGGGGTAGTCGAGTTGGAATATTTCGGGAATCATCTCGTGGATCTGAATGGTAGGCTTTCAAGTTGCTCGCATGGAAGACATTATGAATTCTGAACCATGCTGGCAGTTGCAATTTGTATTAGACATTGCCTACTCTGCTGATGATTGGGAAAGGCCCTTCATACTTGCGTACCAATCCTTTGTGTACTTTGTGTCTAAAGAATTGGAGTGATGCTGGTTGGAGCTTCACCAACACCATGTCACCAACTTTAAATTCTTGTGGTCCCAAGTCGCCCATTTCTTCATCTTTTGGCCGCCTTCTCCAAGTAAGCCCGCAATATCTGCATTACGACGCCATTCCCTTGCGAAGTGATAGGCTGATGGGCTACTCCCTGTATAACCAATAACTAGGGTATGAGGAGTTGATGGCTGTTGTCCCATAATAATCTCAAATGGGCTCTTGTTGGATGTAGAGCTTTGCTACAAGTTATAGAGACGCCCAGCCTTCACCCAATCTCGTTGGTTGGCACTCACGTAGTGCCAAAGATATTGCTCCAAGAGCGAGTTAATTCTCTCTATTTGGCCATCCGTTTGAGGGTGGAGGCTTATGGAGAAGTATAATTTAGACCCCAACAACTTGAATAACTCAGTCCAGAATCGTCCCAAGAACCGAGAATCCCGATCACTAATGATGTTGTGTGGGACTCCCCAATACTTAACCACATTCTTCATCATCAACTTAGCCGCCTCCTCCGAGCAATGTAGGGTGCAGAATGAATGTTGCATACTTGAAAATAGATCAACTACCACAGTATCGATCCAAGTCCCCTATTGCAGGCAAGCTTGATATGAAGTCCAAAGAAATGCTCTCCCATGGCCTTTCTGGTACAGGTAGGGGCTCCAAAAGTCCCACTAGCTTCTGTTGCTCTATCTTGTCCTGTTGACAAGTAAGGCATGTTCAAACATATTCCTCCACATCTGTCCCCATCTTCGGCCAATAGAAGGCCCTCTCCACGAGAGCCATTGTTCGGTGGATACCCGGATGTCCAGCCCAAAGGGAATCATGACACTCTTTCAAGAGTTCACGCCTCAAGTTATCCACACGTGGGACATAAACTCTGTTCCCCTTGGTGTAGATGAGTCCCTCCTGGACCCAAAATCGTTGTGCCTTGCCCTCTTTGATGAGTTGAATCAGAGTCACTGCCTGAGGATCTCGGTACAGTCCATCCTTGATCATGGAAAGAAAGTTGGATCGCAATTGACTTGCTTGGCCTCCGCCCTCCAACTGTATAGCATTCACTAGCTCCACTTTCCGACTCAATGCATCGGTCACGACATTTGCTTTTCCGGGTTTGTACTCCATCACCATGTCGAACTCAGCCAAGAAGTCCTGCCATCGTGCTTACTTTGGGGAAAGTTTCTTTTGAGTTTAAAAGTAACTCAATGCGACATTGTCGGTCCTTAGCACAAATGGTGCTCCCAAAAGGTAGTGTCGCCACACTCGTAGACAGTGGACCACCGCTGTCATCTCCTTCTCATGTACAGGATATCTCCGCTCGGTCTCGTTGAGCTTACGACTCTCGTAGGCCACTAGATGACCCTCATGCATAAGAACTCCTCCAATAGCAAAGTCAAAAGCATCGGTTTGCACTTCAAAAGACTTTCCATAGTCCGACAATCTGAGTACAGGTTCTTCTAACACAGCAGTCTTCAAGTCTTGAAATGTCGCCTAACATTTGTCTGACCATCTCTAGGACTGCTCCTTTTTTAGCAACTCCGTCAGTGGGGCTGCACGCTTCGAATATCCAGCTATGAAGCGCCGATAATAGTTGACAAACCCAAGGAAGGATCTCAACTCTGGCACCATCTTTGGTGTTCGCTAGTCCACCACAGCTTGCACCTTAGCCTTGTCCATTCGAATGGACCCATTCTCAATTCGATGCCCCAAGAATAAAATCTTTGTTTGGGCGAAGTAGCACTTTTCCCTCTTCACGAATAAGGTGTTCTCCCTGAGAACTTTGAAAATTGTTCGGAGGTGTCTAACATGCTCCTCAAGTGTTTGGCTATAGACGATGATGTCGTCTAAGTAGACGACCACAAACTTATCCAGATATTCTTTGAACAACTGATTCATGAGAGTGCAAAATGTGGCCGGAGCACTGGTTAAGCCAAAAGGCATCACCAAAAACTCGAATGCTCCATACCTGGTCACACAGGTAGTCTTCGCCTCATCACCTTCTGCGATGCGCACCTGCCAAAGGGATACTCAAACTGGCAAATTAGAATAAAAGAGAGTAAAGTCAATATCCATAAACTAATGATAAAAGAAAGAAGTGCGACCAAATGTATAAGAACGACCCTAACTACTTCAAACTCTAACTTGAAACTAATGATCAATGGCTACTCACTACTCTAAGTGTGATAATGACCTAGACGACACTAATATTAGTCTATCCCTAGATGCCCCTAGCTCCTAGTATGCTTTTCCTGTCTACTTAGTATGGAAACCAATGTTAACTGGACTTTTCACTGTTAGCTCTGCCGATACTTCATCTTAAGAAAAAGAATTGAGCTACGACCTAAAGATTAAATAAAGAAATAAAGAAAAGAGTTGGCACCGGTACTAGCAGGGGCTGAAACATCCTAATATAGAATAAAGATAATTACTAGCAGGAATGGAACTAGGAACACGTAACTCAACTCTAAACTAAAGAAATGCATTAGAATAAGAGAATTATATTAAGCTTACTGCCCGGGAGAATTCAACTAGGAATAAGGAACTGAGCCCATACTATTTATTTATGAGAATCAATACAGGAGTATAGGATTCAACTACTAACTGTAATGCTGAAACAAGCAAATAGGCCAAGTAACTAGAGTACCTAATAAGACAGAATGAAAAGAATAATAAAAGACAAGACCACTACAAGGCCGTTAAGACCTAAAGTCACAGTAAGAACCTTCTCCCAAGTTAGAGTAGTAAAAACCCACATCAAAATTGGACGACTACCTCTAAGAATGAAAACAACCTACTTAGCAGCTGCTCCATTCCCCATCTTCCATCAATCATCTTCTATCTAGCATCTGCAGCTTATCAGCCCCAGCTCATAAAAAAGCTGACCTTAATGTGTACTGTCTCTCTCGCCTTTCACCCTAGGCCTGACACTTCTTTATCCCATTCTCGTATTGCCTAGTTCCTTTGTGTAACTCAACTCTAACTCTTACTACCTCATTCAAAGACTTGGTTATTTTATAATTATCGATAATATGATATAGCCCCGTCATACAGATAGAAAAGGAACTACCGATAAAAAGAATGGAACCAATAATACAGAAAACAACTCAGCAGCCGGTATTAGGTAGTTACTTGGCTGGTCTTACTACCTTGGCTTTAGTTCCTTAACCACTGCATCAGATCTTTATCTATTGTACCTTAGCCTCTATCCTCACAGCCTATATCATTGGACTTTAAGTTAAGTCTACCTTCCTTTATCCGAGCTTGGCTCTGCCTCCCCTGCACCTTATTCTTATTTTCCTTACTTATAATAGGGCTTAGGCTCCTGCCTTAATTGCGAGTTTCAAACTATCGCCCGGACATACAAATATGGATTCCCTTTATCAGGACTAAGCTCTCCACTCCCAATCTAATACTTTTGACTTCTATACCTTAGTTTGCCCTTGCATTCCTATATGCGAGTAACATAAGTTAAAGAATGCCAACTAAGAAGTACGGATAGTTGAAATAGCAACTCGGAATTAGATAATTGGGGCCAACCCTATTAATGAAACTACTCCTACTAAGGATCGAACTACGAATAAGGAATCCCACAAATACTTATCAAACTCAAACAGGGGCATGGGAATCCACTATTGGAATTCAACTACTGCTAACAAGGCTAACTGCCTCAACCTAACTCCCCTTGGGTTAAGTCTCCACATATCATTCTCTAGTTACTGGACACGAACCTCCCCCTACTAGCTCCCGGGCTTACTACCTATTCCTAGAGCCCCCCTTTCCTGTCTATTAGCTTAATGACTCTATTCCATACTACGCTATAGGGGATTCAACAGTGTCTATAGGACTTACACCCTAAACTAAGACTTCTTTTACTGAACTGGGACCTTACCTTACCGTCTATTAGCCTTGCTTTACTTATGATCATTCTTACTGCCTTGGCTTTCATTCCAACACCGCTTACTTGATTTCTTGAACTATATATGGTATGAGATTTGGTTCCTTGCTTCTTAAGATGTAGTCCCCTATTCCGGTCTATCAAATTGTATCTCCGCTTTCAACCTACTACCATTAGGTTTAATCCTGATCGACAACCCGGGCTAACAATAAAGAATCCACTACTGAACTAAGGAACGGAACTACTATACAACAAATAAGAAGGAAAAACTAATAAACAGGAACATAACTACTATACTCAAAATAATACTTTACTTTTGGGGAGCGTCTCAAACTAGTGCTAACAGGAATTGAGTTGCCGGCAACCAAGCTATAACACTGTATCACTAGACGATAACTCAAAACTGGGGATCTAACTACAGGTACCGAGACCTTAATTATACTGCTTGCTTCTTAGAATGCACTACTGTCGCATTAGATTTGACCTGCCCCCTGCTTGTATTAGAAGTAAACTACTACACCCATCATATGGATATTAGAAAAAAGGAATTTCCTTCTCTCTTGGCCAGAAGATCAGCCTCACCAGTAGTAATAAGATTCTAATCGGTACTAGTATAAGCTTAAAGGCGAATAAGCAAGCATTAGATGAAGTAGTTCACTGAGTTAACCTCGTGAAAGGTATTGAAGGCACAAATATGAGAATGAGATCTAGTGGTGGAAGAGTGTAAGTGAGTTTGTAAGAATGCGCTAGGTGGGTTTATTGTAGACATCCTTTGGACCCACGCTATTCCACTTTAGAGTTAGGCAAATCCGCCTTAAAGATAGTAGTAGCAGAGTGCAAGGCAGGCTTGAGGCATGAAGTGGTAGAGCCAAAGCAGAGAGAGATCCGGATCATTAGATAAAGAATAGAAGATGGGCGTGTTAGGCCCAAGTAAAGGATGGAAGTAGGACAGGGGCCAGATTCAATTCCTTACGAAAGGATGTTCGTTATTCTATCTCCAATGCAAGTCTTCCCGGTTAGGTAAATCAAAGTCGTTCGAGTTATAGGGGCGAAACCTAGTGGGATAAACAATCAACATAGGGCAGATACCTTTTTGCTTGAGGAAAAGAAGAGGACAAGGACATACCTTTTAGTTTGAAGCCATTGTCAAGTTCTTGTGCTTGAGGTGGGAAGCTCATAAGTATAAGTTCATTTAAGACTTAGGGGCAGCCTTCTTTGCGAAAGAGAAAGGGCATTTGCCTACTTCTACCATTTCTAAAAGTAGCCCAGCCCAGCCGGGGGAGAAAGGAGATGATATCGGATACGAGAAAAAAGAGTGAATGAACATCTGGGCCCACGGTCTAGGCCCGTAAAGGGATCGGATAAGAGAAAAGAGAAAGTAGATTGATTGCTTTCTTCCCATGAACAAGGTTCCTTTGACCAAGTACTCATACAAAGAAAGGTGCAAATCTTTATTACTTCTCTTCTTATTCCCTGACAATTATGGTAAGGGAAAATAAACTCCTGTATAGAGGGATCATTCTTATGCGTGCTACTTCAAAAGTACCGAATGGTGCCAGCTACGAAATGAAAGCAATCAGGGCCGGTGCCACCCACTATTCTAGTGATACTAGAAAAGTTCCCCTCTCTTTGCGGAACCTATTTTGAAATCCACTCCAGAAAAAGCTATCCAATAATCTTGATTTGTTATATAACTATTAAAGTTGGTATCCAAGAAGGTTCCTTCGTCCCTTGGTTCCAATCCATCTATATAAATATATATGACAACCCGTACTAATTTCATTGCCCTGCTATTGTGGCTTTCACCTATCCTGGCACTAACCAGACTGGATTCCACTAGGTCTATCCCAATGGCTTATGAAATGGGACTATTGGTCATATTTTTAGCAACTACTAAAATAAAGGGGAATATCCGAAAGTACAGAAGTATCTGGGTGCTCGGAAAGATGAGTTCGCCAAAGTGTGTTATGGTTGATGCTAGTTATGAGTTGTGCAGTCAGTGAGTGGGTAAGTGATCCATAAAGTATAGGGTGGGGACCAAAATGAACTCGAATATCCAACAAGGGTTTCAATGACCCTATCGTTATAATTGCTTGTTGCATCTGTACTGAATACAAGTTATGTTTGCCTAGCGCGCTAACAGAGTTTACAACACCCAATAGATACGACAACACAAGCCCTTATATGTTATCTAAACCTTAAGAACTCAGGCGAACCATACCCTACCCTATATTAGAAGTGAGAGGCATAGGAAGTCTGAAAAGAGGTATAGGCGCAGGCACCCTTTGTTTTAGTTACTGCCCGGCCGCTCTATACTTTACGTGAACTTGAAGTTACCTAACAAAGAAAACTGCTTGCTTGTTCAGGAAAATCAAAGAATATGCGTATACTACAAAATCAATAAATGATTAAAAGCAGAGCATTGCTTCCTTTCTTTCTTTCTAGGTTACACTGAATCCTTTACTTTATACTGGATTTCGAGCGCATTAATTTTTGGTTTAAAAACCACACTTGTCACTGTGAAGCTACCTATCTTATTATTCTTGTCAGTGGGAGAAGTACATTAACCCATTCATTTGCTTTTAGCGTGTGCATTGTTGAGCTATAGAATTTAGTAAACAAATGCTAGATTCGAGTAAACAAAGGGCTTTGCTTTTCTTTCCTTAATAACTCCACTAGGCCTAAATAATAGATTACTAACAAAAGGCAGAGGCACCCAACCAATACTCTGAGGACACAGAGGACGAGGAGAGGCACTATTAGAACAGTTTCTACTTCGCCTTTTCTGTACCTGTTCTTAAGGACCACCACTCATTATCTACTGAAGAGAGCAACCCTAATAGTTAGTTTATAGGCTAGAGATAGATCTGCTAGGAGAAAAAAACCAGCTTCATGAGGTTGGTCTTCCTTCACCGTCGAGAAAGTCAAGAGGACTTCACTTCGATATTAAAGCAAATGGAATCACTCCTGTACCTTTGATCGATAGACTTACGCCCGACCTCAATAAATCAGTTATAATAGTTACCATCCCATGGCCTGCTACTTGAGAATCCTACTCTTTTCTAGTTAGCTCCTAATTCATCTTCGACAGAAGAGATGGGCGCTTAGTTTGAACCTAATCCTTTGTTTTCACTTAATCCAAGGTAACCTGCGTACACACCTTTCACTCATCTTTTTCCAGGTTATGCTATGCCATTCAATTCAATTAATCCTACAATCTTAGTGTTGAACCTAGGCATTCTCTTTATTTTATTACTCATTGAAAGAAGCCTGCTTGACTATTGCTATCTTTCCCATGTGGCGCATATCGGCTTTTTTGACAATACTTGGTAAAGTGGCTCTAAGCATTATTAAGATGAAGGATCCAAATTTGAATTAGGACTACCTGGATAAATGAAATAACACGGATTTCGGAAAGCCCTTTACTCATAAGGAGATACATTTGACCAATATATCAGATAAAGCAGCTCGTTCGAATGAAAATCCAATATCCTAGAGCTTATTTTGGAATAAATTATTGGACTTTAAAGCAGAGACGGGAGAGCTAGCCCTTCCATCATTGGATTGGATAATATGGAGGCAGGAAAAGAAGGAAAGAGCGGAGCGGAACGCTTGATTGACAGGTCTTGCAGCTACTTCTTCTTTTTGCAGAGCTCCTCTTATTAAATACTAAATCTTGTATGATACTTGATATATGTCTAGAAGGTTCACTCTACAGAATTCAAGGAAAACAGCAGTTAAGCAATTAAGGGAAAACAGAAAAGACATTAAGGGAAAAACATCAAGCAGTTTAAGTGAAGCACATGAAAATAGTAATGTGAAATCAAGAGTTCAGTGAGAGGACAAATAATGAGTCTTTGTTTACCGACTGTGTACCCTTTTACAGTTATGGATACGACACCTTCATTACTATTGGAATCAAAGCATTGGCCTTGGTACTGTACTGGCTTTCAATTAGCGTCTTACTTCACTTGTTCCTGGGTTACCTAAAAGAAGAATGAGAGCGCTTCCTTCGCACCTTGATTGATAGACAGATCATACCAGTTTGTTTTTTGCTGGCTTTTTGACTTAATGGACTTAAACCGTTGGGAGGGACTTGGTATAAATAAGGGATTCGATAAAATAATACTTGAGCTTAGCACACTCGGAATTTTAGTCAAATCGTCCCTCGGAACAGCAGAGTGAACGCCCCGAGCTCACACTACTGGAATTGAAGAAGTAGTGCATTCTTACTTTTATTGAAAGAAAGAGATGTCCAACCTGCAAACACAATATTAATCATGTATAGCTTAGATAGGATAGATAATTATAGCAAAGAATCCAATCCACCCATGATAAAGACCTAGATCATAGTGTTTAAGCAAATTGTTGGTTGGATTTATACATTGGAAGCGGAGAGATAGAAAGCATAATTGGACTCTATAAGACCGGGTACAATAAAGATCGAGTGAACATAGCCCACTGAGCTCCTCGTTGCTTGTTCATTAGACATTGCTTGTTAGGTTACGTTCCCGCATAGAAGCAGATGCATACGAAGAGGTGGTGTCCATTGCTTTAAGACATAGGGTTAGAACACTAATTGATCCATGGTTAAAGGAAGTGCGTGCTAGAGGGCTTGCTTGCTTTACGAGACATAGATTACCCATACCATATATGAACTATGAAATCTGTATCATAGGTTATGTTACCTATTATATATGAACTATCAAATCTATATAACCCAAGTCCATGTATTGGCTAATAATACCCCTTTCTAACTCCTATTTTTGTTCTCATGAACTGTAATAAGTAGATGGAAATCGCTATTCAATAGAAGTTGACCCTGATGCCAAGAATAGGGGTTATTCATTCTCCACTAGTTGCTTGTTATGCTGAATTACTTATAAGGGAATGGGGTAGAAGGGATTTAGTATTTCACTACCTTAGCTTATTCTTATAATTGCCCCTTGTATTCCATTCCATTATCATGGGGAGGATTGCACTCTATGTATAGATCTTATGCTTCCTTTCCTATAACTACAACTACTAGATCCAAATACGTATCCCCTATCTTCTTGCTTGCCACTACTTCCTTAGAGTCTTACCTTACTGTATATTGGCCTGGCACTCCCAATTACAATTCTGAAACCTATGCCTCCTAAGCCTTGTTTTAAGTGTGACTCACTTTGCTTTAACTCTAATTATGCTTGCTTTGCATTCTATCTTTTCTTTCTTCAATGCCAGTACTACTTAGTTTCAAGATAGGGTAGAAGCCCATAGAGTCGTTTGGGGACTCTTCATCGGGAAAAGGATCAATACCAACTTTAGAGAATTAAAACATCAAGTAGCGGGGCCTAGGCCTAAGCCCAAGATCGAGATAGAGTCCAGTAAGACTAGTTGGCCAGGGTCTATGAATGAGTCCGGGGGAATAAAGATTTGTGTATCCATTAGTTGTTGACTTAATGTCAGTAGCATTTGCTTTTATAGGAATCAGATTGGAATATGGAGGTACAAAGCCAGCGCCTAAGTAGTATCTATCATATTGGGTAAAGAATTGACTAGCAATAAAAGGGCTGAAATAAGGGTAGCGACAAGAGTCTCTCACACGAGTTCATTCAAGACCTACGATTCAAATCCGATCGCATGATCAAAGAACTATTCATGAAGAACGTTCTAGCCAATTTCTATTTTTGGAATGAGCACCGGGCCTTACTGAGAAGGGCTTTGATATCAATATAAAGGAGATCGGTGCAAGTAGACGTTCCCGATTTCCATGACCGACAGCATCCATAGGACTTTATTGCTTGATTGGCATAGAGAAGTGAAAAGATTGGAAAGAACTATCTAAGGTTGTACGAAGGTGAAAGAAAGGAGATTGAACTGAGGCTCCGAGTGACTAACTAATATGGAATCTAGAAATAAGAGCGAACTTCGACCTTTCCTATTGTTAGAGAAATAGGTTTACTAGTTTCGGATTCCATCTGAATGTATCTATGAATGTATCTATATTAAGTGTGAATGTATCTATGTTATATGAACCTAATCTCTCCACTCTCTTCATTCTTGTGGAATTGTCCCCACTTAGAGGAGCAGGAACCATACGATCTTTTTTACATTATATATCATATTATATCAAAAATGAGTTCACCCTTTTAAATAGCTCAGAAAATGATAGCCATCAAAAGAAAGGCCCAGCAAGCAGTAGAATTCTGTTCCGAGGCTTCGTTTCATTCCAGCAACAGTAGTACATGGTTCAAAACGCCTTGTTCCATCCGGCGCGAATCCCGTTCATCACCAGTAGTATAGTTGAGGTTTGATTTGTATTGCAATAATGAAGAATTGTAAAAACAAATAATGAGCAGAGCAGACCAGCCCAGCATTTGCATTTTTTTAATAAGGAAGCGCACTCCTGTTAGTGTAACGTAGGTCTCTTTCTCGGTTGATGGATAGGAGAAATGCCTATATCGCTTTGTAATGTTATTGTCATGTTGATGCTATTGGCTATATTAGAGAATCTAAAAAAGTGGATTTAGTCCCATTCTTGATAATTGTATAAACACCTCATACTGTGTAAACGAAATGAAAGTCTGAATAGTGTACTCAATAGGAAGCGTCACAGCCTAGGTTTGGGCCACCTCCGATGTTGATCCGCAGTAATTGTTTTTTAAAGTTGTTTTCTGAAGTAGGTTCTATCTATAGCGATTTGTCTGCTTCTTTCTAGACTTATTTGCCTGCCCGAACCTGTATCTCTGCTCGGAAGATGAACTATGAGATTAGACTCCTTAGTGCCCTATAACACAAGTCTGGGTTTGGATAAAGGATAGTAAGACTTATAGCTAAGCTAAAGAGTTAAAATAAGTAGTGGTGGACTAATGCAATATATGGTAGGAGTGGCAGAAGAGCGGATATCAAGTTCTGCGAGCAGATTCATCACCCAATTAAGTTATGCAACTGCAGTTGCAATAGAGTGATACTCAGCTTCAGTGGTTGACCGAGCAACGACCTTTTATTTTTTGGAACTTCAACTGATTGGATTAGTGCCTAGGAAAATAATATACCCAGATGTCGATGTTCTATCATCAACATTTCCAGCCCAATCAACATTAACATAAGCATGAAGTTGGAGTGGAGAGTTTTTATAGAGAAGTATGTCATAGTCAAGAGTACCATTAAGATAACGTAATACTCGTTTAACTGTTGACCAATATGTAGTAGACGGTCTATGCATGAATTGGGATAGCTTGTTGACTGCAAATGAAATATCTGGGTGGGTGATAGCCCGATGACATTTTGTGTAGGATGAAATAGAACAAGTGTCCAGGTAAAGTTATAAAGGAGGGCGTCATACTCATCAGACATAACTTGACGCCAGTAAGTAGACTTTTGGGGTTGAATAACTGTGGTAGGTTCACAGATCTCAACACAGGGAGTCATAACTGTATTGAGGTCAAGAACTTAACGTGGTTTAAAAATACCACTTTTAGAGCGTGTTGTCATGGGATGTCTAAGTGGTTTAGGAGATAATGACGGAATAGGTGCTGGAGAAGTAATAGAACAGGGTAAGTCGGACTGAGGAACAATAGTGGAAGTAGGGAGGGGTGAGGAAAATATTGGTGATTGAGTGTCCAAAGACTAGATGTCTGAGGCACGAGGTATGTATGCAGAAGAAGGAGAGGAAAAAGAGGGAGCGAGATGTTGTATTGGAAAAGCGCTCTATTCATGTATGTAAGTTGGAGTGAATGATTCTTGTGGAGGCTTATTGGATAATGGCATGTGCTAATGATGTACAGTCAGTGGAGTAGCTGGCACAGTAAGAGATTTGGACTGGTGAAATGGAAAGGAGGACTCCACAAAGACCACGTGACGAGACACAAAGACTTTGTGAGTCAAAGGATCATAGTATCATTAAGCATTATGTTCAAGAGAGTAACCAATGAAGGTGCAAGATTTTGACCGTGGGGCTAGTTTATGTGATGCATAAGGATGTAACCAAGGATAGCAGACACAACCAAAGACTCTAAGTTTCTGAAGGTTTGCGGGTTTATGAAACCATTTTTCAAAAGGTGATTGATCCTGGAGGACTGGCGTAGGCATGCGATTAATCAGATAGACTACGGTCTTGAAGGCTGAGACCAAAAAATAGTTGGCATGGAAGTATGATGGAGAAGTGTAAGACCAGTTTCAACTATATGCCGATGTTTACGTTCGACTGAGCCAACTAGTTGATGAGTGTACGGAGGAGACTTGAGGTGTTGAATACCACAGGTATTCAAGTATGGTGTTAGAGATTGGTATTCACCTTCACCGTCAGAGTAAACTATTTTAATGGTGGACTGAAAGATACTTTTTACTATTTTTTTGAAGGTAATGAAGGTTTTAGAGACCTTAGGCTTATGTTGAAGAGGATACAACCAAGTATATTTGGTCAAATAATCAATAAAGATAACATAAAATTTGAATTTATCAAATGAAATACTTGGTGTAGGACCCCAAACATCAGTATATAAAATTTCAAACGGTTGCGAACAAGAGATAGAAGAATGTTCAAAAGGTAATATATGACTTTTATTACTAAAACATGCATCACAATAAGTAACACTAGAACTTGCTTTAACAAACGGAAGAGAATAATGTAAAAAAATATTTTAGAGAGTTGAGGAAGAAGGGTGACCCAGACGATGATGCCACACATCCATTGGAACAACAATAGAAGAGTAGGCAGTGGGTTGAGAGATCGATGGCCATTGGTATATGTTATCTTTACTCGTGCCTTAAACTAATGATGCCCCTGTGCTCAGATCCTTGACAAGAGAGGAGTTAGGAAAGAATTAAATGAATGTATTAATTTATTTACAGAATTGGGAGAGAGAAATAAGATTCTGTTTGATATGAGGAGCGCACAACACATCACCGAGTGTAAAAGTATGAGAATGTGAATTAAGCATTGCGGAACCAATATGAGTGATGAGAAGTCGCTTACCATCACCGATGATGATGTCATTAGTACCACCATAGCTGTTGTGAAGGGACAAGTTCTGAAGGTCCGAAGTGATGTGATGGGAGACACCAGAGTCCATAACCCAGGAATGTTGATCAGAAGTTGGGGCAGCAGCAAGATGTGCTTGGGGCATAGTAGCAGAAGGTCGAGGACGAGATCAACAAACCTTAGCGGAGTGACCAACCTTATCACACAGCTGATAGACTATACATTGTTGAGGTATAGGAGCAGGTTGTCAAGGTTGTTGATAGTTGATGCTGCTACCTAGAGGCATGGGAGTAGGACGCCAAGGCTGTTAGTGATGGATGTTGCTTCCTTGGTGTCACGGGCTTAGCTGATTTTGCCTAAGCCGTGCGGCACCCATGCATGTCCGTCCGCAAAGGTCAGCCCTCCCCGAGATCTCCTAACATCCCACAGACTTACAAAAAGAGAAAACGGGCCAGAAGAAGCAATTTTCACGGGATCCATAAGCAACTGCTCAAGAAAAACACTTTATAAAGCCAAAATAAAAATTACACCCATGGACATTACAAACTCAGAGAGGTTGCACACAAAGGATAATGGTCCACTACAGACCGATGTCCCCACAAGTGCTTATAAGACACACTTGTATTTACAAGCCAAACTTGGCCATAAAGCAAATCAAACTAGGGCTTCCAAGCCTACTGCAAGCCCGCTTCTTGTTGTACAAGATATGTACCTAAACCGAAGGACACGGACTAACATAAGCATTTCATCGAACACCTTGTTTACATTGTTGTCTATGACATTCTCCCCTACTTACTCCTTCGATGTCCTCGTCGAAGCCACAGACGCCATCTCCTCGCATTCTCTGAATCTTTAATCTTGTGCTTTGGCCGCAACACGCCTTTGGCTCCTAGCTCTCCCATTGTTGTTGAGTAGTCGAACTCTAATCCGCATGCTGCTTCAACTCACCAATGACTGAATCTAGTGTGGGGTTGGCTGAGTTGTGCTGATCCTTGTTGGTTCTCGTGGATCCCTCTGATAAAGGAAAAGACCTGCCTTATTATGTGCGATCGCGATACTCATATTGCTTGAACGGGTAGATGCTTGTTGGAGCTTTAACGAGCATCGCCACGACTTTGAAGTTTTTAAGGTCCTTTCTCCATAATATTTGCCCATTGAACCTTCTTCCGCTGTTAGTTGTCACTTCCAAGTATGTTTGCATCACTCCCTCTTAGTCAATTGGGAAATGAAGTGGAAAAACTACTCTCAATAGTACTAATCACCAACGGTGAGGATTTGACAACCATTGTCTTCCTTAAGCTTTCTTTGAAGGGTCACTGAACTTGTGCAGAGCTCCCCTGCTTGGATAAGTAAGAGAACTGGGATACTTGACTTCACGCATTCTCTTCATAGTTGAGAAGGTAAGGTGGCTTCTCTCACCTCCTCGAGTTAAAAGAACTGGGGTACTCGGTTTCGCCCATTCTCTCGAGTTGAGAAGGCAAAGGTTACTCAATTTCGCTTGGCAAAGGTTACTTGATTTCGACTGCCTCCTCGAGTTTGTACTTCATGCATTGAGCTGGTTACTAACATTCGCCTGCTCTTTGCTCACACTTCTGAAGCACTTGAAGTGGTAGCACTCCTTGCGTTGGGTTAGCTATTGCGATTCACCTTCCCACTGCCATTGAACTTCTGGAATGCAAGAAGTTTTGCCCGAAAAGTGCAAAAAGTTTACTTGGCTTCGCTCACCTCCTCGAGTTAAGAGAACTGGGGTACTCGGTTTCGCCCATTCTCTTGAGTTGAGAAGGCAATGGTTACTCAATTTCACCTGGCAAAGGTTACTTGATTTCTCCTACCTCCTCGAGTTTGTACTTCATGCATTAAGCTGGGTACTAATATTCGCCTGCTCTTTGCTCACACTTCAAGCACTTGAAGTGGTTGCACTCCTTGTGTTGGGTTAGCTACTGTGATTCACCGTCCCACTGCCATTGAACTTCTGGAATGCAAGAAGTTTTGCCCGAAAAGAGCAAAAGTTTACCCCAACTTGGAGTCCCCCAACTTGGAGTAAGTCTTTGATAGGTCTGGTCGCCTTTGGGATTGTACCGTCTTCTCCATCACCTTGCCGCCTACTCCTCTTGAGTAGAAAGGCAGACCATGTCGCCTACTTGCCCCTCGGTCGAGCACTCCTGCATCAACTCGAAGTCCCTTAATTTCGGCTATCTGGATGAGAAGCCCATCGACATCGGTCTTATGAAGTTTCTTGGCCTCTACCCTTCTGCCTCATCTTGGTACTTGGAGTTTACCTCTGTATTCTCCACCTCCTTGGCCCCTTTTACGACCAATGTTGTCCCTTCATGAGGGCAAGGGATCGATGACTTCACGGAAGTCCCGCATCTGCGGTACCATGGCGCTGCCAAGCTCATAGCACTACTATCCGTTACCTTGCATCTTCATCCCTTCCTTCGCGATCGGTAGATCTGCCTCTATGGCACTGTCGAGCTCCTCCGAGTCCACCTCCTCTCTAACCGACGCTTTTCTTTTGGGTAGCTGAGCCCCGTTGGACTCGTCATCGCTTCCTCGCCCCTTTCGACCACCTGCTTCGACACTACTATGTCCTCCTAGCAGTTCTCCTTGGTTGATGGAGAGACAGACTGCAACTCTCATGCATGGCCTCCGCCATCTTGTTGCAGGGCTCGCACCGATTCTGTTCTCCTTAGCTTCCTTGGTAGCAACGTTCGCTTACTCGGCCTTGTCCTCTGACTTGCCGGGCTCCCTTAAGCGAATGTGAGCACTGAAGCAGTCCAACTCTCCAACTGCTCCAGTTAATCAAGTCCCCTCCATGGGACTCACTAGTACTTGCAATCTGACTACTCCCTCGGTGGTACACAGCCCCCATATGCTGACGTCCAAGGCTTTCATCTGATGCAAGCTTCAATGCATACACACGGAAGACCCGCCTCTGCGGTACTGTGGCATTCACTCCTTGAATCCACAGCCCTTCTTGCCGTTGCATGGTTCACCGAAGTGGAGCTCCCAGCAGCTCCTGATCATTCACATGATCATGTCCCCCTCCATGGGACTCACTGGTACGTGCACTTGGACTTCTTCCTCGGTGGTATACAGCTCCCATATGCTGATGACTAAGGCTTTTATCCAATGCAAGCTTTGATGCACACACGAAGACCCGCCTCTGCGGTACTAAGGCATTCACTCCTTGAATCCATAGCCCTTCTTCTTGTTGTGTCGTACAGCAAAGTGGAGCTCCCAATAACTTATGATCATACCTCCGCATGATTTTGTCCCTCACGGGACAAGATTGCCTGTATTGCATTGCCACGAACTATTCCACCACGATCCGCTGCACCATGTCGCCTCCTGGTGACATCTCCATTGCATACAGATTCTCGTGTGATGAACTCGGACTACGACTTCTCCACGTGTGGCCTCTGCCAACATATCATAGGGCCTCCGCCATCTCTGATTTTTAGTTCGCTCCCTTGGCAATTCCCCTTCATCCCCCCTACTCCTGGGTTACACCTGGACGAAGCATAGCTCTAGGACAGTCCTCCGCTCCATGTTCCATCTTCTATGTTGACTCTTTTCATGTGGCTTGGATACTTCACCGAGTTCCACCCAAGTCGCTCTGCTCCTCGATTTGCACTGAGATGATAGTGGCCCTCACGTCCACCATTCCACGGGTCAGCCCTCTGTTGAGTTCGATTTCTGCCTCGACTCTAAGTGTACCTTCATATGATGTTGCCTTGGATTGCTCCCCCACTTGATCTCGAAATGCATCCACCAATGTATTACCTCCTTCGAGATCATGCGACAACTCTTCGTCGCTCACTCGGTCCATTGAGCCTTATAGAGATATAACCCTGAGAAACTCTTCCTCAATATGTGCAGTCCGTTACACATGATTCTCCCACTAGAGAACTAGGACTTATCCTTCCAGGATATCTGTCCTACTGGAGCAACTTTTCTCTTTATATACTTCCCATTGGAAGTTTCGGAGACCATCATCCCCTTTAGACTACTTCGTCTTACTGAACTTGTGCTTTGTTCTGCCCCCACAAATGTACTTGCTAGATTGCGACCCTTCTCCAATACAGTCTCCACTGCACCCTTCAAGGTCTAGCAACATGCTGAATTTGTTGTACATTTCAGCCACCTACGGACATATCCTTTCCATGTTGAAGAGAAAGTTCTGATGCTCCATGGCGCCGAGTTCTAATCGCGCCTTGGGATGGCCACGAACACTCTGTCATCCTTGTACAAGCCCTTGCATGAGTTTTGAATCCTTCGAGTTAGTAATTCCCCTCACCTCTGTGAGCTTTGCATAACTCTTTCGGTCGTTACACAACACCTCCCACCTTGCACGGTCTCATCTTTCATCAAGCACCTGCTTTGCCTTAAGCACCGTCAAGTTTGGTTGCCAACGTCGAGCTATAGCTCAAACTCAACCATCCCAATCTTTGTGTGCTACGCATTCTTCTTCGCTTGTTTGTCCTCATGGTGCCTCTCGCGCAAAGGGGTTGGCTATTCCTTGAATGTCAAACCAGGATGCCCGCTCCTCTGAGCGACTCCTTTCCCTACATCTTAATGTTCGTTTCCCCAAGCGGTGCGTCGGGCCGTCCTCCACACCTAGCTAGGTCCCCACATTTGTATGACAAGTGTTTTGCGTGTGCTTGTCCCGCCTCGATACCACATTGTCACGGGCTTAGCTGATTTTGCCTGCTGCGACCCATGCATGTCCGTCGCAGGCCCTCCCGAGATCTCCTAAAATCCCACAAACTTACAAAAGAGAAAAGGAAGAAGCAATTTCCACGGGATCCACAAGCAACTGCTTAAGAAAAACACTTTATAAAGCCAAAATATAAATTACACCCATGGACATTACAAACTCAGAGAGGTTGCACACAAAGGATAATGGTCCACTACAGACCGATGTCCCCACAAGTGCTTATAAGACACACTTGTATTTACAAGCCAAACTTGGCCATAAAGCAAATCAAACTAGGGCTTCCAAGCCTACCGCAAGCCCGCTTCTTGTTGTACAAGATATGTACCTAAACCGAAGGACACGGACTAACACAAGCATTTCATCGAACACCTTGTTTACATTGTTGTCCGTGACATTGGGGCAGAGCTTGTCCAAGTCCTTTGTTGATAGGTTTAGAATGCTGATTGTTCTTCTTTTTTTATTTATAACTCACCTGAGCAGTAATAGGTGACAAGTTTTATATGTTGGAGATAATCACCAATGGTACTTTCCTCTTGTTTGGTATTCATGAGTCGTGAGAGGAGGCCGAGCATACGAGTGCGTGAACGATTAGCCAATGTAGTTTGCAACTTGCACCAGGCTTCAGCAGCAGCAGCATATGAAGATATAAGTGGTGTGACGGAACCAGCAACAAAGGCTTGAATTGCTTGGAGAATGAGACGATCTTGACGTAACCATAACTTACGCTCCGAATTTGATACTGGACTTGGTGCCCCCGGGATGGTGATCATTTCTAGTGGACAACTGAAAGATCCATCAACATAGCCTAGTAAATCATAGCCAAAGAGGAGATTAGAAAACTGAGCATGCCAGGATGCGTAGTTTCCTCCTCTGGATAATTTGATGGGGATGAGGGCCGCAACATTAATAGATACAAGCCCTGTATGTTGAGAAGCACTATTGCTTCCTACGGGATCAATAACTGGAACTTCAGAGGTAGAAGATGAAGATCCGATGTGTGCTAGAAAGAAGGCTGCAGGCTATGTAAATAGGCCACTACAGGAGGCAATAGAGATATGAGAGAAGGCTGTTGTTACCGGGTAGGCGGCTAGGAGCAAATGTAGCAGCTTCCTACTCTTCTCTTTAGCTCTTTAACCTTGACTGGGAGCAAAGGCAGACAACGAAGGGAGGAGTTAATTAGCCATCGAAGAAGTGAATGAGCAGTCGATGACTGCCGGCGTTGGGAGATCGATGAGGCACTGTCCACCGGAGGAAGAGGGCCGCAGTTGTGTGGAAACTAGAGCAACATACAACAGCTTCGGTAGCAGGACAATGATGCAAGAAGATGGCGGTGCTCGCTGGCACAGTCGAGGATGACCTCTGCAGACAATCATCCTCTCCTCCACAGGAGAGGTGGAGGAGGTTGGGAGACTTAGAGCTGCGGTTGCAGCGTTGGTGAGGCCGCGCAGGCGATTAACGCCGATCCAACTAGGCAGAACCGGTGCGGTGCCAAGCTTGATAGGGCGACAAGAGTGCACCCGCGATCGAGGACCTTGGCAGCTTCACGAGCAGTGGAAGAAGAGACGATGCTAGGAGGTCGATGCCGATCTTGTAGGTCCTATCGACAGAGGAAAAGCGCAGTTGGATGGCATCATCGGTAAGGTCGTCGCCGGAGGAAGTAGAAAGGCCTCCGGTTTACTACTGTTTGCGCGTGGAAGAAGCAATCGGAAGATGCGACAAGGTGCTGTCCAATAGAGGAAGAGGGTTGCGGCTATGTGGCAGTGGCAGGCTGCCAACTGGAAGGAGCGGTTGCAGCTATTGATGGTGGCCTAAGATTTAATGGAGGAATATGTCTCCAGCTTCCACAGATACGGTTTTGCAGAAAAAGGACAAATAATGCCAAGAGATCAGTGCCGATCTCGTTGGTTCCTGTCGATAGAGGAGGCAGATGTGCCGTGACGGTAGATAGGTAGGAGTCGACGACAGCTTCTACACGCAACTGGAAATGGTGGAAACTTGCTATCGTTTGACAGGGAGAAGAGAGCTTGCTCTAGACAAGGTGCTCTGATACCATGATAGAAACTAAGGAAAGCTGTATTGAAAATAAAGAAAAGAAGTACATCATCTATTCTTTAGTTGTACTTATTTATATAGGAGAATAAAATATTGAAAAGATATGGCTGTTGAGAATTTTCCTCAACAACTTAGCTAAAAATTGTTATAATAATCTTATCGGTTAACACTTTCTACGTACGATGAAAGTATCACTCTACTTTAAACAAAGAATTCTATCGCTCTCATTGCAGCTGACATAAGTATCACTCTACTTGAAACAAAGAACTCTATTGCTCTCATTGCAGCTGACAACCCTTACTCCTCCTTGAGACTAAACCACGGATTCGTTCTTTCACCAACTTGATTCTTCATCGTACTCAAACCTAGGAGCAAGCACCTTTATTCTCTTCTTCTTCTTTTCTCTCCACGATACCTTGCTTCAATTAACGAAATTAACGAATGACAGTCAAACCGCTACAGCTGTATACTTTTACTTTCCTGTCAACTGTACTCCTGCGATGGAGTTAGCCAAACACCTCTTGATACTTAACCTCGCAAAAGAAGGAATAGATTATGCCCTGACCTTTCCTTTAATTGAATTATTTAATATATCCTTCCTTCCTCAGAACCGTAGCTTGTTGGCTTCTGAGAAACAAATATGATATAAGAAGAATGAGATTCAATAACTAAGGAATAGAGTTTAGAGTTTCTTTCGGTCGAGGTTGTGTTGGTAAGCAATCCTAATATTAGTTATCTATTTTAGTGCTTTGTATAGGGGTAAGCAGTAAAGTAACATCATTGCAAACCAAAGAAAAGAATGTTCCTAGAAAACGGAAACCAATAAGCGTTAGTGGTGCCTATAGTATAGTAGTGAAAGAAAGGTAAGGAGCTTAGGCGAACTGCAACCTGCGGACAAGCTGCAACGGGACAATCACCAAACCTAGACATAACTGTAAACTCTAAAACTCTGTTAGCTTTAACTCAATTCATAACGCTAGTTCATTTAGTGCACTTCACAATATATATGGAAACAAGTAAAAACACAGCAAGCAACAACTTACTCTTAAGGCACTGCTAACCTCATCCAGATCCTGAAACAAAACAATAAGTTTGCTTGCTCCAATTCACCTAACACGTTAGCACCTCGAGAGTAACCCTTAGCACAACTAAACCAACTTCTTACAGCTGGCAGCTGGCTCTTTAGTTCCATAATTCTATATCGATTTACTTAGCGCTTCAACACGTCCTCTCTCGTGCTAATACCTTTACTGAATTCTGTCTTTTCTGCTTATATAGAGTAGAGAGCTTTCTTGATACTTCATTCTTTCCCCGTATGTCTTACCTTACATTAATTAGCGAAGCTTCTTTCTTCTTTCTTTCCCGTTACTTAGGGCATTCGAAAAGAGGTTATTTCTTGATACGATATTTTTCCTGTAAAAGCAAAGACAACATAGGAATGAGATGCTTCACACTGTTGAAGTTGATAGGAAGAAAGGATAGAGTTAGCACACTAAGGAATAGTAGGAGAAGGCTAAATCTTCTGTATTTCTATCAATATTTTTATAATTTCACAAACTCTATATTTTTCATGACTCAACATATGGGGTTTATATAGTTCCCCAAGATACATTACATTTATGCGGATTTATGCAGTAAGAATGAATCTCTCTTTCAATAAACTCTTTCAAGAATCAATAACCAATTTGACTTATCATTCCATAAATATTTTCTCTTGAAGAAATAAACCTTTCTTCTGATGAAATTAATCTCTTCATGATAATTGCACAAGTTTAATTCGAACATTCACCCCCCTTAAACTTGTTCCATCCAACATGCCAAGTTTTCTTCGAAAATATTGAAATGTTTCAATTTTGAGAGGTTTTGTAAAAATATCAACCATTTGTTCACTTGTCTTGACATGGTGTAGCTTCACTTCTTTGTTTTTGACATGATCTCTTATAAAATGAAATCTTGTGTCGATATGCTTTGATCTTTCATGGTAGACTGGATTCTTGGCTAAGGCAATAGCTGATTTATTATCAATATAAATTTTGTTGACTTCTCCTATGGCATATGAAGTTCTGAAGCAATCTTCTTAGCCATATTGCATGACAAACATAAGAAGATGTTGCTATGTATTCTGCTTCACAACTTGATAGAGCAACTATATGTTATTTTTTTCAAGACCAAGTAAATATAGCTCCACTAGAATAAAATACAAATCTAGTTGTACTCTTTCGATCATCGTAGCTTTCAGCCTAATCACTGTCACTATATCCAATAAGATCTAGTCCTTTTGATGATGAATAGAATATTCCATACTCAATTGATCATTTAATATATCGTAAAATTCTTTTAGCGACATTTAAATGAGAATTCTTAGGAGATTCAATGTATCTACTTATTAAATCAACTCCAAATAATATATCAGGTCGAGTGCATGTCAAATACCTTAAACATCAAATTAGACTTTTGTAATAAGTTGGATTAATATATTTACCTTCACCTTCTTTGGTCAACTTGGTGACATACTCAATAAGTGTATCTGTATGATAACAATCTTTCATAGAAAACTTCTTTAGAACCTCTTTTGAATAATTTTCTTATGAAATAAAAATTTCTTCATTGTTTTGTATAATTTTGATACCAAGGAAATAAGACATTAAGCCCAAGTCAGTCATCTCAAACTCCTTCTTCATAGAATATTTAAAATCTTTAATCATGGAGCTGCTATTATTTATAAATATTAAATCATCTACATATAGGCATACAAACATGATATCTCTATCAATGTTAGATTTTGTATAGAGAGTATATTCATGTGGATATTTAGAAAAATCGTTTTAAATAAAATAAGCATCTATCTGAGAATTCCATACTCGTGGGGCTTGTTTAAGCCCATAAAGAGCTCTCTTTAACTTGTATACTTTATCTTCTTATTCATAAATAATAAAACCAAGGGGTTATGAATATATAACTCTTCTTCAAGAACTCCATTAAGGAATTTTGATTTGACATTCATTTGTAAAATTTTTCATTTCATTTGAGCTGCTAGGGAGATAAGTAATCTTACTGTCTCCAATCGAGCAACTGGTGCAAACACTTCTTCATAGTCGATCCCATATTGTTGTTTATATCCCTTTGCGACCAATCATGCTTTATATTTCTCCACCTCTCATTGTGCATTTTTTTTATTTTGAAGATCCACTTAACATTGATCGCTTGGTGGTCTTCTAAAAGTGTAGTAAGCTCCCATGTATCATTTTTGTTGATTGCATTAATCTCCTCTTTCATAGCTTGTCTCCATTTTTCTTCTTTACAAGCTTCTTCAAAAGTTAACGGATCATATCCTGCAAAAAGATAAAATAGAGAAAGTTCATCATTGTTAGTATAAATTCTTTGAGTGACATCATATAGCTTCTGGATCGGTCTTGTCCTTCTTATAATCAGACTTCTTGAATCATGAGACCTAGCTGATCTTGGTGATGATTCTAGTAAAGCCTCTTTTGTGCTTACTTGTATTATATCCTCCTCCTCTGATGATATAGCTTTCATATGCTTTTTATTACTTTTCCAATCCCAAATCTGTTGTTCATTAAACTCAACATCTCTTGACATTACAACTTTTTTGTGATAGGATTGTAGAGTTTGTATCCACTAGAATTCTTAGCATAACCTAATAAAATACATTTCTGACTTTTATCTTCAAGTTTTGTTCTTTTTTCTTCTGGTATCTTGGCAAATGCAACACTTCCAAAAATTCTTAAATGATCAACTCTTGGTTTCTGCAGGCTCCATACTTCTTCTGGTGTAGAATTACCAATTCGCTTTGTTGGAAACCTGTTAAGCAAATAAACTGCACAAGCAACAACATCCTATCAAAAATTTTTAGGAATCTTTCTTTCTTTTAACATGCATCGGACCATATTAAGTATAGTCATATTTTTCCTTTCTGAAACACCATTTTGTTGAGGTGTGTATGTCATAGTAAATTGATGTAAAATTTCATTATTTCTACAAAAACTTTCAAATTCATTTGATGTATATTCACCACCTCTATCTGTTCGTAAACATTTAATCTTACAACCACTTTGTCTTTCAACTAATTCTTTAAATTCTTTGAATTTGTTTAACAATTCTTTCTTTTCCTTTAAAATATAGACCCAAGTTTTGCCACTATGATCATTAGTGAAGGTAAGAAAATACCTACTTCCTCCAAGTGATACTAGGTTAATAGGGCCACAAACATCTGAGTGTACCAGATCAAGTTGATGCCAAGCTCTTTTTGTTCTACTGATTTTAAAAGGCTTTCTTTCTTGCTTACCCATAACACATACTTCATATAATTTTGATGGGCGGTCAATTCTTGGCATTCCTATCACCATATTAAACTTCTCTAGAAGTTTTAAAGCTTCAAAATTTAAATGTGCATATCTAAGATGCCATAATATAGAAATGTCCTCAATATCAGTCTTAAAACAACTTGATCGATCAAAAATGTATAAATGTAGAGGAAATATTCTATTCTTCATCATTTTCACATGTGAGATTAATGTCATAGTCTTATTATAAATTGAAAGAGTCATATCTTTCATCTCAATATTATAATCTTTTTCAAGTAATTGTCCCAAGCTAAGAATATTATTTTTCATATCAGGCACATAATAAACATCTGAAATACATAACTCTTTGCCATTATGGAATCTAAGAACAATTTTATCTTTACCTCTTACTGGTCTTTGAGATAGATCACCAAATGTAATATTTTCAAAATAGCTTGTATCCATTTCTGAAAATAATTCGTTAATGCCACACATGTGATTTGAAGCTCCTGTATCTAGATACCATGTCATAGACTGATCTTTCTTCAAATTATCATAAGTCATTAATAAAACTTTATTTTTATTCTTCTCTTCTTTTTCAATAAAATTTGCCTTATCACCTTGATTGTTAGGATTATAATAGCATTCAAAGAAGTAATGCCCATACCTTTTGTAAATATAGCATTGTATTTCAGACCTTTTAGAAATTCTACCACGTCTACGGCCTCGGCCACATCCTCGATCATAACCTCGGTCTCTTTGGCTAGAATTTTCTCTACCTCCTTCATTGTTTGGAGATTCTTGATGGGTCTGATTTCTGCCACCTCTTCCTCTTTGTCCACGACCTCTTCCTCTTTGAAAATTTAATTCACCTTTATTTTCAAGAGTAAGCTTGGTTTGTAGTGCTTGTTCCACAGTTCTTTCTTTTGCTCTTTTTGTAATCCTTTGTTCATGAACTTGAAGGGAACCCATAAGTTATTCTAAAGATATTTCTTCCAAATCTTTAGACTCTTCAATCGCAATAACAATAGAATCAAATTATGAATCTAGTGATCTTAATATCTTTTATTACTCTTTGATCACTTATTTGTTCACCATTTCTTCTCATTTGATGAACAATAGAAATAACTTTTGTGAAATAATCAAAAATAGTTTCAGAGGTATCTTATTGTAATTTTTTAAAATCGGCTCGTAAAACTTATAGACGGAGTTTTTTTACCTTATCAACACCACCAAATGCTTTTTGAAGCATTTCCCAAGCCTCTTTTGAAGTATTTGCTGGAGCGATAATCTCGAACATCGTATCATCAAGCCCTTGGTAGATTGTGAACAAGGCCTTTTTCTCATTCTTTCTTCTATCTTTGAGTTGCTCTTTTGCTTTTGCATTCATCGCTCTTCTTTTGCTGGACTTGGTTCAACAAATCCATCTTCTACAAACTCTGATACATCTTGGGAGCCTAGAAGAACCTTTATTTGGATGCAGCATATGTTATAATTTTCTTTTGTCAATCTAGGGATTTGGAGTTGGAAGGTGCTTGAGGATGAAGTCATAGCTCTGATACCAATTGTTGAAGTTGATAGGAAGAAAGGATAGAGTTAGCACACTAAGGAAGAGTAGGAGAAGGCTAAATCTTCTGTATTTCTTTCAATATTTTTATAATTTCACAAACTCTATATTTTTCATGACTCAACATATGAGGTTTATATAGTTCCCCAAGACACATTACATTTATGCAGATTTATGTAGTAAGAATGAATCTTTATTTCAATAAACTCTTTCAAGAATCAATAACCAATTTGTCTTGTCCTTCCATAAATATTTTCTCTTGAAGAAATGAACCTTTCTTCTGATGAAATTAATCTCTTCATGATAATTACACAAGTTTAATTCTAACACACACTCGCACCCCAAGAGACAATACTTTCACCATGCGCTTATTGATTGACTTGGACTATCAAATTAGGGCATATAATCTTGGCTTGGTTAAGTTAAGGCTGAATGAAGGCCTTCTTTTGCAGCGTTTAAACGATAATGGCACAAATCATTGAGTTCGCTAAGAGCATGTCAGTAAGAAAGAGGTAGATTGTCCGACAGAGAGTCATTTACCATCTTGCTATATGTGTGGACAACTGCATTCTATTCAAAGAACTTGCCCGATGATAATGAACTTACCTGAACCCTTGCTTACTGTTGCTGATCTACCAGTCACTGATGCTGATTCAGATACTGTTCCAGCTTTTTTTTCCTGCTCCCTTGTTTTAAGATACTCTACTTCAGTGGGTAAGCCAAGCCCTCAGTTGATTCTGTTGCTGGAACTGTGAATTTCTAAACTGAACTTGCGGAAACCTACTTATCCTTTTCATGGCAAGTTCCCTACTAGCATACCTTCTTTTCATGGCAAGTTTTCCCTTTGATGGCTTCTGTGAATGTGGAAAAGGGGAAGTCCAGCTCTGTTCTCTTTCATTGCCTTACTTTGGACTTTCTCTAGCCAAAGAAGACCAGCATTTGCGCCAAAGCCAAAGACCAGCATTTGCGCCAAGCCCAGGAAGCTGTTTCTTCAGGATGCTCTTTCTTATTAATCTAATACGATCTTAATCTAATATGATCTTACTTCCAAGGCATAACAAATCGAATATCTTACTTCCAAGGCATAACCAAATCATTATTGGGGCAAAGGATGCAATAGCATCGGTTAGAGCAAAGAACAAAGTTAGCAAAATAATTGTTTAGTCAATGATGGATTTCACGTCACACGGAATTAATCAAGGCTCGGAAGTAAGCACGATTCAAATATGGACAACAGTTTCCACTAAAGCAATTGTAGCAGCTCTAGCATCCATTTCTTTTGCAACCTTCTCATTTCCTTCTAACATCCATGTAGAGTTGAGAATTATTGTCACTTTCCATTCACGATTATATCTTTCCTCGTTTATTCTTGGGCAGACGGGCATTATTTTCGATATGTTGTATAGTGGCATTGGATCACAGACACAGAAAGAATTCATTGACAGCTACATATACTATACTTTCTCACTAATAAAAGGGTATTACTAATCAATAATGACTCAATGTATTACTTGACTTTCTTTCTTACATAACTCAAAGTTTTGGAGGTGTCAGGGCGTCGCTGAAGTTCAACAGAGATTATTAAAAGAAATCAAATCATACTTAGGATCGTTTTATTCAATATCTCGAGTTTTGGAGCATCCCATACAAAAGACTTCCCTCGTTGGAAACTATGGAGCCTTATTTCATCAAAATATTAGAGTTGATGCTTTCTCTTCTGGAAAGTAAGCTTCCTCACGAATCTCTCTCTAAGGAGACATATTCCTTCCTTTTTTCTTCTAGTCATGTTTAAAAATTATATCCAATTCCAAAGTATTTCTTGCAAGTCCCTTTCTTTTGACTCAATGATCCGATCCGTATGTATTTCCTTAAGCTCGTAGGATTCAAGCCTAATCCCGTCAGTCACTTGTTCCATGTTCATTGATTTAAGTGCGGAAGTCTGTTAGAAAAGAGATAAGTTCTTCCTTTTTGATAATTGTCTAAAGGATTTTCATGAATATTCCTACGCGCCCTGTCATCTCATGGGTTCGATGGGGTTATATCTTTCTCTCTCTCATTTTAATGCATTTGTACCTACTGCATTATAGCTCTGCTCTCTTTTTGTTAGGTGTCCTTTGCATCTTGCACACCATATGCGCCTCTATGGGATTTCCTTCATTCAAAAGTAAGTCACTATCTTTTGTTTTGACAGAGTAAGGCTTTTTCACTTGAAAGAAAGGGAAGCGCCACTTCACATCAGATCAGATCTAAGAAGAAAGAAGCTAAGAAGAAAGAAGCGTCACTATCTTAGCCCATTTGATTGCAGCATTTCATCAGATCTAAGAAGAAAGAAGCTTGTGGGTCTGGGAGCCGCGATCAGCAGAAAGCCACGACGGATCTCCATTGGCCTTTACTAGTTGATCAGAGATAACCTGCGCAAGCTTGTAGACTCGTGACGCAAGACGAATTAACTCCTTGGTTCACGAAAAAAAAGAGAAGTTGACCTGAGACCGCGATAACAAGAGGAATCAAACCATAGACTAAGATGATAGAAATGAGTCAATTTAGACTTTCTTTAGACTTGCTGAAGCAGATCTTTTAGTAGATGCCCCAGTCACGTCAACTCAACAAGGCAGATTAGAGGCTAAACCTGACTTAAACTTGCACGTCAACTTAAAGTCAGATTAGAGGGGGAGAGGAAATGAAATACAAGCATAGATTACATCAATGGTGAAAACCAATCATTTTTAGTGCATTAGTGCATTCAAGAGAAAGTGCAATAAAGCCTATATTCTCACTAGTATAATAAGGCCTATATTCTCACTAAATACAGACTAAGTAGGGCAATAGTAGAGTGAATCAAAGTAGTATAACAGTTATTATGGAGGCTATCCATAGTGTCCAAAGTTTACCTCTTATGGAGGCTATAGTGTCCAAAGTTGACCATTTCACGGACTCGACTGGATCTTACACTCTATCTTTCATAAGACTATGGATCAGAGTCCCTCTTTGTTCTTTGCGATGGATGCAAGGTCGGATTGATCGGCTAGAAGATATACATGTAATCTATGATTCAAAACAAAGGTTTCAATTTCTACGCAAGGAGAGGATAGTGCTCCAAAATTGGATGTTATTGTTCGACATCAAGGAAAAGCGATTGGGGGGGGGGGTCTCCTTTAGATGATCAAGAAAAGGAAATGCCACTTTGTCAATATCTCTCTGGCAATAATATTTTCTATATTGTCAATTTATCTGGCATTTCTATTTTAGTCTAAACCATCGAGGATCCCAAGACTTTTCAATAAGAAATGGATTCCATAACTAACAAGAATCAAAGAGAAACTGCCAGGTAGGGTCATTGCTGTGTTCTTGCCTGCTATAATTTTATCAAAGGAACGAAAGAAAAGTGTGTTCTCTCTTTAAGTTGAGAGAAGTCAGATCTAATCTAAATAATAGAATATAAACCCAGAGATAGAAAACCAAAGGTAAGAAGTTCCCAATAGCGAAAGAGAATGAGCTTGATTATTGGGTTACTTCTTTGAGCGGGCGTCCGAGGATGAGAGATCATTAAGAAAGAGAAGTGATATGAAGTTGACTGCATTCTGTTCGTTCATTAAGAAACTCATGCTTTACCGCTTGACTTATTCTGTAGCTTGCTTGTTCGGTAACCAAACTGCTAGCTCTAAATTAAATCATTAAGCTGCAGCTGACTATGATTAGGCTTCCCGTGGGTCATTCATTTATGTATTGAATGAAGCTACCTGCCCAGAGCATTATAGGATGCTTAGTTTACTAGCTAACAGAGTTCGCCCCTTTTCCATGAAGGCACTTTGGTTTTCTTTTGATAGATTTCATTCTTTCGAACACAGCTTCACCTAACAAACACACACAGCTTCAAAATCTAAAACAAACACACACCGCTTCAAAGCAAGTAATAATAAGCAAGCAAGAATAATAGCTTGATTCTGCCCTTAACTGCTACGCCAGGAAAATAGGCCTTGGTAATAACTCGTATGTAACTAAGCAAGAGTCCCACCAATGCAGCAACTAAAGAATCCGTCCACCAGCAACAGGCTCATCATAGAAATCAAAAATATCATATAGAGTAAGTGTTGTGTGATATAAATTCTTAGGAGTTAGGAGTTTGCAGCTGCTTCACGGATGAAAACGGATTAAATACAGTAGAACAGTCCATTCGAGAAGGTAAGGCCCAACACTTTAGAAGTGCCCACCCATATTGCGTGATGCATTTCATCAAGGCGCTCCCCGCGAGGAGGTTAGTTATTCTCTTTTAGGCAGGCTTCTTTAAGTAACATCTTCTATCAATTCTGAAAAACACAGCTTACTCTACAAAAAACTATGGTCGAATGGCGAATCAGCTGCTCAAGCAAGGGAATGGCTCTATAGTTGCACATATGCTTTTATAAATAGAAAAATGCAAAGAGTGTTAACGGAGGAGTCCCCTATCTTCAACTCCCTTACGCGCAACAAAGAAAATCATGGAATTTTGAATTGATAAGTTAAGTCACAGACACATTATATAGATAAGAGTAACCAATCATAGCATAGCTTCTTTCTTACAAGCAGACTCGCTAAGCACAACGTCTATTCTTGTCTTACCTCAAAAGATTTCATTAATGATTTGATTGCGTGAACACCAACTCTCTTGGACACTTTTTGTAATGGCGGGTAATACGCGTTTATTTAAAAGCAAAAGCCAAGTTGAACTCGCTTAGCTTACCTTAACTCGTTTAACAAGGGCAGACAATTAGGCCTCTTCTCTATGACAAGGAGCTAGAGCGGTTTATGCATATATAAGTTGGGCTTATACCATGTGAGCGCTTTCATTCTTCTTCCTTCTTAATTGGATTCAACTGATTGTCCCAACGATTACACTGATTGACTTAGGGCTGAAGAAGCACCTCTCCTCTCTTATTACTACTTGTTTCTATACAATACCACATGTTCTTTTGGCGATCTCTGACTTGCGCCTGTTCCTTTCTACCGCATTGCTTCGTCTCGGCTTCTGATCCTTTTTGTCAATGATCTAGCTGAGGTCTAAAATGGGAATTGAGGAACTCTCAATCAGGTGTTTAAAGCTTAAACCAAAAATCCAAATAGGGTGTTCGAGCCAACACAACTAAAAATCTGGTGTAGCTATATTTTCAGTAGGAGAAGCAACAGGGTATTTACAATAACATTCTATTACTGGTGCAAGAGACAGAAGAAAGAAAAGAGCACTAATGGAATGGAAATGAAAACAAACATATGAGAAAACAAACATAAATGACTAACTTAAAAGCTGACTCCACCTGCTTTTATTGCCCTTATATTTAGAATACGACCTAGTGCATACATGAATAGAATTGCACAAATACCAATAAGGCCGGGACCAGTACTAACGTCCTAACATAAATGACTTACACTTTGAAACCCAAACTGAAACTAACGTCCTAAAGTCTTTAATTAATACCTATCTTTGGCTTTAATTAATACCTATCTTTGGACCGTACATCGCTAAATCCAACTACCCCATCCAATTATCCTGCCCCTGTCTTGATTCTTCTACCACGAATTATAGGGCTGTTGCTACTTACTAAAATTATTACTATCCCTTATATCGGTACTAGGCTCCTTAGCTATATTCTGGGGTCCAACTACGAATAGAAGGGCTGTGACGAGAGCGGGAATGTAAGTAGTGATTTACATAATAAGATAAAAGGTGTCAGGCTTGGGAACAGTAGTGGAATTCTTTGTATTGACTTATGAGAATATGTTTTATATTGATAACATGTTTTCGTATAATTAATGATAGTATATTCAAATATGTTTTTGTATAGTAATTGATTAGCGATTTATGAAGGAAACTACGTAGAAAGAGGTCATTTCCATTTCAGTGAACGAGAGATCTGTTTTCCCAACGTCCAGTCAACATAACTCCTCGATTCAACCGGGGCAGGGTGATCTTGCGATTCAACCATAAGAAGTAACGGGTGCCTACACACTCCTAACTAACCTTATCAACCTTTGCTTGTTTTCAACCTAAAACTACCACTTCATGAACTACAACTACTGATCTGATTATTTGTTTCGAACTTACGTTCCTAATCTCAACTCTGTAGTTCGCCCCTACATCTTTGGGGCGTATTCAATTCTCTTGCTTGTTGTAAACCACCATCCCTTACTTTACTGGTTTGGAACCATGCTTTACCCATCTATATCTCAAGGCTTGCTAGCAGTGGTATTAGTTTTTGTAGTCTAGATTTCTATTCTTCTAGTTAGTAGGCACATCCTTGGTCTCTTGTTAGCCTAATTTCCATTCTCTTAGGGGTGGTTCAATTCTCTATTCTTTTATTTCTTCCAATAGGGGTAGCAGCATTCCTGGTTGTGAGTTCGGTCCTTACTTTAGCAATTAATAGAGAGTAGTGCATTTGACACTAGAGCATCACTTACTAGGGTTTATGGTAATACTTTAATACAAAACAAATAATAATGTATATATGTATTAGTTCTTACCACCAAGCTTAGTATATTGCCGCGTGATAGAGCTACTCGACGGTAGAGCTGTTCAGTGGTAGCGGCGATAGCGAGTTAAAACGGTAGCGAGTTAAGCTACTTATACACCTTTGATCCTTACTTGCTTGAATGCTCTCACTACTTTTTCTCATCATTAAGCTTATAATAATAAATTCACCGTTGCTGATAGAAATACTTGAAACTTGGGACGAACAAGACTCAGACTTTTACTACTATGCCGATAAGAATAATCTAGTGCCCAATAATACTTTGTCTTATGCTAAGGCTACCTGATAGATGAAAAAACTAGTCAATTCCGCTCAAAAGAGATAATTGCACTTGGGGCTAACAGGACCTCTAATATACTATCTATACCGGCTACACCGGAAAGAATGTCACTTATAACTGTAGGCCTACCGCTGATGTCTCTTAGCCTGGCGCTCTTAACTACCATTCTTACGTTCTTCTTTGACTCTCTCCCTACTACCAGATATTCCGTAATGGTGTATAAAGCTAGAAGCTTACTTGCCCGACTATCATTCTCCCTTACCGAGCCAACAAACTCAACTTCAACCATATCACCAATCGGAATTGAACTGATGATGATTAGACTTGTTCCGATAACTAAGACAACAACTACTGCTTAACAAGCGAACTACTACTACTATAAGGAGATAACTCGAAACCAACTCATACCAATAAGATTGAAAACACAAAACAAAACAAATGTGCAACACAACTTAATACTAGAGGGGCTACACTCCTTGAATTTTGAAACTCACCAGTGAACCAAGGAAACTACTATAGAATGGGACTACTCACTACATAAGTAAGAGAATTGATCATCAATAGAAGAATTGAACTCATCAGCACAAGAAAAAAGCTAACAAGTACAAAAAAAGAGACAAGCTTTCGAACAGAGCTATGAGATAAAGAAGTAAGGTATTGATCTATCACATCTACTAATAGGAATAGTTGAAACTGATGCTCTTGTCTTTCATCCTGTAGTTGTCCCTGCAATGTATCTATAGTTGTCCCTGTAATGCCATGCTGTATTTGTCCCTTCCATGCCTAGGCGCGAGGATAACTATGTAACTCCCACCAGCTTCGGGCTTATTGCCTCTTTTGTTTTTCACTTAGATGTAGAATGTGTTTTATCATATTAGATTTCTATTCTATTTCTTAGTGAAGAAGAGCTCGGAGGTTACTTTTCTTTTCTATTTTTTATGGGATCCTCATATTGAAGCACTATACGCAAGGAGACAAAGGACATGTAATTAATCTGTGACTTCAGAGACAAAGAAAGAACATGTAATTAATCTGTGACTTCCAAATATTTATCTTAGACTTCCTTGTCCATTGAGGTCTTGGGCAACCTTCTGTATATGTTTGTATAGTATAGGATGTTGACGGTGATAGGGTTTAATCAATTTCACACTTGCTTTTGTTCTTCCTCATGCATCTCTTCGATGTTGCTCTCCCAATTCCATATACCTTCTTATTCATTGAACTCCACATCTCTACTTATTACAACCTTTGAATTGTGTTCTAATTCTTTCATTTGTAAGCTTATGATTGAGCGTAATACCATATTCTATTTTAGTCTTTGATCGGGAAGTGCGCATAAGCACCCCCAAAGATCTTAAAGTGTGAGACGTTGGGCTTTCTTATAGTCCATGCTTCTTTTATAGCCCTGTTCTCTAAGCTTGATATAGTGTGCATCGGTTTAGGATGCATATGACACAAGCCACTGCTTCAGCCCAATACATTATGGGCATGTTTGAGGTCAATAGCATGCTCATAACCATGTAAAGAATGTTATGATTCCTTCTTTCCACCACAATGGGGAGAATATAGTGTCATTAGTTGATGTCAATGCTCACAAAAGTAGGAAAATAGGAAGTTAATTCACTACCTCGATCGGAGCATATAGTTGTTTTGATGTAGTAGCTTCTCCATAATAGTTTTGAAACTTCTTCTTTAGCATCCTAAACCCCTTTTCTTGATAGAAAGAACCCATAATATATGTTATGATATGATTTTGATTATATTCTATATGATTCTAGTATTTAATAAAAGTTAGAGAAGGTGATGCTTACAAAAGGATGTTGGAGCAATAGAGCACCCCGTCGGAACTAATGAGCTTCTTTGCTCTTAAGTTTGCCTTATCTTGTGTAAAGCGACGCTTATTCTTCGTTGTTAGGCAAGAACACAACACACCCTTAACATACTTGACTAGGTAAAATGTAAGATAGGGTGGACCATGCACCATCTTCTTAGTGGATAGCATGTTGAGATTAGAGCAGTCAAAAATGTCCAAGCCTAAAGTGCCATAGCCATTAGAGGAGTCCTTCCATCCAATAGGTAAGTCTTTAAGCCTCTTGTCACATCATGATTAATGGTTAAGATTAATAAGATATGATTTGACATCTACACTTCGAGAGCAATTAAGCGTCATTTCATTTGACATATCTCTATTTGAGAGCAATTAAGCGATTTGTCTTGCTTGCATTTATTTCATGTGAATATCATAACCATTTGATAAGAGTTGTCTAAGACATAGTATTATGTGATTCATATCTCCAACACGTAATAAACAATACAAAGTATAAAGAAATGCATTACTTCTATCTTTGAGGTGGTTCAGATTGGACCTTTGCCTCTCACCGGTACTTTTGCCCTAAAGTAGACTTGTCCCTTCATCGTCTCATGAAACTCAAGGAACATACCCTTTCTTATGTCCACACATATTCTTACTACCTCAGGTATCCCAAGTACTATTTGTCTTGCATAGTGATTTATTATTCTTTATGTGTCAGCAACAATGGTTAATCTTCTTCCTTCTTTTCTGCATAGTTCATTTTTTTGCTTGCTTTACTATTAGAGTTAGAGTATTGTATTTGTCTTAATAGCATTCAGAAGCATAATTACCATCTTTTTTGCAACAATAGCATGTAATTGAGTAAGGATTCTACGCCGAATGTTTCTCCTCTTTTTATTATTCTTGTATTGTACTTAGGTCTCTCTCATTGTTTCTTCCTCTTCCTACCTGGCCATGTCCTCTTCTACGTTCTATTCTCTCAGCCTCTTGCACGACCACGATGACTTTAGCTTAGCCTTCATTTATTTCGAAGTGAGCTTTCTTTGTTTGAAGGACTTTTTATTCCACCGCATCTTGTTTGGTTGAGTAAATTGGAATTTGCTTGAACCCATTAGCTCATCAATAGTTATATGGTCTAAATCCTATGATTTTTGGATAGAGTCCACAGTTTTACTTCTCATGTAGCGAATCCAAGTGCTTTTTTGATCACACGAAGATCTGATAGTTTATCACAATATCTTATTAGTTGATTCACAATGGTTAGAACTCTTGTCAAAATAGTCCAAAATATGGAATATGACTCATAAATATGCATGATGCAAAGTGTGAAATTCGGCTCTAAGTGATTGAAGCTCTAACCTTCTCAAGACCCTTTTTGTAGGAGTTTGTTACTTCCCAAGTTTCTTTGGAGGCGGCCGCAACCCTTCTCTTCTAATGGAATCCAGCCCATGGTAGATGATGAAGAGCGCCTTCTTCTAAGTCCCTAGTAAGGATGGCATATTCTGGAGGCTCATCATACTCTAACACCTCTCATATGTCTTGAGATCTAAACAAAGCCTGAAGAAAATAAGGATGTTCACAGTCTTGTAAATATCCTTTGTTAGGTTGGAGTTGATTCTATTTGTCATTTAAACTTAGCTCTGAAACTACTTTTAGGAAAAAGAAAAAGAGAGATGGAGGGGAATAGTAGTGGGAAGGGAATTTGATGCAAGAGGCAAATAATAACTTTCTTATTCTTCTTGACAAGTCTGTCTACACACTTCACTTAGGACCTTTTCTTGACTCACTCCATCTCTACCTAATCATTATACATAGCTTATTTGACTTATATAATAGTAGGGCACTAAACTCAACAAAGAATTCATTCCATTTTAACCAAAAATCCAGACTCTAAACTTTATTACCACTATTTTCCTTTTGCCCAGCCGTTTCAAAGTCCCTTCGAGAGCCAATCGTATCATTTCAAGTTCCATATCACAAAAATGGATACCAATCTAAAAAAAGTGAATAATGGAGTCCCTAACTTACCCTCGCTCTGTTCCCGAGGCCGAGATCCTTAATCCATTGATCCAAGGCCCATATGTCAGGACAGGGGCGGAGTCGACAGAAAAAAGCACCAATGTTCACATGGGTAATGTAAATCAAGACAGTAGGCGCCCTTTTCACCTATCAACCTTTCTTTTGAAGCGGCAAGGAACATCTTACAATTTCTTTTGTTAATAGGCTATGAGCTGTAGGACTGCACTGAGATGCCAGAACCGAGCTCCAATACTACAATTGTCGAAGCTGACTTGGTTACGCCATCTATAAGGAAAGGCACTAGCTTGACTTGATGAAAATGGCGGAAGCCTAAAAGTTCTATGTTTTTCCGTGTTGAAAGCCATTTCTTTATTGTAGTTTTCGAATATTGGCTTTTCAGCCATAGCTTTCTGCTCACTTCGGATCGATCTGTGTGTTGTGCCTTAATATCTGGCCATGAATCACAAAATGGATTCCTCCTTCCTTGGCAAGTAGGTCTGATTCCCTAGCGATTTCATATGCTTTTGTGACACTTGCACGACAAAGGATAGAAAAGCTTTTATGAAGAAGGACTCGACCCATTCGACAATTACTCTTGGATTGAACCATCTATTCAACAATGACTCTTTGATTAAACCGAGGAAAGATGCAGGCCGATGAATAGAAATCTTTGGAAAAGGTGTAACACTGGGGGACAAGGAAGAAAAGACCTTTCGTAAAGATAAGAGAATTAGACAACCACCATTGGCAATAGTCAACAGCTTCCTAGCTCATAATTCTACCGCTGGCTAGGAAAGAAAGAGGAATGAAGCCATAAGCATAAGCCAAGGATAGGGGGGAACGAACATATTCCTAAAGCCAAACTTTTTGAAAGCTTTTACTTTACATCAGGGTTAAGAGCGGGGAAGGCTTTCACGGATCGATGCCGAGACTAGATTCTAAACTCTAGATTGCTCTGATTATTATTCAGACCAACAATAAGGATGGATGGATTACTTGTCCATAAAGGCGAGGTACCTCAGGGAAATGTTAACCACATACGGATGCTTTCAGTCTCTTTTCGGACCTACTCATTCAAAAATGCCCTAATAGAAGAAGCTTCAAATGCACAGTTAGGCCCTAAAGACAGCCCAGCCTGGACCTCTTTCAATTGCTTTAAATAATATAATAACATAATCCAAGATTTTTTTTGTATTTCGAAATGCGAGGATAAGTAGCCTAGAATCCTGTCTAACCAAGGATAGCTTTCTATGGGCTATGGGGATCCTAATATGCACCAACCATATGAGGACCAATTCCATCAAGTAACAAAGTCAGTTTTAAGAAAAAACCTTTGAGAACCGCTTTTCTCTTTTTCACAATCGCCCGTTACGAAATTATTAGGAAGTTTGCCAAAGGGAGGAAGCGGTACCTGGCCGATAAAATGAAAACGGATTAGTAAGTTAGCTGGCTGAGGTAACTCTACTTGGCAACAAGGAAATGGAAATGATTTATCATATTATTATAGGAGAATGTTGACTCGCAAACTAACCTATTCTCAATTGGCACTAAAAGAGACGAGACTGAAGTGCACAACACACTTAAAAGCGAGTAATTGATTCTGATAAAGATCTTTCTTATGCTTTAGCCTCTTCCTCTATTGTAGATGGCACAAAGGCAGTGTCAGCTGCGATGGCTTTACTTTCTTTCTTTCTTGCTTCACAGCCTGTACTCTCTCCTTCTTACCTTAACTATGCTTGAACGCCAGATTGAGAGTAGTGTTAAGGCCTTAACTTCATCTTCTCTCATCGATTCTACTAGAGCAGAAGGAGATTCATCACCAACAAACACATATTCTTAAAACAGGACTTGCTCTTAAGTCATTATAATGCAATTATGTAGTTGCTGACGCGCGCAATCGAATATAAGCTTGGTGATTAGTAGTTGCTTAGCTAGCGCTTGGCCTCTCCAGCTCATAAAAAAGCTGACCTTGCTTCTTTTTACTCACTCGCTCCATCTTCGGCTTTAGACTCGGCTTAAGATTGAGTCGACTTACCTAATTTACTTATCACTTAACCTGTTCTTTGAGCTTATTGATACTCTGTGAACTTACGTACTGTGTGATTCTTAATACTCTCTGGCTATAAATACCCTCTTTCGGGCACCTGTATATGATTAATTCGAGCACCTGTATATGATTGAGTAATATTGCCAAATTCTATACAAAGCCTTGCTGCTGACTTGAGAGTAAAACATTTCACTTAAACTTCTGATCCTGCCTAACTGGCGTAGAAAGATATTCTAGTACATAAGTTGATGGTTCCCCCGTTGGTTGAATTTAATCACCTTTACCCCGATTACCCAGATATATCTTATACTAGAGAACTCCGTAAGCCGAAGAACGAATTGAGGCACTAAACTGGAATCGCAAATTGAGGGAACTATTAAAGAAGCTACCAACACACTCGGGGTGCTTTAAACCCATCCTTAATAGACGGTAAAACCGATAACATAACTTATAGACAATGAAAGTACCCACCGCGCTATAACCCCCTTTTAGTCACTTATACAAATGATAGATTAGAGTCAAACGGAGTAAGGAATGAAGTTAGGCGTTACTAATTGATAGAATGTGCATCTCATAATCAACAAGCAACGGAAAATAGACTATATTATAGAGCTATCCTACCCCAAAAAACATTTTATGAGTCAACAACTATGCTTACTTTAAGAATGGAGTATAAATGAATTACAGATATCTTGATTACTGACTGAGAGATGCTATATATAACTCTAGTAGTAGTAGTAAAATACATGTGATAGAACAACCTGCGGCGTTAGTTTTCAGGAGTTATAAGAGCATTGCGGTTATTGAATTCTATCATGTACTGAAGAATTCTATTCTGTTTTGTTCAATTCAGTGCAATAATAAGTGTTTTTGTTACTAGAATATTCTTCTTTCTATATGTCTCATACATAAATAGAATGAAAATTGCTTTTCTTAATTTCAGGAAAGTTCGGCTGCCGATAGCTTCGAAGTAATGGCAACAAGTCTGATCCCAAAGCTAAAGTGAAAAAAGAAAAAGAAAGAAAACAGTAGATGGTAGAAAACTGTAGATGTAGGGTACCCATGTTGCTTGATTAGGGTCTCAATGTTGCTTGTCTAGTAGTTGTTTAATAAGAGTTCTCCTTTTGCTTGTCTATTGGTTGCTTGTCTCTTTATTTCCCACTTTAGAGCACTAAGGTTGGTTAGCAACTAATATACATTATACCTGGCACTAGCTAATGATTCTGTTTCTTCCTCACCCGATCCAGCAGATGATCTTTTCAATAGAGTCTGGGCCTGGTTACTTAATAAAGGCGGAAGTCAAACAAACTCGAATTGATTCTCTCTCATGCGTTGAGGAAAACAGGAATGGATTCTGTCCTGTATTCAATTACGGAATCGCTTTTGATGTATTGGATTAGATTGGATGGACTACTTAGCGCTTACTTGCCTTTAAGATATGATTCCCAAAACCGGACTTGAAGTTATGACTTGGACACAAGCAACGTAGTAAACAAACCTTGACTTCAATCCAAAAGAGAAAGATTTGACTAAAGTTAGAAGATACCGTGCTTGATAAAAGAGAGATGATCTTAGCATTCGGCTTCTATCCACTTTGACACTCGTTCACTTCCTGCTTCGTCGCACAGACCATGTCTTCGATTCTACATTCCATTCTCTATTTCCATGGGATTAAGGTGAAACTGCAATTCTTTATAGAGGAGAAGACTCAACCGATGCATGAGATTGGGCTTCTGACCCAGGAATTTGGTTTTTCTTTTTATCGTAATTGAACTCCTTCTCTCGGTGCCAATATGGAGGAGAAGCAATTTATTAACTTATGGCATCAACAACACAGAGGAGAAGCAATCTATTAACTTATGGCATCAACAAAGAAAGCTAGTACTCAATTATGACCTGAAGCGCATAGCTACGTAGGCATGAGAAAAGATAGGAGATTACTTCTGGATACTTTGATGAAACTTTTGATCTTACCGTTGACTCCAGTTCAATAAGCAGAGATTCCATTAACGATGAAACCCGAACTCGCCTTAGCACTGAGTATGCGATGTTGCTTATAGCTTAAACCCTCTTGCACACCCACTTGCAGAATTATGTAACCCATATATACTTCCTACTTATGTAACCAACTTATCTACTTCTTCCATAAACTCAGCTAGGTACCCCGACCTTAGCGACTCTCCATTAGTCTTGTTTGAATTGAATGAGCTTCTTTCTCGTCTCCAGACCTCTACTCGGATGATGGCTAATGTACTAATCGCTTAAGAATGGATCTACTTGTTCTCTTGGCAAAGCTACCTTTCTTTTATACGATCGCTCTGTCACGTGGGCTAAGCATTAGCACTTGGTCTTGTTGCTCCAGTTTCATTAGCGCAAAAAGAATAATACCGTCTTGCCTATATCTAATAGGAATTTGACTCTTTTGCACATCTCATATATAACGGGAAGCAGCTTAAGGAAGCGGATTCCTACTGATCAGAAGTATCCTTCGCACAACTCGCTAATGGGGCTCAGGCTCACCCTTCCTTTGTTAATGCAATTCTGATTTCTCAGAAAAATTGACTAAAGCAGCAGAAGCAAAAAGAAACTCAACTGGCCTTATCTTTCAGCTCAAATGTTACCTCTCTTATTCTTCCCCGACTAAAACAAACTACCTAAAACCAGCTTTTTCATGCTTGGACCACTTACCGCTTTAAAGCCTGTGTGATATAATCTTCCCTTACAAACACTACTAAGCCAGTACTTCATTCTTGGAACCTCCGTTAGCTAGTTCTGTGTGCTAAGCATATTCCTTCGGTAGAATCTTTATTGCTGTCCCTTTTTTCTTTATTATATATTATCCCCCCTTTCCTTGCTTGTTCAAACACAGCCTTACTGCTAGCCTTTGCTTTAGTACCCGCTAAAACTCCCTTCATAGTTACGAGCTTTTTTATTCCCCCCCGCCGCTTACAGACTAATCTTTATTTGTTGATCAGATTGATTGTTCTCTCTATTAAGTAAGCATTAACCTAGCTTAGCTTGCTATACAGGAATCCTTATTCTCGTAGTTCGTCAGTGGGCAGAAGATTTTATTGCCAAAACGAGACTTGCTCATAACTCCCAACAATGCGTAAACCCACCCCCAAACAAAATAGGACTTGCAACTGAAACTAGAAATCTGTACAAAAAAAGTGTACTCGAAACTTGTTCCCCCAATTATGTTCTTTTGCCCACTAGTACTAATTCCAATATAACTTCTTCTGTGGCTATTGTATTAGAATATTCTTTCCTGCCTTTGCTAACTAGTATTAAGCATTTGCCAACTAGTATGAATTCCAATTATTTCTTTCCTATGCGCTATTAGGTATATACATCATTTTTATCTTTTATGCGCTATTAATATTGATTATATTCCTTCTTTTATGCGTCTATTGGTATTGGTATGTATGAAACTTCTTTGATGCTCTATCAGGTATTCATCTCATTTCTTATTCTTAGCGCTTAGTATATTACTCATTTCTTTCTGCTTTGTCCTATTATTTGTTCTTTGCCCTAGTAGTGTTATTTGTTTGAGTATTACTTTCCTTAGTTACTTTCCTTAGCGCCACCATATAGATACCTTTTTTGACAATCTAGAAGAGCGTTAAAGTGGCTCTTTATAACCACCTGAGTTTTGAAGAGTGCTAGATCCAGTTTTGAAGAGTGCTAGAAGCACCGCAACATATGTTGGACTTGGTATAGCTACCCTTCTACTGATGCAACTTCCCCTGTCATTTGTGATGCTAGTGAAAGGGCTGGCTAGTGCAGTGGTTCATAGTCAGGTGAACACTCAAACTGCTGCTTAACCTTCTTGCGATTGTTGCTCTTGGAATTGCTTTGCTTGTCGTGCTACTGGATCAATGACAACTCATTGTTGGGACTAGTTCGCCAGGTCTAAAATATGGAATTGCTGCCACTCATCATCGTGAAAGATAGTTGGTTTTATTATAGTCATCAACGCGGTAGGTCAGCCTCTTGAGTACGAATCTCTCTTTTATCTATCATGGGCCGCGCTAATGAAAGAAAGGTTTACACTATTATAGCACTTATTTTCAAAGGTTTTGGCCATAGACAACTCGATCTGATCTAGTAAACAAACTGAAAAACCAAATGCAAAAGAGGATAGGAATAGAATGAATTCAAAGCCGAGAAGATGGATTTCAATCGAATTCTTTATGGAGGGATGGTCCATAGCCAATGCCATTGACCGGGAAGGAGAACATATGACCTTAATTTTGAAGTGTAGCAAAGAGATCATACTACTAAAGCTAAAGTATGGGCAATGGTAAGAGAATATACTAATTGCATAGTGGCTAGAATGGCTGGCTCTATTGGAACTAGTTGAAGCGTTAGTCCCCCATATTGTCACGGACTTAGCTGAATTTTCCTAAGTCGTGAGGCACCCTCGCGGCACTCCCGAAGACTTAGCTGAAGTTGCCTAAGTCGTGGAGTAACCTTGCCCACTGTTTCGGACTTAGCTGAGATTGCCTAAGTCCTGAAACGCCCTACGTGTTATCTGTTCACAAAGGGTCAGCCCTCTTACAACCTCTTAAGGTCCCGTAGGACCTGCAAAGAAGAAGTTGATTAGCTTAGAAGCGAGTGACGGATATGTCCCGACGTCTCGCAAAGCGGAAAGCTATACAAGCAATTTGTCAAAAATCTTGAGTGCAACAAAAAAAAGAGAGAAAGAGAGCGAAATAGGGCTTTGGAGGGTTGTAAGAACGGTCACAAGTCCACAAACGATGGTTCCCAAGGTATCGCACGCAAGACAAGTTCAATTGCTGATGAACTCCTACGCCCGACATATACCCGGAACCCCATCTAGTCCAGTGCCACCCGGGGGGGTTCTAAGGTGCTGAAATGGCTGACATTTCACACCGCTCAGAAAGGTTGCCGCAACACACGAAAAAGACCCAAAAATAGGACTGTTTTGGCCCCGTGCAGTGAGCGATCGTTCTGCAGCCTTCTACACTACTTTCGCTCACAGTTCTTAGGTAGAAACACATAAACTCAAGGCAAAATAAGCTACCAAACATATGTACAAGCAAGAAAAAGTGATGAACGGTTCAAGAAGCGAAGGTGTTGCAGTTGAGCGATGACCGTTTGTGATATTTTCCCCCACTTAAACTGTTGACGCCCTCGTCGACGCTTGTTGGTAGGCTTTGACGCGAGCTTCTTCATGTCGTAGGGCGTCTTCTGGCTCCCAACTAGCTTCTGTTTGAGGAAGCTTTTGCCACTTCACCAAGTACTCTATTTGCTGCACTCCATTGGGTAGCTTTATCTTACGATCCGCTAGAATAGTTTTAACTCGCTTCTCGTAACAGGCTCTGGTGGGGGGTAGTCGAGTTGGAACATTTTGAATTTTGAGAATCATCTCGCGGATCTGAGTGGTAGGCTTTCAAGTTACTCGCATGGAAGACGTTATGAATTTTGAACCATGCTGGCAGTTGCAACTTATATGAGACATTGCCTACTCTGCTGATGATTGAGAAAGGCCCTTCATACTTGCGTACCAATCTTTTATGCACTTTGTGTCTAAAGAACTGGAGTGATGCTGGTTGGAGTTTCACCAACACCATGTCACCAACTTTAAATTCTTGTGGTCACCTTCCCAAGTCTGCCCACTTCTTCATCTTTTTGGCCGCCTTCTCCGAGTAAGCCCACGCAATATCTGCATTACGATGCCATTCCTTTGCGAAGTGATAGGCTGATGGGCTACTCCCTGTATAACCAATAATCAGGGTATGAGGAGTGGATGGCTGTTGTCCCGTAATAATCTCAAATGGGCTCTTCTTGGATGCAAAGCTCCGCTGCAAGTTATAGGAGAATTAGGCTATGTCCAACAGCTTCACCTAATCTCGTTGGTTGGCACTCACGTAGTGCCAAAGATATTGCTCCAAGAGCAAGTTAATTCTTTCTGTTTGGCCATCTGTTTGAGGGTGGAGGCTTATGGAGAAGTATAATTTAGACCCCAACAACTTGAACAACTCGGTCTAGAATCATCCTAAGAATCGAGAATCTCGATCACTAATGATGTTGTGTGGGACTCCCCAATACCTAACCATATTCTTCATCATCAACTTAGCCGCCTCCTTTGCTGAGTAATGTAGGGGTGCAACAATGAATGTTGCAGACTTTGAAAATCGATTAACTACTACGAGTATCGATCTAAGTCCCCCTACTGCGGGTAAGCTTGATATGAAGTCCAAGAAAATGCTCTCTCATGGCCTTTCTGGTAACGACAACGACTCCAAAAGTCCCACTGGCTTCTGTTGCTCCATCTTGTCCTGTTGACAAGTAAGGCATGTTCGAACATATTCCTCAACATCTGTCCCCATCTTCGACCAATAGATGGCCCTCTCCATAAGAGCCATCATTCGGTGGATACCCGAATGTCCAGCCCAAAGGGAATCGTGACACTCTTTCAAGAGTTCACGCCTCAAGTTATCCGCTCGTGGGACATAAACTCTGTTCCCCTTGGTATAGAGGAGTCCCTCCTGGACCCAAAATCATCGTGTCTTGCCCTCTTTGATGAGTTGAATCAGAGTCACTACCTTAGGATCTCGATACAGTCCATCCCTGATCCTGGAAAGAAAGTTGGAGCGCAATTGACTTGCTTGGCCTCCACCCTCCAACTGTATAGCATTCACTAGCTCCACTTTCCGACTCAATGCATCGGCCATGACATTTGCTTTTTCGGGCTTGTACTTTATCACCATGTCGAACTCAGCCAAGAAGTCCTACCATCGTGCTTGCTTTGGGGAGAGTTTCTTTTGAGTTTGGAAGTAACTCAATGCGACATTGTCTGTCCTTAGCACAAATGGTGCTCCCAGAAGGTAGTGTCACCACACTAGTAGACAGTGGACCATCGCTGTCATGTCCTTCTCATGCACAGGATATCGCCGCTCGTTCTCATTGAGCTTGCGACTCTCGTAGGCAACCAGATGACCCTCCTGCATAAGAACTTCTCCAATAGCAAAGTCAGAAGCATCGGTATAGACTTCAAAAGACTTTCTATATTCCGGTAATCCGAGTACATGTTCTTCTAACACAACAGTCTTCAGGTCTTGAAATGCCGCCTCACATTTGTTCGACCATCTCCAGGACTGCTCCATCTTTGGCAACTCCATCAATGGCGCTGTGCGCTTCGAATATCCAGCTATGAAGCACCGATAATAGTTGACGAACCCAAGGAAGGATCTCAACTCTGGCACCTTCTTTGGTGTTCATCAGTCTGCCACAGATTGCACCTTAGCCTTGTCCATTTGAATTGACCCATTCCCAATTCGATGTCCCAAGAATAAAATCTCCGTTTGGGTGAAGTAGCACTTTTCCCTCTTTACGAACAAAGTGTTCTCCCTGAGAACTTTGAAAATTGTTCGGAGGTGTCTAACATGCTCCTCAAGTGTTTGGCTATAGAGGACGATATTGTCTAAGTAGACGATCACAAACTTATCCAGATACTCCTTGAACAGCTGGTTCATGAGAGTGCAGAATGTGGTTGGAGCGTTGGTTAAGCCGAAAGGCATCACCAAGAACTCGAATGCTCCATACTTGGTCACACAGGTAATCTTCGCCTCATCACCTTCTGCAATGCGCACCTGCCAATACCCTGACCGAAGGTCGAGTTTGGATAAGTACTTTACCTTGCCCAATTGATCGTAGTCCGCGATGAGTGGGATAGGGTACTTGTTCTTTACCGTCATCTTGTTGAGGGCTCGATAATCAATGCAAAATCGGAGGCTCCCATCTTGTTTCTTCTGACAAAGGACTGGAGCTCCGAAAGGTCTTTGGAACTGCAGATGAGACCACCGCTTAGTAGTATATCGAACTACTTCCTCAGTTCTGCCAACTCTAGAGGGATCATATGGTATGATGGTCTCACTGGAGGCTTAACTCCTGGCTCCAGCTCAATCCGATGATCCACTTCTCTACATAGTGGTAGAGTTCTTGGCAACTCTGTTGACATCACATCTGAGAACTCTTTCAGGATGTTCGCCACAATAGCAGGTTCCTGAATGGCCTCCCCGTCAAGTGTCTCTAGCTTCATAGCAGCTACAAAGGTTAATTCACCTTTTCGCACCCATTTCTTCAATTGTAAAGCCGATATTTATTGTAGGTCCTTGGTTCCTCCTTAAGAAACTGGAACCATGATCCTTTGTGTCCTCTTGCCCCGTACTAAGGTCTCATGATCCCAACTTTGCCTCTGCAAGTTGAATCACCTTAGTTCCTCCATCAAATGCATCTTTGAGGTAGATTGTATGTGCCTTGAAGCTCCCTTCAGCTTTGGTACCATGCAAAATAAGTATATCCCATCAGAATGGAGAACCTATGGAATGGCATGATCCCACTCTTGCCTCTAAAAGAGTTTATGCCCTTGACCTCTGTCTAAGGAAAGCTCCATGCCTCCGCTCCATGTTCCATTTTCTATGTCGACTCCCTTCATGTGGCTTAGATACTTCACCGAGTTCCACCCAAATCGCTCTGCTCCTCGATTTGCATTGAGTTGATAGTGGCCCTCACGTCCACCATTCCATGGGTCAGCCCTCTGTTGAGTTCAATTTCTGCATCAACTCTAAGTGTGCCTTCATATGATGCTGTCTTGGATTGCTCCCCCACCTGATCTCGAAATGCATCCACCAATGCATTACCTCCTTCGAGATCATGCGATGACTCTTCGTCGCTCACTCGGTCCGTTGAGCTTTGTTGAGATATCGCTTTGAGGAACTCTTCCTCAATATGTGCAGTCTGTTGCACATGATTCTCCCACTAGAGAACTAGGACTTATCCCTCCTGGATATCTGTCCTCCTAAAACAACTTTTCTCTTTACATACTTCCTATTGGAAGTTTCGAAGACCACCATCCCCTTTGGACTACTCTGTCTTATCGAACTTGTGCCTTGTTCTGCCCCTGCAAATGTACTTGCTAGGTTGCGACCCTTCTCCAATACAGTCTCCACTGCACCCTTCAAGGTCTAGCAACATGTTGAACTTGTTGCACATTTCAGCCGCCTATGGACATATCCTTTCCATGTCGAAGAGAAAGTTATGATGCTCCATGGCGCCGCATTCCGATCGCGCCTTGGGATGGCCACGAACACTCCGTCATCCGTGTACAAGCCCTTGCATGAGTTCTGAATCCTTCGAAGTTAGCAATTTCCCTCACCTCTATGAGCTTTGCACAACTCATTCGGTCGTTACACAACACCTCCCACAATGTACGATCTCATCTTTCACCAAGCGCCCCGCTTTGCCTTGAGCACCGTCAAGTTTGGTTGCCAACGTTGAGCTATAGCTCGAACTCAACCATCCCAATCTTTGTGTGCTATGCATTCTTCTTTGCTTGCTTGTCCTTGTGGTGCCTTTCACGCAAAGGGGTTAGCTATTCCTTGAATGCCAAACCAGGATGCCCGCTCCTCTGAGTGGCTCATTTCCCTACATCTCAATGTCCGTTTCCCCCAAACAATTGCACATGCTGGCTGTCCTCCACACAGCCTAACTAGGTCCCTCACGTTTATGTGGCAAGTGTTTCTGCATGTGCTTGTCCTGCTCCGATACCATACTGTCACAGGTTTAACTGATTTTGCCTAAGCCGTGCGGCACCCATGCGTGTCCGTCCGCATAGGTCAGCCCTCCCCGAGATCTCCTAAAGTCCCATAGACTTACAAAAAGAGAAAATGAGCTAGAAGAAGCAATTCCCACAGGATCCACAAGCGACTGCTCAAGAAAACACTTTATAAAGCCAAAATACAAATTACACCCATGGACATTACAAACTCAGAGAGGTTGCACACAAAGGATAATGGTCCATTACAGACCGAAGTCTCCACAAGTGCTTATAAGACATACTTGTATTTACAAGCCAAACTTGGCTATAAAGCAAATCAAACTAGGGGTGCTAAGCCTTCTGCAAGCACGCTTCTTGTTGTACAAGAGATGTACCTAAACCGAAGGACATGGACTAACACAAGCATTTCATCGAACACCTTATTTACATATTGTCCGTGACACGTAGGACCTGCAAAGAAGAAGTTGATTAGCTTAGAAGCGAGCGACGGACACATCCCGGCGTCTCGCAAAGCGAAAAGCCATATAAGCAATTTGTCGAACACCTTGAGTGCAGCAAAGAAAAGAGAGAAAGAGAGCGAAATAGGACTTTGGAGGGTTATAGGAACGGTCGCAAGTCAACAAACGACGGTTCCCAATGTATCGGACGCAAGACAAGTTCAATTGCTGATGAACGTCTACGCCCGACATATACCCGAAACTCCATCTAGCTCGGTGCCACCCGGGGGTTCCAAGGTGCTAAAATAGCTGACATTTTACACCGCTCAGAAATGTAGTCAGCACATGAAAAGACCCAAAAACAGGGCTATTTTGGGCTGTTTTGGCCCTACGTAGCGAGCGATCGTTATGCAGCCTTCTACACTACTTTCGCTCATATTTCTTAGGTAAAAACACATAACTCAAGGCAAAACAAGCTACCAAACATATGTACAAGCAAGAAAAAGTGACGAAAGCATTGCGGTTGAGCGACGACCGTTCGTGACAATGTGGAAGGTCTTCGCCTCAATCTATTTGTTGGGAAGGCAAGGCAGGAGCAAGTTAAGTCCATTCAATTCAAGACTGCACTTTGATATTGGGAGGTTGATTTCGTATAAAGAGTTGGGTAGGCCCCAGGGAAGACATATTGGGTCGAGAGGCTAAATCTATGCCTTTTATTTATCGATAGGATTCCCATCATTTGAAATCTCCGGCGAAGTGGACAAGGGCGAGGCACCGAACACATGTTATATCCTCAACCAGCATCTGTCATTAGTAATCTCAATATGCTTTTCCTACGCACTAGTACACTGTGCAACTATCAGCCCCTTGTCTCGTAAGGTAAAACGCTAGCGTGCTTCTGTTTTTCAGAAGGCTTATTTCCAATATCCTATCCTATTTTGAATAAAGTGAAGCTGCCCTTCTTGATCGTATTCTGCATTTCCCATTTGTGTTCAGCCCTAAGGCTCATGTGGAACCCGAAGAAGCTATAGGTGTCGCATTATGATTTGAAGTAAAAGGGCTTTGATACTTTGCACATAGTGTGGAAACGGTAGCGTGCAGGCAAAAAGCTAGATATAGTAAGAGAAGCACTCCTGGGGGTAGGAATTGGAAAGGTTTCTCATATCCTATGAAATCCTATATGTATGTCAGGGGAATCCAAAAGGGTTCTCGTTCAATCTTATCCTTATTCCATGCCAAGACCCGTATTCTTTATTATATTATAGAAGGATGAATAATTAGTGAAATCAATTCGATACATTCAATTTCCTTCTTTAAGTTTCAGAACGAAGGTGGATGGTAAAGATATCGTTTTTCTAAAGTTGGCGACACCCTGTAACCCTTGCTTTCATTTTGTAGCCTTTAAGTGATAAAGGTGTTGAGGCACACTACGCCAAAGAACTCTTAAACAATATCGTATCGTGGATGATATGATGGTGGCTTGCTTTATTTCTTTACATGAGCTGTGCTAGTTGATCGAGACACTTTCGCTAAAGAAAAAGAAAAAGGTGCTATTACGAAAGCCTGCCACCGATGGCTAAGAACCTTTCGTCACTTTTGATGTAAAGTTGCACAGCATATCAAATCCAAAATGCAAATCCTTTGATTTTAGTGCGCCATGAAGGTGTCTGGTGTCGGGTACAAAGTTATTGAGCGTCTGTCGTCCCCACAGGATCAATTGACTCACTACCTTAGAGTCAAGCCAGTCTCCGTCTGGCATAGTGGAAATCGATCAATCTCCTGTTGGGTAAGAAAAGAACCATTTCCAACTTAGGAAGCTACACATATAGAATTTACATCTTTTCAGTGTGCCATGAGTCTGTTTAATAAAGGAAAGGAAAGCCAGTAACTAGGTGGGGAGTCTCAATAAATATCCTTTCGTTTGGGGGGAGTCTTAATAAATATCCTTAGAGTATGATAAGAACCAGTGGCTTTGAGCTTAAATGTGTTTCAGCTCTTGTTTACGACCCGAATTAGTAGATCCAAGTTGTGGCTTTACCATGACCACTATAGATGGAAGTTTCCCGCCTTCACAGTAATATACACATCTTATATACCAGTAGAATGCACAAGACAAAGATTCTTTTTTACCCGAGATGAAATGTAGAAAAGATGGAATATCTAATTATTCTACACTGGCTGACCCCAGCTCACTACTCCCTAATAATATAATAATAATGTTAAGTAAGGAATGCCCGGACCCACGGAATCGAATGCTGGACCAAGGCTTTTAACAGAAAGAAAGAAGCTTAATGAAATGAACAGAGAACTCACCTCCATATATTGTTCCCCGGGTTGGTAAGCCCTTAACTCGACCTAATCCTAATGTATTCTAAGTCCGAGCCAAGGTGAGCAATTGCTAGCTAAGAGCCCCACCATATTATCCTGACTTTGTCTCTCCCTCGTTCTCAGGCAGGCCCCATCTATCCATGTTTTCACTGCTATCTATAGTCTCTCAACACATTTGCAGCTGCCGAGATTAGGCCGATCAGATAAAATACCACATAGGTAATTAATAAAGAAAAGAGTTGCGCCAACATATCGAATTGGGGCTTTCAAAAAGCACTAGCATTATCCGGAGGAGGAGCACTAGTCAAAATAACCTATCTCAGATATCGATAATCTGATCCAAATGTTATCCGAGTAATTCACAAAGTAAGTTGATAAAGATTCATCCCCAGCTCTCCTCTTATTTGCTTGCTCTTTTCTCCTTTTTTTTTTTGTTTTTTTGCCTGGCACTGAAGAAGAAGAAGAATAAAGATGTGCCTAATCCATCCGCGCGACGTGAATGGAAGCTGGGTACCTCGTACTAATTCCAGAGTAATAAAGGGCTGGCTATACACACCCCGTTAGCATTAGTGCGTCTATGCTTTTAACATAATCTTAGTGCCTTGATTCTTGTGACAATGCTCCTTTTAGCGCTTTAGTGGGAATGCTGTGGAGTCAAGTGCACATGAAAAAAGGGAGTGTAATGCCAGTGAGGGTGCGCTCTCCTTTCATTGTTAGGAAGAAGCGGTTAACGGTCCGGTCCAGGGACACTTGCCTGCTTTCCGGATTCGTGAGCAGCCTTCTTTTAGCTTTATTCCATAGAACATAGAAATAGAAAGAAATACCAACTAGGAAAGATTGGATTCCATATTTGTGAAATGAGAAAGAATCTGGTTAAAGGCGTCGAACGTCGTCTTAGCAGGGGAATTGAGACAATCCCAATAGGGACAGACCAAAGCCATAATCATTAATAAAGAGATGTGTGCAAAGTTTTTATCAGGCGTCCCTCCCGTTCGGTTCTCGGTTTAATGTTGGACAGCATGAATACGCTGGAGATCAGGTGCCCTAGCTGATAAAAAGTATGATTTGATTAAATCCTTCGAAGACATGCTATTCAGTCCGAACAACAACAACAAACTGTGCGGAGAGCTGGGACAAATAGGGGGTCCAGGTCAGACCAAAAAGGGAGATAACCGACGGCCTGCCTCTGGAAAGCTGCTGGTTATATAGATATATAGAAATCATAGACATGGACATAGACATATAGAATAGATACATACTTATTGAAACCAGTTGGAGCCACAGGGTTAGGAATTCATTAGACTCCTTTAGCCCTTTCTACACACAACGCCCTCCATTACATAAAGCATTCCTTAGTTACAACATAGAAAGCATTCTTTACAATCCAGTAGATACATAGGCAATTCGATAGCGGCAGCAACAGGGGTTCAAACTGAACTTTGCTACTGGTGCTAAGGTTTCTGAGAAGGTAAAGCCCTATAGAATTATTGGAAAGGGAATGGTGGGCCAATGAGTTTCATAAATCGAATTCTTGCTTAATAAGGAAGGTAAGGAGCGACTGCTCAAGTCAGGACTATCGGCATTTCCTTTATGGCACGGAAATTAGAGATTTGATTCGGAGACTTATACTGCTTACTGCCCAGCCCAGTTTCACTCTGCTGTTGTTCCACCCCCATCATCAATCATACATCGAAAGCCATTGAATGAATGTCTAACCCACCAAGTCCTTCCTCCCGGCAAAGGTAAAGAGAAATGGGGTTTTTTCTAAGGTTTGATTAATAGAGTTTAAGGAAAGAGCGTCATTGGTCCAGTCCAGTAAACAAATATTCCAGCATCCGTTCGACTGTAGCCCAGCCCATTCTGGATAAAGTAGAAGTTCCAGTTTATCTATTTGAAGATCCGATGAATAGCAATCGGGATCTAGAGTAAGCGGGCGTAGTTTCATAGTTTGTTGTTTGTTGTGGATCACCTACCACGTTAAGGCATACCCCTAACTTTGACTGTTCCTTAGAAAAACAATGGTTTTAGGTGCTTTGAGCAAAGCAACAAGTATCGAGCGCATGGTCATACTATATAGGCAGATGTCAAAAAAGCTAGAGAGGGCCCCACTCATGATTCAAACAAGTATCCATCCGTTTTTTCACTTTAGATACCAAAGCCTATATTCCTATCAATTCAAGACTCGGGGGTTCTCCACGCTAAATTATAAGTCTGGGTTGATCCACGATAATTACTTATTCTAAGTAGGAAGAAGATTTTCATATGCATGCATTTCATAACCCATTTCTATCGTTCGCCTGGTAGTTCGTAGTTCTGTATCCAATAGTCCACTTAGCTACTATCATCGAGGTCAGGAAGGATGTAAGGCTTTGTTCGAATAGGTACGTTTAATTATCCACACCTTCTGGTTCCGGTTGAATAGTTGTTGCCTCGGTCGAATAGCTAGTTTTCCTAATCAAACTCGAGGTTACCAAGCTCGAAAAAAGACGAGGCGAGGTATATCAGAAGTCTAATCAAACAGGCCACTAGCTTCAATCCAATAATGCCAGTCTGGGTTCTTCAGCTGTAGCGATTGAAGACAATTTGATCGATCTATCTTAAGCAAGAAGTGGAACCCATGGAAGGAAGAATCAATTCTGTATGATAATCTTTACTTAGTTCCAGACTGGCATTATTGGATTGAAGCTAGGTCGGTGTAAAAGATTAGCGCAAATTGAATCCTTAATGGAGCATGTGAATATTCAAAGAGAATGTTCTTTTTCAAGGATACCTTAACATAGAATACTATTTTTCAAGGATACATTATTATATGATATGGAAGCATACTCTTTTTCTTATGATTTGTGGGGTCTTTTTATTACGATAAAGAGTGTCTATCGACTTTGATGGAACTCTGTTCAAAAGGTAAGCTGCGATCTATAGGGCATACCCCCAGAACAAGATGAGTAGATCAGCGAAACTCATTATGGACCGCACCATCTCTAACAACGTGCGATTCCTCCTTTCTGATACACCATTGAGCCGAGGTGTATAAGGAGGTGTCCACTGGGATAGAATCTCATTCTGCCTGAGGAAATGGGTGAACTCCATACTCAAGTACTCTCCTCCTCGATCTGATCGAAGAGTTTTAATACTCGTTCCAATTTAATTATCTACCTCATTCTTATATTCCCTGAATTTCTCAAAGACATTACATCTGTCCATACATAGAGAAATCATTAGTGAATGTAATGAAGTATGAGTAACCACCTATAGCTTAAGTCGACATAGGACCACATACATCACTATATATGAGTTCCAATAACTCGGTGGCTTTCTCTCCAGTTCCACTAAAAGGAGAGTTGGTCATCTTTCTATGAAGGTATAGTTAGCAAGTTGCATATGGCTCATAGTCAAATGGATTTAAGTATCCATCTTTCTGTAATTTTTGAATCCTTCCCTCATGTATATGACCTAGCCTATACTGCCATAGGTTTGCATTATTCACCTTATCTCTTTTCCTCTTAGACATATTGATATTTATGATGTGTGAAAAATATCTAACATATATGAGCCATTTACACGGGTCCCTCTAGTGATGATCTCATTATCCATAATTATTGAACAACTATTATTCTCAAAAACTAATTTATATCTACTAATTGTCAAATAAGAGATGAATATAATGTTTTTGATAATAGAGAGAACAAAATAGCATGCATCTAATATAATGATAGCTCCACCAAGCAGATGTAGGGTGACCTCCCCAACGGCAATTGTAGTAACTCTTACTACATTGCCCATCTTGTCACGGACAATAATGTAAACAAGGTGTTCAATGAAATGCTTGTGTTTGTCTGTGTCCTTCGATTTAGGTACATATCTTGTACGATAAGAAGCGGGCTTGCAGTAGGCTTAGCAGCCCTAGTTTGATTTGCTTTATAGCCAAGTTTGGCTTATAAATACAAGTGTGTCTTATAAGCACTTGTGGGGACTTCGGTCTGTAATGGACCATTATCCTTTGTGTGCAACCTCTCTAAGTTTGTAATGTCTATGGGTGTAATTTGTATTTTGGCTTTATAAAATGTTTTCTTGAGTAGTTGCTTATGGATCCCGTGGAAATTGATTCTTCTGGCCCGTTTTCTCTTTTTGTAAGTTTGTGGGACTTTAGGAGATCTCGGGAGGGCTGACCTTTGCAGACGGACATGCATGGGTGCCGCATGACTTAGGCAAAATCAGCTAAGCCCGTGACAATGTGGTATCAGAGCGGGACAAGCACACACAGAAACACTTGCCATACAAATTTGGGGGACCTAGCTAGGCTGTGTGGAGGACAACCAGCACGCGCAACCGTTTAGGGGAAACGGACATTGAGATGTAGGGAAAGGAGTTGCTCAGAGGAGCGGGCATCCTGGTTTGGCATTCAAGGAATAGCCAACCCCTTTACGTGAGAGGCACCACGAGGACAAGCAAGCGAAGAAGAATGCATAGCACACAAAGATTGGGATGGTTGAGTTCGAGCTATAGCTCGACGTTGGCAACCAAACTTGACAGTGCTGGCAAAGCGGGGCGCTTGGTGAAAGATGAGATCGTGCATGGTGGGAGGTGTTCTGTAACGACCGAAAGAGTTATGCAAAGCTCACAGAGGTGAGGGGAATTGCTAACTCGAAGGATTCGAAACTCATGCAAGGGCTTATACACGGATGACGGAGTGTTCGTGGCCATCCCAAGGTGCGATTAGAACTTGGCGCCATGGAGCATCAGAACTTTCTCTTCGACATAGAAAGGATATGTCCGTAGGCGGCTGAAATGCACAACAAGTTCAGCATGTTGCTAGACCTTGAAGGGTGGAGAAGGGTCACAATCTAGCAAGTACATTTATGGGCGAACAAAGCACAAGTTCAGCAAGACTGAGTAGTCCAAAGGGGATGATGGTCTCCGAAACTTCCAGTGAGGGATAAGTCCTAGTTCTCTAGTGGGAGAATCATGTGCAATGGATCACATATTGAGGAAGAGTTCCTCAAGGCTATATCTCCACAAAGCTCAGCAGATGAGTGAGCGAAGAGTTGTCGCATGATCTCGAAGGAGGTAATGCATTGGTGGATGCATTTCGAGATCAAGTGGGGAGCAATCCAAGGCAACATCATATGAAGGCACACTTAGAGTCGATGCAGAAATCAAACTCAATAGAGGGCTGACCCATGGAATGGTGGACGTGAGGGCCACTATCAACTCAGTGCAAATCGAGGAGCAGAGCGACTTGGGTGGAACTCGGTGAAGTATCCAAGCTGCATGAAGGGAGTCGATATAGAAGATGGAACATGGAGCAGAGGCATGGAGCTTTCCTTAGACAGAGGTCAAGGGCATGAACTCTTGTAGAGACAAGAGTGGGATCATGTCGTTCCATAGGTTCTCCATTCTGATGGGATAGACTTATTTTGCATGGTGCCAAAGATGAAGGGAGCTTCAAGGCACATGCAAGCTACCTCAGAGATGCATTTGATGGAGTAACTAAGGTGATTCAACTTGCGGAGGTAAAGTTGGGATCATGAGACCTTAGTACGGGGCAAGAAGACGCAGAGGTAGGTACTCTTGAAGAATATGCCACAGTGTTGCCGTTCAAGTTGTCAAGAACAAGAGGTGCATAGCAAGATTGTGCTGGTAGGGGATAGAGGCCCAAGATCCAGATAATGGTGCACCAACTCTAGCGTCGGGGACTTGTGAGCTCTTAGGCGATGGATGTCCTAGAGCTATGCTTCGTCAGTGTAACCCAAGAGTGGGGGGGACGAAGGAGAATTGCCAAGGAGCGACCTAAAAATCAGAGATGGCGGAGGCCCTACGATGTGTTGGCAGAGGCCATACGTAGAGAAGTCGTAGTCCGAGTTCATCACACGAGAATCTGTATGCAATGGAGATGTCACCAAGAGGCGACATGGTGCAGCGGATCATGGTGGAATAGTTCATGGCAATGCAATCCGTGAGGGACAAAGATCATGCGGAGGTATGATCAGGAGTTACTGGGAGCTCCACTTTGGTGTACGACACAACAAGAAGAAGGGCATGGATTCAAGGAGTGAATGCCGTAGTACCATAGAGGCGGGTCTTCGTGTGTGCATCGAAGCTTGCATTGGATGAAAGCCTTAGTCATCAGCGTATGGGAGCTGTATACTACTGAGGAAGAAGTCCAAGTGCAAGTACCAGTGAGTCCCATGGAGGGGGACGTGATCATGTGAATGATCAGAAGCTGCTAGGAGCTCCACTTCGGTGAACAATGCAATGACAAGAAGGGTTGTGGATTCAAGGAGTGAATGTCACAGTACCGCAGAGGCGGGTCTTCCGTGTGTATGTATCGAAGCTTGCATTAGATGAAAGCGTTGGTCGTCAGCATATGGGGGCTATGTACCATCGAGAGAGTAGTCAGATTGCAAGTACCAGTGAGTCCCATAGAGGGGACTTGATTAATCAGAGCAGTTGGAGAGTTGGACTGCTTCAGTGCTCACATTCGCTTAAGGGAGCCCGACAAGTTAGAGGACAAGGCCGAGTAAGCAAACGTTGCTACCAAGGAAGCTAAGGAGAACAGAATCGACGCGAGCCTTGGAACAAGATGGTGGAGGCCATGCATAGAAGTTGCAGTTTGTCTCTCCATCAACCAAGGAGAACTGCTAGGAGGACATTGTGGTGTCGAAGCAGGTGGTCGAAAGGGGCGAAGAAGCGACGACGAGTCCAACGGGGCTCAGCTACCCAAAAGAAAAGCGTCGGTTCTCCATAGTGCCACAGAGGCAGATCTACCGATTACGAAAGAAGGGATGAAGATATAAGATAACAGATAGTAGTGCTATGGGCTTGGCAGCACCATGGTACCGCAGATGCGGGACTTCTGTGAAGTCATCGATCCCTTGCTCTCATGGAGGGAGAGCATTAGTCGTAAAAGGGGCCGAGGAGGTGGAGAATGTAGAGGCAAACTCCAAGTACCAAGACAAGGCAGAAGGGCAGTGGCCAAGAAACTTCATAAGACCGATGTCGATGGGCTTCTCATCCAGATAACCAAAATTAAGCGACTTTGGGTTGATGCAGGAGTGCTCGACTAAAGAACGAAGTAGGCAGTACATGGTACTATACCTTTTTACTCAAGAGGAGTAGGCAGCAAAGGTGATGGAGAAGACGGTACAATCCCAAAGGCGACCAGATCTATCAAAGACTTACTCCAAGTTGGGGGACTCTAAGTTGGGGTAAACTTTTTGCTCTTTTCGGGCAAAACTTCCTGTATTCCAGAAGTTCAATGGCAGTGGGAAGGCGAATCACAGTAGCTAACCCAACACAAGGAGTGCAACCACTTCAAGTGCTTCAGAAGTGTGAGCAAAGAGCGGGCGAATGTTAGTAACCAGCTCAATGCATGAAGTACAAACTCGAGGAGGCAAGCGAAATCGAGTAACATTTGCCTTCTCAACTCGAGCGAATGGGCAAAACCGAGTACCCTAATTCTCTTAACTCGAGGAGGTGAGTGAAGCCAAGTAACCTTACCTTCTCAACAACGAAGAGAATGGGTGAAGTCAAGTATCATAGTTCTCTTACTTATCCAAGCAGGGGAGCTCTGCACAAGTTCAGTGACCCTTCAAAGAAAGCTTATGAAAGACAATGGTTGTCAAATCCTCACCGTTGGTGATCAGTACTACTGAGAGTAGTTTTTCCACTTCATTTCCCAATTGACTAAGAGGGAGTGATGCGAACATACTTGGAAGTGACAACTAACAGCGGAAGAAGGTTCAATGGGCAAACATTATGGAGAAAGGACCTTAAAAACTTCAAAGTCTGTGAGGCGATGCTCGTTAAAGCTCCAACAAGTATCCACTCAGTTCAAGCAATATGAGTATACTGCGATACTGGCACATAATAAGGTAGGTCTTTTCCTTCATTAGAGGGATCTGCGAGACCTAACAAGGATCAACACAACTTAGCCAACCCCACACCAGATTCAGTCATTGGTGAGTTGAAGCAGCATGGCGGATTAGAGTTCGACTACTCAACAACAGCGGCGGAGAGCGGCTAGGAGCCAAAGGGGCATGTTACAGCCAAAGCAGAAGATTAAAGATTCAGCAGAATGCGAGGAGATGCAGCGTCTATAGTGGCTTCGACGAGGACGTCGAAGGAATAAGTGGGGGAGAATGTCATAGACAACAATGTAAACAAGGTGTTCGATGAAATATTTGGGTTTTTGTCCGTGTCCTTTGATTTAGGTACATATCTTGTACGATAAGAAGTGAGCTTGCAGTAGGCTTAACAGCCCTAGTTTGATTTGCTTTATAGCCAAGTTTGGGTTGTAAATACAAGTGTGTCTTATAAGCACTTGTGGGGACTTCGGTCTGTAATGGAGTATTATCCTTTGTGTGCAACCTCTCTGAGTTTGTAATGTCCATGGGTGTAATTTGTATTTTGGCTTTATAAAGTGTTTTCTTGAGCAGTTGCTTGTGGATCTCATGGGAATTGCTTCTTCTGGCCCGTTTTCTCTTTTTGTAAGTCTGTGGGACTTTAGGAGATCTCGAGGAGGGTTGACATTTACGGACGGACACGCATGGGTGCTGTACGGCTTAGGCAAAATCAGCTAAGCCCGTGACAATCTTGAGGTCCATCTTGCCACTGGCTAGTCTCCTAGGTCTTGCCAGAACATACAACGAATTGTAGATATGATAAACACTCCCGGTATCCAATACCATATGTTATCTTAAAAATCTGACTAGTGAAGATTGATCATGAATATACCTAAAGCTTCTCTAAGCTTCTATTTTTCCTTATGTATAAGGTACTCCTTACAGTTCCTCTTTTAATGCTCGTCTTAGATTTAGTGGAAGCATTATCCTTTGTCCTTTGTCGGGTCTCTCTTGGCAACCTTTACCTTACCTAGTCTTTCGTTGCGCTTGCCCTTCTTAAGGATTTTACTGGTCTTCCTTTTATTTTTGGTCTCACCAATATAGAGAACTAACTTCTCCTTCTTGACGACACTCTCAGCTTCTCTCAACATATTAAGGAGCTCAGGGAGAGTCACATCAAACTTGTTCATATTAAAGCTAATAATGAACTGTGAAAAGGAATTCGATAGGGACTGAAGTATAAGATCAATATACAGATTATCCTCTAGGACTATCTATATATTTAACAAAGCGAGCGATCTCATCCTCGCTTATCTTTTCCTCTAGTGTAGGCACAATCATGTTAAGGATATATATGATTTTCTCTTCCATGAGAGTAATTCTTAAATTACGGAGCTTTTGGACCAATGAGGCGGTTGGCATCAAGTATGCCACATAGTGGTTTTGCAAGCGACAAGCAAGATATAGCGTAAATTAAATAACATACAAATTTTACAGAAAATACTAATTAAGATATAGACTTTTATCTTAATGTAATCTCACTATTTTCTTAGCGAATCATGCAACACCCTCGACACGAGACGGAAGTCTCCGGCAGACTCCTAGTAGGAATCAGGATCCAATTGACATCTTAGTGCAACCTTGAGGGACTCGACCAATTGCACTAAGCCCAAAAGGTAGGCAACTCTTACCAATCACAACTCCTTATAATTACCGTCATGTTCGGCCTCTAAATCATCATAGTCTCGAGGGACTTGACCAACCATGACGTTCAATTAAGTCATCACCATCGGTATAAGATGAGTCTGATTTGATGATATACCCTCGAGAGACTCGACTAAGCATACCATGTCCTCAGGTCACCGGTGATATCTCTATGTCATAGGTAAGATCTCGATCATATAGATAGGTGAGTCTCGAGGGACTCGACCAACTCAGCCTATGTCATGATTCAATTTCTTCCTATAATGATGGAAGGCCACGTGGATCAATCTTATTGCCTTATGCTTACCGACTTAATATTATATTAGGAGAGATTTTTTGTATCAGTCTCCTAATATGTCATGTTACACACATACATATTTAACATATATCTACATTACATGCAAATATATATATACATATATCTAGTAGGTGTATAACACATCACATATACAAGCCACACCGGATGATCATGAGTCGTCACCTAATATGATTAAGCCTGAGCCAATAGGCCTAATGACTCACAATAGGATTTATGTGTGTATTGGCGCATCTTCATGCCCTATGATTGTTGATCTCGTTATCATCGGTTCCGTCGGATCGTTGTATCACCATACATTGTAATCTCCCGCCACAGCATCGTGGGTCCCGTTGTAACCCCTACGCTCCCGCTATGCCTCTCCATGTAATTACAAATAATCACAAGCATGTAGGCCCAATAATAAATGAGAAAAAACGTAGGCTCATAGGCCCCAATAATAATAATAATCACAATTACACACATCACAACACATGGCTCATGATCATCCATCCACATCATACATCACATGTACATCAAATCATATGTAGGATTACTAGATATATATAATAATTAATTAAACTATTTAATTAATTATTTTTCTAGAAATCAAGACATGCTTGAAATTTTTAGAATTGTCAAGGGTATTTTCATAATTCTAAATGAGAGGACAGTCATTGGAATTTCTAAAATTATCAAGGGTATTTTTATAATTCTAGATGAGAGGATAGTCTTTAAAATTTTTAGAATTATTGAGGGCATTTTTGAAATTTTATACATGAGCATAGTCCTTAGAATTTTTGAAATTCAAAGGGGTAGGATCATCCTTTTCTCAAAAGGATGCCCTAGCCCTCTCCCCCTTTGTGTCACCGCCACCGTCGCTGCCCTGCGTAAGCGGCGGCTACCCTTTGTGGATGGCAGCCGCCCTGCCAAGGGGCGGCCACCCTTGCTACCGACGCCACCGCCCCTGTTGGCCGCTACTGGCTGACCCTTGTGGGTAGGTCGTTGCAGTCACCCTTGCGGGCGCCCCTATGAGTGGCCAGAGCCGCCGCAGTGGCCCTGCGGCCGCAACCGACCGCCTTGTAGGGGGCTGCAGTCGACCGCCCTCTTACAGGGGGGCCTTGGCTGCAGCCGATCGCCCATTGTAGGTAGTTAGTCTATGGCCGGCCGCCCCTGCAGAGTGCCTAGCCGTGGCCAGCCACCTCTGCATGTAGACAACATGCGTGTGGCCACCCCTCCCTCGTAGTCAATGCCTACTATCACTACCAATCGCTGTAACAAGCGCGTAGAACAGTTCTACATGATTCAGTCTCGTCACATGCAATTTAAAACTAATTTTTTTACATGAAAATCTTGGCTCTGATACCGCTATTGGCAAACCTCAGTGAATGCATCATATGTGCAGTAGAAATCAAAACAAAAATCGATTTTTCACGCAGATCAAATCATCATGCAAATGACTTGGGTCACGAGAAAAACCACAAAAACCATGAAACCACGATGTGTGAGATATTGATTTTACCTAGTGTCATGAACGGTCGTCGCTCAACCACAATGCCTTTGCTCCTTGAACCGTTCGTCACTTTGTCTTGCTTGTACATATGTTTGGCAGCTTGTTTGGCCTTGAGTTTATGTGTTTTTACCTAAGAAATGTGGGCGAAAATAGTGTAGAAGGTTGCAGAATGATCGCTCGCTGCGCGGAGCCAAAACAACCCAAAACAACCCTGTTTTTGGGTCTTTTTCATGTGCTGCGACAACCTTTCTGAGTGGTGCGAAATGTCAGTCATTTCAGCACCTTGGAACCCCCCGGGTGTTACCGGGCTGGATGGGGTTCTAGATATATGTCGGGCATAGGCGTTCATCAGCAATTGAACTTGTCTTGCATCCGATACCTTGGGAACCGTCGTTTGTGGACTTATGACCGTTCCTACAACCCTCCAAAGTCCTATTTCGCTCTCTTTCTCTCTTTTCTTTGCTGCACTCAAGGTGTTCGATAAATTGCTTGTATAGCTTTTCACTTTATGAGACGCTGGGACGTGTCCGTCGCTCACTTCTAAGCTAATTAACTTCTTCTTTGCAGGTCCTACGGGACCTTAAGAGGTTGTAAGAGGGCTAACCCTTTGTGGACAGATAACGCGTTGGGCGTTTCAGGACTTAGGCAATCCCAGCTAAGTCCAGAATAGTGGGCAAGGTTGCTCCATGACTTAGGCAATTTCAGCTAAGTCTTCGGGAGTGCCGCGAGGGTGCCGCACGGCTTAGGCAAATTCAACTAAGTCCGTGACAATGTGGTATCAGAGTAGGCAAGCAATTCATACGAATAGCGAAAAGGATTCATAATCTCACCATGGTGAAACATTATGGTGAATCAAGCAAGATGGGGCAAGCCGGACCCTTGCTCCAAGCAATCGCAGGTGGGCTGCAAGTGCAAACTCGCTCGTAAACTGTGGGAGCCATTCATGAGGAGCTCTACAGTGAACAAGACGAGCGTGAAGTTCGGTATTCTCCATGAGGGGAGGAGGCACCATCTGAAGCGCCAACCGGGAAAAAGAGCCACAAGGAGAGAATTATAGGTGGAGACCCACCTTGATGTTTATGAAGTGAGCGTGGAGGAACTCTACCAAGGCCAGCGAAGGCTACTTAGGGTAAAGAGCTCGCTAGAAGAAGTTGAATCTCGGATCGAGAAAGTTGAATCCCTGATTGATCAACTGATAGAGGACACCAAAGATTCCGTACGACATCTACATAAAGTTATGGCGGAACTCATGGCTAAGGTGATGGTGTTAATAAGGACTCTTGATGTGGGAGGGAACAACACCCGCACTACGCCACCACAAAACTTCAGGGCACCAGAGCTGCAGTGCTACAAAGGTGCTAGGGATGCCAAAGAACTTGAAAATTTCTTGTTCGACATGGAACAGTATTTTCGTGCTACAAGGCTCGATTCTAAAGAAACCAAAGTTGCTATAGCAACAATGTATCTGAATGGGGATGCAGAACTTTGGTGGTGAACCCATTGGGAAGATATCCAGCAAGGCCGATGTCAAGTGGATACATGGGGAGACTTGAAGCGAGAGTTAAGAACTCAGTTCTTGCCCGAGAACACAGAGTTTGTCGCAAGAAGGAAACGGAGACAACTCTATCAAAGTACAACAATCCGAGACTATGTGAAATAATTTTCAGCACTGATGCTGGATATATGGGACATGTCTGAGAAAGACAAGCTATTCAGCTTCCTCGATGGATTGAAGCCATGGGCACAACAAGAACTATATCGAAGGAATGTCATCGATGTAGTCAGGGCAATTGCAGCCGCGGAAAGGCTAACTGACTTTGTTTCTTCGGAGGATTTGAGAAAGAAGAAACAATCTTCAGGAAATTGCCCATCTAAATATTCTCGAGCGAAGGAGTTTGGTGGCGAGCAAACGAAGAAGAATTTCCACAAGGGACCGGGCTCAAGAGGTAGAGTCTCAAAGCCTACTGGATGCTTCTTGTGTGGAGGACCACATATGATGAGGGAGTGCCCACAAAAACAGGCACTCAATGCTTTAACGGCATCGATTCTACCCCATAAGTTAGACAAGGGCAAAGCCATCGCCCTTAATTCGAGTAGTTCTGACTCCAGTAGCGACAGTGAGGCGTCGCAAGGATCCAGGATGGGAGCAATGTGTTTGTCAAATGCATTGCAGAGTCAAGTGGGGGAGAATACAAAGGCAAAGCCACCGAAGGCAGGAAGCAGCGAGTTGATGTATGTGGACATCAAGATTAATGGCTGAACAACCCGTGCAATGGTGGACATGGGTGCGACCCATAATTTTATTGCCGATTGTGAAGCTAAGCGATTGGGACTAATCTTGGAGAAGAGCCCAAGTTGTATGAAGGCGGTGAACTCGGAGGCCAAGCGGATCTCTGGACAAGCAAAGGAGGACCCCATCAAGATCGAGACATGGAGCGGGAGCACAGACTTGATGGTGGTGCCATTGGATGACTTTCAAGTGATTCTCGGAATGGAGTTTATGCACGTAGCAAAGATGATGTCGATACCATTCCTGAACTTCTTGTGTCTCATGGGAGGCGATGATCCCTGCATGGTTCCAGTTTCATGAGGAGGAACCAAGGACCTACAACAAATATCAACTTTATAATTGAAGAAAGGGGTGCGAAAAGGTGAATTAACCTTTGTAGCTGCTATGAAGCTAGAGACACTTGACGGAGAGGCCATTCAGGAACCTGCTATTGTGGCGAACATCCTGAAGGAGTTCTCAGATGTGATGCCAACAGAGTTGCCGAGAACTCTACCACCACGCAGAGGCGTGGATCATCGGATTGAGTTGGAGCTGGGAGTTAAGCCTCCAGCGAGACCACTATACCGCATGGCCCCTCTAGAGTTGGCAGAACTGATAAGCGGTGGCCTCATCAGTAGTTCCAAAGCACCTTTCGGAGCTCCAGTCCTCTTTCAGAAGAAACAAGATGGGAGCCTCCGACTATGCATTGATTATCGAGCCATCAACAAGATGACGGTGAAGAACAAGTACCCTATCCCGCTTATCGCGGACTTGTTTGATCAATTGGGCTAGGCAAAGTACTTCTCCAAACTCGACCTTCGGTTAGGGTATTAGCAGGTGCGCATTGCAGAAGGTGATGAGGCGAAGACTACTTGTGTGACCAGGTATGGAGCATTTGAGTTCTTGGTGATGCCTTTCGGCTTAACCAACGCTCTGACCACATTCTGCACTCTCATGAACCAGCTGTTCAAGGAGTATCTGGATAAGTTTGCGGTCATCTACTTAGACGATATCATCGTCTATAGCCAAACACTTGAGGAGCATGTTACACACCTCCGAACAATTTTCAAAGTTCTCAGGGAGAACACCTTGTTCGTAAAGAGGGAAAAGTACTACTTTGTCCAAACGAAGATTTTATTCTTGGGGCATCAAATTGGGAATGGGTACATTTGAATGGACAAGGCTAAGGTGCAAGCTGTGGTGGACTGGCGAACACCAAAAAAGGTGCTAGAGTTGAGATCCTTCCTTGGGTTCGTCAACTATTATCGATGCTTCATAGCTGGATATTCGAAGCACGCAGCTCCATTGACGGAGTTGCTAAAAAAGAAGCAGTCCTAGAGATGGTCAGACAAATGTGAGGTGGCATTTCAAGACCTGAAGTCTGCTGTGTTAGAAGAACCTGTACTCAGATTGTCGGACTATGGAAAGTCTTTTAAAGTCCATACTGATTCTTCTGACTTTGCTATTGGAGGAGTTCTTATGCAGGAGGGTCATCAAGTGGCCTAAGAGAGTCGCAAGCTCAACAAAACCGAGCGGCAATATCCTGTGCATGAGAAGGAGATGACAGTGGTGGTCTACTGTCTACGAGTGTGGCGACACTACCTTCTGGGAGCACCATTTGTGCTAAGGACAGACAATGTCACATTGAGTTACTTCCAAACTCAAAAGAAACTCTCCCCAACGCAAGCACGATGGCAGGACTTCTTGGCTGAGTTCGATATGGTGATGGAGTATAAACCCGAAAAAGTAAATGTCGTGGCCGATGCATTGAGTCGGAAAGTGGAGCTAGTGAATGCTATACAGTTGGAGGGCGAAGGCCAAGCAAGTCAATTGCGCTCCAACTTTCTTTCCAGGATCAGGGATGGATTGTACTGGGATCCTCAGGCAGTGACTCTAATTTAACTCATCAAAGAGGGCAAGGCATAACGATTTTGGGTCCAGGAGGGACTCATCTATACCAAGGGGAACAAAGTTTATGTCCCACGAGCGGATAACTTGAGGCGTGAACTCTTGAAAGAGTGTCACGATTCTCATTGGGCTGGACATCCGGGTATCCACCGAACAATTACTCTCGTGGAGAGGGCCTTCTATTGGCTGAAGATAGGGACATATGTGGAGGAATATGTTCAAACATGCCTTACTTGTCAACAGGACAAGATGGAGCAGCAGAAGCCAGTGGGACTTTTGGAGCCGCTGCCCGTACCATAAAGGCCATAGGAGAGCATTTCTTTGGACTTCATATCAAGTTTGCCCGTAGTAGGGGGACTTGGATCGATACTCGTGGTAGTTGATCGATTTTCAAAGTATGCAACATTCATTACTGCACCCCTACATTGCTCAGCGAAGGAGGTGGCTAAGTTGATGATGAAGAATGTGGTTAAGTATTGGGGAGTCCCACACAACATCATTAGTGATCGGGATTCTCAGTTCTTGGGATGATTCTGGACTGAGTTGTTCAAGTTGTTGGGGTCTAAATTATACTTCTCCACAAGCCTCCACCCTCAAACGGATGGCCAAACAGAAAGAATTAACTCGCTCTTGGAGCAATATCTTCGGCACTACGTGAGTGCCAACCAACGAGATTGGGTGAAGCTGTTGGACATAGCCCAATTCTCCTATAACTTGTAGCGGAGCTCTGCATCCAACAAGAGCCCATTTGAGATTATTACGGGACAACAACCATCAACTCCTCACACCCTGGTTATTGGTTATACAGGGAGTAGCCCATCAGCCTATCACTTCGCAAAGGAATGGCATCGCAATGCAGATATTACGCGAGCTTACTTGGAGAAGGCGGCCAAAAAGCTGAAGAAGTTGGCAGACTTGGGAAGGTGACCGCAAGAATTTAAAGTTGGTGACATGGTGTTGGTGAAGCTCCAACCAGCATCACTCTAGTTCTTTAGACACAAAGTGCACAAAGGATTGGTACGCAAGTATGAAGGGCCTTTCCCAATCATCAGTAGAGTGGGTAATGTCTCACACAAGTTGCAACTGCCAGCAAGGTTCAGAATTCACAACGTCTTCTATGCGAACAACTTAAAAGCCTACCACTCAGATCCGTGAGATGATTCTCGAAATGTTCCAACTCGACTACCCCCCACCAGAGCTTGTTACAAGAAGCGAGTTGAAACTATTCTAGCAGATCGTAAGATAAAGCTACCCAATGGAGCGTAGCAAAGAGAGTACTTGGTGAAGTGGCAAAAGCTTCCTCAAACAGAAGCCAGTTGGGAGCCAGAAGACGCCCTGCGACATAAAGAAGCTCGCATCAAAGCCTACCAACAAGCATCGATGAGGGTGTCGATAGTTTAAGTGGGGGAGAATGTCACGAACGATCATCGCTCAACCATAATGCCTTTGCTCCTTGAACCATTCATCACTTTTTCTTGCTTGTACATATGTTTGGCAACTTGTTTTGCCTTGAGTTTATGTGCTTTTACCTAAGAAATGTGAGCGAAAGTAGTGTAGAAGGTTGCAGAATGATCGCCATCGCTGAGCCAAAGCCAAAATAGCCCTGGTTTGGGTCTTTTTCGTATGTGGCAACCTTTCTGAGCGGTGTGAAATGTCAGCCATTTCAGCACCTTGGAACCCCCCGGGTGGCACCGGGCTGGATGGGGTTCCGGGTATATGTCAGGCGTAGGCGTTCATCAGCAATTGAACTTGTCTTGCATCTGATACCTTGGGAACCATCATTTGTAGACTTGCGACCATTCCTACAACCCTCCAAAGTCCTATTTCGCTCTCTTTCTCTTTTTTCTTTGCTGCACTCAAGGTGTTTGACAAATTGCTTGTATAGCTTTCCGCTTATAGACGGACGTGTCGCCGCTTCTAAGCTAATCAACTTCTTCTTTGTAGGTCCTACGGGACCTTAAGAGGTTGTAAGAGGGCTGACCCTTTGCGGACAGATAACGCGTTGGGCGTTTCATGACTTAGGCAATCCCAGCTAAGTCCGGAACAGTGGGCAAGGTTGCTCCACGACTTAGGCAATTTCAGCTAAGTCTTCGGGAGTGCCGCGAGGGTGCCGCACGGCTTAGGCAAATTCAGCTAAGTCCGTGACACTAGGGAGATTGTATATCCCTGTATTCTAGATCCGGATGGAGAAGATGAAGGAGGTCAAGCGTCCTCCTCTCTAGCGTTATCTACACGATGGATCTCTACAGCGAAACTCCTCCAATCTGATCTTGCAACTCTTACTCAGAGGGAGGAAGTAGAATAGGTGGTGGAGGCTAAAGCTGCAACCTGTCAACTATGAGTTTCCCCTCCTATTTATAGAGAGCCACCAAAAAACCCTAAGGCTCCTGCCTTAGTGGGTATTGGATCTCTATCCAATAACCCGATAAACTTTCATTATTGGATCTCTATCCAATAATCTTCTTGGGCCTCTAATTGGCCATTAAGCAAGGAGTCCATTAGCATAGTGTCTAATAAGAATACAAGCTAATTGGATTTTCATCTAATCCTCTATTCGCTTAAGCATCCACCATATGTATGTGACCCTCTAGGCCCGATACCGAGCTGGCCATCAGCCACTCTCATCAGAACTCCTTCTGATATATGAATTATTATCCTCATAATAATTCACCTGACTCATCGACTATGGACGTACTAAGCCACTACGCCATAGTCCCTAGACAGTACAGGGGGATCGAATCTGTTGGCACTATCTGTCCATAATTACCATGTATTTATAATCCCTCATCTAAATAATATCCCAGAGATTGTATATTGGACATGTTACTATCAGGTCACATACAGAATCACTTTGTCTTGCTCTAATCAGATTCTACCGGAGAACTCCTCTCTCAATTTGAATAACCTTGGCCAAAGATTTGTCTGAGTGAGCATATATAAGATATTCCTCTCATGATAATGAGAGTGGATGATCCTCTATTGACACTCAATTGCCTTCAGAAGGTTGGCTATCAATCCCGATATCCAGTTATACCAGATCTGAAGGTTTCCAAACCTGTAAGTTTGGCATCAAAGAAAAGAGTACTCATACAAGGCATCCTTGGTGTCTCAAATCTAAGGACTATATACACAATTGGGATTATGGAATCATACAAGGCATCCTTGGTATCTCAAATCTAAGGACTAGATACAATTGGGATTATGGAATCAATATCTGATATTAGGTATCATTAACCATACAACATTCCATAAGCGAATTAATCAGTGAACTCATTCTCTAATGAGCACCTATACTATATCCTTAGTGTCTCCACACAAGTGGCTATGAGACTAGCCACCTCCATCATATGGATGGGTATATAGTATACCGATCTGTCTGGTTATCTCAATATCCCTCTTGAGTAATCTATGACCGAGATTATTTAGGATCTGTGTTTAAAGGTGAATCGATCTCATTATCGTGATCTCATCACGATGCGACTCCCATTGTACAGAACCAAGGACATAATAATATATATGTAACAAATAATAGAATATGAGAATATGCCAATATTAGTTATAAGAAAAAAGATTACGCATTGTGTCGCACGTGTCATCACTCATGTGATTGGCTTACAAGGCACCTGTAACTAGCATCGTGGAGCCGTGACCACCGATGCAAGAAGGGATAACTTCTCCTAATTGAACCCACTGATGAATCTGAACAGGAAGAATAGGACCTCGAGCACAAGGAGGAGAACATGGAGGAAGATCTACAGTCAGTCGATTATATGGTTCATCCTCTTGCTGGCTACGCGAACCCGCAGACGATAAAGATTGGAGGTTTCCTTAAGCAGTAGTCCATCACCATCCTCGTCGATACCAGGAGCACCTATAACTTCATGGACAGCAAGGTTGCTACATGGATGACACTTTAGATTAAGGATTGTAGCATGTTTGACATAAAGGTGGCTGATGGCGCGTCTTGAAGTGCGACCCAAAGTGCTCGCAGGTGAGATTGGTGCTGCAAGGACAAAAAATTGTTGCCGACTTCTTCCTCCTCCAACTTGATGATTATGAAGCAGTGCTTAGCATAGAATGACTGCCCACACTAAGCGATGTTTCTTGAGATTTTTCAAAACTAATTATGAAATTTTTCAGCAAAGGAAAACATGTGATCTTGCGCAGGAAATATGGGAGCGACGTGATGATGGTTTCGATGCAGTGTATAGAGAATGTCCTACAGCAAGTGCACAATGACTTCCTAATACAACTTCAATAGCTACATATGAAGGAGTAGATGATGATTGAAGATCCAAACCTTCTCCAAATGCTTGTTGAATTTTTAAAGGTCTTCGCTGAATCAAAAAGTCTATCCCATACTCAGATGTATTACCACCGCAAGTTCATGAAGGACGATGACAAGATCATCATTCCCACATGACATTGCTAAAAAATGATGTCTTCATGTGGCTAAATGAAACTATAGCAACCTTCGATGCCCTTATAGCTGAATTCCATCTACATCGATGCTAGCACAACCTGATTTTGTCAAGGTGTTCGTAATTAAAGCAGATGCATTAGTAGCTGGAATTGGCATCATCCTTATGCAGGATGGTTGACCCCTAGTCTACATAGCAATGTCCTCTCTCTTCCTCACCCGAAGCTTTTAATCTATAATGAGGAGATTCTGACCATTGCTGAATTTGTGACTTGGTATGATATTGATCAATGGCATAAAGAAGAGATGAAAATAAACTCAAGAAATTATAACTTCTACCCACTCTGGAATTCGATTGGGTTAACACTTCCATGGACCTTATCAAAGGGTTGCCACCATCTCAGAGGTAAGTTTTGCAAACAATAAAGATTAACCATGTGATAGTACATGCCAGGAAGAAACAACCTCCCGATAAGCTTCAGAATGGAAGAAAATTTAAAGATCGAGTTCTTCTACACCTCCAGCCCTATCAGCAGGAAACTCGAGTCTCAAGGAAGTAGCCTCTGTATTACTTTAGACCTTATAAAATTGGGGATCACATTGGAACCGTGACCTATGGATCGGATCTGCGCACCAATTAAAAATTACAACTAATCCTCCATGTATCTCATCGCAAATGGAAGTTTAGAGAGGATTACTCAGCCCAGATCTATCCACCCGACACCCAAGTTGATGAAGAGGCCCAATTCTAGCTGGAGATCGCATGGGATCACATGATCATGACGTATCACCATATAGATACCACTATTGATGTTAAACCATAGGAGCATGTTGTGCCTATTATATGGGCTATGATGGAGCCTCTTGAGGAGTTACAGATCAAGACTCAGAGTCAAGGAGTCTTAGCCTTGAGGACAAGGCTGATTTGGAGAGGGCGGGTCTGTTAGGACCCCAGCTGAGTCGGGTCCTAGTTGATTGAGTCGAGTTGTTAGATTGGGCCTTGTTGGCTAGCTTAGACCTAACATTAGATTAGCTAGGTGGAGATTTGAGTCCATTGTAATAAATCACACTAAATCATAGTAGGATTAGGATTCGACTGAATTAGAGTATGGTTAGTAGTCGGAGTTCGATTCAGGTTAGAGTCAACCAAGTCAAGCTTATCAACCAAATTGGCAATCCACCTTGATTAGTAAAAGTCAGCTAGGGCTGAGAGGAGACCGCTAGGGTTTGAGATCGAAGTGCTTCACTTGGAGTATGCGTTTGATTAGGCGTTTGAGTCTTAGTTTACCTAGAGTAGGAGTCCTATTAGGAATTAAGGTTTTAAGACTCTATATAAAGCATGTAGCTACTACTATTTTTTCAAGTAACTTTTTCAGTCATTGTAGCCAATTACTAAGGAGGGAGGAACCCCTATAGAGTTCCAAGGAGGGTCGATCCCTTACAGAGGTCATAGGGAAATAGTTAGAGTCTAGGAAACCCTAGCCCCAATGAACTCTTTTGCAGCCCTCTTAGTGGCTGCAATCTGCCATGGATGACCAACACACCTTTGCTACCCAAAACACCCCTTGTGGTTAGGAAACCATAGCTATATGGTTACCTCTAGCGACTAGGAAATCATAGCTGCTAGGGTTGCCCATGCATCCAGGACTCTTGGCTACATGGGAGGTTGCTGCCATGGCTGAGAGCTTGCTGCTCTTGGCATTGTAGTCTTTGGCGAGGCCGAGAGCAACATCCTTGCTCTTGGCTAAGGTTGCAAGCAACCTTTGGTTGTGCCGTAGGGCAGTAACAATTATTATCCTTTTCCCCATTCTTTGTGCCAACAATTTTGACATCAAAGGACCTTAGAACACCTCTCTATAACACCTTTTTATAGCAAGAAAAAGCACTATCCAGATCTGATTTACAATGAAAAATCATAGCATGGTATGCAGAAAATAATTTACGTATATCATTCTCAAAACACATAGTTTAAAACTAATCTTTCGTACTAACAACCTTGGCTTTTCTAGGAAACCAACTGGGAGCATCACATGCACAATGGAAGATCAACACAAAACTTATTTCCCATGTAGATCAAAATCATCATGCAAATATTGGTGTGAGAAAAATCGTAAAATCAAAAAACTACATCATGTGTGAGATTGTTTATTTAGGGAGATCGTATATCCTTGTTTTTCTAGATCTGGATAGAGAAGATCAAGGAGGTCAATGATATGACTCAAGTAGGGTTGAGTCCTAATCACCCTAGAAGTAGTCAAATAAAACACAATGAGATTATAATAAAACCCTACCTAGTCACTTTTATCCTATAAAAAAGTGTGGTTAGGGTTTAGGTTGGGGCCTTAGGGCTTAGTGGTCGTTGCCTCCCTTACTGGGCTAGTCGGCTAGGGTTTCCCCTGCTAAGGTCGGTTATAGAGCCAACCAGCTGCCACCTGTTCCCTCTAAGGTAGGTAGACTATAGAAGGAGCAAAAGGATAATTTTAGTTAGGTAAGCACCTAATGGGCTAGGGTTTAGAACCCCATATAATGATGTAGCCGCCCCTCTCTTGAACCAATCAATTATCATCTTTATTTCAACCTTGTGCCGAGTCTAGGAGGGAGGAAGCCCTCAACGTTCCAAGGGTTGATCCCCCTCAAGGGTCAAAATCTATAGAGCTCCTTCTAGGGTTCTATTATCAAGTATCAGGGCCGTGTTCCTACTACCCTGTAGCCATCTTTGCCACCTCCATCTTCCAAGCAATTCCCATAATTGCTTTTGACATTGCCTTTATCTACCGTTGCCCACCAAGCCGCAGATCCATCAATTTATTATCGTCCTCTACATTAACATCATAGATCTAGTACAAACTCTAAAACTCATGCCTCTTGCTACTACTTTCCTTTATCTTATATGTGGGAGAAGTTTTTCTAAAGTTTTCTTGCTATAAAATTCTACCGTCACAAACATTATCAACATTGCGATGGGGAAACATTGCAGAAAAATTTCAGCCGATTATTGCTTCTTGAACCTGAACTTTTAATCATCCTTTTTTGCTGAAAATTTTAACACAAATTCTTAGATTATCTTAACTTTCGTCTAAAATTAATCTCTAGAAAAAATTCCTTTTAGATCTGGACTTATAGTACTGCCATTCTTCATCACGCAGTGCTGAAATTTTACAATAAAGAATATGCCTTTGCTTGTTAGCCTCTTGAAACCAAACTTTTGTTCATCCTTTTTGGCTGACACTTTTACACAATTTTATATATTTTCTTAGATTTCATCTAAGATTGATCTCCGAGAAAAATTCTTTCTGAAACTGGAATTATAGTGCTGCAATTCTTTGTCGTGCAGTATTGAAATTTTACAATGAGAATTTTATAATTTTGTTTGCAATAATTTTCCTACCATTATGCTGCCAAAATTTTCTTGTTCTAAATTACAATTACTACCACCATCTAAACCAAGATTCTGATATTGAAATTCTCCATAAATTTCTTAGACTTTGCTGGAATTAACGTCGAGAAAATATTGCTTCTTTGACGGGAATTATGTTCGGCAGTATAGTGTATACTGCAATGATCTTTTGTCAAAAATTTTTAGATTCGCTGCCATCTTTTCCAGATTTGAAACTCTCTTTTTCTCACCTTCATCCTTTAACACTACAGTCCTAAAGTTCATAATTTTTTGGTGGAATTTTCATTGAGAAACTGTTATTTCTTCGACGACAATTCCGCTTCTACAAGGTAGCATACGTTGCAGTGAACTTCGTCGAATCCTATCAAACCTTTGCTACCATCTCTTCTAGATCTGAAACCATCTTTCTATAACCTTCACCCTCTACCATCACAGCCCCGAAAACCTACCAAACTGTAGCCAAAACCATATCCAAATTAGCCACAAAATAACCTAAAACTGTAGCCTCTTACAACCAGCACCTATTGCAACATACTCTTATCGAGCCCTATCAAACCTTTGCTGCCATCTATCCCAGATCCAAAACCCTTTTTCCTAGCCTTCATCTACTACCATCACAATCTTAAAATCACACCAATTTGTAGCCAAAACTCCACAACATTGCAGCCCCAAATCGCATGTAAAACAGCCATAAACTACACCCAAAAATCATAGCCTTCGGTCCACCAACCTTTTAGCCACCCAATCTCTGTTATCCCTTCAACCACAACATACATCTTTCATTGCATAACACTGCCAACAGTGACCTCTCGCACCAATAGTGACCTTTTGCTGTAGTCTATTTACATCACAGCTTGCAATAATCATTCGCTGCCAACTATCTTGATTGTGGCTAGCAACAAATTGAACATGACAATAGCCATCTCTTGCTCCATACCTCTACTACCATCCTCCATAATAGCCATCACACTGCTGCCCATCTTCCACCAATTGTAGCCACACCCTTACTGCAACCGACACCACTTGCAACCACGAAGTCACAGCACAGCCGCAGCCGACATTGCTGCTACCCTCTTCTTCCTCCATCATTGCTGCTGCCTTCCGACTTAGATTTCTTAGCTGCCATCTTCTGATAGATATCAGCCACCTAAAAAATCATACCCTTGATGACATTGCAGCATCAACATTACAGAATCACCGAAGAACCGCAGCCGATATTACTACTGTCATCTTCTTCCTTCACCGTCGCTGCTACCCTTGGCTGCCATCCTCCACTTGGAGGCTTCACCACTGCAGCCCTGACATTACTGTCATCTTCTTTAGTCAGTTTATTTGACAGGTTGGAGATACTTATGTCATGACATCGGTAGGTTTATTCAAAGCCAAATTGGAGGCTTTCGAGACACGTATGGATGCTAAATTACAGGCTCCCTTTGAGGAGTTTAGATTGGGCCAATCGTCGAGCCCACAAAGATCATAATGTGATGCAAATTCATATTACAAAAAGAACTCACCGAAGATAAGAAACGAAGTTAAGACACGGTAGCCCTACACCTCGACGACATCAACCTCCTTTATGCAACTTCAAGAAGGGCACCTCAATCAAGATGCTCAGAGCATGAGAACCACATCCTAAGCAACAACATATAAATCTTCAGCACCAATTGATTACAAGAACTGTGATGAAGAATTAATGATGATCCGTTAAACCTCTACCATCCAAGAGTACCAAACTAGGTTTAAAAGGTTATCTAATCAAACTTATGATTGGTTTGAAAAATAGATATTTAGTACTTTTATTGAGGGCTTAAAGCCGGATATTCATAAAGAAGTTAAAGCACGATAGTCATACACACTTAAGGTGACCATCTCCTTCACATGAAATCAAGAGGAGCAGTTGAACTATGAAGCCTAGAGGACTCGGGTCAATCCTCGACTAGTGGCACCAAAGCTTTCATCTCCCCCTACTATTAGTTGATCCCCTCAGCCGCAGAAACTAATAAGAAAAGACTTTCATGATGGATTGACAAAGGAACCTATACTTGAAGATATGATTCTCAAGCCCAAGGAGAAGGATACACCACAACTGGCCACCCACATGGTCCCTACCTTAGTCGGCTACACCAACCTGCAAAAATTGAAGATCAAAGGGTTTCTTGAGCAGTAGTGCATCATCATCCTCGTCGACGCCGAGAGCACACACAACTTCATAAGTAATAAGGTTGCTGCCCACTTAATGCTCCAAAAAAAAGATTACAATAGGTTTGAATTCAAGGTAGCTAATGGCTAAATTCTGAAGTGCAACCGGAAGTACCCACGAGTTAAACTTAGCCTACATGAGCCAAATGTAGTTGCTGATTTTTTCCTCCTCCCTCTTGATGATTTTGATATAGTGCTCGGCATTGATTGGTTGTCTATGATTAGAGATATTTTCTAAAATTTTTTGAGGCTAACCATGAAATTTTTCAACAAAGAAAAATAGGTGGTCCTACGAGGGAGCCTAGTGACTATGACCATAACACTACACTTGGAGGGGGTACCAAAAGAAAATTTCAGTGGTTTTCAAATTTAAATTCAAGAGTTTCATGATATTGAAGATAAGAAACCCCTCCTATATAGCTTGCTGAAGATTCAATCTGTGTATTACATCAAGATTAAAAAGTTGATCCGCCGAGTATCCCACCTCAAATAGAAATATAAAGAGTACAACTTAGTGCAAATCATTCTAACTAACACCCTAGCCGATGAGGAGGCCAAAGTTCAGTTGATGATAGCAGGAGAATCATATGAAGAGCTAAAGATCTGGTTCCCCGAGTTTATAGAACCTCAGCCTTAAGGACAAGGCTGATTTTAAGAGGACGGGTTTGATAGGACGTCAGTAGGGTTGAGTCCTAATCACCATAGAAATAGTCAAATAAAATCCTGTGAGATTATAATAAAACCCTATCTAATCACTTTTATACTATAAAGAAGTGTAGTTAGGGTTTAGATTGGGGCCTTAGGGCTTAGTGGTCACCGCCTCCCTTACTGGGTTGGTCGGCCAGGGTTTCCCCCTGCTAGGGTCGGCTATAGAGCCAACCTAGCTGCCACATGTTCCCTCTTAGGCAGGTAGGATATAGAAGGGGCAAAAGGATAATTTTAGTTAGGTAAACACCTCATGGGCTAGGGTTTAGAACCCTATATAATGATGTAGCCACCCCCTCTCTTGAATCAAACAATTACTATCTTTATTTCAGTCTTATGCAGAGTCCACGAGGGAGGAACCCCTACAGGGTTCCAAGGGTTGATCCCCCTCAAGGGTCAAAATCTATAGAGCTCCTTCTGGGGTTCTATTGGTCAAGTGTCCTCTTCTTTAGTGGTATCAAGATGATAGATTGCTATAGTGATACTCCTCCAATCGTAGCCCCAAGTCTCACAACTCTTGTATAGCTCTAAGAAGGTGAGGGAGAGGAGGAGAATAGGAGGGGGTGGCCAAGGGTGTAGTCTCTCACCTATGTGTGTCGCCCCTCCTATTTATAGAGAGCCACCCATAAAAACCCTAAGAGATCCTACCTTAATGGGTACTGGATCTCCATCCAATTACCCACTAATCTTGGATTATTATATCTCTATCCAATAATCTCCATTGGCCTCTAATTAGGCCTCATGTAAGGAGCCCATCAATATAGGGTCTCTATTTACTGAAGCACCCACCATATGTATTTGACCCTATAGGCCTGATACTGAGATAGCCGTGAGTCGCTCCCATTAGAACTCCTAATATAGTAAATTATTATCCCTATTCACTCGATCATCACCTATGGACATACTAGGCCACTACGCTATAGTATCTAGACAGTACAAGGGGATCAAATCCGTCGAACATATCTATCCACAGTTACTATATATCTATAGTCCCTACTAATATCCCAAAGATCGTATATTGGATACAGTACTTCCAAGCCACATGCAGAATTAATCTGAGTCTCAACCTAATTGGATCCTCCCGGAGAACTCCTCTTTCAGTCTGAATGATCCTGGCTAGGGATTTGTCTGAGCAAGCATACAAGGGATATTCCTCTCATGATACTGAGAGTGGATGTTCCTTTTTTGATACTCAATTGACTTTGTAATGTTGGCTACCAATCTCGATAATTGGTTGTACCAGATATGAAACTTTCTAAACCTGTAAGTCTGGCATCAAAGAAAGGAGTACTTAAATAAGGCATCCTTGGTGTCGCCGCCTCCATCATATGAATGGTTATAGAATATGTCAATTCTTTTTTGTTATCTCGATGTCCTTTTCGAGTAATCTATGACTGGGACTGGGATTATTTAGAATCTATGTTTAAAGGTGTATCAATTTTGTTATCGTAATCTCATCACGATCTGATCCCTATTACACAGAACCAAGGACATCACAATATATATATGTAACAGATAATATATTATGAGAATATGCCAATAATAATCATAAACAAAAAGATCGCGCAACGTGTCACACATGCCATCATTCATGTGATTGGCTTGCAGGGGCACCAATAACCAGTAAAAATATTATAAACTCTTGAAAGTGTTTGAGTCTCTTCCTCCTTGAGTTTAGCGATTATTCTAAGTAGGTGTGAGGTCTTGTGTGAAAGAGTTTGTTTCAAGGTTCTCTCTTTAGCATGGTAAAAGGAGAAGGGTTGTGATAGATCCACAGAAGGAGCTTTATAGAATTTGATCTTTAAGGGGGATCAACCCTTGAAACACTATAGGGGTTCCTCCCTCCTAGGGTCGAATAAGGCTGAAAATAAAAGATGGCTTGCTTAATTAAAAAGAGGAGGAGTCTATAAGCTTATATAGGGCTTAAAACCCTAACCTTAGGGGGGTGCTACTTAAGTAAAAGTATCCCCTTACCTCACCTATAGCGCTAACCTTAGGGGGGTGCTGCCTTAATAGGGATGGGTGAAGGCTAAGATGGCTCCATAGCTGCCAATACCTGCTAGAAACTTTAGCTGACCAGCCTAGTAAAAGGAGCAGAGGCCATTAAGCCCTAAGGTTCTAAAATAAATCCTAGCTACACTTCTTTATACGATAAAGGTGAGTAGGTGAGGTTTTATTATAAATCTCATAGAGTTTTAATTGACTACTTCTAGGATTATTTGGACCCAACCCTGCTAGGGGCCTGTCAAGTCCGTCCTCTTTGAATCAGCCTTATTCTTAAGGTTGAGGGTCCATAAACTCTGGGAACCAGGTCTTCAGCTCCTCATAAGACTCCCATGTGTCATCTTCAGGTGGTAAGTTGTTCCAATGCACTAATACTTCGGTTGAAGGGTATCGACGGTGCATCACAATTCTCTGATTAAGTATGGCTTATGATTGGGCTTGAATTTCACCATCATCTATGGTGCTTGGCAATAGGGCCTGAGTCAATTTATGTTCCCAATTTGAGCTTTAAGTAGGACACATGAAGATGGGATAGATCTTGGCACCTTTTGGTAGCTTCAATCTATAGGCCACAACTCCAGTACACTCTATAATTTGATATGGTCTATATAATCGAGGATATAACTTCATCGAGGCTCTTGTATTGATGGATAGCTGCTTGTATGGTTGTAGCGTCACGAACGGTCGTCGCTCAACCGTAATGCCTTTGCTCCTTGAACCGTTCGTCACTTTTTCTTGCTTGTACATATGTTTGGCAGCTTGTTTTGCCTTGAGTTTACATGTTTTTACCTAAGAAATGTGAGCGAAAGTAGTGTAGAAGGCTACGAGCGATCGCCATCGCTGGAGCCAAAACAAAAGCCCCATTTTGGGTCTTTTCATATGCCACAACAACCTTTCTGAGCGAAATGTCAGCCATTTCAGCACCTTGGAACCCCGGTGGCACCGGCTGGATGGGGTTCGGGTATATGTCGAGGCATTCATCGAATTGAACTTGTCTTGTGTCCGATACCTTGGGAACCGTCGTTTGTGGACTTGCGACCATTCCTACAACCCTCCAAAGTCCTATTTCGCTCTCTTTCTCTTTTCTTTGCTGCACTCAAGGTGTTCGATAAATTGCTTGTATAGCTTTCCGCTTATAGACGCCGGACGTGTCCGCCGCCTCAATTAATCAACTTCTTCTTTGTAGGTCCCACAGGACCTTAAGAGGTTGTAAGAGGGCTGACCCTTTATGAGAACGCGTTGGGCGTTTCATGACTTAGGCAATCCCAGCTAAGTCCGGAATAGTGAGCAAGGTTGCTCTACGACTTAGGCAATTTCAGCTAAGTCTTCGGGATTGCCGCGAGGGTGCCGCACGGCTTAGGCAAATTTTAGCTAAGCCCGTGACAGAAGGTAGACCCAATCTCCTATAAAAAATTCTCACTCGCTTCGATGAGTGTTGACTTATTGCTTCATGCGGGCTTAAGCGATAGATAAGTTATCCTTTAGCAGCTGTAGGAGTTTGTCCCTGTCAATTAAACTTTGATTGACCTGGTCTCTTTTGGCCATACTAATTACATACTTAGGTATTACAGGGGGCGGTTGGCCATATGATGTCTCATAGGGGTTACATTTACTGGATGAATGAAAGGTCATGTTATACCACCATTCGACCCAAGGAAGCCACTTTATCCACTCTTTTGACCGATCACTAATGAAGCACCGCAGATAAGTCTCTTTTGGCCATACTAATTACATACTTAGGTATTACAGGGGGTGGTTAGCGATATAATGTCTCATAGGGGTTACATTTAGTGGATGAATGAAAGGTCATGTTATACCACCATTCGACCCAAGGAAGCCACTTTATCCACTCTTTTGACCGATCACTGATGAAGCACCGCAGATAAGTCTCTAGACATTTGTTCACCATCTCTGTTTGGCCATCCGTCTATAGATGATAAGCTATGCTCATCTTGAGTTTGGTGCTCTGTAGTTGAAATAATTTAGTCCAAAATTTGCTTGTAAATATCCTATTACGATCGCTCATAATTGACCTTGGCATCCCTTACAGTTTAATAATATTTTCAACGAAGAGTTGAGCAATACTAGCAGTGGTATAAGGGTGTCTCACAGCATAGAAATAGGCATATTTCGTTAAGCAATCTACCACCATAAAGATTATACTTGAACCATGAGATGGTAGTAGCCCTTCGATGAAGTCCATAGAGATGTTAGTCTATGCAGAGTCTAGTATAGGTAGTGGTTGTAGCTTTCCCAGACTTGTCACTGTTTCATCCTTTTGCTGCTAGCATATATACATAATCACAAATAGATTTTTTCATACCTCTCCAATAGAAGTTTTGCTTCACCCTCTTGTATATTCTCAGAAAGCCAGGGTGCCCTGCTAAAGGCAAAGAGTGCATTTCATACATAATAATTTTGATGCAAGGAGAAGAGGGAACAAGCACAATTCGACCATTGTAGTGTAGGTTCCTTAAATCCCAAGTGTAGTTGCAACTCTTGCTATAGTTTTTCATAAACTTTCGATAATAGCCCGGAAGTCCAAGGAAGCTGTGTAGTGATTTTACGTTCATAGGTCTCTCGACCATCCTTGCATTGTTTCGATCTTTGTTGGGTCTATCACAACTCCATCTTCTGATATAAAGTGCCTAAGGTACTCTAATTTTTGTTGTAAGAAGTACCACCTCGATTGTTTAACATAAAAGGTATTCTCCTGAATAATCATTAGAACAATTTGTAAGTGCTGAAATTCTATGTCAAGCCTAGGGCTGTAAATGAAAATATCATTAAAGAATACCAATAGAAATTTATATAAAAACCTCTGAAAAATATCATTCATCAAGCTTTGGAAGGTAGCAGGTGCACTCGTAAGTCCGAAGGGCAATATCAAAAATTTATAGTGGTAGTTATATATCCGGAATGACATTTTCAGAACATCTTATTAGGATTCTAGCTAGGGGAGTCCTAATTTAGTTTCATTAAAGAGGGCAATCATATAAAATTTAAGGGCATTCATGTAAATCCTATCTAGCTGACCCCCATTAAGGAAAGTAAGGAGGCCGACTAGGATAGGATTAGTTGAGAAAGATATTTGAAGAGGGAGTAAGATGCATGTTACCTTAATTAACCACCTCTTATCCTAGTTAAAGAGGGGATTGGTTAAAAAAGAGATTAAGTTAGAATAGGATTAGGAAAATAATAAGCAACTGGCCACCCCTAGTTGGGCCGATTGGAAGTTAGAATTAGAGATGTATTAGGAGTTGCTTAAAGGTAGGAGTCTTGAAATAGGAGTCCTCTTAGGAATTAGGGTTAGATGGTCTATAAATAACTTTATAATCCTTCACTCTTTATCATCAATAGAAGAATATTTTCTGCAGCCTTTGAGTAGCAATTTGAAGGAGGGAACCCCTATAGAGTTCTAAGGAGGCCGATCCCCTATAGTGATCACCCTCGAGCTTAGAATCTGCTAGAGTTCTAACACTTGATATCAAATATGGAATATAATCATAGGGCTCCAACGTGGAATCAATTAAAGAACGCAATACTGAACCGCTTTGGACCTATGGAGTATGAGAATATTAACGGCCAACTCACAAATATCCGACAAACCTCTACAATTCAAGAGTACCAAATCAGGTTTAAGAAGCTATCCTACCTTGCTCGTGATTGGACTAACTGACAATTGCTAGGTACCTTCATTGAGGGACTCAAACCGAAGATAAAAGGGGAGGTTAAGGCGTGGCAACCCCGTATCATTGCTGCTACAGTTTTTTTCGCCTGAATACAAGAAGAGCGGCTCAACCAAGATGCCTGAAGGACAAGAATCACTCCTAGACCCATAGCATATAAGCCTCTTTCTATTCCTAGCTATCCTTCACTTCCAAAAAAATTAACAAGAGAAGAATTATGTGACTGATCAACAAATGGGCTTTGTTAGCATTACGATAAACCGTGGAGTTGTGATCATCGTTGCAAAAAGGGCAACCTCCTATTGATTGAGCCTCTTGAAGATGTGGAGAAGGTCCAAGAGCATGAGGTAGAGGTTGCGGATGATGAAGAGCAGTCGGTTGATATTACAATGCATACTCTTGCCGGCTATGTGAACCCGTAAATGATGAAAATAAGAGGATTTCTAAAGCAACAACCGATTACCATTCTCATTGACACTAGGAGCATTAATAATTTCATGAATAGCAAGGTTGCTACCTGGATGACCTTACCTATTGAAGATTGTAGTAAGTTTGATGTTAAAGTCACCGACGAATGAATTCTGAAGTGTTTCCTAGAATTTTTTGAAATTAATCATTAAGTTTTGCATCCAGGGAAAATAGGTGGTACTACACAGCAAATAGGGGAGTGACATATCGATGATTTCCATGTGACAAATGGAAAAAGTATTGCAAAAATCATGTAGTGGCTTCTTCGTACAACTTGAGCAACAATCCAAGGGGGAGACAACTAAAGTTGAAGACCCAAATCTACTTCCCTTACTTGTTGAATTTTTAAATGTATTTGTCGAACCGCACAGCCTACCCCCTAGCTGCTAGCATGATCATTGGATATCAATTCTTTTGGGCAAACCTATAGCAAACACTCGGCCATATCGGTACCCTCATCTATAGAATGACAAAATAGAAAAGATTGTGAAAGAGATGCTTGAAATAGGAGTTATTCGGCTGAGTTACAACTCCTACTCTTCCTCGGTACTTCGTGTACGCAAGAAGGACGGAATGTGGTGAATGTGTGTCGATTACAGAGCTCTCAACAGTATAACTATAAAGGATAAGTACCTTATTACAGTAATATATGAGTTTCTTTATGAACTAAAGGGAGCACGAATCTTCATAAAGCTGGACCTTCGATCCAGATATCATCAGATACGAGTGTGCGAAGAGGACATAACAAAAACCACCCTTCGGACACATAACGACCACTACGAATTCCTGGTAATGTCCTTCGGCCTCACTAATGCTCCCTCCACTTTCCAGAGTCTTATGAATGATATCTTCCAAAATTATCTTCATAAGTTTGTGCTAGTTTTATTTGATGACATCCTTATTTACAACCCTTCTGCTGAAAATCATTTTGAGCACTTACGACTTATTTTAACGATTCTTCGAGAGCATGTTCTTTTTGTCAAAAGGTCGAAGTGTAGCTTTTTTCAACAGAAGGTAGAGTATCTTAGGCATATTATATCATAGGAAGGAGTGATGGTGGACCCTTCTAAAATTAAAGCAATGCAGAACTGGCCGACCCCAAGAAACATAAAATCGCTGTGTGGCTTTCTCATTTAACAGGCTACTACTGTAAGTTCATGAAAGACTATGGGAAGATTAGTGCACCTCTCACTTCCTTGCTTTCTATAGTCGGATAAAGTTTCCACCACCTTCAACTAACTTAAAATTGCAATGATGTCAATGCCTGTGCTAGAATTACCCGACTTCGATAAGATTTTTGTTATTGAAATCGATGCCTCCAGAGTGGGAACAGGAGCCGTGTTAATGCAAGATAGCCGCCCACTAGCATATACAAGTAAGGTTTTATCTCCTTCCTACCTCAAGATGACTATTTATGACAAGGAGATACTCACAATTATGCATGCGATGGCTAAATGGAGACCGTACTTAATCGGGCAACGCTTCCAAATCAAGATCGACCAAAAGAGCCTGAAATATTTCTTGGAATAGAAGATATCTTCCCTTGAGCAGCAAAATAGGTAACAAAGCTTCTTGGATATGATTATGAAATAATTTATAAAACGGGGAAAGAGAATGTTGTTGCAGATGCACTTTCATGAATGCCCGAGCAAGCTAAATTTTTTACTGTTTCACTTCTGACCAACAACTTCCTTGAGGACATTAGGAGCGAATAACAAGATGATCCGAGAACTAGTAAGATCATAAAAAAATTGGAGGGAGAACCAGATTCTATGGCTCATTTCAGTTGGAACTCAAAAGACCTACACTATAAGGGATGCATTGTGCTTGCACCAAATTTTAGTTGCATAAAGGCCATCCTTCAAAAGATGCATGCCACACATGCAGCCGGGCATTCCAGGTTCCTTAGAACTTATAAGAGAATTAAGTCGAATATTTATTGGGAAGGGACGAAAAATGCTATCGCTAAATTTGTAGCACAATGTGATGTGTGCCAATGACATAAAGGTGAAATAGTGGCAAGCCCTGGAAAGCTACAACCTCTACCTATCCCAGACTAAATATAGACTGATATATCAATGGATTTTATCGAAGAGCTACCCTCATCATAAAGAAAAGGTATGATTCTTGTTGTTGTTGATCACCTTACAAAGTATGCTAACTTTTGTGTAGTTCGCAATCTTTACACTACTTCTAGCATTACGCAAATCTTTATAAAAAATATTATAAAATTATATGGGATGCCAAGATCTATTATAAGTGATCATGATAGGGTCTTCTCTAGCAAATTTTGGGCAGAACTATTTCAGATGCAGAGCACTAAATTGAAGATGAGCATAGCATATCACTCACAAACTGATAGCCAGACTAAAATGGTGAATACATGTTTAGAAACATACCTCAGATGCTTCACCAGTGACCGACCAAAAGAGTGGACAAAGTGACTCCTTTAGGCTGAATGGTGGTATAATACAACTTATCATTCATCCACAAAAATTACACCCTATGAGGCTATGTATGGCCTTCCCTTATAATCCCAAAATATGTATTGAGCATGTCTAAAGTAGAACAAGTAGATAGGAAACTACAAGACAGAGGCAAAATACTAAAGCTATTAAAAGATAACATCACTACAGCTCAAGCAAGGATGAAGCAGCAATGTAATCAACACAAAGGCAAAAGAGAATTTTCAATGGAAGATTGGGTATTTCTATGACTCCAGCCATATAGGTAAACTATCAATCTAGACCAAAGCATCCATGAAGCTTTCACCTCAGCTCTATGGACCTTACCAGATCGTGGAGCGCATCGGGGTAGTAGCATACAGATTGGACCTACCTACAGACACCCGAATCCACCCAGTCTTTCATGTGTCATGCTTGAAGCTCAAGTTAGGACAGAACGAGATAGTTCAAAGACATCTACCTAATATGACTATCCAAGGAGAGCTCTAGTCCCAGTCGAGTACCATTATTGATCGAACAATTATGATAAGACGATGATGACCTACTACTGAAGTGCTAATACGGTGGGTGAACCTTCTAGAAGAAGAGGCCACATGGGAAAACTATGACGATTTAAAAATTAAATTTCTAGAATTCATAGAGCATCAGCCTTGAGAACAAGGTTGATTTGAAGAGGGCAGGTCTATTATAAAATCTAAAGGCATATATGTAAATCCTATCTAGCCGACCCCTATTAAGGAAATAAGGAGGTCGACTAGGATATGATTAGTTGAGGAAGATATTTGAAGAGGGAGTAAGATGCATGTTAGCTTAATTAACCATCCCTTATCCTAGTTAAAGATGGGGTTAGTTAAGAAGGGGATTAAATTACAATAGGATTAGAGGTGCACTAGGAGTTGCTTAAAGGTAGGAGTCTTGAAGTAGGAGTCCTCTTAGGAATTAGGGTTAGAAGATATATAAATAACCTTGTAATCCTTCACTTCTTATCATTAATAGAAGAATATTTTCTAGCGCATACCCAAATCTGATGGTATCGAGAGCGAAGATCTAATTTAGGAAAGACTTGGGCTCCCTTTAGTTCATCTAAGAGCTTATCTATTACTGGTATGGGATATTTATCTTTGATGATGATGGCATTCAAAGCCTGATAGTTAACGCACATTCGTCACGTATCATCTTTCTTGTGCACTAGTAACAATAGCAAGGAGTAGGGGCTGCAGCTTAGCCGAATTACTCCACAATGTTGCAAGTATTCCAGCAAGGGATATTTCTTATTATTTCCGGTAGACATCCTACATTCTACAGAGTATAATCAGCTTTTAAGAAAGGATCACTGCTTAGAGGTAGACTATAAAAAGATGTAAGGAAAAGATTCTAACACTATCCCATACTATACTCTTTCGTGGGTTTATCAACTCTACTGTCCTTTGGTGACTCCACTTGTCAACAAGTTCTAATTCTAACTCAAATCAAAGACCATCTACCCTTAGATAGTTGGATGGTTCAGGAGAAAGACCCTGGATTGGATCCGCCTTTGTTCTCACAAGAATAGTCTGCCCCAAAAGAAAGAACCTCCACTTTAGCGAGCAAATTTCATTCTACACGGCACATGGGAAGTCGGTCTCTGTCTTTCTCATATAAGATGACTCAAAATACAAGTAGGGGAAGGATAAAGATGGGCGTAGAGAAGATGATCAAAACATCTACTTCAGTGCTTGGTCAACCATTAAAGTAATGAAGAAGAATAGGAGTGGACCTATGTCTAGAATAGAATCACTGCTAAGCCGATAATAAAGGGTTTTGATGTTCTAACTTGTATACTTTGGGCATTAACATAAGGAAAATGCATTAACATACCAGGCTACGAAGTCAATCTCTCTAAATGAAGTATCAGGTCAGATCAAAGTACGAAAGGAAAGGCTTAAAATGGCGATACCAAAGCTTTTCTTTAAGGCCATGGGTTTATTCCCGCTTTGCTTTTGGAAGGGGCATTGGAAAAACATAGAAATAGTGGAAATGCTACTATATTAGAGAACGTTCCCTCATAGGTATGTATAATCCTATCAACTCCAATCCAAGACTGACTTGTATAAAGAGAAGTTACTCTAGCCCTAATAGAAATAGAAGTTACTCTAGCCTAGCCGCAACAACACTTGTTTTTTTCTTACACAGAAGCTAAGGATGGTAGTAGGACTCGTTTTGAAACTCTTTCTTTTAAGTCTGATTCCTCCGATAGTAAGAATTAAGTTGGCTCTTCTCAAAATTGAGCTACTACTAACAAGGTTCGATGTTGTCGACCACTACACATTTTAAGGCTATAACAAAAGAAAGGGAGTCCAACCACCAACACCATACCTTGAATTGTGGGATGAAACTATAGCACCAGCACCCTATCTTCATTCTTCTATTTGCTACTTTGATTCTAGGCCTCTTGTATCGTACATAATATAATCGTATATATAAATACAAAGAAAGAGTCCTTAGTGAGCTGTCTTTTTACTACCAACTTGCTACAATAAAGATCAAAAGTAGAGTTGTTTTTTTGCTTTAATGAAATGAATAACTAGGCTGCTCTTTGCTCCAATTACTTTGATAAACTACCCTAGAAAGTGGAGTCAAACTACTCTTATTAAATAAAAATAAACATAATAAAGCTTGGTGCTGCCGGGGAGTAAGATTGATAAGCTGGTGAATAAGGCTTGGGCCACTGGGGCAGGGAGTAGGGATTGGCTACTGTATAGAGCTGTTTTTTTGCTTTAATGAAATGAATAACTAGGCTGCTCTTTGCTCTTATCACTCTGATAAACTACCCTAGAAACTAGAGTCAAACTACTCTTATTAAATAAAAATAAACATAATAAGGCTTGGTGTTGCCGGGGAGTAAGATTGATACGCTGGTGAATAAGGCTTGGGCCACTAGGGCAGGGAGTAGGGATTGGCTACTATCAATTAATTCTTATAGGCACTTAGCGTATTCTCTTAAGTAGTAGTCCCATTCTCATTATTACGAGTTTAATATGGAACGCAAATATCAGAGAATCATTCTAACCTAGGAATCAAGCTCTTATCCTATTTACTAGATGAGGTGGATCATACCCAGAATAGGATACAAGGAGCCTAAACCTCTAATATAAGGATTAGATTCAATAGTGGGACCTACAGTTAGTAGTTTTAGAATCAAAGACAGGGGGGTTTAGTTTCGGTAGTGAAAGCCCTGTTATCGGTAGTTGGTTTCCCAGTTTATAGAACAATTCTTTGACTATAGTAATGGTAGTAGTTGGCTTGGGCTACTCTATTCCTATTGTAGATGTGATAGAGCGAACCCATATTATTATACTATACTTAGTAGATGTACTAGATCATACCTATGCTTAGTATCCTTACAGCTGAGTTTGATTCCCTTTAATCTACATTGAGTTCAAATCTGTTACTATTGAGTTTGGTTCTATCATAGCACCCTGATTCTCCTATATCACCCAGTTTTCTATTCCTATTAGTAACTAGTCAATTCTTGCTTTATGGTTGACATTCCCCTAGTAAGTACTAGAATCCTCACTCGGAGTATCTCGACATCCTTACTGCGGAGTTGAATTCGGACTGTGTCTATAATGAGACATTCTTTGACTACTTTGTTTCATTATGTATCTATTGGTTCAGTCTTATCCTACTTGGTTTTACTCCTATCAGTAATAGCTTGATTCTTGCCTTTTAGTTGGATTCTTGCGAGAGAGGTTTAGTGCCTATTGTTGTAGTTTCATTCCTCGATTCACTCTTCCTAGTTGAAGGAGTAGAGGCGCGGGTGAGTAGTAAGCCCAAAAACAGAGAGTTCTCGACTTACTTTTTATATTATATATCAATACAACACGGAAGTCTTTCTATATGTTCAGCAAGAGTTAAAGACGAGAGTCATACTTAGAGTTCGGAAGGTAAGCCCTAGAGACAAGAGTGGAAGAGTAGGAGTGAGGAGTTCTAAGTTTGAAACAAGAGCATAGGGCCTATTAGTTGCTCGATGGAATGCAAGATTATGACTAAGGAATGTAAGGGTAATAGGGAATCTATAGAAATACATAACACACCAATACAAGAATAATTGATGTTACTTGAGGAATGAGTTATGTTGTTGGAGGCTGAGTTACTGATCGCTCTAAGACTGACATGTTGATAGAAGACTAAAGAATAGCAGCTAAGATATAAAGAATGATAGCCGAGAAAGGCAACCCTATAAGGAAAGCAAGATTTAGATGTAAAATAGTTAGTTTAAAGTTAGACATTGAAGGCAGTAGACAAGTACGATTTTCATTAAGTAGTAAAAGAACGGTTAGTAGTGCACGGATACGCAATTGAGTTTATCGGTAGAAGCCATGAACCTAGTATAAGACTAATAGTAGTCTATTTTAAGAATGTGAGTAATGAGCTCCGTACAATAGGGGATATCGAGTTTAATTCGGATAGTCTTCATCGTGGGATTCCTTATTATGATAGTCAAGCTTATTAAGTAGCGGTGGAACTCCTTACTATGATAGTAAAGCTTATTAAGTAGCGGTGGAACTCGTTATTATGGGAGTCAAGCTTAGAAGGTAGTGTTTGAATTCTGATAATAGTAGTTCAATTCCCTGTTGTGAGTTGAATTACTAGTTGCCTGTTGAAGTATTATAAGCATTAGTTAGAGCTTGTTAGATAGTGTTCCAATTCTCATAAGTAGCAGTTCTAGCTTTAAAGCAAAGATCCCCGTATCATTTTTCAATTTAAAGAAAGAAAAGCAGTAGTGTTTGTTTTAAATGAGCAAGTAAGGCTTTAGTTCCATAGAGGGAGATACAAATCTATATGTGTTGTCCGAGTAGTAAGAGTTCGAAAGGGGGTTCAAGGAATGAGAAAGCGGAATAGCAGGTTGGGTCTAACAAGCAAGATTCTAGGTAAGTAAAGTGAGAGAAAGGTAAGACTCCGAATAAAGATAATAATAGGTATACTCAATCTAGCAAGTAAGGATCATAAACAGTATTAAAAGAATTCAATAAAGTATAGTAAGGCTCGGGCTACAATCATTAATAAGTAAGATAAGAAAAAGGAATAAGGCATTAAAGCTTAAGTAATAGAATGACTTTTTCTATTCTATGTGGATATTTTTCGATGTGTTGTTAGGTGGGTACTTCTTCTTTATTGCTAGGGTTCTTCTGATAGTTAGTCGTTACTTGGCCTAGTTGATTTTTTACTCTCTACGTAAAGCCTCATTAGTAGTTAGCGAAAGACTAAGTTCCGAGTTGTTCTCTTGTCTAGTGGTGGAGTGCAATCAAGGCTTGGGCTGCTAGGTCTAGTTCTGATTCTATGTCCGATGGCTTTTGTTTCCCAACCTATGTATTACGACTCCTCTTCAGTGTATTGATACTAAATCACTTGTTACGAGTCACTCCCTTTGCATTTTCTATTTATAGATTGATTCTTGGACTTATGAGTTGAATTCTTACTTCTGTGTGTGATTCCTAAATACTGTTCTGGTGTGTGCTTCCTAAATAAGACTACTGTTGGATCTTACTCGGTCTAAACCACTACGTGGACTTGATCTATGGCTTATGTATAAAACTTGACTCGCCCAGCTTCTTCTCTGAGAGAAAAAATAGGAACAAATTCTTCAATTGAAACTACTCCCTCACCTTATCCATCTTATCAAGGGTACGTACGCATATAGCCATTAGGAGATATCAAATTCCATTTGTAGTTTGGAGTGCATGTCTCTATATTAGTTATATTGATAGTTTCTATGCTAGAGTAACTCATTCGTCCTATCTTCAATTCTGCAATTCAAACTTACAAACTACTATTCCAACCTAGGAATCATTCCCATACCACTTAGATTTGCATTATGTATCTCCATATCTATTCCTATGCTACTCAGCTCTGCTCTTTGACTCGGTCCTTGCATTCTTTGGAGTAAAAGCCCTCTGCTCTGGTTTCGCTCCGTTGCTACTTGGGTGCATTCTTCTACTGCCCAGTTTAGTTATAAAATCACTTGTTCCCGGGTTCTGTGGTTAAGTTTGCAAAGGCAGAAGCCATAATACCTAATATGAAACTTCTTATTGGTTTTTATTCTTACAGTGGGTGTTTTGCTCTATTCTTTATTACACTAGTGATTTCAATCTACTGTACTATATTAAGAACGAAAGGCATTGGTTAAAGAGTTAAAGCCAGGGTGCACACCTACAACTATGGGTTGAAAGAAGCAAGTGGCATACTAGCACTCGCACATAGGAATGTCGGGTAGGAGAGGCACCCTTGTCTGGAGCATTTAAGGTCTTATCATTATTAGTTGACTTACTTGTTTCCATTGAAGGTCTTGTTAGCCCTGATTAGAGGAATACTTAATATTAGAATAAGAAAAATAAAATAAAAATAAGGATAATAAGCCTGTGAGAGACGGGAGCTAAAGTGTTAGATAGTAAAAGTAGAGATACGAATAAAGAACTGATATTTGGAGGTTGGTTATGAAAAGCAGTAGCCTCGTTCTTATAGTAGAAGCTTCGCTCTTCATTCAATTCTCTCTTTTGAGTGCATATGATTGGGATTATCTCAAGTAATGGCATGCTATTAGTCATTTTAGCATACTAATATGGAGTAGATATAGACTAAAAAACAAGGTAGTAAGTATGCCAGCTTGGGGCGGGTGCTAGTTTTCAAGTAAGTTCAGAGGTCGGGATTAGTAAGGGAAGTCCTAGCTTATATTTGAAGTATCATCGGTAGTGACTCATTTTAGTAGCGCTGGGTACAAATACAGATATCAAATCGAGCAATGATAGACTAACAAGCGAGAAAGTAAATGAAATAAGGCAATATCAGACTAACTTATTGGTGGAAGAAGTCAGTAAAACCAGAGGCAATAAGACAAAGACCCCGGATGCATGTATACAAGAAGAAAAGTAAGGAAGAGAGAATAAGAGACAAGAAAGCATTGTTAATATTGATTTTACTCTTGTTGTCAGTAGGCATATTCTTTTCTTTATAGATCAGATTATCCCCTAAGTGGAGAAGCCCTATTCCAAGTAGTTCTATTCTCCTTATACATGATTGGATTCCTTTCTATGGTGTGCGAGTTCCTCTTTTTCTAATTGCATTCTTTTACAACTACTAAAAGAGTCTTGGGTCCGTGCCTCATATCATAGGCTTCTAATACTGATCTCAATTCCTTTGATTGGTACTTTAATCCTTTAAATAATAGCTCTCGTTCTCCACCTGTGTTGGTGCCTCTGTAGTCTATCTTCTTCCTTAGGTTATCAATCAACCTACCTCTCTTTGCCCTTATAACAACTTGCCCTTACTCGATATAACTCTTACAATCCTTGCTTTCGAACTAGTACTCTTGCCTATGAGCCTGTGAACCACCCTTCTATCATTCTGAACCTATTGATATGATGTAGCGCCTATAGAGACAGAACCAAACTACTACTTCTAGGCTTTACTCCCATAAACCAAAGATCCAACACTGCCCAACACAACTATAACTAACTACTAACAATGAGAATTCCACTCAGTAACTCGAGCCTTGCTTTATAGGTTCAACCTGTCACTCTTAACTCAGAGTCCCTTGCACTCTTCCCCTGCAGACCTAAAGTCCGTATCTCAACTAGTAGCCTTCACCTCATAACTAGGGAGCCTACTACTAAAAGGACCGAACTTCTACTTAAGAGAATGAAAACACTGCCAGCTAGGCTGATACCTCGGATCCTGCTTTACTGTCTCTATTTCTTACTTGCCCACACCTATCTCTACCCTTCCACTATTGCCCCTAAGCAGTAATAGTATGCATACAATAAGTCTGTCTTGCCTAGAGTTAGTCACCTAAGAATGGAAGTCAGTAATAAAGGTAAGTAGCAACAGACCTATTGTTAGTGGTAGAAGGTAGCACCACCTTAACTTATGTTTACTTTCTTCCTATCTAAAGTATCTCACTGCTTGCTTTGAAACCAAAACTCTTTTAAGTCTGCCTTGCCTGGTATCCTTCCTTGCTTGCTCCATTCTCCCACTTTTATGACTCAGAGTTTGATACTAGTTTATCATATGGTGGGCTAATGCACACTTGCCTACTACCCTGACTAAGGAACTGAACTCATTAATATAATAATAAAATAGCAAATAAGGAATGAAAGCCAAGAGCCTAAGACAACAACTTGAGCACTAAGTAATGTCGGGTAGAAGTATCAGAAGTGGTGGGCTGAAGCTCTAACTATAGATTCAAAATAAGAATAGTAAGAACGATATTCATAAAAGTAAGATTTAGATGTCAGTGCTACATACTTAAGGCAGAAATAAGGCATTTAAGAATCCAATATAGTATGCAAGCCATAGGAGTCAAAGTAATAGATGGGATAGGCGAGCTAAGCCTAACAAACCATATTTAGGTCTAGCATTAACAGACTTATCTAAAGCAATAGGGAGTTAAATACGGGAAGGGTATGTTGGCATAAAAACTATAATTATGTAATCTATTATATGAAAAACTATTATGCCAAGATTGAAATCAAATAATACTATATCTGTTTACGATGTATAACTTTAGATGTTATCTGATTGAGATCTAATTAAATCTTCAAGAGCATCGCCCATCAGATCTGAATAGCGTTGAATATCGATCTGTAAAGAGAACTAGAATAGATCTAAACCCCTTCTCCTCTCTTCCAATTATTTTATAGGACCACTGTAATTGATGGTTTTAGGGAGATCGAGAGAATAACTATAATCTCTTTAACTCTATTCCCTATTGTCGTTCTATGCCTTTCCGTGCATTACGTTTATAGTAGGTCCTGTCTATTTATAGGCGAGAGCAGAGGGTCTAGGGTAAGTTATTAAGAGAGTTCCTTTCATTAAATGACATCCCCTAAAATATCTCAATATAATATGAACTTTATTTAATATTGGCTAACATCCTTTATCAGAATCTAAATAATTTATAATATATCTTATTCAATTAATAAAGGGTCACATAATCTTATATTCTCCCACTTGACCCATTAATTGATAAGATATAAAAGATATCTAAAATCAAAATAAATAAAATAAAATTTATTTGAAAATAATTTTATATAATTGGATTCTGAAAATTTTAAAAATCATTTTATAAATGGCCATGTTTTTAAAAATAAGTCAATAAGTCCAATAAGCACAATAATACTATATTTAGTCCAACTATCAATGTGAGTTATAGCGGTTATATGTCATCCATGTCACACTTCCTTCTATATACTACAATACTGTTAGTCTTTCCTTATATAGTCTATAATGACCCATGTAATTTGTCTTGTCAAGATAATCCTATTTCTTACATTCATCCATAATATGCATAATCATAAACACAAACAGGATAGCAGAAATAAATAATTTTAATTATGTAAAAAAACTCAATAATAGCATCGACTTAAACATGCATCACCATATCCTTTATGGCTTGCTCGCAAGCCCCATTCTAAGAACATGTTCTTTAAATATTTTACACTATAAAGCTTTAGTAAATGGATCAACAATCATCATAGTAGTACTCAAATTTTCAATTGACACTTGTTCTTTATGGGCTCTTTCTCTAACCACCAAGTAATTTATCTCAATGTGCTTGGAACCACTAGAATACTTGTCATTCTTACAGAAGAAAATTGCTGTAGTATTATCACAAAATATCTTCAGCGGCTTAGCAATTGAGTCAACCACACCAAGTCCAACTTAGTAATGGTATTATGAAACTTTATATACTATTGTCTAGAAGCTTGTTTAAGGCCATAAATGAATTTTTTAAGTTTGCAAGGCCAACTTTTCTTTTTCTATGAATCCTTCAGGTTGTTCCATATAGATTTCCTTATCTAGATCTCCATTCAGAAATACTATTTTCACATCCATCTGATGTAACTCAAGATCATAATAAGCTACTAATGCCATGATGATCCTTAATGAGTCCTTTCGAGAAATTGGAGAAAAGGTCTCATGGTAGTCAATGCCTTCTTTTTAAGAAAAACCTTTAGCCACAAGTCTGGTTTTATATCATTCGATATTAGCCACTGAGTCATATTTAGTCTTAAAGACTGATTTACAACTGACTCTTTTACAATTATTGGGTAATTCAACAAGTTTCCAGAGACCATTCCGGTCCATTGATTTTAGCTCATCTTTCATTGCATCATACCATTTTTCAGAATCATTACTTTATATGGTTTGTGAAAACGATAAGGGGTCTCTTCTCATTTCTATATCAAAATTTGATTCTTGTAGATATACCACATAATCATCAGAAATGACATATTTTCTTTTTCTTTGAGATCTTCTCAAATCTGTCAATTATGATTTTTCTACAAAACTATCAATAGCTACATCCACATCATGTGAGAATTCATTAATGTTATTTTGTTGTTCACCCTCATCAATTCTCTCATTGATTTGAGGAATAAAAATTTCTTGAATAGGGGATAATATAGGAGAAGAAGCCTGAATCTTCTCAATATCAAAATTAATCCTTCGAGACTTTTGACTCTCATTGATTTCATCATTTTCTACGAATTTTGCATTACCAGATTCTACTATCCTCTTATTATAATTAGGGTAATAAAATTATCCTTGGGATCTTTTTGGGTAACTAATAAAATATCCAAAAATTATTCTTGGATCAAGTTTCTTTTCATGTGGATTGAATACTCTTATCATTGTAGGACACCTCTAAATATGTAATGTCTCAAATTGGGTTTCCTACCAATCCATAACTCAAATGAAGTTGATGGAACTGACTTACTAGGAACCCTGTTCAGGATATAAATAGTTGTCCTAAGAGCATCACCCCACATTGACTTAGGTACAGATGAATAACTCATCATGCTCCTAACCATATCCATAAGAGTATGATTTCACCTTTCAGCAATACCGTTCTGTTATGGCACACCTGGTAATGCATATTGAGCATAAATACCATGTTGTTCTAAGAATCTAGCAAAAGGACCAATATTTTGATCGGATTCATCATATCTGCCATAAAATTCACCACCCCCGTCAGATCTGACAATTTTAACTTTTCTATCTGATTGTCTCTCGACCTCATTTATGTACACTTCAAGAATATCAACGGCCTGGGACTTTTCATTTATTAGATAAACATAGTCATATCTGGATAGGTCATCTATAAATGTGATAAAATACATTTCTCCACTAAAATAGGGAATCTGGAGTGGTTCGCAGATATCAGTATTAATAATTTTAAGAAGTTCTTTAATTTTTGTGGCATTTTTATTTGTATGCTTAGTTTGCTTTCCTTTAATGCAATCTATGCAAATATCAAAATCAGTGAAGTCTAAATTTCTCAAAATATTATTCTTTACTAATCTTTCAATTTATTCCTTAGAGATATGCCCCAAATGTCTGTGCCATAATATAGAAGATCTTTCATTATTGGAATTATCTTTCATTCTAATACTTGATTATATGGTCAATAATATATTTGCAAACTCAAGATTCAAATTAATTTTGTACAAACCATCACACAAAATTCTAAAACTAACTTTTATTGAATCATAAAATATGCTGAGTTTACCATTACCAAAAGAAACACAATATCCTAACTCATCAATTTTAGACCAAAAAATTAAATTTCTAGAAATTGTAGGAATAAAACATGTGTCTTTCAGATCCATCAGATGACCCGTCTCTAGGCATAAGCGATAAGTCCCTACTGATACCACTTTTGCTTTGAGATAATTTCCTATAATTATGAATCTTTCATGTTCTTTTGGTTTTCGGATTGAAAGGAATCCCTGCATATTATTAGTAACATGAGTTGAAGCACCAGATCAATCCACCATGTATTAGAAGGAACTTCTGTAATGTTTGATTCAAAACATACAATGGTTGAGTTTATATATTTCTTTTCAAACTAAGTTCAAAGTTTAATGCAATCATTCTTTACATGTCATTTGTTGCCACAAAAGCACTTTACTATAATAGCTTTCTTTTCAATAGTCTGTCTAATACTTTCAAACCCGATAAATTTTTTTTGATAGATGATGCTTCAATTTTCTTTTCTTGTTACTAACTCCTTGAGTAGTAGTCAGTACATTATATGAACTTTCCTGCTTTAATCTTAATTCTTCCTGAACACACAAACTAGTTAACTCATTCAAGTCTCACTTATCCTTATTTGTATTGTAGTGAATCTTAAATGGGCCAAACTGAGAAGGAAGAGAATTAAGAATGAATTGCATAAGAAAAGATTCATCAACATTCATTGCCAACGCCTTAAGTTTTGTAGTTTTGTCAGCCATATTGAGGATGTGATCCTGAATTCCTCGAGTACCATCATACTGAGCTGTAGTCAGTTCTTTTATTAATGTGCTAGCCAATGACTTATCAGCAGATTTAAATATGTCTTCAATAACCTTTAAATATTCACGTGCGCTAGTTGCAATTAGTAATGAAGTCTTTATATTATTTGTAATTGTCATCCTTATGAACATTAAACGGAGCCTATCAGATCTTTCCCAAGCCTTCATTTTGTTGACTTGTTCCACAGTACTTTTATCAGTTAATTCTATGAGCTTTTCAATAGACAATGCCAAATCAAGATCTAATATGCCCAATGTAAATTGCAATGCCTAACCATTCTGAATAATTTGATCTAGAGAGTACAGGGACACTAGAAGCATGAGAATGTATGGACGAGAATACCACTGTAGAATATAAAATAACATTAATGTTTTGAGTTTAACCAAAATATGATGAACTATTAATATCACCAATATTTAATCTTTGGGTAAGAATATTGGCATATCTAGTGTTCACACAAGATCGTTTATGGAGGACTGATATCATCCTTGTGGAATAGTTTTGCTACCTTTGCGTATACAATTCTGAACTACAAGGATATCCAAAACAGTATCATCCTACCCATCACATAATTATTTGAAATTGATTATCCTTTGGGATTATCTAAATCTCCTAATTATGCATGTAATTTTGAATATTATTTCCTTAATATCATTGAGGACGTATTCCTTAATGTAATTTTATAAATCATTGATCTATGCCACTTTGATGATTACAAGACCAATACAGTAATATAAAATACAAGTTAAATTATCCTATGAATGACAAGATTTTAATTGTATTTCATAGCCTATAAGCCTACCATCTCAGGCTACTTTGGCAGCTACCGGTCAGGTATAACTTAAGGAGATGAAATACAAATAATATTCATCAAGTTCATTTGAACTAATTTATGCTAACACAATTTAATAATAGAATAACAACTATAATAATTATTAAACACTTAATCAGTAGGAAAAAACTCATATGATAACTGTAATCATGATAATATATAAATCATACATTTATGTGAAAAATAAATATTATTTTATAATTCCCAATATTTACATGTGAATAACTGAATAAATATCCAAAAAATCAATAATTGGATTTAACACATGCAATTAATAATTCATATGATAAAACTTATAAAGAAACAATAATTTATATTTTTTAATTAAACTAATTACTTTTATTTAATTAGAGAAGCCCATAAGTCCAATTAAATAAATTGATCAAAATAAAATATAATTAATGAATAATCAAAATATAATCATAATTAAATTATATTAAATTATATATTAATTAATTTTATAATTGAGAAAATAAACCATAATTTCTTAATTTTATAATGGTAAAACTGTAATTCTAAAAAATAAATAAATTACACAATTTATAAAAGATTATAGGATTAATAAAACATAAAAAGGGTAACACCTTAAATAATCTTATTCAACCGAAGTATAAAACTATAATTTCAGTGAATGACAAAATTGATATTTAAGCCTAATGGTAAAATTGTAATTTTTCACTTCAATATCAAAACTATAATTTTTCACTTAATGGTAAAACTATAATTTTTCTTCACGAAAAACCTTCTCTTCCCTTCGCCACCACCGCCGCGGTCGCCGGCTTCACTGCAGTAGCAACGACAAAAGAGAAGAGAAGTTATGGTTTTTCTATTAAGAAAAATTACAGTTTTACCATTAAGTGAAAAAATATAGTTTTGCCATTGAAGTGGAAAATTATAGTTTTACCATTAGGCTTAATTATAGTTTTGTCATTCACTGAAATTATAGTTTTATCCTTCGGTTGAATAGGATTATTTATAGTTTTACCCTTTTATGTTTTATCCTGTGCAACCGCCAGCGTGCGGCTGCGTGCCACCGGCTGTTGGGACGAGGCCGCTAGCATGTGGCTACTGCCGCTTGTGTGACCTCTTTCTGCGTACGACCGCCACGGCTACGATCAACCGTTCATGGCAGACCCGCGTACGATCTGTCCCGGACAATAATGTAAACAAGGTGTTTGATGAAATGCTCGCATTTGTCCGTGTCCTTTGGTTTAGGTACATATCTTGTACAATAAGAAGCGGGCTTGCAGTAGGCTTAGCAGCCCTAGTTTGATTTACTTTATGACCAAGTTTGGCTTGTAAATACAAGTGTGTCTTATAAGCACTTGTTGGGACATCGGTCTGTAATGGACCATTATCTTTTGTGTGCAACCTCTCTGAGTTTGTAATGTCCATGGGTATAATTTATATTTTGGCTTTATAAAGTGTTTTCTTGAGCAGTTGCTTGTAGATCCCATGGGAATTGCTTCTTCTGGCCCGTTTTCTCTTTTTTGTAAGTCTATAGGACTTTAGGAGATCTCGGGGAGGGCTGACCTTTGCGGATGGACATGCATGGGTGCCGCACGACTTAGGCAAAATCAGCTAAGCCCGTGACAATGTGGTATCAGAGCGGGACAAGCACATGCAGAAACACTTGCCATATAAACATGGGGGACCTAGCTAGGTTGTGTGGAGGATAGCCAGCACGCGTAACCATTTGGGGGAAACGGACATTGAGATGTAGGGAAAGGAGTCGCTCAGAGGAGCGGGCATCCTGGTTTGGCATTCAAGGAATAGCCAACCCCTTTGCGCGAGAGGCACCACGAGAACAAGCAAGTGAAGAAGAATGCGTAGCACACATAGATTGGGATGGTTGAGTTCGAGCTATAGCTCAACTTTGGCAACCAAACTTGACGGTGCTCAAGGCAAAGCAGGGCGCTTGGTGAAAGATGAGACTGTGCAAGGTGGGAGGTGTTGTATAATAACCGAAAGAGTTGTGCAAAGCTCACAGAGGTGAGGGGAATTGCTAACTCAAAGGATTCGGAACTCATGCAAGGGGTTGTACATGGATGACGGAGTATTTGTGGTCATCCTAAGGCGCGATTGAAACTCGACGCCATGGAGCATCAGAACTTTCTCTTCGACATGGAAAGGATATATCCAGAGGCGGCTGAAATGTGTAACAAGTTCAGCATGTTGCTAGACCTTGAAGGGTGCAGTGGAGACTGTATTGAAGAAGGGTCGCAACCTAGCAAGTACATTTACAGAGGCAGAACAAGACACAAGTTCAGCAAGACAGAGTAGTCCAAAGGGGATGGTGGTCTCCGAAACTTCCAGTGGGAAGTATGTAAAGAGAAAAGTTGCTCCAGCAGGACAGATATCCAGGAAGGATAAGTCCTAGTTCTCTCATAGGAGAATCATGTGTAACGGATTGCACATATTGAGGAAGAGTTCCTCAAGGCTATATCTCCACAAAGCTCAACGGACCGAGTGAGCGACGAAGAGTTGTCGCATGATCTCGAAGGAGGTAATGCATTGGTGGATACATTTCGAGATCAAGTGCGGGAGCAATCCAAGGCAACATCATATGAAGGCACACATAGAGTCGATGCAGAAATTGAACTCAACAGAGGGCTAACCCGTGGAATGATGGACGTGAGGGCCACTATCAACTCAATGCAAATTGAGGAGCAGAGCTACTTGGGTGGAACTCGGTAAAGTATCCAAGCTGCATGAAGGGAGTCGACATAGAAAATGGAACATGGAGTGGAGGCACGGAGCTTTCCTTAGACAGAGGTCAAGGGCATGAACTCTTATAGAGGTAAGAGTGGGATTATGTCGTTCCATGGGTTCTTCATTCTGATGGGACAGACTTATTTTGCATGGTGTCAAAGATGAAGGGAGCTTCAAGGCACATGCAAGCTACCTCAGAGATGCATTTGATGGAGTAACTAAGGTGATTCAACTTGCAGAGGCAAAGTTGGGATCATGAGACCTTAATACGGGGCAAGAGGACGCAGAGGCGGGTACTCTTGAAGAATATGCCATAGTGTTGCTATTTGAGTTGTTAGGAACAAGAGGTGCATAGCAAGATTGTGTTGGTAGGGGACATAGGCCCAAGATCCAAACAATGGTGCACCAACTCTAGCGAAGTCAGGGGACTTCAGGAGCTACTAGGCGACGGACTGTCCTAGAGCTATGCTTCATCCAGGTGTAACCCAAGAGTGGGTGGATAAAGGGGAATTGCCAAGGGAGCGAACTAAAAGTCAGAGATGGCAGAGGCCCTATGATGTGTTGGCAGAGGCCACACATGGAGAAGTCATTGTCCGAGTTCATCACACGAGAATCTGTATACAATGGAGATGTCACCAGGAGGCGATATGGTGCAGCGGATCGTGGTAGAATAGTTCTTGGCAATGCAATACAGGCAATCTTGTCCCGTGAGGGACAAAGATCATGCGGAGGTATGATCAGGAGTTATTGGGAACTCCACTTTGGTATACGACACAACAAGAAGAAGGGCTATGGATTCAAGGAGTGAATGTCGTAGTACCGCAGAGGCGGGTCTTCGTGTGTGCATCGAAGCTTGCATTGGATGAAAGCCTTAGTCATCAGCATATGGGAGCTGTATACCACCGAGGAAGAAGTCCAAGTGCAAGTACCAGTGAGTCCCATGGAGGGGGACATGATCATGTGAATGATCAGGAGCTGTTGGGAGCTCCACTTCGGTGAACAATGCAATGGCAAGAAGGGCTGTGGATTCAAGGAGTGAATGCCACAGTACCGCAGAGGCGGGTCTTCCGTGTGTATGCATCGAAGCTTGCATCATATGAAAGCCTTGGTCGTCAGCATATGGGGGTCGTGTACCACCGAGGGAGTAGTCAGATTGCAAGTACCAGTGAGACCCATGGAGGGGACTTGATTAATCGGAGCAGTTGGAAAGTTGGACTGCTTCAGTGCTCACATTCGGTTAAGGGAGCCCGGCAAGTCAGAGGACAAGGCCGAGTAAGCGAACGTTGCTACCAAGGAAGCTAAGGAGAATAGAATCGGCACGAGCCCTGCAACAAGATGGTGGAGGCCATGGATGAGAGTTGTACTCTGTCTTTCCATCGACCAAGGAGAACTGCTAGGAGGACACAGTGGTGTCGAAGCAGGTGGTCGAAAGAAGCGGCACTACCCAAAAGCGTCGGTTAGAAAGGATGTAGACTCGGAGGAGCTCCATAGTGCCGCAGAGACAGATCTACCGATCGTGAGGGAAGGGATGAAGATGCAAGATAACAGATAATAGTACAATGGACTTGGTAGCGCCATGGTACCGCAGATGCAGGACTTTCGTGAAGTCATCAATCCCTTGCTCTCATGGAGGGAGAGCATTGGTCGTAAAGGGGTCGAGGAGGAGGCAAACTCAAGTACCAAGATAGGCCAAGAAACTTCATAAGACCGATGTCGATGGGCTTCATAGCTGAAAGGAACTGAGGGCCGTACATGGTATTGAACCTTTCTACTCAAGAGGAGTAGGTGACAAGGTGATGGAGACGATACAATCCCAAGACGACCGGTTATCAAAGACTTACTCGATTTGGGGACTCAAGTTTGGGTAAACTTCATACATTCGAATTTCAATGGTACTAGGAAGGCGAATCACGAACCCAACACAAGGAGTGCAACCACTTCAAGTGCTTTAGAGCAAAGAGTGGGCGAATGTTAGTAACTCAATGCATGAAGTACAAACTCGAGGAGGCGGTGAAATCGAGTAACCTTTGCCTCCTCAACTCGAGAGAATGGGCGAAACCAATTCTCTTAACTCCAGTAACCTTACCTTCTCAACTGAAGAGAATGGGTGAAGTCAAGTATCCGGTTCTCTTACTTATCAGAGCTCGCAGTTTAGTGACCCTTCAAAAGATGGAAGACAATGGTTGTCAAACTCACCGGTGAGTAGATTTTCTACTTAATTTCCCAATAGACTAATCGAAAGCGGGAGTGATGCGAATATACTTAGAAGTGACAACTAATAATGGAAGAAGGTTCAATGGACAAACATTATGGAGAAAGGACCTTAAAAACTTTAAAGTCTGTGAGGCGATGCTCGTTAAAGCTCCAACAAGCATCTACCCAATTTAAGCAATATGAGTATACTACGATCGGCACATAATAAGGTAGGTCTTTTCCTTCATCGAGGAACCAACAAGGATCAACATAACTCAGCCAATCCACCGCATTCCATGAGTTGAAGCAACATGGCGGATCGAGTTCGACTACTCAACAGCGGAGGCCAGGAGCCAAAGGGCATGTTGCAAAGCATAAGATTAAAGATGCGATGAGAACGTCTGGCGACGAGGCGTCGAAGAAGTGGGGAGAATGTCATGGACAATAATGTAAACAAGGTGTTCGATGAAATGCTCGTTGTCCATGTCCTTGGTTTAGGTACATATCTTGTACAAGCAAGCAGCGACCAGCTAGTTTGATTTGCTTTATGGCCAAGTTTGGCTTGTAAATACAAGTGTGTCTTATAAACACTTATGGGGACATCGATGCAGAGCATTATCCTTTGTGCAACCTCTACGAGTTTGTAATATCCATGGGTATAATTTGTATTTTGGCTTTATAAAGTGTTTTCTTGAGCGCTTGTGGATCCGGAATTGCTTCGGCCCGTTTTCTCTTTTTGTAAGTCTATGGGATGTTAGGAGATCTCGGAGGCGACCTGGATGGACATGCATGGGTGCGACTTAGGCTAAATCAGCTAAGCCGTGACGATTGATGCGGTTCTGCCCGGCCGCGAGCCGTGGCATCACCGCACTAATCTATCGCATACGGCAGTCAGTAGATCCACCGACAAGACGTGTCTTTTGATGATACACAACAACCATCAAGAATCGTTCATAAGCAAATGATTAAAATTAACAGATAAGAAAATAGATCAATAAGATATTCAAATCAATGCATCGTAAATAAAATAATAGACAGGCAAGAGGGAATGCGACTCTTACTGATGGGAATGTATCTACTAACTTGGATTCTTGGAATAGTGATATGGGGCTTACAATAAGGAATTGTAATTTTAATCGTTGATTATTTTGTTTACGATGCGTTGATTTGAATATCTTATTGATCTGTTTTCTTATCTGTTAATTTTAATTATTTGCTTACGAATGATTCTTGATGGTTGTTGTGTATCGTGAAAAAGACGTAGCAATCTTGTTGTGTTTTTTGGCTGGATCTACCGTGACGACCGTGCGATCAGAGGTGTCGGTGATGCCGGCCAAGGCGACGTGGACGTTGAGGCGAACATCAAGTGGCGATCTATCACGGGCTTAGCTGATTTTGCCTAAGCCGTGCGGCACCCATGCATGTCCGTCCGTAAAGGTCAGCCCTCCCCGAGATCTCCTAAAGTCCCATAGACTTACAAAAAAGAGAAAACGGGCCAGAAGAAGCAATTCCCACGGGATCCACAAGCAACTGCTCAAGAAAACACTTTATAAAGCCAAAATACAAATTATACCCATGGATATTACAAACTCAGAGAGGTTGCACACAAAGGATAATGCTCCATTACAGACCGATGTCCCCATAAGTGTTTATAAGACACACTTGTATTTACAAGCCAAACTTGGCCATAAAGCAAATCAAACTAGGGCTGTCATCAAGCCCGTTGTACAAGATATGTACCTAAACCAAGGACACGGACAAATACGAGCATTTCATCGAACACCTTGTTTACATTATTATCCATGACATTCTCCCCACTTATTCTTCGACGTCCTCGTCGGCCACAGACGCCGCATCTCCTCGCATTCTCAATCTTTAATCTTATGCTTTGACCGCAACATGCCCTTGGCTCCTAGCCGCCTCCGCCATTGTTGTTGAGTAGTCGAACTCGATCGCCATGCCGCTTCAACTCACTAATGACCAATCGGTGTGGTTAGCTGAGTTGTGTTGATCCTTGTTGGTTCTCGCGATCCTCCGATGAAGGAAAAGACCGCTTTATTATGCGCCGATCGCGATACTCATATTGCTTGAACTGGGTAGATGCTTGCTGGAGCTTTAACGAGCATCGCCTCACAGACTTTGAAGTTTTTTAAGGTCCTTTCTCCATAATGTTTGCCCATTGAACCTTCTTCCACTGTTAGTTGTCACTTCCAAGTATGTTCGCATCACTTCTGCTTTCGATTAGTCAATTGGGAAAAGAAGTGAAAAATCTACTCTCAGTAGTACTGATCACCAACGGTGAGGATTTGACAACCATTATCTTCCATAAGCTTTTTTTGAAGGGTCAACTGTGAGCTCTGCTGATAAGTAAGAGAACTGGGATACTTGACTTCACCCATTCTCTTCGTAGTTGAGAAGGTAAGGTTACTTGGCTTCGCTCACCTCCTCGAGTTAAGAGAATTGGGGTACTCGGTTTCGCCCATTCTCTCGAGTTGAGGAGGCAAAGGTTACTCGATTTTGCCTACCTCCTCGAGTTTGTACTTCATGCATTGAGCTAGTTACTAACATTCGCCCGCTCTTTGCTTACACTTCTGAAGCACTTGAAGTGGTTGCACTCCTTGTGTTAGGTTAGCTACTGTGATTCGCCTTCCCACTACCATTGAACTTCTGGAATGCAAGAAGTTTTGCCCGAAAAGAGCAAAAAGTTTACCCCAACTTGGAGTCCCCCAAATTGGAGTAAGTCTTTGGTAAATCTGGTTGTCTTTGGGATTGTATCGTCTTCTCCATCACCTTTGCCGCCTACTCCTCTTGAGTAGAAAGGTTCAGTACCATGTACTACCTACTTCGTTCCTTGGTCGAGCACTCCTGCATCAACCCGAAGTCCCTTAATTTTGGCTATCTTGATGAGAAGCCCATCGACATCGGTCTTATGAAGTTTCTTGGCCTCTGCCCTTCTCGCCTATCGTGGTACTTGGAGTTTGCCTCTGCATTCTCCTCCTCCTCGACCCCTTTTACGACCAATGCTCTCCCTCCATGAGAGCAAGGGATTGATGACTTCACGGAAGTCCTGCATCTGTGGTAGCATGGCGCTACCAAGTCCATTGCACTACTATCCGTTTTCTTGCATCTTCATCCCTTCCTTCGCGATCGGTAGATCTGTCTCTGCGGCACTGTGGAGCTCCTCCGAGTCCACCTCCTTTCTAACCGACGCTTTTCTTTTGGGTAGCTGAGCCCCGCTGGACTCGCCGTCGCTTCCTCGCCCCTTTCGACCACCTGCTTCGACACCACTGTGTACTCCTAGCAGTTCTCCGTAGTCGATGAAAAGACAGACTGCAACTCCTCCTAGTTGACGAACCCAAGGAAGGATCTTAACTCTGGCACCTTCTTTGGTGTTTGCCAGTTCGCCACAGCTTGCACCTTAGCCTTGTCCATTCGAATGGAACCATTCCCAATTCGATGCCCCAAGAATAAAATCTTCATTTGGGTGATGTAGCACTTTTCCCTCTTTATGAACAATGTGTTCTCCCTGAGAACTTTAAAAATTGTTCGGAGGTGTCTAACTTGCTCCTCGAGTGTTTGGCTATAGACGATGATATCGTCTAAGTAGACGACCACAAAGTTATCCAGATACTCCTTGAACAACTAGTTTATGAGAGTGAAGAATGTGGCCGGAGGGTTGGTTAAGCCGAAAGGCATCACCAAGAACTCGGATGCTCCATACCTGGTCACACAGGTAGTCTTCGCCTCATCACATTCTGCAATGCGCACCTGCCAATACCCTGACCGAAGGTCGAGTTTGGAGAAGTACTTTGCCTTGCCCAATTGATCGAACAAGTCCACGATGAGCGGGATAGGGTACTTGTTCTTCACCGTCATCTTATTGAGGGCTCCATAATCAATGCATAATCGGAGGCTCCCATCTTGATTCTTTTGAAAGAGGACTGAAGCTCCGAAAGGTGCTTTGGAACTGCGGATGAGACCACCACTTAGCAGTTCATCTAACTGCTTCCTCAGTTCTGCCAACTCTAGAGGGGCCATGCGGTATGTTGGTCTTGCCGAAGGCTTAACTCTCAGCTCTAGCTCAATCCGATGATCCACGCCTCTGCGTAGTGGTAGAGTTCTTGGCATCACATCTGAGAACCCCTTCAGGATGTTCGCCATAATAGCAGGTTCCTGAATGGCCTCCCCGTCAAGTGTCTCTAGCTTCATAGCAGCTACAAAGGTTAATTCACCTTTTCGTAACTCTTTCTTCAATTGTAAAGCCGATATTTATTGTAGGTCCTTAGTTCCTCCTCGAGAAATTGGAACCATACAGGGATCATCGCCTCCCATTAGATACAAGAAGTTCAGGAATGGTACTAGTACCAACTTCGCTATGTGCATAAACTCTATTTCGAGAATCACTTGGAAGTCATCCAATGGCATCGCCATCAAGTCTGTGCTCCCGCTCCATGTCCCAATCTTGATGGGGATCCCCTTTGCTCTTCCGGAGATCCGCTTGGCCTCCGAGTTCACCGCCTTTATACAACTTGGGCTCTTCTCCAAGATTAATCCCAGTCGCTTAGCTTCACAATCGGTAATAAAATTACGGGTTACGCCCATATCCACCATTGCATGGGTTGTTCAGCCATTAAGCTTGATGTCCACATACATCAACTCGCTGCTTCCTGCCTTTGGTAGCTTTGCCTTTGTGTTCTTCCCCACTTGACCCTGCAACGCATTTAACAAATGCATTGCTCCCATCTGGGTTCTTACGACGCCTCACCGTCACTACTGGAGTCAGAACTACTTGAACTAAGGGTGATAGCTTTGCCCTTGTCTGACTTACGGGGTAGAATCGATGTCGTTAAAGCATTGAGTGCCTATTTTTGTGGGCACTCCCTCACCATGTGTGGTCCTCCATATAAGAAGCATACAGTAGACTTTGGGACTCTACCTTTTAAGCCCGATCCCTTGTGAAAATTCTTCTTCTTTTGCTCGCCCCTAAACTCCTTCGCTCGAGAGTATTTAGATGGGCGATTTCCCGAAGAGTGTTTCTTCTTTCTTGAATCCTCTGAAGAAATAAAGTCAGTCAGCCTTTCCGTGGCTGTAATTGCCCTAACTACGTCAGTGATATTCCTCCGATGTAGTTCTTGTTGTGCACAAGGCTTCAAGCCATCGAGGAAGCTTAATAGCTTGTCTTTCTAAGACATATCTTGTATATGTAGCATTAGTGCTGAAAATTGTTTCACATAGTCTCAGATTGTTGTACTTTGGCGGAGTTGTCTCAATTTTCTTCTTGTGACAAACTCTGTGTTCTTGAGCAAGAACTGAGTTCTCAACTCTCGCTTCAAGTCTCCCCATGTATCCACTCGACATTGGCCTTGCTGGATCTCTTCCCAATGGGTTCGCCACCAAAGTTTTGCATCCCCATTTAGATACATTATTGCTATAGCAACTTTAGTCTCTTCAACATCGAACCTTGTAGCATGAAAATGTTGTTCCTTCCCACATCAAGAGTCCTTGTTAGCACCATCACCTTAGCTGTGAGTTCCGCCACAACTTCATGCAGATGTCATACGAAATCTTTGGTATCCTCTGTCAGTTGATCAATTAGGGATTCAACTTTCTTGATTCGAGATTCAGCTTCTTCTTGTGAGCTCTCTACCCTAAGTAGCCTTCGCTGGCCTTGGTAGAGTTCCTTTACGCTCGCTTCAAGAACATCAAGGTGGGTCTTTGCCATTATAATTCTCTCCTTGTGGCTCTTTTTCCCGGTTGGCGCTCCAGATGGCGCCTCCTCCACTCATGGAGAATACCTAACTTTACGCTCGTCTTGTTCACTATAATGCTCCTTATGAGCGGCTCCTACAGTTTGCAAGCGAGTTCGCACTTGTAGCCCACCTGGGCTACTTGGAGCAAGGGTCCGGCTTGCCCCATCTTGCTTGATTCACCACGATGTTTCACCATGGTGAGATTGTAAATCTTCTTCGCTATTCATATGAATTGCTTGCCTGCTCTGATACCACACTGTCACGGACTTAGCTGAATTCGCCTAAGCCGTGCGACACCCTAGCGGCACTCCCAAAGACTTAGCTAAAATTGCCTAAGTCGTGAAGCAACCTTGTCCACTATTCCGGACTTAGCTAGTATTGCCTAAGTCATGAAACGCCCAAAGCGTTATCTGTCCGCAAAGGGTCAGCCCTCTTACAACCTCTTAAGGTCTCGTATGACCTATAAAGAAGAAGTTGATTAGCTTAGAAGCAAGTGACAGACACATCCTGGCATCTCACAAAGCAGAAAGCTATATAAGTAATTTGTCGAACACCTTGAGTGCAGCAAAGAAAAGAGAGAAAGAGAGTGAAATAGGACTTTGGAGGGTTGTAGGAAAGGTCGTAAGTCTACAAATGACGATTCCTAAGGTATCGGACGCAAGACAAGTTCATTTACTAATGAACGCCTATGCCCGACATATACCTAGAACCCCATCCAGCCTGGTGCCACCCGGGGGGTTCTAAGATACTGAAATGGCTGACATTTCGCACCACTCAGAAAGGTTGCCACAACACACGAAGAAGACCCAAAAATTAGGGCTGTTTTAGGGTGTTTTGGCTCCGCGCAGCGAGCGATCGTTCTGCAGCCTTTACACTACTTTCACTCACATTTCTTAGGTAAAAACACATAAACTCAAGGTAAAACAAGCTGCCAAATATATGTACAAGCAAGAAAAAGTGACAAATGGTTCGCGGAGCGAAGGCATTGCGGTTGAGCGACGACCGTTGTTGACAGTTCAGTACAACAAGGGACTTATTACCTACCCTAACTAGGAGACCTACTACTGATAAAAAGAATGTGATCGCTAACTAAGGATTTAGACCAGGGATTCACCAGTGCCCAACAAGACCTGAACTCACAACTAGGACTTTCGCTATTGACATTAAAGTTACCTTTATTGATCCTCATACCTTTACTTATGTAATTTAAATAAATAATTGAACTAGTGCTAGTGGGAATAGAACTGCTGCTAACAAGGCTTCTACCGGTGTCAACAAAACTTGAACTATAAAACACCCATCCAATCCATAATTACTGCTCTCGAGCATTGCTCTAAGTTGACCTTTACTCTTTAGCTTCACCCTTATTGTCCTATCTATTCTCTCCAGCTCCTTGCTCTTAGGCCTACTACCTACTTCATGAGTTTATCTTTTCTTGCTTGAACTCTGTCACTACTACCTAGGAGCCCTGGACTATGCATTTAGATCCTTACATACATGGTGCATTGATTGAGTCCGACTCTCCCATATATCAGTATGAAAACAATACTAACAAGAATAGAACCCCTACTTAGAAGAATGAAACTTATGAGTAGGTATTGGTTATCCTTGTATGTGAGTAGGGAGACCCAAGCACGAATTTCAGAAGTCAACTCATAGATAATAGAACCCTCGTTAAGGGATGAGAAGAACAAGTCAAAGAATAGGGGTAAGGGTAGTCAGCTTGGGGAACAATAGTACTAGGTTAAAAACAAAGATCTGGCTTAGTGTTGTTACATAAAAAAAATAAGTAGCGACGGACCAATAGTAAGTAGCCCCATTACAATAGTGGACAGTTTCTTTCTTGTTAGCAGTGGGATAAGACTTATCATCAGTTGGTAGTGAAAGTCTGATCGATTCTAGTCATATAGGCTGTTTACCAGCAATTCCATACCAAGAAGCACTAGTGAAAGAAAGTCTCATCAATCAATATTAGTAATTCCAATGTTATTATGGACATTTCTAATTTAATATCATAGTAGAGAAAAAGCAGCGTAACAATATACCCCCATATATAATAGTAGAGAAAAAGCAATGTATCAAAAAAGAGAAAAGCATATAAAAAAAGAGAAAAAATAGGAGTGCTACGAGCTCCTAAGGGGCATTCATCCTATGTAGTAATCATAGCTTAGGTCTCATGCAACCAAGGGTAGGAAAGAAAGAAGTAGGGTATGCTTTGATCCCGGTACAAATAGGCTTCAGGCAGCGTACATACTATACGACATAGCTCATTAATATGAGTATGATAGATATCTCTATTTGTAGTATGAATAATATATATATTTATTTGTGCTTTTTGTATTATATACATTTATTTGTGCTTTCTTTCTTTATTGGCCTTGCTTTGTAACAGTGAGATATGTCGGGTATCAGCCGCTCTCAAAAGATTTATAAAAGTAAGTAGTTGGGGCCAATGTTAAAATGGATAGGAAGAAACGATATAGTTATCATACCAAGGAAGATTAGGAGAAGGTTAAATTTTCTATATTTCTCTTAATATTTTTATAATTTTATAAACTTTATATTTTTCATGACTCAACATATGGGGTTTATATAGTCCCCCAAGATATATTACATTTATACATTAAGAATGAATATATTTCTCTCTCTTTCAAGAAATTCTTTCAAGAATCAATAGCCAATTTGATTTGTCCTTCCATAAATATTTTCTCTTGATAAAATAAGTATTTTTTTGATAAAATTAATCTCTTTATGATAATTAAACAAGTTTAATTCCAACATTCTCCTCCTTTAAACTTGTTTCATCCAACATACCAAGTTTCCTTTGAAGTTATTGAAATATTTCAATTTTGAGAGGTTTTGTAAATATGTCGGTCACTTGTTCACTTGTCTTGATATAATGTAACTTTACTTCTTTGTTTTTTACATGATCTCTTATAAAATGAAATCTAGTATCGATATGATTTGATCTTTTATGGTAGATTGGATTCTTGGCTAAGGCAATAGCTGATTTATTATCAACATAAATTTTGGTTGACTTCTCCTATGACATATGAAGTTCCTGAAGAAATCTTCTTAGCCATATTGCATGACAAACACAAGAAAATACCGCTATATATTCTGCTTCACAACTTCATAGAGCAACTATATGTTATTTTTTTGAAGACCAAGTAAATGTAGCTCCACCAAAATAAAATATAAATCCAGTTGTACTCTTTCAATCATCATAGCTTCCAGCCTAATCACTGTCACTACATCCAATACGATCCAGTCCTTTTGATGATGAGTAGAATATTCCATACTCAATTGATCCATTAATATATTGTAAAATTCTTTTAGCGACATTTAAATGGAAAGTCTTAGGAGATTCCATGTATCTACTTATTAAACTAACTCCAAATAGTATATCAGGTCGAGTGCATATCAAATACCTTAAACATCCAACTAGACTTTTGTAATAAGTTGGATTAATATATTTACCTTCACCTTCCTTGGTCAACTTGGTGCCATATTTAATAGGTGTATCTGTAGGATAATAATCTTCGATAGAAAACTTCTTTAAAACCTCATTTAAATAATTTTCTTGTGAGATAAAAATTGCTTCATTGTTTTGTATAATTCGATACCAAGGAAATAAATCATTAAGCTCAAGTCGGTCATCTCAAACTACTTTATAAAGTGTTTAAAATCTTTAATCATGAAGCTACTATTATTTATAAATATTAAATCATCTACATACATGTATACAAACATAATATCTCTATCAATGTTAGATTTTGTATAGAGAACATGTTCATGTGGACATTTAGAAAAATCATTTTGAATAAAAATGAGCATCTATCCAAAAATTTCATACTCATGGGGCCTGTTTAAGCCCATAAATAGCTCTATTTAACTTGTATACTTTGTCTTCTTGTTCATAAATAATAAAATCAGAGGGTTGTTAAACATATATCTCTTCTTCAATAACTTCATTAAGGAATATTAATTTGACATCCATTAGTAAAATTTGTCATTTCATTTGAGCTGCTAGGGAGATAAGTAATATTACTGTCTCCAATCGAGCAACTGGTGCGAATACTTCTTCATAGTCGATCCCATATTGTTGTTTATATCCCTTTGCAATCAATCGTGCTTTATATTTCTCCACCTCTCCTTGTGTATTTTTTTTTGTTTTAAAGATTCACTTAACACTGATCACTTTGTAGACTTCTAGAAATGTAGTAAGCTCTCATGTATCATTTTTATTGATTACATTAATCTCCTCCTTCATAGCTTATCTATATTTTTCTTCTTTACAAGCTTCTTCAAAAGTTAATGGATCATATCCTGCAAAAAGATAAAATAGAGAAAGTTCATCATTGTTAGTATCAATTCTTTGAGTCACATCATATAGTTCTTGAATTGGTCTTGTCCTTCTTATAATCAGACTTCTTAAATCATGTGACCTAGCTGATCTCGGTGATGATTCTAGTAAAGCCTCTTCTGTGCTTACTTGTATTATGCCATCCTCTTCTAATGATATAGCTTTCTTATGCTATTCATTACTTTTTCAGTCCCAAATCTATTATTCATTAAATTCAACATCTCTTGACATCACAACTTTATTTGTGATAAGATTGTAGAGTTTGTATCCACTGGAATTCTTAGCATAACCTAATAAAATACATTTATGATTTTTATCTTCAAGTTTTGTTCTCTTTTCTTCTGGTATCTTGGTAAATACAACACTTCAAAAAATTCTTAAATGATTAACTCTTGGTTTCTGTAGGCTCCATGCTTCTTCTGGTGTAGAATTACCAATTCATCTTATTCGAAACCTGTTAAGCAAATAAACTGCATAAGCAATAGTATCCTCCTAAAATTATTTAGGAATCTTTCTTTCCTTTAACATGCATCAGACCATATTAAGTATAGTCCTATTTTTCATTTCTAAAACACTATTTTGTTGAGGTGTGTATGGCATAGTAAATTGATGTAAAATTTTATTATTTTTATAAACTTTTAAATTCATTTGATGTATATTTACCACCTATATCTATTCATAAATATTTAATCTTGCAACCACTTTGTCTTTTAACTAAGTTTTTAAATTCTTTGAATTTGTTTAATACTTTTTTTTTCCTTCAGAATATAGACCTAAGTTTTGCCACTATGATCATCAGTGAAGGTAAGAAAATACCTGCTTCCTCCAAGTGATACGGGGCTGATAGGGCCACAAACATCCGACCGTACCATATCAAGTTAATGTCATGCTTTTTTTGTTTTGCTGATTTGAAAGTTTTTTTTCTTGCTTACCTATAACACATATTTCATATAATTTTGATGGGCGGTCAATTCTTAGCATTCTTGTCACCATATTAAACTTCTTTAGAAGTTTTAAAGCCTTAAAATTGAAGTATGCATATCTAAGATGCCATAATGTAGAAATATCCTCAATATCAGTTTTAAAATAATTTAATCGATCAAAAATACATAAATGTATAGGAAGCATTCTGTTCTTCATTATTTTCACATATGAGATAATGTCTTAGTATTATTATAAATTGAAAGAGTCATATCTTTCATCTCAATATTATAACTTTTTTTAAGTAATTGTCTCAAGCTAAGAATATTATTTTTTATATCAGACACATAATAAACATATGAAATGTATGATTATTTACCATTATGGAATCCAAGAATAATTTTACATTTGCCACTTACTGGTCTTTGAGATAGATCACCAAATGTAATATTTTCAGAATAACTTGTATCCATTTCTAAAAATAATTCATTAATGCCACACATGTGATTTGAAGCTCTTGTATTTCGATACCATGTTATAGACTGATCTTCTTTCAAATTATCATAAGTCATTAGCAAAACTTGGTTTTTATTCTTTTCTTATTTTTTAATAAAATTTATCTTATTACCTTGATTGTTAGGATTATAATAGCATTCAAAGGAGTAATACCCATACCTTTTGCAAATATAGCATTGTATTTTAGACCTTTTAGAATTTCTACCATGTCCACGGCCTCGACCACGTCCTCGACCATAACCTCGGCCTCTTTGGCTAGAATTTTCTCTACTACCTTCATTGTTTGGATATTCTTGATAGGTTTAATTTCTGCCTCCTCCTCCTCTTTAAAAATTTGATTCACTTTTATTTTCAAGAGTAAGCTTGGTCTGTAGTACTTGATCCACAGTTTTTTCTTCTACACTTTTTGTAATCCTTTATTCATGAACTTGAAGGGAACTCATAAGTTATTATAAAGATATTTCTTCCAAATCTTTATACTCCTCAATCATAACAACAATAAAATCAAATTTTGAATCTAGTGATCTTAGTATCTTTTCTATCACTCTTTGATCACTTATTTGTTCACCATTTCTTCTCATTTGATGAACAATAGAAATAACTTTTATGAAATAATCAAAAATAGTTCTAGAAGTATCTTGCTGTAATTTTTTAAAATCGACTCCTAAAACTTGTAAATAGAGCTTTTTTACCTTATCAACATCACCAAATGCTTTTTGAAGCATTTCTCAAGCCTTTTTTGAAGTATTTGCTGGAGCGATGATCTCGAACATTGTATCATCAAGCCCTTGGTAGATCGTGAACAAGCCTTTTTCTCCTTCTTTATTCTATCTTTGAGTTGCTCTTCTGCTTTTGCATTCATTGCTCCTTCTACTGTTGGACTTGGTTCAACAAATCTATCTTCTACAAACTTCCATACATCTTGGGAGCCTAGAAGAACCTTCATTTGGATATACTATATGTCATAATTTTCTTTTATCTATCTAGGGATTTGGAGTTGAAAGTTGCTTAAGGATAAAGCCATAGATCTGATACCAATTGTTGAAGTGGATATGAAGAAAGGATAGAGTTATCACACTAAGGAAGAGTAGGAGAAGGCTAAATCTTCTGTATTTCTCTCAATATTATTATAATTTCATAAACTTTATATTTTTCACCACTCAATATATGGGGTTTATATACTAAGAATGAATCTCTCTTTTAAGAAATCCTTTTAAGAATCAATACCTAATTTGACTTATCCTTTCATAAATATTTTCTCTTGATAAAATAAATCTTTCTTATGATAAAATTAATCTCTTCATAATAATTAAACAAATTTAATTCTAACAGCCGGCTACAATAATAATTACTTATTGATTTGAAAACATATACAGGCAGGATTCCTTCAGTCATATGGTTTATTAGAACATGTTAGCCAACTAAGTTGAAATGATTAAGAGTTAAAACAGATAATCGCCTAAGCACACTGGCCTCTGACCCCTGCTGTACTCCAGATCGGTAAAGTATGTGATGGGCTCTACTTTCCCTCATGCACTAGTGCTACCTGGGACTTTAACAGTGTGGACTGCTTTTACCGCTTATACTACTCTACTTGCTTGGCCAATGGTACTTTTTCCATGGGTTAAGGCCTAAGAGACTGTTGTAGAGTTGACCACTATAATGAAAAGGAAAGAATCCACAGTGTGGGTTAAGGCTAAAGAGCGAACAAATGGATTTGAATAAGTGTCTTAAGTTGAGTTTAAGTCAAATGGATTTGAATAAGTGTCTTAAGTTGAGTTTCTTAAAGCAAGGGAAGTTGGATCAAAATAAAAGATGCTGGTGAGGAATCAGGGTACTTAGGAAACAAGTAGGGCAATATGCCTAAGAAGGAGAGAGTTAGGACTAACTAACAGTAGTGACGTATTAATAGCCAGTAAAGACAGTTTTCAAGATAGGATAGACAGACCAGTAGACAAGAGTAGCAGTTTCATCAGTAGTAAGTAGTTCATTCTATTGCTTACTATATAGTTCGATCCTTACTTCTCTAAGGGTTGTTCTAATACTTACTCCCGGTATCCCTACTTCTTAGTGTGATTCCTTTTTAGTTTGTTTAGTCTCGTTAGCACTAGTTCAAGAGATAGCTATTCATTCTCTTTTATCGATATCATTCTCTTACACTATTGAGTTTTATTCCCCCAGTTGAGCTGTGAGTTCTGGCTTCTTTCATATGTGATGCTTACGTATCAGGTAGTGTTTGATTCTTAGTCATTAGTATCAGTTTAACCCTAAAGAGAGGTAGACCAATAGTCGAGGTAGTAAGGCTGATGTACCGGAGTGAGAGTTTAAAGCAGTAAGGGTTCTAAGCGACAAGAGGTGGAATGAAAGAACATCAGTTTAGTTGGAAAGGCAAGATCGGTAGACTGGTATGTGGAAGTAAAGCTGCACCCAGAAGAGACCTAATCTTATAGTTATAAGCTACATTCTTATAGTTCATAGTCCAAAGTCGATTACTGCCTACCTATATCCTATATTCCCAGTTCCGTTCTTGTTAGCATCGGTTCAACTCTTGTTAGCAGCAGCGAAAGCCTTACAAGCATTAGTCCAAGTCGGAGAAGCAATGGTCCAGTTCTGTTAGGCAGTGTTTTGATTCCCATCAGCAGTGGATCAATTCTCTAGTGTAGTGTTTGATTATGGCTTTCCCCGGGTTCACTCTTCTCTTTCCTTGTTATGAGTTTGACTTTACTGTCTATTATCCTGTCCTTACTTGTTGGCACCCTCCGTAGCTCGAGTTGATGTCTAAAACACCCTCGGCTTTCGCTTTGACTCTCCAGATAGTACCTTGTCTCTTATTCTTTTGATTTAGTTTATTTAGTTTACTTACTTATTTAGTTGACTTAGTTGACTTAGTTATATTTAGAATAGGGCATAGCACCCATGTGGTTAGAATCACAAACTCGCGATAAAAAAAATCAACCTAGTGCTGATGGGAACCCCAACACAGATAAGAATAATTGAGGTAGGAGTTACTGCTGAGAGCAAGACAACAGCTCTTAAGTAAGAATAAATAAGTAATTAAAAAGAATTGAACTAATCAACCAAAGGAATGGAATAAGGAATAAAGAGTGAAACTAGGGAGTATGAGAATGGAACCCGGGCATAAGAGACCTTAACTCAAAACAGATGACCGAACTATTATATTATTATAATGGAAGAAGTAAAAGGGAATTCATCTACTACTAATAGGACCTTAACTCGGAACCAAACCTTTCTTGCTGTATCTTAGCCTATATCTCTTGACCCCAAAGCTTACTTATTAGTTTACTACTCTTTTGCTTACTTGGCTCTGTATCTTGTTCGCAGCTTTCGGGCTTACTGTCCTTGCTATAAAACTTACACTGATTACCTTTATTCCTTTGCTTTGACTACTATTTCCATTCTACTATTTTTACTTTGATTCTGATATCGGTATTTTTATTGGCATCGTACTTATTCTTATTAGTCACATACTTATTTCTATTAGCATTATTCTTATTTTGATATAGCTTACAGGGAGTGGGGGCATGCTGATATCCAGTAGTTGCTTGGTGGTGCTAAGAGACTTAAAAGAGATATATCATACAGGTACACGCCCCACAATAAAAGACTAGTAAAGGCAATAGAAAGAAATGATGGAACTAAAGTATATAAGTATAGAATAAAACAGGTAAGTAGAAGACCTAACCCACAAATAAAGCATAGAACCACTACCTTCTAATACAAGAACTCAAAAGTGAGAATGAAAGACAACAACTCGAAATAAAAATTGTAACTTAGTAGTATCAGATTAGAACTCAGCAGTATCCAATTGAAACTTCCACTTGCCCAACCCTAGCTTGCCCCGCACTCTAGTCTTTGTATCTCAATACCCATTTTCCTTTGCTTAATCAGAACTCAAATTAGAATGAAACTAACATATAACTTGTGGTCCCCAACTCGAAAGTAAGTATTCAACTAGACAAGCAATGGTGCTAAGGAGTTCTGCTACTATACCTACTATATCTATTATACCTACTATACCAATAAGGCTTTAACTCAAAATAGGAATCAACTCAGTGAACTCAACTCGAATTCAATCAACTACTCAAAGAGAACATAAAAATAGGATAGGTAGCCTTCGAAACAAAGTAGTGATGCCTTGCTCTTGCTAGTTTAGTTTTGTATTGAATAGTTGAATTACTGGTTTTGGGCTATATCCCTATTAGCGCTAGTGCACTAGTGAAAGAGTCAAGTAAGAATTGAGCTACAGAGTCAATGAACAAAAGCCAGGGGACAAAGACATAGCAAGTAAAGTAAGAATCCGAATCCGGAGTCACAGAGTTAACCCGAGCAAATCAAGATGTGAGATCAGGACCAGTAGCTCAGGTCTGATAGTAGTTAGTTGAATTTCCTTTCTCCTTCCGTTGCGTACACTTAGACACAAGCAAGACAAATGGAATTGCCAACTTAATCCTTTCGTGCAACAGTAACTGATGCCAGAACCAGGACTTGCTCTGGGCCCTCACTTATTAGATATTAGAATCGAACCCCAAAAATGGGGAAACCAGTCCTTGTTGCATGTAGGTACATCTGTTCTTTTATATTATATCAATATTTTGAACTCAAGGAAGGGGGACAGGTATAGCTGAACCTACAAGGAAATAAAGATCATAAAAAGCTAAAACAGATAGATGCAGGATCAACATTAGTATAGTAAAGCTATAGAAAGTAAATTATCTAGTTTCTGTTCTAGTTCCATACATAAGCAACCAGCAGGGGTTCTTCAGCGCCCAGCCGCCCTATTACTTGGCTTGATCTTTAGTTATAGAGCTGGACTCGACTGAAATTGGATACTTTTAACTTGGATTTGACTTCAAGCAGTTGGCAGAGTTGGGCCAGTAAACCAATATTTCATTGAATCAGACCCTAAGGCACAGCTTATTGTTCCCTCGCTTGCTTGTTGCTAGCGTTACTGCTTTGCTTTGTTTAATAACTAAGGCTTTTTCGGAATCCGTCTCTCGGGCCCTCTTCCCAGCCTACACCAATGAACTTATGACTGAAAACTCACTAATGCATTTAGGAACGCTTTCTTCAACAACAAAAATAGAAGCAGTTTTGCAAACCCTTGCCTGTTTACATGTTTGTTCCCTTGCCTTAAGAAGGGAATTTGGCTATCAAAGTTACTTCCTCCCGGGACCTCTACGCTTTTCAGAATAGAAATAGAATTAGATCCAACAACAACTCTACTTTGTATCTTAATTGTATCAATGGAACAGCTATGCTTTTTCATTGAGTTAAAGCAATGGAATGGATCTACTTTATTCAGAGACAAGGTCGGGCAATATTATACTAAAAGAAATTAGAGTTCGCTCTTTTGCTCGATCCTGTGTTCGACCCTGTGGATGTTACCGTACGTCATATTTTTCCCCATTGGCTGGTAGAGATGCTACCAAAGGAATGAGCTGTTACCTTACATGAAATGACGAGCTATGTTCACTTAAAAAATGAGTTAACCTACCTTGCAAATCATTCACGGACTAATTGATGTTATTAAAATCATTAATGACCCTATTTTGCTGTCTGACCCACCCCTTCGATGCACATCCGTTTTGATCCGATAGCCCCCATTGACTAAGTTAATAGTAGCTCATAGCTCATAGACTATGCGATGCTCCTCAAAGGCTTAGCCGTGTTACTCGAAAGAATGACTCCAGTCCTCGACCGAGGTCCATGAACCCAGAAGACTATTCGATGTACCTTCGTTACACGACCAACCTATGAAAGAATTCTTGAGGTACTACTTTATCCACCCAGGGACGATACTACCTTCTATGCATTAGGGATATTATCCCAAGACGGAATTGCTAGACCACGACCACATAGTAAAAGAATAAATATAATATAATATATAATAGAATAATAGTGTAAAATAGAAGATAATCTTATATAAATGAACTTGAAATAATATTATTAATGTTAATTAAGATAATGTGTTGACTCGCAGCCTAACCTATACGAAACTAGCTCCCACATAAGAATTTACCTCACTCTTGTCAACCTATAGCCTATAGTATAGCAACCTATAGTCTCGAAACATCCATTATTCCCGAACCAACCTCACAATACAGAATGCCCCTACCTAATACTGATGAGAAAGCAACTACCATGACTGCTACTCCTGTATTTGAATTCTGGTTTATGAGTTGGCGTTGTGCACCTAATCTTGCTTTCCTCACCTACTATGTTATCTCAACATCTTTTTACTTTACTAGCTATTATAGGTCTTTTACTGTCTTTGATTTCTTTGATTCTAATGTAGTAGGGTCATTCTTATTATTTAAAAGCACTAGTGGGATTCTTTATTCCTAGCCTCGTTCTTGTTGTTACAATGTTGAATCCAGCAAGTCACTACTAATGTTACGCGATAGGATAGACGTTCTAGTTGGATTTCGACAGGCTCATAAGTTCAATATGGATTGGAGATCGGCAGTTTTATTCTTGTAGTTGACAGTGAAAGCTTGTTTGCTGTTCAGCTCTATTGTTATTGAGCTAATCAACTGGTAGCTCTATTCTTATTTATAGTAATCAAAGTTTAAGTTTCGAGTCAAGCTCTCATCAATAGCGCTAGTAACCTTGTTTTCATAAGTAGCGATTTCATTCTCCTATTCCCTAGTTCTGGTCTTAGAGGTAGTAGTGGGACTTCCCAATTCCAGAGTTGTTCACCCAGTATTGGATTTCGACTTGGTGGTTTCACTCTGACACTTGTCTGGTTTATTCTTTAGGATCCCCGGACATCTTATACTCTTTCACTTCTTTTTTCAATTCTTGGTTGTGATAGCTAATACTTACTACTCATATCCTTACTCCTGTGCACCCACATATGTATTTACTACTTGATATTGTTGGTTTGATTCCCTTTCTCTTATTTCAACCTACCTCTCCGGTCTATCGGGCTTACTACTTCAACACCAACTCTCTCTTTCCTAGCTATTAGTTTTACTCCACTAAGTCCTATTCTCCCCTATCTTGCTTTTAAGTCTCTGAACTCTACTTTTATTCTTTAGCTAACAATAGGGCTTATATCTATTACTTGAATTATGTATTTTCAAATATGAGTCCGCTACTATCTCTCTTCTAATGATAAAATAAAAAATCGACAATTTCACTTGTCACCCGAGCATATCAATTAGAGGATTACTTCCATAGATCAGGGCTTTAACTCTGGTCTCACAGGCTGACTTTCCTGTCTATGGATAGGGGTTACTTTACTACTTCCACTACTGATGAGACGGCTATTAGTAAGAATGCAACTGGTGCCTATAAAAGACAAATAGGACCTTAACTCGAAAAAGGGAATCAATAATATAACAATGAATTCCTAAACTAGAGCCTATTCCTTAGCTACTTGAAAGGATCTCTACTCTCAACCTACCTCCCGTTGCTCTTATTCTTTAGCAATGGGGTTCATAGATAAGATATAGCTGTGCAGGACTATAATCTAACTAGCTTTCTTTGTTCTTATAATACTGAATTGGACACTGCCACAACGAATAAAATTACTGGAAAGCATACTGGAACTACTGGAAAGCATACCGGGGCTAATATCAAGAAAGTAACTACTAACCAGAAGAACCGAACTAGTAATTATTGAACTTACTTTACTATATATTATATTAAGCCTATCCTTACTTGCGGCGTGTCGCACTAAAACTAATCCTAATTGAAGGAGTAACTCATGGGCTGTAACAGGTACATATAGGATTGAATTAATCAAAGGAAAGGATAGGTACCATATCATATCGGAGGGAATCGAACGAATATCAACAAAAGTAAAAGCAAGACTACTCAGACTTGTACCCGGAACTCGGAACTACGCTAGTGCTGACAAGGTTTTAACTCGATATTAACGAGAATGGAACTAAGACCAACAAGAATGGAACTATCACCAATAGGGCTTTAACTTGAAATAGAGGATCTAACTGAGACTACCAACTAAGTTACTACTGGACGCCAAGACCTTAGCTCTACTTCTCGGCAACACACTGTTGCGACATAAGGAACTCGCTACCGCGTAACATTAGTAGTTACTTAGTGACTCCACTACCGCGGCACTCCTACGTGCCACAAAAGAGTGGAGCGGCGCTACCGCGCAACAAACCTGCCACGCCACGTTAGTAGTGCTGGTTATAAGTGCCCTGCAAGCCAATCATGTGAGTGATGACACGTATGACACATTGTGTGATCTTTCTCCTTATGATTAATATTGACATATTCTCACATTATTTGTTACATATATATTGTGATGTCCTTGATTCTGTGCAATGGGAGTCGGATCGCAATGATCACAATAATGAGATTGATTCACCTTTAAACACAAATCCTAAATAATCTCGGTCACAGGTTACTCAAGAGGGACATTGAGATAACCAGACAGAACGGTGTAATATATACCCATCCATATGATGGAGGTGGCTGGTCTTATAGCCACTTGTATGGAGACACTAAGGATATAATACAGGTGCTCATTGGAGAGAGAATAAGTTCATTGATTGATCTATTTATGGAATGTTATATAGTTAATGATACCTAATTGTCACGGACAACAATGTAAACAATGTGTTCGATGAAATGCTTGTATTTGTCTGTGTCCTTCGGTTTAGGTACATATCTTGTACAACAAGAAGCAGGCTTGTAGTAGGCTTAGCAGCCCTAGTTTGATTTGCTTTATGGCTAAGTTTGGCTTGTAAATACAAGCGTTTCTTATAAGCACTTGTAGGGACTTCGGTCTGTAATGGACCATTATCCTTTGTGTGCAACCTCTCTGAGTTTATAATGTCCATGGGTGTAATTTGTATTTTGGCTTTATAAAGTGTTTTCTTGAGCAGTTGCTTGTTGATCCCGTGGGAATTGCTTCTTCTGGCCCGTTTTTTCTTTTTGTAAGTCTATGGGACTTTAGGAGATCTCGGGGAGGGCTGACCTTTGCGGACGGACACGCATGGGTGCCGCACGACTTAGGCAAAATCAGCTAAGCCCGTGACAATGTGGTATCAGAGCGGGACAAGCATACGCAGAAACACTTGCCAAACAAACGTAGGGGACCTAGCTAGGCTGTGTGGACGATAGCCAGCATGCGCAATCATTTGGGGGAAACGAACATTGAGATGTAGGGAAAGGAGCCGCTCAGAGGAGCGGGCATCCTGGTTTGGCATTCAAGGAATAGCCAACCCCTTTGCGTGAGAGGCACCACGAGGACAATGAAGCAAAGAAGAATGCGTAGCACACAAAGATTGGGATGGTTAAGTTCGAGCTATAGCTCAACGTTGGCAACCAAACTTGACGATGCTCAAGGCAAAGTGGGGCGCTTGGTGAAAGATGAGACCGTACAATGTGGGAGGTGTTGTGTAACGACCAAAAGAGTTGTTCAAAGCTCACAGAGGTGAGGGAAATTGCTAACTCGAAGGATTCGGAACTCATGCAAGGTACCATAGAGCATCAGAACTTTCTCTTCGACATGGAAAGGATATGTCCATAGGCGGCTGAAATGTGTAACAAGTTCAGCATGTTGCTAGACTTTGAAGGGTGCAATGGAGACTGTATTGGAGAAGGGTTGCAACCTAGCAAGTACATTTGCAGGGGCAGAACAAGGCACAAGTTCAGCAAGACGGAGTAGTCCAAAGGGGATGGTGGTCTCCGAAACTTCCAGTGGGAAGTATGTAAAGAGAAAAGTTGCTCCAGCAGGACAGATATCCAGGAGGGATAAGTCCTAGTTCTCTAGTGGGAGAATCATGTGCAACGGATTGTACATTTTGAGGAAGAGTTCCTCAAAGCAATATCTCCACAAAGCTCGATGGACGGAGTGAGTGACGAAGAGTCGTCGCATGATCTCGAAGGAGGTAATGTATTGGTGGATGCAATTCGAGATCAAGTGGGGGAGCAATCCAAGGTAACATCATATGAAGGCACACTTAGAGTCGATGCAGAAATCAAACTCAACAGAGGGCTGACCCGTGGAATGGTGGACATGAGGGCCACTATCAACTCAATGCAAATTGAGGAGCAGAGCGACTTGGGCGAAACTCAGTGAAGTATCCAAGCCATATGAAGGGAGTCAACATAGAAGATGGAACATGGAGCGGAGGCACGAAGCTTTCGTTGGACAGAGGTCAAGGGCATGAACTCTTGTAGAGGCAAGAGTGGGATCATGTCATTTTATGGGTTCTTCATTCTGATGGGACAGACTTATTTTGCATGGTGCCAAAGATGAAGGGAGCTTCAAGGCACATGCAAGCTACGTCAGAGATGCATTTGATGGAGTAACTAAGGTGATTCAACTTGCGAAGGCAAAGTTAGGATCATGAGACCTTAGTACGGGGCAAGAGGACACAAAGGCGGGTAATCTTGAAGAATATGCCACAGTATTATCATTCGAGTTGTCAAGAACAAGAGGTGCATAGAAAGATTGTGTTGGTAGGGGATAGAGGCCCAAGATCCAGACAATGGTGCCGCAACACTGTGAAGTCAGGGGACTTCAGGAGCTACTAGGCGATGGACTGTCCTAGAGCTATGCTTCGTCCAGGTGTAACCCAAGAGTGGGTGGACAAAGGGGAATTGCGAAGGGAGCGAACTAAAAATCGGAGACGGCGGAGGCCCTACGATGTGTTGGCAGAGGCCACACATGGAGAAGTCATAGTCCGAGTTCATCACATGAGAATCTGTATGCAATGGAGATGTCACCAGGAGGCGACATGGTGCAGCGGATCGTGGTGGAATAGTTCGTGGTAATACAATACAGGCAATCTTGTCCTGTGAGGGACAAGATCATGTAGAGGTATGATCAGGAGCTGCTGGGATCTCCACTTCGGTGAACAATGCAACGACAAGAAGGGCTGTGGATTTAAGGAGTGAATGCTACAGTACCGCAGAGGCGGGTCTTCCGTGTGCATGCATCGAAGCTTGCATCATATGAAAGCCTTGTTCGTCTGCATATGGGGGCTGTGTACCACCGAGGGAGTAGTCAGATTGCAAGTACCAGTGAGTCCCATGGAGGGGACTTGATTATACTAAGGTATAATCGGAGTAGCTGGAGCGTTGGGCTTCAGTGCTCACATTCGCAAGGGGGCAAGTCAGAGGACAAGGCCGAGTAAGCGAACGTTGCTACCAAGGAAGCTAAGGAGAACAGAATTGGCGCGAGCCCTACAATAAGATGGCAGAGGCCACGCATGAGAGTTATAGTCTGTCTTTCCATTGACCAAGGAGAACTGCTAGGAGGACACAGTGGTGTCGAAGCAGGTGGTCGAATGGGGTGACGAAGCAACGACGAGTCCAGCGGGGCTCAGCTATCCAAAAGAAAAGCGTCGGTTAGAAAGAAGGTGGACTCGGAGGAGCTCCATAGTGCCACAGAGACAGATCTACCGATTGCGAAGGAAGGGTTGAAGATGCAAGATAACAGATAGTAGTGCAATGGACTTGGCATCACCATGGTACCGTAGATGCGGGACTTCCGTGAAGTCATCGATCCCTTGCTCTCATGGAGGGAGAGCATTGGTCGTAAAAGGGGCCGAGGAGGTGGAGAATGCAGAGATAAACTCCAAGTACCAAGACAAGGCAGAAGGGAAGAGGCCAAGAAACTTCATAAGACCGATGTCGATGGGCTTCTCATCAAGATAGTCGAAATTAAGGGACTTCGGGTTAATGCAGATGTGCTCGACCAACGAACGAAGTAGGTAGTATATTGTACTGTACCTTTCTACTCAGAGGAGTAGGTAGCAAAGGTGATGGAGAAGACGGTACAATCCCAAAGGCGACCAGATCTATCAAAGACTTACTCCAAGTTGGAGGACTCAAAGTTAGGGTAAACTTTTTGCTCTTTTCGGGCAAAACTGTTTGCATTCCAGAAGTTCAATGGCAGTGGGAAGACGAATCACAGTAGCTAACCCAACACAAGGAGTGCAACCACTTCAAGTGCTTCAAAAGTGTGAGCAAAAAGCGGGTGAATGTTAGTAACCAGCTCAATGCATAAAGTATAAACTTAAGGAGGCAAGCGAAATCGAGTAACCTTTGCCTTCTCAGCTCGAGAGAGTACCCCAATTCTCTTAACTCGAGGAGGTAAGCGAAGCCAAGTAACCTTACCTTCTCAACTACGAAGAGAATGGGTGAAGTCAAGTATCCAAGTTCTCTTACTTATCCAAGTAGGAGAGCTTTGCATAAGTTTAGTGACCCTTCAAAGAAAGTTTGTGGAAGACAATGGTTATCAAATCCTCACCATTGGTGATCAGTACAATTAAGAGTAGATTTTTCGCTTCATTTCCCAATTAACTAATCGAAAGCGGGAGTGATGCGAATATACTTGGAAGTGACAACTAATAGTGGAAGAAGGTTTAATGGGCAAATATGATGGAGAAAGGACCTTAAAAACTTCAAAGTCTGCGAGGCAATGCTCGTTAAAACTCCAACAAGCATCCACCCAGTTCAAGCAATATAAGTATACTGCGATACTGGCTCATAATAAGGCAGGTCTTTTCCTTCATCAGAGGGATCCGCGAGAATCAACAAGGATCAGCACAACTCAGCCAACCCCACACCAGATTCAGTCATTGGTGAGTTGAAGCAGCATGGCGGATCAGAGTTCGACTACTTAACAATAGCGGCAGAGAGCGGCTAGGAGCCAAAGGAGTGTGTTGCAGCCAAAGTAGAAGATTGAAGATTCAACAGAATATGAGGAGATGCAGCGTCTATGGTGGCTTCGACGAGGACGTCGAAGGAATAAGTGGGGGAGAATGTCACGGACAACAATGTAAACAAGGTGTTCGATGAATTGCTCGTATTTGTTTATGTCCTTCGATTTAGGTACATATCTTGTACAATAAGAAGCGGGCTTAGAGTAGGCTTAGCAGCCCTAGTTTGATTTACTTTATGGCTAAGTTTGGCTTGTAAATACAAGTGTGTCTTATAAGCACTTGTAGGGACTTCGGTTTGTAATGGACCCTTATCCTTTGTATGCAACCTCTCTGAGTTTGTAATGTCCATAGGTGTAATTTGTATTTTGGGTTTATAAAGTGTTTTCTTGAGCAGTTGCTTATGGATCCCATGGGAATTACTTCTTCTGGCCTGTTTTCTCTTTTTGTAAGTCTATGGGGCTTTAGGAGATCTCGGGGAAGGCTGACCTTTGCGGACGGACATGCATGGGTGCCGCACGGCTTAGGCAAAATCACCTAAGCCCATGACATAATGTCAGATAGTGATTCCATAGTCCCAATTGTATATCTGGTTCTTAGACTTGAGACACCAAGGATGCTTTGTGTGAGTACTCCCTTCTTTAACGTCAAACTTACAAGTTTGGAAAGTTCTAGATCTAGTACAACTAGTTATCAGGATTGGTAGCTAACCTTACAAAGGTAATTAAGTGTTAATAAAGGATCATGCACTCTCGGTATCATGAGAGAAATATCTCATATGTGCTTGTTCAGACAAATCTCTGACTAGGATCATTCGGATTGAGAGAGAAAGAGTTCTCCAAGCGAATTTGATTAGAGTAAGACTATGACAAATTCTGTATGTGACCTGACAGTACCATGTCCAATATATGGTCTCTGTGATATTAGATGAATGAGGGATTATAGATACACGGTAACTATGGACAAACAAGTCCGATAGATTTGATCCCTCTTGTACCGTCTGGGGACTAGCATAGTGGCCTAATACATCCATAGTTGATGAGTCAAGTAAATTATTATGGGCTAATAATTCACTATATAAGAAGGAGTTCTGATGGAAACGATTCACGGCCAACTCGGTATCGGGCCTAGAGGGTCACACACATATGTTGGATGCTTCAGCAAATAGAGGATTGGATGGAGATCCAATGCACCCCTATTCTTATTAGATGAGATCCTATGCTGATGGGCTCCTTGCTTAAGGCCCAATTAGAGGCCTAAGGAGGTTATTGGATAGAGATCTAATAATGCAAGGTTAGTGGGTTATTGGATAAAGATCAAATACCCACTAAGGTAGGAGCTCTAGGATTTTTGGTGGCTCTCTATAAATATGAGGGGAGAATCATGGTTGATAGGCTACAGCTTTAGCCACCACCTCCTATTCTCCTCCCTCCTTCTGAGCAAGAGTTGCGAGATCAGATTGGAGGAGTTTCGCTACAGAGATCCATCATATAGATACCGCTAGAGAGGAGGACGCTTGACCTGCTTGATCTTCTCCATCCGGATCTGGAATACAGGGATATACGATCTCCCTAGGTAAAATTAATCTCTCTTACATCGCGATTTTATCGATTCTTACGTTTTCCTCTCGACCCCAGCCTTTTGTATGATAATTTGATCTGCGTGGAAAATCAATTTTTGTTTTGATTTCCACTGCGCATGTGATGGCCCCGCTGAGGTTTCCCAATAGTGGTATCAGAGCTAAGGCTTCCGTGCAAAAGATTGGTTTTAAACTACGTGTGATGAGATTGAATCATGTAGAATCGTTCTACGCATTCTTACTGTGTTTTCATCGTGAAGGTAGCAAGGAGGAGGGGCAACCAGCCACAACCAGCCCCTTATAGGGCCGGCCACCCACGGCCAGGCCACAGCCAAGGCCCCCACAAAGGGGCGGCCGACTGCGACCAAGGCTACCCCGCAAGGGGCGGCAACCCCCAAGGCGACACTGGGCAACCCCCGTGGCTGCGCATACCGCCCACGACCAGCCACCAGGGGTGGTGGCATCGGCCACAGGGGTGGTCGCCCCTTTGTCACAGACAACAATGTAAATAAGGTGTTCGATGAAATGCTCGTGTTTGTCCGTGTCCTTCAGTTTGTGTACATACCTTGTATAGCAAGTAGCGGGCTTGTAGTAGGCTTAGCAGCCCGAGTTTGGTTTGCTTTATAACCAATTTTGGCTTGTAAATATCCAGGAGGGATAAGTCCTAGTTCTATAGTGGGAGAATCATGTGCAACGGACTGCATATATTGAGGAAGAGTTTCTCAAGGCTATATCTCCATAAAGCTCAATGGATCGAGCGAGTGACGTGGAGTCATCACATGATCTCGAATGAGGTAATGCATTGGTAGATGCATTTTGAAATCAAGTGGGGGAGTAATCTAAGGTAACATCATATGAAGGCACACTTATGGTCGATGCAGAAATCGAACTCAACGAAGGGCTGACCTGTAGAATGGTGGACACGAGGGCCACTATCAACTCAATGCAAATCGAGGAGCGGAGTGACTTGGGTGGAACTCGGTAAAGTATACCAAGCCGCATGAAAGGAGTCGACATAGAAGATGGAACATGGAGTGGAGGCACGGAGCTTTCCTTGGACAAAGGTTAAGGGTATGAACTCTTGTAGAGGTAAGAGTGGGATAATATTGTTCCATGGGTTCTTCATTCTGATGGGACAGACTTATTTTGCATGGTGCCAAAGATGAAGGGAGCTTCGAGGCACATGCAGGCTACCTCAGAGATACATTTGACAAAGTAACTAAGGTGATTCAACTTGTGGAGGCAAAGTTAGGATTAGGAGACCTAAGTACCAGGAAAGAGGACGCAGAGGCGAGTACTCTTGAAGAATATGCCATAGTGTTGTCATTCAAGTTGTCAGGAATAAGAGGTGCATAACAGAGATTTTGTTGGTAGGGGATAGAGGCCCAAGATCTAGACAATGGTGCACAAACTCTAACGAAGTCAGGGGACTTCAGGAGCTACTAGGCGATGGACTGTCTTAGAGCTATGCTTCGTCCAAGTATGACCCAAGAGTGGGTGGACGAAGGGGAATTGCCAAGGGAGCGAACTAAAAATCGAAGATGGCGGAAGGCCTATGATGTGCTGGTAGAGGCGACACATGGAGAAGTCGTAGTCCGAATTCATCATATGAGAATCTATATGCAATAGAGATATCACCAGGAGGCGACATGGTGCAGCGGATCATGATGGAATAGTTTGTGGTAATGCAATACATGTAATCTTGTCCCGTGAGGGACAAGATCATGCGGAGGTATGATGAGGAGTTATTAGGAGCTCCACTTTGGTGTACAACACAACAAGAAGAAGGGCTATGGATTCAAGGAGTGAATGTTGTAGTATCGCAAAGGCGGGTCTTCATGTGTGCAATGAAGCTTGCATTGGATGAAAGCCTTAGGCATCAACATATACGAGCTGTATACCACTGAGGAAGAAGTCAAAGTGCAAGTACCAGTGAGTCCCATGGAGGGGGACGTGATCATGTGAATGATCAGGAGTTACTGAGAGCTCCACCTTGGTGTACAACATAACAAGAAGAAGGGCTATGGATTCAAGGAGTGAATGTCGTAGTACCGCAGAGGCGGGTCTTCATGTGTGCATCGAAGCTTGCATTGGATGAAGGCCTTAGTCATCAGCATATGGGAGCTGTATACCACCGAGGAGGAAGTCCAAGTGCAAGTACCAGTGAGTCCCATGGAGGGGGACATGATCATGTGAATGATCAGGAGCTACTGGGCACTCCACTTCGGCGAACAATGTAATGGCAAGAAGGGCTATGGATTCAAGGAGTAAATGTCATAGTACCGTAGAGGCGGGTCTTCCATGTGTATGCATCGAAGTTTGCATCAGATGAAAGCCTTGGTCGTCAGCATAAGGGGGGTTGTGTACCACCAAGGGAATAGTCAGATTGTAAGTACCAGTGAGTCCCATGGAGGAGACTTAATTATATTAAGGTATAATCGGAGTAGCTGGAGAGTTGGACTGCTTTAGTGCTTACATTCGCTTAAGGGAGCCCAACAAGTCAGAGGACAAGGCCGAATAAGCGAACATTGCTACCAAGGAAGCTAAGGAGAACAGAATTGGCACGAGCACTGTAACAAGATGGCGGAGTCTATGTATGAGAGTTGCAGTCTATCTTTCCATCGACCAAGGAGAACTACTAGGAGGACACAGTGGTATCGAAGCAGGTGGTCGAAAGGGGTGAGGAAGCAATGACGAGTCCAGCGGGGCTCAGCTACCCAAAAGAAAAGCATCGGTTAGAAAGGAGGTGGACTCGGAGGAGCTCCACAGTGCCACAGAGACAGATCTACCGATCGCGAAGGAAGGGATGAAGATGCAAGATAACAGATAGTAGTGTTATGGGCTTGGCAGTGCCATGGTACCGCAGATGTGGGACCTCCGTAGAGTCATCGATCTCTTGCTCTCATGGAGGGAGAGCATTGGTTGTAAAAGGGGCCGAGGAGGTGGAGAATGCAAAGGCAAACTCCAAGTACCAAGACAGGGCGGAAGGGTAGAGGCCAAGAAACTTCTTAAGACCAATGTCGATGGGCTTCTCATCAAGTTAGCCGAAATTAAGGGACTTCGGGTTGATGCAGGAGTGCTCGACCAAGGAATGAAGTAGGCAGTAAATGGTACTGTACATTTCTACTCAAGAGGAGTAGGCGGCAAAGGTGATAGAGAAGGTGGTACAATCTCAGAGGCGACCAGATCTATCAAAGACTTACTCCAAGTTGGGGGACTCTAAGTTGGGGTAAACTTTTTGCTATTTTTGGGCAAAACTTCTTGCATTCCAGAAGTTTAATGGCAGTGAGAAGGCGAATCACAGTAGCTAACTCAACGCAAGGAGTGCAAACACTTCAAGTGCTTCAGAAGTGTGAGCAAAGAGCGAGCGAATGTGAGTAACCAGCTCAATGCATAAATTATAAACTTGAGGTGGTAGGCGAAATCGATTAACCTTTGCCTTCTTAACTCGAGAGAATGGGCGAAACTGAGTACCCCAATTCTCTTAACTCGAGGAAGTGTGCGAAGCCAAGTAACCTTACCTTCTCAACTACGAAGAGAATGGGTGAAGTCAAGTATCCCAGTTCTCTTACCTATCCAAGCAAGGGAGCTCTGCATAAGTTCAGTGACCCTTCAAAGAAAGCTTATGGTAGACAATAGTTGTCAAATCCTCACCGTTGGTGATCAGTACTACTGAGAGTATATTTTTCACTTTATTTCCCAATTGACTAATCGAAAGTGGGAGTAATACGAACATACTTGGAAGTGATAACTAATAGTGGAAGAAGGTTCAATGGGCAAACATTGTGGAGAAAGGACCTTAAAAACTTCAAAGTCTATGAGGCAATACTCGTTAAAGCTCCAACAAGCATCTACCCAGTTCAAGCAATATGAGTATACTGCGATACTGGTGCATAATAAGGTTGGTGTTTTCTTTCATCAGAGGGATCCGCAAGAACCAACAAGGATCGGCATAACTCAGCCAAGCCCACACCAGATTCGGTCATTGGTGAGTTGAAGCAGCATGGCGGATCAGAGTTCGACTACTCAACAACAACGGTGGAAAGCAGCTAGGAGCCAAAGGGGCATGTTATACCCAAAGCAGAAGATTGAAGATTCAGCAGAATGCAAGGAGATGCAGCGTCTACAGTGGCTTCGACGAGGACATCGAAGAAATAAGTGGGGGAGAATGACACGGACAACAATGTAAACAAGGTGTTCGATGAAATACTCATGTTTGTCTGTGTCCTTTGGTTTAGGTACATATCTTATATAGCAAGAAGCGGGTTTGCAGTAGGCTTGACAGCCCTAGTTTGATTTGCTTTATGGCCAAGTTTGGCTTGTAAATACAAGTATGTCTTATAAGCACTTGTGAGGACCTCAGTCTATAATGGACCATTATCCTTTGTGTGCAACCTCTCTGAGTTTGTAATGTCCATGGGTGTAATTTATATTTGACTTTATAAAGTGTTTGCTTGTGTAGTTGCTTGTGGATCCCGTGGGAATTGCTTCTTCTGGCCTGTTTTCTCTTTTGTAAGTCTAAGGGACTCTAGGAGATCTCAGGGAGGGCTGACCTTTGCGGATGGACATGCATGGGTGCCGCACGGCTTAGGCAAAATCAGCTAAGCCCATGACAACTAGGTGTCTGCCGGAGACTTTCGTCTCACGCGTCGAGAGTGTCACGTGATTCACTAGGAAAATAGTTGGAGTATTTTAAGATAGAACTCCATATCTTAATTAGTATTTTCTATAAAATTTACATATTATTTATTTTTACTATATCTTGTTTGTCGCTTACAAAACTCCTATGTGGCATATTTAATGCTAATCACCTCATTGGTCTAAAGGATTCGTAATTTGAGAATTATTCTCATAAAAAAAATTATATATGTCCTTTTATGCCCACGTTGGTGGAAAGGACAAGTGAGGATGAGATCGCTCGCTTTGTGAAGTATAAAGATAGTCCTAAAGGATAACATGTATGTAGATCTTATACTTCAGTCCATACTAGATTCCTTTTCACATTTCATTATTAACTTTAATATGAACAAGTTTAAGGTGACTCTACCTGAGCTCCTCAATATGTTGAGGGAAGTTGAGAGTACCATCAAGAAAAAGAAGTCAGTTCTCTATATTGGTAGACTAATAGGAAAAGGAATGCTAGTAAGACCCTTAAGAAGGGCAAGGGCAAAGACTAACCGGGTAAGGCAAAGGTTGCTAAGAAAGACTTGGCAAAGGACAAAGGATAGTGCTACCACTACGGTCAAGACGGGAATTGAAAAAGGAACTGTAAGGACTACCTTGCAGATAAGGTGAAACAGAAGCCTAGAGAAGCTTCAGGTATATTCATGATCAGTCTTCACTTGTCAGATTTTCATGATAACACATGGGTATTGGATACCGAGAGTGCTTATCATATTTGTAATTCGTAGCAAGTTCTGACAAGACATAGGAGACTGGCTAGAGGCGAGATGGACCTCAAAATAGGCAATGGAGCAAGAGTTGCTATTTGGGGGGGGGAGGATCCTACATATGCCTAGTGGAGCTATTATTATATTAGATGCATGTTATTTTATCCCTTCTATTATTAAAAATATTATTTTTATTTCTTCTTTGACAATTAGTGGATATAAATTAATTTTTTAGAATAATAATTGTTCAATAATTATGGATGATGAGATCATCACTACAGGGACCCTTATAAATGACTTATATGTGTAGACACTTTTTCATATATCATGAATATAAATGTCTAAGAGGAAAAAAGATGACTTGAAAAATGCATACCTATGGCATTATAGGCTAGGTCATATATATGAGAGAATGATTCAAAAGTTACTAAAAGATGGATACATAGAGCCATATGACTATGAGTCATATGCAACTTGCAAACCTTGCCTTCGTGGGAAAATGACCAACTCTTCTTTTAGTAGAACTGGAGAGAGAGCCACTGAGTTATTAGAACTCATACATAGTGATGTATGTGGTCCTATGTTATACTTCATTATATTCAATGATGATTTCTCTAGTTATAGACATGTGTACTTAATGAAGTATAAATCTAAGGCCTTCAAGAAATTTAAGGAATATAAGAATAATGTAGAGAACCAAATTGGAAAGAGTATTAAGACTCTTTGATCAGATTAAAGAGGAGAGTACTTGAGTACGGAGTTCACTCATTTCCTCAGGGACAATAGGATTCTATCCGAGTGGACACCTCCTTATACACCTCAGCTCAATGGTGTATCAGAAAGGAGGAATCACATGCTGTTAGCCCCTATTCTCATTAGATGAGACCCTATGCTAATGGGCTTCTTGCTTAAGGCCCAATTAGAGGCCTAAGAAAATTATTGGATAGATATCCAATAATGCAAGGTTAGTGGATTATTGGATGGAGATCCAATACCCACTAAGGCAGGAGACCTACGATTTTTGGTGGCTCTCTATAAACAGGAGGGGAGACTTATAGTTGATAGGCTACAGCTTTAGCCACCACCTCCTATTCTCCTCCCTCCCTTTAAGCAAGAGTTGCGAGATCAGATTGGAGGCGTTTTACTTTAGAGATCCATCGTATGGATATCGCTAGAGAGAAGGACGCCTAACCTCCTTTATCTTCTCCATCCGGATTTGGAATACAATGGTATACGATCTCCCTAAGTAAAATTAATCTCTCTCACATCGTGATTTTATCGATTTTTATGTTTTTCTCTCAACCTAAACCTTTTGCATGACTATTTGATTTACGTGAGAAACCATTTTTTGTTTTGATTTTTCCTGCGCTTGTAATGCACCCGCTGTGGTTTCCCAACAAATAGTGTCTTGGCGCTTGGCTATACATGTCTTGTCACCTTGTCTATCTAGTGTCTTGTCTATTTGTTACTCGTTCGAAACTCATTCTATAAACACTTACATGGAACCCTGCTCTATTGTATCTAATTCTTCATCTATTGAATGGAAACTTTACTATACTGCCCATAAGTCTTGCTTGTTAGCTTTATGCCTTATGCCCCTTAGCTTCACTCTTTATTCCTTGGGGACCTAATCCTTTCTTGTTCATTGCATTGTTAAATAACTTATATATTAGTGGGTTCGATCCTTAAGTAGCCATAGTAACCTTGTTTACTATGATTCAATTTCTACTTATACTAATCTGATTCTAAAGTTCATAGTCGCAGTCTTGTTGCCGTAGTAGGTGTATTCCTTATTCCTCCTTTGATTCATCTGATGGGAATAAAATAGGAATAAACTTTGTATATGAACAAATGGTAGCAGATCGTCACACATAGCGAAATCAAATAGAAATCACAATGAGATTAACACCAAGATTTATGTGGAAAACCACGGAACAAGCCAAAGAAAATCCATTATCAAAATAATGAATATATAGATCTTAAGACTTCTTGCCCAAGCCCAAGTAATAGCTACAAGAGAATCACAAGGATACAAGGACTATAATACTAAGCACAATATCTAAAACCTTCTCAAGAGATCATAGTAAGAATCCACTATAAACTGATCTAACTTCCTTGTCTTCTTCCCTTTCCTAGATCTCTTATTTTCTGGCCTCTACTATAAATCTGTAGTCTTCTTTCTCTCACCCATGTTTTCATCCATTGCTGCTCTCTTAATCTCAACCCTAGCCACCTAATCTAGGTTTAAGGTTAATGTAAGTGAGGTTCTGGGTTGTGGGCTTCATTAAAACCCATTATGGGCTAAATTTAGGCCAACTGCCTAACAACCTTCCCCTTTAGCCCATAAGGGAGGTTGTCTCATGACTCATCAATGTGAAGCCATACCGACTAGCTGTCGGTATATCTCCGTCTCTCTTTCGATAAAGTCTTGGTTAAGATGTCTGCCCCATTATCATTTGTGTGAATTTTCTGAAGCTGTAACTGCTTCTCTTCAAGCACATTTCTGATTTAGTGATATCTGACATCTATATGCTTTGACTTCGAATAAAATGTTGGGTTCTTGCACAAATAGATGACACTCTGGCTATCACAATACACTACATAATTTTTCTATTTTAGCCCGAATTCTTGTAAGAATCCTTTCATCAATAATATTTCTTTGCAAACCTCTGTAGCAGCAATATATTCTGCCTCTGTGGTGGAGAGAGCAATACACTTTTACAATCTGGACTGTCATCATATAACTCCCCATGCAAAATTAAGTACAACTCCCCCTGCATCTGTGTAACCTGTCAACATAGGTTGTCCACTTCAAAAGCTTAAATAAACTTTAGAATTTTCTCTAAGATATCTAAGAATCCACTTCACTAGTACCCAATGCTCTTTACCTGGATTTGTAAGAAATCTGCTAATAACACCTACTGCATATGTGATGTCTGGCCTCGTACATACCACCGCGTACATTAAACTTTCAACTATTGAAGCATAAGAAACCTTTTGCATTTTCTCCTTCTCATCACTTGACGGACTCTAATCTGAGCACAACTTGAAGTGACCTAGAAGAGAACCAACTGGCTTTGCATTGCTCATATTGAACCTATCTAATACCTTCTCAATGTATTTCTCCTGTGATAATCAAATCTTCCTCTTTCTTCTGTCTTGAGAAATCTGCATTCCTAGTATTTGTTTTGTTGGCCTTATGTCCTTCATTACAAAAGACTCACTCAAGTCCTTCTTCAACCTATCAATTATAGACATATCTTTCCCGAGGATAAGCATGTCATCAACATAAAGTAAGAGAATAATAAAATTCTCACCAAATCGTTTGTTGTACACATAATGATCTGAAGCTGTTCTTTTATATTCATTTTCAATCATAAATGAATTGAACTTTTTTTACCATTGTCTTGGAGCTTGCTTCAGCCCATACAAGCTCTTCTTCAACTTGTAGATAAGATTTTCTTTACCTTTGACTTTGAAGCCTTTTGGTTGCTCCATATAAATTTCCTCCTCCAAATCACCATGAAGGAAAGTTATTTTCATATCTAACTGCTTAATCTCCAAGTCTAGGTTAGCAGCAATACCAAGAGCAATACGGATAGAAGATATTTTAACAACAGGAGAAAAAATCTCTTCAAAGTTAATACCTTTCTTTTGACCAAGGCCTTTCACAACCAATCTAGCTTTATACTTTGGTTGAAAACAATATTCTTGAGTCTTCAACCTGAAAACTCACTTATTCTTCAAGGCTTTACTTCCCTCTGGTAGTTGCACCAAATCATATGTGTAGTTCTTCTGCAGAGAATCCATCTCTTCCTGCATAGCAATAAACCACTTATTTTTCTGCTCACTTTCAACTACTTCCTGGTAACTCTCTGGTTCACCTGTATCAGTAAGCATCAGATACTTATATGTAGAGTATCTCCTGGATGGTTGACGTGGTCTAGAAGATTTTCTTAACTGAGGTTTCCGTGGGAACTTTCTCTCTCTTTTCTTCCTGCTCAACATGTCCTGCAGGTAGATCAACATCTGGCTCTACACCATCTTTCTACACATCTCCCCCATTACCATGATATACTGGAGGAATAACTGGGTCACAATCTACAAATCCCTCTATAGAAGTCTTAGTTGGTGCCTCCTTCAAATCCTCAATGGTTTGATCCTCAAAGAAGATAACATCTCTGCTTCTGAACACCTTCTGCTTTTTTGGATCCTAAAGCCTGTAACCAAACTGATCATGTGAGTAACCAAGAAAAATACACTCTTTTGACTTACCATCTAGCTTGGACCTCTTATTGTCTGGAATATGTACAAATTCATGACAACCAAACACTCTTAAATGCTAATAGGAGACATCTTTCCCTAATCATACATGCTTAGCAACATCACCATCTAGAGCTATATATAGTGTCACGAACGGTCGTTGCTCAACTGCAACGCCTTTGCTCCTTGAACCGTTTGTCATTTTTTCTTGCATGTACATTTGTTTGGCAGCTTATTTTATCTTGAGTTTATGTGTCTTTACCTAAGAAAAGTGAGTGAAAGTAGTATAGAAGACTACAGAACGATCGCTCGCTGCGTAGAGCCAAAATAGCCTAAAACAGCCCTATTTTTGGGCCTTTTTCATGTGCTGCGGCACCCTTTCTGAGCGATGCAAAATATCAGCCATTTCAGCACTTTGGAACCCCCCAGGTGGCACCAGGCTGGATAGGGTTCCGGGTATATGTCGAACGTAGGCGTTCATCAGCAATTGAACTTGTCTTGCATCTGATACCTTGGGAACCATCGTTTATGGACTTGCGACCATTCCTACAACCCTCTAAAGTCCTATTTCACTCTCTTTTTCTCTTTTCTTTGCTGCACTCAAGGTGTTCAACAAATTGCTTGTATAGCTTTCCACTTGGTGAGACACCGGGACGTGTCCGTCGCTCGCTTCTAAGCTAATCAACTTCTTCTTTGTAGGTCCTATGGGACCTTAAGAGGTTGTAAGAGGGCTGACCCTTTGCGGACAGATAATGCGTTGGACGTTTCATAACTTAGGCAATCCCAGCTAAGTCCGGAATAGTGGGTAAGGTTGCTCCACGACTTAGGCAATTTCAACTAAGTCTGTGATAGTGTGGTATCAGAGTAGGCAAGCAATTCATATGAACAATGAAGAAGATTAGCAATCTCGGCATGGTGAAACATCATGGTGAATCGAGCAAGATGGGGCAAGCCGGACCCTTGCTCCAAGCAGTCGCAAGTGGGTTGCAAGTGCAAACTCGCTCGTAAACTGTGGGAGCTGCTCATGAGGAGCTCTATAGTGAACAAGACGAGCGTGAAGTTAGGTATTCTCTACAAGGGGAGGAGGTGCCAACTAGAGCGCCAACCGGGAAAAAGAGCCAAAAGGAGAGAATTATACCGGCGGAGACCCGCCTTGATGTTCTTGAAGCGAGCGTGGAGGAACTCTACCAAGGCCAGCGAAGGCTACTTAGTGTCATGGGCTTAGCTGATTTTGCCTAAGCCGTGCGGCACCCATGCGTGTCCGTCAAAGGTCAACCCTCCCCAAGATCTCTTAAAGTCCGATAGACTTACAAAAAGATAAAACTGGTCAGAAGAAGCAATTCCCATGGGATCCACAAGCATCTGCTCAAGAAAATACTTTATAAAGCCAAAATACAAATTACACCCATGGACATTACAAACTAAGAGAGGTTACACACAAAGGATAATGGTCCATTACAGACCGAAGTCCCTACAAGTGCTTATAAGACACATTTGCATTTACAAGCCAAAGTTGGCCATAAAGTAAATCAAACTAGGGCTACTAAGCCTACTGCAAGCCTGCTTCTTATTGTACAAGATATGTACCTAAACCGAAGGACGCGGACAAATACAAGCATTTCATCGAACACCTTGTTTACATTGTTGTCCGTGACATTCTCCCCCACTTATTCCTTCAACGTCCTCGTCGAAGCCACTGTAGACGCTGTATCTCCTCGCATTCTGTTGAATCTTCAATCTTCTGCTTTGGCTGCAACATGCCCCTTTGGCTCCTAGCCGCTCTCCGCCGCTGTTGTTGAGTAATCGAACTTTGATCCGCCATGCTGCTTCAACTCACCAATGATTGAATCTGGTGTGGGGTTGGCTGAGTTGTGCTGATCCTTGTTGGTTCTCGTGGATCCCTTTGATGAAGAAAAAGACCTGCCTTATTATGCGCGAGTATAGCAGTATACTCATATTGCTTGAATTGGGTAGATGCTTGTTGGAGCTTTAACGAGCATCGTCTCGCGGACTTTGAAGTTTTTTAGGTCCTTTCTCCATATTGTTTGCCCATTGCACCTTCTTCCACTCACTTATGTAGAGCTCCCCTACTTGGATAAGTAAGAGAGCTGGGATACTTGACTTCACCCATTCTCTTCGTAGTTGAGATGGTAAGGTTACTTGATTTCGTCTGCCTCCTCGAGTTTGTACTTCATGCATTAAGCTGGTTACTAACATTTGCCCATCTTTGCTCACACTTCTGAAGCACTTGAAGTGGTTGCACTCCTTGTGTTGGGTTAGCTACTGTGACTCGCATTCCCACTGCCATTGAACTTCTGGAATGCAAGCAGTTTTGCCAGAAAAGAGCAAAAAGTTTACCCCAACTTGGAGTCCCCCAACTTGGAGTAAGTCTTTAACAGATCTGGTCGCCTTTGGGATTGTACTATCTTCTTCATCACCTTTGTCGCCTACTCCTCTGAGTAGAAAGGTGTAGTACAGTATACTACCTACTTTGTTCCTTGGTCGACCACTCCTGCATCGACCCGAAGTCCGTTAATTTCAGTTATCTTGATGAGAAGCCAATCGACATCGTTCATATGAAGTTTCTTGGCCTCTGCCCTTCTGCCCTGTCTTGGTACTTGGAGTTTGCCTCTGCATTCTCCACCTCCTCGGCTCTTTTTATGACCAATGCTCTCCCTCCATGGGAGTAAGGGATCGATGACTTCACGGAAGTCCCGCATCTGCGGTACCATGGTGCTGCCAAGTCCATTGCACTACTATCCGTTATTTTGCATCTTCATCCCTTCCTTCACGATCGGTAGATCTGTCTCTGCGGCACTACGGCACCACTGTGTCCTCCTAGTAGTTCTCCTTGGTCGATGGAAAGATAGACTACAACTCTCAAGCATGGCCTCTGCCAACTTGTTGCAGGGCTCGCGCCGATTCTGTTCTCCTTAGCTTCCTTGGTAGCAACGTTCGCTTACTCGGCCTTGTCCTCTGACTTGCCGGGCTCCCTTAAGCGAATGTGAGCACTAAAGTAGTCTAACTCTCCAGCTACTCCAGGTAGTAAGGCTGATGTACCGGAGTGATAGTTTAAAGTAGTAAGGGTTCTAAGCGACAAGAGGTGGAATGAAAGAACATCAGTTTAGTTGGTTAGTTGAGTACTAAAGCAGTCCAACTCTCCAGCTCCTTTCTAACCGATGATTTTCTTTTGGGTAGTTGAGCCCCGCTGGACTCGTCGTCGCTTCCTCGCCCCTTTCGACCACCTTCTTCAACACCACTGTGTCCTCCTAGCAGTTCTCCTTGGTTGATGGAAAGACAGAATACACACACCTCTGCGGTACTACGACATTCACTCCTTGAATACATAGCCCTTCTTCTTATAATGTCGTACACCAAAGTGGAGCCCCCAGTAACTCCTAATCATACTTTTGCATGATCTTGTCCCTCATGGGACAAGATTACCTGTATTTCATTGCCACGAACTATTCCACCATGATCCGCTACACCATATCGCCTCCTGATGACATCTCCATTGCATACAGATTCTCATGTGATGAACTCGGACTACGATTTCTCCATGTGTGGCCTCTGCCAACACATCGTATGGCCTCTGCCATCTCCGATTTTTAGTTCGTTCCCTTGGCAATTCCCCTTCGTCTACCCACTCTTGGGTTACACCTGGACGAAGCATAACTCTAGGACAGTCCTAGTAACTCCTGAAGTTCCCTGACTTCGCTAGAGTTGGTGCACCATTGTCTAGATCTTGGGCCTCTATCCCCTACCAACACAATCTTGCTATGCACTTCTTGTTCCTGATCTCAAATTGCATCAAGCAATGCATTACCTCCTTCGAGATCATGCGACGACTCTTCATCGCTCACTCGGTCCGTTGAGCTTTGTGGAGATATCGCTTTGAGGAACTCTTCCTCAATATGTGCAGTCCGTTGCACATGATTCTCCCACTAGAGAACTAGGACTTATCCCTCCTCGATATCTGTCCTGTTGGAGTACCTTTTCTCTTTACATACTTCCCACTGGTAGTTTCGGAGACCACCATCCCCATTGGACTACTCCATCTTGCTGAACTTGTGCCTTGTTCTACCCCTGCAAATGTACTTGCTAGGTTGCGACCCTTCTCCAATACAGTCTCCACTGCACCCTTCAAGGTCTAGCAACATGCGGAACTTGTTGCACATTTCAACCGCCTATGGACATATCCTTTCCATGTCGAAGAGAAAGTTCTGATGCTCTATGATGCTCTACCCTAATGTCAAACACTCCGTCATCAGTGTACAAGCCCTTGCATGAGTTCTGAATCCTTCGAGTTAGCAATTCTGAGATTTGCATAACTCTTTCGGTCATTACACAACACCTCCCACATTGCACGGTCTCATCTTTCACCAAGCGCCCCGCTTTGCCTTGAGCACCGTCAAGTTTGGTTGCCAACGTTGAGCTATAGCTCGAACTCAACCATCCCAATCTTTGTGTGCTATGTATTTTTCTTCGCTTGCTTATCGTCGTGGTGCCTCTCACGTAAAGGGGTTGGCTATTCCTTGAATGCCAAACCAGGATGCCCGCTCCTCTGAGCGACTCCTTTCCCTACCTCTCAATGTCCGTTTCCCCCAAACGGTTACGCATGCTGGCTATCCTCCACATAGCCTAGCTAGTTCCCCCATGTTTGTATGGTAAGTGTCTCTACATGTGCTTGTCCTGCTCTGATACAACATTGTCACGGGCTTAGCTGATTTTGCCTAAGTCGTGCAGCACCCATGCGTGTCCATCCGCAAAGGTCAGCCCTCCCCGAGATCTCCTAAAGTCCTATAGACTTACAAAAAGATAAAACGAGCCAGAAGAAGCAATTCCCATGGGATTCACAAGCAACTACTCAAGAAAACAATTTATAAAGCCAAAATACAAATTATAACCATGGACATTACAAACTCAAAGAGGTTGCACACAAAGGATAATGGCTCATTACAGACCGAAGTCCCTACAAGTGCTTGTAAGACATACTTGCATTTACAAGCCAAAGTTGATCATAAAGCAAATCAAACTAGGGCTGCTAACCCTACTGCAAGCCCGCTTCTTGTGGTACAAGATATGTACCTAAACCGAAGTACACGAACAAATACAAGTATTTTATCAAACACCTTATTTACATTATTGTCCGTGACATTAGGGTAGAGAGCTTGCTAGAAGAAGATGAATCTTGGATCGAGAAAGTTGAATCCCTAAAGACATCGATTCTACCCCGTAAGTCAGACAATGGCAAAGCTATCGCGCTTAATTCGAGTAGTTCTGACTCCAGTAGCGATAGTGAGGCATCACAAGGACCTAGGATGGGAGCAATGCGTTTGTTAAATGCGTTGCGGGGTCAAGTGGGGGAGAACCAAGGACCTATAACAAATATCGACTTTATAATTGAAGAAAGAGGTGCGAAAAGGTGAATCAAACTTTATAGTTACTATGAAGCTAGAGACACTACAACCTTTGTAGGTGAATCAGATGTGATGCCAACAGAGTTACCGAGAACTCTACTACCACGTAAAGGCGTGGATCATCGGATTGAGCTGGAGCCGGGAGTTAAGCCTCCAGCAAGACCACCATACTGCATGGCCCCTCCAGTGTTGGCAGAACTGAGGAAGCAATTAGATGAACTGCTAAGTGGTGGTCTCATCCGCAGTTCCAAAGCACCTTTCGGAGCTCCAGTCCTCTTTTAGAAGAAACAAGATGGGAGCCTCCGATTATGCATTGATTACTGAGCCCTCAAGAAGATGACGATGAAGAACAAGTACCCTATCCTGCTCATCGTAGACTTATTCAATCAATTGGGCAAGGCAAATTACTTCTCCAAACTCGAACTTCGGTCAGGGTATAGGTAGGTGCGAATTACAGAAGGTGATGAGGTGAAGACTACCTGTATGACCAGGTATGGAGCATTCGAGTTCTTGGTGATACCTTTCGGCTTAACCAACGCTCCGGCCACATTCTGCACTCTCATGAACCAGTGTTCAAGGACTATCTGGACATGTTTGTGGTCGTCTACTTAGACGATATCGTTGTCTATAGCCAAACACTTGAGGAGCATGTTAGACACCTCCGAACACTTTTCAAAGTTCTCATGGAGAACACCTTGTTCATGAAGAGGGAAAAGTGCTACTTCGCCCAAACGAAGATTTTATTCTTGGGGCATTGAATTGGGAATGGGTCCATTCGAATAGACAAGGCTAAGGCGTAAGCTGTGATGGACTGGCGAACATCAAAGAAAGTGCCAGAGTTGAGATCCTTCCTTAGGTTCGTCAACTATTATCGGTGCTTCATAGCTGGATATTCGAAGCGCGTAGCTCTGTTGATGGAGTTGCTAAAGAAGGAGCAGTCCTGGAGATGGTCGGACAAATGTGAGGTGACATTTGAAGACCTGAAGACTGCTGTGTTAGAAGAACCTATACTCAGATCATCGGACTATAGAAAGTCTTTTGAAGTCGATACAGATGCTTCTGACTTTGCTATTGGGGGAGTTATTATACAGGAGGGTCATCCAGTGGCCTACAAGAGTTGCAAGCTCAACGAGACCGAGCAGCGATATCCTGTGCAAGAGAAGGAGATGACAGCGGTGGTCCACTGTCTATGAGTGTGGTGACATTACCTTCTAGGAGCACCATTTGTGCTAAGGACAGACAATGTTGCATTGAGTTAATTCCACACTCAAAAGAAACTCTCCCCAAAGTAAGCACGATGGAAGGACTTCTTGGCTGAGTTCGACATGGTGATGGAGTACAAGCCCAGGAAAGTAAATGTCATGGCCGTTGCATTGAGTCGAAAAGTGGAGCTAGTGAATGCTATACAGTTAGAGAGCGGAGGCCAAGCAAGTCAATTGCACTCCAACTTTCTTTCCAGGATCAGGGATGGACTATACCGAGATTCTCAAGCAGTGACTCTGATTTAACTCATCAAAGAGGGCAAGGCACGGCGATTTTGGGTCTAGGAGGGACTCATCTATACCAAGGGGAACAGAGTTTATGTCCCACGAGCGGATAACATAAGGCGGAACTCTTGAAAGAGTGTCACGATTTCCTTTGGGCTGGACATCTGGGTATCCACCGAACAATGGCTCTCATGGAGAGGGCCTTCTATTGGATGAAGATGTGGACAGATGTGGAGGAATATGTTCGAACATGCCTTACTTGTCAGTAGGACAAGATAGATCAACAGAAGCCAGTGTGACTTTTAGAGCCGTCGCTCGTACCAGAAAGACCATGGGAAAGCATTTCCTTGGACTTGGATTGATACTCATGGTAGTTGATCGGTTTTTAAAGTATGCAACATTCATTGCTGCACTACGTGAGTGCCAACCAACAAGATTGGGTGAAGCTGTTAGACATAGCCCAATTCTCCTATAACTTGTAGTGGAGCTCTGCATCCAATAAGAGCCCATTTGAGATTATTATGGGACAACAGCCATCAACTCCTCACACCCTGGTTATTGGTTATACAGGGAGTAGCCCATCAGCCTATCACTTTGCAAAGGAATGACATCGTAATGCAGATATTGCGCAGGCTTACTTGGAGAAGGCGGCCAAAAAGATGAAGAAGTGGGCAGACTTGGGAAGGTGACCACAAGAATTTAAAGTTGGTGACATGGTGTTGGTGAAGCTCCAACCAGCATCACTCCAATTCTTTAGATGCAAAGTGCATAAAGGATTGGTACGCAAGTACGAAAGGTCTTTCCCAATCATCAGCAGAGTAGGTAATGTCTCATACAAGTTGCAACTGCTAGCATGGTTCAGAATTCACAATGTCTTCCATGCGAGCAACTTGAAAGCCTACCACTCAGATCCGCGAGATGATTCTCGAAATGTTCCAACTCGACTACTCCCCACCACAGCCTCTTACGAGAAGCGAGTTGAAACTATTTTAGCGGATTGTAAGATAAAGCAACCCAATGGAGCGCAGCAAATAGAGTACTTGGTGAAGTGGCAAAAGCTTCCTTAAACAGAAGCCAGTTGGGAGCCAGAAGGCTCCCTACGGCATGAAGAAGCTCGCGTCAAAGCCTACCAACAAGCGTCGACGAGGGCGTCGACAGTTTAAGTGGGGAGAATGTCATGAACGGTCATCGCCCAACCGCAACACCTTCGCTCCTTGAACTGTTTGTTATATTTTCTTGCTTGTACATATGTTTCGCAGCTTGTTTTGCCTTGAGTTTATATGTTTTTACCTAAGAAAAGTGAGCGAAAGTAGTGTAGAAGGCTGCAGAACGATCGCTCGCTGCACGAAGCCAAAACAACCCTGTTTTTGGGTCTTTTTCATATGCTGTGTAACCTTTCTGAGCGGTGCAAAATGTCAACCATTTCAGCACCTTGAAACCCCCTAGGTCGCACTGGGATGGATGGGGTTCCGGGGATATGTCGGGCGTGGGCGTTCATCAGCAATTGAACTTGTCTTGCGTCCGATACCTTGGGAACCATCATTTGTGGACTTGTGACCATTCCTACAACCCTCCAAAGTCCTATTTCGCTCTCTTTCTCTCTTTTCTTTACTGCACTCAAGGTATTCGACAAATTGCTTGTATAGCTTTTCGCTTTGCGAGATGCCGGGACGTGTCCGTCGCTCGTTTCTAAGCTAATCAACTTCTTCTTTGCAGGTCCTACGGGACCTTAAGAGGTTGTAAGAGAGCTAACCCTTTGCGGATAGATAACGCGTTGGGCGTTTCATGACTTAGACAATCTCAGCTAAGTCCGAAACAATGGGCAAGGTTACTCCACAACTTAGGTAAGGTTACTGAGTCTGAGCCCGGCCCTGCTTAAGTATTATTATTCTTATTCTTCTTCCACAAGAACTACACTCACTCTAATTTACGGACCCGATTGCTGCTAACACTTTTGACTCTGACTTGCACACTACTGATTCTTGAGTAGCCAAGCAGGCGGAACAATAAGTGTAATTACCTATAGGTACCATTTGAATGAATTAGTTCTACGTAAAGAAAGGGGCTTCAGAAGGACATTCTCCACGATCAACATAAAGGTTAGTACCCGACCCGTATTCCACTTAAAGTGAAGACCCGCTTGCTGACCTTCCTTATGCCAACACCTCACTCGACCTCCCCTTTAAGTTAAGAAAGAACTACTTGCTGCTTACTTGCTACCTACTTGCTATCTACATATTATGAGTTTCCATTACTGATAAGCTAGAGGCAGCCTCACCCTTAATTAATAAATAGATTGGAGTACTGAATTAGCACGTATAGGTAGCTTTAAGATCCAATTCGTCAACTGATTGTCCTGATCTCTTCTTCTGCGCTAAAGTTGAGTTTAGTTAGGCCAGGCCTAGTTTTCATATTCATTTAGTTTGTTCTAGCTTAATTCATTCTAAAGATAAGGGAGAAAGTATAAGTGTATGGATCGGGTAATCTTCCACCAATCTGATTTTATTCAAGTAGAGTTTTCATTTATGAATTTAGTGCACTATAGCTTGAAGGTAAGTAAAAAGGCAAGGATCCATATTATCAAAAAGAAATGCACTAAAAGATCCTATGGATGGCAACATAGTGGGAATTGACATAAAATGAGTCAAACACAGGAGCTTGTCGGCTTATAAATAACGAGAAAAGCGATACCTCTTATCTTGTCTTGCTTCCGCATCTTGATAGTCCTCCAGCTATTCAACTTCACTACACTTTTTGTCCCGACCACTACTTGAAGTTATTCATTCCATTTCATATCTTATCTCTTGTACTTGGCCTGGCATACAATGAAGTAACAGCACAGTAGCTCCTTCTCATATCGTATAGGGGGGTTCTTATCTTTTGCTTTTTCAACCTCTTCTCGTTGGCGCCAACACAGATGAAAAGGTAGACATTCTTAGTAGTGCCAACATAGATGAAAAGGTAGACATTCCTCCCTGCTTGCAGCTTACTTTAGCATAGTATCTGATCTCAGCGCCAAGCCAACAAAGACAGAAGAAAGTGATACTAGGGATTCCACTTCAACTGGGCATTCTGCTTAACTTATTCCTATGGTACGATTCTCTTCCACTTTTGACCATTATCATTATAGTCTTTTATTACTACTTTGTAGGTGCACCATCCTTCCTCTATTCTTGAAGCAAGGGAAGGGGAGCACAAACAAGTGAACAAGCAGGTAATCCATCTTTTCAACTAGCACCAGCATATGAACAAGTGTATGATTCCTATAAACCTTTTTTAGTGACCGAAACAAACCAACCCTATCCCCTATCTTAGTTCCAGAGTGTGTTTTGACTTATATTTCTATACTTATCGCTGATAGCTAAATTCTTTTCTTAAAGCAACTCGGGGTACGCAAGCGAAAGTTAGCATAAACCAAGGAACCACTAATGTTGCTGTGTTTAGTATTAGGCCAGACTCAGGAAAAGTAAAGTCCCAGAGAGGATAAGAAGAAGCTTTATCAACAGAACCCGCAAGTGAAGTTGAGAGGCCGATAAAAAAATAGCAGGATTGAAAGCTGTGCGGGGAAATGAAGTTCAATAGTATAGTTCGGCAAAAGCAAAAAAGGAAAGGAGTCAAGTCAATTAAGGTTAGTGTCTTTACAAACTACTTCAATACCATAACTCACTAATGCAATTGAATAAAGACCGGGTAATAACTAACACATAACCAGATAAAGGACTAGTAATAACTACTTACTAAGAGAATAAGGTCTCATTTATAACAACACTTCTAATGTATTTATTTGTCTGTTACTTCTTTTTACTTGTTAACTCGCATTGAAACACCTGATTACAATCTTTTTCTGGGATACAACACTGCCTCACTTAGGTCTAGCTGCTATTCCCGATCCTTCTCTACTTTTCTTTTATTTCCTTGATTTGAAGTGAAGAACCGATTGCTGGCAATAGAGACAGATACATCACTCCCGACAACAGCTTCTAGTTTCTTTACCCACCCCAGATACTCTGATTCATAAGATTCTAGAGATCCCATCCAGTATATTCTCCTCTTGCCACTTGCTGCAGAATCATTTGTTGCAAAAACACGGATGAAACTGATTGATTGTCTTAGCATTTCAGGTCGGTGTTGGGTCAATTAGGGTAGGGCATTCTCGTCGCGAAGCGTAATATAAGTTAGCAACCGTATTCTAGGCAAAGGTAAAGCCAAGTTAAGTGAAAAAGGAATAGGCATAACCCCTGTTGCTCTAATGCAGAGCTCATTTCTCACTCGCTTTCTACTTCACCACTATGTGGGCATTCGATTCAAAAGCGGGTTTCTTAATATGAATATGATTAACTTGGGATTATAAACAAGCACTAGATGGTGAACAGAAAACTTGACTGAAGGACGGAAGCGAGGTTCCCTTGCTGGTTGGAATGTCCGCGGGCAAGAATAAGATATGTATGACTCTGAGCTTAGAGGTCTGTGTGATTGGGCTACAAAAGCATTTTAAGCAAGGGGTTGGGGCCCACGTGTTTTCGAGAAGTAAGCATCGGCACTAAGTCTTGTCGGGCCTGTCAACAAGCAGTTATTGACTTCCACACCGCGCACTGCTTAGATCAGATCTAATTACAATATAATAATATAATCAAATATAAATCAACTTAACCCATTAGAGAACTCCCCTTCTCGCTTTTGATTTCTCTTACAAAAACTGTTAGACCCATACGGGTAGGGTCAGGCACGACGAGATACTATACTTTCTACTTCTCTGGCAAACAATGCCCGAACTGAATCACTTTTAGAACCGAATGATTAAGTGGCACCAACCGCTTCTTATTTGGATTATTATTATTATTATTGTTCTTCCCTTCCTTCCTTACTGCTTACCGCAGTCTCTACTCTACCAGCTTACTTTTTTGCATCTTATGTTGTCGATGTCGACTTGAATTGATTTGCAGATGAAATAATAACGTGAATTGCAGCTGAGAAGCAAGCATTACTCTGACTTTTGATACTTAACCGCATAGTTGAGTGGGCACTTTAGATTCGCTTGACAACAGAGATTATCTTACTTATACCAATTGTACTCATTGCCCTGCTTAACGATGACTTTGGCACCACTACCATGGATTTTGAGTCCACAGATCGATTATCTAATCAACTCCGATGATGGCTAATGTATGGCTAATGTACTACAGGCTTCAGAAGGCTTCTTTCGAGTCCTTGAACATAGGTTTGAAAGGTTGCTCTCATAGGCAAAGCAAATACTATATGATAGGATCACTATCACCTGTTTCACGACATTTCAGTCTAACATCTTACCTGTGTCAACTCTCCGGTACAGGACAAACCAACCTTTGGCACAACTCATGAATTTCAATTTGACTCTTTTGCTCTTGCTGGGCTATTCGATCTTAGATAACTCTTTAGAGCTCTAACTTCCCTTATGTGCATCGCACAAGATACAGCATGAAGTCAAATCATTCAACAACTTTACCTTTTGCTTCAAAATCAAAGGAGTAATCATTTCCTTTGCCTTTGTTATGGTTATGGACCTCCCATCAAAGCAAGTACTTGTGTTCGTACCGGGATGCTACTTATCTCTTTACATTTTACCGACGCAGTTAAGGACATTCCTTACTCCATTCTTTATCATGTTATTATAGGAGAATGTTTACTCGCAACCTAGACTAAACACTGGCACTAAAAGAGATTGTACTTCACTTAACTCAGCACGCACCCCCAAGCCTCGAACTCAACTGGCACCACATTAGTACTTTCCAAGCACAGCTAATTCTCCTACTGATGATGCTTATTACTGATGTACTTGTTTCTTGTTGCGCCTCGGAAACCATGAATTGCACTGGCCTTGAAATATGAAGTTGTCAAGTAAAACATCAATTTCTTCCTTTACTAATTGGCTTAATCTTTCAATTTCTTCCTTTACTAGTTGGCTTAATCTTTCTTGAACACACCTGATTTAGAGTCGACTCTTTTATTGAGAGCTTATAGCACACACTTTTTGATAGGATAGGAACCTCACACCAACACCTTAACCCAACAAGTAACTACTTAAGATAGGATTGGAAGTAACAGAAGAATCCACTCTCCCTTCAACAAATACCTCTGTTAGCGCGGATCAATCCTATTATTCTTACTCCCTTATAGTTCTATACCCTATCCTTCAACTCTACCTTTCCTGCTTGCAGCTTCCCTTTCAAGCATTGTAGTGTACTCCCTTCTGCTTGGTTACATGATTCTATTGGATCTTTAAAGCTACCTATGCTCCTCTCCTCGGTTGCCATATGTGTTCCTTATAAGATTCAACTCGAACAGGACATTAAGCTATTTCAACTCTATCTCCGGGTACAGCTTCAGACCAATATCCATATCTTGCTGCTTCGGGCAATATTCTCTCTTTATGCCCTCTATATCTTCTATACCGCCTTAGCTCTCACTTGTTCTGTAAGCGATCGTGCAACCACTCGTTCTGCAAGCCAGCGATCATTCATTCACCATCATCCGTGCATCGAAGGGTTCAGTCCCCAATAACTGTGTCTTTCGTAACTCATTTTGCAGGTAGTTAAGCGTATCTTTACGTAACATAACTCATTCATTGATTGGTCGGGCACCTATCTTATACGTTCCTATTGCATTTTAGTACTTATTACTTGACTGTGATTCTGAGTTTGGAGTTGAGGTAGCGGGATGCCTAGCTTACTTGCGCATACCATACCTACCTATCCTATGGTGACCATGTACTCTAACTCATTCTTTGATTGGTCATTAACTAAGTCTCCGGCCCAGTACAAAATCCTAGATATTTCAACATTGATTGAAACCTCTATATGACACAACACACCTGCACCTGGCATACTTGACTTCATTTTGGAAAGTGAACAGTGGAATTAGGCTCATTACTTCTAGGAAAAAAGAATGAAACTATTGGATTTGACTGAGAGGGAACGAAAATGGGCTTTCAAGATAGAGCTACGGTAGCTAAGGCATGAAGAAGCTTACCTCTAACTGGATGACTTGACCGAAAGTGTAATGGAGCATCAGATTCGGTGATCAAACCCTAGACTAGATAACCCAACCCTTTAGGTAAAGCAATGAAAAGGAAGATCAAAAACCAAAGGTAAATACTCTAACGCTCCTCACCTTGCTGTAGAAAGTAATTCATCGCTCCTTAACTTTATTTCATATTTAAAGGGCTGTTTCTTATGGAACAACTGGTTTCAGGGCGGATCCTGCCTTAAGTCATTCACATCTAGCTAACATTCCCCTACCGGTTCAATTGACTTTAATAGCAGGAGATGGGAGATCTAACGGGTAACTTTTTCCAATTCAATGCCCGGTGAGACCGCATCAATCAGGGTACAAGCTAACTAAGGTAGCAGCATCCTATCCTCATGAACTTTAGTCATTTTAGGAGGTACTCTCAAAAGGATAGTAATCCAAGAGCTCACACAGTTACTAAGCAGGGATCCTTTCTTACACTCACTCACCACTAATCTATTCGTCCAGTCCACTCACAACATAAACTATTCTAGAATAAGAATACAAAATAGAACTAATGAATCTTCCTTTGTAGGAACTGTACTTTCACTCAGGAAGTAAGGTCTTCCTTACCCCAAAGAACAAATGATTGGATCTTAGAATCCATCTAGTTTGGCTAGCGGAGTAACTTTTAGAGGAGAAAAGAAAACTCGCCCAATGTATAGTTTGAATAAGCTTTATTAGGCCCGTTTGCTCTTTCACCTTCCATGGATCCATATCTTCTTTTGTTTTGTCTCATATTACTCACTCCTACATAGAGTAGAAGGACAATACAGTTTTTCAAAATGCATTTCCTATTTATAGACCTAATGTGGGACTTACCGCCTATATCTATAAAATGATGGGCTCTGTTGGACAGCACAATTTGGATCACAAAGGGACCATCCTAAGTTGGGGACAATTTTCCAAACCTTTGTATGAAGAGGTAGGTACATTTTTCATACCTATTCCACTCAATCTTTTGTTTTTGATGTAGGCTTTACTTTCTTGTTGTAGGGTAGGGTCGAATCTTTGTTTTTTAATAAACCTTAGATGATCCAAGGCCAGTAGCCTCATTGCATCAATACGGGATTTTGTGTGAGTTCTTTGAGTCTACGGAAGTCAAGTCATTTTGATAGGCTACTTCTAATATACGAGACTGTGATCCCCATTGGAAGTACGACATCGATAGGTGTTGGTAAATTGAATCACTCCCGTATCTTGAGCGATAAACTGACGGATCTCGATAGACCACTTTCCAAAATCGAAAATGGGTAACCCCATGGGTCCACTAACATGTCATATTACTCTTTTGGTTTTTCTAGAGTTAGGTCCTACTCCTAATTCCTCTTAGGTAGGTGGAAGAGATGCGTGTCTCGGGTCTTTTTCTCTTTGAATCAAATTGGCTAAGCATTCTAGGAGAAAATAGTTCCATATCTGACTTTCTATAATGGCTATGTCCGTATCTATCGCCTTTTGCCAGTTCATTCCTTCTTCCGTTAGTTTAGCACCTTTCGATCTTACTATAGTAAAGCTAAGGCTCTTCTTACTAGATCTCTTGTACCGCTATTCATGGTGTAATTCTGATATTTGAGTAGAATGTTATTGCCTTAAATTCTAGGAGAGCACAGAAGATCAAATTGCAATGCTGGAATTTCCTTTAGTGCAGAAGGCTCTGTCTTTATAGATACTCGAGTGACAAATTGTTACCCTATAGGCTAACTTAACTCACTTTCATCACTACTCCTCTTGCAAGTGCTATTCACTATATCTTTCTTGCCTTTAAGCCTCTAGGCAAACTTCACTAGTTTTTGAATCCCGTAAAGGTAAAGTAAGTAGTATCCTATGGTAGCTATTCCAGTGCACGAAGATGAAAGGAGTGGAGTGCTTTCTCTCGGGATTCATTCAACCACTTAGGAAAGATAGCTAGCAGCGGATCTGGAAGACCCGATATTCCCTAGATGACTATCAATCCATCTGAACTAAAGGAAAGCGCATACAGAAAAGCCTCACACCTTAGAGTTTTTTAGTTGTTTCGAATTGCTTGCTTCTTTCTTTATGGTTGCATGTGATCAAGCCAATAATTTCTAGAGTGGAAAGAGATATGATATTTTTGAAAAAGCAGGAGCTGGTCTATTTTTGTTTGAACTAATTCTGTTAGAAAATCAAGTAAACCTGTTATACCTCTTTGAAGTCTTTCCTGAACCTTTGGATATAGGGAATTGGCCTAGCCCACTTTTCACTATAGCTACTGTTGGTCGAGCGAAGCACTACTCATAAAAGCAAGAGAAAGACACTTTGTCGTATAAGGAAGTAAGAGTAGTTGAGTCAAATCTCTTTGTGACAAGAGGAAGATCAAAGCAGAAGAGATCGAAGATGACCATGTATCCTTTATTCGTACCACGTGAATACAGATTTTAGGTAAAAGACGAGGCCCGACCAAAGCTTCAAGCAATGCAATAACCTCTAATTCTATGAAGGTAGACAGACGCCCACAACTTTCTTATCCTTATCTTGGTTCCGTACTTTATGAGCCTGGACCTCGAAAAAGCCCAAACAAAACTAAACTGACTACATTCAACACTGAGGAGGATAGGATCCAAACTCTATATCCGAAAAAGGAAATAACACAGTGGAAAATCAAGCATAACGTACAGGGATTGGATCGGGTAGATCATAACTGGTTGCTTCTCTATTAGTGAGGTAAGGTAGGTTGGATCAGGTCACACTATCCTCTGAGATAATCATCTTCTAAACATGCTTGCTGTTCTTTTATTCTCCCTGACCTTATGACCTGGAATCAATTGCCTTTATTACCAAAGCGTTTTATGCTTTTTGACACCCGGCTCGCCCCCCTAAGAAATATGTTTTCTTTTTGATGAAGCTTCAAGCCAGATCAGCTCTTATCTTTATTGAATACCTTGTGCAGCCCAATCACACTGTATATCTTAGCTTGAATCGATCTCATTCTATCATAGACTTATACTAACATGGGTAAGAAACCACCCCAATGCTTAAAATGTGCTATTTGGCCTTACCGAACTGGAGGAATGGCAAAGAGCAATTATTTCTATACTATAATGGATATTGGGCCTTCATCCGTTCGAAGCAAGACGCCAACGAAATCCTTAATAGTTCTTAGCATGACATGTCGCTATCTAAAGGAGTGAGGTACACTCATAAAGAGGTTGTTTTCTCGAGCCAACCTCGGCTTATCTCAGTTCAAAAAAGAAAAAAGCTCCCCCACCGATATGATGATGCTGTCAATTTGATATTGATATAATAGAATCGTTGTCCAAAATGTGTGTCCAGTTAGAGTCTTCCCAATTCCAATGGCAAACCCATCTCACCTGCTATAGCATTATAGGTCAAGGGAGAGTAAGGTAGGCTTAAGTAAGGCTCCTATCACTTTCATCGTAGAAAGAATCGAGATTTATTCGATAAAGAAAGACCAATGGTTCCCAGACTAGAAATTCAGAATTCACATCATTTGACGTTTACTGACAGCTTAGTGTAGATAATGGGACAACAGGCCCGGCCCACCTCTCCTATCCTTATGCGGCTAAGCCGATACTGACTTCTGAGGCATGACATTTAAGACAGACGAAACTAACTACTCTTTTTTATATGATATACGTCGATATGCTGTTTTCTCTTATTGAAGAAGTCACGTTTGCTCCTATCGTAAATAATATAAGCTAAAATAGTGACTGAATTGACAGAGCGGAATCCAATCCCCTAGCTAAATTTTCGTTTTAAAGAATAACTGCAGCTTGATTTGAGATAAAATCTGGCAATAGCTTATCTAGGGTAGGTTCTTAACGGGCTATGATCTCTAGCTCTTTCCTGGGGTTGTATAAAAGGTGAAAGCAAGACAAGACGGCTATGCGGTTCAAATCTGACTTCTTTCCCTGCTGTTGAATGGGACTCCTCAAGCCTTCAGTGTGCAAAGGCATTTGCTTTTGTCTCTGCTTAGGCTGATTCAATGCCCAGGGAGGAACAAGTCCAAGTTTTGAGAGTTGCATCACAACGGCTCTCTCCTGCCACCTTCATGTCGAAGGATAGTGAATAAAGAGAGTTGGGTAGGGTAGATCCATACATTCCTGTGGTTCAGAGAAAGTATGTTGTAAAGGGCCATTCCTTATTCTCCGTGGGAAGCTAAAGCTGACTCGGCCAAAATTTGTAGTCAAGGCAAACGGATAAGCCAATCGCATCAAATAGAGATTGATACGGCCCGCTTCTAAACGAGGAAGTTGTTTTCTCTTAGTAATGGTTAATGGCCTCAATGGATGTATCTCTTGGGCAAACTAGACTGCGCGGCTTCGCTCGTTCTTCTAAACGATGGACTCGTGCCTGAATCCGATATGAGTCAAATCAAATATAAGGGGTCAGGTATAAATCTTCAAGTGCACGGTGGGATCCCTCATTGTTCATTTGCTCGGGAAATACATCAATCAATTCCTTAGGTTAGTCCTCCATGATGAGATCCTTTGGGAGTTGTAGTCAAGGAATAGGATACTATAAGCTCAATAGGGAAGGGCCAACTCAGCTGAACGAAGTGTAAAATAGATATATATTAGAGCTATGAATGAACGAACCTTTGTCGAATAGTTCTTATGGTAGTAAAGAAAGAACCTTACTTCTCGGGCAGAAAGAATGACAAAACAGGGGACAAAGAGGGAGTCATCGTCCTTTGATGGCAACGAAGCCGATAGGACTTATCCCCTTACAAAGCTGAAGATTAGCAACCTATTAACTTAACTACCAATTTATGAAACACAAAGATTAATCCATTCCTTATGAAGCGAGCACTACTCTTCAAAGGCAAGCATAAAAGTGACAAGTATCGGTGCGAATTGCCGGAATACCAGTTGATTTCCGTGCGAGTGGAATCGGATTAAGAAGAAAGAAAGCTGTGCTCGTGCCCTGTCATTGTATCAAGAAGAAATAAGGATTTGAGGCTAAAGTAAGATATTAAGCTGGATCCGTATCTGAGTACATAGTAAGGATAAGAATAAGGAGCAGGGTATTTATTGGTTTCTATGCTAATTAAGCGCTAACGTAGATTAGGCGAAAAGAAAGTGTAGTTGAAGTGGGCATATATTAGAAGAAAAGAAAGAGTTGTGGAAAATAATCGATTACTATTATATTATACAAGACAAGAAACAAAGCAATATGGAAATGAATGAATTGTACTAGGCTAAAGGTATGTTGGAGCAACAAGATTTAGTTTGTAAGCCCAAGTGCAGTCTCATTCTTCCTGTTTTGGTTCTGGGGGAAAGACCTAGGTACAGGTTTAGGCTAATGGTGAGTTCTTCCGCACCCCGAGAATGCGCATGACTCGAAAAGAGAATATAATATATAACAATAGCGCTTCCTCTAAACTATAGTAATAAATGGAGCACTTCAGCACTTCCTCTAATCTATAGCAATAGCACTTCCTCTTAACTCAACAAGCCATTTCGTGTCATGTGTGACCTTAAGTGCGTGTAAGGCGGGAAGGAATCAACGTGTATTAATTACTCTCATCTCACTCAGAGGTCTCTATGTTCTTAGGCTAATCACAGCTTATGATCTAGCCTCATCTCTTGTTGACAAAACTGGAACCTATTCAGATCTTTCTTCGGCAACAGATCCAGCTCTTGATCCTTTATGACTTTATTCCTCATATGAAACAGCTTATTATCTCAACTCCCAGTATACCCCGAACAAGCCTGTATGTATGTTTTTCTTTTCATTTGATAAGTTCCTTTATTGAAGTGATTCATTCAATTTCATCTTTTGGGATCACTAATAAATATAGTAATATAATAACAAAAACATAGAAATATAGTAATGTAATAACAAATGTAGTAACGCAGCTCTTTTTTTCTCTAGTTCCTACTGCTTGTACAGCTTCCTCACCTTCACGTCACTCACAAAGACGGATCTCGGGATTCCACTCCAACACAAAGAGACTCGTCGCCCCTTAACTACAAACTTGCCACTGCACCGCGCATTAATGGAGTTTTGGAAAGGCTTAAGAGTAAGATCCACTACCCTATACCCTATTTATGAAGTTTTAGCCAGGGTAATCAATGTTCTCGAGAGCGCAGAGAAGCAAGAAAAGATATTAGCACAGAAACGGATTCTCTTATTGCTGTCCTGTCGAGCCTAAATAAGTTGACATTCGAACCCTCTATGCGATATAACAACTTTGAATTACACTTCCAATACTTTTCCTCCATCTACAGCTTAAGATACGTATCCAGATCCCCGCCTTCAGCTCCGGACTAAACTCTCCCTGTGCAGAACCGTTTGCTTACTTTTGCTTATTTTAAGCCAACTCCTCCATTGTAGCCAACAAACACAGATGACACTAAAACATCACTTGAAGAACTGACCGACCTCAACTTTCCTTCCCGCGCTTACTGATTACTTTTCAACTTGACTTCCTCTTATCCAGCAATATGTAGATCTTGTTCCCGCTTCTGATCTCTACTACTTTGCTAATCCTGAAAGAAACTTATCATGCATCTTCTCTTGTTGTCGAACAGGAGTAGTTGTACCTATTCTTGCTATGAAGTTGAAATTCTTACTTTCGAGGTTTCATCTGATTCTACAATTCCTTACCTTAGTCCTTGTTTATTGTTTCATTCTGACTTTTCCTTTCACCCTTAATGTAATGAATGAGCCGATCTATACTTTATCTTATTGCCTGACCTGTACAATAGCAAGAGTAAAGGTAAATCTAGTAGGATATGTTGGTCCCTATTGCTTAATAGTATACGTAGGATCAATCATAAAGTAGCTTGGGGTATTCTATTTTCTCGGTCTGCATCATTCCAGAATGGACCTAGATGCCTTTCCTACAATCGAAGGGGCCGGGCTCTACTATATGACATCGCTATATGTCATGGACAATAATGTAAACAAGGTGTTCGATGAAATACTCATGTTTGTCCGTGTCCTTTGATTTAGGTACATATCTTATGTAGCAAAAAGCGGGCTTGCAGTAGGCTTGGCAGCCCTAGTTTGATTTGCTTTATGGCCAAGTTTGGCTTGTAAATACAAGTGTGTCTTATAAGCACTTGTGGGGACTTCGGTCTATAATGGATTATTTTCCTTTGTGTGCAACCTCTCTGAGTTTGTAATGTCCATGGGTGTAATTTGTATTTGGCTTTATAAAGTGTTTTCTTAAACAGTTACTTGTGGATCCCATGGGAATTGCTTCTTCTGGCCCGTTTTCTCTTTTGTAAGTCTAAGGGACTCTAGGAGATCTCGGGGAGGGCTGACCTTTGTGGACGGACACGTATGGTATCAGAGCGAGACAAGTGGTATCAGAGCGAGACAAGTACACGTAGAAATACTTGTCATATAAACGTGGGGGACCTAGCTGGGCTATGTGGAGGACAGCCAGCACGCGTAATCGTTTGGGGAAAAACGGGCATTGAGATGTAGGGAAAGGAGTCGCTTAGAGGAGCGAGCATCCAGGTTTGACATTCAGAGGAATGACCAACCCCTTTACGAGAGGCACCACGAGGACAAGCAAGCAAAGAAGAATGCATAGCATACAAAGATTGAGATGGTTGAGTTCGAGTTATAGCTCGATGTTGGCAACCAAACTTGACGGTGCTCAAGGTAATGTGAGGCGCTTGGTGAAAGATAAGACCATGCAAGGTGGGAGGTGTTGTGTAATGACCGAAAGAGTTATGCAAAGCTCACAGAGGTGAGGGGAATTGCTAACTCGAAGGATTCGAAACTCATGCAAGGGCTTATACACGGACGACGGAGTGTTCATGGTCGTCCCAAGGCACGATTAGAAACTCGGCGCCATGGAGCATCAGAACTTTCTCTTCGACATGGAAAGGATATGTCCGTAGGCGGCTGAAATATACAATAAGTTTAGCACATTACTAGATCTTGAAGGGGGTAGTGGAGACTGTATTAGAGAAGGGTCGCAATCTAGCAAGTACATTTGCAGGGGTAGAACAAGGCATAAGTTGTTCAGCAATATGGAATAGTACAAAGGGGATGGTGGTCTCCGAAACTTCTAGTGGGAAGTATGTAAAAAGAAAAGTTGCTCCAATAGGACAGATATCCAGGAGGGATAAGTCCTAGTTCTCATGTAGGAGAATCATGTGCAATGGACTGCATATATTGAGGAATAGTTCCTCACGGCTATATCTCCACAAAGCTCAAGGGACCGAGTGAGCGACGAAGATTCATCGCATGATCTCGAAGGAGGTAATGCATTGGTGGATGTATTTTGAGATCAAGTGGGGGAGCAATCCAAGGCAACATCATATGAAGGCACACTTAGAGTGGATGCAGAAATCGAACTCAACAGAGGGCTAACCCATGGAATGGAGCGGAGGCAAAGTTGGGATCTTGAGACCTTAGTACGGGGCAAGAGAACGCAAAGGCGGGTACATGATTCAACTCTTCGTTACTGCCACATGAATCATGTACCCGCCTCTGCATCCTCTTGCCCTGTACTAAGGTCTCATGATCCTAACTTTGCCTCCGCAAGTTGAATCACCTTAGTTACTCCATCAAATGCATCTCTGAGGTAGCTTGCATGTGCCTCGAAGCTCCCTTCATCTTTGGCACCATGCAAAATAAGTCTGTCCCATCAAAATGAAGAACCCATAGAATGACATGATCCCACTCTTGCCTCTACAAGAGTTCATGCCCAAGACCTCTATCTAAGGAAAAGCTCCATGCCTCCGCTCCATGTTCCATCTTCTATATTGACTCTCGTCATGCGGCTTGGATACTTTACTGAGTTCCACCCAAGTCGCTCCGCTCCTCGATTTGCATTGAGTTGATAGTGGCTCTCGCATTCACCATTCCACGAGTCAGCCCTCTATTGAGTTCGATTTCTGCATCGACTCTAAGTGTGCCTTTATATGATATTGCCTTGGATTGCTCCCCCACTTGATCTCAAAATGCATCCACCAATGCATTACCTCCTTTGAGATCATGCGACGACTCTTCGTCGCTCACTTGGTCCGTTGAGCTTTATGGAGATATAGCCTTGAGGAACTCTTCCTCAATATGTGCAGTCCGTTGCACATGATTCTCCCACTAGAGAACTACGACTTATCCCTCCTAGATATCTATCATACTAGAGCAACTTTTCTCTTTATATACTTCCCACTGGAAGTTTCGGAGACCACCATCCCCTTTGGACTACTCCGTCTTGCTAAACTTGTGCCTTGTTCTGTCCCCATAAATGCAGTTACTAGATTATAACCCTTTGCCAATACAGTCTCCACTATACCCTTCAAGGTCTAGCAACGTGCTAAACTTGTTACACATTTTAGTTGCCTACGGACATATTCTTTCCATGTCGAAGAGAAAGTTCTAATGCACTGAGTTTCGATCGTGCCTTGGGATGGCCACGAACACTCCGTCGTCCGTGTACAAGCCCTTGCATGAGTTTCGAATCTTTTGAGTTAGCAATTCCCCTCACCTCTGTGAGCTTTGCATAACCCTTTCGGTCATTACACAATACCTCCTACATTGCACGGTCTCATATTTCACCAAGCGCCCTGCTTGGCCTTGAGCACCGTCAAGTTTGGTTGCCAACGTCGAGCTATAGCTCGAACTCAACTATCCCAATCTTTATGTGCTACACATTCTTCTTCGCTTGCTTGTTCTCGTGGTGCCTCTCGCGTAAAGGGGTTGGTCATTCCTCTGAATGCCAAACTTGGATGCTCGCTCCTCTAAGTGACTCCATTCCCTACATCTCAATGTCCATTTCCCCAAATGGTTGCACGTGCTGGCTGTCCTCCACACAGCCCAGCTAGGTCCCCCAGGTTTGTATGACAAGTGTTTCTGTGTGTGCTTGTCCCGCTCTGATACCACATTGTCACAGGCTTAGCTGATTTTGCCTAAGTCGTGCGCCACCCATGCGTGTCAGTCTGCAAAAGTCAGCCCTCCCCGAGATCTCCTGAGTCACTTAGACTTACAAAAGAGAAAGCAGTCCCGAGGAAGCAATTCCCATGGGATCCACAAGCAACTACTTAAGCAAACACTTTAGAAAGCCAAATACAAATTACACCTATGGATATTACAAACTCAGAGAGGTTGCACACAAAGAAAAATGGTCCATTACTAACCGAAGTCCCCACAAGTGCGCATAAGACACACTTATATTTACAAGCCAAACTTGGCCATAAAGCAAATCAAGCTAGGACTGCCAAGTCTACTGCAAGCCCGCTTCTTGCTATATAAGATATGTACCTAAACCAAAGGACACAGATAAACACGAGCATTTTATCGAACACCTTATTTACATTGTTGTCCGTGACATTCTCCCCCACTTATTCCTTCGACGTCCTCGTCAAAGCCACTGCAGACACTGCATCTCCTCACATCTTGCTGAATCTTCAATTTTTTGCTTTGGCTGCAACATGCCCCTTTGGCTCCTAGCTGCTCTCCGCCGCTGTTGTTGAGTAGTCGAACTTTGATCCACCATGCTGCTTCAACTCACTAATGCATGAATCTGGTGTGGGGTTAGCTGAGTTGTGCTGATCCTTGTTTATTCTCACGGATCCTTCTGATGAAGGTAAAGACCTATCTTATTATGTGTCAGTATCGCAATATACATTGTTTGAACTGAGTAGATGCTTGTTGGAGCTTTAATGAGCATCGCCTAGCAGACTTTGAAGCTTTTAAGGTCCTTCCACCATAATGTTTGCCTATTGAGCCTTCTTATACTGCTAGTTGTCACTTCCAAATATGTTTGCATCACTCCCGCTTTCGATTAGTCAATTGGGAAATGAAGTGGAAAATCTACTCTCAATAGTACTGATCACCAATGGTGAGGATTTGACAACTATTGTCTTCCATAAGCTTTCTTTGAAGGGTTACTAAACTTATGCAGAGCTCCTCTATTGAATAGATAAGAGAACAAGGATACTTGACTTCACCCATTCTCTTCGAAGTTGAGAAGGTAAGGTTATTTGGCTTCGCTCACCTTCTTAAGTTAAGAGAATTAGGATACTCGGTTTCGTCCATTCTCACGAGTTGAGAAGGTAAATGTTACTCGATTTCGCCTGCCTCCTCGAGTTTGTACTTTATACATTGATCTGGTTACTAATATTCACCCGCTCTTTGCTCACACTTCTTAAGCACATGAAGTGTTTGCACTCCTTGCGTTGAGTTAGCTATTGTGATTCGCCTTCTCACTGCTATTGAACTTCTGGAATGCAAGAAGTTTTGCCCAAAAAGAGCAAAAAAGTTTACCCCAACTTGGAGTAAGTCTTTGATAGATCTGGTCGCTTCTGGGATTGCACCGTCTTCTCCATCACCTTTACTGCCTACTCCTCTTGAGTAGAAAGGTACACCATGTACTGCCTACTTTGTTCCTTGGTCGAGCACTCCTGCATCAACCCGAAGTCCCTTAATTTCGGCTATCTTGATGAGAAGCCCATCGACATCGGTCTTAAGAAGTTTCTTGGCCTCTGCCCTTCCGCCCTGTCTTGGTATTTGGAGTTTGCCTTTGCATTCTCCACCTCCTCGACCCCTTTTACGACCAATGCTCTCTCTCCATGAGAGCAAGGGATCAATCACTCCACGGAAGTCCCGCATTTGCAGTACTATGGCGCTGCCAAGCCCATAGCACTACTATCCGTTATCTTGCATCTTCATCCCTTCCTTCGCGGTTGGTAGATCTGTCTCTGCTGTCACGGGCTTAGTTGATTGTGCCTAAGCCGTGCAGCACCTATGCGTGTCCGTCCGCAAAGGTCAGCCCTCCCCGAGATCTCCTAAAGTCCCACAGACTTACAAAAACAGAAAATGGGCAAGAAGAAGCAATTCCCACGGGTTCCACAAGCAACTGCTCAAGAAAACACTTTATAAAGCCAAAATACAAATTATACCCATGAATATTACAAACTCAGAGAGGTTGCACACAAAGGATAATGGTTCATTACAGACCGAAATCCCCACAAGTGCTTATAAGACACACTTGTATTTACAAGCCAAACTTGGCCATAAAGCAAATCAAACTAGGGTAGCTAAGCCTATTGCAAGCCCGCTTCTTGTTGTACAAGATATGTACCGAAATGAAGGACACGAACAAATACGACAATTTCATCGAACACCTTGTTTATATTATTGTCCGTGACATTCTCCCCCACTTATTCCTTCGACGTCCTCGTCGAAGCCATTGTAGACGCTGCATCTCCTCGCATTCTGTTGAATCTTTAATCTTCTACTTTGGCTGCAACATGCCCCTTTGGCTCCTAGCCGCTCTCCGCCGTTATTGTTGAGTAGTCAAACTTTGATCCGCCGGGCTCTACTATATGACATCGCTATAGGTACTTGGAAGCTTTTCTTGACATGGGCTTCATGGACCACTCATGACGGAAGTCCCCGCTCTATCTGTGACAGAACTCGTCTTACTGCGCTATTGACCCAGTGCCGTACTTACTGCTCTAAGTGCCCGGGGGGCGCCTTCTCAAATCATAGAAGGTGCCTACACGCAGTATGGTTGGATATTAGGAGTCCTATTTCTTTCTCAATATCATATCAATTCAATTCCTGCCTAATGGAGAGTGAGTGATATCATAATAATTCTACTGCTTGCTTGAGAAGATCGGTCAAGGTCTCTCTGGAGTGATGCCTAGCCTCGCCTTCCATTGAAAGGTCTTATCCCGATCGAAGCCTCTCTATAACCATTATATTATGCGCAGGAGCTCTCAGCGTAAAGAAAGAGATAGGAGTTAGTTTGATTCGCTTTATTTCTGTGGCAAAGCCAGAATAATATTAGCCCTAGACAGACCCTTATGTGATTTAATTCAAGTCAATTAATTGGTGCTATCTAAGCCGGATAGAGAAGATAGGGATCATGGCTTCATAAGGGGTCTTACATATAAAATAAGTACGTACCCGGAGAAGGGTAGGCATAATATGAATCATTCTCTATCACATCCCTTTCACTCGGGTTGGTTTCGAGCAGGACTCCAATAGGCTTGAACGCATAGAATCAAGGCCACTTATAAATAAAGAGAGTCAATTCAAGCAGTTTCCCCCCTTCCCTTTCTCTTGTCCCCAGTTTTAAATTGAAGTATCAGTAGCACCGGGTTAGTTGATTCCCTTTGTTTCCACTTAGCCAGCAGCTGATGCTGCCCTCTACTTAGTAGTTCCAATCTGATACCTTACACTCATATTCTTTAGTTCCAATCTGATACTTTATACTCATATTCTGCAATTGTATTGATTTCGAGAAACGATAGTGAGAGCCTGGTTTAAGTCTCTTAATAGATAGTGGAAAGCTTAGTTACACAGGTTGGTTTCCCTATTCCTAGTCGAGTTCTTGTTGAGTAGGCAGCTATAGCCCTGAAAGGGGTAGCGTCAGGTTACCTATTAGTAGTTCGAGTTTGGTTGCCAGTAACTTACATTCTTGTAAATACTAGGTTGAGTATCAAAGTTAGCAAAGACGGAGCTCAGCTGGTCTTATAGGCACATGTAGTAAAGACTCTCGGATCATTATAGAAAGATGTAGGGGTAATCGTGTGAGGCTAAGGGGCAGGAAAGCCGGCTTTGAGGGAGGTAGTTACAGCATCGTACGCCCTTGTTCCGCTCTTTCCCGTAGTGGTGTAATTTCCTTCTCTACAGAAAAAGCACAAGAAGCACTCACTACAGTTTGGAACCGAGTATAGACATAGGCGGATGATCGGGTTAGTCAGAATAGTAGGTAACAAGGCAAGGTTCCAGGTAAGTAAAGGCAGACTCGGTTAGTGGATTAATGCTTATAAGGGCAGTTTCGAGTATGGTTGTAAGAGGTTCTATTCTTTGTTATTATAATAGCCTGATCTAGTTATGAGAACAAGTATCGATCAGTAGAAAAGAATAGGAAACAGGTGAGACAGGCTTAGCTCAAGGAGGGGAAAGTCCATTTTCAAACAAAGAAAGTGGGCCTTAGTTCGAGTGAGAGTATTTCCCCTAGCAGCTAAATTCTGATAAGGTAGTGCCCCAACCTGGTAGTTAAGTAGTTCTATGATTGTTAACGGTGATTCAATTCTATAGGGAGGTGTATTAGACTAATAGTCTGTAGAGTCATACTTGATATAGGGTCTGGTAGCTTTTAACGAGAAAACATATATCAATATAAGTTAGTAGAATCATTAATACAAGTCAACAGAATAAGAATATAGTGGTGTCTTCAATACAGAAGAATCCAAGGTGAAATACATAATACAAGTTAGAGGCAAGAGACTAGACCAGAGGCAATGAGGCAAGGCTCGGAGCCATCAGTTGAAGAAGTTAAGCGGGTAAGGGGCCTGTAAGTACTAGGTGAAGTCTTTTCAGGAGTGTTTGTATTCCTATACACCCCCGGTTGGTTCTAATATTCCCTGGATCGATTCTAAGGGGCAGTAGCTCAGCCTTGTTTGTAGTAGTTGGTTCCTATTGATAGCAGTAGTAGCCGTCAGGCGCTAGCAGAGTTCCCATTTGATGGATCAATTCCTGTAGTTATAGTTTTGGTCTGACTTACTAACTTACAAATCTGGCTTACTTACATCCGAATCTCATTTGCCTGGGGTTCGCTCTTCAACTCCTCTCTGGAAGGCTTAATTACCTGTCTTTGATTCCCGCTTTCCACCCCTACTTTAAAGACTGCCACTACCTTATATAAGTATATAAGGCTACTGCTCCTGGCTCCTAGGCTCGAACTACTATTTATTAGTTTGTGAGCTCGTATACAAGGGCAGGGCGCCTCCTTTCTTTCCAATTTCATCCTTACATCTTTGTTTCAGTGTCTCTGCTGGTTGTGGGGTCCTATCCTCTAGTCTATTGCCGATCCGGGCTTATTACAGGGGGGATCCTTTTCTTCTTATACTGGTAAGCACAATCTTAATTCTCTGTTTCCATTCTGATGTCCTATGCGATGTGTGCATCCTTCCTTTCCGGTATAATTATGACTTCTTGGATAACTTCTTAGCACTTGGGGCCTAGCTTCAAACTCAAACTGCTGGAACCAAATCTAACTTTCCAACTAAAACCCACTACTACCTCGGCCGCGTTGTAGGCTTCTACTCCCTTATCCAACTCTGGTACTCTGGTCTCTCGGGCTGACTATCCAACTTTCGGTTTAGTAGTAGTAGCTCCAATGCCTATGCTTCTTCACTTAAAACTACCTCTCCTGCCCTAAGATCTTACTTGCTTGTTATAGCCTGCCCTTCTTTACTGGCCCAGCTCATAAAAAAGTTGCCCTGCTCTTATCCTCACTCAGCCCTACTGCACTGGCTATTGGCCTGTTACTTACTTTTTGCATTCATAAACTAACTAACCGCACAGTATAAGCACAGTACTAGAAGAAGAATAAGGTGATACAAAGAAGAACGTGAGTGAACCCTCGCTCCCATAAGAGATAAAAGTAACCAACTCAACCCTGCGCTCTAAACTCAATGAAAACAGGACTCGCTACCAATACTAGAAAAGCAACTAAAGAAGTCATAATCAAATTAACAACCGGGAATGCAACACTAACTGATAACTGGTATATGACAACTTCATCTGATAGATGACAACTTCATAATACAAATCCAGATTGGAACCACTGCTAATAGGAAGTAACCGGGAGTATCGAATTTCACTAATGCTAATAAGACTAACACACATAAGCAAGATATTGGTCTCCACTATAAGATCCATAAGATAAGACCGACAGAAAGAATTGGATCACTATACTACAATAAGGAAGACTTGAGCTGGAAACAAAGAATACCTATACTTTTCGCAGTAGCGCACTCTACTAGTAAGGGTAAAGACATGAGGAACAGGCTAACAGGTGAAATAAAGCATGCAAGTAAGGAGCCTAGGAGTGTACGGCAGAGAGTTCCTAGCGAAATTTCAGAAAATAAGCTGTTAGGTCAAGTCATGCAGTTACAGATGCAACAAGCAGCAGGTAGAATGAACAAGCAAGGGCGGGCGCCAAACATGTATTTTTCTACTTTTGTTCGGTTTTGAACTGAAAGTTGATTTCGAGTTTAATTGTTTGTAAACGCAGTTAGCGCCGAGTTAAGCAACAAATAAGGAATGGAATCCTTCTTGCAACTAGTATAGATCCACGTAAACAACCTATGAAAACAAGAGTAAGCGTTAGTGAGTGGGACGTCCCTCTTTCTTGTTGAATTAGTTTAAGCAGTTGGCTTAGGGAGAGCAGAGCCCGTAGTAATAGTTTCCTTACTCAATTACATTAGTTGTGCACTCAATGATATCACAGAGAGTGGAGAGTTACATTATCATAGTGAAACAGAGGTTAAGGATAAGAGACTCGAAGCCTTCTTCAGTAGAGTCAGTAAATCAGAGTATCCGGGTGACGGGATACGCTTACAGAAGCAAGAGGCGAAATAAAGAATCAATCATTCCCTGGTTAGCGAGATTAGAAGCTGTTCGAAAGGAAGACTAACCATCATTCCTCTTTTGCTTTTGTAATACCCATATTACATAATGAGTATTCTGCCTTCCGAGACCGGGGTATCAAGTTACACCCTTTTCAGTAGTGGCTCCATTCTTTCTATCATGCTTATAGGTCTTGTCGTGTGGGGGGGTTTAGGTGCTTTTAGTTTTATAGCTCGGGGGCTTATATATCTGTGTGTGAGTGTTTGTTGAGTGAAAGCCGAACAAGGTAAGTAATGGAATGAAAACAAACAGAACAAAGGTAGTAAGCGGTGCAGAAGGGAATCCAGAGGTAGTAAGTGGCACAGAAGGGAATGGGTTTTAGCTAGGGCATTATAAGACCTAGAGTGCTACTGGTACGAATGAAAAAAGAACTATAGAATTATACTTATTAGTATACCAATAGACACCAGATCCGGGGCTCATAAATACCTCGCAACTCATAAAGAATTCAGCTCAGTAATAGAGTGGAGTGGATAAGTTAAGAACCAAGGGAGAATTTGCTTCACTAGTCACAGGCTCAAGGTGGTCCCAACTGGCTAAACCTAGTGCTAACAAGACTTTCACTTGATAAGGTCGGATACAACTAGTGCTTCTTAGACTAAAACAATAGAACCAAATGGAGTACTAATGGAATTAAGTTATGATGTTGCACATCCGCTAATAGGGATAAGAAAGGTGAGTACCAGACCGAAACACTATCCTTAACAAGAATACCCACAAAAGCTCTGCAACCCATGAGACCTACCTTTGCTCTTCCACTCCGGTCTTAAAGTCTCTAGTTAAATTCACATAGTCTATTGCCCTGGGGAACTCATCTGGTCTTTCCCCCTGGCTATTAGACTGACTCCCTATCCTTGTTCAAACTGGTACACCCGACAAGGAGATCAAACTAACAACTTGGGATCAAACTCTAAACTGCCAATCCAACTCTTGCTATACACTCCCCTTGTTTGTACTTCTTCATTTCATTAACTTAGGCTCATTGCTCTAATGATAGTACTTAACCACCACATCTCGTCGGTTTGATATCCTTTCCTCCGCTAGTAAGAATCAAATACCCCATCAAGACGATAGCTCACAACTAGGAATTACTCTATTGCTAACAAGAACTCACCAATCCACTGGGAATGCAAATAGTGCTTCTACTACAACAACTTGAAATGCATACTTTACTACCATATTACAAGACCCTCACTTATAGGTAGGAAATCAATTTGTACTGCCCGAGCTTACCACTATTAGAATCCATCTCGTCGATAAGACTAACGACCTGAACTGGCCACCTTTAACCCCTTGTTTGAATTCCAAAACTACTTACTTGTATCCTCGCCTATTAGTCTGACATTACTCGATCTCATATCGATATTTGTATCCAGCACTACTAACGCTAACCTCAATGCTTAGTTTGTCCCGCCGTCTCATCATCTAACTAACTACTCACACTCTTGCTTATTAGTTGAAAATGGACATTGCCTATAAAGAGCTATTTAGCTTCTGTTTTAGCCTTCCCTTCCATACTTTTCTTCTTTAACTTATGCCTTTGATGCTTTAGCTATTGATTCTCATAACCATACTAGGAATAAATGGATACAAATAAGAGGATGGGCCTAGCGCATCCAACGACTATAACTATAGGAATTTCACTAGCATTGAAAAGACTCGGGCTACAGCTTCTAGGGTGGTACCTCTAAGGCCCTCTAAGACAACAACTAGTACGAATAGGAATAGGAATCCACCTCCAATAACAGCCTATAGCTACTGCTTCTACTACTTGAACTTGGAACTAAGACTATCGCTACTGTTTCTCATAACACAACATTGGGGCATGCCTTCTAATAATGAAACAAGCAGCAGGGAATCGAGCTCTCAACTGGGGAATTACCTCATTTACAATGATACAAATGGTGCTTCTCACACTTTAATCAATTTCTAGTACATTAATCAATATCAACAGGACTCTTACTGTCGAACTCAGAGCTGTCCTTCCTCTAGCACAGTATCAATGTCTTTGGTTTCGTTCATTGGCGTTAGTAGGATGATGTTAGTAGAAGTCCTATTTCTAGGGAGGCTAGATGCATGTCATGTGTAAGTTCATCATTTAGTGCGAATACATAACTTGTAATAACTGTTAGAAATAAGTTATAAACAAGTACTTTCCTTGGGAGTCCTAATTAATAGCGTAAGTGAGCTTTACCGTAAGTGACAAAGGCGTGGTTAGTTACTTCATGATTCTGAAGCACTAACGGAGGGATTAGAACTGAAAGAGACCTCTCGTAACCAATACAAGCACTCTTCCTTTACTGTATATTATAGTACGCTTTTCGTTACCTTTAGTCTAACTTGCCCGTTTCTCGCTCTTCGACTACTCACTATGAGATTCACCTTTGCTCTTCCGCTCCCGATCTCCAATCTATATTTAGCTCCCAACTTATTAGCCAGGTTTTACTTGCTTTCTTTCTTATCAAAAGGGGTCATCATATTAGGAGGGATTGATCATAACCTATGTGTGAAGCAAGAAAACCCTCGGGGTTGGACCACATTGTCGATACCTTGCATCAAAGCCCTCCGCCCCAGAACTTGACTATTCGATTGCCCGAACTACGCTTGAATAATTGTTCGATGCTGACTACAGACTTACAGCTAGGACACCTTGCCCCTTACTTTCTGTAGTTCACTTCGGAGCCTTCCCTTGTAACTTGCCCCTAACAGGCGCCCCTTCAACAATGGCCAACAAACCTGACTTATTAGACTGAACCTTGGGCTTAACTATCTACTCTTACGCTCCTCAGTGACATTCTGAAACAATACATACCTGAAACTCTGTCCCTACTCCCGACTTGAATCTCAGATGACTAACTATAGAGCTAATGGAGTAGATCCATGGAACTAATGTGGTAGATATAGTATTGATAAGAGGATGACTTATCCAGAAATAGACTTATAATAGTAAGCTAAGCGGAAGAGCTATGTAGTAGACTTAAACACAGAAGCCAGTAGGCCAACACACAAGACAACCCCCCTTTCTTGACTCTAAAACTGGGATTATTTCCTGCCTTGTCTTGCTTTCAACTTATAACAAAACAAGGCACTTTGTTGCGGAATCAAAGAGAGGATAGTAAGAACTAGAAAGCAGAGTAGCAATTGGAAGCTATAACTACAAAATGAAGCGAGGGGTGCTTAGTCAAGTAAGAAATAGGGGATGTAGCTAATGAGCAGCAGACCTTAACTGAGCAGTAGACGAATACGGGTATAGATAAACTAAGTAGTACAAATGAACCTAGGAATAAGGAATTTCACCAGGAACAGGTAATCCAACCAATAATAATCAGAATGGAGCTACCGGCGTTGAGTCCAACAATACATACAGATCTCCGCTGCCACTCTTCCCCTGCTTACTCTAAAACTAATACCTTTGTGGGATGGTGGCTCTACTTGCTTTTGCTCTCAGACTCAAAATAAGCGCTTCTAATACTTGATCTTTATAAGAAGAATTCACTGTCTGGGTAACAAGCAAGTCAATCAAAGACCGAAAGCACTACTTAAAATAAAAGGATGAACTAGTACAATACACTGAAGCATCTAACCCGGTCGCCCACTCGAAAGTCAGAATTGCGCTAATGAGCCTAGGACTGCAGGTGGTAATACGGAATTCCATAAAGGATGTAGAATACTGAGGAGCGCCCCCGAGTAGGGGAATTACACAAGAGGATAAGTAATCAAGCAAAGTCAGTAGGAGAATGCAACTAACAATACCTAGTAGCAAATACAGAATTAAATCGCTGCAAATAAGAAAACAACTATAATAAGGGAGAAATCCACCATTATTATTGTATAAGATATAAGTTAGAAATCAACTATACCCTAGCATTCCTGATTCAAACGAAAACGCCTTAATTGCATTCTTTAGCTGTAGCACACTGACGCAACACTAGCTCGCAGACGCACAACAAATAAGCTCCCTCCGCTGATCCGTATCTTCGCTTACTTGCTCTAAAACTATCATTGCTCATTTTTGTTCTTTGATTTGTTATTTTCGAACTGTACCTCTAATTATTATTTGTCATCTCAAACTTTGACTTTGCTACACGCAACACCTATTGATTTGATTGAAACCTGCACATGGCACAATACACCCTAGGAAAGGATTCTATATTATATGATAAAACGTTTGCACGGAATTAACCTACAAATCCTAACCTAGAATAAGTTTTGGGGGGCTGTCCAAGCCTTCTTGTGTGCAATCGATGCGATTCCACTATCTCAATTTCCAACTAATGACCTGTTCTCCACTATCTCACTTGCCAACTACTGACCTATAATAATGGATATTTATTTTCTCATTGTAACATTACTATTGATTTTCTGCTTTTGCGGACTGACCACTTATTCCTTATTTATTTGATGTTTTATTGGTATTACCTAAAGTATCACCACTATAGGTATGATAATGACCTAGATCGTAACCCAATCTATTTCTTTCAATTCTATGCTCTACTACCCATATATGGTATTTCCCAATTTCCTTATTTTCAAAAGAAAGTCAAGCGATGGGGGATTCCCAGCTATTAGTTTTAAGTATTAGGGGCGGTCGGCATGCTAACTTCAAAGAGGCGCTGTCCGTAGTGACATTCTCTCCGACAGTTAAGGCGGAATGAAAGGATCATCAGTTCTGAGCTAAGGCTAATAGGTGGTAGCTTAGTTCCGATGGTAGTAGTTGGACTCCATTATCCATTAATAGTAGTAGAATTCCAATAGAGTATAGGTAGTGTTGGATAATTAGATGAAGGATAAAGTAAGAGGCGAAAAGGCCAGGCTCGTTCTCAGTAGCCAAAGAATTTCCTACAGTAAGAGCAGGCTCATGTGCAATGTGGAGCAAGGTTCGAGGTCAACTGTCACGGACTTAGCTGAATTTGCCTAAGCCGTGCGGCACCCTCGCGGCACTCCCAAAGACTTAGCTGAATTTGCCTAAGTCGTAGAGTAACCTTGCTCACTATTCCGGACTTAGCTGGGATTGCCAAAGCCATGAAACATCCAACGCGTTATCTGTCCGCAAAGGGTCAGCCCTCTTACAACCTCTTAAGGTCTCGTAGGACCTGTAAAGAAGAAGTTGCTTAATTCAGAAGCGAGCAACGGACACGTCCCGACGTCTCGCAAAGCGGAAAGCTATACAAGCAATTTGTCGAACACCTTAAGTGCAGCAAAGAAAAGAGAGAAAGAGAGTGAAATAGGACTTTGGAGGGTTGTAGGAATGGTCACAAGTCCACAAACGATGGTTCCTAAGGTATCGAACGCAAGACAAGTTCAATTGTTAATGAATGCCTACGCCCGACATATACCCGTAACCCCATCCAGCCCGGTGCCACCCGGGGGGTTCCAAGGTGCTGAAATGGCTGACATTTCGCACCGCTCAGAAAGGTTACCGCGGCACATGAAAAAGACTAAAAAATAGGGCTGTTTTGGCTTCGCGCAGCAAGCGATCGTTCTGCAGCCTTCTACACTACTTTCGCTCATATTTCTTATGTAAAAACACATAAACTCAAGGCAAAACAAGCTGCCAAACATATGTACAAGCAAGAAAAAGTGACGAACAGTTCAAGGAGCAAAGTCATTACGGTTGAGCGACGACCGTTCGTGACATTCTCCCCCACTTAAACTGTCGACGCTTGTTGGTAGGCTTTGATGCGAGCTTCTTCATGTCGTAGGACGTCTTCTGGCTCCCAACTGACTTTTGTTTGAGGAAGCTTTTGCCACTTCACCAAGTACTCTATTTGCTGCGCTCCATTGGGTTGCTTTATTTTACAATCTGCTAGAATAGTTTCCACTCGCTTCTCGTAAGAGGCTCTGGTGGGGGGTAGTCGAGTTGGAACATTTCGAGAATCATCTCGCGGATCTGAGTGGTAGGCTTTCAAGTTGCTCGCATGGAAGACATTGTGAATTCTGAACCATGCTGGCAGTTGCAACTTATATGTACTAGTGATTGGGAAAGGCCCTTCATACTTGCGTACCAATCCTTTGTGCACTTTGTGTCTAAAGAATTGGAGTGATGCTGGTTGGAGCTTCACCAACACCATGTCACTAACTTTAAATTCTTGTGGTCGCCTTCCCAAGTCTGCCCACTTCATCATCTTTTGGCCGCCTTCTCCAAGTAAGCCCGCACAATATCTGCATTGCGATGCCATTCCTTTGCGAAGTGATAGGCTGATGGGCTACTCCCTATATAACCAATAACCAGGATATGAGGAGTTGATGGCTGTTGTCCCGTAATAATCTCAAATGGGCTCTTGTTGGATGCAGAGCTCCGCTGCAAGTTATAGGAGAATTGGGCTATGTCCAATAGCTTCACCCAATCTCGTTGGTTGGCACTCACGTAGTGCCGAAGATATTGCTCCAAGAGCGAGTTAATTCTCTCTGTTTGGCCATCCGTTAGAGGGTGGAGGCATGTGGAGAAGTATAATTTAGACCCCAACAACTTGAACAACTCAGTCCAGAATCGTCCCAAGAACCGAGAATCCCGATCACTAATGATCTTGTGTGGGACTCCCCAATACTTAACCACATTCTTCATCATCAACTTAGTCGCCTCCTCCGCTGAGCAATGTAGGGGTGCAACAATGAATGTTGCATACTTCAAAAATCGATCAACTACCATGAGTATCGATCCAAGTCCCCCTACTGCGGGCAAGCTTGATATGAAGTCCAAAGAAATACTCTCCCATGACCTTTCTGGTATGGGCAGCGGCTCCAAAAGTCCCACTGGCTTCTGCTGCTCTATCTTGTCCTGTTGACAAGTAAGGCATGTTCGAACATATTCCTCCACATCTGTCCCCATCTTCGACCAATAGAAGGCCCTCTCCACGAGAGCCATTGTTCGGTGGATACTCGGATGTCCAGCCCAAAGGGAATCGTGACACTCTTTCAAGAGTTCACGCCTCAAGTTATCCACTTGTGGGACATAAACTTTGTTCCCCTTGGTGTAGATGAGTCCCTCCTAGACCCAAAATCGTTGTGCCTTGCCCTCTTTGATGAGTTGAATCAGAGTTACTTCCTGAGGATCTCGGTACTGTCCATCCCTGTCCATCCCACTGGCTTCTGCTGCTCTATCTTGTCCTGTTGACAAGTAAGGCATGTTCGAACATATTCCTCCACATCTGTCCCCATCTTCGACCAATAGAAGGCCCTCTCCATGAGAGCCATTGTTCGGTGGATACCCGGATGTCCAGCCCAAAGGGAATCGTGACACTCTTTCAAGAGTTCACGCCTCAAGTTATCCACTCGTGGGACATAAACTTTGTTTCCCTTGGTGTAGATGAGTCCCTCCTGGACCCAAAATCGTTGTGCCTTGCCCTCTTTGATGAGTTGAATCAGAGTCACTTCCTGAGGATCTCGGTATTGTCCATCCCTGATCCTGGAAACAAAGTTGGAGCGCAATTGACTTGCTTGGCCTCCGCCCTCCAACTGTATAGCATTCACTAGCTCCACTTTCCGACTCAATGCATCATCCACGACATCTGCTTTTTCGGGTTTGTACTCCATCACAATGTCGAACTCAGCCAAGAAGTCCTGCCATCGTGCTTGCTTTGGGGAGAGTTTCTTTTGAGTTTGAAAGTAACTCAATGCGATATTGTCGGTCCTTAGCACATCTCATAGACAGTAGACCACCGCTGTCATCTCCTTCTAATGTACAGGATATCGTCGCTCGGTCTCGTTGAGCTTGCAACTCTCGTAGGCTACTGGATGACCCTCCTGCATAAGAACTCCTCCAATAGCAAAGTCAGAAGCATCGGTATGGACTTCAAAAGACTTTCCATAATCCGGCAATCAGAGTACAGGTTCTTCTAACACAGCAGTCTTCAGGTCTTGAAATGCCGCCTCACATTTGTTCGACCATCTCCAGGACTGCTCCTTTTTTAGCAACTCCGTTAGTGGAGCTGCGCGCTTCGAATATCCAACTATGAAGCGCCGATAATAGTTGAGAAACCCAAGGAAGGATCTCAACTCTGGCACCTTCTTTGGTGTTTGCCAGTCCACCACAGCTTGCACCTTAGCCTTATCCATTCGAATGGACCCATTCCTAATTCGATGCCCCAAGAATAAAATCTCTGTTTGGGCGAAGTAGCACTTTTCCCTCTTCACGAATAAGGTGTTCTCCCTGAGAACTTTGAAAATTGTTCGGAGGTGTCTAACATGCTCCTCAAGTGTTTGGCTATAGACGACGATGTCGTCTAAGTAACCGACCACAAACTTATCTAGATATTCTTTGAACAGCTGATTCATGAGAGTGCAGAATATGGTCGGAGCGTTGGTTAAGCCGAAGGGCATCACCAAGAACTCGAATGCTTCATACCTGGCCACACAGGTAGTCTTCGCCTCATCACCTTCTGCAATGCGCACCTGCCAATACCCTGACCGAAGGTCGAGTTTGGAGAAGTACTTTGCCTTGCCCAATTGATCGAACAAGTCTGTGATGAATGGGATAGGGTACTTGTTCTTCACCATCATCTTGTTGAGGGCTCGATAATTAATGCATAATCAGAGGCTCCCAACTTGTTTCTTCTGAAAGAGGACTGGAGCTCCGAAAGGTGCTTTGGAACTGCGGATGAGACCACCGCTTAGCAGTTCATCTAACTGCTTCCTCAGTTCTGCCAACTCTAGAGGGGCCATGCGGTATGGCGGTCTCGCTGGAGGCTTAACTCATAGCTCTAGCTCAATCTGATGATCCACGCCTCTGCATGGTGGTAGAGTTCTCGGTAACTCTGTTGGCATCACATCTAAGAACTCCTTCAGGATGTTCGCCACAACAGTAGGTTCCTGAATAGCCTCCCCGTCAAGTGTCTCTAGCTTCATAGTAGCTACAAAGGTTAATTTACCTTTTCGCACCCTTTCTTCAATTGTAAAGCCGATATTTGTTGTAGGTCCTTCGTTCCTACTCGAGAAACTGGAACCATGCAGGGATCATCGCCTCCCATTAGACACACGAAGTTCAGGAACAGTATTGGCACCAACTTTGCATGCATAAACTCCATTCCAAGAATCACTTGGAAGTCGTCCAATGGCACCGCCATCAAGTCTGTGCTCCCGCTCCATATCTCGATCTTGATGGGGACCCCCTTTGCTTGTCCGGAGATCTGCTTGGCCTCCGAGTTCACCGCCTTCATATGACTTAGGCTCTTCTCCAAGATTAGTCCCAGTCGCTTAGCTTCGCGATCGACAATAAAATTGTGGGTCGCGCCCGTGTCCACCATTGCATGGGTTGTTCGGCCATTGAGCTTGATGTCCACATACATCAACTCGCTGCTTCCTGCCTTTGGTGGCTTTGCCTTTGTATTCTCCCCCACTTGACCCTGTAATGCATTCAACAAATGCATTGCTCCCATCCTGGGTCCTTGCGACGCCTCTCTGTCGCTACTGAAGTTAGAACTACTCAAACTAAGGGCGATAGCTTTGCCCTTGTCTGACTTACGGGGTAGAATCAATGCCGTCAAAGTATTGAGTGCCTGTTTTTGTGGGCACTCCCTCACCATGTGCAGTCCTCCACAAAAGAAGCATCCAGTAGGCTTTGGGACTCTACCTCTTGAGCCTGGTCCCTTGTGGAAATTCTTCTTCTTTGCTCGCCCCCAGACTCCTTCGCTCGAGAGTATTTAGATGGGCGATTTCCCGAAGATTGTTTCTTCTTTCTCAAATCCTCCGAAGAAACAAAGTCAGTTAGCCTTTCCGCGACTGCAATTGCCCCGACTACTTCAGTGACATTCCTTCGATGTAGTTCTTGTTGTGTCCATGGCTTCAAGTTATCAAGGAAGCTGAATAGCTTGTCTTTCTCAAACATGTCTCGTATATCCAGCATCAATGCTGAAAATTGTTTCACATACTCTCGGATTGTTGTACTTTGGCGGAGTTGTCTCAGTTTCCTTCTTGCGACAAACTCTGTGTTCTCTGGTAAGAACTGAGTTCTCAACTCTGGCTTCAAGTCTCCCCATGTATCCACTTGACATCGGCCTTGCTGGATCTCTTCCCAACGGGTTCGCCACAAAGTTTTGCATCCCCATTCTAGATACATTATTGCTATAGCAACTTTGGTTTCTTCAGAATCAAGCCTTATAGCACGAAAATACTGTTTCATGTCGAACAAGAAATTTTTAAGCTCTTTGGCATCCCTAGCACCTTCGTAGCACTGCGGCTCTAGTGCCCTGAAGTTTTGAGGTGGCGCAGTGCGGGTGTTGTTCCCTCCCGCATCAAGAGTCCTCGTTAACACCATCACCTTAGCCGTGAGTTCCGCCACAACTTCATGTAGGTGTCGTACGGAATCTTTGGTGTCCTCTGTCAATTGATCCATCATAGATTTAACTTTCTCGATCTGAGATTCAGCTTCTTCTAGCGAGCTCTCTACCCTAAGTAGCCCTCGCTGGCCTTGGTAGAGTTCCTCCATGCTCGCTTCAAGAACATCAAGGTGGGTCTCCGCCAATATAATTCTCTCCTTGTGACTCTTTTTTTCGGTTGACACTCCAGATGGCGCCTCCTCCCCTCGTGGAGAATACCCAACTTCACGCTCGTCGTGTTCACTGTAGAGCTCCTCATGAGTGGCTCCCATAGTTTGCGAGCGAGTTTGCACTTGCAGCCCACCTGCGACTGCTTGGAGCAAGGGTCCGACTTACCTCATCTTGCTCGATTCACCACGATGTTTCACCATGGTTAGATTGCGAATCTTCTTCGCTATTCGTATAAATTGCTTGCCTGCTCTGATACCACACTGTCACGGACTTAGCTGAATTTGCCTAAGTCGTGCGGTACCCTCGCGACACTCCCGAAGACTTAGCTGAAATTGCCTAAGTCTAAGAGCAACCTTGCTCACTATTCCGGACTTATGTGGGATTGCCTAAGTCATGAAATATCCAACGCATTATTTGTCCACAAAGGGTCAGCCCTCTTACAACCTCTTAAGGTCCCGTAGGACCTGTAAAGAAGAAGTTGATTAATTCAGAAGCGAGCGACGGACACGTCCCGGCGTCTCGCAAAGCGGAAAGCTATACAAGCAATTTGTCGAACACCTTGAGTGCAGCAAAGAAAAGAGAGAAAGAGAGCGAAATAGGATTTTGGAGGGTTGTAGGAACGGTCGCAAGTCCACAAACGACGGTTCCTAAGGTATCAGACGCAAGACAAGTTCAATTGCTGATGAATGCCTACGTCCGACATATACCCAGAACCCCATCCAGCTCGGTGTCACCCGGGGGGTTCCAAGGTGCTGAAATGGTTGACATTTTGCACAGCTCAGAAAGGTTGCCGCGGCACATGAAAAAGACCCAAAAACAAGGCTGTTTTGGGCTGTTTTGGCTCCGCGTAGCGAGCGATCATTCTGCAGCCTTCTACACTACTTTCGTTCACATTTCTTAGGTAAAAACACATAAACTTAAGGCAAAACAAGCTGCCAAACATATGTACAAGCAAGAAAAAGTAACGAACGGTTCAAGGAGCAAAGGCATTACGGTTGAGCGATGACCGTTCATGACACAGCGCAAAGGATGGAAGAGTATTTACTTGGCTTGGACCCACTCAGTTAGTTCTTTATATCGATACTTGGATTCCTGTATAGTATGTCGCTTCTGGGGCGGTGGAGTCTACCATTATTATATTACTTAGTTCATTACTTAGTTTACTACCGGAAAGAGAGGCTTACAATGTTTATCAGACAAGGAGCTAGAGCAGAGTTAAAGCAAAAGAAGACAGACTTAGTTTAGGGACAAGCTAGTAAGAATGAGATCGAGTAAAGCAAGATCCGAGGTCGGTAGCTTGGTCCTTGATAGCCTGGGATTATGAAAGAACAGGCACAAGTAATAGGTCCGTGGGAAATTCATGAGTGGAATCCCGAGTTGAATCCAATCCGGAAACTCTTAACCCAAAAGTGAAAGTCAGCGCAAACGTAAGTGATTTAGTGTCCAAGTATATAGAGAAGAAGAGGCTAAAGGAATCTTAGCAGCAATCGATTCTCAAATTTATGTTTTTGAGTTTCAAGAGCTATATCTGAGGCAACAGTCGATTCTTCTTAGGGTTTTGCATGCTATTAGTTTTCCGCTTCAAGAACTGGACAATAAGGCAAAAGACTCTAGTTTACGTGAGTTTGAGTTGCGTGGTGCCTATGTTCCTATATGGGGATTTAGCTTCCTTTCCGTTTCGGGTTAGGTTTACGCGTATATAAGTCTGGATAGCCTACTTACACTTAGCCCTGGAGAAGGCATTGATTCTTTGGCTTTCCAAGCTTCTGCTTGAATTCCACTTTATGAACTGACAACCCTAGCACCAACCTCTAATCGACTTGAGCACATCACCCGACAAGCCAATAAATAACCTCTCTTAGCACCAACCTCTGATCGACTTGAAGAACCAAATGTAGCTGTCGAGCCGAGAAGAAGTAGTGAATCAATGAGGAAGTAGTGAATCAATTAAGTCGTCAACAGCAAGATATGGATCTGAAGCGGGAAGGTAAGTTGAAAGTCCGGTTTGTGTGGCTAAGTCCATAGAGAGATGGTTTGTGCGGCTAAGTTAATAGAGAGATAGATCAAATTCTGATTTAGATTAAGTAAGGGCAAGCGCAGTTTTCATAATTAAGTGACATGACAGTTGGCCATTGCTTTCTTCTTGTCAATAGGAGTTTGATCCCAAGCAATATAGTTTGATACACGCCCCCAGGGGTAAGTATTAATTAAGAGTTGGATTCCTGTTACTACTTCCTGCTCGACACTACTGCAATGGGTTCTCCTACCAGACTGAATGCGTACTTAAGGAATTAAGCTACGAATACATGATTTCACTCATCAGTAACAGGTGGTACGCAGGTAAAAAGAAATAGTAAGCTCAAAAGAAAGAACCAACCTCGTAATAAATAATACACCCACCACTAACAGGGCTTTACTGCTGACATCGAAGCTGATGTGCTATCATCCTTTTTTCTTGTGCTAACTGCATTGAACCTAGCTTTACTGTCTCCCCCAGCTAGTTAGAATAGGACTCCCCCACCCACAATTCTGACTGTCTTTGCTTTTGAGCTTGCTTATTAGTTGACCACTCTTGGGCTTGTTCCTGCCACTCCCTTGCTCTAGGCCTTACTGCCACAACTTCCATTCCTCCTGTGCTAGCCACAATAACTACTCCCCAAATGTAGCCTGTCACTTGCTAGCTTTTATTTTGACTTCGTTCATTTTCTTCTTCAATTCAGTATTAAGTTTCCTATATTATTTATTAAGTTTCCTATACTATATTATTAATAATTTAATGCAACTATTAAAGATGGTGTATCATAATTGGTTTTGCATATGAAACTATAGCACCGACACAAGATGACAGGATGACACCGTACTGGAATTCTGATTTGTCATTGAAAACCTCTAACTTGCTGCGCACCTCTCCACTATGTAACAATTGAACTCAATAAGCAACTACTAGGACATATGCTCTCGGTTTAGTCTTACCTTATTGCCTATGCGCCTCAACTGACTTACTGGAATTCTAATACTTGTACTTAAGCACTTACTTTCCCTTCCTCCTATTAGAATTACCTTGTCGATCAGTCTTACTATACCTTTTGTCCTTACTTGCTATAGGCCTGACTTTCCTTTTTCTAAGAATGGAGTTACTAACTAGCAGATTGAACTCAAACTTGAAATAATGAAACACATAATAATAAGAGGATACCGAGCCAAGGGTAGCTATACTAATAATCAATAGAATATGAAAACAAACAAGAAAACACACGCTACTATTATTATGAAAAGAATAGAAATAAGTAACCGAGCCTTACTCGTTAGGAATAACCGAGCCTTCTGCCCTTGCTTACTTCTATTCTAATTGTGCTTTCTTTTATTCTCTAGTTGGGAGGGGGCTTTTTCTCGAATCCTGGAACTCATGGGTATGACCCTATTGCTTGCGTATGGGAGCTCCTCAAACTGTAGTACGTTGCATAAGGAGTGGAGCTGGGGACACAGAATTGAGGCACCGGAATCGAACTAGGATGGACCTACTACTAACAGGTTTTGAACTCACGTCGAGTCGATGAGAATGCCCACAGGGGACGTAGAATTGGACTAATGCGGACTGGATTGTTAACTCGACACACTCGGGCTTAACTAACTAATAAGCATAATCCAGCTACTACTACTACTACTAAAACAGAATCTAAGTTGGAAAGGAAGACTCAATGGAAGTAAAGCAAGACTAAGTTGAGTTGAATGCGCAGGCCGTGTCGTTCTCCAGCTATATTTTCATTATTGTTGGCATAGTTATCAATTCTCACTAGTATTTGTACGATCCCCTGTCCCGTCTTAGACAGTCTCCGGAGTACTAGTCGATTCCCTTATCATAGCATAGGAAAAAATAGTAGCATTTGAAAGTAAGGTGAAAGGTTAATCCGTAGACAAAAAGAAGTAGATAAAAAAGAAGAGAACTAACTAAACTAAAAAAAGAGAACTAACAACTAACTAAACTAATAAGTAAAATAGTCAATCCAAGAAATCAAATACAAGAATGAAGTTAAGCACTTTTAGTTTGATTGCTGAGTAAGATAAGGCGGAGTGTCCCAGTTTCACTCCATTGTAGTAGTAGCTCAATCCCTTATTGATAGTAGTAGAAGAATCGTAGGTTTGTGGGTGTAGTACAGAACTCCGCTAAGCAATTTCAGAGTGATAGCTGGAAGAGTCAGTTAGAAAGCGTGAGGCGGTTAGAGAGAATTGAGCTTGGGCATACAATAATCAAACTGGGGAGGACATGGCTTGGACCAAACCCTACTATAAATAAAAGAAACTTGGCCGTACATCTCCCATCGAATATCAAAAAAGCTGACCTCGCATCAAACCCTACTATGTATACTTCTTCTTTTCTCTATCTCCGTATCTGCCCGGATATAGTTGCCCTAGCTTCCTCTCCTGATGATCTTTATTCCCTGACTTCAAAGCCCGTATCGGATCCAGCTTATGTTTAATCTACTTCTCTCGTTGACAAAACTCACACTTATGACTCTTGGCTAGGATCTACAACTGGGGGGCTCAGTTGACTCACATTTTTCTGAACGTCTTGCAACTTACAATTGAACTTCAGATTCTATTACTTTATCTACCTCTACGCCAACAAAGAAAGATAAAAGTACAGCTCTTAAAGCAAAGGAATAAACTAAGTCAATAAGTCACAATGCTAAGCTCAACTGCAAGGCTAAACTCAAGGTAGTGGTCAATAGCGAGGAGAGCCTATATAGAATGAATCAGCAGCACTAAGAACAGGTTAGGCAGCTGTACCCGGGACAAGCATAAGGAGTATAGAGAAGAAGCAAAAAAGAAGTCATTTGTTTACTCTAATTCTGTACTATGCATGCAAGAGAGAGAGATTCCATTACTGTTTTAGTCGAGTTGAGACAAGAAGCAGTTTCGAGTGCATAAGCAGAAACAGAGGAATTAGCCAGGTATTCTGGAATAAGGTAACTAACCAGAAGAAGGTAACTAACCCTAAAGTGGTGTATCTGGCTCTAATCTTTGCTCTGAAGGAACCATCTATTCATTAACTCCTAAATCATTTTTTGCCTATACTTATTGCTTGCCTTCTTTCTTGGTGCCCCATTAAATAGGATTTAGAGCCAAGAAAAAGAAATATAGATATATAAATCCCCTCTACTTCAATTAAAAGAACATAAAAGCCTTTTCCACTATTGAAAATAGGGCGATCCCGGGCGCTTGATAACTAACTCTTCTTTCCACATCTTATAGACTCTCTATAAAGGAGAGAATAACTGCTATTTAAAAGATCAGCGGAAGCTATTGCATTCCTTTAATTCCCACCTTATGAATAGGAAAGATATTGAAGTTCCCTAAGATCAATGGTCGAACATGCTGCCGTTCCTCTATCGGTCGAGAAGTCAACTCCTTGGGTGTGGAAAGAAGCCTATCTTATCCCGAAAGAGATACTTGAGGACTTATTCGAGTAGATCTTGTTGCCAGAAAGTGCTCTTTCCTAGTCGAGGAAAAGAGGCTACCAAATGAAAAAAGGGTACTTACATATATAGAAAACCAAACCTATCGCATGCTTATGACCCGGTAACTAACTCGTTATAGGCTGAGAAGAAAGGGTATGGTGAGTTATTTCTATCTATTCCTTTATTGCCCTCATTGAGTTAAGTCACGTAAAGGGGAGGGCTAAACTCAGTTCCACCCTTTTCTAACTTCCCAATGGTTGGCCCCACTCCTCAGCTAATCAATGTCCCCTCGATTTTATGGGAAAAAGGAATAGTTTCCTTGATGACGTGGATGCCTCATTCAGTAGTTTTGATCCATTGGGTTTATCGATTCACTTTTGCTTATCCAGAGGAATCTTGACATCCGAGATATGGTGGTGATGCAACTCCATACTGGGATCGGCCACCGCCTCATACTTATTATCTCCTGGCCCGCCTATGGCACCTAATAATCTCTATGTCACCAAACAATCTGCTTCTTCAGGAAACAATGCATTATTTGCTGATGGTCCTCCCTCAAGTTCATGGCTTGAGCCAGGGGTGGCATTAAAATGGCTTTGGCATATTGCCAACAAGAAACCTGTCCTATATACCACCAAATGAAAGGAATAAAGCATATTAGCCCTAACACCGGAATCGATAGGTTATACATTTGAATAGCACTTATCCTCCCCATTTAGTAATTGAGTTCTTTCACTTTCAGTCGAGTGGTAAAGTTAACACTTATTTATTTTCCCTCCCCGAATCCATCTGCACTCAGCCAAAAGATGAGAGACAAGGGGGCTTTGGACCACTATCCATCAAAGATCTTTCATACATTAAGATCCACCCGACAGTTGATTTGCTTTCATACACCCTAATTTGCATCCGCTATATCCTTATAGTACAATAGAAGACTTCTCTTCCATACACAAGATCAAGATCAATGCGCGAGATACTTCATTATCTTCTCAGCGATGCATTCCAATGCTCCAGGGGTTACTAGCAACACTTACGACATAAGCGATGTCCGGACAAGTGCATATTATTGCTTGCATATATTATCCAACCACAAAGGCATCAGGGAATATGGTGCATCTTTTGGACACATCTTGTTGGAAGAGAGCCACGAGGATCAAAAGGACTACAAACCGCTTTATGATCATAGTGCTTTAGATTATAAGAAATATCTAAGATTAGAGAGCTTTATGGGTTTCTTTTATCTATCCCCCCGGATTCCTAGAAGCTTCGAAACCATCTCCCCTTCTTGTAGGAGTGAAAGAAAGCGCCTTCACCACTCCGTGGACTCCTTTATGATTTTCCTTATCATAAAATAGTAAATGAGGGAAAAGACCTCCTGTTAATAAAAAAGAATCTCTTTTGCTTTTGATTTTAGAAGAAAGATTTTATATATGTCCAATCTATAGTGGTGGTGGGATCAACCAAGATGTATGTCGCCCGACTCGACCCTCAGACTCTTTCTTCCCGACCTATTTGACTCTCTGGTCCCTTATTTAGGTGGTATCTCAAGAATTCAGAGAGATAATTCTTCTCGGGGACACACGAAACAAAGATATGAACTAGGATCATCGAAATGGAAAGAGATGTTCCAATTCATCAAAATAATAATAAAAGCCTTTTACACATCCATATGATCCACTAGAGTCAAAAGAAGATAATAACTCCAACCTGTCCGATGCTTTTTCAGCCAAACACTATATACATATAAGTGGGACCTACAGTATGAGCAAGCTGTGTGAAAAACCGCTTCCTTTTTTTGGTTTCGCAACAACTTGGGCGAAATGAGGTTATACTAGTAAACCATAGATTTCGTAGTTTGTAGCCGGTCGAGCCACTAGAATTGAATGATATAAGAATCTCTGGGGATCCTTCCTACCTAAAAGGCTTTCCCTTTGTAGAAAGAATACTTCTGTAGAATGGCATAATTGTCCGACACTTCGTGCCTCAATCTTAAAAGAAGCCCTACTTTAATGACCTACTCCGAACTTTATGGATGGTCCCCATCCCCATTAGCATTAGTGCCCATTATACGCCTTTGGGGCTATTTCTGAATTTAAGCTTGAGTTTGCTAGTTGGGTATGCTCTTTGTAGTAAAGTATCATTTTCGTTTGTTAGCTGGGCGCTAGTTGCTCTTCTTTTTTCAGCTTCTGTTTGCTAGCTCTTACTTACAAGCTAAGCATCCGATCTTACACTCCAAGTAGTTGAACTGAATGAACTACTTGCTGGTGCCTCCTTCTTCAAATCTTCAATGGTTTGATCTTCAAAGAAGATAACATCTCTTCTTCTGAACACCTTCTGCTTTTTTGGATCCCAAAGCCTGTAACCAAACTTATCATGTGAGTAACCAAGGAAAATATACTCTTTTGACTTACCATCCAGCTTGGACCTCTCATTATCTGGAACATGTGCAAATGCATAACAACCAAACACTCTTAAATGTTTATAGGAGATATCTTTCCCTGACCATACATACTCTGCAACATCACCATCTAGAGCTGTACATAGTGATAAGTTGATTACATCAACTGCAGTCCTCAAAGCCTCATCCCAAAACCTTTTGGGTAACTTGGCTTGTGAAAACATACATTTGATCTTTTCCATGATGGTGCGGTTCATCCTCTCTGCAATTGCATTATGCTGAGGTGTACCAGGAACTGTCAACTCATGCTGGATGCCACTGTAATAATCATTAAATAATCCTGTGTACTCACCATCATTATTTGATCTTATGTATTTCAATTGCCTTTCTATCTCCCTTTCAACTCTGGTATGAAACTCCTTGAAGACACTAATCACCTGATCTTTGATCTTTAAAATATAGGCCCAAACTTTCCTAAAAGAGTCAACTATAAAAGTAACAAAATAAAGTGCACCACTGATACTAGGAACATTAACAGATCCACCAGGAGTTTTTGTCCTCAAAGGACCATACACATCTGTACAGACACGGTTCAAGGCATACATTTTTCTAGATAAAGAAGGATTAATAAAGGAAACTTTATGTTATTTATAAGCCAAACAATCAATACAAGGGGTCAAACATGTACCTTTGAGGTCTGGTAATACCTCTCTCTTGGAAAGTTCTTGTAGCCCCTTGTCGCTCATGTGTCCTAGTCACCTATGCCACAACTCCATGCTGAAGTCTTTCTCTGTAGCATTCAACTGCTCACCACAAGCTTTAGCTTGCAATCTATACAATATATGACATTTCTTCCCATTAGCTACAATAAGAGAACCCTTATTAAGCTTCCACTGCCCTTTGTGAAATTTGGCATCAAAGTCTTCATCATCCAGCCTTCCAACTGAAATTAAATTCAATCTTAAGTCAACAACATGCCTCACATCCTTAAGCACCAACTTGCAGCCAAGGTTAGTCTTTATATGGATATCTCTCATGCCAATGATGTCTGCTGTGCCATAGTTGCCCATCTTGACAACACCAAAATTTTCAGATCTGTAAGTAGCAAAGAACTCCCTCCATGGTGCAGCATGATAAAAAGCACCTGTGTCAATTATCCACTCGAGATCCTAGCACATACAAGTAAAATATCATCAGAAGTGGACAAAATTAAATAATCACTACCTTGCACTGTGATTGTGATATTCTATTTTGACTTTATATGCTCTACTTCTTTTCCCTTTTTCTTGTTCTTCTAAGGTTGCTTGCACTAATTCTTATAATGTCCTTTCTCACCACAATTGTAGCAAATAATATCTTTTCTTGATCTTGACTTGCTTCTACCCATGCGTGAACCACTTCTATCCATAGACTTTGACCTTCCTCTGTTCTCTGAGACAAGTGCTTGTGAATCAATCTGAGAAGTTATTGAATTCTTTCCCCTCAACGCCTTCTTCAACAAATTGCTTGTTACTTGACTTATTGTCACGGGCTTAGCTTATTTTGCCTAAGTCATGCGACACCCATGCGTGTCCGTCCGGAAAGGTCAGCCCTCCCCGAGATCTCCTAAAGTCCCATAGACTTACAAAAAGAGAAAATGGGCCAGAAGAAGAAATTCCCACGGGATCCACAAGCAATTGCTCAAGAAAACACTTTATAAAGTCAAAATATGAATTACACCCATAGACATTACAAACTCAGAGAGGTTGCACACAAAGGATAATAGTCCATTACAGACTGAAGTCTCCATAAGTGCTTATAAGACACACTTGTATTTACAAGCCAAACTTGGCTATAAAACAAATTAAACCAGGGCTTCTAAGCCTACTATAAGCCTGCTTCTTGTTGTATAAGATATGTACCTAAACTGAAGCACACGGACAAATACGAGCATTTCATCGAACACCTTGTTTACATTATTGTCCGTGACATTCTCCCCCACATATTCCTTCGACGTCCTCATCGAAGCCACTATAGATGCTGCATCTCCTCGCATTCTGTTGAATCTTCAATCTGCTGCTTTGGCTGCAACATGCCCCTTTGGCTCCTAGCCGCTCTCCGCCGTTGTTGTTGAGTAGTCGAACTCTGATCCGCCATGCTACTTCAACTCACCAATGACTAAATCTGCTGTGGGGTTGGCTGAGTTCTGCTGATCCTTGTTGGTTCTCGCAGATCCCTCTGATGAAGGAAAAGACCTGCCTTATTATGTGCCAGTATCGCAGTATACTCATATAGCTTGAACTGGGTAGATGCTTATTGGAGTTTTAACGAGTATCGCCTCATAGACTTTGAAGTTTTTAAGGTCCTTTCTCCATAATGTTTGCCCATTGAACCTTCTTCCACTGTTAGTTATTACTTCCAAGTATGTTCGCATCACTCCCGTTTTCGATTAGTCAATTAGGAAATGAAGTGGAAAATCTATTCTTAGTAGTACTGATCACCAACGGTGAGGATTTGATAACCATTGTCTTCCATAAGCTTTCTTTGAAGGGTCACTGAACTTGTGCAGAGCTCCCCTGCTTGGATAAGTAAGAGAATTGGGATACTTGGCTTCACCCATTCTCTTTGTAGTTGAGAAGGTAAGGTTACCTAGCTTCGCTCACCTCCTTGAGTTAAGAGAATTAGGGTACTCGGTTTCGCCTATTCTCTCGAGTTGAGAAGGCAAAGGTTACTCGATTTCGCCTACCTCATCGAGTTTGTACTTCATACATTGAGCTGGTTACTAGCATTCACCCGCTCTTTACTCACACTTCTGAAGCACTTGAAGTGGTTGCACTCCTTGTGTTGGGTTAGCTATTGTGATTCGCCTTCCTACTGCCATTAAACTTTTGGAATGCAAGAAGTTTTGCCTGAAAAGAGCAAAAAGTTTACCCCAACTTGGAGTAAGTCTTTGATAGATCTGGTCACCTTTGGGATTGTACCGTCTTCTTCATCACCTTTGTCACCGCCTACTCTGAGTAGAAAGGTATAGTACAATATACTGCCTACTTCGTTCCTTGGTCGAGCACTCCTGTATCAGCCCGAAGTCCCTTAATTTTGGCTATCTTGATGAAAAGCCCATCGACATCGGTCTTATGAAGTTTCTTGGCCTCTGCCTTGTCTTGGTACTTGGAGTTTGCCTCTACATTCTCCGCCTCCTCGGCCCCTTTTACGACCAATGCTCTCCATACATGAGAGCAAGGGATCAATGACTTCACGAAAGTCCCACCTCTGCGGCACCATGGTACTGCCAAGTCTATTGCACTACTATCCATTATCTTGCATCTTTAGCCCTTCCTTCGCGATTGATATATCTGTCTCTACGGCACTGTGGAGCTCCTTAAGAGTACAATCTTGCTATGCACCACTTGTTCCTGATAACTTGAATGGCAACACTATAGCATATTCCTCAAGAGTACCCGCCTCGACGTCCTATTGCCCTGTACTAAGGTCTCCTGATCCCAACTTTACCCCTGTAAGTTGAATCACCTTAGTTATTCCGTCAAATGCATCTCTGAGGTAGCTTGCATGTGCCTCAAAGCTCCTTTCATCTTTGGCACTATACAAAATAAGTCTGTCCCATCCGAATGAAGAACCCATGGAATGACATGATCCCACTCTTGCCTCTACAAGAGTTCATGCCCTTGACCTCTGTCCAAGGAAAGCTCCGTACCTCCGCTCCATGTTCCATCTTCTATGTCGACTCCCTTCATGCGGCTTGGATACTTCACTGAGTTCCACCCAAGTCGCTCCGCTCCTTGATTTGCATTGAGTTGATAGTGGCCCTTACGTCCACCATTCCACGGTTCAACCCTCTGTTGAGTTCGATTTCTGTATCAACTCTAATTGTGCCTTCATATGATGTTGCCTTGGATTGCTCCCTTACTTGATCTCGAAATGCATCCACCAATGCATTACCTTATTCGAGATCATACGATGACTCTTCGTTGCTCACTCGGTCCATTGAGCTTTGTGGAGATATTGTCTTGAGGAACTCTTCCTCAATATGTGCAGTCCGTTGTACATGATTCTCCCTCTAAAGAACTAGGACTTATCCCTCCTGGATATCTGTCCTGCCGGAGTAACTTTTCTCTTTACATACTTCCCACTGGAAGTTTCGGAGACCACCATCCCCTTTGGACTACTCCATCTTGCTGAACTTGTGCCTTGTTCTGCCCCCGCAAAGGCACTTACTAGATTACGACCCATGCCAATACAGTCTCTATTGCACCCTTCAACGTCTAGCAAAGTGTTGAACTTGTTACACATTTCAGCCTCCTACGGACATATCCTTTCCATATCGGAAAGAAAGTTCTAAGGCACCATGGCACCGAGTTCTAATACCGCCTTAGGAGGGCCACGAACACTCCATCGTTCATGTACAAGCCCTTGTATGAGTTCTGAATCCTTCGAGTTAGTAATTCCCCTCATCTCTGTAAGCTTTATACAACTCTTTCGGTCGTTACACAACACCTCCCACCTTGCACGGTCTTATCTTTCACCAAGCGTCCCGCTTTGCCATGAGCACCGTCAAGTTTTGGTTGCTAACATCGAGCCATAGCTCGAACTCAACCATCCCAATCTTGGAGGGCTACGCATTCTTCTTCGCTTGCTTATCCTCATTGTCACGGGCTTAGCTGCCCATGCGTGTCCTGCAAGGCAGATCTCCTCTCAGTCCGAGATCCCCTCAAAGTCCCAAGATACAAATTACACCCATGGACATTACAAACTCAAAGAGGTTGCACATAAAGGATAATGGTCCATTACAGACTGAAGTCCCCACAAGTGCTTATAAGACACACTTGTATTTATAAGCCAAACTTGGCCATAAAACAAATCAAACTAGGGCTGCTAAGACTACTAGAAGCCCGCTTCTTGTTGTACAAGATATGTACCTAAACCAAAGGACACAGACAAACACAAGCATTTCATCGAACACCTTGTTTACATTGTTGTCTGTGACATTCTCCCCCACTTATTCCTTCGACGTCCTCGTCGAAGCCACTGTAGACGCTGCATCTCCTCGCATTCTGTTGAATCTTTAATCTTCTGCTTTGGCTGCAACACGCCCCTTTGGCTCCTAGCCGCTCTCCGCCGTTGTTGTTGAGTAGTCGAACTCTGATCCGCCATGCTGCTTCAACACACCAATGACTGAATCTGGTGTCGGGTTGGCTGAGTTGTGTTGATCCTTGTTGGTTCTCGCGGATCCCTCTGATGAAGGAAAAGACCTGCCTTATTATGCGCCAGTATCGTAGTATACTTATATTGCTTGAACTGGGTAGATGCTTGTTGGAGCTTTAGCGAGCATCGACTCACAGACTTTGAAGTTTTCACTGTTAGTTGTCCTTTCTCCATAATGTTTGCCCATTGAACCTTCTTCCACTGTTAGTTGTCACTTCCAAGTATATTCGCATCACTCCCTCTTAGTCAATTGGGAAATGAAGTGGAATAACTACTCTCAGTAGTATTGATCACCAACGGTGATGATTTGACAACCATTGTCTTCCATAAGCTTTATTTGAAGGATCACTGAACTTGTGCAGAGCTCCCCTGCTTGGATAAGTAAGAGAACTGGGATACTTGACTTCACCCATTCTCTTCATAGTTGAGAAGGTAAGGTTACTTGGCTTCTCTCACCTCCTCGAGTTAAGAGAACTGGGGTACTCGGTTTCGCCCATTCTCTCGAGTTGAGAAGTCAAAGGTTACTCAATTTCGCCTGGCAAAGGTTACTTGATTTCGCTTGCCTCCTCGAATTTGTACTTCATGCATTAAGCTGGGTACTAATATTCGCCTACTCTTTGCTCACACTTCTGAAGCACTTGAAGTGGTTACACTCCTGGCGTTGGTTTAGCTACTGTGATTCGCCTTCCCACGGCCATTGAACTTCTGGAAGGCAAGAAGTTTTGCCCGAAAAGAGTAAAAAGTTTACCCCAACTTGGAGTCCCCTAACTTGGAGTAAGTCTTTGATAGATCTGGTTGCCTTTAGGATTATACCATCTTCTCCATCACCTTTGTCGCCTACTCCTCTTGACCATGTCTCGAGCACCCTGCATCAACCCGATGTCCCTTAAATCATCGGTCTTATGAAGTTTCTTGGCCTCTGCCCTTCTGCCTTGTCTTGGTACTTGGAGTTTGCCTCTGCATTCTCCACCTCCTCGGCCCCTTTTACGACCAATGCTCTCCCTCCATGAGAGCAAGGGATCGATGACTTTACGGAAGTCCTGCATCTACGGTACCATGGCGCTGCCAAGCCCATAGCACTACTATCCGTTACCTTGCATCTTCATCCCTTTCTTTGTGATCGGTAGATCTGCCTCTGTGGCATTGTGGAGCTCCTCCAAGTCCACCACCTCTCTAACCGACACTTTTCTTTTGGGTAGCTGAGCCCCGCTGGACTCGTCGTCGCTTTCTCGACCCTTTCGACCACCTTCTCCGACACCACTCTGTCCTCCAAGCAGTTCTCCTTGGTCGATGGAGAGATAGATTGCAACTCTCATGCATGGCCTCCGCCATCTTGTTGCAGGGCTCACGCTGATTCTGTTCTCCTTAGCTTCCTAGGTAGCAACGTTCACTTACTCGGTCTTTTCCTCTGACTTGCCGGGCTCCCTTAAGCGAATGTGAGCACTGAAGCAGTCCAACTCTCTAGCTGCTCCGATTAATCAAGGCCCCTCCATGGGACGCACTAGTACTTGCAATCTGACTACTCTCTCGGTGGTACATAGCCCCCATATACTAACGACCATGGCTTTCATCTGATGCAAGCTTCGATACATACACACGGAAGACCCGCCTCTGCGGTACTGTGACATTCACTCCTTGAATCCACAGCCCTTCTTGCCGTTGCATTGTTCACCGAAGTGGAGCTCCCAACAGCTCCTGATCATTCACATAATTATGTCCCCCTCCATGGGACTCACTGGTACATGCACTTGGACTTCTTCCTCGGTGGTATACAGCTCCCATATGCTGATGACTAAGGCTTTCATCCAATGCAAGCTTTGATGCACACGCGAAGACCCATCTCTGCGGTACTACGGCATTCACTCCTTGAATCCATAGCCCTTCTTCTTGTTGTGTCGTACACCAAAGTGGAGCTCCCAGTAACTCCTGATCATACCTCCGCATAATCTTTGTCCCTCACGGGACAAGATTGCATGTATTGCATTGCCACGAACTATTCCATCACGATCCGCTGTACTATGTCGCCTCCTGGTGACATCTCCATTGCATATAGATTCTCGTGTGATGAACTCGGACTACGACTTCTTCACGTGTGGCCTTTGCCAACACATCGTAGGGCCTCCACCATCTCTGATTTTTAGTTCGCTCCCTTGGCAATTCCCCTTCGTCCCCCCCACTCTTGGGTTACACCTGGACGAAGCATAGCTCTAGGACAGTCCATCGCCTAAGAGCTCCTGAAGTCCCCTGACTTCGCTAGAGTTGGTGCACCATTGTCTGGATCTTGGGCCTCTATCCCCTACCAGCACAATCTTGCTATGCACCTCTTGTTCCTGACAACTTGAACGGCAACACTGTGGCATATTCGTCAAGAGTACCTGCCTCTGCATCCTCTTGCCCCGTACTAAGGTCTCATGATCCCAACTTTGCCTCCGCAAGTTGAATCACCTTAGTTACTCCATCAAATGCATCTCTGAGGTAGCTTGCATGTGCCTTGAAGATCCCTTCATCTTTGGCACCATGCAAAATAAGTCTGTCCCATCAGAATAGAGAACCCATGGAACGACATGATCCCACTCTTGCCTCTACAAGAGTTCATGCCCTTGACCTCTGTCCAAGGAAAGCTTCGTGCCTCCGCTCCATGTTCCATCTTTTATGTCGACTCCCTTCATGCGGCTTGGATACTTCACCGAGTTCCACCCAAGTCACTCTGCTCCTCAATTTGCACTGAGCTGATAGTGGCCCTCACGTCCACCATTCCACGGGTCAGCCCTCGGTTGAGTTCGATTTCTGTATCGACTCTAAGTGTGCCCTCATATGATGTTGCCTTGGATTGCTCCCCCACTTGATCTCGAAATGCATCCACCAATGCATTACCTCCTTTGAGATCATGCGACAACTTCGTCGCTCACTCGGTCCGTTGAGCTTTGTGGAGATATAGCCTTGAGGAACTCTTCCTCAATATGTGCAGTCCGTTGCACATGATTCTCCCACTAGAGAACTAGGACTTATCCCTCCTGGATATCTGTCCTACTAGAGCAACTTTTCTCTTTACATACTTCCCAGTGGAAGTTTCGGAGACCATCATCCCCTTTGGACTACTCCGTCTTGCTGAACTTGTGCCTTGTTCTACCCCTACAGATGTACTTGCTAGATTGTGACCCTTTTCCAATACAGTCTCCACTGCACCCTTCAAGGTCTAGCAACATGTTGAACTTGTTGCACATTTCAGCTGCCTACGGACGTATCCTTTTCATGTCGAAGAGAAAGTTCTGATGCTCCATGGCGCTAAGTTCTAATCGCGCCCTAGGATGGCCGCGAACACTCTGTCATCCGTGTACAAGCCCTTGCATGAGTTCCGAATCCTTCAAGTTCACAATTGTCCTCACCTTTGTGAGCTTTACACAACTCTTTCGGTCATTACACAACACCTCCCTCCTTGCACGGTCTCATCTTTCACTAAGCGCTCTGCTTTGCCTTGAGCACCGTCAAGTTTGGTTGCCAACGTCGAGCTATAGCTCGAACTTAACCATCCCAATCTTTGTGTGCTACGCATTCTTCTTCGCTTGCTTGTCCTCATGGTGCCTCTCACGCAAAGGGGTTGGCTATTCCTTGAATGCCAAACTAGGATGCCCGCTCTTCTGAGCGACTCCTTTCCCTACATCTCAATGTCCGTTTCCCCCAAACGGTTGTGTGTGCTGGCTGTTCTCCACACAGCCTAGCTAGGTCCCCTACGTTTGTATGGCAAGTGTTTCTGCGTGTGCTTGTCCTGTTCTGATACCACATTGTCACGGGCTTAGCTAATTTTGCCTAAGCTGTGCGGCGCCCATGCGTGTCCGTCTGCAAAGGTCAGCCCTCCCCGAGATCTCCTAAAGTCCCACAGACTTACAAAAAGCGAAAATGGGCTAGAAGAAGCAATTCCCACGGAATCTACAAGCAACTGCTCAAGAAAACACTTTATAAAGCCAAAATACAAATTACACCCATGGACATTACAAACTCAGAGAAGTTGCACACAAAGGATAATGGTCCATTACAAACCGAAGTCCCCACAAGTGCTTATAAGGTACACTTGTATTTATAAGCCAAACTTGGCCATAAAGCAAATCAAACTAGGGCCGCTAAGCCTACTGCAAGCCCGCTTCTTATTGTACAAGATATGTACCTAAACGAAGGATACGGACAAACACAAGCATTTCATCGAACACCTTGTTTACATTGTTATCCGTGATAAGAAGGTGCCAAGATCCATCCCGTCTTCATGTGTCCTACTTAAAGCTCAAATTGGGAGAACATGAATTGACTTAGACCCAATTGCCAAGCACCATAGATGATGGCGAAATTCAAGCCCAATCACAAGCCATACTTGATCAGAGAATTGTGATGCACTGTCGATACCCTTCAGCTGAAGTATGAGTGCATTAGAACAACTTTCCACCTAAAGATGCCACATGGGAGTCTTATGAGGAGCTGAAGACCCGGTTCCCAGAGTTTATGGACCCTCAACCCTAAGACTAAGGCTGATTCAAAGAGGACGATCTTGATAGGCCCCTAGCAGGGTTGGGTCCAAATAACCCTAGAAGTAGTCAATTAAAACTCTATGAGTTTGTTAATAAAACCCACCTACTTACTTCTATCGTATAAAGAAGTATGGCTAGGATTTATTTTGGGGTCTTAGGGCTTAATGCCTCCACTCTCTTTATTAGGCTGGTCGGCCAAAGTTTCTAGCAGGTATTGGCGGCTATGGAGTCATCTTAGCCTTCACCCATCCCTATTAATGCAGCACCCCCCTACGGTTAGCGCTATAGGTGAGGTAAGAGGATAATTTTCTTGCTTGTACATATGTTTGGCAGCTTGTTTTGCCTTGAGTTTACGTGTTTTTACCTAAGAAATGTGAGCGAAAGTAGTGTAGAAGGCTGCAGAACGATCGCTCACTACGCGGAGCCAAAACAGCCCAAAACAGCCCTGTTTTTGGGTCTTTTTCATGTGCCGCGGCAACCTTTCTGAGCGGTGCGAAATGTCAGCCATTTCAGCACCTTGGAACCCCCCGGGTGGCACCGGGCAAGATGGGGTTCCGGGTATATGTCGGGCGTAGGCATTCATCAGCAATTGAACTTGTCTTGCATCCGATACCTTGGGAATCGTCGTTTGTGGACTTGCGATCGTTCCTACAACCCTCCAAAGTCCTATTTCGCTCTCTTTCTCTCTTTTCTTTGTTGCACTCAAGGTGTTCGATAAATTGCTTGTCCGCTTATGAGACGCCGGACGTGTCCGCCGCCGCTTCAATTATTCAACTTCTTCTTTGTAGGTCCTACGGGACCTTAAGAGGTTGTAAGAGGGCTGACCCTTTGCGGACAGAAAACGCATTGGGCATTTCATGACTTAGGCAATCCCAGCTAAGTCCGGAATAGTGAGTAAGGTTGCTCTACGACTTAGGCAATTTCAACTAAGTCTTCGGGAGTGCCGCGAGGGTGCCGCACGACTTAGGCAAACTTTAGCTAAGCCTGTGATAATGTGGTATCAGAGCCGACAAGCAATTCATACGAACAACGAAGAAGATTCGCAATCTCGCCATGGTGAAACATCATGGTGAATCGAGCAAGATGGGGCAAGCCGGACCCTTGCTCCAAGCGATGCAGTGGGTCAAGTGCACACTCGCTCGCAAACTATGAGAGTCACTCATGAGGAGCTCTACAGTGAACAAGACGAGTGTGAAGTTGGGTATTCTCCACGAGGGGAGGAGGCGCCATCTAGAGCGCCAACCGGGAAAAAGAGTCATAAGGAGAGAATTATAGCGGCGGAGACTCGCCTTGATGTTCTTGAAGCGAGCATGGAGGAACTCTACCAAGGCCAGCGAGGGCTACTTAGGGTAGAGAGTTCGCTAGAAGAAGCTGAATCTCGAATCGAGAAAGTTGAATCTATGATGGATCAACTGACAGAGGACACCAAAGATTCCGTACGACACCTACATGAAGTTGTGGCGGAACTCACGGCTAAGGTGATGGTGTTAACAAGGACTCTTGATGCGGGAGGGAACAACACCCGCACTGCACCACCACAAAACTTCAGGGCACCAGAGCCGCAGTGATACGGAGGTGCTAGAGATGCCAAAGAGCTTGAAAATTTCTTGTTCTACATGGAACAATATTTCCATGCTACAAGGCTTGATTCTGAAGAAACTAAAGTTGCTATAGCAACAATGTATCTGAATGGGGATGCAAAACTTTGGTGGCGAACCCGTTGGGAAGAGATCCAACAAGGCCGATGACAAGTGGATACATGGGGAGACTTGAAGCGAGAGTTGAGAACTCAGTTCTTACAGAGAACACAGAGTTTGTCGCAAGAAGGAAACTGATACAACTCCGCCAAAGCACAATAATCTGAGACTATGTGAAATAATTTTCAGCACTGATGCTGGATATACGGGACATGTCTGAGAAAGACAAACTATTCAGCTTCCTCGATGGCTTGAAGCCATGGGCACAACAAGAACTACATCGAAGGAATGTCATTGATGTAGTCGGGGCAATTGCAGCTGCGGAAAGGCTAACTGACTTTGTTTCTTCGGAGGATTTGAGAAAGAAGAAACAATCTTCGGGAAATCGCCCATCTAAATACTCTTGAGCGAAGGAGTCTGGGGGCGAGCAAAAGAAGAAGAATTTTCACAAGGGACCGGGCTCAAGAGGTAGAGTCTCAAAGCCTACTAGATGCTTCTTGTGTGGAGGACCGTACATGGTGAGGGAGTGCCCACAAAAACAGGCACTCAATGCTTTGACGGCATCGATTCTACCCCGTAAGTAAGACAAGGGCAAAGCAATCGCCCTTAGTTCGAGTAGTTCTGACTCCAGTAGCGACAGTGAGGCATCGCAAGGACCCAGGATGGGAGCAATGCGTTTGTTGAATGCATTGCGGGGTCAAGTGGGGGAGAATACAAAGGTGAAGCCACCGAAGGTAGGAAGCAGCGAGTTGATGTATGTGGACATCAAGCTCAATGGCCGAACAACCCGTGCAATGGTGGACACGACCCACAATTTTATTGTCGATCGTGAAGATAAGCGATCGGGACTAATCTTGGAGAAGATCCCAAGTCGTATGAAGGCGGTGAACTCGGAGGCCAAGCAGATCTCCGGACAAGCAAAGGGGTCCCCATCAAGATCGGGACATGGAACGGGAGCACAGACTTGATGGCGGTGCCGTTGGACGACTTCCAAGTGATTCTCGGAATGGAGTTTATGCACGTAGCAAAGTTGGTGCCAATACCGTCCCTGAACTTCTTGTGTCTAATGGGAGGCGATGAAGCTATGAAGCTAGAGAGACTTGACGGGGAGGTCATTCAGGAACCTGCTATTGTGGCGAACATCCTGAAGGAGTTCTCAGATGTGATGCCAACAGAGTTGCCGAGAACTCTACCACCACGCAGAGGCGTGGATCATCGAGCCGGAGTTAAGCCTCCAGAGACCACCATACCGCATGGCCCCTCTAGAGTTGGCGAAAGCAGTTAGATGAACTGCTAAGAGGTGGTCTCATCTGCAGTTCAGCACCTTCGAGCTCCAGTCCTCTTTCAGAAGAAACAAGATGGGAGCCTCCGATTATGCATTGATTATCGAGCCCTCAACAAGATGACGGTGAAGAACAAGTACCATATCCCATTCATCGCAGACTTGTTCGATCAATTGGGCAAGGCAAAGTACTTCTCCAAACTCGACCTTCGGTATTGGCAGGTGCGCATCGCAGAAGGTGATGAGGCGAAGACTACCTGTGTGACCAGGTATGGAGCATTCGAGTTCTTGGTGATGCCTTTCGGCTTAACCAATGCTCCGGCCACATTTTGCACTCTCATGAATCAGCTGTTCAAAGAATATCTGGATAAGTTTGTGGTCGTCTACTTAGACGACATCGTCGTCTATAGCCAAACACTTGAGGAGCATGTTAGACACCTCCGAACAATTTTCAAAGTTCTCAGGGAGAACACCTTATTCGTGAAGAGGGAAAAGTGCTACTTCGCCCAAACAGAGATTTTATTCTTGGGGCATCGAATTGGGAATGAGTCCATTCGAATGGACAAGGCTAAGGTGTAAGCTGTGGTGGACTGGCAAACACCAAAGAAGGTGCCAGAGTTGAGATCCTTCCTTGGGTTTGTCAACTATTATCGGTGCTTCATAGCTGGATATTCGAAGCGCGCAGCCCCACTAACGGAGTTGCTAAAAAAGGAGTAGTCCTGGAGATGGTCGGACAAATATGAGGCGGCATTTCAAGACCTGAAGACTGTTGTGTTAGAAGAACCTGTACTCAGATTGCCGGACTATGGAAAGTCTTTTGAAGTCCATACCGATGCTTCTGACTTTGCTATTGGAGGAGTTCTTATGCAGTGGCCTACGAGAGTCGCAAGCTCAACGAGACCGAGCGGCGATATCCTGTACATGAGAAGGAGATGACAGTGGTGGTCCACTGTCTACGAGTGTGGCGACACTACCTTTTGGGAGCACCATTTGTGCTAAGGACCGAAAATGTCGCATTGAGTTACTTTCAAACTCAAAAGAAACTCTCCCCAAAGCAAGCACGATGACAGGACTTCTCGGCTGAGTTCGACATGGTGATGGAGTACAAACCCGGAAAAACAAATATCGTGGCCGATGCATTGAGTCGTAAAGTGGAACTAGTGAATGCCATACAGTTGGAGGGCGGAGGCCAAACAAGTCAATTGCGCTCCAACTTTCTTTCCAGGATCAGGGATGGACTGTACCGAGATCCTCAAGCAGTGACTCTGATTCAACTCATTAAAGAGGGCAAGGCACGACGATTTTGGGTCCAAGTGGAACTCATCTACACCAAGGGGTACAGAGTTTATGTCCCATGAGCGGATAACTTGAGGCGTGAGCTCTTGAAAGAGTGTCACGATTCCCTTTGGGCTGGACATCCGGGTATCCACTGAACAATTACTCTCATGGAGAGGGCCTTATATTGGCCGAAGATGGGGATAGATGTGGAGGAATATGTTCGAACATGCCTTACTTGTCAACAGGACAAGATAGAGCAGCAGAAGCCATTGAGACTTTTGGAACCGCTGCCCGTACCAGAAAGGCCATGGGAGAGCATTTCTTTGGACTTCATATCAAGCTTGCCCGTAGTAGGGGGACTTGGATCGATACTCGTGGTAGTTGACCGATTTTCGAAGTATACAACATTCATTGCTGCACCCCTACATTGCTCACCGGAGGAGGCGGCTAAGTTGATGATGAAGAATGTGGTTAAGTATTGGGGAGTCCCACACAACATCATTAGTGATCGGGATTCTCGGTTCTTGGGATGATTCTGGACTGAGTTGTTCAAGTTGTTGGGGTCTAAATTATAGTTCTCCACAAGCCTCCACCCTCAAACGGATGGCCAAACAGAGAGAATTAACTCGCTCTTGGAGCAATATCTTCGGCACTACGTGAGTGCCAACCAACGAGATTGGGTGAAGCTGTTGGACATAGCCAGTTCTCCTATAACTTGCCGGAGCTCAGATCCAACAAGAGCCCATTTGAGATTATTACGGACAGCTATCAACTCCTCATACCCTGATTATTGGTTATACAGGGAGTAGCCCATCAGCCTATCACTTCGTAAGGGAATGGCATCGTAATGCAGATATTGCGCGGGCTCACTTGGAGAAGGCGGCCAAAAAGATGAAGAAGTGGGTAGACTTGGGAAGGCGACCACACGAATTTAAAGTTGGTGACATGGTGTTGGTGAAGCTCCAACCAGCATCACTCCAATTCTTTAGACACAAAGTGCACAAAGGATTGGTACGCAAGTATGAAGGGCCTTTCCCAATCATCAGCAGAGTAGGCAATGTCTCATACAAGTTGCAGCATGGTTCAGAATTCACAATGTCTTCCATGCGAGCAACTTGAAAGCCTACCACTCAAATCCGTGAGATGATTCCCGAAATGTTCCAACTCGACTACCCCCCACCAGAGCCTCTTACGAGAAGCGAGTTGAAACTATTCTAGTGGATCGTAAAATAAAGCTACCCAATGGAGCGCAGCAAATAGAGTACTTGGTGAAGTGGCAAAAGCTTCCTCAAGCGAAGCCGGTTGGGAGCCGAAGACGCCCTACACGAAGAAGCTCGCATCGAGCCTACCAACAAGCGTCAACGAGGCCGCGGTTTAAGTGGGGAGAATGTCACGAACGGTCGTCGCTCAACCGTAATGCCTTTGCTCCTTGAACCATTCGTCACTTTTTCTTGCTTGTATATATGTTTGGCAGCTTGTTTTGCCTTGAGTTTACGTGTTTTTACCTAAGAAATGTGAGCAAAAGTAGTGTAGAAGGCTGCAGAATGATCGCTCACTGCGCGGAGCCAAAACAGCCCAAAACAGCCCTATTTTTGGGTCTTTTTCATGTGTCGCGGCAACCTTTCTGAGCGGTGTGAAATGTCAGTCATTTCAACACCTTGGAACCCCCCGGGTGGCACCGGGCTGGATGGGGTTCCGGGTATATGTCGGGCGTAGGCATTTATCAGCAATTGAACTTGTCTTGCGTCCGATACCTTGGGAACCGTCGTTTGTGGACTTGCGACCGTTCCTACAACCCTCCAAAGTCCTATTTCACTCTCTTTCTCTCTTTTCTTTACTGCACTCAAGGTGTTCGATAAATTGCTTATACAGCTTTCCGCTTTGCGAGACGTCGGGACGTGTCCGTCACTCGCTTCTGAATTAATTAACTTCTTCTTTGTAGGTCCTACGGGACCTTAAGAGGTTGTAAGAGGGCTGACCCTTTGCGGACAGAAAACGCATTGGACGTTTCATGACTTAGGCAATCCCAGCTAAGTCCGGAATAGTGAGCAAGGTTGCTTTACGACTTAGGCAATTTCAGTTAAGTCTTCGGGAGTGCCGCGAGGGTGCCGCACGGCTTAGGCAAACTTTAGCTAAGCCCGTGACACAAGGTTAGGGTTTTAAGCCCTATATAAGTTTATAGCCTCCTCTTTTTAATCAAGCAAGACATCTTTTATTTTCAGCCTTATTGGACCCTAGGAGGGAGGAACCCCTATAGTATTTCAAGGGTTGATCCCCCTTAAAGATCAAATTCTATAAAGCTCCTTCTTGGGATCTATCATAACCTTCTCCTTTTACCATGCTCAAGAGAGAACCTTGAAACAAACTCTTTCACACAAGAGCTCACACCTACTTAGAATAATCACTAAACTCGAGGAGAAAGATACTCAAACACTTTCAAGAGTTTATAATATTTTTATTGGTTATAGGTGCCCCTGCAAGCCAATCACGTGAATGATAGCACGTGTGACATGTTACGTAATTTTTTTGCTTATGATTATTATTGATATATTCTCATAATATATTATTTGTTACATATATATATATATTGTGATGTCCTTGGTTCTGTGTAATGGGAATCAGATCATAATGAGATTATTATAACGAAATCGATACACCTTTAAACATAGATTCTAAATAATCTCAGTCATAGGATTCTAAATAATCACAGAGTTCATAGTTGAAGAAGAAAGGTAAGCAATGAAATTTTGATAACTATTGGATAAAGAATGGAAGATAGCAGTGAGAGCCCTATAGTTGAGCTCAAGAATGCAAGTTAGAAGCAACAGAGTGAGATAAAGTAATGATAGCTGTGGGGAGTTGTGCATTGAAGAGTTAGATCACTACAGTAATAATTAATAAGATTCCACCGGTATAGTAAGAATAAGATCAAGGAATGGGTTAACTCGCTATCCTACTAGCTTGGAACCAAGCCAAGCCTGTCATTACTGACCTCAATGCCCAGTTTAGAATATCAATATGATAGGGAGTAGATGCATTCCTTGATCTTAGTTTAAGTATTGGTGGTAGTAAGTCTGATTCTAAGTTATAAGTAAAAGGATTAGAAGCAATGTTTTTTGTTTATAAGTAAGGAGCAGTGGAATGAAAGGTGAAATACAGATTTCAAGAAGGGAGTGTCGGGCTTACTTAAGTGCTTAAGTACTCTGGTTTAGCTTAGGTCTTTTACTTATCTAGGAGTTGTTCGCTTACTCATACCATTATCTGTATCGGTTCCCAAGCCTGACTTTTAGCACTAAACCACCTTATTTGTTCCCAGCACCCTTGCTATCACTAGCACTCCCAGCTCTAAGTAGGAGATATGGAATGCAAGTAATAAAAGTAAGAGTTAGCGATGTATGGGCACACCCTACTAATTGCTACAAGAACTTAGGATACCCATCTCAGGATATGAGATGTAGTACTAAGATGTTAACATGGATGCAAAGACTACTAATAGGCCGAGAAGACTTATAGTAGCAGTACAGTAGTCAAAATGCAAACAGAACTAAGGAACCCCACTCATTAGTAGAAGGCCTTAGCTCAAACATAAGAATGATAGGCGTAAGACCGAAGCACTAGCATAATCAGGTAGGGCCGAAGTCATAATTACATTACACCTGTACTCTCAAAAAGGAAGTAATATTTCACTGATTAGTCCAAGAATGAATCAGTAGGTAAGCGATACTACTTGGTTGATACGAGCTCTAATACTAATAGTAGCAGTAATAAGAATGTAAAATATAGCAAAAGTGATTGGGTTCGTGTGGACAAGAGGTCCCTCAGAATTGTACTGAGCAGTCCAAGAATCAATCATGGGCTAACTTAACTGTCTTGACCCACCTAGCCTACTGTAGTTGTAGGCTGTCTTTCCTCCCCACACGTGCTCGTATGCGTTTTCTTACTATTAGGCTTACCACATACTCCCTGAGTCTAGCTTCCTTGCTTATTATTCTTATGCTTGGGATCTATAGGCTTACTTTCTCATCTTTTAGTCTTTATTTAACTTGTAACTCTACCATTCCTTTCTCTTAGCCTTGCTTCTATATGTTAGTATATCATCTATGCTACAAGCCACTAATGACCTACCATTTTTACTATAATATATCTCATTCTCTATGTTGTTCCTACAATTCTCACGCTCTAGCTTAAGACCCAGTAGCTGCATTCCTATAAGAGTAATTGCATTCTTGTACTAACGAGTCAACTTCTAAATTCGTAATTCAATTCTTTATCGCCACTTTCCGGCCTTCTGCTTATTACTATTGGTCTAAAACCTAAGTAATAGTATCTCCTTCTTAGCCCTCAAGGCCTACTATTAGTGCACAATCAAATTAGTACTCTTTCTAACTTAACATATTATTATATAAGAAAAGAAAACAAGCAAAGGAAAAAGAATTTCATTAAGTAATAAGGTACTCCCCTAACTCCTATTCTAACTACCATGTATTTATGTATGTCCCCACCTAACTTAAGTATTACTTGCCCCAGGTTCGTTCTCTAACTAATTACTTCGATTCTTGCTTTACTAGCTAGCGTGCTTACTACACCTTCTCTCAGCCTAACCTTACTTTTTAAACATTGATATCAAAGCTGTCCTTCCCCTCTTGGCTTTAAGATTGCATTGACTGTCTTTAATTCAAAGATTAGTGTTACTTACTTATGTATTAATAATAGGATATAGATATTGATAATAAGATATAGCGCCCTTAGAGGTAGAATAAAACCTAGTGACAACAAGAAGAAATCTAGTGTTAAAAGGACTTCACCTACTATGGGAGAGAATATAGCTCTTACTGGAAGGAATGAACCTAAGGCATACAGGAATGGAATCACTAGGGCCCCAGCAAGACAACAGCTCAAAAGTCGAGAAACATGTCTAAGGATACTAATGCTAATAGAATAATTCCACTTGCAAGTAAGACTGAACCTAAGCAGTAAAGGAACGAACATAGTGCCCTACAAGCTCAAACAAGAAAGTTAGGTCGGGATGGAAGGCATAGTAAATGGAATTCAATAAATTAGTCGAAGAATAGGTGTCCGGGATGAGAAGTGAGAATGAAAATCAACAGTATAAGAACCCGATCTAGTAGATAAGAACTCGATCTAGTAGCCTAAGCTGCTCTATTCACGAGGGTAGTAATCCTTATCTAAGTAATTCTTATTGTTCGTGTTCGTGCCAAGCCGTACTCTCTTATGATACTTTGACTAGGAACCCAGACTATTGCCCGTTAGCTTCTCTATCTCTTGACCGTAGGCTCTTATCTTAAATACCTATGCTACAGTTTCTTTATTTTAGTGTCATTTTGTAATTTGCCTTTGCTTTGTTTTAAGCTATAACTACCAATTCGGATCTTTGCTTGCTCAACACTATATATGATTCTTCCTATCCTTATGGCAGTCCTTGTAGCTAGCTCTACCTCTTCGATGCCCAATTTTTCTCTAGTAGGCCATTGTTGTCTCTGATTTCCTCATGTAAGTCTCATTGTGTATAGTTGAAAGCTCATTTATTAATTAAGGTCTTGCTAAGCCCAAGGTCTATTCTTGTATACTGGATAGTAATTACGTATTGTAGTGAAAAGCATTAGAGGCACTAGGTTGAAGCTAAGGTGCAGTAGAACGAGTTTCTAGATCAGTAACTACAAAATTGAGGTATGTCATTTAAGAATGCAAGCACTATCAATAAAGGTTCGAAGTAACCAGTAGAAGAATAAAATAACCAATAAAAAGGCTTTTTTTTAATGCTGTCCTCCATCCTTACTACCCTGACTTTTGATTCTAAGACCACTAGCTCACCCTTAACTTTCATCTTTCTTTACGACACTCAAAGCTCACTGGCCATACTAATATGTTTTAACTATGGGTATAGATCCTTGCTTTATAGCTTATGAGGCTACCTCACCTGTCTCCCAAGTACTACTATTAGAATTGAATTGAGCTACCGGTCTAACAAGGATTGAGGCTAGTGTCTATAAGGCTGCTACCAATGCTCTCACTTGGAAATGATACTTTCATTACTATCACCCTAGCTCTGTCTTGATTCTCTAACTACTGATCTCATTCTTATAACCCGAACTATACCTTCACTTCTTTACTTCAAGCTTAGGTCTATCACTGCCAACTCGAATACTTTAACTTCAAATAAAGAAATAAACTACTGTAGATAAGGCTTAACTGCTATGCCATAGGAATGGAATTAACAACCAGGAAATCAAACACTGTTAACCCTGCCTTTCTTTTAGGCTTTACTTTACTTCTATGTTTATTTCTGTATAGCTCAATTGCTAGCATTGCTTTACTTGATCTTTTTTCTTGTATTTATAGAAGTATTAGTACGCCCCTACCTGCTTGAAATCTATAACTCACTGTTTTCAAACTGGTACCATTGCCTCCAATGCTTTGACGGCCTGCAATGCCTATAGAGAGAGTAGCGGGTCACCCAAGGAATAAGTTTGACTACTCCATGCCTTACTTTCGATTGTCAATCAATAGCCTTATCGAACACAGGATTGAACTCTACAAGCAACTACTAAACCTATCTCTCCCACCTTTCACTCTTCGGCTCCTTGCCCTACCTCTGGCATTCCCAACTACATTTTTGTTCACCGATAACAACACCTATTAATTAGAGGAAAACTCCACTAATAAGTAAGGGAATCACTCCCTATCTTGCCACCCTCGTGCATTTCGGGCCCCTAACCAGGAATTGAACCAATAAGTCACAGAGTTAAAAACAAAAGTAAGAATACTAGTCTCCACTACAGGACTGTTAAGACCAATAGGAAAAATAGAACACTTCCCTGCAAGGTCATAACTAGAAATTCCCTATGACTAATCAGAATGATACAAAGAAGTTGGCCCTCTGCTCCTAACTCTAAAATGAAGTACCCTTTCCTTAAGCCTGTATCCCCTTGCCTCAATGCTGGTAGTTACTTGTCTCTTTTACTAATGTTGATTCCTATGATCCTGTTTGATTATTTTAATTACTTCTTTGATTCCAACTTCCTACTCTTACGTACCTTTATTATTATTATTCTTATAATGATAACTTATGCAGTCAACCAATACATGAATGAAAGAAGTAAACCAATACACCAATGAGTGGGGCAACCCCTACTGGCAAACACCCTACCCTAGTATGCTATGTTACACAACATACCTGCGTATCAGATTCCATTATTATAATGATAACACATCGACAAAGGAAATAGAATTAATGGAAGAAGGCTTTACTTGAAACTGACAGCTAACCTTATATGGTATGGATTCTTCAATGAATACTTAGCTTAGAGGAAATAGAGAGGCAACAATGGACTTGGCACCAGCACCATAGCTCTTATCGTTCTTATCGTTCACTGAAATAGAAATGTTGGCACCGGCATTGGGTGAAAACAATGTGCATAGGTTGGTCGACTGAGCCACACTGACATAGATCAAAAGAGAAAATATACATATCCATATTATAATGATAAAATAAAAAGATAAGTAAAAACACTCTAAGGACTCTCCGTGGCAACACACACTTATTGATTTCAACCATAGTATGGCATATAACTGATTGAAATATTGATTGAAGAAACATTGATCGAAACCCTAGGCTAGGTATGGCATATAATACAAACACACTCTAGGATCGATCACCTTCTCCTGTCTACGTACTATTCTTCTTGACACATTACTATTAACAAGGAATCCCGCTACTACTTCTAAGTATAAGGCATTAACTCAGCAAACAACCATTACTAGCAAGAAAGGAACTACTTGCTAACAAATAAAACTAATACTTATGGGCAAGAAAACACTTTCTCTTACACTTTAACTCAAACTCAAAAACCCGGCTTCCCCTACTGCGCTCAATACCTGTGTTTGGATTCAAGTCTTACTTTACTCCATTCCATATGACTATCAGAATTGGGCTGCTGACGAATAGGCTTTAACACACAACAGGGGATCAAACTAATACCACTATCATATGATCGAATAGTGCCTAATGGGGCTATGGCTCTATGTCACTAAATCAAACTACTAATTCTGACTTTTATTCTGAAATGAACCCCTCTTAACAAATAAAACCCTAAAGCCAGAATAGAGTGAGTAAATCAAATAAATAAATTCATCGGTACATGAATGACTTCTCATACCCATGATTAGAAGCCAATCATGACTATAGAGCTAACCATGGGGTGTAGTAGCCAAATCTGACTCGCCCAGTCCAAAATCCCTATATCTATATGCTCACTTTGCATGCCAAGCCTAACTCACCAGGAGCCCATCTACGACTTTCTCTTGAGGCGCAATACGCTTATTATATTATTGGTGTTCGTGCCAAGCCATTACTTCATAGCTGGAGTCTTTTTTTTCCTTTCTCTTAGCCTTGCTTCAAACTACCTCGCCTTATTTTGATTCTACATCTCCTAACTTATATTCTTTATCTCCCAATCCATGTCTTTACTGCCTTCAAGGCTACCTCTATGTATTTTATAAGTCTAAGTCTCTTGATTCGTGCTTTAATTCTATTATTTGTGCCTTTTATTATTATAATATTGCTTATGATCCTTTAACTTCTGATCCGATTTTGAAACTGATATTACTGTCTATAAGTCTGATTCCTCTACCGATAAGAATGGGGCTATTAGTATAGGCAAACAGACTACAAATGCAGACTTTAAAGCTGCCTTTTCGCTCTGTAACTACTTACCTTAAATGTGGAGTCCCACTGTAACTTGCCCTTAAACCTCTAAACGAGTCCTACGTTTTAGTCTCCCTTTACTGTATCCCAATATTTGCCGATGTCTCTAATTCTTGTATTTGTTATTTATAATAGTAGTGTGTTGGAAGTAGTCCTATTTTCGTAAACTCAACTCTAATCCTGTTTTCACAACTCGAAAGTTAGATTTGTTTTAAATATCTCTTGCATTAGCATTGAAGTCAAATAACTTGTTCACCTTTATCTCTCTCCTAGAGACCTTGTATACCCTAACCCTACCTCTCTCGTAGACAAATTTCCCTTAATCTTTTCGAGTACTTATCGATGTTTTGGTTGTAATAGGTGCACTCACCTTATCTTCTTTAGTGACTACAGGGGGACAATTAAGCCTTTCTTTTTTCATTAGCATGTTTACCCTTTTGAATTGAACTACTTACCTTTCTTTACACAACATCCTATTGAATCTCATATTTTGATGATAAAATCAATTAATGTATTATTGATCTAATAGGATTGTTAGAGTTGATTGATGCAGGATTAATTACGATAGAAGGATTATCACAATCAGGGTTGGCCAAGGTTAAGTCTATGCATCTTGTCGATGCATTTGGAAACTCGCCAGGAGTGTGTCGGAAGCTCACCGAGGGTATCGGGTGTTTTGTCACGGGCTTAGATGATTTTGCCTAAGCCGTGCGGCACCCATGCGTGTCCGTCCGCAAAGGTCAGCCCTCCCCGAGATCTCCTAAAATCCCACAGACTTACAAAAAGAGAAAACGGGCCAGAAGAAGCAACTCCCACGGGATCCACAAGCAACTGCTCAAGAAAAATACTTTATAAAGCCAAAATATAAATTACACCCAAGGACATTACAAACTCAGAGAGGTTGCATACAAAGGATAATGGTCCACTACAGACCGAGCCCCCCCACAAGTGCTTATAAGACACACTTGTATTTACAAGCCAAAGTTGGCCATAAAGCAAATCAAACTAGGGCTTCCAAGCCTACTGCAAGCCCGCTTCTTGTTGTACAAGATATGTACCTAAACTGAAGGACACGGACTAACACAAGCATTTCATCGAACACCTTGTTTACATTGTTGTGACATTCTCCCCACTTATTCCTTCGACGTCCTCGTGCCAAGCCACATGCATCTCCTTGCATTCTGAATCTTTAATCTTCGCTTTGCAACACGCCTTTGGCTCCTAGCCGCTCTCCGTTGTTGAGTAGTCGAACTCTAATCCGCCATGCTCCTTCAACTCACCAATGATGAATCGGTGTGGGGTTGAGTTGTCTTGATCCTTGTTGGTTCTCGCGGATCCCTCGATGAAGGAAAAGACCGCCTTATTATGTGCCGATCGCAGATACTCATATTGCTTGAACTGGGTAGATGCTTGTTGGAGCTTTAACGAGCATCGCCTCACAGACTTTGAAGTTTTTAAGGTCCTTTCTCCATAATGTTTACCCATTGAACCTTCTTCCACTGTTAGTTGTCACTTCCAAGTATGTTCGCATCACTCCCTCTTAGTCAATTGGGAAATGAAGTGGAAAAACTACTCTCAATAGTACTGATCACCAACGGTGAGGATTTGACAACCACTGTCTTCCATAAGCTTTCTTTGAAGGGTCACTGAACTTGTGCAAAACTCCCCTGCATGGATAAGTAAGAGAACTGGGATACTTAACTTCACCCATTCTCTTCATAGTTGAGAAGGTAAGGTGGCTTCTCTCACCTCCTTGAGTTAAGAGAACTGGGGTACTCGGTTTCGCCCATTCTCTCGAGTTGAGAAGGCAAAGGTTACTCAATTTCGCCTGGCAAAGGTTACTTGATTTCACCTGCCTCCTCGAGTTTGTACTTCATGCATTGAGCTGGTTACTAACATTCGCCTGCTCTTTGCTCACACTTCTGAAGCACTTGAAGTGGTTGCACTCCTTGCGTTGGGTTAGCTACTGTGATTCACCTTCCCACTGCCATTGAACTTCTGGAATGCAAGAAGTTTTGCCCGAAAAGTGCAAAAAGTTTACTTGGCTTTGCTCACCTCCTCGAGTTAAGAGAACTGGGGTACTCGGTTTCGCCCATTCTCTCGAGTTGAGAAGGCAAAGGTTACTCAATTTCGCTTGGCAAAGGTTACTCGATTTCGCCTGCCTCCTCGAGTTTGTACTTCATGCATTGAGCTGGTTACTAACATTTGCCTGCTCTTTTTCACACTTCTGAAGCACTTGAAGTGGTTGCACTCCTTGCGTTGGGTTAGCTACTGTGATTCACCTTCCCACTACCATTGAACTTTTGGAATGCAAGAAGTTTTACCCGAAAAGAGCAAAAGTTTACCCCAACTTAGAGTCCCCCAACTTGGAGTAAGTCTTTGATAGGTCTGGTCGTCTTTGAGATTGTACCGTCTTCTCCATCACCTTTGCCGCCTACTCCTCTTGAGTAGAAAGGTACAATACCATGTACTGCCTACTTCGTTCCTTGGTCGAGCCCTCCTGCATCAACCCGAAGTCCCTTAATTTCGGCTATCTGGATGAGAAGCACATCGACATCGGTCTTATGAAGTTTCTTGGCCTCTGCCCTTCTGCATCGTCTTGGTACTTAGAGTTTACCTCTACATTCTCCACCTCCTTGGCCCCTTTTACGACCAATGCTGTCCCTTCATGAGAGCAAGGGATTGATGACTTCACGGAAGTCCCGTATCTGCGGTACCATGGCGCTGCCAAGCCCATAGCACTACTATCCGTTACCTTGCATCTTCATCCCTTCCTTCGCGATCGGTAGATCTGCCTCTATGGCACTGTGGAGCTCCTCCGAGTCCACCTCCTCTCTAACCGATGCTTTTCTTTTGGGTAGCTGAGCCCCGTTGGACTTGTCGTCGCTTCCTCGCCCCTTTCGACCACCTGCTTCGACACCACTATGTCCTCCTAGCAGTTCTCCTTGGTCGATGGAGAGACAGACTGCAACTCTCATGCATGGCCTCTGCCATCTTGTTGCAGGCGCACCGATTCGCTCTCCTTAGCTTCCTTGGTAGCAACGTTACTCGGCCTTGTCCTCGACTTGCCGGCTCCCTCAGCGAATGTGAGCACAGCCCAGCTCTCCAAGCCCGATTAATCAAGTCCCTCCATGGGACTCACCGGTGCAACCGATTACTCCCTCGGTGGTACACAACCCCATATCTCGACGACCAAGACTTTCATCCGATGCAAGCTTGATGCATACACGGAAGACCCGCCTCTGCAGGCTGGCATTCGCTCCTTGAATCCACAGCCCTTCTTGTCGTTCAATTGTTCATCGAAGTGGAGCTCCCAACAGCTCCTGATCATTCACATGATCATGTCCCCCTCCATGGGACTCACTGGTACGTGCACTTGGACTTCTTCCTTGGTGGTATACAGCTCCCATATGCTGATGACTCAGGCTTTCATCCAATGCAAGCTTTGATGCACACACAAAGACCCGCCTCTGCGGTACTACGGCATTCACTCCTTGAATCCATAACCCTTCTTCTTGTTGTGTCGTATACCAAAGTGGAGCTCCCAGTAACTCCTGATCATACCTCCGCATGATTTTGTCCCTCACGGGACAAGATTGCCTGTATTGCATTGCCACGAACTATTCCACCACGATTCGCTGCACCATGTCGCCTCCGGGTGACATCTCCATTGCATACAGATTCTCGTGTGATGAACTCAGATTACGACTTCTCTACGTGTGGCTTCTGCCAACACATCGTAGGGCCTCCGCCATCTCTGATTTTTAGTTCGCTCCCTTGGCAATTCCCCTTCGTCCCCCCCACTCCTGGGTTACACCTGGACGAAGCATAGCTCTAGGACAGTCCGTCGCCTCGTAGCTCCTGAAGTCCTCTGACTTCGCTATAGTTGGTGCACCATTGTCTGGATCTTGGGCCTCTATCCCCTACCAACACAATCTTGCTATGCACCTCCTGTTCTTGATAACTCGAATGGCAACACTGTGGCATATTCTTCAAGAGTACCTGCCTCTACGTCCTCTTGCCCCGTACTAAGGTCTCATGATCCTAACTTTGCCTCCGCAAGTTGAATCACCTTAGTTACTCCATCAAATGCATCTCTTAGGTAGCTTGCATGTGCCTTGAAGCTCCTTTCATCTTTGGCACCATGCAAAATAAGTTTGTCCCATCAGAATGAAGAACCCATGGAACGACATGATCCCACTCTTGCCTCTACAAGAGTTCATGCCCTTGACCTCTGTCTAAGGAAAGCTCCGTGCCTCCGCTCCATGTTCCATCTTCTATGTCGACTCCCTTCATGCGGCTTGGATACTTCACCGAGTTCCACCCAAGTCGCTCTGCTCCTCGATTTGCCGAGTTGATAGTGGCCCTCACGTCCACCATTCCAGGTCACCTTCTTGAGTTCGATTTCTGCCTCGACTCTAAGTGTGCCTTCATATGATGTTGCCTTGGATTGCTCCCCCACTTGATCTCGAAATGCATCCACCAATGCATTACCTCCTTCGAGATCATGCGACAACTCTTCGTCGCTCACTCGGTCCGTGGAGCTTTATGGAGATATAACCTTGAGAAACTCTTCCTTAATATGTGCAGTCCGTTACATATGATTCTCCCACTAGAGAACTAGGACTTATCCCTCTTGGATATCTGTCCTGCTGGAGCAACATTTCTCTTTACATACTTCCCACTGGAAGTTTCGGGGACCATCATCCCCTTTAGACTACTCCGTCTTGCTGAACTCGAGCTTTGTTCTGCCCCTACAAATGTACTTGCTAGATTGTGACCCTTCTCCAATACAGTCTCCACTGCACTCTTCAAGGTCTAGCAACATGTGGAACTTGTTGCACATTTCAGCCACCTACGGACATATCCTTTCCATGTTGAAGAGAAAGTTCTGATGCTCCATGGTGCTGAGTTCTAATCGCGCTTTGGGATGGCCACGAACACTCTGTCATCCGTGTACAAGCCCTTGCATGAGTTTTGAATCCTTCGAGTTAGCAATTCCCAATGAGCTTTGCACAACTCTTTCGGTCGTTACATAACACCTCCCACCTTGCATGGTCTCATCTTTCACCAAGCACCCTGCTTTTCCTTAAGCACCGTCAAGTTTGGCTGCCAACATCGAGCTATAGCTCAAACTCAACCATCCCAATCTTTGTGTGCTACGCATTCTTCTTCGCTTGCTTGTCCTCGTGGTGCCTCTCGCGCAAAGGGGTTGGCTATTCCTTGAATGCCAAACCAGGATGCCCGCTCCTCTGAGCGACTCCTTTCCCTACATCTCAATGTCCGTTTCCCCCAAATGGTTACGCGTGCTGGCTGTCCTCCACACAGCCTAGCTAGGTCCCCCACATTTGTATGGCAAGTGTTTCTACGTGTGCTTGTCCCGCTCTGATACCACATTGTCATGGGCTTAGATGATTTTACCTAAGCCATGCGACACTCATGCGTGTCCGTCCGCAAAGGTCAGCCCTCCCCGAGATCTCCTAAAATCCCACAGACTTACAAAAAGAGAAAACGGGCCAGAAGAAGCAACTCCCACGGGATCCACAAGCAACTGCTCAAGAAAAACACTTTATAAAGCCAAAATATAAATTACACCCAAGGACATTACAAACTCAGAGAGGTTGCACACAAAGGATAATGGTCCACTACAGACCGAGCCCCCCCACAAGTGCTTATAAGACACACTTATATTTACAAGCCAAACTTGACCATAAAGCAAATCAAACTAGGGCTTCCAAGCCTACTGCAAGCCCGCTTCTTGTTGTACAAGATATGTACCTAAACTAAAGGACACGGACTAACACAAGCATTTCATCGAACACCTTATTTACATTGTTGTCCGTGACAGTTTGTCAGGATGGCACAAAGGACTTCGCTAAAAGAAGACCGAGACTCATCGAAAGATTATTAAGGGTAGCCGAAAAGCTTGCCAGGAGTCGGGATGGTCTTATAATGGATATTTTTTTAATTATGATTATATTTAATTAAGTCATAATTAGCATCGTGCAGGTCAAACTATGGCAGGATCAATGAAGCTACAACTAGATGATGGGCTAAGATACCACCTAGGCATCGGGCCGAGTTCGGATGATGCAATAGGATCTCACCAAAAGTTCGCTAGGAGATTTGCCGAAGGAATCGTGAAGCTCATTGGGAATGCGAAGGGAGATCGCCAGGAAGAAGATCGGAGGACTTGCCACAAGATTGCCATAGGTTGCTGGAGTATGCGGGAGTTAAGTCTTAATTAGTCATTAAGTATTATAATCATTGAGTCATAATTAGAAGTTAGAGTCCTAATTGAGTTGAATTTGGAAGGAATCCAAATCAACTTAATGAGACAACCAGATCCACTACTGGGTTTGGTTGAGCTCAACTTGAGCTTAATTAGTTGACCAAAGAACTGGTCAACGTAAAAGTCAAGTCAGAATTCAAAAAGTGGAGGGAACCACTTTTGTGAAAATTCTGATGGGTAAACCATCGGTGAGCGACATTGTCACGGGCTTAGCTGACTTTGCCTAAGCCGTGCGGCACCCATGCGTGTCCGTTCGCAAAGGTCAGCCCTCCCCGAGATCTCCTAAAATCCCACAGACTTACAAAAAGAGAAAACGAGCCAGAAGAAGCAACTCCCACGGGATCCACAAGCAACTGCTCAAGAAAAACACTTTATAAAGCCAAAATACAAATTACACCCATGGACATTACAAACTCAGAGAGGTTGCACACAAAGGATAATGGTCCACTACAGACCGATGTCCCCACAAGTGCTTATAAGACACACTTGTATTTACAAGCCAAACTTGGCCATAAAGCAAATGAAACTAGGGCTTCCAAGCCTACTGCAAGCCCGCTTCTTGTTGTACAAAATATGTACCTAAACCGAAGGACACGGACTAACACAAGCATTTCATCGAACACCTTGTTTACATTGTTGTCCGTGACAAGTTGGACCGCCCGTACCACAGAATCCGGGTGGCGGGCAACAGCTTTCGGTGGGTAAACTGCCCAAGTGGCCGATGGACCGCTCGTACCATAGAATCTATGCGATAGCCAGCTACTGACGGTGGGTAAACCACCCAGGTCAGTGGGTAAATCGTCCGTACTCAGATTTTCTAGGTGAGTTAGATTTTGGCTCTAGTTTTGAAGCCAATTTGGGGCTTATAAATACCACAAGTTTTCTTACATTCAGAATAACACTTTTGGGGGATTATATTCTGAGTAAATATTGTGTGAAAATTGTAAGAAAAAGAAAAAAGGTAAGAGAGAGTTTAGAGTTGTAAATCTAGTCTTCCTTGCAAGCTCAATGTAAGGGTTTGATCTTCACCTAAAGAAGATTGGTAGTGGATGCCGGTGTGCCTCAAGAAGGAGGACTCAGAAGTGGACGTAGACCGTTGGCGTCGAACCGCTATAACATTGTAAGTGTTTCATACTTGCATTGCTTGAATGTTGTTGAATTGATGCTTCTAACTTAACTAAACTCCTTGAAAGCAAGATGATAAGTTCTTTTCTTCAAACATGATTATCTTTTTGGCTTTCTTAATAACTTATTTTTAATCACTCACTTGTTTTATTAAAAATGAAAAGCTTCGGATTTCCTATTCCATCTTATTCGAAAAGTTTTTGCTTTAGAAAGATAAATTTTAGCTTGCACTAATTCACACCCACCCCCCCGCCCCCTCTTAGTACCAATTGATCCTAACACATCCATCCCTTTTTCTTTTGTTTACACCTCTTCTTTATAGTGCCAACCTTTCCTCGACTTGAAGAAGAAATTGTTGTTTATTATGATCCTGCTCTATATGTAATCCTTCCTTAGCAGTTGATATCCTCTTCTTTCTTTCTAAGATGAAATGAGGGATGCAATTGGAACTTGGCAATACTTAAGCTTCAAAATGAATGGAATCAAAACAACAACTAAATTAATATCATAATATGAAAATTAGTCCGTCACCTATTAATATGAAAATGATTCCTTCACCTATAACTGCTTACTGCAAAACTCATATCATAGGCGCCACCCCTCATTGGAACACTTCCTCAACCTGGTCTCAAGTGAAAGAACTATCTGGGCACTAATGAAGACAGGAACTTCACCAGGTGCAACTGATTCATTTAGCGCTCGCTTAAAAGCCAATAAATAAGATATTAAATAAATAAGATAAAATAAGATATGATATAAATATTTGATTCTTCCCCAAACTCTCCTCTTTGAATTGGATCTTTGTGAGTCTAGAGCACTTCTTATAGATTTAAGTAAAAACAATGTCTCCCTTTTGCCTCTCGTTGACTTTCCATCTTATGCTTTAGATACTACTGCAAATTCTGCATCCAATCTTGATAGACTTAATTCAGACAGAAGTATACTATACAGATCTGTGCTCCTCACCTCGCATTAGGCGAATAGCAAGTATACAAAACTAGAACAGGCAATTCCTCTGCTGACTTGAGATTCTTACTTTCACTCTACCTACTTTGCTACTTGAGACTTAACGACAACAAACACCTCTTCTCCAATAATAACTATTTGATTTCTATACAAGACCAGCCTTGATCCAGCTTATTCTATAACTCTATGGACTCAGGGATTTGAGAAAGAGAATGGATTGATTGGATTGTTACTTGCTCTTATCTCATTCATTATTCACAGGAGAAATCCCAGTATGAAGGAAGCATTACGCTTTGGCTATCAGGCATATCTTGATTCTTTCCCTTGAAAAGGGAGTTTATGTTAGTCTAGAGTAAATAAAGGGGATACCATAATTATATTGATTCTTCTACTTATGAGTTTCATTATTACTAACAGTAGATCATTCTTTTACTTATTGAACCCCGGCATGGGGACAGTCGAAGAGAACTATCAAGTAGTAAAATGAGACAAGTAGGAAAGTGAGAATGAAAATGAGTCATATCAGTATTAGACCCTATTTCAAGTGAGCAGCGAAAGAATCAAAGCAAAGGGATCTAGGACCAAAGCCTTGTTGGCAGTGTCTAATTCCAATGCAGGTGAGTTCGATTGCCTCTTTTGAGTATAAGTATCAGAAGAACTGGCTTAGGTTAAACTATTAGTAGCATTGGTTCATAATGCAAGGTGTAGTCGGTGAGGTAAGTTTGAAGTGAATAAGCAATAAAGGGTTTCAATCAGATTTGAGGTCAGTAGCACAAGAATAAAAGTGAGCAAAGAAAGACTTCATAGCAGCAAGGGGAGACTAACAGGTGAAATAAAGAATTTAATGCAGAACCAATAACAAGTAAGGTGTTAGAGTGGGGACTCGGATCAGTGATTAGAGACTAAAGTCCATAGCTATAGACTGAAAGCAAAGGCAAGTAGCTTTGAAGCCAATAGCGCAAGAAGATAAGTACAGGTAGTAAGCCTAGTAGTAAGTAGAGTAGAGCAGGTCTAAGTTCCTAGTTTATAAGGTTAGTCTCATTGACGTTGGTTCCAATCTGATAGCTGTGGCTTCCAACCTCAAAAACAGGAGCTAGAGTCTCATAGCCCCCGAAGTCCCATTCTCTTAGTTAGTAGTTGGATTGGCAGCCCCACGGCACAGAACAAAGCCTTGCCTGCACTAGCCCAATTCTTAAAAGCATTAGTATGGTTTGGAAGCAAGGATAGAAAGCCAGTGTTATAGTCTGTTTCAAGAGACCGAGTTCAAGAAGAAAAGTGAGTAGATCCATTCTCATCAGATAAGTAGTCTATTCTTGGGTTCGATTCATTATCATAAGAAAATGCATTAGGAGCTCTCTTAAACGCATTCCATGATCCTGTGCATTTGATCTTGTTCCTTCTTTTTATCCATCAGTACTTAATGGCTTCAAAGCAAAGCACATAGCTGTACCTGCCTCTTTTAGAACGAATTGAGTTAACCCTGGAAAGTAGCCATTACCTTTAGTCACATATGATGTAAGTTCAGAACCTTACACTGCTTCCTTTCATAATTACAGTAACAACACTGCTTCCTCTATTCTTACTTATGAACGCTACCCGAAATCACATATTATATAAGTGCATAACCAGACTGCCCACTCCGGGGTAACCTCACCGCTTCCTGCTTCCAAAACCAACTCGTTACTCCTTTCCTTTATATAAGTATGCCACACTATCCTAAGATGGTAAAACTATCAACTCAACTCAAAAAGTCAGAATGTCAAAACTGAATAAGAAATATTAGATTGCAATTCAGTAGTCTAAGAATGAAATGTCATAATAAGAGGGTTAAGCAGAAGCAAAAGCAATCGAGTAGTGAAGAGTCTTGTTTGTATTATCCCAATTCCTTATTATTAGCTCAACTCTTCATAAAAATAAAGCAAGGTTTTAGTGTCGTACGGGGAAGTCTTTGGTTTATAAGTACAAGTCTAATAAGCACTATTTCTAGATTGAAAGCAAGGGACATAAGAGCTATATTACGGAAAGACAGAGTTAGTTTTAGGTGTGCTTTGGGTCAGGCAGGTTAGGTTGGGTTTAAGAATGACAGGTGAAAATAAGAAGTCATGTACCTCCGCTATAGATAAAGAACAAGAATAATAGGAGTTAGGTACTATAGCCATAAGTCTGGGTTTGAATACTCTGAATAAAAGGTATAGTAAATAGAAGGGGCATGGAAAGGCAAACTCACTCCCAAGATAGTAAGAAATCAGATCGAGGAAAGGAAACTTAAGCTCGACAAAAGGCGAGGAAAGGTAGGCTGATAGCTGGGGATGATAGGTAAATACGCATTGAAGCCAGGTTCTAGGTCAATAATGAAAGTCTTAGTTCCGTATTGAGTTCTTATTACCGTTGTTTCTATTCTAGCGAATGGTGTATCACACCCTTGCTAGTAACATTTACATTCTTTATAGTAGGATCGGTCCTTGCATTCCTGGGTTTGCCCCTAAGTCTCTTGCTTTAGGAAGGGAGTATGTCCCTACTTGTGATTGGTCTTACTTAAAAATATATCATATCACTCACTTTACCTTGCATTTGCTTGAAGACTAAGTCGACTACCTTGTTGATCGACCTACTTATGAATTACTGAGGTCGTACTTCTCTGTAGTAAATATAGAATGAAAGTATAGATTTGAAGAACAAAAATCAATAACGGTAGCCGGTAAAGGCACAACAAACCATGGGAGTGGAACGTTAACTAAATAATCAAAGTCAATGGTAGAAGGCTTAAAGTCACAACAAGTGCATACAAACCTGAAATCGGGAAACAACCTTGCTGCTATTAGAATTGGACTCAACAGCACAAGGCTAACTTATCGGAATGACTTTACAACCCGCACAAACAAATATATAGATCTATCTGGTTATAATAATGAACTCAATTCTAATGTTACGAGTCCACCTCTCTTTGCTTTGAGTCCGACTTTACTTTCTCTTATTAATGTTATCTCTTCAATGCCTACATGCGATGTTCACTTTTCTAATGCTTTACCTAAGGCTTGGTTCACTTGTTTATATTAGTAGCTGCATTCTATTATTTGTTTGGATTCCCTCTGGTGTTGAGTTGTACTCCTATAAGTAGTAGGACCGTTCTGATTGCTTAATGAAAGTCTCTTAGTATACTGTTTCATTCGTTAGGTAGTGTTTTGATTCCGATCAGTACTAGTTTGATGAGTTAACTATTCTGATAGCTTTCAATTTATCGCAACCACTAACTAAAATGCTTAAGTCAAGATTTACCAATAATACACTCATCAACCTTTATAAGATATTCATATATTCTAATTTTTCCAATGTGGGACTAAGGGGTGTTACCGCTTTCACTAACAATTATAGAAACCAACCCTCGCATTAAAACCTAGTAGCCGACCTTTCCTTTAGCTAAATCTGTATTGCACCTATTAGCCTGCCCTAACCTTCTTTTAAGTCTCTTGACTCTGCTTTTCATTCTTTTCTCTTATAATAGATAATATAATTCACAGGTATGATCCAACACATAGATTACAAAATGAAACCAATACTTATTTACTTATTAATATAGGACTTGAAAGGGCTAATATATAGTAGCAAAGCAAAGTCTCTTGGGGACAACCCTACTTATTATACTTATGCCTTAAACGCATATGTGTGAGGTTAACTCTACTACTCCTTTATCTCGTTCTTACTTGCCTGTCTCTAAGGTGCCTCTGCGATATACTGCAATACGTAGTTTCTTGTCCATACATTGCTTAGTTGCTTGTCTATCTGTTACTTATCCCTTTGTTTCTACTTTGATCCTCTACTTAGTATTTCCAAACTATCAGGTAGTGCTCCATTCTTAGAAGCAGCAGTTGGATTCCTTATCGGTAGTTTGCTTCTGATTAGTAGTCATTTAATTCCATTAATAGTAAGAGGAGGCTCAAGTCTGATCCCTACCAATTCGATTCTGCTTTCAAGTAAGAGTAGCCTATATAGTAGTAACATACATTTGATATGAGACACCTATGACCAATAACAATACCCTATAAGTTATTTAATAAAAAAATAAACAAGTAAAAATCAAAGACAGTAGTGACAGGCCTATACGACAGTTGGCAGTTGTGTTCTAAAAGTGTTGGTTATATTCCTGGGTGTTTGTTTAGTCCATTAGAAAGTGCTAGAGTCCTAGAAACAATAGTTAAAGAATGACAACCCGGGTAGTAAGACCTATGTCAATACAGTCAGAGTAGAAGTAACGAGTAACCTTTTTAACAACGACTCCAATCTCATATAAGGAGTAGCTCAAGTCTGTATTTACTACTTGGAAGAGAGGGGAGGCATATATAACAGTAGTAAAGTAAGACCAATAGATAGGAAAGTCATATCGGGGAGAGCGATACTAAATCTAAGAAGCAACAAAGCCAGGGTTATATACAGTAACTATAGAATAAAAAGCAAGAAAGGAAGACTAGCAGACAGGGGATATAGGCGGGATAGGCATATTTTTTGTGTCGAGGATATAGGCCGATAGATCAAAGTGTTAGTTTGATAGTTCTCATTAGAAGAAGAAAAGTAAAGATAGTAGTAAGCCCAAGATAAGCAGTAGATGATGTTGGGCAAATGGCCCAGATTCAACCCATAATAGGTTTTAGTGAAGCCTACGTTAACCTTAAACCTAGATTATGTGGCTAGGGTTGAGATTAAGAGAGTAGCGATGGCTGAAAACATGAGTGAGAGAAAGAAGACTGTAAATTGATAGTAAAGGCCAGAAAACAAGAGATCGAGGAAAGGGAAGAAGACAAAGATAGGAAAAGACTATTATTCTCAATCATTCATATCTCAGGTTAGATCAGTTTGCAGTGGATTCTTACTATGATCTCTTGAGAAGGTTTTGGATATTATGCTTAGTATTATAGTCCTTGTATTCCTGTGATTCTCTTGTAGCTATTGCTTGGGCTTGGGCAAGAAACCTTGAGATCTGTATATTCATTATTTTGATAGTGGATTTTCTCTAGCTTGTCCCATGGTTTTTACCCTTCGAATTGAAGGAGTTTTCCATGTAAATCTTGGTGTTTATCTGATTGTGATTTCTGTTTGATTCTGCCATGTGTGATGGTCTGCTAGCATTTGTTTATATACAAAGTTTATTCCTGTTTTATTCCTATCAACTAGTATCAGAGCAAGGTTTTGGTGGCATTTAATGTTTTGTATTTGAATATGGAGGCCCGTAATATTTCTCGCATGATTAGTTTGAATAAAAATAATTAAATAATATGAAAATCAAGAATATAAAATCTCTTGTATTATAAAGATTTGTATGGACCTTTACAAGGGGATAGTGCAAATCTAGCAACTATGAAAGATGATGAGTGGAAGAGGTTAGATCGAAAAACTGTTGGCTTTATTCATCAGTGGCTTGGTGATAGTATCTTTCACCATGTTTCTACTGAAAGTTCTGCATACTCTCTTTGGAAAAAGATAGAAGGTTTTTATGGAAGAAAAACGGCTGGAAATAAAGTTTTTCTAATCAGGAAACTTATGAACTTGAAATATAAAGAGGGTACTTCTATTCCTGAGCATTTGAATGAAATACAGAGTATTACTAACCAGTTATCCTCTAAGAAAATATCTATTAATGATCAGTTGCAGGCATTGTTACTTCTCAGTTCTTTGCCAGAAAGTTTAGAGACATTAGTGGTTTCTCTCAGTAATTCTACATCAGATGGTATTGTCACCATAATGTCACGGACAATAATGTAAACAAGGTGTTCGATGGTATTTGTCCGTGTCCTTTGGTTTAGGTACATATCTTGTACAACAAGAAGCAGGCTTGCAGTAGGCTTAGCAGCCCTAGTTTAATTTGATTTATGGCTAAGTTTGGCTTGTAAATACAAGTGTGTCTTATAAGCACTTGTGGGGACTTTGGTCTATAATGAACCATTATCCTTTGTGTGCAACCTCTCTGAGTTTGCAATGTCCATGGGTGTAATTTGTATTTTGGCTTTATAAAGTGTTTTCTTGAGCAGTTGCTTGTGGATCCTGTGGGAATTGCTTCTTCTGGCCCGTTTTCTCTTTTTGTAAATCTATGGGACTTTAGGAGATCTCGGGGAGGGCTGACCTTTGCGGACGGACATGCATGGGTGCCGCACGGCTTAGGCAAAATCAGCTAAGCCCGTGACAATGTGGTATCAGAGCAGGACAAACACACACAGAAACACTTGCCATACAAACGTGGGGGACCTAGCTAGGCTGTATGGAGGACAGCCAACACGTGCAACCGTTTGGGGGAAACAGACATTGAGATGTAGGGAAAGGAGTCACTCAGAGGCGCATGCATCCTGGTTTGGCATTCAAGGAATAGCCAACCCCTTTGCGTGAGAGGCACCACAAGGACAAGCAAGCGAAGAAGAATGCGTAGCACGCAAAGATTGGGATAGTTGAGTTCGAGCTGTAGCCCAACGTTGGCAACCAAACTTGACGGTGCTCAAGGCAAAGCAGGGCGTTAGGTGAAAGATGAGACCGTGCAATGTGGGAAGTGTTGTGTAACGACCGAAAGAGTTGTGCAAAGCTCACAGATGTGAGGGGAATTGCTAACTCGAAGGATTCGGAACTCATACAAGGGCTTATACACGGATGACGGAGTGTTCGTGGCCATCCTAAGGCGCGATCGGAACTCGTCGCCATGGAGCATCAAAACATTCTCTTCGACATAGAAAGGATATGTCCATAGGTGGCTGAAATGTGCAACAAGTTCAGCATATTGCTAGACCTTGAAGGGTGCAGTGGAGACTGTATTGGAGAAGGGTCGTAACCTAGCAAGTACATTTGCAGGGGCAGAACAAGGCATAAGTTCAGCAAGACGGAGTTGTCCAAAGGGGATGGTGGTCTCCGAAACTTTAAGTGGAAAGTATATAAAGAGAAAAGTTGCTCCAGCAGGACACACATCCAGGAGGGATAAGTCCTAGTTCTCTAGTGGGAGAATCATGTGCAACGGACTGCACATATTGAGGAAGAGTTCCTCAAAGCGATATCTCCACAAAGCTCAATAGACTAAGTGAGCGACGAAGAGTCATCGCATGATCTCGAAGGAGGTAATGCATTGGTGGATGTAATTCGAGATCAGGTGAGGAGCAATCCAAGGCAACATCATATGAAGGCACACTTAGAGTCGATACAGAAATCGAACTCAATAGAGGGCTGACTCGTGAAATAGTGGACGTGAGGGCCACTATCAACTCAAATGTAAATTGAGGAGCAGAGCGACTTGGGTGGAACTCGGTGAAGTATCCAAGCTACATGAAGGAGTCGACATAGAAAATGGAACATGGAGCGGAGGCACAGAGCTTTCCTTAGACAAAGGTTAAGGGCATGAACTCTTGTAGAGGCAAGAGTGGGATCATGTCATTCCATGGGTTCTCCACTCTGATGGGACAGACTTATTTTGCATGGTGCCAAAGATGAAGGGAGCCTCAAGGCACATGCAAGCTACCTCAGAGATGCATTTGATGGAGTAACTAAGGTGATTCAACTTGCGGATGCAAAGTTGGGATCATGAGACCTTAGTACGGGGCAAGAGCACACAGAGGCGGGTACTCTTGAAGAATATGTCACAGTATTGCCATTTAAGTTGTTAGGAACAAGAGGTGCAAAGCAATATTATGTTGGTAGGGGATAGAGGCCCAAGATCCAAACAATGGTGCCCCAACTCTAGCGAAGTCAGGGGATTTCAGGAGCTACTAGACGGACTGTCCTAGAGCTATGTCTGTGTAACCCAAGAGTGGGTGGACGAAGGGAAATTGCTAAGGGAGCGAACTAAAAATTGGAGATGGCGGAGGCCCTACGATGTGTTGGCAGAGGCCACACGTGGAGAAGTCGTAGTCCGAGTTCATCACACGAGAATCTGTATGCAATGAAGATGTCACCAGGAGGCGACATGGTGCAGTGAATCGTGATGGAATAGTTCGTGGTAATGCAATATAGGCAATCTTATCCCGTGAGGGACAAGATCATGTGGAGGTATGATAAGGAGTTACTGGAAGCTCCACTTTAGTGTACGACACAACAAGAAGAAGGGCTATGGATTCAAGGAGTGAATGTCGTAGTACCACAAAGGCGGGTCTTCATGTGTGCATCGAGGCTTACATTGGATGAAAGCCTTAGTCGTCAGCATATGGGAGTTGTATACCACCGAGGAAGAAGTCCAAGTGCAAGTACCAGTGAGTCCCATGAGGGACATGATCATGTGAATGATCAGGAGATGCTGGGAGCTCCACTTCGGTGAATAATGCAACGACAAGAAGGGCTGTGGATTCGATTGAATGCCATAGTATGCAGAGGTGGATCTTCCGTGTGTATGCATCGAAGCTTGAATCAAATAAAAGCCTTGGTCGTCAGCATATGGGGGCTGTGTACCACTAAGGGAGTAGTCAGATTGTAAGTACCAGTGAGTCCTATGGAGGGGACTTGATTATACTAAGGTATAATCGGAGCAGCTAGAGAGTTGGACTGCTTCAGTGCTCACATTCGCTTAAGGGAGCCTAGCAAGTCAAAGGACTAGGCTGAGTAAGCGAACGTTGCTACCAAGGAAGCTAAGGAGAACAGAATCGGCACGAGCCCTACAACAAGATAGCGGAGGCCATACATGAGAGTTGTAGTCTATCTTTCCATCGACTAAAGAGAACAACCAGGAGGACACAGTGGTGTCGAAGCAGGTGGTCGAAAGGGGTGAGGAAGCGATGACGAGTCCAGTAGGGCTCAGCTACCCAAAAGCAAAGTGTCGGTTAGAAATGTAGACTCAAAGGAGCACCACAGTGCCATAGAGGTAGATCTAGCGATCGCGAAGGAAGGGATGAAGATACAAGATAACAGATAATAGTGCTATAGGCTTGGTAGCACCATGTTACCACAGATGCGGGACTTCTGTGGAGTCATCGATCCCTTGCTCTCATGGAGGGAGAGCATTGGTCATAAAAGGGGCCGAGGAGGTGGAGAATGCAAAGGCAAACTCCAAGTACCAAGACAGGGTAGAAGGGCAGAGGCCAATAAACTTTATAAGATTGATGTCGATGGGCTTCTCATCAAGATAGCTGAAATTAAGGGACTTCGGGTCGATGCAGGAGTGCTCGACCAAGGAATGAAGTAGGCAGTACACGGTACTATACCTTTCTACTCAGAGGAGTAGGCGACAAAGGTGATGGAGAAGACAGTACAATCCCAGAGTCGACCAGATCTATCAAAGACTTACTCTAAGTTGGGGGACTCCAAGTCGGGGTAAACTTTTTTGCTCTTTTCGGGCAAAACTTCTTACATTCAAGAAGTTCAATGGCAATGAGAAGGCGAATCTCAGTAGCTAACTCAACACAGGGAGTGCAAACACTTCAAGTGCTTCAGAAGTGTAAGCAAAGAGCAGGCGAATGTTAGTAACCAACTCAATCCATGAAGTACAAACTTAAGGAGGCAGGCGAAATTTAGTAACCTTTGCCTTCTCAACTAGAGAGAATGGGCGAAACCGAGTACCCCAATTCTCTTAACTCAAGTAGGTGAGTGAAGCCAAGTAACCTTACCTTCTCAACTACGAAGAGAATGAGTGAAATTAAGTATCATAGTTCTCTTACTTATCCAAGCAGGGGAGCTCTGCACAAGTTCAGTGACCCTTCAAAGAAAGCTTATGGAAGACAAAACTTGTCAAATCCTCACTATTGGTGATCAGTACTACTGAGATTAGATTTTTTACCTCATTTCCCAATTGACTAATCGAAAGTGAGAGTGATGCAAACATACTTGGAAGTGACAACTAATAGTGGAAGAAGGCTCAATGGGCAAACATTATGGAGGAAGGACCTTAAAAACTCCATAGTCTGTGAGGTGATGCTCGTTAAAGCTCCAACAAGCATCTACCCAGTTCAAGCAATATAAGTATACTATGATACTGGTGCCTAATAAGGCACCATGGCGGATCCGCAAGAACGAACAAGGATCAGCATAACTCAGCCAACCCCACACCAAATTCAGTCATTGGTGAGTTGAAGTAGCACAGCGGATCAGAGTTCGACTACTCAATAACAGCAGCGGAGAGTGGCTAGGAGCCAAAGGGGCATGTTGCAGCCAAACTAGAAGATTGAAGATTCAACAAAATGCGAGGAGATGTAGTGTCTATAGTGGCTTCGACAAGGACGTTAAAGGAATAAGTGGGGGAGAATGTCACAGACAACAATGTAAACAAGGTGTTCAATGGAATGCTTATGTTAGTCTGTGTCCTTCGGTTTAGGTACATATCTTGTACAACAAGAAGCAGGCTTACAATAGGCTTAGCAGCCCTAGTTTGATTTGCTTTATGGCCTAGTTTGGTTTGTAAATACAAGTGTGTCTTATAAGCGCTTGTGGGGACTTCGGTATGTAATGGATCATTATCCTTTATGTGCAACCTCTCTGAGTTTGTAATGTCCATGGGTGTAATTTGTATTTGGTTTTATAAAGTGTTTTCTTGAGTAGTTGCTTGTGGATCCCGTGGGTATTGCTTCTTCTGGCCCATTTTCTCTTTTATAAGTCTAAGGGACTCTAGGAGATCTCGGGGATGGCTGACCTTTGCTGATGGATACACATGGGTGCCGCATGGCTTAGGTAAAATCAGCTAAGCCCGTAACATTCTGGTGGCTTCAATCTATAGGCCACAACTCCAGTACACTGCATAATTTGATATGGTCCATAGAATCGAGGATATAACTTCATCAAGACTCTTGTATTGATGGACAACTGCTTGTATAGTTGTAGGCGAAGGTAGACCCAATCTCCTATCGAAAATTCTCGCTCGCTTCGATGAGTGTCGACTTATTGCATCATGTGGGTTTAAGCGATAGATAAGTTGTCCTTTAGCAGCTGTAGGAGTTTGTCCCTGTCAATTAAACTTTGATCGACCTAGTCTCTTTTGGTCATACTAATTACATACTTAGGTATTACATGGAGCGGTTGGCCATATGATGTCTCATAGGGGTTACATTTAGTGGATGAATGAAAGATCATGTTATACCACCATTCGACCCAAGGAAGCTACTTTCTCCACTCTTTTGATCGATCACTAATGAAGCACCGCAGATAAGTCTCTAGACATTTGTTCACCATCTCTGTTTGGCCATCCGTCTGTGGATGATAGGCTGTGCTCATCTTGAGTTTGGTGCCCTATAGTTGAAATAATTCAGTCCAAAATTTGCTTGTAAATATCATATTACGGTCGCTCATAATTGACTTTGGCATCCCTTGCAGTTTAACAATATTTTCAATGAAGAGTTGAGCAATACTAGTAGTGGTATAAGGGTGTCTCACAACGCAGAAATAGGCATATTTTGTTAAGCAATCTATCACCATAAAGATTATACTTGAACCTTGAGATGGTAGTAGCCCTTCGATGAAGTCTATGGAGATGTCAGTCCATGCTGAGTCTGGTATATGTAGTGGTTGTAACTTTCCCAGACTTGTCACTGTTTCATCCTTTTGCTGCTGGCACATATACATAATCATAAATAGATTTTTTCATACCTCTCCAATAGAAGTTTTGCTTCACCCTCTTATATTTTCTCAGAAAGCCAGGGTGCCCTGCAGAAGGCAAAGAGTACATTTCATGCATAATAATTTTGATGCAAGGAGAAGAGGGAACAAGCACAATTCGACCATTATAGCGTAGGTTCCTTGAATCCTAAGTGTAGTTGCTAACTCTTGCTATAGTTTTTCATAAACTTTCGATAGTATCCCGGAAGTCCAAGGAAGTTGTTGAGGGATTTTACGTTCATAGGTCTCGGCCATCCTTGCATTGTTTCGATCTTTGTTGGGTCTATCGCAACTCCATCTTCTGATATAAAGTGCCTAAGGTACTCTAATTTTTGCTGTAAGAAGTACCACCTCGATTGTTTAACATAAAAGGTATTCTCCCGAAGAATCATTAGAATAATTTGTAAGTGCTGAAATTCTATATCAAGCGTAGGGCTGTAAATGGAAATGACATCAAAGAATACCAATAGAAATTTACATAAAAACCTCTAAAAAATATCATTCATCAAGCTTTGAAAGGAAGAAGGTGCAATCGTAAGTCCGAATGGCAATACCAAAAATTTATAGTGGTAGTTATATATCCAGAATGACATTTTCGGAATATCTTATTAAGAATCTAGCTAGGGGAGTCCTAATTTAGTTTCATTAAAGAGGAAAATCATATAAAATTTAAGGGCATTCATGTAAATCCTATCTAGCCGACCCCTATTAAGGAAAGGAAGGAAGGCCGACTAGGATAGGATTAGTTAAGAAAGATATTTGAAGAGGGAGTAAGTTAGAATAGGATTAGGAAAACAATAAGCAACTGACAACCCCTAGTTGGGCCGGTTGGAAGTTAGAATTAGAGATGTATTAGGAGTTGCTTAAAGGTAGGAGTCTTGAAGTAGGAGTCCTCTTAGGAATTAGGGTTAGATGGTCTATAAATAACTTTATAATCCTTCACTTTTTATCATCAATAGAAGAATATTTTCTGCAGTCTTTGAGTAGCAATTTGAAGGAGGGAACCCCTATAGAGTTCTAAGGAAGCCGATTACCTATAGTGATCACCCTCGAGCTTAGAATCCGCTAGAGTTCTAACACTTGCTATCAAACATGGAATATAATCATAGGGTTCTAATGTGGAATCAATTTAAGAATGCACTGCTGAACCGCTTTGGACCTACAGAGTATGAAAATATCAACGGCCAACTCGTAAATATTCGACAAACCTCTACAATTCAAGAGGACCAAATCAGGTTTAAGAAGCTATCCTACCTTGCTCATGATTGGACTAACCAACAATTGCTAGGTACCTTCATTGAGGGACTCAAACCGGAGATAAAAGGGGAGGTTAAGGTGTGGTAGCCCCAAACCGTTGCTGCTGTAGTTTCTTTCGCCCGGATACAAGAAGAGCAGCTCAACCAAGATGCCCGAAGGATAAGAATCACTCCTAGACCCATAGCATATAAGCCTCGTTCTATTCCTAGTTGTCCTTCGCTGCTAAAAAAATTAACAAGAGAAGAACTACGTGACCGATCAACAAAGGGGCTTTGTTAGCATGATGACAAACCATGGAGTCGCGATTATCGCTGCAAAAAGGGCAATGTCCTATTGATTAAGCCTCTTGAAGATGTGGAGAAGTTCCAAGAGCATAAGGTAAAGGTCACGGATGATGAAGAGCAGTCGGTTGATATTACAATGCATACTCTTGCAGGCTACGCGAACCCATAAATGATGAAAATAGGAGGATTTCTAAAGCAACAACCGATTACCATTCTCATTGACACTAGGAGCATTAATAATTTCATGAATAGCAAGGTTGCTACCCGGATGGCCTTACCTATTGAAGATTGTAGCAAGTTTGATATTAAAGTCACCGATGGATGAATTCCGAAGTGTTTCCTAGAATATTTTGAAATTAATCATGAAGTTTTATATCCAGGGAAAACAGGTGGTACTACACGGCAAATGGGGGAGTGACATATCGACAATTTGCATTTGACGAATGGAAAAAGTATTGCAAAAATCATGCAGTGGCTTCTTAGTACAACTTGAGCAACAATCCAAGGGGGAGACAACTAAAGTTGAAGACCCAAATCTAATTCCCTTGCTGAATTTTCAAATGTATTTGTCGAACCGTGTAGCCTACCCCCTAGCTGCCAGCATGATCATTGGATATCGATTCTTTTGGGCAAGCCTATATCAAACACTCGGCCATATCGGTACCCTCATCTATAGAATGACGAAATAGAAAAGATTGTGAAAGAGATGCTCGAAATAGGAGTTATTTGGCAGAGTTACAGCTACTCTTCACCGGTACTTCGTGTGCGCAAGAAGGACGGAATGTGGTGAATGTGTGTCGATTACAGAGCTCTCAACAGTATAACTATCAAGGATAAGTACCTTATTCCAGTAGTAGATGAGTTTCTTTATGAACTAAAGGGAGCACGAATCTTCACAAAGCTAGACCTTCGATCCGGATATCATCAGATACGATTGTGCGAAGAGGACATAACATAAACCACCCTTCGGACACATAACGGCCACTATGAATTCCTGGTAGTGTCCTTCGGCCTCACTAATGCTCTCTCTACTTTCCAGAGTCTTATGAATGATATCTTCCAAAATTGTCTTCATAAGTTTATGCTAGTTTTCTTTAATGACATCCTTATTTACAATCCTTCTACTGAAAATCATTTTGAGCACTTACGACTTATTTTAATGATTCTTCGAGAGCATATTCTTTTTGTCAAAAGGTCGAAGTGTAGCTTTTTTCAACAGAAGGTAGAGTATCTTAGGCATATTATATCATAGGAAAGAGTGATGGTAGACCCTTCTAAAATTAAAGCAATGCAGAACTGGTCGACCCCAAGAAATATAAAATCGCTATGCGGCTTTCTCAGTTTAACAGGCTACTACCGTAAGTTCATGAAAGACTACGGGAAGATCAGTGCACCTCTTACTTCCTTGCTAAAAAAAGATGCTTTCTAGTAGTCAGATAAAGTTTCCACCACCTTCGACGAACTTAAAATCACAATGATGACAATGCTTGTGCTAGAATTACCCGACTTTGATAAGACTTATGTTATTGAAATCGATGCCTCCAGAGTGGGAATAGGAGCTGTGGTAATGCAAGATAACTGCCCACTAGTATATACAAGTAAGGCTTTATCTCCTTCCCACCTCAAGATGACTATTTATGACAAGGAGATACTCATAATTATGCATGCGATGGCTAAATGGAGACCGTACTTAATCGGTCAACACTTCCAAATAAAGATCGACCATAAGAGCCTAAAATATTTCTTGGAGTAGAAGATATCTTCCCTAAAGTAGCAAAATGGGTAACAAAGCTTCTTGGATATGATTATAAAATAATTTATAAAAAGGGGAAAGGGAATGTTGTTCAGATGCGTTTTTACGAATGCCCAAGCAAGCTAAATTTTCGGTCGTTTCACTTTTGACCAACAACTTCCTTGAGGACATTAGGAGAGAATAGCAAGATGATCCAGGAACTAGTAAGATCATAAAAAAATTAGAGGGAGAACCAGATTCTGTGGCTCATTTCAGTTGGAACTCAAAAGACCTGTGCTATAAGTGATGCATCGTGTTTGTGCCAAATTCTAGTTGCATAAAGACCATCCTTCAAGAGATGCATGCCACACATGCGGCCTGGCATTCCAAGTTCCTTAGAACTTATAAGAGAATTAAGTCGAATATTTATTGGGAAGGAAAGAAAAATGCTATTGCTAAATTCGTGGCACAATGTGATGTGTGCCAATGACATAAAGGTACAACAGTGGCAAGCCATGGAAAGCTACAACCTCTACCTATCCCAGACTAAATATAGACTGATATATCAATGGATTTTATCGAAGAGCTATCATCATCATAAGAAAAAGGTATGATTCTTGTTGTTGTTGATCGCCTTACAAAGTATGCTAACTTTTGTGTAGTTTGCAATCTTTACACTGCTTCTAGCATTGCGTAAATCTTTATGAAAAATATTATAAAATTATATGCGACGCCAAGATCTATTGTAAGTGATCGTGATAGGATCTTCTCTAGCAAATTTTGGACAGAACTATTTCAGATGCAGAGCACAAAATTGAAGATGAGCATAGCATATTACCCACAAACTGATAGTCGGACTAAAGTGGTGAACAGGTGTTTATAAACATACCTCATATGCTTCCAGTGACCGACCGAAAGAGTGGATAAAGTGGCTCCTTTGGGCTGAATGGTGGTATAATACAACTTATCATTCATCCACGAAAATTACACCCTATGAGGCTATGTATGGCCTTCCCCTGTAATTCCAAAATATGTATTGGACACGTCTAAAGTAGAACAAGTAGACAGGGAACTACAGGATAGAGGCAAAATACTAAAGCTATTAAAAGACAACATCACTTCAGCTCAAGCAAGGATGAAGCAGCAATATGATCAACACAAAGGTGAAATAGAATTTTCAATGGGTGATTGGGTATTTCTGTGACTCCAGCCATACAAGTAAATTATCGATCTAGACCAAAGCATCCATGAAGCTTTCACCTCAGTTCTATGGACCTTACCAGATTGTGGAGCACATCGGGGTAGTAGCATACAGATTCAACCTACCTACAGACTCCCGAATCCATCCAGTCTTTCATGTATCATGCTTGAAGCTCAAGTTAGGATAGAACGAGACAGTTCAAAGACATCTACCTAATATGACTATCCAAGGAGAGCCCCAGTCCCAGTCGAGTGCCATTATTGATCGAACAATTATGATATACGGTGGGCGAACCTTCTAGAAGAAGAGGCCACATTGTCACGGACAATAATGTAAACAAATGCTCATATTTGTCTGTGTCCTTCGGTTTAGGTACATATCTTATATAACAAGAAACGGACTTGCAGTAGGCTTAGCAGTCCTAGTTTGATTTGCTTTATGACCAAGTTTGGATTGTAAATACACGTGTCTTATAAGCACTTGTAGGGATTTCGATCTGTAATAGACCATTATCCTTTGTGTGCAACCTCTCTGAGTTTGTAATGTCCATGGGTGTAATTTGTATTTGGCTTTATAAAGTATTTTCTTGAGCAGTTGCTTGTGGATCCCGTGGGAATTGCTTCTTTTGGCCCGTTTTCTCTTTTTGTAAGTCTATGGGACTTTAGGAGATCTCCGGAGGGCTGACCTTTGCGGACGGACACACATGGGCACCGCATGACTTAGGCAAAATTAGCTAAGCCCGTGACAGTGTGGTATCAGAGCGGGACAAGCACACGCAGAAACACTTTCCATACAAATATGGGGGACCTTGCTGGGCTGTGTGGAGGATAGCCAGCACGCACAACCGTTTGGGGTAAACGGATATTGAGATGTAGGGAAAGGAGTTGCTCAGAGGAGCGAGCATCCAGGTTTGGCATTCAGAGGAATGGCCAACCCCTTTGCGTGAGAGGCACTATGAGGATAAGCAAGCGAAGAAGAATGCATAGCACACAAAGATTGGGATAGTTGAGCTCGAGCTATAGCTCAACATTGGCAACCAAACTTGACGGTGCTCAAGGCAAAGCGGGGCGCTTGGTGAAAGATGAGACCGTGCAATGTGGGAGGTGTTGTGTAACAACCGAAAGAGTTGTGCAAAGCTCACAGAGGTGAGGGGAATTGCTAACTCGAAGGATTTGGAACTCATTCAAGGGCTTGTACATGGATGACGAAGTGTTTGTGGCCATCCCAGGGAGTAATCGGAACTCGGCGCCATGGAGCATCAGAACATTCTCTTCGACATGGAAATGATATGTCCATAGGCGGCTGAATTGTGCAACATGTTCAGCATTGTGCTAGACCTTGAAGGGTGCAGTGGAGGCTGTATTAGAAAAGGGTCGCAATCTAGCAAGTACATTTGCAGGGGCAGAACAAGGCACAAGTTCAGTAAGACGGAGTAGTCCAAAGTGGATGGTGGTCTCCGAAACTTTAAGTGGAAAGTATATAAAGAGAAAAGTTGCTCCAGCAGGACACACATCCAGGAGGGATAAGTCCTAGTTCTCTAGTGAGAGAATCATGTGCACGGACTGCATATATTGAGGAAGAGTTCCTCAAAGCAATATCTCCACAAAGCTCAACGGACCAAATGAGCGACGAAGAATCATCACATGATCTTGAAGGAGGTAATGCATTGGTGGATGCATTTCGAGATCATGTGAGGGAGCAATCCAAGGCAACATCATATGAAGGTACACTTAGAGTTGATGCAGAAATCGAACTCAACAGAGGGCTGACCCGTGGAATGGTAGACATGAAGGCCACTATCAACTCAATGCAAATCGAGGAGCAGAGCGACTTGGGTGGAACTCGATGAAGTATCCAATCCGCATGGAGGAGTCGACATAGTAAATGGAATATGGAGCGGAGGCACAGAGCTTTCCTTGGACAGAGGTCAAGGGCATGAACTCTTGTAAAGGCAAGAGTAGGATCATGTCGTTCCATGGGTTCTCCATTCTGATGGGATAGACTTATATTGCATGGTGCCAAAGATGAAGGGAGCTTCAAGGCACATGCAAGCTACCTCAGAGATGTATTTGATGGAGTAACTAAGGTGATTCAACTTGCGGAGGTAAAGTTGGGATCATGAGACCTTAGCATGGGGCAAGAGGATGTAGAGGTAGGTACTCTTGAAGAATATGCCATAGTATTGCCATTCGAGTTGTCAGGAACAAGAGGTGCATAGCAAGATTGTGTTGGTAGGAGATAGAGGCCCAAGATCCAGACAATTATGCACCAACTCTAGTGAAGTCAAGGGACTTCAGGAGCTACTAGGTGACGAACTGTCCTAGAGCTATGTTTCATCCAAGTGTAACCCAAGAGTTGGTCGACGAAGGGGAATTACCGAGGGAGCGAACTAAAAATCGGAGATGGCGGAGGCCCTACGATGTGTTGGTAGAGGCCACACGTGGAGAAGTCATAGTCCGAGTTCATCACATGAGAATCTGTATGCAATGGAGATGTCACCAGGAGGCGGCATGGTGCAGCGGATCGTAGTGGAATAGTTCGTGGCAATGCAATACTAGCAATCTTGTCCCGTGAGGGATAAGATCATGCGAAGGTATGATCAGGAGTTACTGGGAGCTCCACTTTGGTGTACGACACAATAAGAAGAAGGGCTATGGATTCAAGGAGTGAATGTCGTAGTACCGCAGAGGCGGGTCTTCGTGTGTGCATCGAAGCTTGCATTGGATGAAAGCCTTAGTCATCAGCATATATGAGCTGTATACCACCGAGGAAGAAGTCCAAGTGCAAGTACCAGTGAGTCCCATGGAGGGGGACATGATCATGTGAATGATTAGGAGCTGTCGGGAGCTCCACTTCGATGAACAATGCAATGGCAAGAAGGGCTGTGGATTCAAGGAGTGAATGCCACAGTACCGCATAGGCGGGTCTTCCGTGTGTATGCATCGAAGCTTGCATCAGATGAAAGCCTTGGTCGTCAGCATATGGGGGCTGTGTACCACCAAGGGAATAGTCAGATTGCAAGTACCAGTGAGTCCCATGCAGGGGACTTGATTATACTAAGGTATAATCAGAGTAGCTAGAGAGTTGGACTGCTTCAGTGCTCACAATCGCTTAAGGGAGCCCGGCAAGTCAGAGGTCAAGGCCGAGTAAGCGAACGTTGCTACCAAGGAGCTAAGGAGAATAGAATCGGTGCGAGCCCTGCAACAAGATAGCGGAGGCCATGCTTGAGAGTTGTAGTCTATTTTTCCATCGACCAAGGAGAACTGCTAGGAGGACACAGTGGTGTCGAAGCAGGTGGTCGAAAGGGGTGAGGAAGCGATGACGAGTCCAGCGGGGCTCAGCTACCCAAAAGAAAAGCATCGGTTAGAAAGGAGGTGGACCCAGAGGAGCTCCACAATGCCGCAGAGACAAATCTATCGATCACAAAGGAAGGGATGAAGATGTAAGATAATGGATAGTAGTGCTATGGACTTGGCAACGCCATGGTACCACATATGCGGGACTTCCGTGAAGTCATTGATCCCTTGCTCTCATGGAGGGAGAGCATTGGTCGTAAAAGGGGCTGAGGAGGTCGAGAATGCAGAGGCAAACTCCAAGTACCAAGACAGGGCAGAAGGGTAGAGGCCAAGAAACTTCATAAGACCGATGTCAATGGGCTTCTCATCAAGATAGCCGAAATTAAGGGACTTCGGTTTAATACAGGAGTGCTCGACCAAGGAACGAAGTAGGCAATATATTGTACTGTACCTTTCTACTTAGAGGAGTCGGCGGCAAAGGTGACGGAGAAGACGGTACAATCCCAGAGGCGACCAGATCTTTCAAAGATGTACTCCAAGTTGGGGGACTCTAAGTTGGGATAAACTTTTTGCTCTTTTCAGACAAAACTACATGCATTCCAGAAGTTCAATGGCAGTGGGAAGGCGAATCACAATAGCTAACCCAACACAAGGAGTGCAACCACTTCAAGTGCTTCAGAAGTGTGAGCAAAGAGTGGGCGAATGTTACTAACCAGCTCAATGCATGAAGTACAAACTCGAGGAGGCAAGCGAAATCGAGTAACATTTACCTTCTCAACTCGAGAGAATGGGCGAAACCGAGTACCCCAATTCTCTTAACTCGAGGAGGTGAGCGAAGCCAAGTAACCTTACCTTCTCAACTATGAAGAGAATGGGTGAAGTCAAGTATCCCAGTTCTCTTACTTATCCAAGCAGGGGAGCTCTGTACAAGTTCAGCGACCCTTCAAAGAAAGCTTATAGAAGACAATGGTTGTCAAATCCTCACAATAGATGAAGCAGCAATATGATCGACACAAAGGTGAAAGAGAATTTTCAATGGGTGATTGGGTATTTCTGTGACTCCAGCCATACAGGTAAACTATCGATCTAGACCAAAGCATCCATGAAGCTTTCACCTCAGTTCTATGGACCTTACCAGATTGTGGAGCACATCGGGGTAGTAGGATACAGATTCGACCTACCTACATACTCCCGAATCCACCGAATCTTTCATGTGTAGTGCTTGAAGCTCAAGTTAGGACAGAACGAGACAGTTCAAAGACATCTACCTAATATGACTATCCAAGGAGAGCCCCAGTCCCAACCGAGTGCTATTATTGATCGAACAATTATGATATACGGTGGGCGAACCTTCTAGAAGAATAGGCCTCATTGTCACAGACAATAATGTAAACAAATGCTCATATTTGTCCGTATCCTTCGGTTTAGGTACATATCTTGTACAACAAGAGGCGGACTTACAGTAGGCTTAGCAGCCTTAGTTTGATTTGCTTTATGGCCAAGTTTGGCTTGTAAATACAAGTGTGTCTTATAAGCACTTGTAGGGACTTCAGTCTGTAATGGACCATTATCCTTTGTGTGCAACCTCTCTGAGTTTGTAATGTCCATGGGTGTAATTTGTATTTGGCTTTATAAAGTGTTTTCTTGAGCAGTTGCTTGTGGATCACGTGGGAATTGCTTCTTCTGGCCTATTTTCTCTTTTTGTAAGTCTATGGGACTTTAGGAGATCTCAGGAGGGCTGACCTTTGCGGAAGGACACGCATGGGTGCCGCACGACTTAGGCAAAATCAGCTAAGCCCGTGATAACATGGGAAAACTATGACGATTTAAAAATCAAATTTCTAGAATTCATGGAGCATCAACATTGAGAACAAGGCTGATTTGAAGCAGGTCTGTTAAGACTCTAGGTAGGGGAGTCTTAATTTAGTTTTGTTTAATAGGGTAATCATGTAAAATCTAAAGGCATATATGTAAATCCTATCTAGCCGACCCCTATTAAGGAAATAAGGAGGTCGACTAGGATAGGATTAGTTGAGGAAGATATTTGAAGAGGGAGTAAGATGCATGTTAGCTTAATTAACCATCCCTTATCCTAGTTAAAGATGGGGTTGGTTGAGAAGGGGATTAAGTTACAATAGGATTAGGAAAACAATAAGCAATCGACAACCCCTAGTTGGGCCAGTTCGAAGTTAGAATTAGAGGTGCACTAGGAGTTGCTTAAAGGTAGGAGTCCTCTTAGGCATTAGGGTTAGAAGATATATAAATAACCTTGTAATCCTTCACTTTTTATCATAAATAGAAGAATATTTTATGCAGCCTTTAAGCAACAATTTGGAGGAGGGAACCCTTATAGAGTTCGAAGAAGGCCGATCCTCTATAGTGATCACCCCCGAGCTTAGAATCCACTAGGGATCTAACACATTTTCAGCGCATCCCCAAATCTGATGGTACCGAGAGCGAAGATCTAATTTAGTAAAGACTTGGGCTCCCTTTAGTCCATCTAAGAGCTTATCTATTACTGGTATGAGATATTTATCTTTGATGATGATGGCGTTCAAAGCCTGATAGTTAACGCACATCTGTCATGTACCATCCTTCTTATGCACTAGTAACACTAGTAAGGAGTAGGGGCTGCAACCTAGCCGAATTACTCCACAATGTTGCAAGTATTCCGGCAAGGGATATTTCTTATTATTTCCAGTGGACATCCTACATTCTACATAGTATAATCAGCTTTTAAGAAAGGATCACTGCTTAGAGGTAGTTGACAAAAAGATGTAAGGAAAAGATTCTAACACTACCCCATACCATACTCTTTCGCGGGTTTATCAACTCTACACCTATCCTCTGGTGACTCCACATGTCAACAAGTTCTAATTCTAACTCAAATCAAAGACCATCTAGCCCCTAGATAGTTGGATGGTTTAGGAGAAAGACCTCGGATTGGATCTACCTTTGTTCTCACAAGAATAGTCTGCCCCAGCAGAAAGAACCTCCACTTTAGCGAGCAAATTTCATACTACATGGCACATGGGAAGTCGGTCTCTGTCTTTCTCATATAAGATGACTCAAAATACAAGTAGGGGAAGGATAAAGATGGGCGTAGAGAAGATGATCGAAACATCTACTTCAATGCCTGGTCAACCATTAAAGTAAAGAAGAAGAATAGGAGTGGACCTATGTCTAGAATAGAATCACGGCTAAGCCGATAGTAATGGGTTTTGATGTTCTAACTTGTATACTTTAGGCATTAACATGAGGGAAATGCATTAACATACTAGGCTATGAAGCCAATCTCTCTAAATGAGGTATCAGGTTGGATCAAAGTATGGAAGGAAAGGCTTAAAATGGTGATACCAAAGCTTTTCTTTAACGCCATGGGTTTATTCCCGCTTCGCTTTTGGAAGGGGCATTGAAAAAACACAGAAATAGTGGAAATGCTACTATACTAGAGAACGTTCCCTCGTAGGTATGTATGATCCTATCAACTCTAATCCAAGGGTGACTTGTATAAAGAGAAATTACTCTAGCCCTAATAGAAATAGAAGTTACTCTAGCCTAGACGCAACAACACTTGTTTTTTTCTTACACAGAAGCTAAGGATGGTAGTAGGACTCATTCTGAAACTATTTCTTTTAAGTCTAATTCCTCTGATAGTAAGAATTAAGCTGGCGCTTCTCAAAATTGAGCTACTACTAACAAGGTTTGATGTTGTCGACCGCTACACATTTTAAGGCTATAACAAAAGAAAGGGAGTCCAACCACCGACACCATACCTTGAATTGTGGGATGAAACTATATCACCAGCACCCTATCTTCATTCTTCTATTTGCTACTCTGATTCTAGGCCTCTTGCATCATACATAATATAATCATATATATAAATACAAAGAAAGAGTCCTCAGTGAGCTATCTTTTTACTACCAACTTGCTACAATAAAGATCAAAAGTAGAGCTATTTTTTTTGCTTTAATGAAATGAATAACTAGGCTGCTCTTTGCTCTAATTACTCTGATAAACTACCCTAGAAAGTGGAGTCAAACTACTCTTATTAAATAAAAATAAACATAATAAGGCTTGGTGCTGCCCGGGAGTAAGATTGATACGCTGGTGAATAAGGCTTGGGCCACTGGGGCAGGGAGTAGGGATTGGCTACTGTATAAAGCTATTTTTTTGCTTTAATGAAATGAATAACTAGGCTGCTCTTTGCTCTAATCACTCTGATAAACTACCCTAGAAACTGGAGTCAAACTACTCTTATTAAATAAAAATAAACATAATAAGGCTTGGTGCTGTCGGGGAGTAAGATTGATACGCTGGTGAATAAGGCTTGGGCCACTAGGGCAGGGAGTAGGGATTGGCTATTGTCAGTTAGTTCTTACAGGCACTTGGCATATTCTCTTTAGTAGTCCCATTCTTATTATTACGAGTTCAATATGGAACGCAAATGTCAGAGAATCATTCCAACCTAGGAATCAAGCTCTTATCCTATTTACTAGATGAGGTGGATCGTACCCGGAATAGGATACAAGGAGCCTAAACCTCTAATATAAGGATTAGATTCAATAGTGGGACCTATAGTTAGTAGTTTTAGAATCAAAGACAAGGGGCATAGATCGGTAGTCAGGAAAATCATGATCATAGGCAGTAGAGCAAGGTTTGGTTTCGGTAGTAAAAGCCCTGTTATCGGTAGTTGGTTTCCCAGTTTATAGATCAATTATTTGACTATAGTAATGGTAGTAGTTGGCTTGGGCTACTCTATTCCTATTAGTAGATATGATAGAGCGAACCCATATTATTATACTATACTTAGTAGATGTACTAGATCGTACCTATGCTTAGTATCCTTACAGCTGAGTTTGATTCCCTTTGATCTACACTGAGTTCAAATTGTTACTATTGAGTTCGGTTCTATCATAGCACCCTGATTCTCCTCTATCACCCAGTTTTCTATTCCTATTAGTAACTAGTCAATTCTTGCTTGATGGTTGACATTCCCTTAGTAAGTACTAGAATCCTCACCTAGAGTATCTTGACATCCTTACTGCGGAGTTGAATTCGGACTGTGTCTATAATGAGACATTCTTTGACTACTTTGTTTCATTCTGTATTTATTGGTTCAGCCTTATCCTACTTTACTTGGTTTTACTCCTATCAGTAATATTTAGTGGTTTTCTTGCGAGAGAGGTTTAGTGTCTATTGTTGTAGTTTCATTCCTCGATTCACTCTTCCTAGTTGAAGGAGTAGAGGCGCGGGTAAGTAGTAAGCCCAAAAACAGAGAGTTCTCAACTTACTTTTCATATTATGTATCAATACAACACGAAAGTCTTTCTATATGTTCAGCAAGAGTTAAAGATAGGAGAGTCATACTTAGAGTTCGGAAGGTAAGCCCTAGAGACAAGAGCGGAAGAGTAGGAGTAAGGAGTTCTAAGTTTGAAACAAGAGCATAGGGCCTATTTGTTGCTCAGTGGAATGCAAGATTATGACTAAGGAAAGTAAGACTAAGGAAAGTAAGACTAATAGGGAATCTATAGAAATACAGAACGCACCAAGACAAGAATAATTGATGTTACTTGAGGAATGAGTTATGTTGTTGGAGGCTGAGTTACTGATCACTCTAAGACTGATATGTTGACAGAAGACTAAAGAATAGCAGCTTAGATATAAAGAATGATAGCCGAGAAAGGCAACCCTATAAGGAAAGTAGGATTTAGATGTAAGATAGTTAGTTTAAAGCTAGACATTGAAGGCAGTAGACAAGTATGAATTCCATTGAGTAGTAAAAGAATGGTTAGTAGTGCATGGATACGCAATTGAGCTTATCGGTAGAAGCCATGAACCCGGTATAAGACTAATAGTAGTCTATTTTAAGAATAAGAGTAATGAGCTCTGTACAATAGGGGATATCGAGTTTAATTCGGATAGTCTTCGTCGTGGGATTCCTTATTATGATAGTCAAGCTTATTAAGTAGCGGTGGAACTCCTTATTATGATAGTAAAGCTTATTAAGTAGCAGTGGAACTCCTTCTTATGGGAGTCAAGCTTAGAAGGTAGTGTTTGAATTCTGATAGTAGTTCAATTCCCTGTTGTGAGTTGAATTACTAGTTCCCTGTCGTTACTTGGCCTAGTTGATTTCTTACTCTCTACGTAAAGCCTCATTAGTAGTTAGCGAAAGACTAAGTTCTGAGTTGCTCTCTTGTCTAGTGGTGGAGTGCAATCAAGGCTTTAGCTGCTAGGTCTAGTTCTGATTCTATGTCCGATGGCTTTTGATTCCCAACCTATGCATTACGACTCCCCTTCAGTGTATTGATACTAAATCACTTGTTACGAGTCACTCCCTTTATAGTGCATTTCGTATTTATAGATCGATTCTTGGACTTATGAGTTGAGTTCTTACTTCTGTGTGTGATTCCTAAATACTGTTCCGGTGTGTGCTTCCTAAATAATACCACTGTTGGATCTTACTCGGTCTCAACCACTACGTGGACTTGATCTTCGGCTTATGTTTAAAACTTGAATCGCCCAGCTTCTTCTCTCAGAGAAAAAATAGGAACAAATTCTTCTGTTGAAATTGCTCCCTCACCTTATCCATCTTATCAATGGTACGTACGCATATAGCCATTTAGCAGCCCTAGTTTGATTTGCTTTATGGCTAAGTTTGGCTTATAAATACAAGTGTCTTATAAGCACTTGTGGGGACTTCGGTTTGATGGACTGTCCTAGAGCTATGCTTTGTCCAAGTATGACCTAAGAGTGGGTGGACGAAGGGGAATTGCTAAGGGAGCGAACTACAAATCGGAGATGATAGAGGCCCTACAATGTGTTGGCAGAGGCCACACATGGAGAAGTCATAGTCCGAGTTCATCACACGAGAATCTGTATACAATGAAGATGTCAACAGGAGGCGACATGGTGTAGTGGATCGTGGTGGAATAGTTTGTGGCAATGTAATATAGGCAATCTTATCCCGTGAGGGACAAGATCATGCGGAGGTGTGATTAGGAGTTACTGGGAGCTCCACTTTGGTGTACAACATAACAAGAAGAAGAATTATGGATTCAAGTAGTGAATGCCATAGTACCGCAGAGGCGGATCTTCGTGTAGGAATCGAAGCTTGTATTGGATGGAAGCCTTAGTCATCAGCATATGAGAGCTGTATACCACTGAGGAAGAAGTCCAAGTGCAAGTACCAGTGAGTCCCATGAAGGGGGATGTGATCATATGGATGATTAGGAGCTACTGGAAGCTCCAATTTAGTGAACAATACAACGACAAAAAGGGCTATGGATTAAAGGAGTGAATTCCATAGTATCGCTGAGGCGGGTCTTCCATGTGTATGCATCAAAGCTTGCATCAGATGAAAGCCTTGGTTGTCAGCATATAGGGGCTATGTGCCACCGAGGGAGTAGTCAGATTGCAAGTACCAGTGAGTCCCATGGAGGGGACTTAATTATACTAAGGTATAATCGGAGCCGCTAGAGAGTTGGACTGCTTCAATGCTCACATTTGGTTAAGGGAGCCCGACAAGTCAGAGGATAAAGCCGAGTAAGCGAACGTTGCTACCAAGGAAGCTAAGGAGAACAGAATCGACGCAAGCCCTGCAACAAGATGGCGGAGGCCATGCATGAGAGTTGCAGTCTGTCTTTCCATCGACCAAGGAGAACTGCTAGGAGGACACAGTGGTGTCGAAGCAGGTAGTCGAAAGAGGCGAGGAAGCGACAACGAGTCCAGTAGGGCTCAGCTACCCAAAAGCAAAGCGTAAGTTAGAAATGTGGGCTCGGAGGAGCACCACAATGCCACAGAGGCAGATCTACCAATTGCGAAGGAAGGGATGAAGATACAAGATAATAGATAGTAGTGCTATGGGCTTAGCAGCACCATGGTACCGCAGAGGCGAGACTTCCGTGGAGTCATCGATCTCTTGCTCTTATGGAGGGAGAGCATTGGTCGTAAAAGGGGCTTAGGAGGTGGAGAATGCAAAGGCAAACTCCAAGTACCAAGATAGGGTAGAAGGGCAGAGGCTAAGAAACTTCATAAGATCGATGTCGATGGGCTTCTTATCAAAATAACCGAAATTAAGGGACTTCGAAATGATACAGGAGTGCTCGACCAAGGAACAAAGTAGGCAGTACACGGTACTGTACCTTTCTACTTAAGAGGAGTAGGCGGCAACGGTGATGGAGAAGACGGTACAATCGCAGAGGAGACCAGATCTATCGAAGACTTACTCCAAGTTGGGGGGACTCCAAGTTGGGGTAAACTTTTTGCTCTTTTCGAGCAAAACTTCTTGCATTCTAGAAGTTCAATGGCAGTGAGAAGGCGAATCACAGTAGTTAACTTAACGCAAGGAGTGTAAACACTTCAAATTCTTCAGAAGTGTAAGCAAAGAGCGGGCGAATGTTAGTAACCAGCTCAATGCATGAAGTACAAACTTGAGGAGGTAAGCGAAATCGAGTAACCTTTTCCTTCTCAACTCGAGAGAATGGGCGAAATCGAGTACCCCAATTCTCTTAACTCAAGGAGGTCAGCGAAGCCAAGTAACCTTACCTTCTCAACTACGAAGAGAATGGGTGAAGTCAAGTATCCCAGTTCTCTTATCTATCCAGTAGAGGAGCTCTGCATAAGTTCAGTGACCCTTCAAAGAAAGCTTATGGAAGACAATAGTTGTCAAATCCTCACAATTGGTGATCAGTACTACTGAGAGTAGATTTTCTACTTCATTTCCCAATTGACTAGTCGAAAGCGGGAGTGATGCAAACATACTTGGAAGTGACAACTAAAAATGGAAGAAGGTTTAATGGGCAAACATTATGGAGAAAGGACCTTAAAAACTTCAAAGGTGCTGATGAACGCTGATGCCCGACATATACCCGGAACCCCATCCAGCCCAGTGCCACCTGGGGGGTTCCAAGGTGGTGAAATGGCTGATATTTCGCATCGTTCAGAAAGGTTACCGCAGCACACGAAAAAGACCCAAAAATAGGGCTGTTTTGGGCTATTTTGGCTCCGCGTAGTGAGCGATCGTTCTGCAGCCTTCTACACTACTTTCGCTCACATTTCTTATGTAAAAACACTTAAACTCAAGGTAAAACAAGCTGTCAAACATATGTACAAGCAAGAAAAAGTGATGAACGGTTCAAGGAGCAAAGGCATTGCGGTTGAGCGACGACCGTTCATGACATTCTCCCCCACTTAAACTGTCGACGCCCTCGTTGACACTTGTTGGTAGGCTTTGACGTGAGCTTCTTCATGTCGTAGGGCATCTTCTGGCTCTCGACTAGCTTCTGTTTGAGGAAGCTTTGCCCACTTCACTAAGTACACTATTTGCTATGCTCTATTGGGTAGCTTTATCTTACGATCCACCAGAATAGTTTCAACTCACTTCTCGTAAGAGGCTCTGGTGGGGGGTAGTCGAGTTGGAACATTTTGAGAATCATCTCGCGGATCTGAGTGGTAGGCTTTCAAGTTGCTTGCATGGAAGACGTTGTGAATTCTGAACCATGCTGGCAGTTGCAACTTATATGAGATATTGCCTACTCTACTGATGATTGGGAAAGGCCCTTCATACTTGCATACCAATCTTGTGTGCACTTTGTGTCTAAAGAACTAGAGTGATGCTGGTTGGAGCTTCACCAACACCATGTCACCAACTTTAAATTCTTGTGGTCGCCTTCCCAAGTCTGCCCACTTCTTTATCTTTTTGGTCGCCTTCTCCAAGTAAGCCCGCGTACTATCTGCATTGCGATGCCATTCCTTTGCGAAGTGATAGGCTGATGGGCTACTCCCTGTATAACCAATAACCAGGGTTTGAGGAGTTGATGGCTGTTATCCCGTAATAATCTCAAATGAGCTCTTGTTGGATGCAGAGCTCCGCTGCAAGTTATAGAAGAATTGGGCTATGTCCAACAACTTCACCCAATCTCGTTGGTTGGCACTCACATAGGGCCGAAGATATTGCTCCAAGAGCGAGTTAATTCTTTCTGTTTAGCCATCCGTTTGAGGGTGGAGGCTTATGGAGAAGTATAATTTAGACCCCAACAACTTGAACAACTCGATCTAGAATCGTCCCAAGAACCGAGAAACTCGATCACTAATGATGTTGTATGGGACTCCCGAATACTTAACCACATTCTTCATCATCAACTTAGTCGCTTCCTCCACTGAACAATGTAGGGGTGCAGCAATAAATGTTGCATACTTCGAAAACCGATCAACTACCATGAGTTTCGATCCAAGTCCCCCTATTGCGGGCAAGCTTGATATGAAGTCCAAGGAAATGCTCTCCCATGGCTTTTCTGGTACGGGCAACGGCTCCAAAAGTCCCACTGGCTTCTGCTGCTCTATCTTGTCCTGTTGACAAGTAAGGCATATTCGAACATATTCCTCCACATCTATCCCCATCTTTGGCCAATAGAAGACCCTCTCCACGAGAACCATCGTTCGGTGGATACCCGGATGTCCAGCCCAAAAGGAATCATGACACTCTTTTAAGAGTTCACACCTCAAGTTATCCGCTCGTGGGATATAAACTATGTTCCCCTTAGTATAGATGAGTCCCTCCTGGACCCAAAATCACCGTGTCTTGCCCTCTTTGATGAGTTGAATCAGAGTCACTGCCTGAGGATCTCGGTACAGTCCATCCTTGATACTGGAAAGAAAATTGGAGTGTAATTGACTTGCTTGGCCTCTGCCCTCCAACAATATAGCATTCACTAGCTCCACTTTCTGACTCAATGCATCGGCCACAATATTTGCTTTTCCGAGCTTGTACTCCATCACCATGTCGAACTCAGCCAAGATGTCCTGCCATCGTGCTTGCTTTGGGGAGAGTTTCTTTTGAGTTTGGAAGTAACTCAATGCGACATTGTCTGTCCTGAGTACAAATGGTGCTCCCAGAAGATAGTGTCGCCAGACTCATAGATAGTGGACCACTGCTGTCATCTCCTTCTCATGCATAGGATATCGTCGCTCGGTCTCGTTGAGCTAGAGACTCTCGTAGGCCACTGGATAACCCTCCTGCATAAGAACTCCTCTAATAGCAAAGTCAGAAGCATCTGTATGGACTTCAAAAGACTTTCCATAGTCCGGTAATCTGAGTACACGTTCTTCTGACACAACAGTCTTTAGGTCTTGAAATGTCGCCTTACATTTGTCCGACCATCTCCAAGACTGCTCCTTCTTTAGCAACTCCGTCAACGGAGCTGCGCACTTCGAATATCCAGCTATGAAGTACCGATAATAGTTGACGAACCCAAGGAAGGATCTCAACTCTAGCACCTTTTTTGGTGTTCGCCAGTCTGCCACAACTTACACCTTAGCCTTGTCCATTCGAATGGACCCATTCCCAGTTCGATGCCCCAAGAATAAAATCTCTGTTTGGGCAAAGTAGCACTTTTCCTTCTTCACAAACAAGGTGTTCTGCCTGAGAACTTTAAAAATTGTTCGGAGGCGTCTAACATGCTCCTCAAGTGTTTAGCTATAGACGACGATATCGTCTAAGTAGACGACCACAAACTTGTCTAGATACTCCTTGAACAGCTGGTTCATGAGAGTGCAGAATGTGGCTAGAGCATTGGTTAGGCTGAAAGGCATCACCAAGAACTTGAATGCTCCATACGTGGTCACACAGGTAGTCTTCGCCTCATCACCTTCTGCAATGCGTACCTACCAATACCCTGACCGAAGGTCAAGCTTGGAGAAGTACTTTGCCTTGCCCAATTGATCGAACAAGTCCGCGATGAGCGAGATAGGGTACTTATTCTTCACCGTCATCTTGTTGAGGGCTCGATAATCAATGCATAATCGGAGGCTCCCATCTTGTTTCTTCTAAAAGAGGACTGGAGCTCCAAAAGGTGTTGTGAAACTACGGATGAGACCACCGCTTAGCAGTTCATCTAACTGCTTCCTAAGTTCTGCCAACTCCGAAGGGGCTATGCGGTATGATGGTCTCGCTGGAGGGTTAACTCCTGGCTCCAGCTCAATCCAGTGATCCATGCCTCTGTGTGGTGGTAGAGTTCTCGGTAACTCTATTGGCATCACATCTGAGAACTCCTTCAGGATGTTCGCTATAACAGCAGGTTCCTGAATGGTCTCCCCGTCAAGTGTCTCTAGCTTCATAGTAGCTATAAAGGTTGATTCACCTTTTCGCACCCCTTTCTAAAGCCGATATTTGTTGTAGGTCCTTGGTTCCTCCTCGAGAAACTGGAACCATACAGGGATCATCGCCTCCCATTAGACACAAGAAGTTCAGGAATGGTACTGGCACCAACTTCGCTGCATGTATAAACTTCATTCCGAGAATCACTTGGAAGTCGTCCAATGGCACCGCCATCAAGTCTGTGCTCCCGCTCGATGTCCTGATCTTGATGGGGACCCCCTTTGCTTATCCGGAGATTCGCTTGGCCTTTGAGTTCACCGCCTTCATACGACTTGGGCTCTTCTCCAAGATTAATCCCAGTCGCTTAGCTTCACGATCAGCAATAAAATTGTGGGTCGCGCCCGAGTCCACCATTGCACGGGTTGTTCGGCCATTAAGCTTGATGTCCACATACATCAACTCGCTGCTTCCTGCCTTCGGTGGCTTTGCCTTTATATTCTCCCCCACTTGACCCCACAATGCATTTAACAAACGCATTGCTCCTATCTTGGGTCCTCAATCGCCATCGAGTCGAATCTCGAATTAAGGGTGATAGCTTTGGCCTTGTCTGACTTACGGGGTAGAATCGATGTCATTAAAGCATTAAGTGCCTGTTTTTGTGGGCACTCCCTCACTATATGCAGTCCTCCACACAAGAAGTATCCAGTAGGCTTTGGAACTCTACCTCTTGAGCCCGGTCCCTTATGGAAATTCTTCTTCTTTTGCTCACCCCCAGACTCCTTCGCTCGAGAGTATTTAGATGGGCGATTTCCCAAAGATTATTTCTTCTTTCTCAAATACTCTAAAGAAACAAAGTCAGTTAGTCTTTCCGCGGCTGCAATTGTCCCGACTACGTCGGTGACATTTCTCCGATGTAGTTCTTGTTGTGCCCATGGCTTCAAGCCATCAAAAAAGCTGAATAACTTGTCTTTCTCAGACATGTCCTATATATCTAGCATTAGTGCTAAAAATTATTTCACATAGTCTCGGATTGTTGTACTTTGGTGGAGTTGTCTTAGTTTCCTTCTTGCGACAAACTCTATATTCTCGAGCAAGAACTGAGTTCTTAACTCCCGCTTCAAGTCTCCCCATGTATCCACTTGACATCGGCCTTGCTGGATCTCTTCCCAACGGGTTCGTCACCAAAGTTCTACATCCCCATTCAGATATATTGTTGCTATAGCAACTTTGGTTTCTTCAGAATCGAGCCTTATAGCATGAAAATATTGTTCCATGTCGAACAAAAAATTTTCAAGCTCTTTGGCATGGAACAATATTTTGTGGTGGCGCAGTGCGGGTCTTGTTCCCTCCCGCATAAAGAGTCATTGTTAACACCATCACCTTAGCCGTGAGTTCCGCCACAACTTCATGTAGATGTCGTACAGAATCTTTCGTGTCCTCTGTTAGTTGATCAATCAGGGATTCAACTTTCTCGATCCGAGATTCTGCTTTTTCTAACGAGCTCTCTACCCTAAGTAGCCTTCACTGGCCTTGGTAGAGTTCCTCCACGCTCGCTTCAAGAACATCAAGATGGGTCTCCGCCGTTATAATTCTCTCCTTGTGGCTCTTTTTCTCGGTTGGCGCTCTAGATGGCACCTCCTTCCCTCGTGGAGAATACCTAACTTCATGCTCGTCTTGTTCACTTACAGCTCCTTATGAGCAGCTCCCACAGTTTGCCAGCGAGTTTGCACTTGCAGCCCACCTGCGACTGCTTGGAGCAAGGGTCCGGCTTGCCCCATCTTGCTCGATTCACCACGATGTTTCACCATGGTAAGATTACGAATCTTCTTCGCTATTCATATGAATTGCTTGCCTGCTCTAATACCACACTGTCATGGACATTGTTGAATTCACCTAAGCCGTGCGGCACCCTCGCAGCATTCCCGAAGACTTAGCTGAAATTACCTAAGTCGTGGAGCAACCTTGCCCATTGTTCTGGACTTAACTGGGATTGCCTAAGTCATGAAACGTCCAACGCGTTATCTTTCCGCAAAGGGTTAGCCCTCTTACTACCTCTTAAGGTCCCGTAGGACCTGCAAAGAAGAAGTTGATTAGCTTGGAAGCGAGCGACGTACACATCCCGATGTCTTACAAAGCGAAAAGCAATACAAACAATTTGTCGAACACCTTGAGTGCACCAAAGAAAAGAGAGAAAGAGAGCGAAATAGGACTTTGGAGGGTTATGGGAACGATCGCAAGTCTACAAATGATGGTTCCCAAGGTATCGGACATAAGACAATTTCAAATGCTAATGAATGCCTACGCCCGACATATACCTAGAACCCCATCCAGCCCGGTGCCACCCGGGGGGTTCCAAGGTCCTGAAATGGCTGACATTTCACACCGCTCAGAAAGGTTGCCGCAGCACACGAAAAAGACCCAAAAATAGGGCTATTTTGGCTCCGCGCAGCGAGCGATCATTTTGCGGTCTTCTACATAATTTCACTCACATTTCTTAGGTAAAAACACATAAACACAAGGCAAAACAAGTTGCTAAACATATGTACAAGCAAGAAAAAGTGACGAACGGTTCAAGGAGCAAAGGTATTGCAGTTGAGCGATGACTGTTCGTGATAGTAAGCACCTTATTACTCCTTCCAACTCCTATTTGGGGAAAGAGTGCTTGATTTCTAAGTTGTACTAATATGCTAAGTTGTACTAATAGCTGTCTTCCAAGCTTTCATTACTGAGCTATCCAAAGGTTGCAGGCCACACTCAGTTTACTTACGAAAAGCTGGCTTCAATTGAAAAGAAAAGGCGGGTGGATCCTATTACTCCCATCCCAGGCCACACAGGTGAAAGCAAAGTTTGAGTCGGTACAAATGTACTCCGAGATGCACACTTATCTATCGTTCTACACTTGGGGCTTCCCACTCCCATGTCTATGCTCTGTCAGGACTCTTCCCCTGGCCCCTTTGGAGGAAAGGAAGGAGAGTGCACATACGTTTATAAGATAAGTAGGGCAAGCATGCTTCAAAAAGCTGCTGAGCGATGCTTACTCCGCTCAAATTATCATAGCCTTTGTTATGGCACCTGATAGTTGCGCTTGCTTCTCTTCCACTACCCGATGACATAGAGAGCGGTAGCCCAATGTGCCTATTCATCAAGGATACGATCAGTAGGTAAGAACCACCAAAAGAGTAAACCGTATATATTTCTTTCTGGTCAAAACAGTAGGTAGATAGGGTACCCTTCCGAGTAATCTTTCTCCTATTCTTTAAAGCCTACCTTCGAGACAGGACTCAGTGGATCATGCAAGTATTATCTTACCCGGAGAGACGTAAACTCCAATGATATTAAGCTTAAATGTTTCAATGCGCTTGAGCCAGCTTTATTCTTTTTTGGACCGAGGGGGATTCCAAGTGATGTAGCTCATCTTTCTGGCTCAGCTCCTCAAACACTATCCACTCGACCCTCTTTTATCAATAGTATACAAACACTCACTACTATACTAAATGAAATTAATGTGTATACAAACACTCACTACTATATTAATATGTCCCACCGAGCATAGTTGTATTATAGCATTTAGCAGTCTTGGTCTTGTCTCTACCTAACCTTTAGCTGGTGGATGTACCTTGTCTGAGGGCAATGCCAACCACTCCTTGACCGAGTCGAAAGAGTTGGCCTTACTCCCGCCCATGGTCATCTCGAACATCATCTATCTCTTTGGAACATCATCTATTTCTGTGGAATATTCGATACCATCAACGACTATGTAGGGAAATCCACTGGTTAAGCAATCAGTATAGGGAAGCTAGCTTACGTAACAAAAAATGCCATTCAAGAACCATTCTGTAGGGAACACTCATGACAACCCTAAGGAAAGAAAGAAGGGGGACATCAAGTGTACATTGCTTTCTAAAGCTACTTAACCGAGTAAGCTAGTCCCATCCTACTTCGACAGAGCTATGACACACGCTAATCTTTGTTCGAGATAGCACTTCACTAGTAGTCTTTTATAGCACAAGACCTTGACCGAGTCGAGTCTTAAGTAATCGGAACCCATGGAAAAAGTACCATTGGCCAAGCAAGTAGAGTAGTATCAGCGGTAAAAGCAGTCCACGCTGTTAAAGTCCCAGGTAGCACTAGTGCATGAGGGAAAGCAGAGCCCATCAGATACTTTACCGATCTGGAGTAGAGCAGGGGTCAGAGGCTAGTGTGCTTAGGCGATTATCTATTTTAACTCTTAATCATTTCAACTTAGTTGGCTAACATATTCTAATAAACCATCTGACTGACGGAATCCTGCCTATATATGTTTTCAAATCAATAAGCAATTATTATTGTAGCTGGCTGTTAGAATTAAATTTATTTAATTATTATGAAGAGATTAATTTTATCATAATAAAGATTTATTTTATCAAGAGAAAATATTTCTGGAAGGATAAGTCTAGGTATTGATTCTTAAAAGGATTTATTAAAAGAGAAAGATTCATTCTTAGTACATTAATGTATCTTGGGGGACTATATAAATCTCATACTGAGTCATGAAAAATATAAAGTTTGTGAAATTATAATAATATTGAGAGAAATACAGAAGATTTAGCCTTCTCCTACTCTTCCTTAGTGTGATAACTCTATCCTTTCTTCCTATCCACTTCAACAATTGGTATCAGAGCTATGGCTTTATCCTTAAGCAACTTTCAACTCCAAATCCCTAGATTTACAAAAGAAAATTATGACATATAGTGTATCCAAATGAAGGTTCTTCTAGGCTCCCAAGATGTATGGGAGTTTGTAGAAGATGGATTTGTTGAACCAAGTCCAACAACAGAAGGAGCAATGAATGTAAAAGCAGAACAACAACTCAAAGATAGAAAAAAGAAGGAGAAAAAAGCTTATTTACGATCTACCAAGAGCTTGATGATACAATATTCGAGATCATCGCTCCAGCAAATACTTCAAAAGATGCTTGAGAAATACTTCAAAAAGCATTTGGTGGTATTGATAAGGTAAAAAATCTCCATTTACAAGTTTTACGAGTTGATTTTAAAAAATTACAGCAAGGTACTTCTGAAACTATTTCTGATTATTTCGTAAAAATTATTTCTATTGTTCATCAATGAGAAGAAATGGTGAACGAATAAGTGATCAAAGAGTGATAGAAAAGATACTAAGATCACTAGATTCAAAATTTGATTTTATTGCTATTACGATTGAGGAGTTTAAAGATTTGGAAGAAATGTCTTTATAATAACTTATAAGTTCCCTTCAAATTCATGAACAAAGGATTACAAAAAGAGCAGAAGAAAAAACTGTGGATCAAGTACTACAGACCAAGCTTACTCTTGAAAATAAAAGTGAATCAAATTTTTAAAGAGGAGGAGGCAAAAATCAGGCCTATCAAGAATATCCAAACAATGAAGGTGGTAGAGAAAATTCTAGCCAAAGAGGCCGAGGTTATGGTCGAGGACGTGGCCGAGGCCGTGGACGTGGTAGAAATTCTAAAAGGTCTGAAATACAATGCTATATTTGTAAAAGATATGGGTATTACTCCTTTGAATGCTATTATAATCCTAACAATCAAGGTGATAAGATAAATTTTATTGAAAAAGAAGAAAAGAATAAAAAGCAAGTTTTGCTAATGACTTATGATAATTTGAAAGAAGATCAGTCTATGACATGATATCTAAATACAAGAGCTTCAAATCACATATGTGGCATTAATGAATTATTTTTAGAAATTGATACAAGTTATTTTGAAAATATAGCATTTGGCGATCTGTCTCAAAGACTAGTTAGTGGCAAATGTAAAGTTATTCTTGGATTCTATAATGGCAAATAATCATGCATTTCATATGTTTATTATGTGTCTGATATGAAAAATAATATTCTTAGCTTGGGACAATTACTTGAAAAAGGTTATAATATTGAGATAAAAGATATGACTCTTTCAATTTATAATAATACTAAGACATTATCTCACATATGTAAATAGTAAAGAATAGAATGTTTCCTATACATTTATGTATTTTTGATCGATTAAATTATTTTAAAACTGATATTGAGGATATTTCTACATTATGGCATCTTAGATATACACACTTCAATTTTGTGGCTTTAAAACTTCTAGAGAAGTTTAATATGGTGACAAGAATGCTAAGAATTGACCGTCCATCAAAATTATGTGAAGTATGTGTTATAGATAAGCAAGAAAAAAATCTTTCAAAATCAGCAAAACAAAAAAAGCATGACATCATCTTGATATGGTACAGTCGGATGTTTGTGGCCCTATCAGCCCTGTATCACTTGGAGGAAGCAGGTATTTTATTACCTTCATGATGATCATAGTGGCAAAACTTGGGTCTATATTCTAAAGGAAAAGAAAGAAGTATTAAATAAATTCAAGAAATTTAAAAACTTGGTTAAAAGACAAAGTGGTTGCAAGATTAAATATTTATGAATAGATATAGGTGGTGAATATACATCAAATGAGTTTGAAAGTTTTTATAGAAATAATGGAATTTTACATCAATTTACTATGTCATGCATACCTCAACAAAATAGTGTTTTAGAAAGGAAAAATAAGACTATACTTAATATGGTTCGATGCATGTTAAAGGAAAGAAAGATTCCTAAATAATTTTGGGGGGATACTTTTGCTTATGCAGTTTATTTGCTTAATAGGTTTCCAATAAGACGAATTGGTAATTCTACACCAGAAGAAGTATGGAGCCTACAGAAATTAAGAGTTAATCATTTAAAATTTTTGGAAGTATTGTATTTGCCTAGAGACCAGAAGAAAAGAGAACAAAACTTGAAGATAAAAGTTAGGAATGTATTTTATTAGGTTATGCTAATAATTCCAGTGGATATAAACTCTACAATCCTATTACAAATAAAGTTGTAATGTCCAAAGATGTTGAGTTTAACGAACAATAGATTTGGGACTGGAAAAGTAATGAATAACATAAGAAAGCTATATCATTAGAAGAGGATGATATGATACAAGTAAGCACATAAAAGGGTTTACCAGAATCATCACCGAGATCGACTTGGTCACATGATTTAAGAAGTCTGATTATAAGAAGGACAAGACCGATTCAGGAGCTATATGATGTGACTCAAAGAATTGATACTAACAATAATGAACTTTCTCTATTTTATCTTTTTGCAGGATATAATCCATTAACTTTTGAAGATGCTTGTAAAGAAGAAAAATATAGACAAGCTATGAAGGAGGAGATTAATGCAATCAACAAAAATGATACATGGGAGCTTACTACACTTTCAGAAGACCATCAAGCGATCGGTGTTAAGTGGATCTTCAAAACAAAAAGAAATGCACAAAGAGAGGTGGAGAAATATAAAGCATGATTAGTTGCAAAGGGATATAAACAACAATATAGGATCGACTATAAAAAAGTATTCGCACCAATTGCTCGATTGGAGAGAGTAATATTATTTATCTCCCTAGCAGCTCAAATGAAATAAATTTTATAAATGGATGTCAAATCAATATTCCTTAATGAAGTTCTTGAAGAAGAGGTATATGTTCAACAACCCCCTGATTTTATTATTTATGAACAAGAAGACAAAGTATACAAGTTAAATAGAGCTATTTATGGGCTTAAAAAAGCCCCATGAGCATGGAATTCTTGGATATATGCTCATTTTATTCAAAACTATTTTTCTAAATGTCCACATGAACATGTTCTCTATACAAAATCTAACATTGATAGAGATATTATGTTTGTATGCCTGTATGTAGATGATTTAATATTTATAGGCAGTTGTAGCTCCATGATTAAAGATTTGAAACGCTCTATAAAGAATTAGTTTTAGATGACCAACTTGAGCTTAATGATTTATTTCCTTGGTATCGAAATTGTATAAAACAATGAAGCAATTTTTATCTTACAAGGAAATTATGCAAATGAGGTTTTAAAGAAGTTTTCTATCGAAGATTGTTATCTTACAGATACACCTATTAAATATGACACCAAGTTGACCTAAGAAGGTGAAGGTAAATATATTAATCCAACTTATTACAAAAGTTTAGTTAGATGTTTAAGGTATTTGATATGCACTCGACCTGATATACTATTTGAAGTTGGTTTAATAAGTAGATACATGGAATCTCCTAAGACTTCTCATTTAAATATCGCTAAAAGAATTTTATGATATATTAAAGGATCAATTTAGTATGGAATATTTTATTCATCAACAAAAGGACTGGATCTTATTGGATGTAGTGACAGTGATTGGGTTGGAAACTATGATGATTGAAAGAGTACAACTGGATTTATATTTTATTTTGGTGGAGCTACATTTACTTGGTCTTTAAAAAAATAACATATAGTTGCTCTATCAAGTTGTGAAGCAGAATATATAGCAGCATCTTCTTATGTTTGTCATGCAATATGGCTAAGAAGATTTCTTCAGGAACTTCATATGTCATAGGAGAAGTCAACCAAAATTTATGTTGATAATAAATGAGCTATTGCCTTAGCCAAGAATTCAGTCTACCACAAAAGATCAAAGCATATCGATACAAGATTTCATATTATAAGAGATCATGTAAAAAATAAAGAAATAGAGTTACATCATATTAAGACAAGTGAACAAGTGACCGACATATTTACAAAACCTCTCAAAATTAAAATATTTCAATAACTTCGAAGGAAACTTCGTATGTTGGACGAAACAAGTTTAAAGGGGAAGAATGTTAGAATTAAACTTGTTTAATTATCATGAAGAGATTAATTTTATCAGAAGAAATACTTATTTTATCAAGAAAAAATATTTATGGAAGGACAAATCAAATTGGTTATTGATTCTTGAAAGGATTTCTTGAAAGTGAGAAATTCATTCTTAATACATAAATATAATGTATCTTGGGGGACTATATAAACCCCATATGTTGAGTCATGAAAAATATAAAATTTATAAAATTATAAAAATATTCAGAGAAATATAGAAAATTTAACCTTCTCCTAATATTCCTTGGTATGATAACTCTATCATTTATTCCTATCCATTTTATCATTGGCCCCAACTACTTACTTTTATAAGCTTCTGAGAGCGGCTGATGCCCGGTATATCTCACCGTTACAAAGCAAGGCCAATAAAGAAAGAAAGCACAAATAAATATATATAATAAAGAAAGCACAAATAAATATATATATTATTCATACTACAAATAGACATATCTATCATACTCATATTAATGAGCTGTATTGTATAGTATGTACGCTGCTTGAAGCCTATTTGTCACGGGATCGAATCATACCCTATTCTTTCTTTCCTACCCTTGGTTGGATGAGACCTAAGCTATGATTACTACATAGGTTGAATGCCCCTTAGGAGCTCGTAGCACTCTTATTTGTTCTCTTTTTTTTATATGCTTTTCTCTTTTTTGATACACTGCTTTTTCTCTACTATTATATATGGGGGTATATTGTTACGCTGCTTTTTCTCTACTATGATATTAAATTAGACATGTCCATAATAACATTGGAATTACTAATACTGATTGATGAGACTTTCTTTCACTGGTGCTTCTTGGTATGGAATTGCTGGTAAACAACCTATATGACTAGGAAGAATAATCAGCTACCGACCGATGATAAGACTTACCCCACTACTAACAAGAAAGAAACTGTCCACTATTTGAATGGGGCTACTTACTATTGGTCGACCGCTACTTATTTTTTTCTATAACAACACCAAGCCAGATCTTTATTTTTAACCTAGTACTATTGTTACCCAGGCTAACTACCCTTACCCCTATTCTTTGACTTGTTCTTCTCGTCCCTTAATGAGGGTTCTATTATCTATGAGTTGACTTCTAAAATTTGTGCTTGGGTCTCCCTACTCACATACGAGGATAACCAATACCATACTCATAAGTTTCATTCTTCTAAGTAGGGGTTCTATTCTTGTTAGTATTGTTTTTATACTGATATACGGGAGAGTCGGACTCAATTAATGCACCATGTATGTAAGGATCTAAATCCATAGTCCAGGGCTCCTAGGTAGTAGTGACAGAGTTAAAGCAAGAAAAGGTAAACTCATGGAGTAGGTAGTAGGCCTAAGAGCAAGGAGCGGGAGAGAATAGATAGGACAATAAGGGTGAAGCTAAAGAGTAAAGGTCAGCTTAGAGCAAGGCTCGAGAGCAGTAATTATGGATTGGATGGGTGTTTTATAGTTCAAGTTTTGTTGACACTGGTAGAAGCCTTGTTAGTAGCAGTTCTATTCCCACTAGCACTAGTTCAATTAATTATTCCAATTACATAAGTAAAGGTATGAGTATCAATAGAGGTAACTTTAAAGTCAATAGAGGTAACTTTAATGTCAATAGCGAAAGTCCTAGTTGTGAGTTTAGGTCTTGTTGGGCACTGCTAAATCCCTGGTCTAAATCCTATAGTTAGTGATCACATTCTTTTTATCAGTAGTAGGTCTCCTAGTTAGGGTAGGTAATAAGTCCCTTGTTGTACCGAACTGTCACGAATGGTCGTTGCTCAACTGCAATGCCTTCGCTCTGTGAACCATTCGTCACTTTTTCTTGCTTGTACATATGTTTGGCAGCTTGTTTTGCCTTGAGTTATGTGTTCTTACCTAAGAAATGTGAATGAAAGTAGTGTAGAAGGCTGCAGAATGATCGCTCGTTGCACAGAGCCAAAATACCCCAAAACAGTCCTATTTTTGGGTCTTTTTCGTGTGCTGCGGCAACCTTTCTGAGTGGTGCGAAATGTCAGTCATTTCAGCACCTTGGAACCCCCCAAGTGGCATCGGGCTGGATGGGGTTCCAGGTATATGTCGGGTGTAGGCGTTCATCTGTAATTGAACTTGTCTTACATCTGATACCTTGGGAACCATCGTTTGTGGACTTGTGACCGTTTCTATAACCCTCCAAAGTCCTATTTCGCTCTCTTTCTCTCTTTTCTTTACTGCACTCAAGGTGTTGGACAAATTGCTTGTATAGCTTTCCGCTTTGCGAGATGCCAGGACATGTCTGTCACTCGCTTCTAAGCTAATCAACTTCTTCTTTGTAGGTCATACGAGACATTAAGAGATTGTAAGAGGGCTGACCCTTTGTGGACAGATAACGCTTTGGGCGTTTCATGAATTAGTCAATACTAGCTAAGTCCGGAACTGTGGGCAAGGTTGCTTCACGACTTAGACAATTTCAACTAAGTCTTCGGGAGTGTCGCTAGGGTGCCACACGGCTTAGGCGAATTCAGCTAAGTCCATGACAGTGTGGTATCAGAGTAGGCAAGCAATTCATACGAATAGTGAAGAAGATTCACAATCTTGCCATGGTGAAACATCATGGTGAATCGAGCAAGATGGAGCAAGTCGGACCCTTGCTCCAAGCAGCCGCAAGTGGGCTGCAAGTGCAAACTCGCTCGCAAACTATAGGAGCCGCTTATGAGGAGCGTTATAATGAACAAGATGAGCATGAAGTTGGGTATTCTCCATGAGGGGAGGAGGCACCATCTGGAGTGCCAACCGAAAAAAAGTGCCACAAGCAGAGAATTATAACGCTAGAGACCCACCTTGATATTCTTGAAGCGAGCGTAAAGGAACTCTACCAAGGCTAGCGAAGGCTACTTGGGGTAGAGAGCTCATAAGAAGAAGCTGAATCTCGAATCGAGAAAGTTGAATCCCTGATTGATCAACTGACAGAGGACACCAAAGATTTCGTACAACATCTACATGAAGTTGTGGTGGAACTCACAGCTAAGGTGATGGTGCTAACAAGGACTCTTGATGCGGGAGGGAACAACACCCGTGCTGCGCCACCACAAAACTTCAGGGCACCGGAGCCACAGTGCTATGGTGGTGCTAGGGATGCCAAAGAGCTTGAAAATTTAGTATTCAACATAGAATAATATTTTCATGCTACAAGGCTCGATGCTGAAGAGACCAAAGTTGCTATAGCAATAATGTATCGAAATGGGGATGCAAAACTTTGGTGGCGAACCCATTGGGAAGGGATCCTTCACGGTCAATGTCGAGTGGATACATGGGGAGACTTGAAGTGAGAGTTGAGAACTCAGTTCTTGCCCGAGAACACAGAGTTTGTCGCAAGAAGGAAACAGAGACAACTCCGCCAAAGTACAACAATCTGAGACTATGTGAAATAATTTTCAGCACTAATGCTGGATGTATAGGATATGTCTTAGAAAGACAAGCTATTCAGCTTCCTCGATAGCTTGAAGCTATGGGCACAATAAGAACTACATCGGAGGAATGTCACTGACGTAGTCGGGGCAATTGCAGCTGTGGAAAGGTTGACTGACTTTATTTCTTCGGAAGATTCGAGAAAGAAAAAACACTCTTTGGGAAATCGCCCATCTAAATACTCTCGAGCATTGAGTCTAAGGGCGAGCAAAAGAAGAAGAATTTACATAAGGGACTGGGCTCAAAAGGTAGAGTCCCAAAGTCTACTGTATGCTTCTTATGTGGAGGACCGCACATGGTGAGGGAGTGCCTACAAAAACAGGCACTCAATGCTTTAACGACATCGATTCTACCCGATAAGTCAGACAAGGCCAAAGCTATCGCCCTTAGTTCGAGCAGTTCTGACTCCAGTAGCGACAGTGAGGCATCGCAAGGACCCAGGATGGGAGCAATGCATTTATTAAATGCGTTGCGGGGTTAAGTGGGGGAGAACACAAAGGCAAAGCTACCGAAGGCAGGAAGCAGCGAGTTGATATATGTGGACATCAAGCTTACTGGCCGAACAACCCATGCAATGGTGGATATAGGCGCGACCCACAATTTTATTGGTTATACAGGGAGTAGCCCATCAGCCTATCACTTCACAAAGGAATGGCATCGCAATGTAGATATTGCACGGGCTTACTTGGAGAAGGCGACTAAAAAGATGAAGAAGTGGGCAGAATTTGGAAGGCGACCATAAGAATTTAAAGTTGGTGACATGGTGTTGGTGAAGCTCTAACCAGCATCACTCCAGTTCTTTGGACACAAAGTGTACAAAGGATTAGTACGTAAGTATGAAGGGTCTTTCCCAATCATCAGTAGAGTAGGCAATGTCTCATACAAGTTGCAACTACCAGCATTGTTCAGAATTCACAACGTCTTCCATGCGAGCAACTTGAAAGCCTACCACTCAAATCCGTGAGATGATTCTTGAAATGTTCCAACTCGACTACCCCCTACCAGAGCCTCCTACAAGAAGTAAGTTAAAACTATTCTAGCAGATCGCAAGATAGAGCTACCCAATGGAGCACAACAAATAGAGTACTTGGTGAAGTGGCAAAAGCTTCCTCAAATAGAAGCCAGTTGGGAGCTAGAAGATGCCCTACGACATGAAGAAGCTCGCGTCAAAGCCTACTAACAAGCGTCGACGAGGGCATCGACAGTTTAAGCGAGGGAGAATGTCACGAACGGTCGTCGCTCAACCGCAATGCCTTTGCTCCGCAAACTGTTTGTTGCTTTTTATTGCTTGTACATATGTTTGACAACTTGTTTTACCTTGAGTTTATGTGTTTTTACCTAAGAAATATGAACGAAAGTAGTGTAGAAGGCTGCAGAACGATCGCACGTTACGTTGTTATGGACTTAGCTGAATTTGCCTAAGTCGTGCGGCACCCTAGCAGCACTCCTGGAGACTTAGCTGAAATTGCCTAAGTCATGAAGCAACCTTGCTCACTGTTCCAGACTTAGCTGGGATTGCTTAAGTCGTGAAACTCCCAAAGCGTTATCTGTCTATAAAGGGTCAGCCCTCTTACAACCTCTTAAGGTCCCATAGGACCTGCAAGAAGAAGTTGATAAGCTTAGAAGTGAGCGACGGACACGTCCCGGCGTCTCGAAAAGCGGAAAGCTATATAAGCAATTTATCGAACACCTTGAGTATAGCAAGGAAAAGAGAGAAAGAGAGTGAAATAGGACATTGGAGGGTTGTAGGAATGATCGCAAGTCCACAAACGATGGTTCCCAATGTCACAGGCTTAACTGATTTTGCCTAAGCCGTGTGGCACCCATGCGTGTCTGTCCGCAAAGGTCAACCCTCCCCGAGATCTCCTAAACTCCCATAGACTTACAAAAAGAGAAAACGGGCCAGAAGAAGCAAATTCCGATGGGATCCACAAGCAACTGCTCAAGAAAACACTTTATAAAGCCAAAATATAAATTACACCCATGGACATTACAAACTCAGAGAGGTTGCACACAAAGGATAATAGTCCATTACAGACCGAAGTCCCTACAAGTGCTTATAAGACACACTTATATTTACAAGCCAAACTTGGCCATAAAGCAAATCAAACTAGGGCTGATAAGCCTACTACAAGCTCGCTTCTTATTGTACAAGATATGTACATAAACCGAAGGACACGGACAAATACGAGCATTTCATCGAACACCTTTTTTACATTGTTGTCCGTGACATTCTCCCCCACTTATTCCTTTGACTTCCTCATCAAAGTCACCGTAGACGCTGCATCTCCTCGCATTCTGTTGAATCTTCAATCTTCTACTTTGGCTGCAACATGCCCCTTTGGTTCTTAGCCGCTCTCCGTCGATGTTGTTGAGTAGTCGAACTCTGATCCGCCATGCTGCTTCAACTCACCAATGACTGAATCTGGTGTGGGGTTGGCTGAGTTGTGCTGATCCTTGTTAGTTCTCGCGGATCCCTTTGGTGAAGGAAAAAACCTACCTTATTATGCACCAGTATCGCAGTATACTCATATTGCTTGAACTGGGTAGATGCTTGTTGGAGCTTTAGCGAGCATCGGCTCACAGACTTTGAAATTTTTAAGGTCCTTTCTCCATAATGTTTGCCCATTGAACCTTCTTCCACTGTTAGTTGTCACTTCCAAGTATGTTTGCATCACTCCCGCTTTCAATTAGTCAATTGGGAATGAAGTGGAAATTCTACTCTCAGTAGTACTGATCACCAACGGTGAGGATTTGATAATCATTGTCTTCCATAAGCTTTCTTTGAAGGGTCACTGAACTTGTGCAGAGCTCCCCTGCTTGGATAAGTAAGAGAACTGGGATACTTGACTTCACCCATTCTCTTTGTAGTTGAAAAGGTAAGGTTACTTGGCTTCGCTCACCTCTTCGAGTTAAGAGAATTGGGGTACTCGGTTTCACCCATTCTCTCGAGTTGAGAAGGCAAAGGTTACTCGATTTCGCCTGCCTCCTCGAGTTTGTACTTCATGCATTGAGCTGGTTACTAACATTCGCCTGCTCTTTGCTCACACTTCTGAAGCACTTGAAGTGGTTGCACTCCTTGTGTTGGGTTAGCTATTGTGATTCACATTCCCACTGTCATTGAACTTTTGGAATGCAAGTAGTTTTGCCCGAAAAGAGCAGAAAGTTTACCCTAACTTGGAGTCCCCCAACTTGGAGTAAGTCTTTGATAGATCTGGTTGCCTTTGGGATTGTACCGTCTTCTCCATCACCTTTGTCGACTACTTGTCTAAGCAGAAAGGTACAGTACAATATACTATCTACTTCGTTCCTTGGTCGAGCACTCCTACATCAACCCGAAGTCTCTTAATTTTGGCTATCTTGATGAGAAGCCCATCGATATCAGTCTTATGAAGTTTCTTGGCCTCTGCCCTTCTGCCCTGTCTTGGTACTTGGAGTTTGCCTCTGCATTCTCCACCTCCTCGACCCCTTTTACGACCAATGCTCTCCCTCCATGAGAACAAGGGATCGATGACTTCACGGAAGTCCCGCATCTGCAGTACCATGGCGCTGCTAAGTCCGTTGCACTACTATCCGTTATCTTGCATCTTCATCCCTTCCTTCGCGATTGGTAGATCTGTCTCTACGGCACTATGGAGCTCCTCCGATTCCACCTCTTTCTAACCGATGCTTTTCTTTTGGGTAGTTGAGCCCCACTGGACTCGTCGTCGCGTTCTCGCCCCTTTCGACCACCAGCTTTGACACCACTGTGTCCTCCTAGCAGTTTTCCTTGGTCGATGGAAAGACAGACTGCAACTCTCATGCATGGCCTCCGCCATCTTGTTGTAGGGCTCGCGCCGGTACTATTCTCCTTAGCTTCCTTGGTAGCAACATTCGCTTACTCGGCCTTGTCCTCTGACTTGTCGGGCTCCCTTAAGCAAATGTGAGCACTGAAGTAGTCCAACTCTCCAACTACTCCGATTAATCAAGTCCCCTCCATGGGACTCACTAGTACTTGAAATCTAACTACTCCCTCGGTGGTACACAGCCCCCATATGCTGACGACCAAGGTGTTTATCTGATGCAAGTTTGGATGCATACACATGGAAGACTTGCCTCTGCGATACTGTGGCATTCACTCCTTGAATCCATAGCCCTTCTTGCCGTTGCATTGTTCACTTAAGTGGAGCTCCCAGCAGCTCCTAATCATTCACATGATCATATCCCCCTCTATGGGACTCACTGGTACTTGCACTTGGACTTCTTCCTCGGTAATATACAGCTCTCATATGCTGATGACTAAGGCTTTCATCCAATGCAAGCTTCGATGCACACACGAAGACCAGCCTCTGCGGTACTACGACATTCACTCCTTGAATCCATAGCCCTTCTTCTTGTTGTGTCGTACACCAAAGTGGAGCTCCCAGTAATTCTTGATCATACCTCCGCATGATCTTGTCCCTCACGGGACAAGATTGCCTGTATTATATTGCCACGAACTACTCCACCATGATCCGCTGCACCATGTCGCCTCCTGGTGACATCTCTATTGCATACAGATTCTTATGTGATGAACTCAGACTATGACTTCTCCATATGTGGCCTCTGCCAACACATCATAGGACCTCCGCCATCTCCGATTTTTAGTTCGCTCCCTTGGCAATTCCCCTTCATCCACCCACTCTTGGGTTACACCTGGACGAAGCATAACTCTAGGACAGTCCGTCGCCTAGTAGCTCCTGAAGTCCCCTGACTTCGCTAGAGTTGGTGCACCATTGTCTGGATCTTGGGCCTCTATCCCCTACCAGCACAATCTTGCTATGCACCTCTTGTTCCTGACAACTTGAATGGCAATACTATGGCATATTCTTCAAGAGCACCTGCCTCTGCGTCCTCTTGCCCCGTAGTAAGATCTCATGATCCCAACTTTGCCTCCGCAAGTTGAATCACCTTAGTTACTCCATCAAATGCATCTCTGAGGTAGCTTGCATGTGCCTTCATATGATATTGCCTTGGATTGCTCCCCCACTTGATCTCGAATTGCATCCACCAATGTATTACCTCCTTCGAGATCATGTGATGACTCTTCGTCACTTACTCGATCCGTTGAGCTTTGTGGAGATATCGCTTTGAGGAACTCTTCCTCAATATGTGCAATCCGTTGCACATGATTCTCCCACTAGAGAACTAGGACTTATCCCTCCTGGATATCTGTCCTACTGGAGCAACTTTTCTCTTTACATACTTCCCATTGGAAGTTTTGGAGACCACCATCCCCTTTGGACTACTCCGTCTTGCTGAACTTGTGCCTTGTTCTGCCCCTGTAAATGTACTTGCTAGGTTGCAACCCTTCTCTAATACAGTCTCCACTGCACCCTTCAAGGTCTAGCAACATGCTGAACTTGTTGCACATTTCAGCCGCCTACGGACATATCCTTTCCATGTCGAAGAGAAAGTTCTGATGCTCCATGGCGCCGAGTTTCGATCGCGCCTTGGGATGGCCACGAACACTCCGTCGTCTGTGTACAAGCCCTTGCATGAGTTCTGAATCCTTCGAGTTAGCAATTCCCCTCACCTCTGTGAGCTTTGCACAACTCTTTCGGTCGTTACACAACACCTCCCACATTGCATGGTCTCATCTTTCACCAAGCGCCCGGCTTTGCCTTGAGCACTGTCAAGTTTGGTTGCCAACGTTGAGCTATAGCTCGAACTCAACTATCCCAATCTTTGTATGCTACGCATTCTTTTTCGCTTGCTTGTCCTCGTGGTGCCTCTCACGCAAAGGGGTGGGCTATTCCTTGAATGTCAAACGAGGATGCTCGCTCTTCTACGCGACACCTTTCCCTATATCTCAATATCCGTTTCCCCCAAACGATTACGCGTGCTGGTTATCCTCCACACAGCCTAGCTAGGTCCCCCACGTTTGTATGGCAAGTGTTTTTGCGTGTGCTTGTCCCGCTCCGATACCACATTGTTATGGGCTTAGCTGATTTTGCCTAAGCCATGCGGCAACCATGCGTGTCCGTCCATAAAGGTCAACCCTCCCCGAGATCTCCTAAAGTCCCATAGACTTACAAAAGGAAAAATAGGCCAGAAGAAGCAATTCCCACGGGATCCACAAGCAACTGCTCAAGAAAACACTTTATAAAGCCAAAATACAAACTACACCCATGGACATTACAAACTCAAAGAGGTTGCACACAAAGGATAATGGTCCATTACAGACCGAAGTCACTACAAGTGCTTATAAGACACTTGTATTTATAAGCCAAACTTGGTCATAAAGCAAATAAAACTAGGGCTGCTAAGCCTACTGCAAGCCCGCTTCTTGTTGTACAAGATATGTACCTAAACCGAAGGACATGGACAAATACGAGCATTTCATCGAATACCTTGTTTACATTGTTGTCCGTGACACCAAGGTATCAGACACAAGACAAGTTTAATTGCTGATGAACGCCTATACCCGACATATACCCAGAACCTCATCCAGCCCGATGCCACTCGGGGGGTTCCAAGGTGCTGAAATGACTGACACTTCACACTGCTTAGAAGGATTGCCGCAGCACATGAAAAAGACCCTAAAATTCGGCTGTTTCGGGCTATTTTGGCTCCGCGCAACGAGCGATAGTTCTGCAGCCTTCTACACTACTTTCGCTCATATTTCTTAGGTAAAACAACATAAACACAAGGCAAAATAAGCTGCCAAACATATGTACAAGCAAGAAAAAGTGACGAATGGTTCAAGGAGCGAATGTGTTGTAGTTGAGCGACGATCTGTCACGGACAAAAATGTAAACAAGGTGTTCGATGAAATGCTCATATTTGTCCGTGTCCTTCGGTTTAGGTACATATCTTGTTCACTATAGAGCTCCTCATAGGCGGCTCCCACAGTTTGCGAGCGAGTTTACACTTGCAGCCCACCCGCAGTTGCTTGGAGCAAGGGTCCGGCTTTCCCCATCTTGCTCGATTCACCACGATGTTTCACCATGGCAAGATTACGAATCTTCTTCGATGTTCATATGAATTGCTTGCCTGTTCTGATACCACACTGTCATGGACTTAGCTGAATTTGCCTAAGCCGTGTGACACCTTAGCGGCACTCCTGGAAACTTAGTTGAAATTTCCTAAGTCATGAAGCAACCTTGCTCACTGTTCTGGACTTAGCTGGGATTGCCTAAGTCATGTAATGCCTAAACCGTTATTTGTTCGCAAAGGGTCAGCCCTTTACAACCTCTTAAGGTCCCATAGGACCTGCAAGAAGAAGTTGATTAGCTTAGAAGCGAGCGACGGACACGTCTCGACGTCTTGCAAAGTGGAAAGCTATACAAGCAATTTGTCGAACACCTTGAGTACAACAGGAAAAAGAGAGAAAGAGAGTGAAATAGGACTTTGGAGGGTTGTAGGAATGGTCACAAGTCCACAAACGATGGTTCCCAAGGTATCGGACGTAAGACAAGTTCAATTGCTAATGAACTCCTATGCCCGACATATACCCAGAACCCCATCCAGCCCGGTGCCACCCGAGGGGTTCCAAGGTGCTGAAATGGCTGACATTTTGTACTGCTCAGAAAGGTTACCGCAGCACACGAAAAAGATCAAAAAATAGGGTTGTTTTTGGCTATTTTGGCTCTGTGCAGCGAGCGATCATTTTGTAGCCTTCTACACTACTTTCGCTCACATTTCTAAGGTAAAAACACATAAACTTAAGATAAAACAGGCTACCAAACATATGTACAAGCATGAAAAAGTGATGAATGGTTCAAGGAGCGAAGGCATTGCGGTTGAGCGATGACCGTTTATAACAGCGTGGAGTGAAAACAGCCTTGTTTTTGGGTCTTTTTCATGTGCTACAGCAACCTTTCTGAGTGGTGCGAAATGTCAGCCATTTCAGCACCTTGGAACCCCCCGGGTGGCACAGAGTTGGATGGGGTTCCGGGTATATGTCGGGCGTAGGCATTCATTAGTAATTAAACTTATCTTGCGTCTAATACCTTAGGAACCATCGTTTGTGGACTTGCGACCGTTCCTACAACCCTCCAAAGTCCTACTTTGCTCTCTTTCTCTCTTTTGTTTGCTGCACTTAAGGTGTTCGAGAAATTGCTTGTATAGCTTTCCGCTTTCCGAGACGCTAGGACGTGTCCGTCGCTCGCTTCTAAGTTAATCAACTTATTCTTTGTAGGTCCTACGAGACCTTAAGAGGTTGTAACCCTTTGCGGACAGATAACGCTTTGGGTGTTTCATGACTTAAGCAATCCTAGCTAAGTTCGGAACAGTGGGCAAGGTTGCTTCACGACTTAGTGTCACAGACAATAATGTAAACAAGGTGTTTGATGAAATGCTTGTGTTAGTCCGTGTCCTTCGGTTTAGGTACATATCTTGTACAACAATCCGGTTCTTCTATGCCTGGTTTCTATTCTTATAGTTTATAGTTTAAGCATGAAAGGCAATATAGGTAGAATCAAATCTTACTTACGAAATTATACTTAGTAACCCAACCTTACTTATTAGCTTCCAAAACCACCAACTAACTGCTAGACAATACGACAAGCAAGCTATGGATAAGCAACTATGTATTGCAGTATATTATAGTAGGTAGGGGTTCCGATCCGAATGAAACTAAGAAGTAGGAATCCGCTTTTAAATAAAAACTATAAGACTAATAGCAGTAGTCATCGTAGTAAGATCAATGTAATAATAATGAGAAAATACAAATTGATCGACAAGATAGAAAGAATGAGAAATGGGAGTATTAGAATGAAAAACATCTGTTCAAGAGTTAGGGGCGAGCTAGTAAGAGTTAGGCCCCAATGCTGGAAAGTACTAGTTACTAATTTCTTTCTTTATCAATTCAAGTAAATGGCACCAAAAGAGTGTAGTGTTTTGAGGTTTTGTACTCTAGCTGTTTGTTTATGTGTTCGTATATTCCTGAACGTGATAACCCAGAGACACTACTTTCCTGACCCTCCGATCATGTCCCCTTCGAACCAATAGAGGGAACGACCCTAACGCTAGACGAAACTGAGAAGGACATCAAGCCTGATTGAAGGAGATGGGGGGATGGAAGAAGGAGAACTACAAAAAGCCAAGGTGAAAGCAAAGGGAGTTTAGAAAAGCAAGTAAGGTCTCTGGTTGTGGGAGACGAGGTTATAAAGCCACCGAACGACAGTTCGCGTGCTCGAGGCAGAGAGAGAACACTGCCCATAGAACCTATCATATTATTAAATATGGGTCCACATTAGCCCTAAACGGCCATGACCATCCGCCGCCAAAACTATAGGCTCAGCACGCGACAGGTCGAAGCACGGCTCTGTGCACATGCGACCCATGGGGGTCAAAACTCATGCATGCTGGTCATGTGTGACATACCAGCATATGTTCTTGATGCATACCCTTGAGTACCATCAGTTCAATCATGCCTGAGATGCATCTTTCGACCATCATCAATTCAATCATGCCCGAGACGCTTCTCTCGGCCATCATCAGTCCAATAGGGCCAATAATGGTTAGTCCAATGAAGCAAAGAACACCGCGTTCCCACCAAGGCCATGTCACCACTCAGCCACGTCGAGCTTGCATCACACACCCGACCCGACCTCGGGGCATCCTTTGGTAGTCCTACGGCCGACTAATTATCCCCTCGATAATAAGCGGCATAGCAGAGCCGACGTGCCAAACCAGCCCTCGACCAGTGACCCTTGACCCTCGACAGCTGAAGACAAGTGACGTGTCGGGCGGATGCAGCAGTCGATCGACGAATAGTACCCGTGACCCCTGACAGCTGGCAATGGGCGGGTACTGTAGTGACGATGTGGCCCACATACGACTAACTCATCTACGCAGGTATAAATGTCCCTTTACCACCTCCCTGCCAGGGATAATTTCAATTCGATCGACCCCTAACTTGATCATCGAAGGGACTCGGCTGAGCCTAAACAGCTCGGCCTGGATCGTTTATAGGACTTACCATCGACCGATCGAGGAAACCGCGAAAAGAGAGGAGTGGAGCTGCCACATCACCAGACCACGGAGGCGATCCGGTGCACACGGGAAACCTCATCAGGGTGTTCTGTCATCCTACATTGCGGGACAACCCCAACAATAGGTGTTGTTGCATTTTGAGATCCTTAATTGCCATGGTTCCGCATCATCACAAGGAGCAATTGTGAGGAATCACCATGATAATGAATGAAGAAATCATTTCCTTTTCCATTCTTTGACTGCTCGAAAGGAGACAACTAGAGACTTGGCGTTGGGTTTTCCAACCAAAGAAAGTATATAATCACTAACTCCTTAATGCTTTTTACTAAAAAATAGAATAATGAAACCAAAAATAGAATATTATATAAGTGAAAGAAAAGATATGTTATTTTTTATATAAGAGATGTTATTTTCGATTTTGAATCACTCACTCCTTACTGCTTTATTGAATTCTGATTTGTGCACTAAATATATCATTGCATTTCCTATCAATCAATAGAATGGAAATTGGATAGAAAGATTTAACAAAACATAGAAATATCATATGTAACTCATACAAAGGTAGTAATATTACAAGAATAAGAATAAGAATATAAATACTAAAGATGTGTTTACTTTAATTAATACAATACAAAATTATGGAATAGTTGACTACTTTGATTTTCTTAAAGTTTCTTTTTTTATAGTCATTAGAGTCAAATAAATAGTATTTTGCATATATTCTTAGGAACGCTCTATATGTAACTCAGCCAGTATCCAGGGAAATCTTCTATTCCTTATTTGTTGGTGCCTATTGCCCACGATAAGGGTTGTAGACGTTGTCTTCCCTAGCAGCCTCTATCCTGAACTAATTAACACACACCTCTGGGTAGTTCATTAACTTATTGTTTGTCCGTCCTTATTACTAGCTAATAGTTGGACAGGTATGTCCATAATCCACTTTCGAACCTATTGCCCACTCCAAACTAACCTTCCTATCTTCTTATTCTTTACCTTGCATTTGTCCAGTCCTATATCCTATCAGGAGAGAGGGGAGAGATATAATTATATTATTCATTGATTCTATGAATTTAGAAAAAAATAAGATAATAGATAAGGGTCAAATAAATAAGAAATCACAAAAATCAAAATAAACAAGGGCGAATTCAGTCAGATAGTAGATAAGGGCTCATGAATTACAGTCAGGGTTGCAGGTCCAAAGGTTATGTATAAAAAAAAGTACCTATGGCCAAAAGAGGTTTAAGGCATTATCATCCTATTGTGGAGGTGTAAGGCATTACCAGCGTATTGTGGAGGTGTGCCCATATTCTAATCAAAGGGGTGAGTAAGGAATAGGCAGTTTACTTACTTATTTACATTGGCATAGGCAGTTTACATAGTTGTTTACTTACTTATTTACATAGTTATGCTTATACACTATCCTATCCTCTATTCTTCTTCCATTTATTTACAGTTTTTCTTTCTATAGTATGTGTCTTTCTATACTATATGTGTAAGTTCAATTCTCATTTGATTTCTATATTCTATTTGTAAGTTAGTCCAATTCTTCATTCAAGAAGCAAGCAACGGCGAAGGAAATCTCCTATGCATCTCGAACAGGAACTCTACTCCAATGAAAGCACCTAGGACTAAAGAACAAATTAAGGCAAATGTTTATGGTGTTATGAGTGACAGTTATAAGTCTTTACGAGTGATTTTCCAGTCTAAACTCGAACTCAAGATTCTATCGTCGATAAGAACTTTCTTTGCAGTTTCCTTTCGAACTGTTGATGATCCGCTTAGAAGCTTTTAGGTCACTTAATTCTATACCATGCGTAATAGGGATTTAATTCCATAATGATTTTCAAGTTGATATTGTTCATTAGTGAAGAGTTTTTTTACTATCTTATATTACGAGAGAGCACTCAATTATTAAAGCAATGATGCTATAAGTCCACATGGGGCACTAAGAAGTTGTCCTAGGGAGTGGGTTTGAACATACAAATTCAATATTAGGCAAAAACACATTCAAACAGGCTTTTCGATCAATGATAAGTAGAAGCCTATTGGATTAGCCTAAGGATACATAAAGAACAGGAACATAGATGTATTAGTCTACAGATACAGATAGATTTGAATCAAAAGCGAAAGATAGATAAGGCTTTGGTAAGGAAGCAAGCAAAGGGTAGTATACCTAAAGTCCTTGTATAGGTTGGTGCACTAACGCGAGTTACGAAAGGAAAGGGAAATGGGAAGTCTAGAACAGAGCTAATTGTAAGTAGATTGTTTACTCTTTTCTATATTAGTAGGAACCACCACAAGTTAGATTATTGTTCCCGCTCAAGTAAGCTTAGCACAACTGCTGATTGTGAATTGAGTGCATAGTTCCATTGCTTATAGAAGAGTGGCACATGTTGCTCTGATTTGAATTAAGTTAAGAATGATTTGATGCAGCCTCATGCTAGACTCTAAAGGTACTTGACATATTGCCCGGCGCTACAAAGAATGTTTTCCTTAAGTCGAGTTCCATTCCAGTTCGAGTATTGTTTACGGGAGAAGCTCTCATTCGGTAAAGTATATCAAGAAAGTAGCTCAAAAGTAAGCACAAGTGCGCAAAGAAAGGGGAGTGATTGTGCCAATAATCTATTAATTCCTCTATTAACCACTACTTGGTGGAAACCCTTATTTCTATCAGGACCTCTCTCTTTGAAGGGAACTCTCATAACCAACAAGTTAAGTCAACTTTGCAAGTCGTCGAGGTTAGGTCGAAAATTCAAATTGAGTTCGAGCAACAGTGCAAGAAGGATTCAATTCATTCCTAACATATAGAGGATCAACATCAGTCCAATCATAAGGATCGTAAGTTGTAAAGTTTCTCGAACGAAAGTAAGCTAGAAAGACAGATTCACAAGGTTAGGGCTATCTTATTAGTCCCAAATTCATTGTGAAGATTGAACAAGGTCTTCAATAATGGGTTAGCTATAAAATGGGTTAACCCTATGTTCAACTTAGCAAAAGGGATATACTCAGGTCTCTGTTAGGGAATTCGTATAGTCCTCTCCTTGATATCTTCTAGCTTCATACTGAATTCAAGTCAATTATCTTAGTGGTGCGAGTGTTGCAGTTCCATTCAAAAGATATACCTATTAAATCAGATTAATAAGAAAGGGGGAAGTTATAGCTGTGTCTTTACTTGGATCTATCCCAAGTGCAAGAGCTCATCAATTTTAACATTCTTAACTTAATTAGAGGTCGGGCAGGCTGATAGACTCAAATCAATTCCTGCTTCACTTTCCTTTCTGTGCTCAAAAGATGAAGTTACTAGTTGACAAAGCGAAACAATTCCTGTTTCGGGAGTTCGAAAGTAAGTTGTATAATAAGTTTCAAGAGCTGGTGAGAAGCAGGAAGTTCAGTTTGGCAAAGAATAAAGTATTGACGTAGCATAAGCAGTTAAGGGCAGGATCAATTATAGGTGTTTCAAATAATACAGCTGGCGTTTAATCCCGAGATCAGTCTTTACTATCTTTATTGGCAACAATTGGTTTTGAAGTTATGTTCTTGTGCTAGTACTAAGTACAGAGAAGAGAAAGAGATAGGATCAATAGTGAAGAAGGATAAATCTTTTATATTTCTCTCAATATTTTTATAATTTCATAAACTTTATATTTTTCATAACTCAACATATGGGATTTATATAGTCCACCAAGATACATTATATTTATGTACTAAGAATAAATCTCTTTCTTTCGTCCTTTCAAGAATCAATAGTCAATTTGACTTGTCATTCCATAAATATTTTCTCTTGATGAAATGAACTTTTCTTCTGATGAAATTAATCTCTTCATAATAATTAAACAAGTTTAATTCCAATATTCTCCCCCCTTAAACTTGTTCCATCCAACATGCCAAGTTTCCTTTGAATTTATTGAAATATTTCAATTTTGAGAGGTTTTGTAAATATGTCGGTCACTTATTCACTTGTCTTGATATGATATAGCTCCACTTCTTTGTTTTTGACATGATCTCTTATAAAATGAAATCTTGTGTCGATATGCTTTCATCTTTCATGGTAGATTGGATTCTTGGCTAAGGCAATAGCTGATTTATTATCAACCTAAATTTTTGTTGACTTCTCCTATGACATATGAAGTTCTTGGAATAATCTTCTTAGCCATATTGTATGACAAATACAAAAAGATGATGCTATATATTCTACTTCACAACATGATAGATCAACTATATATTATTTTTTTGAAGACCAAGTAAATGTAACTCTACCAAAATAAAATACAATCTAGTTGTACTCTTTCAATCATGATAGCTTCCAGCCCAATCACTGTCACTATATCCAATAAGATCTATGGTCCTTTTGATGATGAATAGAATATTCCATGCTCAATTATTCCTTTAATATATCGTAAAATTCTTTTAGCAACATTTAAATGAGAAGTCTTAGGAGATTCTATGTATCTACTTATTAAACCAACTCCAAATAATATATCAGGTCGAGTGCATGTTAAATACCTTAAACATCCAACTAGACTTTTGTAATAAGTTGGATTAATGTATTTACCTTTGCCTTCCTTAGTCAACTTGGTACCATATTCAATAGGTGTATATGTAAGATAACAATTTTTCATAGAAAACTTCTTTAGAAGCTCCTTTGAATAATTTCCTTGTGAGATAAAAAATTCTTTCATTGTTTTGTATAATTTTGATACTAAGAAAATAAGTCATTAATCCTAAGTCGATCATCTTAAACTCCTTCATAGAGTGTTTAAAATCTTTAATAATAGAGCTACTATTGCTTGTAAATATTAAACCATCTACATACAGGCATACAAACATGATATCTCCATCAATGTTAGATTTTGTATAGATAATGTTCATATAGACATTTAGAAAAATTATTTTAAGTAAAATAAACATCTATCTGAGAATTCCATGCTCGTGAGGCTTGTTTAAGCCCATAAAGAGATCTTTTTAACTTATATACTTGTCTTCTTGTTTATAAATGATAAAACCAGGAGGTTGTTGAATATATATCTCTTCTTCAAGAACTCCATTAAAAAATACTGATTTGACATCCATTTGTAAAATTTTCCATTTCATTTGAGCTGCTAGGGAGATAAATAATCTTACTGTCTCCAATCGAGCAACTAGTACAAATACTTCTTCATAGTCGGTCTCATATTATTGTTTATATCCCATTGTGACTAATCATGCTTTATATTTCTCCATCTTTCCATGTACAATTCTTTTTGTTTTGAAGATCCACTTAACATCAATCACTTTGTGGTCTTCTAGAAGTGTAGTAAGCTCTCATGTATCACTTTTGCTTATAACATTAATCTCCTCATTCACAGCTTGTCTCTATTTTTCTTCTTTACAAGCTTCTTCAAAAGTTAATGGATTATATCCTGCAAAAAGATGAAATAAAGAAATTTCATCATTGTTAGTATTAATTCTTCATCATTTTCACACGTGAGATTAATGTCTTATTCTTATTATAAATTGAAATAGTCATATCTTTCATCTCAATATTATAACTATTTTCAAGTAATTATCCTAAGCTAATAATATTATTTTTCATATCAAGCACATAATAAACATTTGAAATGCATAATTCTTTGCCATTATAGAGTCCAAGAACAATTTTGCCTTTGCCTCTTACTAGTCTTTGAGACAGATCACCAAATATAATAATTCCAGAATAACTTGTATCCATTTTTTAAAATATTTTTTTAATGTCACATATGTGATTTGAAGCTCTTGTATCTAGATATCATGTCATAGACTGATCTTCCTTCAAATTATCATAAGTCATTAGCAAAAATATGGTTTTCATTCTTCTCTTTGTTTTTAACAAAATTTATCTTATCACCATGATTATTAGGATTATATTAGCATTCAAAAGAGTAATGCCCATACCTTTTACAAATATAGCATTGTATTTCAAATCTTTTAGAATTTTTGCCATGTCCACGGCCTCAGCCATGTCCTCGACCATAACCTCGACCTCTTTGGCTAGAATTTCCTCCACCACCTTCATTGTTTGGAGATTCTTGATAGGTCTGATTTCTACCACCTCTTCCTCTTTGTCCATGACCTATTCCTCTTTAAAAATTTGATTTACCTTTATTTTCAAGAGTAAGCTTAGACTGTAGTGTTTGTTATACGATTTTGTCTTCTGCTCTTTTTGTAATCCTTTGTTCATGAACTTATAGGGAACCCATAAGTTGTTCTAAAGATATTTGTTCCAAATCTTTAGACTCTTCAATTGCAATAGCAATAAAATCAAATTTTGAATCTAGTGATCTTAGTATCTTTTCTATCACTCTTTGATCACTTATTTATTCACCATTTCTTCTCATTTGATGAATAATAGAAATAACTTTTATGAAATAATCAAAAATAGTTTCAGAAGTACCTTGCTGTAATTTCTCAAAATTAGCTCGTAAAACTTGTAGACGGATTTGAAGTATTTGTTGGAGCGATAATCTCTAACATTGTATTATCAAGCCCTTGGTAGATCATGAGCAAGGCCTTTTTCTCCTTCTTTCTTCTATCTTTGAGTTGCTATCTTGCTTTTGCATTCATTGCTCCTTCTACTGGACTTGGTTCAACAAATCCATCTTCTACAAACTCTCATACATCTTAGGAGCCTAGAAGAACCTTCATTTAGATACACTATATGTCATAATTTTCTTTTGTCAATCTAAGGATTTGGAGTTGGAAGGTGATTGGGGATGAAGTCATAGCTCTGATACCAATTGTTGAAATAGATAGGAAGAAGGGATAGAGTTATCACATTAAGGAAAAGTAGGAGAAGGCTAAATCTTTTATATTTCTTTCAATATTTTTATAATTTCATAAACTCTATATTTTTCATGACTCAATATATGGGGTTTATATAGTCCCCTAAGATACATTACATTTATGCACTAAGAATAAATCTCTCTCTTTCAAGAAACCCTTTCAAGAATCAATAGCCAATCTGACTTGTCATTCCATAAATATTTTCTCTTGATGAAATGAACCTTTTATTCTGATAAAATTAATCTCTTCATGATAATTGAACAAGTTTAATTCCAATAGTATTAACATAGTATAGGCATTTAAAGGCAGGATCAATTACAGGTGTTTCAACTAATACAGTTGGAGTTTAATCCTAAGATCAGCCTTTACTATCTTTGATGGAAACAAGCGGTTCTAAAAGTTATGTTCTTGTACGAGTACTAAGTATAGAGGAGAGAGAGAGATAGGATCAGTAATTACGAGAATAAATTCCCCATTTCTGTTCGAAATAATAGTGGAGTGATAAAGTCTGCAATAAGGCATTATATAAAAAATGGAAAAGAAGCTAGATCAATAGAAAGATTGGGATCATAAGTTAGTAAGTAGCTCTTCAAGTTCAGTTGAGGTTGTAACTTCAAGTCGAGGATAGGTTGAAAAAAGAAGCTAGATACGGATCATCACGGATAATAAAGTAAACAAGGTATTTGATGAAATGCTCATGTTTGTCCGTATCCTTTGGTTTGTGTACACACCTTATATAACAAGAAGCAGGCTTACAGTAGGTTTAGCAGCCCTAGTTTGGGTTGCTTTATGGCTAATTTTGGCTTGTAAATATGAGTGTGTTTTGTAAGCACTTATGGGGACTTCGGTCTGTAATGGACCATTATTTTTTGTATGCAACCTTTCTGGGTTTGTAATGTCCATATGTGTAATTTGTATATGGCTTTATAAAGTATTTTCTTGAGCAAGTTTTTGTGAATCTTAATGGAATTGCTTCTTCTGACCCGTTTTCTCTTTTGTAAGTCTAAGAGACCTTAGGAGACCTCGGGGAAGGCTGACATTTGCGGACTGACAAGTATGTGCGGTACAGCTTAGGTAAATTCAACTAAGCCCATGACAGTGTGGTATCAGAGCGGGACAAGCATACGCAGAAACACTCGCCATACAAACGTGGGGGACCTAGCTGGGCTATGTGGAGGACAGCCAGCACGTGCAATCGTTTAGGGGAAACGGACATTGAGATATAGGGAAAGGAGTCGCTCAGAGGAGCGGGCATCTAAGCTTGGCATTCAGAGGAATGACTAACCCTTTACTCAAGAGGCACCACAAGGACAAGCAAGCGAAGAAGAATGCGTAACACACAAAGATTGTGATGGCTAAGTTTGAGTTATGGCTCGACGTTGGCAATCAAACTTGATGATACTCAATGACCATAAGAGTTGTGCAAAGCTCACAGAGGTGAGGGGAATTGCTAACTTGAAGGATTCGATACTCATGCAAGGGCTTGCACATGGACGATGGAGTGTTCATGGCCATCCCAAGGCGCGATCGAAACTCGACACTATGGAGCATCAGAACTTTCTCTTCAACATAGAAAGGACACATCCGTAGGCGGCTGAAATGTACAACAAGTTCAGCACATTGTTAAACCTTAAAGGGTGTAGTGGGGACTGTATTTGCGAAGGGTTGCAATCTAGTAAGTGCATTTGTGGGAGCGAAACAAGGCACAAGTTGTTCAACAATATGGAGTAGTCCAAAGGGAACGGTAGTCTTCGAAACTTCTAGTTGGAAGAATGCAAAAAAGGAAAGTTGCTCCAACAGGATAGATATCCAAGAGGGATGAGTCTTAGTTCTCCAGAGGGAGAATCATGTATAACATACCACACATATTGAGGAAGAGTTCCTCAAGACAATATCTTCACAATGTTCAATGGACTAAATCAGTGATGAGGAGTTGTCGCATGATCTCGAATGAGGTAGTGCATTAGTGGACATGAGGGTCACTATCAACTCAAAGCAAATCGAGGAGCAGAGCAACTTGGGTAGAACTCAGTGAAGTATCCAAGCCACATGAAGGGTGTCAACATAGAAGATGGAACATGGAGCGGAGGCACGGAGCTTTCCTTGGACAGAGGTCAAGGGCATGAACTCTCATAGAGGCAAGAGTGGGATCATGTCGTTCCATAGGTTCTTTATTCTGATGGGACGGACTTATCTTGCATGGTGCCAAAGATAAAGGGAGTTTCGAGGCATATGCAAGTTACCTCATAGATGCATTTGATGGAGTAACTAAGGTGATTCAACTTGGACAGGCGAAGTTGGGATTAGGATACCTTAGCATAGGGTAAGAGGATGCAGAAGCGAGTACTCTTGAAGAATATACCATAGTGTCAGGAATAAGTGGTGTATAGCAGAGATTATGCTGGCAGGCGATAAAGGCCCAGGATCCAGACAATGGTGCACCAATTCTAGCGAAGTCAGGGGGACCTCAAGAGCTACTAGGCCCGGACTGTCTTAGAACTATGCTTCATCTAGGTGTGACCCAAGAGTGGGTAGACAAAAGTGAATTGCCAAGGGAGCGAATAAAAAAAAAATTAGAGATGACAGAGGCCCTATGATGTGTTGGCAGAGGTCATACATGGAGAAGTCATAGTTCGAGTTCATCACACGAGAATCTGTATGCAATGGAGATATCACTAGGAGGTGACATTGGGGAATAGTTCATGGTAATGCAATGCAGGCGATCATGTCCCGGAAGGGACAAGATCATACGAAGGTATAATCAGGGGTAAACTGGGAGCTCCACTTTAGTGTACGACACAACAAGAAGAAGGGCTATGGATTCAAGGAGTGAATGCCATGATACCATAGAGGCGGGTCTTCATGTGTGCATCGGAGCTTGCATTGGATGAAAGTCTTAGTCATCAGTATATGGGGGCTGTATACCACCGAGGAAGAAGTCCAAGTGTAGGTACCAGTGAATCCTCATGGAGGGGGACGCGATCATATGAATGATCAGGAGCTGCTGGAAACTCCACTTCGGTGAACAATGCAATGGCAGGAAGGGCTGTGGATTCAAGGGGTGAATGCCATAGTACCACAAAGGTTGGTCTTCCGTGTGTATGCATCGAAGCTTCCATCAGATGAAAGCCTTGGTCGTCAGTATATTGGGGCTGTGTACCACTGAAGGAGAAGTCAGATTGCAAGTACTAGTAAGTCTCATGGAGGGGACTTGATTATACAAAGGTATGATTGGAGCAACTGGAGAGTTGGACTGCTTCAGTGCTCACATTCACTTAAGGGAGCTCGACAAGTCAGAGGACAAAGCTGAGTAAGCGAACGTTACTACCAAGGAAGCCAAGAAGAATAGAATCGGTGTGAGCCTTGCAACAAGATGGCGGAGGCCATGCATAAGAAATATAGTCTGTCTTTCCATCGACCAAGGAGCACTGCTAGGAGGACATAGTGGTGTTGAAGAAGGTGGTCAAAAGGGGCGAGGAAGCGACGACGAGTCCAGTGGGGCTCAGCAACCCAAAAAGCAAAGTGTCGGTTAAAAGGAAGGGATGCAGATGCAAGGCAACGAATAGTAGGGCCATGGGCTTGGCAACACCATGGTAAGAAGAGGCGAGACTTCCGTGGAGTCATCGATCCCTTGCTCTCATTGAGAGAGCATTGGTTGTAAAAGGGGCCAAGGAGGTAGAGAATGTAAAGGCAAACTCCAGGTACCAAGACAGGGCAGAAGGGCAGAGGCCAACAAACTTCATAAGACCAGTGTCGATGGGCTTCTCATCAAGATAGCTGAAAGCGAGGGACTTCAGGTTGATGCAAAAGTGCTCGACCAAGGACCGAAGTTGGCAGTACGCGGTACTGTACCTTTCTACTCAGAGGAGTAGGCGACAAAGGTGAAGGAGAAGATGGTACAATCCCAGAGGCGACCAGATCTATCAAAGACTTACTCTAAGTTGGGGGACTCCAAGTTAGAGCAAACTTTTTGATCTTTTCGAGCAAAACTTCTTGCATTCCAGAAGTTCAATGATAGTGAGAAAGCGAATCACAGTAGCTAACTCAACGCAAGGAGTGCAAACACTTCTAGTGCTTCAGAAGTATGAGCAAAGAGCGGGTGAATGTTAGTAACTAGCTCAATGCATGAAGTACAAACTCGAGGAGACAAGCAAAATCGAGTAACCTTTGCCTTCTCAACTCATGAGAATGGGCGAAACTGAGTACCCCAATTCTCTTAACTCGATGAGGTGAGCGAAGCCAAGTATCCTTGCCTTCCCAACTACTAAGAGAATGAGTGAAGTTGAGTATCTCAGTTCTGTTACTTATTCAAAAGAGGAGCTCTGTATAAGTTCAATGACCCTTCAAAGAAAGCTTATAAACGACAATAGTTGTCAAATCATCACCATTGGTGATCAATACTACTGAAAGTAGATTGTCCGCTTCATTTCCCAATTGAATGCCAATCGAAATCGGGAGTGATGCGAACCTACTTGGAAGTGACAACTAAACATGGAAGAAGGATCAATGGGCAAACATTATAGAGGATGGACCTCAAAAACCTTAAAGTCTACAAGGTGATGCTCATCAGAGTTCCAACAAGCATCCATCCAGTTCAAGCAAAATGAGTATACAGCGATACTGGCGCATAATAAGGTAGGTCTTTTCCTTCATCAGGAGGATCCACGAGAACTAACAAGGATCAGCACAACTCAGCCAACCCCACACTAGATTCAGTCATTGGTGAGTTGAAGCAGCATGACAGATCAAAGTTCGACTACTCAACAACCACGATAAAGAGAGGCTAGGAGCCAAAGGGGCACGTTGCAGTCGAAGCAGAAGATTGAAAATTTAGTAAAATGTAAGGAGATACAGCATCTATAGTGGCTTCGACGAGTATGTTGAAGGAATAAGTGGGACAGAATGTCACGGACAACAATGTAAACAAGGTGTTCGATGAAATGCTCATGTTTGTCTGTATCTTTCAGTTTATGTACACACCTTATACAGCAAGAAGCAGGCTTGCAGTAGGCTTAGCAGCCCTATTTAGTTTGCTTTGTGGCCAATTTTGGCTTGTAAATACAAGTGTGTCTTGTAAGCACTTGTGGGGACTTCGGTTTGTAATGGACCATTATCCTTTGTGTACAACCTTTCTGAGTTTGTAATGTCCATAGGTGTAATTTGTATCTGTCTTTATAAAGTGTTTACTTGAGCAGTTGCTTATGGACCCCGATGGAATTACTTCTTCTGTCTCGTTTTCTCTTTTATAAATCTAAGGGACCTTAGAAGAACTCGGGGAAGGCTGACCTTTGCGGACGGACATGCATAGGTGCCGCACGGCTTTAGCAAATTCAGGTAAGCCTGTGATAGTAAGTGGCTCTTCATGTTTAGTTGAGGTCGTAACTTCAAGTCGAGGATAGATCGAAAAAGAAGCCGGATACAGACCATTCGGTGGGAGCCATATGTTTAAGGTTTGGGTTAAGAAAGTGTAGTTCCAGTGGAATCTCTAGTTTTGTCAACAAATCCTATTTTTGATTCTAAACTTAAAAAGAGAAGTCAGATTGGTGCGAGTACCATTTTTGTTGTTGTTGGCAAAGGATCTTAAGCTGCAATTCCAGTTTTCTCTCATACAAATACAAATATAAATACAGAAGCTGGGGATCATCATCCATTTAAGAAATTGATACCCAACCACACCAGAGCGGGAACAAGAGCAAGTGCAAGCGGATAAGAAAAATCTAGCTCTCGTTCATAGATGTGAGTATAGAACCCAGTAACGGGAGAAGGTTAATCAGTAAAGTCTAAAGCAGAAGCAGTAAAAGCAAGATCTAGCTTTGATGCGCTGAAGAGGTCCAAGTCGTCCAATTGAAGTGAAGTCTTAAAGAAAGTGAAGTGAAGTCTGAAAGTAAGTGAAGTTTATTTTGAAAGTAAGGTTCGGGCAAGTGAAATTATAGTTTTCGGCTAAAGCATGTCCGGAGTTAGAAATGTTGCAAGCAGTTCCACTCGAAAGGTCAGGTCAACAACAAGTTTAGAACAAGAAGCAGTGCATTTGAGTGTTGCGTTAAGGGTAATAGAATCCGTGTCAAAGTATCCATAAGCCAAAGCTTAAGATCTGTTTATGATAAGAAAAGAAGAAGAAGAGAAAGAATGTCCATGGAGTGGTTAAGGCTAAAGTATGGACTGAGCCGTTCTTAAAGGGGAGTTGAGGTCGACAAAGAACATCTTACTACTTCATAGAGCCTAAGTCCCTATTGATGAAGCAGAGTTTTATGCTCGCCTAGTGTAGGGTTAGGAAGAAAGATCCTCTGCTGTAGAAAGATCTGAATCAAGTTGTTCGAGTTAAGCCTACACATACAAGAGAAAGTTACTGTTTCAAGATCAGAAGAGGAATAACTGGCCTGAGCGGAAGCATAATCTATTAATTACTTCTTCAGCTAATGCAAACTAAGAGGAACTTCAAGTTGGAGGTGAAGCACTGAATAAAGTACTGGTTCTTATGCTTGTAATCTAAGGCTCTAGCTCCTTGTCATAGACAGAAGAGAGGTTTAGGTGCAAGTAAGAGGTCAGCCGCGAAAGGTGAAGTTTTCAGTCTATCAACAACAAGTGGTTCTCCTTAAAGTGACGTTACAGATGAAAGGAGAGTTGTAGAAGTAGAAGAGAATGCCCCACCCTAGTGTCTCAGACTAAGGAGGAAGAAAGATCAGATATAGGATCAGACTAAGTTCGAAAGTAAGCAGCAAGCCATTATATGGAGGCTATTAATCTTATTTCTTTATATATGTAGGGTAAATAAAGAAGAAACTCCTTCTTCGACGCCTAGCCCTTTCACATCACATGGATTATATCTGGATCAGAGGCGAGCACAGGCCCAACCAACAGAAGAAGCTAGAGAAGCTACTAGCTTTGTTAAAGGTAATAAAGAATATTGTACAGGTCGGTTAAAAAAAGCAGCAAGTGGTTCTTAAAGCCGAGTTGGGGTCAGGGCAAGACTAAGTGGAGAATGCCCAGTCCTAGTTACAGGAGATGAAGCATAAGAATGACCTGTTCTGGATACTTTTTCTGTCGCTAACGGGAGCTACTACCACTATAAGTATAAGCATTAGGGTTTAACAAACATGTGAGACTTACATGATATACGAAACTTTCTAATGATATCGAAACGGGCCTATGAGAAGTAATGTAAGAATTTAATATCACTCTGGTAATCTGATATAATCATAGTAAAGTAACAAACCAGCTTGTTCAATAATACATCTTATCTTTCTTCCTCATTCGATCTTTAAGTAGTGTGTAATAAAGAATAAATAGGTAGTCGGAATATCTATGAGTGTTGGGGAATAACGAAAAAAATTAGTATTAGTGGAACCTCTGTGCTAAGGTAATAGTGAAACCCTAGGATTTAGTGTTCCTTTGAAGGTTCCATTGTAGATTCCCCTCGCCCGAGAGACTTTCTGCATACTGAGGATTCTGATTCTATTGTTGCCAATTCTTAAGTAAATTGATTTCGCACTATGGATTCTCGTAACTACTTATAAGATAAGATGAAACTGATTGCCTTAGCGCAACGCAAGAACCCCTCGAGTCACCAACACTTGATTCCACATTCGATGAAACTGAAATTGCTCTTTCTATGGATTCAACCCTAGACCCGAAAGTGACCCAAGAGCAAAGCACCTGCACCCTCAAGCGTCCCATCCGGATCAAGTTCTATTTTCGTGAACTCAACTCGAAATAAGGAGGTAATTTCACTCACCACTAAAACAACTATAATGAATTATAAAAAGAATAGAAAAGAAAACTTGCATATGATAATAGATAGTAACCGGACATCTTTACATACTCTTTAGTACTTGTTTGCACAGTCTGTTCTGTTCCTTCTAAATACTACTCTCTCTATTATTAGTTAAATTATCCCGTATTAGTGAAGTTATTTCACGGTTGCTTTATCACTTGTTTGCTTTTGTTCACTTGCTTTTGATCTACTACCACTTGTTTGTGCTGTTGTTTTAAGAATAGAATAGATGGAGGTGTTAGCTATAACAAATTTTTCTAAATGAACGAGAATATCTCGTTTATCAATTTAGGGACATCTTTCTTCTATCACTGTATACATAGATGCTGAAACTAAATAACAAGTGTGCTTTTTATTCCTCATATTTATTTTAACAAGTGTGGTATCAGAGCCGCTTGCCTAGAGCAAGCTGTTATATTGCTGTCAAATGATAGTGAGTCTCTACCATGTTCGGTCATGTATCTCCTCTTCTTTTCTATGAAGCTACAGCTGGTCGATCTCTGTTTTCTTGACAAAAATAGAGCATCCATTTCTGTCACGGACAATAATGTAACGAAGGTGTTCGATGAAATGCTTGTGATAGTCCGTGTCCGTCGGTTTAGGTACATATCTTGTACAATAAGAAGTGGGCTTGCAGTAGGCTTAGCAGTCCTAGTTTGATTTGCTTTATGGCCAAGTTTGGCTTGTAAATGCAAGTGTGTCTTATAAGCACTTGTGGCGACATCGGTCTTTAATGGACTATTATCCTTTGTGTGTAACCTCTCTGAGTTTGTAATGTCCATGGGTGTAATTTGTATGTGGCTTTACAAAGTGTTTTCTTGAGCAGTTGCTTGTGGATCCCGTGGGAATTACTTTTTCTGGCCCGTTTTCTCTTTTGTAAGCCTAAGGGACTCTAAGAGATCTTGGGGAGGGCTGACCTTTGTGGATGGACATGCATAGGTGCCGCACGGCTTAGGCAAAATCAGTTCAGCCCATGACATTTCGGCATCGCACATAGCAAAATAAGTTGCTGACCTTATCCCTTTCGTCATTGCCTTGTCTGAGCAACATCACCATGAGGGCCTTGGACACATTGCTGCTAGACCCATCACTATCTTCTTCCTCTACTACTCCAGCGCTACCCTGTCGCACCGTTGCCTCCCCTATCGCAGCAGCCGCCTGCCCCATTAGCACCAGCATGGATTCTGGTTCGTGGCGGACCCCTTCTCTCTTCTCGTTGTCACACGACAGCATCAGCAAAAAAGATCCCGGAGCGCCATCTCTCCTCTCGGCGGATCGCTGCAGTTCCTTCTCTAATGCTAGAGGTCTCTGTTAGCTACAGCAAAACACTCTCTGTGGCATCTTCTGGTTGCTGCATCTACTGGACTTATCATTATTCCGTTCATGGAGATGAATTGCTCCTAAACTGCACCATCAACGCCTTGTTAGTGTGGCATTTCGATAGTGACATCTGCCAAGTGAAACTGTCGACGAGAGCCTACAACTGCTTCCTTCTCCTTCCTTCTTCCCATCTTCGACTACTCCCTGGTACTCTTCCACCCTTCTCCTACTCTTCTTGTAGTAGTGTTGCCCTACCCAGCGACTTTGATCTTTGCACCCATGACCTCTTCTGGTCACTCTGCCTACCACTGAGGGGCCAGAGCTGAGACCCATCGCACCTGTTGAAGGTCCAGAGCTAACCACAGCCGCCCCTATTGGGACTTCAAAACCGAGCAGCAGCACACTTGTTGGAGTGTCAAAGTCAAGCCCCATCACTCCTGCAGCTTCGCTCTTTGGCGCGGACACCTCAGCCGAGTCTCCGAGGACTAGTGCCACCCCCTCTACTCTATTGCACACAACATTGGTGCCATCCTCCACCTCTCTGTTTCCTACTTCGTGGACGTGCTTTGCAACCTCTATTGCAATGGAAACCTTGCATCACCAGGCACTATGCTCGAGCCCTTGATCTGATCTTGGACGGGGCGTAGAACCTTATAGCATATCGGAGGACTTCGTCCACTAATTTCTGAACTCATCGTAGCCTTGTTCATAGAGAACAGAACGTTGCCACTAGCATTCTTCTTCGCAGCCGATGACCACTTGCTTGGTACCCCTTGATTTCACCGCTTGGATCTAGGTTTTTAGATTAGTGGTGCCATAGCTTATCACTTCGGCTGGACTTTTCTTATGTAGCCAGACGCATCCCTTGGCTCCTTCCATCTGCCCTCCTCCGCATTATTAGTCTCTGCCAATAGAACTCCTTAACTTGAGTGACAAAAAGCTCTCACTCTGGCATACAATAGTAGCACTACCATTGCACCTACACGTCTCTTTACTGCTTCTCCTTGGTGCTACAGCGGCACTGTAGCACTCGGTTTTGAAACTAGTGTTGGGCCATTCTCAGTGGCAGCCTCTTCCCAGTGGCAGCCTCTTCCTTTAGATCTTTGATTCCTCTTCTTGCTGTGGGCTGTGAAGTGTGGAAGGTTCTAGATATCTGAAGGCTCTCACCTTTCAACAGTGGTAGCCTCATCTTTGACGTCGTTCACTGTGGCAAGCCAGGATTGCTGCACTTGGTCGCTGGTTCCAATAGGCATTTGCTACTACAATTTACTAGTTGTCATATCAGGATGACAGTAGAGTTTCTTTTTCTTTCATTCCCCACTTCTTTTGCCATCAATTTCTTGGACGCTTCAGTTGTATTATTCATAAATCAGCCTACTACTCTTACTCTTGCTATTTTTCTATCTCTTAACGGTCCTTGAAACTGTTTTCTCGGCAAGATTACTTATTTTTCTTTCTTGCTTTTCCCTCGACCTATCATTGAATCCCTGATGTCTTATGAACCTCAAGTAGGAGGGAAGTACTATTGTCGACTACTTACAGCATATCAAAATGATTATCAATGACCTAGCTTTGATAGGTTATTCTCTAACTGATAAAGAAGTTATTGTCCACACGCTTAATGGATTGAGCGCAGGGTTCAAAGAACTGGCGGCTGCACTTCGAGCGCGTGACTCTTCGATTTACTTTGAAGAACTTTATGACAAGCTAACCAACTATGATGCTTACCAGAAGCATAATGATAGGCTATCAGGACCCTTGCCAGGACCTCCTATCATAGCTCAGTTCAACTAGAAATTCAAAAGGCAAAATCATAAATACAACAAGAATGCTTCAAAAGGTGTGGCCAACTTTCCTCCCACTTCTATGGGTCCCACTCCATCACTTCCACCTTCACAATCTCTATACTTCAACACTCGTTAGAATACTGCCTTCCGGCTACGTTGTCCTCCTTCTGCGATTGTCTGCCAATTATATGATAAAATTGATTATTCTGCAAAAGTCTGTCGGTCTCAACCTCGCCTTCCAACTCCATCAGCTTGGCCTCAGGCAAATGCCATGATGACTCTGTCTGGCAATCAATCCAATTGGATTATGGACTCTGGTGCTTCCCACCATATTTCTTCTGATCTCGAGAACCTGTCGCTCCACAACAACTATGGCGAAAATGAAGACATTGTCATCGGTGATGGTAATAGAATTCATATTATTACTCATATTGGTTCCACGAAGCTTACTTCACATACCACTTCTTTTACACTCGATGATATTTTTTATGTACCCCACATTAAAAGAGATATTATTTTTGTCTCTCAGTTCTGCCAACAAAACTATACTTCTATTAAATTTTTCCCTAATTATTTTCTTATCAAGGACTTGAGCACAGGGGCATCCTTGGTTCGATGCCCGAATAAAGACAATATCTATGAATGGCCATCTATCTTGTATCTCACTCGATCTACTGCTAATGCTTCCTCTACTGCTCCAATCGACATATGGCATCAACGTCTTGGTCACCCCTTAACCCCTGTTCAACAAAAGTTGCTTTCTCGCTACCCTAATCTTATTTCTAAATCTAGTACTATTATTGCTAACCGTGATGCTTGTCTTAGTAATAAGAATCATTAACTACCTTTTAGTACATCTTCTATTTCTTGATCTAAATCATTTGAGGTTATTTATACTGATGTATGAGGTCCTACGTCAGTTGTCTCATTTGATAAGTTTAGGTTCTATGTTGTCTTTGTAGACTATTTTACAAAGTACACATGGCTATATCCTCTCCGTCAAAAATCTAATGTTACTATTGTCTTCTCTAACTTTAAGAACTTAGTCAAGAATTACTTTCAGACTACTATTAAAACTATCAATTCTGATGGTGGAGGTGAATATCAAACCTTTGCGGCTTATCTATTTATTGTGACAGGTAGTAATTCTATGGAGGTCACAATGTTCATTAACCAGTTGACCGTCAGATTTTCCCTTAAAGATCTCGGTCCCTTGACTTATTTTTTGGGTGTAGAAGCAATGTCTACATCTTCGGGACTCTTCCTCTCTCAATGGAAATATACTCAAGACTTATTAGTTAACATAAACATAAAGGATACAAATGTTGTTTCGACTCCTCTCTCCACTGATGAATCGCTTCGGTTAAATAATGGCAGTCCTGCTACAGATTTTACACAATATCGGCAAGGGATTGGCTCCTTACAATATTTATCCCTCACTCACCCAGATATCTCATTTGCAGTTAACAAGCCGTCACAATTCATACATAGACTATTTGTCACACATTGTTCAGCTGTTAAACGAGTATTACGATATCTTAAAGGTACTTTTAACTATGACATCATCCTCTACAAAAAAATGTCCACTTCAACTTCATGTTTATGCTGATGCTGATTAGGTTGGGAACCTTGAAGATAGAACATCAACATCTGGGTATATTATATTTCTCAGAGCCAATCCAATCAGTTGGAGTTCCAAGAAATAAAAGACAATTGCTCGGTCATCTACTGAAGCTGAGCATCGCTCAATTGCAACTGCAACTATTACCAATCCCGATAACCAGCTATACCAGATATGAAATTTTCTAAACCTGTAAGTCTGGCGTCAAAGAAAGGACTTATACAAGACATCCTTGGTGTCTCAAGTCTAAGGACTAGATACATAACTGAGACTATGAAATCGTTATCTGACATTAGGAATCATTAACCATATAATATTCCATAAGCGAATCAATCAGTGAACACATTCTCCAATAAGTACATGTACTATATTCTTAGTGTCTCCACACAAGTGACTATGAAAAAATCACCTCCATCATATAGATGGGTATATAGTACATCGGTCTGTCCGGTTATCTCAATGTCTCTCTCGAGTAACCTATGATCGAGATTATTTAGGATTTGTGTTTAAAGGTGAATCGATCTCATTATCATGATCTCTTCACAATCTGATTCCTATTGCATAGAACCAAAGACATCACACTATATATGCTACAGATAATATAATGTGAGAATATACTAATATTAACCCTAAGTAAAAAGATTATATAATGTGTCACACATGTCATTACTCATGTGATTGACTTGCAGGACATCTATAACTAACAGAATCAACTTGAAAAGAAATATTAATTTCCCTTGGTTAGTTAGCCTTATTAGCAAGTCAACATAACCAAGGGAAGAAGTAGTGCCCATTGAATCAGATATATCAATAGCAGTATCTTATCAGGAGATGGAGCTGGAATAAGTAGGATATGAAGAAGAAGCTAAATCAGATAAAAAAAAATGAAAAAGCAACAAAAGTATTTACTGTATTCTATCATTAGTGCTCACTCCTTTGCATTAGAATTCAGAATTGGATTCTGTTGTTGAGCCTGTACCTACTCCTGCTGAAGATCTATATCCGGAACTTGCTTCCTCACCTTAACCTCCTCTCCACCGCGCATCAAATTAAGCAATAGAATCTTCTCATACTGTTGCGTTTACGGAGAGAGTTAGCTAAGAGAGTACTTTACTTGAAAGGGCTAGGCTGGGCATCAGGCTTCAGAGGGAATAAAGAAAATAAGTACGTACTGGCTTAAGTCATAAGCACCGTAAAATATATTAAGCAGAAGAATTCAAGTAGAAAAGTTCTATTCACGGAGCGGTAGTTAAGGGAATCAGATCAAGTATATGGGTATCTTCCTTTTGTTGATGTCGATAGGAAGAGGGAATAGAGATATGAAACAGAGGAAGAGTAGGACAAGGTTCAATCTTCTATATTTCTCTCAAGAAAAAACTCTTTACAAATTTCAGAAACTCTCTTGCTTCTCTCATGACTCAACATATGGGGTTTATATAGTCCCCAAAGATACATTATATTAATTGTATTCAAGATGAACCATTCTCTTTCAAGAAACCCTTTCAAGAACCAATAACCAATTTGACTTATCCTTCTATAGTCTTTTAATCCATTTTTTCTTCTTGATGTAATAAATCTCTCTCTTGATGCAATGAACCTCTTTTGATGAAATGAACCTCTTTATGATACTTGAACAAGTTCAATTCCAACATTTTCCCCCCTTAAACTTGTTCCATCTAGCATGCCAAGTTTCTTTCGAAGTTGTTGAATATATACCTCTTCTTCAAGAACTCCATTAAGAAATGCTGATTTCACATCCATTTGTAAAATCTTCCATTTCATTTGAGCTGCTAGAGAGATAAGTAATCTTACTGTCTCCAATCGAGCAACTGGCGCAAATACTTCTTCATAGTCAATTCCATATTGTTGTTTATATCCCTTTGCAACTAATCTAGCCTTGTATTTCTCCACCTCTCCTTTTGCATTTCTTTTTGTTTTGAAGATCCACTTAACACCGATAGCTTGGTGGTCTTCTGGAAGTGTAGTAAGCTCTCATGTATTATTTTGTTAATGGCATGAATCTCTTCATTCATAGCTTGTCGCCATTTCTCATCTCTATAAGCTTCTTCGAAGATTAATGGATCATATCCTGCAAAAAGACAAAATAAAAAAAGTTTATCATTGTTAGTATCAATCCTTCGAGTCACATCATATAGGTCCTGAATCGGTCTTGTCCTTCTTATAATTGGACTTCTTGAATCATGTGACCTAGCTGATCTAGGTGATGATTCTGGCAAAGTCACTTCAGTGTTTGCTTGTATTATATCATCTTCTTCTGAAGCTACAACTTTCTTATGCTGCTCATCACTTTTCCAGTTCCAAATCTGTTGTTCATCAAACTCAACATCTCTTGACATCACAACTTTATTTGTGATAGGATTGTAGAGTTTGTAACCACTGGAATTCTCTGGATAACCTAGCAAAATGCATTTTTGGCTTTTATCCTCCAATTTCGTTCTCTTTTCTTCTGGTATCTTGGCAAATGCAACACTTCCAAAAATCCTCAAATGATCAACTTTTGGTTTTTGTAAGCTCCATGCTTCTTCTGGTGTAATATTACCAATTCGCTTTGTCGGAAACCTGTTAAGCAAATAAACTGCACAAGCAACAGCATCACCCCAAAATTCTTTCGGAATTTTTCTTTCCTTTAACATGCATCGGACCATATTAAGGATAGTCCTATTTTTTCTTTCCGAGACACCATTTTGTTGAGGTGTGTATGGCATGGTGAATTGATGTAGAATTCCATTATTTCTACAAAAACTTTCAAATTCATTTGATATATATTCACCACCTCTATCTCTTAAACATTTAATCTTACAACAACTTTGTCTTTCAACCAAATCCTTAAATTCTTTGAATTTGCTTAAAACTTCTTTCTTTTCTTTTAACATGTAAACCCAAGTTTTGCCACTATGATCATCAGTGAATGTAAGAAAATACCTGCTTCCTCCAAGTGATACTGGATTGATAGGGCCACAAACATCCGAGTGCACCAGATCGAGTCGATGCCATGCTCTTTTTGTTCTTCTTACTTTGAAAGGTTTTCTTTCTTGTTTACCCATGACACATACTTCACATAATTTTGCTGGGTGATCAATTTTTAGCATTCCTGTCACCATATTATACTTCTCTAGAAGTTTCAAAGCCTCAAAATTTAAGTGAGCATATCTAAGATGCCAAAGTGTAGAAATATCCTCAATATCAGCTTTAAAACAATTTGATTGATCAAAAATACTCAAATATAGAGGAAACATTCTATTCCTTGCCATTTTCACATGTGATATCAATGTTTTATTCTTATCACGAATTGAGAGAGCCATATCTTTCATCTCAACCTCATAACCTTTTTCAAGTAATTGTCCAATGCTTAAAATATTATTTTTCATATCAGGAACATAATAAATATCTGAAATGCATAATTCCTTGCCATTATTAAGTTCAAGGAGAATTTTACCTTTGCCTCTTACTGGTCTTTGAGACAAATCACCAAATGTAATGTTCCCGGAATAACTTGTATCAATTTCTGAAAATAGCTCTTTCATGCCACACATGTGATTTGAGGCTCCTGTATCTAGATACCATGTCATAGATTGATCATTTTTCAAATTTTCATAACTCATTAGCAAAACTTGATTTTCCTTCTTTTCTTTCTCAACAAAATTTGCCTCATCACTTTGAATGTTAGGATTATAATAACATTCATAAGAGTAATGTCCATACCTTTTGCAAACATAACACTGTATTTCAGACCTTTTAGAGTTTACGCCACGTCCACGGCCTCGGCCACGTCCTCGACCATAACCTCGGCCTCTTTGGCTAGAATTTTCTCTAGCCTCTTTATTATATGGAGATTCTTGATTGGTCTGATTTCTGCCTCCTCTTCCTCTTTGTCCTCGTCTTCTTTCTCTTTGAGAATTTGATTCTCCTTTATTTTCAAGAGCAAACTTAGCTTGTAGTGCTTGCTCCATAGTTTTGTCTTCTCCTCTTTTTGTAATTCTTTGTTCATGAACTTGAAGGGAACCCATAAGTTCTTCTAAAGACATTTTTTCCAAATCTTTAGATTCTTCAATCAATGAATAAAATCAAATTTCGGGTCTAGGGATCTCAATATTTTTTCTATTACTCTCTGATCATTTACTTGTTCACCATTTCGTCTCATTTGATGAACAATAGAAATGATTTTTGAGAAGTAATCAGAAATAGTTTCAGAAGTACCTTGTTGTAGTTTTTCAAACTCGGCTCGTAAAACTTGTAGACGAAGTTTCTTTACCTTATCAACACCACCGAATGCTTTTGAAGTATTTCCCAAGCCTCCTTTGAAGTATTTCTTTGGAGCGATGATCTCGAACATTGTATCATCAAGCCCTTGGTAGATTGTGAACAAAGCCTTTTTCTCCTTCTTCCTTCTTTCTTTGAGTTGCTTTCTTCCTTCTGCATTCATTGCTCCTTCTTCTGCTGGAGTTGGTTCAGCGAATCCATCTTCTATAAACTCCCATACATCTTAAGAGCCTAGAAGAACCTTCATTTGGATGCACCATATGTCATAATTTTCTTTTGTTAATCTGGGGATCTGAAGTTGGATGGCACTTGAGGAAGAGGTCATAGCTTAACCTATGCTCTGATACCAGATGTTGATGTCGATAGGAAGAGGGAATAGAGATATGAAACAGAGGAAGAGTAGGACAAGGTTCAATCTTCTATATTTCTCTCAAGAAAACACTCTTTAAAAATTTCAGAAACTCTCTTGCTTCTCTCATGACTCAACATATGGGGTTTATATAGTCCCCAAAGATACATTATATTAATTGTATTCAAGATGAACCATTCTCTTTCAAGAAATCCTTTCAAGAACCAATAATCAATTTGACTTATCCTTCTATAGTCTTTTAATCCATTTTTTCTTATTGATGTAATAAATCTCTCTCTTGATGCAATGAACCTCTTTTGATGAAATGAACCTCTTTATGATACTTGAACAAGTTCAATTCCAACACCTTTATGGTAAGGAGTTTTGTCACTGAAATAGATGTAGTGCCCCTAAACTACGAAAGTAGGAAAGCTGGTAGGTCTCACACTTTCTGAAAGCAGTAACTACTATGTCCTATGCCTCCTTAAAATAAGTCTCAGAAGTTCATAACGATTATATCTTTTTATCCTAAAGCAGACAGAGGGGAGATTCTTGATTCTTCCATTTATGTCCCTATTGCTATTGCCCACGGAGCGAGCAAGGTGTTAGTAGCTTAAGTGTAGCGGATAAGAGTGGTATCATATCGATGGAGGGTTTATGACGTCTTATTAGTTGCAAGATCAAATAAGCAATCTTTATCTAAACTGTTTTAAAAAATATAGGTACAACTAAGCTTCTGGGAGTATAGGCTTGCATGTTGATCTTTCTCGACTGCTCCGCCTTTAATTAGTAGTTTGTCGGTCTCGACTGATGACGCTGGCTGCTTTTATCCCATACTTGATATATGGTTCTCTTGCTCCCATCTTCAGCTTCCTTTCATTGGCTATTAATTGCTTTGCTACTTTTCTTTCGGCTATTATTTGCTGCTTTGCTTCTTTTTGCCTCACTGTCCCCTTTGCTTTCCTTTAGGATCTATCCCTTAAACGATATGCTCTAGGATCCGTCCCTTAAGGTATAGGTTAAACCGAGTGGAACTTTTTAATGCAAGGAAAAAACCCATGTTTCAATCATTGGGTGTTTTATGAGAAAAGACTAACCCACTAAAGGGAACTAATGCAACGGCTCATAGGCCTAAAATGAGAAAAGGAAGCTTAGGCAACGCTGCATAAGTAAGGCAATTATAGAGGAAGTTTATATGATTGATGGAGGACCTAGATCGTCTATACTCGAGCGTTAAAAGAGAGTTATGCTTGCTTAATAGCCAAAATGTACTATACTGAAACTATGTTCTCCTACCCTATTGGTTTCTGCTTCCTATAGTGTTTTGTTGGATGCTTACTCAGGGGTTCCCTTGTCTTTGAGACTTCCTAATTGTATTATAGGCTTTTCATTACTTTATATAGTTTGATAACCTATAGTTTGATAACTCGGCACACATCTTCTTATGGGCTTCCGGGTTACCTTAGTATTCTCTATTTATGGTTGGTTCTCATCCATAGCGAGCCTAGGGATGAAACCAAAGTATATTCACTGGCCCTAGTGAATCAAACCACGACTAAAAAGAACTCAATTCGAAACTAAGACTATATAAACTGTCTTCTATTCTTTAACCCTGGACACTGATCCTTACTTATTAGCTTGGGTTGGCCTTTTCTCGATTTTAAACTAAGTATTGTTGCTTCCAAGCCCTACTATATTGTCTTGCATTCTTTGACTATGGAACCTAAGCCTGAATTTCAGCTCCTTAGCTATACTCTTTAACTACTTACTGCCTAAGAGCCTATTACTACTAACAAGAAGACTTACTCCACTAGAAGGGAATCTCGCTACTAACTATGAGAACTCAGCTATTGCTTATCGGACTTACTTTAATGCAACTTAGTCTACCTTCCCCTACCTAAAATACTTATTTCACTTAATAGTCTAGAGTTTCTCATACATAGTCTCTAACTCGCTCCTTTCACCCTTACATCCCTTGCTTTAAGGCTGTAGTGTTGGTTTCATTCTCCTACTAATGAGTTGATTTCTCCTTTGCCCTGGTCAGGTAAGTGCCTATTCTTTGACTAATAAGTTTTATTCCACTGTATTCTTTTCTTTGTTTCTCTGGAGTAAGGTGGTTCTCGATTCTTTAGTTGAGGGTGAAAACCTCGATCTCTTATTTAAGATCATATTATCAACAAACATATAAGTAAATAAGCTAAGTCAAAGAGCAATAGACAAGAAAGTAAGAGTTAAAGATAGGACTAGTAGATTAGACCATTAGCTTGGTTTAATAGTATTAGAACATTACTAATAGGCATTATCCTTCAACAAATAAGTCGGGAATCAAACTCGGGAATCAAACTCTTAACTTAGAGTCAAAGTAGTAAGTGTAAGACACCTATGCAAGGGTATTAGAATGAAACACTATGCTAAGGACTTCAAAAACAGAAGTTAGTCTGCTACTACTTCATCTCAGTCTCACTATCCTTGCTTTAAGTCTCCCATTGCCTTTCGTATCTTTGAGTCACCAAGTAACGACTAACCGCCAAGACACTCCTACTTATACTCAAATACTTACTATAATACTAATATGATATTGCCACTTATCATATTTGTACTAGAAACAAGGAACTAAACTCAAAACAGTGGATCAATTGCTAACTATCTGGCCTAACCACATAACTTTGGCTTTCACTATGGATATAAAACTTTGCTTGCTCGATTCTAACTTACTTATCTACACCAATAATAGGAATTGCACTATTGCTTCCAAGCTTGAGCTGATGCCAAGAATAATGCTTTAACCACTAGCTAACTAACAAGAAATCAACCACCACTAATAAGCCCGCCCTTCCTTATTTTCATTATTATGTATTTCACTATGTAGTTCACCTTTGATTCTTTTACTAATAGCTGCCAAACTAACATTCTGGTCCATCATACTCACTACCTATTTTCTAATTCTACCTTTTCTTCTTACTTTCTGAGACTCCCGCTTCCCGACCTTTAATAAGAAAACTGATACTTGTTACTGGTATCCTTGATATCAAACTTAGCCCTCCCGCTTTGCATTCTTTTGAGATAGTAGTTCATTCTCAGGCTTTAGTTCCCTTCTTGGGCTACTGGGCTTAGGTCCTATACTAATTACCTTGACTACTGGGCTTAGCTCCCATACTAATGTGAGTTTACTTCTAATCTCTTGTACAATGGTAGATTGGGGAGGCATTTCATTCTTTTTCTTATTCACGCTATTCTTACTTTGGAGTTGTATTCCTTAAGAGGGGTTGATTTCAGACTTCAAGTCAAGGGTGCCATACTAATAACTAGGTATGGAAGGGGCATGCTAGGACTAAGTAATGAAAGAAAGGAGTACTAGTTTAGAAAGCCAATGCTCAAGAGTCAAAGATAGCTGTTACAGGGCTAACAACCAAACATAGGAATAGTAGGCAGACATAGGAATAGCAGATAGAAGTATAGTAATCAGGGTTAAGAGCCGAGGAGCATGGGAATTAGATAAAGGATAGGGATTCCACTCATTACTATAGGAATGGGCACGAGATATGGGGAATCAACATATTACTTATGAGAATGAAACCATTGCTAATCAGAATAATAGAGTAGATAGTCAATCGTACTCACTAGCAGCACTCTTTACTTGCAAACCCCCGCTCCTGTCCTATAAGTCTTCCTTTCCTTTCTCCAAATCTGGCATCCTTACCTCTGAGCCTCATGTTGCTGCCTTATAGCCCTTAACTACTTATTTTTATTCTTATTTATGAACCTTAGGCTTTTACCTTCCTTTGCTTTTGTCCTGTAACTGCTAGCTTATATTCTTTGACTAATGCCTTTCGCTCTTCCGCTACTTATGCGACTATCAGATCGAACACTACCGATTAGCCTATCCTTACTTACTTTTCTTCTAATACCACTGAGCTGAATCTTCACTTGTTTGGTTTACTCCTATAGTTGTTAGTCGCATTCCTTCTCCTTTGAGTTAGAACCTGCCACTACTTGTTTGAAGTCCGCCTCTAGTGCCTCTTATTCTTACTATACCTTCTATTGGCCTTTAAATAACTACCTTATATCATTATATAACTAACAAAGAATATCAATATATAATCAAACCTAGAGTAAAGAATAACTACTCAATGACTAAGACAACAACTATAAAGTAAGAAAACAACCCCTTCCTGCCAACCCTAGTTGGTGCTATTTCTCTGTCCTGAACCCTAGTTATTATTGCTTTTGGAAGTAAGAACTCAACTACTACTGATGGAGACTTAGCTTTTTGCCGAACTTGAAGCTGCACTTCCTTCTTTAAATACTCACTTGGATTCTCTAATGTGAGCATCGGCCCGACATTCTTACTTCTGATAAGCCAACTGCTCTAGCTCCCGAACTACCACTCCTACTTTATAGTATTGATCTTTAGGGTAGCCTTCCCCTATTTAGTTTCAGTCCACTACTGCTTTATCTCAATTTGGCGCTTCTAGCTCTAATACTAAAATTCCTTACTGACATTCCTGTGTGTGGATGTTAGCCTATCCTTACTCGTTTTCGTTCTGAAACTAGTGAGAGCAAGAATTAAACATTGACTAATAAGATTTACTTACATGGATAAGACTTAATTTCATTGATAAGATAGACTGGCTTACATAACTGATATGTTAAACACTAACAGGGAAGCCAATCTGCTCTCCTTAGAATATAAAATACGGAAAGCAAGGCTATAGCTACTGATAAAAGTAATTGAACCAACACTATTAAGAATGCAAAAGTACCCTTACTTCCCATACTTGCTTTACTATGTTTGTGCCTAGGAACTAGGTCTTTCTATCCTATCTTTCACTCTGTAGTTAGAGTTATGACCTATCTCTACTGTCTCTAAGCCTCACTTGTTAGTCAAAGAAGCCAACTAGTAGTGCAAAAGTAATCTGTGTTGTTTACAAAAGAAGAAAAGAAGTAGTTTCGAGTCCAGCTCTTAAAGCAAAGGTGGAAAGTCGAGTTTCAGGTGCCAGGTATTATAGATATGGATATCCAACCCAGTATTTGCATTGAAATTCCATTCTTATTTTATAGTTTAAAGATCAGAAGCAGATGTGGAAGCTGAAGCCTAATCTCCTATTTCGAATGCGCACTCCAAGGTTGGGTGAAAAGACAGTATACTCAACTTATACTTCAACTTAATAACTCTATATCTTAGGAATGTACCAACACCTTTTTCCACTTTACCTCTGCAGTAAAAGAAACCAATTGGAATTCAAATTTGACATCTATATCTTATTAGAACATAACATTTAGGATACAACTCGAACTAGAACAGTAACTGGCCCACTTGCAGGATATCCCGATTTACTATACAATGAAACAAGAGCAGAGGTGTTACCAACCATAGTGAGCTTCTACTTCAATAATAACATAACAGGGATCAAGAATGCCGCTAGAGTAAATAACTACACCCATAGAGTGCTAAAGAACTAGACTGGACCTAAATCTTATCTTGTTGTAAACTAGGATAAAACAAGAGCATTATACTAGGGATTCGAACCTAGTCTTTTAAGGTGACAACAAGCAACTAGAAGTTATTATAACCAACAACTAGAAATATAGTATTAAAGCAAACAGCTATCAATCAGTTATTGCAATAGAAGCAATAGAAGTAGAAAGTAGAGTATCTCATCCTCGTCGGGCCCTACTGCTCAAGCAATCTCCCTCCTATCAAGTTAAAGTACTATATGGAATGGGTGCTAAGGGAAGTAGCAGCCGTTGTGCCTATCTTCTCATTCCTTTGTGCCTAGCTAAGTTCTTAAAGCTTAAAGTAAGCAGGTAGAGCAGAGCTAGTATCAAATTCTTCCCTGAACTCGTTTACTAGACTTGGTCAAGCGCCAAGAGCAAAGGAATCCATCTATACGTCAAACACAAAAATAGGAATAGAAATGTATGATATTGATCTCTACCCAAAGTCGTCATTTAGATAAATGACACAAGGTATAGGTTTGAAGTAAAGACACACAGATCAAGTTCATTCTCCTACTCCATATCTAGCTCCTTAAATAACTCTTGCTACAAATAGAAATGAGGAATCTAGCTCCTCACTAAAAGAATTCCGAACTATCTAATCTAAATAAGGTAAAAAAAACTATCTAAACTTACTACCCTACCGCCCTTACTTGTGCATACTCGCTTAACTAAAAAGACTGATATGGAATCCAGCGTGACACACATCACATATAAGAGATTTCTCTCCTTGCTAACTCTATTAACTTATTAAGATTCTTTCACTCCCTGACTCTAAAGATCTATCAGCTGACTTTAATGCTCTATCCGCGTTCAACTACTGATGTTGACTCTTTCCTTACTTTTTGAAAAGTGAGTGCTTACTTGCTCCAGTTACCGCACCGGTCACTGATGCTTATCCTCATTTTTTTCCTAATATCCTTCTTTTGCTAGAACTTTTCAACTTGCTAGAACTGGATACTTGACTTCTCTTGCATTAACAACAACAGGTTTCAAAACGGGACTTAGAGCTAGAGCACCGATACCTGACCCGAACTCAACTCAACGGCTGTTTAAAGTGGGCTGCTGAGCTCTAATTGAATTCATCTGTGATTGACTTGTTTCGAGTGTATCTGTCTGAGAGAATATATCTCTTATAAAAAGAGGTATCTTCACGAGTTTTACAGTTCCTCATCATTTCTAGTTGGTACTCCTGTGTATGGGTAAGTAGTTTCATTAAAGTCTCTATCAAGTAAGTAGCTCCCCTAAAAATATATGTATGGTATTAGTTGTGAAAAGGCATGGCTATTGAAAGTTATAGGTCGCATATCATGATGTGTTTTTCCTATATGTCTGATGCTTCTCTGAGTTGCTAAAGTACCCTAATCGGCAAGTATATATATAAAAGGTTTCACTATTATCCTATTTGATTCTATTTCCTTCCGGCGCCTTATGCTTGTTTAGAGTATATTTTCCTCTATAAGTTTCCATCCTTCCTTCTTGTTTCCCTCCTATATGGTGAGTTCAATTCTTTTCTTTACTAATGACTTCAACACGAGCATCAACACTCTAATAGTGAGATTAAACTCGACCAGTAACTCCACAGTGTAGGTCCAATAACTATCGGGCATTGAATGAAGTTCATGACTTTTATAAGAGAGCATTCTAATCATTCATTTTTGCATCCTTTAACCGGTGTGAAACTCTTTTATTTATGTCAAATTATCCATAACACCTAAGATCAAGCAATACCGTATGTATCTTGCTTTCAATGCCCTTTCGTTTTTGCTTTCGACATCTCATGTTGCTGATCATGCTTAATCCAAAATTTCATCAGATGCTGCTGTTGAACTCGCACTCTCATTTAGAATCGCATAAAGATACTTTAATGTGAAAGAAATTTTTGTTGTTTTACCTGATCCTTGCGCACATCTTCTTCTCTTATTCCCTTTTGGCCCCACTCGATCCATTTTCTCTTATCCCATTGCTTCTTATTATATTGTTTGAACTGAACCTTTACTGTTTCTACTTAACCCTTTACTGTTTCTACTTAATAACATTAAAATAATAAACATGTATCACCTACGTAGCACCTATCTAAACTAACTACAACAAAAGCTACCCCGCTTGTATGCTCTGTCAAAAGTCTTATGTTGAAAAAAGAGTATATAATCCCATAGTTGTGAGTTGTCCCAATATAAACGCTTTACTCCTACATAACTCCTAAATGGTTTCCCTAACAACATTTTGGATGTTCCAAAAGAACTATTACATCAAATTCTATCAAGATAGCTATCAAGATGAGTTGCCTGAAGACATTCTGAACGGAGTTAATGAATATCAGTGTGAGTCTTAATTACTTTATCCTGATTGTAGCCAAACTCATAGTGCTCATAACTACCCCAATAATAAATAGATTATGGAAGAGGATCATCTGCTTGCGGTTATAAGACCAAAAAAGGATTTATCACCAGCTTCAGAAACAGTTGATTCTAATCCAAATACTCTCTTTATGCGAAGATGGATTCAACTTGTACACAGGGAGCTCATCGACACAATACAATGATTTCTTTCTATGCGTTAAGCTTGAGCGGCAGATTGATTTATACCGAGGATACCCCCTCTTTCATCGTTTTATCGTTATCGAGTTAATTCATATATTTTGCCTACTTGTTGAAAAGGTTACCAAATCTGTCCGAGGAAAATATATATGCACGAATGAAGGTATCTTCCCGAGTCATTAGTAGCGCATAGCATACTATTTGAGGTAAATCAAGGGGTTGGATCCGTCCCGTTTACTGAGTGGGGGGGGGGGGGGGGTTGTAATAACATCTTTTTTTCTCTCTACACGCTAAGTTAGTATACTGAAGATAGCAATCATCTTTTTCAAATAGTTCTTCCTTCCATCTTAATGAGTTAGATTCTCAATATATTAAGGTCTCTAACCCGACTAGTCAATATCTTATGATTGAACTCAACAAGCAATGGAACAAGTAATTGCCAAGTAACGTCACAAGCAATGTGAGCTGATTCGCGCCCATCAATGAACCAACTAGAAGCACAGGCATTAAGTTCTTTAAATTCAATTCCAAAGGGAGTATAAAGTAAATCTTATCAGGCTAAAAGCGTTATAACAGTGGAACAAGCAACTGTCTTGACTGCGCGGGGAGTTTGCACTCACGATTTCACTTGTGCTAACGGAAAGGGAGTTGACAGTGACTGTTTGCGAGATGGGATTGAGATCTGAACTTACTTTTATTTAATAGAATCAAGTAACTCACTATATTTATTATTTAATAGAATCAAAAGTCACTACTATATTTCTAATGTACTATTCTCTCCATTTAGAGTAGAGTACTTTTGCAATTGTGATACTATATTGATTGAAACCCGTTATAGGATCTCATCGCAAATAATTCCCCGTCAGGTTTATTCATCAGATGAATCCATCATGTTTTTAAAAGTCATTCCACTAACAAAAAGTTACCTTTCTGATTCATAACCAACACCTGTAAATTCCTATAAATCTTATCATGTCGAGGTAAATACGTTTATATAGAACCAAATAGCTTTCTTCTTATCCCTCTTTCCTATAAATCTCATCATGTCGAGGTAAATACGTTTATATAGAACCAAATACCTTTCTTCTTATCCCTCTTTCTATTCTTCTTGAACATCCATCGTTGTATTTCCATAATTCTTCTTATCACACCCTAAGATCACAAGTTTGTACCTACTTGAAAGATCGCACTCTAAATTTTTCATACAAAAAGATTATTTCACAACAGTATATAAGTGAAAGTTTGATAGAATTTCAGTAGGATTGAGTCCTAATTACTTAGAAATAATCAATAAGAACCCTATAAGATTGTAATAAAACTCCACCTAGTCACTTTTATCCTATAAAGAATGTGACTAGGGTTTATTTTAGGACCTTAGGGCTTAATGGCCACCACCCATTTTATTGGGCTAGTCGGCTAGGGTTCCCCCTGCTTAGGTCGGCTATAGAGCCAACCTAATCGCCACCTATTCCCTCTAAGGTAGGTAGTCTATAGAAGGGGTAAAAGAGTAATTTTGGTTAATAAGCACCCAATGGGGTAGGTTTGCAACCCTATATAATGATGTAGTTGCCCCCTCTCTTTTATCAAGTAATTATCATCTTTTATTCAGTCTTTGTGCCGAGTCTAGGAGGGAGGAACCCCTATAGCATTCAAAGGGTTGATGCCCCTCAGTAATCAAAATCTATAGGTCTCATTCTAAGGTCATATCATCTGATATCAGAGTCGCGTTCTTGCTGCCCTATAGCCATCACAGCCGCCTCCACCTTTCCAAGCAATTCTCATAATTATTTTTGACATCACCTCCATCGTCGCCCACAAAGCCGCAGATCCATCAATCTACTGCCTTCCTCTGTGTCCACATCAAAGATCTAATAAAAAATCCAAAGCTCACACCTCTTGCTACTACTATTTCTCTATCTTATATATGGGAGAAATTTTTCCAAAATTTTCTTGTTGTAAAATTTTACCGTCGCAAACATTATCATCGTTGCGAAGGTGAAACATTACAGAAATTTTTAACCGATTGTTGCTTCTTGAAACTGAACTTTTAATCATCCTTTTTAGCTGACATTTTTATACAATTTCGTAGTTATCTTACCTTTCATTTAAGACCAATCTTATAAAAAATCTCCTTTTGGATCCAGACTTATAATGCTATGATTCTTCATTGCATAATGCTGAAATTTTATATTGGAGAATCTATCTTCCATTTATTGGTCTCTTAAAACCAAACTTTTGTTCATCCTTTTTAGCCAAAATTTTTATACAATTCCAAAGATCAACTTGGCTTTCATCTGGGATTGATTTCTCGAAAAAATTCTTTCTGGAACCAGTTTTCATGTGTAATCATTCACCATTATATAGTTCTGGAATTTTTATAATGAAGGATCTACCTTTCATCTTTTGCCCTATTTTTCTACTGTTATGCTACCAAAATTCTATTGGATTTTTTGTTGTTGAATTCTATTGGATTTGTTGGATTTAATTGGATTTGAGTGCTATTTTTTGTAGGATTTTAGACTATCTTTTCCTCATCACCAAACCCTACCATCCTCATTAAAGACCCTTCAAAACCCTACCCTAAACTGAAATCAAATAGCCATCCAAATCTGCCCTAAATCGCAGCCTACTCACATCCAAATTGATTCACCTTCTAACCGGCCATCCCCTTCTCCAAAATTCTTATGCTACTAATCTGACAACAAAAGAGAGATCTCAATATTATAGATCCAGAGACATACACCATGGCATTAGAGGAGGCCATCAACTCCAATTTTAAAGCCTTTGAAAGCCGCATGGAGGAGAAGATGCGATCAATTTTCACTGAATTCAACATGGGCTGACCATCAAGCCCAAGGAAGTCACACCATGGAGAGACTTTAGATCAGTGAGATGATTCTCAAGAGCATGGACACATCACCTGTGATCCCAACAATCCACGTATGAAGGTTGACTTCCCAAGATGGGAAGAAGGAGACCTAGTCGAATGGATCTCGCGCGTAGAGTGCTATTTTCGGTTCTATCGAACCACCAAGGCTACATAAGTGGAGACTGATGCCATACACCTTAAGAGAGATGCTATTTAGTTATTCATTGGTTTGAATACACCCATAGAGGACTCTCTTGCTAGAGATTCAATGGACTACTAAACCACTTCGGACTAACCAATTTCGATAACATCGATGGACAATTGGCAAAGATTTATTAAACCTCTACAATACAAGAATACCAAACAAAGTTTCAGCATTTATCTAACCAAACTAAGAATTGGTCTGAGAAATAACTTTTAGGTACTTTTATTGAGGGCCTAAAGCCGGAGATCCGAGGAGAATTAAAGGCGTGGCGACTATACATGCTTATGAAGGAAAATAGTTACTCCTCGACCAACTATGTCGAGGCCTACTGCCCCCCTCTACTGCCATCCAAGCCCCTACACCAAAAAAGTTGACAAGAGACAAGCTTTGCAAAAGATTAGTGCCCCGCTCACATCCCTACGGAAGAAAAACTTCTTCTTGTGGTCGAAATAAGCTTCTACAGCCTATAAATGACTCAAAGCTTCCATGACGATGACGTCGATCCTAACACTGCCTGATTTTAGTCGCACTTTTGTCATTAAGGTCGACGCGTTAGGAGTTGAAATTAGGACTATTCTTATGCAAGATGGTCGACTCTTAATTTACACCGAGGCTTCCACCACACTCTACACGAGATTTTTAATGGAGATACTAATTACTACCAATTTAAAATATAGTTGGATACAGGTCTATGGCATGAAAGAAGAGTAAAACTAGAAGAATTGTAATTTATGCTCACACCAAATTAGACTCTCATCATCTTGAACCATACTAGAGGGCAGTCAACATTCCAGAAAAAAGATTGGCTATCACTAAAGACTAATGATATGGTAGCACATGCAAAGAAGAAACGATCTCCCGACAAACTTCAGAATTGACGAAAAATTGAAGATTGAGTTTTTCTACACCTCCAGCCCGATCAGCAGGAAACTCGAGCCTTAATGAAGTGGTCTCCCTATTTCTTTGGGCCTTGCAAAATTGGGGATCACATTGGGACCCTAACCTAGAGATCAGATTCGCGCACCAAATTAATATTATAGTTGATCTACTAGGTATCCTGCCATAAATAAAAATTTAAAGAAAACAACTCAGCCCAAATCCTTCCAACTAACACCCCAGCTAATGAGGAGGCCAAAGTTCAGTTGATGATAACATGAGAATCATATGAGGAACTCATGGAACATCAGCCTTGAGGATAAGGTTGATTTGAAAAGGGCAAATTTGATAGAACTCCAGCAGGGTTGAGTCATAATCACTTAGAAGTAATGAATAAGAACCCTGTGAGATTGTAATACAACCCCGTCTAGTCACTTCTATCATATAAAGAAGTGTAGCTATGATTTATTTTTAGGGCCTTAGGGCTTAGTGGTTATCACCCCCTTTACTGGGCTAGTCGGCTAGGGTTTCCCACTGCTTAGGTCGGCTACAGAGCCAACCTAGCCACCATTTGTTCATTTTAAGACAGGTAAGCTATAGAAGGGATAAAAGAGTAATTTTAGTTAGGCAAACACCCCATGGGCTAGGGTTTGCAATCCTATATAATGATGCAGTCGTCCCCTCTCTTTTATCAAGTAATTATCATCTTTTATTTAGCCTTTGTGCTGAGTCTAGGAGGGAGGAACTCCTATAGTGTTTCAAGAATTGATCCCCTCAATGATCAAAATCTTTTACGGTATATAATATTCTAATAGTAACTGCACATTCTCATATGATAGTCTCTGCTCGATTATATCATTTCTTTAAATCAAGTCAGTTCGAGATTGCTAAGGTGCTGATATCAGGGTTTCATTCATGTTTTCATTTCTAGTTTCGCTGACATCCGCCTTCTCATCGCCTACTTGTTATTAATGTCATTTTTGTTCTTCTCTATCATCCTTATTACAACCAACCCGTGCTCTTTGTATCTTGTTTCCCGTCAATTACCTTCTTATCGTGTTACTATAATCTATACATAATATTCTAATTCCTAATATTCTGTATATGAGTACTGCTTCCTAACCTTACCCGACAGCATCAGATCCTATCTCCGTATACGGATACAGCTTCTCCGGCTACTTCTCGAGTCGACAATGCTTTAACTCATTGATTCTGCCCCTGCTTCTGAAAAGAACTTCTCTCATACACAAGCAAGGTAAATCACCTCTCTCGCAGCGCAGACAATGACACTCTCCTCTTGACATTGAATTGAATCTCTATTCACCCTAGTTGGTAGGAGTTGAATAAAGTAGGTCATCTCGCCGGAATTGACTTGGAAACTCCTGTTAGCTCACTTAGTCTTGCAGGTTACCTTCGAACTACTAAGAGAGTTCCTACTTTTAGTAGTGTCCTATTACGGGGCATCTTTCTATACACCACAAACCCTAAAGCTCTTCCCTAAAACTTCACTACTTAGCACTTGCTTCAATTGACACGACTTGGACCACATCGCTGCTTATTGAGTTGTACCATAATCAAGCTCTACAGGGTGATATCATATTTCTTTTGATACCCTGACTTGCCGCAACACACACCTCTTACTCTCCGTGTGGTCCGAACTTCCATTCTTCTTCTTTCTACGATTTCCTTTCTGAACAAGCAATAGCTTCCTTTTCTTTTACTTGAAAACTATGTTATATAAATTGATGGATACCCCCACCGATTACTTTAGACTCCTATTTCAACAAATGCTCCATTAATAAGTAGCACAATAGGGGGAACATATGTAACCTAACTTCTGAGTCAACAAACAGCAGCTAACGTTAGTTTTTTTTTCTAAGTACGTAGGAGTGTGTTGCTATGATATTTCTATAAAAGTATTGTGCACAACATCAATTTCTTTAGCTATAAATAGAAGTGTGTACTCCATTACCTTCCCCTTATTTCGCTTACCCTTATATGGCTCAAGTCAGGATTTCATTCCATCCACAAAGGGAACAACTTAGATTAGACTGATTGTCCCACTTGCCGTGCCGCAACAGAACAAGTAGACAACTTGAAACTGGAACAGATTGCTCACTAACTTTATATCGGGGTGGTCAACTAACCTACGCTTGCTTACTTGTTTTCTGGAACTATACTGCATGCGGAAGGGCTGGGTGCTGAAAGAACCCCTACTTACTATGTCTTGTTAACACATGCACTCGGTGAAGCAAGCTGTAACCCAGGATTTCGCACTCCGAATCACTCTAAAGAATGGAATAGAGCCTAACCAATATAGACGTAAATAAACAAACAAAGTATAGCAGCTTTCTCACATCACTTACATTGGAACTTCACTCTAACACTTACACTAATGAACGCTTGTTTCTTTCATTTCATATAGCTTATATAACTAATAGAATTGCATATAGCTTATAACTAATATAAAGGTAAGTAAGAAGACAGCTGACTTCCTTTCATACGAGACTCTAAAAGTGACATTAGCCCACCAAGACAATAACTCAGGAAGCCCAAGTAAAACAATCATGGAACTTCAAACTCGGTAACCTCAGCTCGCTAAAGCTAAGCGAAGCTCTATAGGCTTTCTGCTTAAAAACTCACTTAACTCACGGCAAATTCCATTAGCGCACTTAAGATTTTATTGCTTTCTTTCGAGCGCCATCAAGATCTTTTCTCTCTTCTGTTAGACTCTTTAACTAGGAATTTAAGAGCAAGAGTAAACTCATTCATATTAATTTGACTATCCGATTCAATAATCGGGATCTTCTATACAATGCCTGGCAACTTACTTTAGTACTGAAGAAGTACTCTCGTCTGCCCCTCACTCGACTTAAAGTGGAAGAACGTCTTGCAGCTTACTTCCTTTCATCTGCTGAGTGCTTCCTTCCTTTCTATTGCTGACTGCTTATATTTTCTAATATCATAAATTAAGCTATTACTATTGGCCTGGCCCTGGCTCTGGTTCTAGCTCTGCTCTATCTGCTTACAGCCCATTTGTTATTCTTGTTTTTGCGCCGGTGAAGTAACTAATGCTATAGTTGCTAACTTAAGTAAGCTAACGCACTATGGTTTCTTGAACACTACTTTAGTACAGCCCCGAGTAGTTAGTCAGTTCAGTTTAGGTTCAGTGTGATAGAATAAGAAGTAAGAAAAAAAAACCCAATTGATTAATTGATTCATCGTAAATTTATACATGTGAAGATAGGAGAATTTTCCTCAACTAACCTAGATAATTTCCTCATTCAGTTGGAAAAATCATATCTACATTCTAACTTAATCTTATCTTCTATCATGCCCCCGCAAGATCGAGCTCCTGTAAGGATGCCGATCATGAACTAAGGATGTCGATCTTGAACCGATTACAATGAATCTGAAGGAAGGAAGCCACTATATTGTCAACCCTGATGAAGGTTTGACGGCGGTTGACTTCGATGATGATGTCATCCTAGCTGAGAAGGAAGTCGTTGTGTTGTCAATCACGGTGATGATCTGACAGCAGTTGACTTTGACATCGATGTTAGTCTGTCTAGGAAGGAGGTCGTTGTGTTGTCAACTATGGTGAAGATTTGATGATGGTTAACTTCGATAGTGATGTCAGCCAAGCTGAGAAGGAAGCTATTGTGTTGTCAATCGCGGTGAAGATCTAACAATGGTTGACTTTGACTATAATGTCAGCCTAGCTGAGAAGGAGGTCGTTGTGTTGTTAATCGTAGTGAAGATCTGATGATAGTTGGCTTCGAGGGTGATGACAACCTGGATGAGAATAGATGATTCTGTTGGAGCCAAGTTCGAAAATCCAATTAGATTGGACTATTATGCCCCTACAAGGTCAAGCTCCTGTGAAGGACACAAATTTTGAACCGATGCCAATAAACCTGAAGAAAGAAGACTGTTATATTGTCAACCATGTAAAGGTTTGATGATAGTTGACTTCAATGACCATGTAAGCCTGACGGTAGTTGACTTTGGCGGTCATGTAAGCCTAGCTGAGAAGGAGGATACAGGTATGACAAGAAGAGGAGGTCCGACATGGGGCATGCACAGCAAAAAGGATGAAGCATAAGCTGTCGTTGGACAACAGAGTAGAGAACTAATAGAGTTGGGGCTGACTATCATGGAAGAAGGCATCGGTGCTGTCGAGCAGCGGCAGTGGATAAAAAGATCTCACCAAGCGAGTGGATGATAGCAGTAAGGAGTGAAAGCGAGAATTTTCTCTACTCTGTTGGAAAAATAGGAGAAAGCTATTTTCCTCAACTAACCTAGATAATTTTCTCATTCAGTTGGAAAAATCATATCTACATTCTAACTTAATATTATCTTCTATCATGCCCCGCAAGATCAAGCTCCTGTAAGGATGCCGATCATGAACGAAGGATGTCGATCTTGAACCGATTACAATGAATCTGAAGGAAGGAAGCCACTATGTTGTTAACCGTGATGAAGATTTGACGGCGGTTAACTTCGACGATGATGTCATCCTAGCTGAGAAGGAAGCCGTTGTGTTGTCAATCACGGTGAAGATCTGATAGTGATTGACTTTGACGGCGATGTCAGTCTGTCTAGGAAGGAGGTCGTTGTGTTGTCAACTACGGTGAAGATCTGATGACGGTTAACTTCGATAGTGATGTCAGCCTAGCTGAGGAGAAAGCTATTGTGTTGTCAATCGCGGTGAAGATCTAACGATGATTGACTTTGACTACGATGTTAGCCTGGCTGAGAAGGATGTCGTTGTGTTGTTAATCGTAGTGAAGATCTGATGATAGTTGGTTCCGAGGGCAATGACAACCTGGATGAGAACAGATGATTCTGTTGGAGCCAAGTTCGAAAATTCGATTAGATTGGACTATTATGCCCCTACAAGGTCAAGCTCCTGTGAAGGACACAGATTTTGAACCAATGCTAATGAACCTGAGGAAAGAAGACTGTTATATTGTCAACCATGTGAAAGTTTGATGATAGTTGACTTCAATGGCCATGTAAGGCTAATTGAGAAGAGACCATTATATTGTCAACTGTAGTGAAAGCCTGATGGTAGTTGACTTTGGTGGTCATGTAAGCCTAGTTGAGAAGGAGGATATAGGCATGACAAGAAGAGGAGGTCTGGCATAGGGCATGCACAACAAAAAGGATGAAGCATAAGCTGTCGTTGGACAACAGAGTAGAGAACTAATAGAGTTGGGGCTGACTGTCATGGAAGAAGGCATCGATGCTGTCGAGCAGCGGCAGTGGATAAAAAGATCTCACCAGGCGAGTGGATGATAGCAGTAAGGACTGAAAGCGAGGAGAGAAATATGCGATAGTGATGTCCTTCGTCTTCTTCTCTTTCTCACTTTTGCCTTTGGGTTGTTCTTTTTTTCCTTTTTTTTCTTTTTTTTTTGGATGATTGATGCAGAAGATGGCTAGCAGTAATCAGGGGAGGATGGGGCACCTCTTTCTGATTGCCGTCGGAAGATGCAGCGAGTCACTATCAATGGTGGTTGCGGCTAGACATGGTGCGCTGCGGTAGTGGGTAGTAGCAGCGACAGGGGAGGAGAAGAGGAAGTGTGCTGCTAGCGGCAGCGGGCACCATCGATATGACTGGGTAATAGGAAGTAGAGGATGCAGTGGCAGTGGTGGCAGAGAAAGATGCGGTAGTGGCAGAGGGCATGGGTTGCAAGAGATCGATTTCGGCGAGGAAGAGGAGCCCTCGACATCTTTCATGAACGAGAAGGTAGAGGAAAGGTATGGGAACTCTTGGCAGAGGAGGTTAAGGGTAGCAGTCGGTGGGGAGCCCTTACTATTGTGGCTGCGATTGAGAAGGGGAGATAGAAATTGCGACAAAGAATGGCGTCACTGATCTCTACTGAGGAAGAGGAAACGAGGGCAGCGATCGCAGCAAGGTCGACACTGGTAGCGGTGACAAGCAACGAGGGCTGGTAGCCAAGGTGATGCTACCATCAACAAGAAGTAGAGGTGACAAATGGGGAGATGGGATGGCAGCAGCGGCAAGGCATGGTGCCCTACGGCAGGGGACAGTGGCGTTGCTGGAGAGGTGGGTTGCGGCCGTGAGGGGAGATGGTGGTGGAAGGAGAGGGCAGCAGTTGTGACCGACAAGGGAGGGCTGCGGCTGCAGCTGCAATTGTTGGAGTAGGGGTGATGGCGGTGTCGTTAGTTAGCAGAGGGGGTTCGACAATGAGTAGCGAAGGAGAAGATGAGGAAGCCGCTATAGTGATGGTGTGCTTCCCTTTCTTCCCTGACTTCAAGACCACAATGCTGCAGTGGCGATGCAAAGAGGGATTTGCACCAAAGAGGAGAAGCGACTGACTTGTTGCTGTGACAGTTATAGCAGCGAGCGAACGGTGAGCCAATGGCAGGCAATGCTGAGGCCGATAATGTCACCGACGCCACTAATGGTAGTGGTTGGTGTCGGTGAGGTTGCACGAGAGGGCTGCTAGACCAGCGACGTGGATGCCAATCGTAGAGCGAGACCCAAATCTTCAGATCCTCGAATGAGAACGGCACTAGCGATGGGTGCGGCAGCAATGCTCTATTTTTATCGAGAAACAGAAATCATGGCTTTGCAAAAGAGGAGTCAACCGATGATTGCAACTTCACAAAAAGGCAGTTGATGGGGTGGGGATTTGCCGCCATTTGACAATGAGAAGAAACTTATTGTGCCCTCTATGCAGAGCAACGAGAGACGATGGGTGGTAGTCCTTACAGGTGCTCTCGGCAGAGATAACAAAGGTTGCAGGAGGGACGACGTCGGCGAGCAGGTGTAGAAGCCGTCGTCTACTACAGATAGGGCACGGAAGGTGTCGCTGCTCGTTAGAGCTGATGCGACAGTGGTGGTGCACGAAGAAGACGATCTCATGCAGAAGGACGCCTCGATAGAGAAATGAGAAAGCCAACGAGATCCAATGAGGGAAGAGGAAGCCGATGCATCAGAAGTCATGGAGAGTGGCTTTAACGTTGATGAAAGACTAGCGTTTGACAGTAAAAAGAGATAGAAACTATCATTGGACAGTGGATAAAGAAAGATAATCTCTCTTATAGAGAGAGGGACTCTAATACCATGATAAAATAAGAAGTGAGAAAGAAAAGTCCAATTGATTTGTTGATTCATCACCAATTTATAAAAGTTAAGATAGGAGAATTTTTCTCAACGAACCTACGTGATTTCCTCATTCAGTTGGGGAAATCATATCTAAATCCTAACTTAATCTTATCTTCTATCATGATGCTAGAGTTGCTCCTTACGCTCACAGTTTAGAATGCTCCCTTGCTTCCTTTCTTTGTAGGTTAACATTCTACGCAACTTGATTTATCTTACGATAGTTGTTTTACCAGTGAACAAGCAACATATAGTTAAAAGCGCTTACAGAGTTTCGGGGCTATCTATCTGAATTCACATGAGCACTTAGCTTAGTCTTGTTTACTTCTTTTTTGAATTTAGTGCAAAGGGATAATATGGAATTTCTAAATCGAAAAACCATTCATTGCTTGTAAACTTATTGCTTAAAAGTGAGAATATCGGCAAACAACTCTATACGGAGCACTTATTACTTGTTGAGTTCTTGAATAACTGAGCTCTTATAATCCGCAACATAACTCATCCCATTGCTTATTGATTCTGAGATGCACATTCAAAAATAGAGCAACCTAACATCACTGCTGCATTGCTTCTTTTTCAAGACTCCCTTATGCACAACCCCGCATTGTTGACTCGCTTAACTCTACTCAAGTATAGAAATATGCCCCTGCCCTGTTGATTCCTTGCTCAGGAATATGCTTAGCGCTTATATAGTCATCAATGTGTCGCTAACGCTCTACGCTCAAAGGTAGTTTCGCAGAAGATGATTGAAAGATACAGTAGTAAGTAAAGTGAGTAAAGTATAAAGCGGTCGGGCCAGGCAGTAAGTAACTAAAAGAAAGGGTGCCTAAAGCTTAATTCAATAATGACAACAATCAGTAAAGCAATATTATTCTACGAATAAGTGATTTACAGTGCCCATGCCTCTCTCTGAGTAAGCCGTGTGAGGGTAGGGGTTCAGTTCATTCCTTTTACTTATATAATGTGCAAGCAATTTAATTAACTTCTATTTAAGCTATTCAACAAGCAAGAGGAATCAGTCTTTTGTCACTAAATGATATTGGTTTCATTGCATTAAATTATGCTATGAGAAAGGGAGTGTAAGTAAACTAAAAAGGAAGATAATTGAGTGTGCACCTATTACCTATTATAGAAGAAATAGAATGGAGTAAACAAACAACCTTCTGAAAACTCACTTATATATTACTTGTCTTGTTGAACGAATAATCTTAATTGTCTTGTTGAACAAATATCGCCACTGAAAAGAGTATTTAGCACAACCTCCACAAGCAACGTTCTTTCTCGCTAACTTGTTCCCACAGCTTGTTGAATTGACTGTACCTATTGTATAGAAATATGGGTAAACGAACACATCTTACTTATTTTTTATTATTGATTGCCCTAGTATGAGAGCTAGAATTGAGGTTAATTTCTTACAGAAGCACAATAAAATTAATGCTTATTACTTGTTTGTTTGTTCCGTATTGTTGTACCTCTACTATTTGGTTTTCTTTTAAGTTGGAACTGAGTCAGCCTTCCTTATCCATACGATACTCCTAAACCAATAACAGTTGGGGCGAGGCGAGGGCTTAGTAGACCATTCGTTAAATCCTTTGATGGTGCACACATATGATAGAATTTAGAAACCTCACTGCGAAACAACAATTGATAGAAAAATGGAACGAACTTTCACTGCAAAACTCAAACTCTAATAAGTGTTAGCGCAACCGCTTGTTGAAAAAGATACCTCGACCTGAGTCGCTTGCTGAATGTAGGAAAAGAAAAACATACACTATATTGTATCACTATATTATATAAGGACTACCTACTAATAGAAATAAGGAACCCCACTCTACCGTTGTTTTAGATCTACTCGTTGTTCTTCTGTCCTTACTTACTTGTTGACTCTAGTGCACATCATATAAGTAACGTGACAATACTATTAGAGTAAAGTAATAATACTGTCTTATTGGACAGATGGTCCAGATTATAATGGACCTTAGTGAAGTCCATAGTTTAGAACTTCACTTATATTAACATAAACCCTAGATTAGGTAGTTAGAGTTGAGATTAAGAGGGCAGCGGTGACTATAAATGTGGAAGAGAGAAAGTAAACTGCAGATTGATAATAGAGGCTAGAAAATAATAGATCTAGGAAAGAGAAGAATACAATAATAGGAAAACACTATTCTCAATCATTCATATCTCAGGTTAGATTAGTTTGTAGTGGATTTTTACTATAATCTCTTGAGATGGTTTTGGATATTGTGCTTAGTATTATAGTCCTTATATCCCTATGATTCTCTTGTGGCTATTGCTTAGGCTTGGGCAAGGAGCCTTAAGATCTATATATTCATTATTTTGATAGTAGATTTTTTCTGGCTTGTCCCATGATTTTTACCCTTTGAGTTGAGGGGGTTTTCCACGTAAATCTTAGTGTTCATTTTATTATGATTTATATTTGATTCCGCTGTGTGTGATGGTCTGCTAATATTTGTTTGTATATAAAGTTTATTCCTATTTTATTCCCATCAACTGGTATCAGAGCAGGGTTTTTGGTGGTGTTTAATCTTTTATATTTGAACATGGAGGCCGGTAATATTTCTCGCATGATTAGTTTAACAAAAACAGTTGGATGATATGAAAACTAAGAATGGAAGATCTCTTGTATTGCAAAGATTTGTATGAACCTTTACAAGGGGATAGTGCAAAGCCTACAACCATGACAGATAATGAGTGGAAGAGGTTAGATCAAAAAATAGTTAGCTTTATTCGACAATGGCTAGATGATAGTGTCTTTCACCATGTTTCTACTGAAAGTCCTACTTACTCTTTTTGGTAAAAATTAGAAGGTCTTTATGAAAGAAAAACGGCTGGCAACAAAGCTTTTCTGATCAGAGAACTTGTGAACTTAAAATATAAAGAGGGTATTTCTATTCCTGAGCATTTGAATGAAATGCAGAGTATTACTAACTAGTTATCCTCTATAAAAATGTCTCTTGATGATGAGTTGCAGGCATTGTTACTTCTTAGTTCTTTGCTAGAAAATTAGAAGACACTGGTGGTGTCCATCAGTAATTCTGCACCAGATGATATTATCACCATGAGTCAAGTAACAAGCAGTTTGTTGAATGAGGAGTTGAGGAGAAAGAATTTAGCTACTTCTCAGATTGATTCATAGGCACTTGTCTCAGAGAATAGAGGAAGGTCAAAGTCAAAAGATAAAAGTGATTCACGCATAGGTAGAAGCAAGTCAAGATTAAGGAAAGATATTTTTTGCTATAATTATGGTGAGAAAGGACATTACAAGAATCAGTGCAAGCAGCCTAAGAAGAACAAGAAAAAAGGAAAAGAAGTGGAGCATACAGAGTAAAAGAGATTATCATAACTATAATATAAGGTAGTGATTATTTGATTTTGTCTACTTCTGATGATATTTTTTCTTATGTGATAGGATCTCGAGTGGATAATTGACACAGGTGCTTCTTATCATGCTACACCATGGAGGGAGTTATTTGCTACTTACAGGTCTGAAAATTTTAGTGTTGTCAAGATGGGCAACAATGGCACAGCAAACATCATTGGTATGAGAGATATCTATATAAAGACAAATCTTGGCTGCAAGTTGGTGCTTAAGGATGTGAGACATGTAGTTAACTTAAGACTGAATTTAATTTCAGTTGGAAGGCTGGATGATGAAGACTTTGATGTCAGATTTTATAGAGGACAGTGGAAGCTCAGTAAGGGTTCTCTTATTGTAGCTAATGGAAAGAAATGTTATTCATTGTACAAATTACAGGCTAAAGCTTGTGGTGAGTAATTAAATGCTATAGAGGAAGACTTTAGCATGGAGTTATGGCATAGGCAATTGAGACACATGAGCGAGAAGGTGCTGCAAGAACTTTCCAAGAGAGAGGTATTGTCAGACCTTAGAGGTACACATTTAAACCCTTGTATTAATTATTTGACTGGAAAACAATATAGAGTTTCCTTTGTTAGTCCTGTCTTATCTAGAAAAATGGATGCCTTGAACCGTGTCTATATAGGTGTGTGTGGTCCTTTGAAGACAAAACCTCCTGGTAGATTTGTTAATGTTCCTAGTATTAGTAGTACACTTCATTTTATTACTTTTATAGATAACTTTTTTGGGAAAGTTTGGACCTATGCTTTGAAGACCAAAGATCAGGTTACTAATGTCTTCAAGGAGTTTCATTCTAGAATTAAAAGGGAGACAAAAGGGCAATTGAAATGCATAAGATCAGATAATGGTAGTGAGTACATAGGATTGTTTAATGATTATTGCAAGTCACATGGCATCCAGCATGAGTCGATAGTTCCTAGTACACCTCAGCATAATACAATTGCAGAGAGGATGAACCACACCATCATGGAAAAATCAAATGTATGCTTTTATAGGCCAAGCTACCCAAAAGGTTTTGGGATGAAGCTTAAGGACTGCAGTTGATATAATCAACTTATCACCATGTACAACTCTAGATGGTAATGTGGCAGAGTATGTATGGTCACAGAAAGATGTCTCCTATAGGTATTTAAGAGTGTTTGGTTATCGTGCATTTGTATATGTTCCAGACAATGAGAGGTCAAAGCTGGATGGTAAGACAAAAGAGTATATTTTTCTTGGTTAGTCACATGATCAGTTTGGTTACAGGCTTGGAATCCAGAAAAGCAAAAGGTGTTCAAAAGCAAAGATGTTATCTTCTTTAAGGATCAAACCATTGAGGATTTGAAGAAGGAGGCACTAGCTAAGACTTCTGTAAAGGGATTTGTAGACTGTGACCCAGTTATTCCTCCAGTATATTAGGGTGATGGGGGAGATGTGTAGAAAGATGGTGTAGAGTCATATGTTGATATACCTATAGGACATGTTGAGCAGGAAGAAGAAAGAGAGCAAGTTCCCATAGAACCTCAGTTAAGAAGATCTTCTAGACTACGTCAAACTTTTAGGAAATACTCTACATATGAGTATGTGATGCATACTGATGCAGGTGAACTAGAGAGTTACCAAAGTGAGCAGAAAAAGTGGTTTATTGCTATGTAGGAAAAGATTGATTCTCTATAGAAGAACCATATATATGATTTTATACAACTACTAGAGGGAAGTAAAGCCTTGAAGAATAAGTGGGTTTTCATGTTGAAGACTCAAGAATATTGTTCTCAACCAAAGTACAAAGCCAGATTTGTGTGAAAGACTTTGGTCAAAAGAAAGGTATTGACCTTGAAGAGATTTTTTCTCTTTTTGTTAAAATGTCTTCTATCTGTGTTGCTCTTAGTATTGTTGCTACCTAGACTTAGAGATTAAGTAGTTAGATGTGAAAATAATTTTACTTCATAGTGATTTGGAGGAAAAAATTTATATGAAGCAACCAGAAGGCTTCAAAGTCAAAGGTAAAGAAAATTTTGTCTACAAGTTGAAGAAGAGCTTGTATGGGCTAAAGCAAGCTCCTAGACAATGGTATAAAAAGTCTGATTCATTTATGATTGAAAATGAATATAAAAGAATAGCTTCAGATCATTGTGTGTACATCAAATAGTTTGGTGAGGATTTTATTATTCTCTTACTTTATATTGATGATATGCTTATCCTTGGGAAAGATATATCTGTGATTGACAGGTTGTAAAAGGAACTAAGTAAGTCTTTTGCAATAAAAGATATGGGGCTAGCAATATAAATACTGGGCATGCAGATTTCTCGTGATAGAAGAAAGAAGAAGATTTGGTTGTCACAGGAGAAATACATTAAGAAGATATCGGATAGGTTCAGTATGAGTAATGCAAAGCCAGTTGGTTTTCCTCTTGTAGGTCACTTCAAGTTATGCTCAGATCAGAGTCCGTCAAGTGATGAGGAAAAGGAGAAAATGCAAAAGGTTCCTTATGCTTCAGTAGTTGGAAGTTTAATATACGCGATGGTATGTACAAGACCGGACATCGTATATGCAGTAGGTGTTGCTAGCAGATTTCTTGCAAATCTAGGCAAAGAGTACTGGGCAGTAGTAAAGTGGATTTTTAGATATCTCAAAGGAAGTTCTAAAGTTTATTTAAGCTTTGGAGATAGACCACCTGTGTTGACAGGTTACACAGATGTAGATGTGAAAAGAGATATTGACACAAGAAAGTCAATATCAGGTTTTGTACTTACTTTTATAGAGAGAGCTATGTCATGACAATCTAGATTGCAAAAATGTATTGCTCTCTCCACCACAGAGGTAAAATATATTGCTGCTATAGAGGTTTGCAAAAAAATATTATGAATGAAAGGATTCTTACAAAAATTAGGGTTGAAACAGAAAAACTATGTGGTATATTGTGATAGCCAGAGTACCATCCATTTGTGCAAAAACCCAACATTTCATTCCAAGACAAAGCATATATATGTCAGATATCACTAGAACATAAATGTGCTTGAAGAGAAGCAATTACAGCTTCAGAAAATTCATACAGATAATAATAGGACAGACATGTTGACCAAGACTTTACCAAAAGAAAGACAAGAGATGTGTCGACAGCTGATTGACATGACTTTACATTGAAGAGTCATGAGACAGCCTCCCTTATGGGCTGAAAGGAGAGGTTGTTAGGTAGATGGCCCATATTCAGCCCATAAATGAGTTTTAGTGAAGCCCATAGCCTACAACTTCACTTATATTAACCTAAACCCTAGATTATGTGGCTAAGATTGAGATTAAAAAGACAGCGGTGGCTTAAAATATGGGAGAGAGAAAGTAGACTGCAGATTGATAGTAGAGGCCAGAAAGCAAGAGATCTAAGAAAGGGAAGAAGACAAGGACAGAAAAAGACTATTCTAAATCATTCATATCTCAAGTTAGATCAGTTTACAGTGGATTCTTACTGTAATCTCTAGATAAGGTTTTGGATAATGTGCTTAGTATTATAGTCCTTGTATCCCTGTGATTCTCTTGTGGCTATTGCTTAGGCTTGGGCAAGAATCCTTGAAATCTATATATTTATTATTTTGATAATGAATTTTCTTTGGCTTGTCCCATGATTTTTACAGTTCAAGTTGAGGAGGTTTTTCACGTAAATCTTGATGTTCATTTGATTGTAATTTTTGTTTGATTCCATTGTATGTGACGGCTTGCTAATATTTATTTGTATATAAAATTTATTCACATTTTATTTTCATCATATTCTTCTATACTTAAAAGAACTTTACCTCTCTTTCCTATATCAACCTTACTATATGGACAATTGGTCTGGCTTCTCCTGTCTCTTATTCTTATTAAAAATTTTAATATTGACAGCCTCACCTTATACTATAAGAAATGGGCTTATTATAGACGCACCTGGCTCAGTAAGCTACCTATACTATAGTAACTTGCATTAGCACAATGTCTTTCTACGGAGCTTTTTCATCTTGTTGCTTATTGCATTGCATATTCTCCAAAAAGTTGAATAGAGCTGTCCTCCTCATATAGACGAAAGTCACCAAAGACTGAAACTTCACTTATTAACAGTTGACTGTTTCCTTCCTTCTTTTCAGAATGAATTGAGTTAATCCCGGAAACTAATCAGTGAGCGTTAGCACGCTCCTTATGAATTGAGGCAGCCTACCCATTTTACTAGAAATTCCTGTGAAACAGTCTTACCCTTTTACCTTTACTATTGTACCATTTTACTAAAAGAAATTCTTGTTCCCCTACTTATTGAATTTGATCTAGGCGTTCATACATTATATAGAACAAAGTGAATTCAACTCAGGATTGCTTACTGCTGGCACAAACTAACAAACAACCAACCACTGGGGCAGCTCCGTTAGCGCAACAAAAAAAGCACTAAGTGCGTTAAGGAATTCGTCGCTCACAAAGGGGCACAAGGGTGAACTGCAACTCCACTCCACTCTACCACTTGTTTGATACGGAACCTAACTGCTGACAACAATAGGACTACATGCTCGAACTAAAGCATGACAGCTTGCTGCTTATTTACATTACTTCAATATTGCTGCTAGTTCTTTTCTCTCAACTCATGTAAGCTGAATTCAGAACTAAACTCACTAATGTGCAACAGAATGTTGCTTGTTTTGTTCCATTGCTTCTTGTTTTGTACTTTCGATCTATCACTTGCTTCTAGCTCTTTTTTCCTTTTTTTTTTTTTTTTACTTACTGTCCTGCGCACAAGGGTTTTCTGAACAACTCGCTAACGCACCCTATATAAACTCTTGACTGAATACGCAAAGTCGTCAAGAGGAACCATCACCTTACCTATAAGAATAATACCTGTGCGTGCCTTCATTTTACTTATATATAAGTCTCATTCCTTCTACACTTGGAGAATTCCCTCTCTTGGCTTGGGCGCGTACTTCAATAATTCCTTCTGAAGCGTCCAGCAGTTCGTTCTATAATGGCAGCGCCCAGCAGTTCTATAATGGCAGTGAAAAAAATACCTATTCTTCTCTTCCTTCTTAAGCCCCCTAGCCATATTTCCTTCTTAAGCTCCCTAGCTATATTAGTAATTGCTAGTTCGGTATCTTCTAGTTTTAGGAGAGTATCTATTGGTGCCCAGTGTTTTAGGATTAGGCATTAGCATAGTTGACCAGGGTAATATATATACGCAAAAGACAACTATGAGAGTAGAGTGCTTACGCTTACTTTCGCTGCTGCTGCTTGTTTCGTTGCTTGTTGAAGAGAGCAGGGCTTTATTTAATCTTTTTGAAATTCTTAACAAGAAATAAGGGCGCCTGCATTGCTTGCAAAACCAACTTATTCCAAATTGAGTGCATCATATCTATTATAGAATCTGGTAAACAACCACTAGAATCAGAATCCAGTAACCAAACTCGAAACTCCTAGCCTAGCTCTTGCTTTAAGAGCGGAACCTAACTAATTACTTTTTCACTTGTTCTTTTGTCGGTTGTTTGTTCTCCTTACTCGTAGGAATAGGATTGAGCATGACACAACATACGTATATAGAAATAGTAACTAACAATGATTGACTTCTTGCCTGCACCTTTCTTATGGGCTTCTTAAGCGGTTAAGTAGAGGAAAGAAAAGAAAGAAGCTACCCTTCTTGCCCGAGCTCACTAACGCACTTGCTTTGCTTGTTTAAGATACTGTGTAAGGGCACTTATAGATTGATAGTAACCTACCTGCTTACTTGAAAGTTGAATCACTTAAATCGGCACCGCTGTCTCTACAATAGTACTTTCTTTATACTTGCCCTTGCTTGCTCTCTAAACTATAAGAAAAGAAGAGAATTGAGGCACTACCCACTTAGGAACTCTAATAACCGTTAGCTCAACTCACTAATACACAAACAGAACTAAGCTTGTTCCCCGCAAACACCCAATTGCTTCCTTTAAGAACGAGTATCAATTGCTTCCTTTAAGAGCGAATATGGAGAGGCATAGAATTAGCAACACAACAAACAGTAGACTCCCCATTCATTAGAAATTCCATTTGACTTTTGAAGTCGTAAAAATTTTTCGAATAAGATAGAATATGAAATTCAAAGCTTTTCATTATAAATAAAACAAGTGAGTGATTAAAATTAAGTTGTTAAGGAAGCCGAAAAGATAATCACGTTTGAGGAAAAAATTTATCGTCTTACTTTTAAGGAGTTTAGTTAAGCTAGAAACATCAATTAAATAACATTCAAGCAATACAAGTAGGAAACACTTATAATTTTATAGTGGTTTGGTGCTAATAGCCTACGTCCACTTCCGAGTCTTCCTTCTTTATGCATACCGGCATCCACTACCAATCTTCTTTTGGTGAAGATCAAACTCTTACACTTGAGCTTACAAGGGAGATTAGATTTACGACTCTAAGCTCTCTCTCTTGCCCTTTTTCTTTTTATTACAATTCTTACACAATATTTTCTTAGAATATAATCCCTTAAAAGTGTTGTTCTGAATATAAGAAAACTTAGGATATTTATAAGCCCCAAATTGGTTTCAAAACCGAAGCCAAAATCCAACTGTATCTAGAAAATCCGGGTACAAGCGATTTACTCGTCGACCTGGGCGGTTTACCCACCATCAGCAGTTGGGCGCCACCCAGATTTTGTGGTACGGATGATTTACCCGCCACCTGGACAGTTTACTCACCGAAAGCTGTTACCCATCGTCCGGATTCTATGGTACTGGCAGTCCAACTATCGCTCACCGGCGGTTTACCCGTCGAAATTTTCGAAAAAATGATTCCCTCCACTTTTCGAATTTCAGGTTGACTTTTACATTGATCAGCTCTTTGGTCAATTGATTGAGCTCAACCTGAACTCAACCAAACCCAATAGTGGATCTGATTATCTTTTTAGGTTGATTTGGATTTCTTCCAAATCCAACTTAATTAGGACTCTAACTCTAACTTTGACTCAATGATTACAACACTTAATGACCAATTTGTTGGGAAACTTCAGTGGGTGCATCACATGTGCAGTGAAAATCAAAACAAAAATCATTTTCCCAAGCAGATCAAATCGTCGTACAAAAGATTGGGGTCACGAGAAAAACGCAAAAATTGATAAAATCGCGATGTGAGAGAGATTTATTTTACCTAGGGAGATCATATTTCCCTATATTCCAGATCCGGATGGAGAAGACGAAGGAGGTCAAGCGTCCTCCTCTCTAGTGGTATCCACATGATAGATCTCTATAGTGAAACTCCTCCAATCTAATCTTACAACTCTTGCTAAGAGGGAGGGAGGAGAATAGGAGGTGGTGGCTAAAACTGCAGCCTATCAACCATGAGTCTCCCCTCCTATTTCTAAAGAGCCACCAAAAACCCTAGGGCACCTGCCTTAGTGGGTATTGAATCTCCATCCAACAATCCACTAACCTTGCATTATTGGATCTCTATCCAATAATTTTCTTAGACCTCTAATTGGGCCTTAAGTAAGGAGCCCATCAGTATAAGGTCTCATCTAATAAGAATATTAGCTAATTGGATCTTCATCCAATCCTCTATTCGCTAAAGCATCCACTATATGTGTGTGACCCTCTAGGCCCGATACTAAGTTGGCCGTGAGTCACTCCCATCAAAACTCCTTCCGATATAGTAAATTATTATCCCCATAATAATTCACTCGACTCATCGACTATAGATGTACTAAGCCACTACGCCATAATCCCTAGACGATACAGGGGGGATCAAATCTATCAGACCTATCAGTCCACAATTACAGTGTATCTATAATCCCTCATGCAACTAATAACCCAGAGACCATATATTGGATATGGTACTGTCAGGTCACATACAGAATCTGTCATAATCTCGCTCTAATCGGATTCTCCTGGAGAACTCTTTCTCTCTCAATCTGAATGACCTTAGCTAGGGATTTGTCTGAGCAAGCACATATGAGATATTCCTCTCATGATACCGAGAGTGGATGATACTCTATTAATACTCAATTGCCTTCGTAAGGTTGGTTACCAATCCCGATAACTAGTTGTACCAGATTTGAAACTTTCCAAACCTGTAAGTCTAGCATCAAAGAAAGAAGTACTCATACAAGGCATCCTTAGTGTCTCAAGTCTAAGGATCAGATACATAACTGGGACTATGGAATCGTTGTCTGATATTAGGTATCATTAGCCATATAATATTTCATAATTGGATCAATCAGTGAACTCATTCTCCAATGAGCACCTGTATTATATCCTTAGTGTCTCCACACAAGTGACTATGAGACTAGCTGCCTCTATCATATGAACGGGTATATAGTACACTGATCTATCCGATTATCTGAATGTCCCTCTTGAGTAATCTACGATTGGGATTATTTAAGATCTGTATTTAAAGGTGAATCGATCTCATTATTGTGATCTCATTACGATCCGACTCCCATTGCACAAAACCAAGGACATTACAATATATATATAACAGATGATATTGAATATGCTAATATTAACCATAAGCAAAAAGATCACACAACGTATCACACATGCCATCACTTACGTGATTGGCTTGCAGGGCACCTGTAACCAGCAATCTCCCACTTGACCAAAAGGCAATCACCCATATGTCTGATCCCCATCAGACCCCTGTGACGCTCAAATACAATATGATCTAGTGGCTTCGTCAGTGGATTTGCAATGTTATCTTCGGATGAAACTCATTTCATTGTTATATCTTTTTGGGTCATGATCGCTATAATCAGATAGAACCTCCCTAAAACAATTTTGTTGAGACCTGAGTTCCTTTGTTAGAGTTATCACCCTGTCACTATCACAATATATGGGAGTCAGCTCCACGCTGCTTGGTATGACTCTCAAATCCTTGATGAACTTTTTTATCCAAACTCCTTCCTTTGCTGCTTTTGCTACAGTAATGTATTCTGCCTCTATGGTCGACTCAGCAGTAGTATCTTGCATGGTACTCTTCCAACTTACTGCTCCTCCATTCAGGGTGAAAATAAATCCTGAATTTGACTTGCTATCATCAATGTTGGACTGAAAACTCGAGTCCGTGTAGTCCTTAACCTAGAGGCTACATTCTCCATATATCAGTAAAAGATCCTTAGTCCTTCTCAAGTACTTAAGGATATATTTTACTGCCTTTTAGTATTCTAAACCTAGATTTGTCTGACAGCTACTCGTGACACTCAGTGTATGTGCTATATCAGGCCTAGTACATAGCATCACATACATGATAGACCCTATCGCTGAGGCATAAGGTATCTTATCCTTGTCTGCCCTTTGTTCTAGAGTCTTTGGGGACATACTCCTAGAAAGTGATATTCCATGTCTCATCGGTATGAGACCTTTCTTGAAATTCTCTATGCCAAATCTTTTGACAATGGAGTCTATGTACCTAGACTGGGATAAGCCAAACATCCTTTTGGATATATTTCTATAGATCCGGATCCCCAAAATATAGGATGCTTCCCCTAAGTCTTTTATAGAGAAGTTTCTGGATAGCCAAGTCTTTACTATGAAGAGCATTCCTACATTATTCCCAATGATTAGGATGTCATCTACATATAACACTAAGAAGGTGATAGCGCTTCTACTTACCTTCCTGTACACACAAGGCTCATCTTCATTCAAGTACAACAAAGATTTCAAGCAGATAACCTTTCAACTCTAACAAAGATTTGCTTTTTAAACTTATCAACTTATTAAGAATTTTCATGGATTACCATGAAGTTAAAAATATTTGAGAATTTTTCTTCAAATCATCAAGCATAGAAAATTTTCAAATCAATAAGCATAGAAAATTTTTAAGTCATATAGTATAGAAGATTTTCAAGTCATTAAGCATATATTTCTCAATAAATTTAATATATTTAAAAATTAATCTCTAGTCATCAACCATATCTTTTATAATTAATAAGGAGAGAAACAAAGGAGGTGTTGTTGAATCATTTCATCATGAGAAGAGCTCTTAATAAATTTTAAAAGTAATATTAAGATGAGCTCAAAAGTTCAAGAGATTTAAAAACTACTTATGTATTTCAAATATAGCAAAAGTCATCTCTTGCTATATAAAATCATCTCTTGTAAATTTTAAATGTAGCACATCTTCATGTATTTTTTGAAAATAATAAGATATAAAATCATGGAGAAAGTCTTTAAAAATATTATCACAAAAAATTTAATCTCATAAAATCTAGATTAGTAATTTATATATTTTCATGATTTAGCATTTCTAGGTCTCAACCTCAATCTTGTACATATATAAAATTCGAATATGAGCTCAACACATTTTTGTTATATAAATTTTAAGAAAATATAATAAATAAATCTAGTAAGTTCTTTCTTCTATCATAGGAAGTGCAAGCTAGCAAATTTTTGTTTCCTTTGCATTATTCAAGCTTGCAATTTTACAAGCTAACAAATTTTGCTCCCCCTTTGTCATTGTCAAAAAGAGGGGATGATTGCAATAGTGCAAAACTTTTTCTATTTCATCATTTTTCAATATCATCACATGAAATATATCATGAAAGATTAACATAGTGATGAGATGCACAATTTATGAAGGTAAATTATGAATATCAAGAGACAAATTTGTAAGATAAATAATTAAAATAAAATTTCTTAATTCATCCATCAGAAATCTTAAGTTGTCAAGTTCATGATTTGTATAAAAATCTCATTTTAAATAATACAAAAACACATAACAAAAAATTTTGATTCATAAAAAATTTTAAGTTATAATTCTAAGAAATCAAAATCATGATATCATTTAATTTCAAAATACTCAAAATCATTTTCAAGAGATTCAAAATATAATTAATAGACTTATTAGTCTCTTGAAATGCTAGTGATTTTCTTCCTCTATTTTATGTGAATAAGAAGGTAGAATGAAGGTAGAGAAATGAAAAATATCATATCACAAAAAATATTCAATTTTCAAGATGTAAATTTTATAGATGTGAATTTCAAAATTAAGCTCAAAACTTCAAGATATTCAAGGAGATTCAAAAGTTTAAGAACTACTCATGTATTTAAAATCATCTCATATAATTTGGATAAAAAGCATCAAGAATTTCATAAAAATGTATGATGGTATATCAAGCTCAAATTGTAAATCAAGTATTTTATATGCATTTAGGAAGTTCTAATTTGTTTTCATCATTCAATATTTGCTTCTAATCATATTAAAAATTTTATCTCCTACTTTTTATTATTGTCAAGAGAGAAATATGATTGTATAATTTCTTTTTATCAATGTTTAATTTATGTCAAAAATTATAAGAGATATCATGACATTAAAAATTCAAATCTAAAAAATATGATTCCGTTTAATAAGTTTTCTTTCCCCTATTTAGTAAATATTACCAATGAGTCTTAGGGGCTTAATTTATCCAACATAAATCTTTTTAATAGAAAAAAGAATAATCTTTATAAAATTTTAAATTACTATTGTTAAGATCATAAATCTCCTTTTAAAGAAAATTATAAAGATCAATAATGTGATTCCCATAAGTCAAGTCAAGAAGTTAAGAAAATATTCATGATAATACAAATCTCTTTTAATTTTTAACTTATCGTAATATTAAGAAATACTAATTTTGGTGATAAATTATACTAAGAAGAAAATAATAAGTAATAATATCAAAAAAATATTATTATCAAATCATAAATGCCAAGAACATGATTTATTTTGACACATTTCTTCCTAGATAAAATTTCAGAGCTTTCGAAATCTTAGGAGACAATGTAAGAAGGATCTTGATTCTTATAGAAATATCAAGTTATAAATATTGAGAAGTCAATATCATATTTAGGATTAAAGGAATCTTAGTAAATAAAAAGAGCTTAATTTATAATTTTTAAGATTTCAAGATCATGATTTAAGTTATCAAATAATCAAAAGCAACATATCAATAAAGTTGAATAGATTCAAACATATCCATTCTTTAAAATAAAATCATTTGAAAACTGATAGAATCCTAGGGTTCTATCATGGGGGAAGAGGGGTAGATAAGGGGGATAATTGATCTCTTCGAAGGGATCGGGCCTCCTAGATCACTTCGAAGGGATCTGCCTCCTAGGGTTTTACCTTTTGGCTAAAACTAATACTTCTCATTAATTAATCTCTATAAAAGAGTTTACAACCTTATTTATAGGGCTCTACCAAGAGTCCCACTAATCTTTGACTGCTAACCAACTTGATAAACTCCTAACTGAAAATAATAACTGACTCAATCCCAACTAAAGATAAAAACCACTCAATCCAATCATAATTGACTTGATGAAATTCACTCGACCCATAACTGATTCTGGCTAACATGACTCATCCTGAATAGATGGACTTGACTTAGTTATGGTCTTAATAGACCCGCCCTCTTCAAATCAACATTGTCCTCAAGGCTGAGCAACATCAAACTTCGGGGGTACTTCGGTCTAAGATATTTATCAAGCGTCACAATCTTTTGATCAATTAAATAAGGTCTCCACTTTATGTAAGCAATAGGTTGGCCTTCTGGTGTAGCCGTCATTGAAGTCTTGTAAGGAAGCCTCTCTGCAGTTGTGATCTTGCTTCCACGTCTTCCTTTGAGGATCACCGACTTTCTATTAATAAAAAAACTTCATAATTAGTTTAGAAAGATTCCAAGTGACATCACCCAGGGTTGATAGCCATTCAATTCCAAACACTATTTCGATGTCCTCTAGTGGTATCAGAAAAAAATCCACCCGTAGTTCTTGGCCCTATACCATCAGTTTGATTCTTGAACACTTACTATTACAAGTTAGAATTCAACCATCAGCAACCTTTACTTCAAATCTATCACAGTCTTCAATTTGATAGGCCAATCGGTTAGCAAGCCTTCTATCCATGAAATTGTTAGTGCTACTAGTATTGATTAAAATAGTAACAGGCTGTTATTTCAAAATTCCCTCGATTTTCATAGTTTACGGGTTAGAGTAGCATATTATTGCATGTACCGTATGTACGAAAGATCTAATAGCATTGTCAGAATTTGTACATTCTCGATTAGAGTCCACGTCATCATTTTTTGGTTCCTCTTTAATTGATTCTATTATCGGAAGATGGCCCCGTTTACATCGATGTCCTCTACTCCCTTTTCATCACAATGCCAGCATAACCCTTTTGCTGATCTCTCTTGGAGCACTTCTCTAGTAAGTCGTCGAGGGTTAGGAGTGGAGGGAGGTGGGGCTGTCAGCTTACTTACTACTAGTTGATTTATGCTTTTATTTTTGTAATTGTCCCTATTGAGCTTTTCTTCGTGTTTGCGAGCGAATGATATGGCAGCCATCACGGTACGAGATTGTCGAGCCTTGACTTTACACCGAATCTTTGGATTGAGCCCTTCAATAAATGTCCCCAGTAGTTATTTTTTGTACCAGTCTTGAGTTTAGTTTGAGAGGCACTTAAATCTGCTCAGGTACTCTTGTACGGTAGAGGTCTGATGGATTTTGGCGAATTGTCCATCCATGTTTCTATACTCCGATGATCCGAAGCGAATCAAAAGTCCCCTTTTGAATTTCTCCCACAAGGGTTCTCCATGAGTATGCTCATACCAATCGTACCACTGGATCGTGTCTCCTTCAAGTTGAATGGAGGGGATCTCTATCTTGGATTCCTTCGAAGTCCTGTGAAAATGAAAAAATCTTTCAGCATATGAAATCCAACCAATCGGATTTCCATCTTTTCATCTGGGAAACTCCACCCTCATGCGTGTATATCCTTTATCCTGCCCCTGATCATACTTTTAAGATCTATTCCCTTTGGAACTTTCACCATGTTAAGTTTTCTTGGGACTCTCTAATCGGCTTCTTCTAATTTCACGGAGGAGCTCTTGAAATCTGTCTTCTATGCGAGCCTTGAAGGCTTTAAACCTTGCATCAAGTGCATCATCTATAATCATCATATATGATTGTAGATCAGTGATGTTTCAATTTATAATTTTTAAGATTTCAAGATAATAATTTAAGTTATCAAATAATCAAAAACAACATATCAATAAAGTTGAATAGATTCAAACATATCCACTCTTTAAAATAAAATCATTTGAAAACTGATAGAATCCTAGGGTTCTATCATGGGAGAAGAGGGGTAGACAAGGGGGATAATTGATCTCTTCGAGGGGATCGAGCCTCCTAGATCACTTCGAGGGGATCTGTCTCCTAGGATTTTACCTTTTGGCTAAAACTAATACTTCTCATTAATTGATCTCCATAAAAGAGTTTACACTAATCTTTGACTCCTAGCCAACTTGATAAACTCTTAATTAAAAATAATAACTGATTTAATCCCGACTAAAGATAAAATTCACTCAATCCACTCATAACTGACTTGATGAGATTCACCCGACCCATAACTGATTCTGGCTAATATGACTCATCCTGAATAGATGGACTTGACTTAGTTAGGGTCCTAACAAAAACGTATCCAAAATCATCATCAAAAATTGCTTTTCAAAAAATATCAATAAGGTTATCATAGATTGTTTTCCAAAAGAAAATAGCTAAAAGTTTTCTAATTCATTTTTGTAGTTAAAGATATTCAACAATAGTATCATTTTATCTCTTGTTGAAGGATTCATAGGATAGAAATATTCTTTCAAGAAGAATTATCCTTCTTTTAAAATTTATTTCATGAATACAATGATATTTAAGATTAGTTATTCTCCTTTTGGTTGTTTTATGTGATTTCTTTTTCTCCCTTTTCTATATTGTTCTGTGCTAAAATTCTATCATTCAAATCAATCATAGCATTTCAATCAATGTAACATTTAAATCAATCATTCAATAGACTTTATCAATATTTGAACTATTTAACAATAGTTTTTTACATTTAAATCAATTTTTCAATCATCATCAAAATCTCATTTATGTAAATTTTAATATGAGTAATTTTTTATTAATAATAACTTAGGTTCTTTTAGTTCGTCTTAGTATACTCTAGCTATGCATTATCAAGATTAATTATATAATGATGAACTATTTTCAATAAAAGGATTTGTCATAATAGAAATAAGGATCATTAAGCTTCAAACATCTTAATTAAAATAATTATTTTTATTATTGTTACATAGGCTAGTAAGCTTTGAAAGAGTATTAGATCTCAAATCTTGAACATCTATTTTTAAAACATTACTTAGTGCTCCTAGTCTTATTAGGAAACAACTTTATATTATGAGAGGTTTTGATTTAGGTACTCATTTAACATTGAGTCCTTCATGACATGTTCTTCCAATTTTCTCTAATGGCTTAAGGTTGTTTATGGTCCCTTTAGGAACCCAAATTAATTTATGTAGACTATAATTTCTAAATAGATATTTATAGGTATTATGTCCCAATTTTTCATAAGAATTATATTTCACTCTTGGTGGCATATTTAATGTAGGTCCTCTTACGAATACAACAAAGCCTCTGTCATGTCTATTATTGATATGACCCTTATTTGCAAGGATCATATTTAGGGATATATTCCCTATCTCAAATTTCTCTAATATAATTTTAAGCATACAATTCTCTATTTTAACATTATCTAGTATATCATATTTTAAACATGATTTAGGTGAAGCTAAGGAGCCATGCATTCCATCAAGTCTTTTAACTATCAAATCATGATCAACTTTAAGTAGTTTAAAAAACTTACTAAGTTTTCTAAACTCATTAAATAGATCATTAAACATGCTTGATAATTCTGAAAATGAAAAATCTAAAGACTCACTAACCTCATCTTCGATTGCCATTAAAGCAAGGTTCTCCACTTCTTGGTTGAGCATTTGATTTTTGGAGCTCCTCGGCTTCTTGAGTTCATAGCAAGAGATTGTGTCTATAATTTTTGTGAGGTTCAAGTTCATCAATTTTTTAGATTCATTTTTTAAAAGTTCATGTCCAAGGTTCTCATCACTCGAGGAGTCATATATCATTCTTAGTTCACAATCCTTCCTGTTGTTTAGAAGGTATTCTTCAAGTTCATTTTTGTAATGTATTTCATAATTGATTCATTTATATTAGTTGTACTTTCATATGTGATTTTCAAAGTATGCCAAATATCGAAAGTCGAATCACAAGCAGAAACACGATTAAACTCATTCATATCGAGAGCACAAAGCAAGGCATTCATAGTCTTTGCATTTAAAGAGAAAGTCTTCTTCTATAAATCATTCCAGTTATTCATTGGAAGAGAAGACTTTTCAAATTCGTTTTCAACTATATTTCATAAATCAAAGTCTAAAGAGATGAGAAAAATATGAATTTGTGTTTTCCAATATATATAATTCATTCCGTTGAACATGGGTGGACATGAAATGAAATGTCCCTCATTCATGCCAAAATAAGTTATTTATTCAAGTGGGTATTAATCTAAAGAGTAATAACATTGCTCTGATACCAATTGTTAGGATCAATTGGCACTAAGGGAGGAGGAGGAGGAGTGGGGTGGGTGTTGAATTAATGCAAGCTAAAATTTTTCTTTCTAAAGCAAAAACTTTTCGAATAAGATATAATAGAAAATCTGAAGCTTTTCATTTTTAATAAAACAAGTGAGTGATTAAAAATAAGTTATTAAGAAAGCTGAAAAGATAATTACGTTTGAGGAAAAGAACTTATCGTCTTGCTTTCAAGGAGTTTAGTTAAGTTAGAAGCATTAATTCAATAACATTCAAGCAATACAAGTATGAAATACTTATAATTTTATAGTGGTTCGGCGCCAACGACCTATATCTACTTTCGAGTCCTCCTTCTTGAGGTACACCGACATCCACTACTAATCTTTTTTGGGTAAAGATCAAATCCTTACACTTGAGCTTACAAGGGAGACTAGATTTATAACTCTAAGCTTTCTCTCTTACTCCTTTTCTTTTTCTTATAATTCTCACACAATATTTTCTCAGAATATAATTCCCCAAAAGTATTATTCTGAATATAAGAAAACTTGGGGTATTTATAGGCCTCAAATTGGCTTCAAAATCGAAGCCAAAATCTAACCGTATTTGAAAAATCTGAGTACGGGTGGTTTACCCGCCATCAGCAGCTGGCCGCCACCCAGATTCTGTGGTATGGGAGGTTCACCCACCACCTGGGCGATTTACCTACCGAAAGCTATTGCCTGCCATCCAGATTCTGTGGTACAGGCGGTCCAACCGCCACTCACCGACGGTTTACATGCCAGAATTTTTGCAAAAGTGGTTCCCTCTACTTTTTCGAATTTCGGCTTGACTTTTTTGTTGACCAGCTCTTTAGTTAACTAATTAAGCTCAACCTGAGCTCAACTAAACCTAGTAGTGGATCTGGTTGCCTCATTGAGTTTATTTGGATTTTTTCCAAATTTAACTCAATTATGACTCTAATCCTAATATGACTCAATGATTACAATACTTAATGATCAATTAAACCTAATTAAGACCTAACTCTCGCATACTCTGGCAACCTCCGACAATCTTACGATAAGTCTTTTGGTTTTCTTTCCAGTGATCTTCCTTCGTGTTCCCAGTGAGCTTCCCGATTCCTTCAGTGAATCTCCTAGCGAACGTCCGACGAAATCCCACCACATCGTCCGAACTCGGCCCAATGCCTAGGCTTTATCTTGGTCTATCATCTGGTTGTAACTCTATTGATCCTGTCTTCTTTTGGCGAACTCACTTGCGCCATCCTAACAAACTCCCGATACCCTCGGTGAGCTTCCGACACACTCTTGGCGAGTTCGACTCAATGCATGGACTTAACCTTGGCCAACCCTGATTGTAATAATTCTTCTATCGTAATTAATCCTGCATCAATTAACTCTAACAATCCTGTTAGATCAATAATTGATTTCATCATCAAAATCTAAGATTCAATAATCTTCCTATTGAGAGTAATACAAGATAGTATAGATTCCTATATTACATAAGTTGTGTAATTAATTTCATTTCTTATTTCTCTATTTCTTATTTTATAATATTAGGTGATATTGTATTTCTTTTGAAACTTTACCTTTCTACTGAATTTTGATACTGAACCTGCGACTCTTGATATGATGACACTTGAACTATGATTGCATTACGATTTCACTCATTCACTTTATGCTCAAAGCAAGCTGCCAGTTCAATATTATCAAACTAAGGATTGCTGCTGACTTGCTAATATAGATGTTATCAACCGACCCGTGAAACAGATTGGAGATCAGTCATATGATTTTCATACATTTTTTTTTTCGTACCCTTTTTTCCTTTAACACGCAAGTGATCGGATCTCGTTCTCCTATTTGTGATATTTCCTTAAGTATAGCTTTAAAAGACATGTAGTGTGTGTATTTGCTTTAAACGACTTGTTCCACAATTACACGGTTATGTAGGTATCCCCTTACTTAACCTATCTTACTTCACCTAATAGGGTTGGTTGGTTTGTTGGAAAGTAGCTAAATTGCTTGTATTGTATAACGGATCTATGAATAGCTAACGCCTCTAATAACATCTTTCAGGGTAGGGAGTTAGGTCGATTCCTTAGGCACCTTCACATCTACATCTACATCTACTTATACAAGCATGTACACTTTCTTTCTTTTTCAAGCTTGAATCTAGTTATCAACCATTATAGCATTTTAACAGTTGTGGTCGAGACTCACACGATAGTCGATACTCAGGATTTCGTTTAGCTAAGTGGCATGTAGATTAGAATAGTGAACTGAATCCTAATTTCACATATGTCGATCTACTTTGTAAATAGAGATCTTTTTTGGTTACTTTCTTTCAAAAGCCACGCATGAGCAAGCCAAGCTACTCATGTCAAACGAGCTAACTTCGAGAGGGCAAACTTCGAGCTAGAACTAATGGATGATTAGTGGTGGATTTCTTTATTGCTTTGCTGGCTAAACAGAGTTGCCTTCCACACGTGCACTGAAACCAAAGTTTGTTACTTAACATAGGCAAAACCCGAAATTTTCTTGCTTTAAAGAAGGCCTGAGCACGGTGGCATAAAAGCCTTGGCTGTGGCGCCCGATTCGACTCACTCTTCGCATTGCCCTAGTTCCTTAATCCAAATAGCCATACCATAGTAGAAGCTGAGCTAGCTACACCTTAGCTAAGTTATCAGACAAACAAGAGTTCGTTCCATTCCCCTTACTTCAAAATACCTTTACTAGTAGCTCCTATTAGCCCACTTGCCCGAGCACACTCTAAACTTGTAGATGCGCCAATCCAGTGTTCCTCCACAAGAACAGAAAAACCAACCAAGCATGAAAATAGACCTTATGAAAGCATACCTAATTCGGCAATTAGAACTTATTGAGAAGAAAAGAAGATGTATTAACAACCTCTCGAACATGTAAAGTAGCCTCTGACCTCTATCTCACGATCGCAAATCAAACTTGTAGCTAACAAGTCTGCCCCAAGTTGAATCCTACGTAATACTCCTAACAGAATAGAAGAATATAATAGAATTTAGTATAGTCGTCATACTCTTCATATATATATAATGGAATCCTATGTCATAATCTTTCATATAGTTCTCAAATACAAACCCTAACATATAGTTTCGGTTAGCTGATGCTGGTTTGAGAGAATTAGCTATAAGACTCGACTCGATTCCACCAATCATGCCCCGCCCCAGTGAGTAACTTAACTCCCTTACAATAGAATTAGTAATCAATTCCATTCTTACTCTTTTCTTCTCTCTCGTCTAGATTGCTCCGTCCCGAGCTACACTACTTCTGACCCGAGATACCTCACTCTCTATCCCAACCCCTAACAAGAAAGTACTATTACTCGACAAGGAATATTATTAGTAAGACAGACGTATAAAGTGCGCATATCATATTATGTTCCCTATTGCTGCAAAAGAAAATGGATCCTTGTTCGGGTGTTCTGGTGGTGTCCCCATCTGGGTGAGCTGAGTTGGTAGGAAAGTGAAAACTTTGTTCGAGAAGGTGTGTAAATGGTCTTACGAGAAAGTATAAATCTCCATGACATGAGTGGATTATATCACTATTTATATCGGTAATTATCTAGGATCAATAAGAAGGAACTGCTATAATGACCATGATCGTGTGCAATGTAATTCTTTTCTTCTGTTTTCTCTTTATCTATCGTTTGTATGCTTTACCTTTGCAAGTATGACCTTATACTTTTATTAACAATCGACAGAATTCAATTGAACCCGAAGAAGCCCAGCTGCAAAAGAAATCTATGAAAAATCTATGATATATATATATATATATATATCATAAATTTTTCATAGATTTCTTTTGCAGCTGGGCTTCTTCGGGTTCAATTGAATTCTGTCATTCTTTCTACTTTTCAATGGGAATGGTGATCAAATACTGCCTCTGCCGGACCGGCTCACCAAGCAAGCTCTCTCTCTCTCTCTCTCTTTAGCATACCACTTCCTCTAACGGACCATTCTGCCAAGATCTCTCCTTAGCATACCATGATCTAAAGCTCCTATGAGCCGCAATCTACTGATGTGGGCACTTCTTCTAGCTAAGTGCACAGTAGGAATGACGCGGGAGCAAGGGGCCGAGGCTTGAGATCCAGTGTATGAAGCCATGGGTGCTATCAATCTAGCCTGCGACCATGACGCACATGAGCAAATTGTCAAAAAGGAAAACCAACTAGGGAAGGGGGTTGCCCTATAGTATCGGCAATATCAGTCTAATTGGAAATGACCGTGGATTTATAGGGTGGACATTGATTCACATCTATCCTATTTCTGGAACCGCAGTCGGTACTTGGGGCACCCATCAAAGAGCATAAGAACTGGGGAAACCCACAGAGGTACCAGATGCAAGCAAGGGAATAAGTCTTAAAGTGTTTCTGGTAATTCCATATTTCTTTGCCATAACGTGTATTCCATAAGAGGAATTCCTAAGAAAAAACTGATTCCTACTTTATTGAGTTTCCTTGATATATAAGTGGGTATATGGGCTTCTTTTGCTTTGCGAGTGTGACCAAAGGCCAACCCAGCATGTCTGTTGGCATTTTCTTCTCTTACTTGATTTATGTGTGATAATCGCCCAACCCAGCATCATCTCTGGCTCTATCTCGATATCAGGTCTTGGCATTGGTTAGAATATGATATATGTCTCTCTTTTTTTTGTCATCTCGCTATCCGTATATCCATATCTTGTCTCTTCTCTCTCAGGTATCGTTTTACTATCTACATTAATGTCTTGGTCTTTCAAATTGGTGTCTTCTCTTGGTCTTTTGAAAGCGAGGTTCTTAGATCCTTGCCCTGAACCTCAGTACTTCATGCACAAATAGCATGTAATGCCAATCTTACTTTACTAACTAACTCTCGAATCTTCCTTTTCTAACTCTAGTACTCAAGTAACACTCGAATGACTTTAAAACACTGCACAAATTGAGAAGCCTTGTCAGACACTAGGGAAGAGCTACGGAATATATGAAACCATGCCACATAGCGGTCTATCTTCCTTTATTACATGAATCTCGATCGGGGAAGCTAGTATCGGTTCCCATCTCTCTTAATTCTTGATTGACTATTCCCATCTCTCTTAATTCTTTACTTACTATTGATTGGCTAAGTACCGAATGCTGTAATCAAAGACATCTTGGTTCCGGATATGGCCAGCTTATTCCTTTGGCTATGGTATTTTGTACCTTTTGTTCTCCTCACAAACACGGCTGGAACGACATGACAACAATACCATGACAAATATACTTACTGATAAGAGATAGCGATACTTACCCACCTAATAGAGATAACGTAAGAACCCATATTGTTTGTATATGGATACGTGGTACAATTAGTGGTAAAACTATAAGATAGGAGACTTTAGTTTAATGATTTAATCAAGATTATTCTATACTGGGGCCATTAAGATGTTGGCTTTTCTACATAACTTCAAGGAGAAGGAGAAAAGAATAGTAGAGGATACTAGGAGTACTTTCAATCAGCAGTCTGCAGTGCTTTGGAATGAACCAAGAGCACTTATTTATATTGATTAAAAGATATAATACAGATATTTTAAAACACTAAAAAATCTATCACATCTAAATAAATTTCACCCTTATTTAAACTAATCTCATCATCATCTAAACTAAATTAGATCTAAATCTTTATCTTTTATTTTACCTAATCCTAACTCCTTAAATCAATCTTAACTACTTGGATTATTTCCAACACACCCCCTTAATTCAAGTAGTTATAATTTAAAATTATTTTCAAACAAATATTTTCTTCACCAAAATTTTTGTGAAGACGTTAACAAGTTGATCTTCAATGTTGCACTGATTGTCTTATGCTTCTGCTTAGGTCTATAACTTGATCTTTTTTTCTTTAATATACATCTTTGATGATCTGATGGTAGTTTTGTATTTGTAGGATCGAATCCCTTTGAACACGGAAGCTTTATTTTTCTTTTCTTTCTCTTGGCTTTCTTCATATCATTAGAAACTTCTACCATCTCTGTATATATACCTTCATTGTTGTCCTTGGAGTTTAAGATCTTATCATTTTTCTATGGATATATTTTATCAACTATAGTTTCCAAATTATCATGACTTGCACCATCTGAGATAGTTTGCATAGATCCATAAAATTTTAGATGATCATAACTATTTTTTCATAATATTGATTTATCAGTAGGAGTAGTAAAATCCGAAAATAATAAGGCAAATACTTTATTTTTTGTCATCCTTGCCATTGCTATTAATTTTTTACTTTTCTTATCATAAATCAGATATTTTCATCATCAAAAATAACATAATATCATTTTCTCATTAGTTGTCCTATACTAATAAGATTTTATTTTTAAATCAGAAATAAATAATACATTATCAATAATTTTTTTACCCGACTTTGTGTTCACAATAAATGTTCCTTTTCCTTTTACTTGAACTTTTTTACCATTTTCCATCCGCATCAAACTTTTGGAACAAACTTTTATCTCCTGTCATATGATTACTACATCCACTATCCAAAAACCAAGTAAATCTAGAATATTCTTCATTAGATGCTATAAAGAAAATATTCTCTTCATCTCTTTTATCATCATTATTTTCCTCATTATAGTTTATTTAATTTTTATTCTAAAAATCTTATCTTTTTCAAGATATCCATATTTTCCACAATAGGAACATAGAGGAACATTTGAGTTTTTATTTTTGTACCAATAATCTTTTTTAATATGCCCTATTTTTTTTCAACAAAAACATTTTTGAGTTTCTTTTTTACCTTTGTTTGGTTGGCCTCGTCCTTTGTCCTTTTGATCTCTCCCTTGAGATCTGATTTCTGAATTCTCTTTTTGATCCTTCTTCTGATCTATCTTCATTTAAAGAACATGTTCCAAAATTTCATCTGAAGATCTGTTCACTTTTTGTTCATGAACTAAAAGAGAGCCCATTAATTCATCAATAGACAATGTACTTGTATCTTTAGCTTCTTCTGTAACGATAGAGATCATATCAAATTTTAAAGATAAACTTCATAATGTACTCCTTTTGATTTTCTTTGAACCAGGCTCTGATACCACTATTGGCTTTTCTACAGAACTTCAGGGAGAAGGAGAAGAGAATAATAGAGGACACCAGGAGTACTTTCAATCAGCAATAGAATACAGATATTTTAAAACACTGAAAAATCTATCACATCTAAATAAATCTCACCCTCATTTAATCTAATCTCATCATCATCTAAACTAAATTAGATCTAAATCTTTATCTTTTATTTTATCTAATCCTAACTTCTTAAATTAATCTTAACTACTTGGATTATTTCCAACATAAGAATAGGGTGGTACCCTAAGTGCTTAGTCTAAGGTTTGAGTATAGACAATCGGTCTTGTGGTAATTCTATAAGTTTAATGATTTGAATCCTATCTGTAGATCTTTCCTCAGTTGACTGCTGCCATTAATTTAAGGTAATGCAATTATTCTATCATAAGATATCCCTGAAGACCGAGACGATATTATAAACTCTATAATATAAGGTCTCGAAGGTGCTTTGATGGAATTACACAAGCCCAATTGATGCGGGATTGCCAGTCAGTAATGATCCCTCAGCCCCATAGTTATCTGTCTCATTTGCATTTTGTCTTGTTGCTTCTTCATCGGTTCTGGACCATTGTGAAAGGATACATTGACCATGTCTTTCTAATAGGTTACTCCTCGTCTGTATTAGGTATCAAGTATCTTCTCATCTGTCAGAGTTTGATCGTGTAGGCATCCGTTGGTTATTATTCCAATTTCTTAGTTTTCACGTGTAGCCTCTCTCTATTGGTTATTATTCTCATTTCTCTACATAGTGTTATGTCTTTAGTAATATTCGTCTTTATCTCTTTAGTGGATTGAGTGTGTATCCTTTTATCTATATTCTTATTAGCATTAAAATCAGATTGAATCTCTTTCTTTGTATCTTGATAGGACTCCAGTTGGGTTGAGTCCTAGTCTCCCTAGAAATAGTTAATAAAACCCTACTAGATTGTAATAAAGTCACTCCTATCTTATAAAGGAGTATGGCTAGGGTTTATAATAGCCCTTAGGGCTTAGTGGCTATGGCCCTCTTACTTGTTTGGTTGGCTAGGGTTTCCCCCTACTTAGGTCGACTATAGAGCCAACCTAGTCGCCTCCTATTCCTATTAAGGCAGGTTGGCTATAGGAAGGGCAAAGGGATAATTTTACTTAGGTAAATACTCCCTTAGATTAAGGTTTTGATCCCTATATAATGATGTAGCTGCCCCCTCTCTTGAATCAAGCAATTATTAATTTTATTTCAGCCTTGTGTCGAGTCTAGGAGGGAGGAACTCTTATAGTGTTCTAAGGGTTGATCCCCATCAAGGATCAAAATCTATATAGCTCCTTTTAGGGTCTTATCATTTGGTATCAGAGCAGTGATCTTGTTGCCCTTGTAGTCATCTTAGCTACCTGTACCTTCCCAAGCAATTCCCACAATTGCTACGACACGCGCCTCCACCTTCCACCCCAGCAGTAGATCAAATCATTTTACCGCTGCCCCCTACATTTGATCTGGAATTCTAATATATTTTTGTCATCCATGCCTCTTCAATATTGTAAGATTCCTTACTTTACATGTTGAAGATTTTTTTCAAATTTTATCCACTGTAAATTTTGTTCGTCATAAACGTTATCATCATTGCAAAGGTGAAACACTACAGAAATTTTCAGCCGATTGTTGCTTCTTGAAACTAAACTTTTAATCATCCTTTTTGGCTGAAACTTTTATACAATTTCATAGATCATCTTAAGCTTTCATCTAAGAGTGATCTTGTGAAAAACTCCTTCTGGATCTGGACTTATAGCACTATGATTCTTCATTGCATAGTATTGAAATTTTATAATACAGAATTTGTCTTCCGTCTATTGGCCTCTTAAAACCAAACTTTTTTCATCCTTTTTGGCTGAAATTTTTATACAATTCTCAAGATTAAGTTGCTTTCATCTAGATTTAATTTTATAAAAGAACTCCTTTAGGAACTAGGTTTTTTTATGCAATCTTTGACCATCACGTAGTTTTAGAATTTTACAATGAAGGAATCTACTTTTCATCTTTTGCCCTATTTCCCTACTATTATGCTACCTAAATTTCATCAAACTTTTTATTGGTATTAACAACATCTGAACCAAGGGCTTTTACATAATTTTCTTAAATTTTCTTTTCTTCGACGTAAAATCGATTCAGCAGGATAACACATCGTATCACTTCTTTTCACCGAATTCTATCAGATTTAAGCGTTATGTTTTATAAAATTTTGGAGTTTCTTTTCTTCATCTCCAAACCTTACCATCCTCATAAAGACCCTTCTAAATATTACCCTAAACTGAATCCAAATAGCCCCTAAATCAGTCACCTAAATCAGCCTACTTCCTTATCGATCCACTTATCTTTTTAGCCAACTTTCCTTACCGAGACACCTACCTTTGCTGCCATCTATCTCAGATCTAAAATCTATTTTCTTAACATTCATCTACTACTATCATAGCCCTAAAACTATACTAATTTGCAGCCTAAACTCTACAAAATTGTAGCCCTAAATCTGCCCTAAATCGTAGCCTACTTCCATCCAAACCGATTCACCTTCCAACCGGCCACGCCCTTCTCCAAAATTCCCATGCTACTAACCCAATAACAAAAAAAAGATCTTAATATTACAGATTTAGAGGTGTATACTATGGCAACAAAGGAGGCTATCGATGCAAAGCTTGAAGCCTATGGAAACCGCATAGAAGAGAAGATGCGATCCCTTTTCGCCGAATTCAGCATTGGCTGACTGTCGAACCCGAGGAAATCACAACACAGATAAACTTCAGATCGGCGAGATGATCCTCAAGAATATGGCCACATTATCTCTGATCTCAATAATCTATGCATGAAGGTTGACTTCCCTAGATGAGAAGAAGGAGACCCGATCGGGTGGATCTCGTGCGCGGTGTGCTATTTTTGGTTCTACCGAATCGTCGACGCCACACGGGTAGAGATTGCTACCATCCACCTCGAGGGAGATGCTATTCAGTGGTTTAATTGGTTTAAGCACACCCATGAAGGACTCTCTTGGCAGCAATTTGAGGAAGGACTACTAGATCGCTTCGGACCAATCGATTTCAACAACATCAATAGATAATTGGCAAAGATTTGTCAAACCTCTATAATACAAGAATACCAAATGAGGTTTGAGCGTTTATCTAACCAAACTGAGAATTGATCTAAGAAACAACCTTTATGTCTTTTATCGAGGGCCTAAAGCCAGAGATCCAAGGAGAAGTAAAGGTGCGGCAATCGTACACTCTTATGGCGGCGATTTTCTTCGTGCGTATCCAGGAAGAACAATTGAACCACGAGGTACGAAGGACAAGAGTCGCTCCCCGACTAGCCATGTCAAGGTCTACTGCCCCCTCTACTGTCATCCAAGCCCCTGTACTAAAAAAGTTGACAAGAGACGAGCTTCGCAAATGATCGGCCAAGGAGTTGTGTTGGCATTGCGATAAACCGTAGAGCTGCGAACATCATTATAAAAAGGGTCGACTCCTCGTGATTGAACCAGCAGATGATAAGAACAATGAAACATCTGAAGAAGGTTAAGCACCAACCAAGCTCTATAGGATTCAAGTCAAAAGCTCTATTCCATTAAGCCATTCACTACTCGATTCGGTTAAGCCACGAGTTTCTCTATATTACTTAGATAGAATAACTTAACTTGGTGCGTCTATTAGTTGTGCACCAGCCTATATTCTTTTGCACTCAAGTCTGGTTTACTAGGTGCGTGAGGAGTCTCTAGGGGAATTCATTCATATACCTTATATATGCAAAAGAGAGATACGAAATTGATTCACTTAAAGGAGAAGTCAGGTCTTCCATGCCAACACAAATCTAAATCTGGTGTTGCGGGAACTGAAAGTCGAGTTTTCTCTTTGTCTGAGAGAGAAGTAATTGTTTCACTTACATTAGATAGATATGGGCAATCAAACATAGAGGTAGCTGAACCAGCAAGCTCAGTTGGGACTTTCCTCTGTGTTGTTGTCGACTCTCTTTTCTCTACTGCTGAAGGGAGGTGTGGTCCACCGCTGGTTGGTAACTAAATTGATTGTCCGGCTGGAGCTCAAAGTTGGCCAGTTCCGGTCGACAGTGTCGACAGTTAAGTATCTTGCCCAAGTAAAAAATCCATTCCTTCTGTAGCGCTTAGTGAATTAGTTTCATTGGTTTTTGTTGGCAACAAGAATCCTATGTCAATTGAGGAATCAGTTTGAACTTTGATTACCAAGTCCAGTGTCTGCCTGACAGGCTATTCTGCTGCTTACGACTCAACTGCTTATTCTCACCATTCCTGCCCCAGAACAGAACCTCTCCATACTGAAACACTCGAAGGAACAACTCCAATAGTAGACACAACTCGCACACAAGGATACTATCCTAAAACTAGAACCGCTGCTACATATAAAGTAGAACTGACTTAGAGCCAATAGCTGATCTCACAGACAATACTAGTGCTTAAAACTCGACTTTATGAATAGAAATAGTAAGTCGCATCCAAAGCGCATTATGAAATTATGTTTTCCGGAAGCTCTTACGAGTTCTGTGCGTGCCTAAATTCCTTATTCATAGTGTGAGGATAAGTAAATATATGTATGTGTGACATTTTCTTCTTTTGCACTAAATTCCATTATGCCTATCTGAGTTCTTAATACTAGTATAAAAAAAAGGGGCTTCGTTCTCCTAGAGAACTATACTTAAGTACTTAGCGGGCGATCCATCCTGCGAGCGTAAGGTGCAAGCCAAAGATACTCCACTGATCAACACCGAACAATACTTCCAAAACCGGATTGATTCAGCTGACTTATATTGCTTCTTCTCTCGTTGACTCAAGCTTGCACCGCCATTTAGTATTTGTCTACAATGACAGACTTCTTCTATCTACAATGACAGCAAGCACTTCATCTATTTAATGATTACACTCGAACTAGAATGGAACTGAACTCCAGTATGTTGTTGGGTCGATTAACACTGTAAATCCTGATTTCTGTCCTTTAGCGCTGACTATAGCCCTCTTCGTCTCTAATTACTGTTTATTTCATATAATACTCAACTTGTTCCTTTAAACGTATTCTTCCTTATTCAGAGCAGTTGCTTGTTTCTTAGCTGAGCACTGCTCCTAGGTGCACTTAGTTCTCTTCTTTTGCACGTAATTCTATTCTATTTAGTTAAGTTTGTTTTGAAGCAATGCAGTTGTTGTTACTTTGCCAGTATCCTATATGGTGGATATAGCTAGATTCAATTCAAATAGATGAGTAAGCTGGTTAATAACTGACTTTTGAAAAAGGAATTCGCTAACGAGAGCTGAAGAAGTACGGGAATAAGTGCTCTGTTTGACCCTTTTCTATCTATAAGTGGTGCATTCTCTTTTCAATCAGCAAGCAAGGGAATAGGTGCAGTGAGTTTGCCAAAGCTAGATTCAAAGTAAACAAACAAGTCAACAAGAGCAATAAGTGGTTGCTAGAGTTTCTGAAGGATAAAGGACTTGTACAAAATACATTATAAGTAGTAGGGTTATTAACGAGTCCTGTGTTTTAGAGTGAAAGAAGCTCCTCTTTAAGAATGAGTTGTAAGTATCGGATCCGGAAAGCTTTTTTCTTTGCTTCTCAATCTATCTATCCCCTGTGGCGCAAGTCCAGAAACTTGTTCGTTAGTTGCTTGTTCTTTTACATGTTCTTTAGAACCGGCTGCTATTTACACTCGCATAAGGGCTCTCACCAGGTGCTCAAGAGGAGATTCAAAGAAATGATTCACCTCCACTAAAAGGAGAGGTCGGCAAGAGAAGAATGCTTCGTTAAATCTGTTGAAATAGATATAAAGAAAGGATAAAATTATCACACTAAGAAAAAAATAGGAGAATGCTTAATCTTCTGTATTTCTCTCAATATTTTTATAATTTCATAAACTTTATATTTTTTATGACTCAACATATGAGATTTATATATTTCCCCAAGATATATTACATTTATGCACTAAGAATGAATCTCTCTTTCAATAAACTCTTTTAAGAATTAATAGTCAATTTGACTTGTCCTTCAATAAATATTTTCTCTTGAAGAAATAAACATTTCTTCTGATGAAATTAATCTTTTCATGATAATTACATAAGTTTAATTCTAACATTCTCCCCCCCTTAAACTTATTCCGTCCAACATGTCAAGTTTTCTTCGAAGATGTTGAAATATTTAAATTTTGAGAGGTTTTGTAAAATGTCAATCACTTATTCACTTGTCTTGACATGGTGTAGCTCCACTTCTTTGTTTTTGACATGATCTCTTATAAAATGAAATCTTGTGTTGATATGCTTTGATCTTTCATGGTAGACTAGATTCTTGGCTAAGGCAATAGCTGATTTATTATTAACATAAATTTTGGTTGACTTCTCCTGTGGCATATGAAGTTCCTGAAGTAATCTTTTTAATAATATTACATGACAAACACAAGAAGATACTACTATATATTCTGCTTCACAACTTGATAGAGCAACTATATGTTATTTTTTTGAAGACCAAGTAAATGTAGCTCCACCAAAATAAAATACAAATCCAATTGTACTCTTTCGATCATCTAGTCTGTTTGATGATGAGTAGAATATTCCATACTCAATTGATCCTTTAATATATCGTAAAATTCTTTTAGCGACATTTAAATGAGAAGTCTTAGGAGATTCCATGTATCTACTTATTAAACCAACTCCAAATAATATATCAGGTCAAGTACATGTCAAATACCTTAAACATCCAACTAGACTTTTGTAATAAGTTGGATTAATGTATTTACCTTCGCCTTCTTTGCTCAACTTGGTGCCATATTCAATAGGTGTATTTATAGGATAACAATCTTCTATAAAAAACTTCTTTAGAACCTCTTTTGCATAATTTCCTTGTGAGATAAAAATTTCTTCATTGTTTTGTATAATTTCGATACTAAGAAAATAAGACATTAAACTTAAGTTGGTCATCTCAAACTCCTTCAAAGAATATTTAAAATCTTTAATCATAGAGCTACTACTGCCTGTAAATATTAAATCAGCTAGATACAGATATACAAATATGATATCTTCATCAATGTTAGATTTTGTATAGAGAGCATGTTAATGTGGATATTTAGAAAAATTCTTTTGAATAAAATAAACATATATCCAAGAATTTCATGCTCGTGGGGCTTGTTTAAACCCATAAAGAGCTCTCTTAACTTATATACTTTATCTTCTTGTTCATAAATAATAAAACTAGGGGGTTATTGAACATATATCTCTTCTTCAAGAACTCCATTAACGAATGCTGATTTGACATCCATTTGTAAAAAATTTTATTTTATTTGAGCTGCTAGGGAGATAAGTAATCTTACTGTCTCCAATCAAGCAACTGGTACAAACACTTCTTCATAGTCGATCCCATATTATTGTTTATATCCCTTTGCGATGAATCATACTTTACATTTCTCCACCTCTCCTTGTGTATTTCTTTTTGTTTTGAAGATCCACTTAACACCGATCGCTTGGTGGTCTTCTAGAAGTGTAGTAAGCTCCCATGTATCATTTTTGTTAATTACATTAATCTCCTCCTTCATAGCTTGTCTTCATTTTTCTTCTTTACAAGCTTCTTCAAAAGTTAATAGATCATATCCTACAAAAAGACAAAATAGAGAAATTTTATCATTGTTAGTATCAATTTTTTGAGTCACATCATATAGCTCCTGGATCGGTCTTGTCCTTCTTATAATCAGACTTCTTAAATCATATGACCTAGCTGATCTTAGTGATGATTCTGGTAAAGTCTCTTCTATACTTGCTTGTATTATATCATCCTCTTCTGATGATATAGCTTTATTATATTATTCATTACTTTTCCAGTCTCATATCTATTGTTTATTAAACTCAATATCTCTTGACATCATAACTTTATTTGTGATAGGATTGTAGGGTTTGTATCTATTGGAATTCTCAGCATAACTAATAAAATGTATTTCTGACTTTTATCTTCAAGTTTTGTTCTCTTTTCTTCTGGTATCTTGGCAAATGCAATACTTTCAAAAAATTTTAAATGATCAACTCTTGGTTTCTGTAGGCTCTATACTTCTTCTGGGATAGAATTACTAATTTGCCTTGTTGGAAACCTGTTAAGCAAATAAACTGCATAGGCAACAGTATCCCCCCAAAATTCTTTAGGAATCTTTCTTTCCTTTAACATGCATCGGACCATATTAAATATAATCCTATTTTTCTTTCTGAAACACCATTTTGTTGAGGTGTGTATGGCATAGCAAATTAATGTAAAATTCTATTATTTCTACAAAAACTTCTAAATTCATTTGATGTATATTCGCCACCTCTATCTGTTCGTAAATATTTAATTTTGCAACCACTTTGTCTTTCAACCAAGTCTTTAAATTCTTTGAATTTGTTAAACACTTTTTTCTTTTCCTTTAAATTATAGATCCAAGTTTTACCACTATGATCATCAGTAAAGGTAAGAAAATACCTGCTTTCTCCTAGTGATATTGGGCTGATAGGGTCACAAACATCCGAGTGTACCAGATCAAGTTGACGCCATGCTCTTTTTGTTCTATTGATTTTGAAAGACTTTCTTTCTTGCTTACCCATAACATATACTTCAGATAATTTCGATGGGCGGTTAATTCTTGGCATTCCTGTCACCATATTAAACTTCTTTAGAAGTTTTAATACCTTAAAATTTAGGTGTGCATATCTAAGATGTCATAATGTAGAAATGTCCTCAATATTAGTTTTAAAATAATTTGATTGATCAAAAATACATAAATATAGAGGAAATATTCTATGCTTCGCCATTTTCACATGTGAGATTAATGTCTTAGTCTTATCATAAATTGAAAGAGTTATATATTTTATCTCAATATTATAACCTTTTTCAAGTAATTGTCCCAAGCTAAGAATATTATTTTTCATATCAAATACATAATAAACATCTAAAATGGATAATTCTTTGCCATTATGGAGTCTAAGAATAATTTTACCTTTGCCTCTTACTGGTCTTTGAGACAGATCACCAAATGTAATATTTTCAGAATAACTTGTCTCCATTTCTGAAAATAATTCTTTAATACCACACATATGATTTGAAGCTCCTGTATCTAGATACTATATCGTAGACTGATCTTCCTTTAAATTATTATAAGTCATTAGCAAAACTTGGTTTTCATTCTTCTTTACTTTTTTAATAAGATTTACCTTTTCACCTTAATTGTTAGGATTATAATAGCATTCAAAGGAGTAATGCCTATATCTTTTGCAAATATAGTATTGTATTTTATACCTTTTAGAATTTCTGTCACGTCGACCGCCTCGGCCACGTCCTCGACCATAACCTCGGTTTTCTTGGCTAGAATTTCTCCACTAACTTCATTGTTTAGATATTCTTGATAGGTCTAATTTCTACTACCTCTTTCTCTTTGTCTACAACCTCTTCCTCTTTGAAAATTTGATTCACTTTTATTTTCAAGAGTAAGCTTAGTCTGTAGTGCTTGTTCCATAGTTTTTTCTTCTGCTCTTTTTGTAATTCTTTATTTATGAACTTGAAGGGAACCCATAAGTTGTTCTAAAGATATTTATTCCAAATCTTTAGACTCTTCAATCGCAACAATAATAAAATCAAATTTTGAATCTAGTGATCTTAGTATCTTTTTTATCACTCTTTGATCATTTATTTTTTCACCATTTCTTCTTATTTGATGAACAATAGAAATAACTTTTGTGAAATAATCAGAAATAGTTTCAGAAGTACCTTGTTGTAATTTTTCAAAATCGACTCGTAAAACTTGTAGACGGAGATTTTTTACCTTATCAACACCACCAAATGCTTTTTGAAGTATTTCACAAGCATCTTTTGAAGTATTTGCTAGAGCGATGATCTCGAATATTGTATCATCAAGCCCTTGGTAGATTGTGAATAAGACCTTTTTCTTCTTCTTTCTTTTATATTTGAGTTACTCTTTTGCTTTTGCATTCATCGCTCCTTCTTCTGCTGGACTTGGTTCAACAAATCCATCTTCTACAAACTCCCATACATCTTGGGAGCCTAGAAGAATCTTCATTTGGATGCACCATATGTCATAATTTTCTTTTGTCAATCTAGGGATTTAGCTTGAGAATGAAGTTATAGCTCTGATACCAATTGTTGAAGTGGATAGGAAGAAATGATAAAGTTATCATACTAAGGAAGAGTATGAGAAGGCTTAATCTTTTGTATTTCTCTCAATACTTTTATAATTTCACAAACTCTATATTTTTTATGACTCAATATATGGGGTTTATATAGTTCCCCAAGATATATTATATTTATGCACTAAGAATGAATCTCTCTTTTAATAAACTTTTTCAAGAATCAATAGTTAATTTGACTTGTTCTTCCATAAATATTTTATTTTGAAGAAATAAATCTTTTTTCTAATGAGTAAATATTTTATTTTAAAGAAATAAATCTTTTTTCTAATGAAATTAATTTTTTCATGATAATTGTACAAATTTAATTCCAACAAAATTTAATTATTGTTATGTAAGTTATCTATAGAAGGGAGATAAAGTTAGATATTAGAAGGGATAATATATATTATAAGTTATATCTTAAGCCTCTTCAACTCTGATCTTAAAGGAAAGAGCACATGGTTGGTGAGATAGAGAGGAGAGGTCAATTCTTGCTGAACCCCTCGGAAATCACAATTGAAATTTCAACCCTTAGACCTCAATTCTTAAATGAGCGCATGGTAAGTTACCTTATTTTGGTTAGTGACTTATTCTGGTTAGTTACCTAAATCTATCATACCCGGCGAACTCCTCTGCTTCTGATCTTAGGACTGGAACTAGAACTGGCGCCGGGGATTCCACTCCCAGAATATACTCTACTCCTGCTATAGGATACCTCGCTAAAGGAAGATTAAGCTAGGGGATTCCACTACCAAAAGATACTCTACTCCTGCTATAGGATACTTCGCTAAAGAAAGATTAAGCTAATGTTGGGGCAATCCGATCTTCATGACTAAATTTTTATGATACGACTTATGCGCTAAGAGAAAAGACTGCCATACTGTCCTCTAGATTCAAAAGAAAAGCTGTGTCTATGCACTGATTTGTTGCTCTTCTGTCCGAGAAAGATTCCTAATTCATTCTTTGACTTATGCCCATTTTACTTACATAGAGATTCAATTATGGACAAGGCGATAACTGAAAGGGAAGTTGACTGTTTCCTACTTATATTACGTTTGGTTGGCGCAATCAAGTCTGCTACAAGCGCAAATAGACTGATTTCTGTAGGCAATATGGGTAAGGGAATTGGTCTCTGTGTTGGGAGTGAATAGAGTCCTGGGTGTCTAAGAGAAGTGAGAGGCTCCTCACTGAAAGTATAGTTTTCGTCTTAAAGTAGAGGTCAACAAACATCATCAGAATTAGTGCACTGTTAAGGCGGAAGGTTAAGTATAAAGTCCCAGTAGCAAGTTGGCAAGGAAAGTATTGTTCGGGCACAAAAAAGAAAGAAAGAAAAGAGGATCTTACTGGCTCAGTAGTGGCTAGACGAAATGCGGTCTTACTGTCTTTGAAACAGTATCTGAAGCAATGTTAAGAGAGGAAGCCGAGTGCTAAATCTCATGTTGAACTGTATGTAAGATAAGAAGATTCATCCATTTGAGAATGCCTAACAGCAGAGCAAGCTTTGAGTTCTATTGAACATAGGTGAAGCTCGGAGTTCACTCTACGACCGCCATAGAATACGGACTCGGCTAACGCTGTACACAGGACTTGCTAATAACTCCCATTAACCATATTAGATTTAGATGAGTTCTTTCGTCATTATATTATATGATTTCTTTCCTCTTCTTATTGCGTTTGTCACGTTCCCTTCAATTCTAAGTTTCTTGTTTCAGTTGCAAGTCCAGCTGTCGGGTCTAAAAGGTAAGTTGATTGAGTCTTAGATATCATAAACAGGATCAAATAAAGCATCAGCTAGAGAAGAACTAGTTGCCATTGTTGGCGATTTCGTTTGTCTTGTCGGGTATGAGAAAGTATTGGTACATATTGAAAGTATTGTCACAGCAACGGAATAAAAAAGTGGTAAGAGTTAAAGAACCCAAAAGTAAGGAATACAAGTTGAGAGAATCTGCTGGAGAATATACTGTGTGAGGACTCGGAAATAGGAATTTGTAAGTGAGAGTAGTTCTAGTTTCATCTTTTAAAGAATAATAGATTAAGGTGCGAGGATCAGAAGAGGAGAAGGCTAAGGGGGTTCGACTGTTTTATGGTAGTTGTTACTCTACTCTCAATCAGGTGCTAAAGCCAACAACTCATAATCTGGTGTTCAAGTGTTCGAGGAGCTATTTTATGTTTCTCTAAGTTTAAGCCGACAAGTCACTAACAAATTCAACCTAGCTATCTGCTGTAGAAATGAATTGGAGCCTATAATCTTAGGCGCTGTAACAAAGCAAAGTAAGTACTAACAAGGTCTAAGCCTAGGTAAAGTATCAAATTAGTCTCAATAAAAGAAGTCAAAGGAAGATCTAAGCTGGAGAAGAAACTAGATAGGGAACTGCCTCTGATCCAGTTGATTCTATACTTGCAACACTCCCACCCGCTCTAACAATAAGTGTTAGCGCAACTAAAGCACTCGAACGAAACATGAAACTTTACCTGACTAAAGCGCACCCTACTCCGCACTTTCCACTTCACCGACGGAGATGAGCATTAGACTCTTTCTTTTAACTTATTCTTTGGTTGCGGCCCCCTTCGTCTCATAAACAACGTTACACATAGATTACATATGATAATAGGCTATTTGACAACTTTCTTTACCTATAATTGTCGCTTTAACACCTGATTTGTAGTTTTTAACACCAGATGGAGTGCACAAAAAAGAATCTCTTGCTCAAACATCACTTCAAGTTCCGCTAGCTAATCGGACCAGTGTCTAAGCATTCAATTATGCATTAAATTCTCTATTTTCTGTAATATTACAATTCTATAGGATATTTCAATAAGATTACGTTAAGCTAAGCCATAGGAAACTCCCAGGTATATAAATGCATTGTAATAAATGTTAGCCGAACATACTTCTTTAACTGAATAAGAAGATCTTATTCATCAGTTGAAAAAAATCTTCCCTCAAACCCTATATAAATATGTGTTATAGCAATGAATAATATGTGTCATTTGATCATCACCTCTACTTTTATCATGGTATTAGAGCAACAGATATAAAGAAAACTCTTTCTCTTCTCATTGTCAAACGACAGAGCAAAATATCCCAATCCATCCCCTATCGACGATGCCACTGTCTCCTCTTCTGCTGCTTCTGTCGTCTTCTCCACCTGCAATGGCCCTTCTTCATCGTCGGCTTCCTCCTCCTCGCCCAGACCCATTAGGCAAAGGTGCTCACCACCTGAAGCTCGGTGTCTCCGCTGTGTTGGACAAGAACCGCACCACCCGCGTTGTGCTCTCAATCCTCCATGGCTGAATTCTCCTGTGGCCGCTTCTCCTCTCCTTCGACTACTCATTGGCATTGCTTTCCCTATCTTTGTCGCCGACTACCTTTTCCTCGTGCTTTCATAGTTTGCCTCCTTTGTCGAGCGCTTGAGCATCCTTTTCCATGTCTGGCCTCACGCAACAGCCACCAAAGCCTGACGAATAGCAACCCATGAAGAAGCAGACTTGGAGATCACCTCCTTATTCTTCTGCACAAGAGGCGTCGACTCTTGTGCCATCTCCTTCCTATGCTCTCTACTCCCACTCGCAGACAACTCTGTTTCTTCTGCTATTGAGACTGCCCCAATGATCTTGCTATGAGCCACCGCCCATCATCTCCCCCCTCTGCCTTGCAGCTTGTGCAACCACAACTGCTCCTTCAAGCCATCGTGGACTAGCTTGAGTCTTGGCTTCTAGTCGTGACATCTATATTCTCCTATAGGGTCCATCATTGCTCACCTTCTCCTATGGAGTGCCCTCGCTATGCACCTGAGTCCTGCACACAACCGCGTTTCTCTGCTCGGTGACTACAGCCTCTGCACATGCAGCCTCAAAGTCTTGGTCATCCTTAGACCTCTATTCAACAAAAAATGCTTTCTTGCTATTCTATTCCTATTTTTAAATATAGGAATGTTATTACTTACTGTGATGCTTGTCTTAGCAAAAAGAGTCATCAACTACCTTTTAGTACATCCTCTATTTCCTACTCTAAACTATTTGAGGTTGTTTATACTGATGTTTGGGGTCCTGCGTCAGTTGTCTCCTTTAAAAAGATTAGATTCTATGTTATCTTTGTAGACTATTTTACAAAGTACATATGGTATACCCTCTCTATCAAAAGTCTGACATCACTGTTGTCTTCTCCAACTTTAAGAACTTAGTCGAGAACTACTTTCAAACTAACATTAAATCCATCTATTCTAATGGTGGGGGTTGAATATCAAGCTCTTACATCTTATCTATCTGCTTGCAGTATTCATAATCTCAAGCCCCCTCCAATATACTCCTCAACTAGTTAGCTCTACCGAGCATAAACATCGGCATGTTGTCAAAACTAGCCTAACGCTACTTCATTAGGCTTCCATGCCATCCTCTTTTTGGTCCGTAGCATTTCAAGCTGCTATCTACCTTATTATTCGAATGCCTACTCCTATGCTATAATATCAATCACTATTTAAAAAGATGTTTAACAAACGTCCTAATATGTAAATATTAAAGGTATTTTAGTTGTCTATGTTATCCATGGTTATGTCCCTACAATTCTCATAAACTGCAGTCTCGATCTCATCGTTGTATTTTCATCGGATACTCTCTTGAACATAATACCTTCTGTCGTGGCTCGATTCTTCTCTGATGCTAGAGATCTCTGTGCCACCGCGGGCCTTCCCTTTGTTCCCAGATTTAGTAGCAACCTCGAAGCTCCCCTCCTAGGTACTTGGTGGTAAGCGTTTGCCGTGGACCTTCCCCAGCCCACCAGCATTGGCAGAACACTCTGTCATCTGTCCCAGTTGCCATCACCGGTGATCTTCCAACCCCTAGCCATGACCACTACCTTGAGATTACCAACGTTCTGCCATGGAAGCAACAACAAGAGGAGCATCGATCCCTACGACCACCCACCATCGTGTCGGAAGATCTCCTATAGGGTCCGCCGCAGCGACTGCAACCTTTGCGCCCATGACCTCTTTTGGCCACTACATCTACTAGACCTCCTCTTCCCCATGTCAGACCTCTTGCCCCTATGCTTGCCACTAAGGGTCGATGCATACGCAGAGCCGATCTAATCAGCGCCTATGCACTCTGCTGCATGCAACCTCTGCCAAGGGCTCCTTGCACGCCAAACTCACCATCACCCAGTTCATAGAGAGGTGAGGCCTTCTTGATTCCAATGTCTTCTTCCACCTCCGGGCGTCTGATCGCAGGCGCCCATCTCCCCTATATGATGCCCTCTACCACTCCTCTTTGTTACTGCAAGCACCAGCCCCTCTTCTCCGTGTCGCCACTGACCCCGCAATGTTCTATGGACTGGCATTCCCCTGGGACTCAGATGCCCTTCGGCTCTAACCGCCTACTCAATGTTGACTGCTGTTACTGTAGTTGATCTCTATATTCTGCTACTGCCGCCACTCTCTATTATCTATGTAGCCAAGTAGCCACACTAGTCATTGCACAATTCAGTTAAGGAAAGTGCCTTCCAGCGTTGTTTCTCACCAAAAGTGTTGTTATCCAATGATAGTAATTTCTCATCGAATGTGCTAATTGAATGAAAGCTTCTGTTAGTGCTATCAACATCTATAATAGAACATCGTCGTTGGCATTCCTTTTCAGCAGCCGAAGACTAGTTGTGTGGCATCCAACTGCTGAATCTGTCGCCTGCATCCAGCTTCTCAGATCTGTAGCCTGGATGCAAATCCTCTATTTTGTGCCAGTTGCGGTGCTATAGCCTATCACTTTGGCCAGAATCTTCCTCTGTCATTGGACCCATCGATTGAACCTCACCACCAGGTGACTCCGTTAGATTCTTTCTTCAATCGGTGATGTAACCGATGCTGTTCCATCCCTTGGCTCCTCCCTCTACCTCTCTCGTGGTGTCACCTCCGTCTACCCTCTGCACTACTGAACTCTACCGGTAGAACTCCTTAACCGGAGCGACAGAATGCTCCCGCTCTAGCAGACAACACTAGCACTACTTCTTGCTGTAGGCTATGAAGTTTAGAAGGTTTTGGATCTATGCCGATTTTCTCATCTTTCAATAGTGGTAGCCTCATTTCTGACGTCGTTCACTGTGTGCTGCACCATTTTTTTTTAACGCTGGAAGGGTTGGTTGTAGTAGAATAAGATTGCTGCACCCGATCGTTAGTTCCTATGGGTTCCTACTATCGTTTTCTACTCCTGCCATTGACCACTATCATTAGTCATCTGGTTTAAGCTTCACTCCATGAACCTGCAACCTCAAGAGCGATATCTGCAGGCGTTTGATGTCATGCTGCCACAATTTGCTACTTGTGGCACCAGGACGATGGTCCCTTGCTATTCTCACAAGATTGCTAGATCTTACTCACCTGACAGAGGCGACCCTGTGCTGGTTTGAGGTTTTTCTTTTCCTTCCGTACCTCATTCCTTTTACTTTCTTTTGCCATTAGTTTCTTGAATGCTTTAGTCGTATTATTTTTCATCAATCCACCTACTACTCTCCCTCTTGCCATTTTTTTTGTCTCTTAATGGTCTTTGGAATTGTTTCCTCGGTGAGATTACTTTCCTTTCTTGTTTTCTCCTCAGCCTATCACCCTTGTGATTTTCAGATGTTTTCCTCCTCTGTCTTTGATGCTCCAACACTTTTTCTTGCTGGCAATCTTTCTCCGCATCCAGGACTCATTTCCATCAATGCCACCTCCCTAATCCCTTTTAAATTATCCAAGGGTTGTGATTATACATCGTGGCATACTCAATTCTCTAATCTTTTATTTGGTTATGATTTATTGGGTTATATTGTTGGCTCTCTTAGCTGTCCACCAGTAACGATACATATTCCAAGAAAACTCAGTCCAGTGCTAAATTCTGCCTATAAGATATAGTTACGTCAAGATCGACTAATACTCCAAGCAATTCAAGCCTCTATCGCTGGATCCATCGCTCCACTTGTGTCCTCATTTGCTACTACTATGGAAGCTTGGACCAGGTTACAAACTACCTTAGCAAATCGCTTGCAGACTCGCATGCTTGGACTACTCTCCAGCCTTATGAACTTCAAGTAGGAGGGAAGTACTATTACCGACTACTTATAGTATATCAAAATGATTATCGATGACCTAGCTTTTATTGGATCTCAGATTTTAATGATAAAATCAATTGATGAATTATTGATCTAACAAGATTGTTAGAGCTGATTAATGTAGGATTAATTACAATAGAAGGATTATTACAATCAAGATTGACTAAGGTCAAGTCCATGCAACAAGTCAATACGATTAGGAACTCGCCAGGAGTGCGTTGGAAGCTCATCGAGCGTATCAGGAGCTTGCCAGGATGGCACAAGGGAGTTCACCAGAAGAAGACCGAGACTCGCCAGAGGATTATTGGGAGTAGCAAAAAAACTTGACCGAAAGTTAGGATGGTCTTGTAATGGATGTTTGGCAATTATAATTATATTTAATTAAGTCATAATTAGTATCATGCAGGTTTAACTATAGCAGGATCAATGAAGTTATAACCAAATAATGGGCTAAGATCAAGCTTGAGCATCGGGCCGGGGTTTGGACGATGTTGTGGGTTTCGTTAGGAGTTCGCTAGGAGATTTACTTAAGGGATTGGGAAGCTCGCTGGGAACACCCTGGGAGATCACCAGGGAGAAGACCAAAAGACTTGCTGCAAGTATACCGGATGTTACCGGATTGGCGGAAGTTAGGTCATACTTAAGCTTGTGGTCATTAAGAGTTATAATCAATGTCGTAGTTAGAAAGTGAGTCCAATTTAAGTTGGATTTGGAAGGAATCCAAATTAACTCAATAAGGCAACAGGATCCACTGGTAGGTTTGGTTGAGCTCAATCAGTTGACCAAGGAGCTGGTCAACATTAAGTCAAAGTCATAGTTCGAACAGTGGAAGGAACCACTTTTGTGGAAATTTCGACGGGTAAAATGTCGACGAGCTGTCATGGATAATAATGTAAACAAATGCTCATATTTGTCCGTGTCCTTCAGTTTAGGTACATATCTTGTACAACAAGAAGCGGACTTGCAGTAGGCTTAGCAGCCCTAGTTTGATTTGCTTTATAGCCAAGTTTGGCTTGTAAATACAAGTGTGTCTTATAAGCACTTGTAGGGACTTCGATCTGTAATGGACCATTATTCTTTGCGTACAATCTCTTTGAGTTTGTAATGTCCATGGGTGTAATTTGTATTTTGACTTTATAAAGTGTTTTCTTGAGTAGTTGCTTGTGGATCCTGTGGGAATTGCTTCTTCTGGCCCGTTTTCTCCTTTTGTAAGTCTATGGGACTTTAGGAGATCTCGGAGAGGGCTGACCTTTGCGGATGGACACGCATGGGTGCCGCACGGCTTAGGCAAAATCAGCTAAGCCCATGACAATGTGGTATCAGAGCGGGACAAGCACACGCAGAAACACTTGCCATACAAACGTGGGGGACCTAGCTAGGCTGTGTGGAGAACAGCCAGCACGCGCAACCGTTTGGGGGAAACGGACATTGAGATATAGGGAAAGGAGTCGCTCAGAGGAGTGGGCATCCTGGTTTGGTATTCAAGGAATAGCCAACCCCTTTGCGTGAGAGGCACCGCGAGGATAAGCAAGCGAAGAAGAATGCATAGCACACAAAGATTGGGATGGTTGAGTTCAAGCTATAGCTCAACGTTGACAACCAAACTTGATGGTGCTTAAGGCAAAGCGAGGTGCTTGGTGAAAGATGAGACTGTGCAATGTGGGAGGTGTTGTGTAACGACCGAAAGAGTTATGCAAAACTCATAGAGGTGATGGGAATTGCTAACTCGAAGGATTCAGAACTCATTCAAGGGCTTGTACACGGATGACGAAGTGTTCGTGGGAATCCCAAGGCATGATCGGAACTCAGCGCCATGGAGCATCAAAACTTTCTCTTCGACATGGAAATGATATGTCCATAGGCGGCTAAAATATGCAACAAGTTCAACATGTTGCTAGACCTTGAAGGGTGCAGTGGAGACTATATTGGAGAAGGGTCGCAACCTAGCAAGTACATTTGCAGGGGCATAACAAGGCAGAAGTTCAGCAAGATGGAGTAGTCCAAAGGGGATGGTGGTCTCTGAAACTTCCAGTGGGAAGTATGTAAAGAGAAAAGTTGCTCCAACAGGACAGATATCCAGGAGGGATAAGTCCTAGTTCTCTAATAGGAGAATCATGTGCAACAGACTGTACATATTGAGGAAGAGTTCCTCAAAGTGATATCTCCACAAAGTTCAACAGACCGAGTGAGCGATGAAGAGTCGTCGCATAATCTCGAAGGAGGTAATGAATTGGTGGATGCAATTCGAGATCAAGTGGGGGATCAATCCAAGGCAACATCATATGAAGGCACACTTAGAGTCGATGCAGAAATCGAACTCAACAAAGGGCTGACCCATGGAATGGTGGACGTAAGGGCCACTATCAACTCAATACAAATCGAGGAGTAGAGCGACTTGGGTGGAACTCGGTAAAGTATCCAAGCCGCATGAAGGGAGTCGATATAGAAAATGAAACATGGAGCGGAGGCACAGAGCTTTCCTTAGACAGAGATCAAGGGCATGAACTCTTGTAGAGGTAAGAGTGGGATCATGTCGTTCCATGGGTTCTCCATTCTGATGGGACAGACTTATTTTGCATGGTGCCAAAGATGAAGGGAGCTTCAAGGCACATGCAAGCTACCTCAGAGATGCATTTAATGGAATAACTAAGGTGATTCAACTTGCGGAGGCAAAGTTGGGATCATGAGACCTTAGTACGGGGCAAGAGGACGCAGAGGCAGGTACTCTTGAAGAATATGCCATAGTGTTGCCATTTGAGTTGTCAGGAATAAGAGGTGCATAACAAGATTATGTTGGTAGGGGATAGAGGTCCAAGATCTAGACAATGGTGCATCAACTCTAGCGAAGTCAGGGGACTTCAGGAGCTGCTAGGCGACGGACTGTCCTAGAGCTATGCTTCATCCAGGTATAACCCAAGAGTGGGTGGACGAAGGGGAATTGCTAAGGGAGCGAACTAAAAATCGGAGATGGTGGAGGCCCTAAGATGTGTTGGCAGAGGCCACACGTGGAGAAATCATAGTCCGAGTTCATCATACGAGAATCTGTATGCAATAGAGATATCACCAGGAGGTGATATGGTGCAGCGAATCATGGTGGAATAGTTCGTGGCAATGCAATACAGGCAATCTTATCCCGTGAGGGATAAGATCATGTGGGAGTATGATCAGGAGTTACTGGGAGCTCCACTTTGGTGTACGACACAACAAGAAGAAGGGCTATGGATTAAAGGAGTAAATGTCGTAGTACCACAAAGGCGGGTATTCGTGTGTGCATCGAAGCTTACATTAGATGAAAGCCTTAGTCATCAGCATATGGGAGCTGTATACCACTGAGGAAGAAGTCCAAGTGCAAGTACCAGTGAGTCCCGTAAGGGACATGATCATGTGAATGATCACGAACTGCTGGGCGCTCCACTTCAGTGAATAATGCAACGGCAAGAAGGGTTGTAGATTCAAGGAGTGAATGCCACAGTACCGTAGAGGCGGGTCTTCCGTGTGTATGCATCGAAGCTTGCATCAGATGAAAGCCTTGGTCGTTAGCATATGGGGGTTGTGTACCACCGAGGGAGTAGTCATATTGCAAGTACCAGTGAGTCCCATGGAGGGGACTTGATTATACTAAGGTATAATCGAAGCAGCTGGAGAGTTGGACTGCTTCAGTACTCACATTCACTTAAGGGAGCCCAACAAGTCAGAGGACAAGGTCAAGTAAGCGAACATTGCTACCAAGGAAGCTAAGGAGAACAGAATCGGCGCGAGCCCTGCAACAAGATGGTAGAGGCCATGCATGAGAGTTGTAGTTTATCTTTCTATCGACGAAGAAGAATTGCTAGGAGGACACAGTGGTGTCAAAGCAGGTGATCGAAAGGGGCGAGGAAGCGACGACGAGTCCAGCGGGGCTCAACTACCCAAAAGAAAAGCATCGGTTAGAAAGGAGGTGGACTCGGAGGAGCTCCACAGTGCCGCAGAGACAGATCTACCGATCGCGAAGGAAGGGATGAAGATGCAAGATAACGGATAGTAGTGCAATGGACTTGGCAGCGCCATGATACCGCAGATGCGGGACTTCCGTGAAGTCATTGATCCCTTGCTCTCATGGAGGGAGAGCATTGGTCGTAAAAAGGGCCGAGGAGGTGGAGAATGCAGAGGCAAACTCCAAGTACCAAGACAGGACAGAATGGCAGAGGCCAAGAAACTTCATATGACCGATATCGATGGGCTTCTCATCAAGATACCCGAAATTAAGGGACTTCGGGTTGATGCAGGAGTGTTCGACTAAGGAACGAAGTAGGCAGTATATTGTACTATACCTTTCTACTCAGAGGAGTAGGCGGCAAAGGTGATGGAGAAGACGGTACAATCCCAAAGTTGACCAGATCTATCAAAGACTTACTCCAAGTTGGGGGACTCCAAGTTAGGGTAAACTTTTTGCTCTTTTCGGGCAAAACTGCTTGCATTCCAGAAGTTCAATGGCAGTGGGAAGGTGAATCACAGTAGCTAACCCAACACAAGGAGTGCAATCACTTCAAGTGCTCAGAAGTGTGAGCAAAGAGCGGGTAAATATTACTAACCAGCTCAATGCATAAAGTACAAACTCGAGGAGGCAGGCGAAATTGAGTAACCTTTACCTTCTCAACTCGAGAGAATGGGCGAAACCGAGTACTCCAATTCTCTTAACTCGAGGAGGCGAGCGAAGCTAAGTAACCTTACCTTCTCAACTACGAAGAGAATAAGTGAAGTCAAGTATCCCAGTTCTCTTATTTATCCAAGCAGGGGAGCTCTGCACAAGTTCAGTGACCCTTCAAAGAAAGCTTATGGAAGACAATGGTTATCAAATCCTCACCGTTGGTGATCAGTACTACTAAGAGTAGATTTTTCACTTCATTTCCTAATTGACTAATCGAAAGCGAGAGTGATGCAAACATACTTGGAAGTGACAACTAACAGTGGAAGAAGGTTCAATGGGCAAACATTATGGAGAAAGGACTTTAAAAACTTCAAAGTCTGTGAGGCGATGCTCGTTAAAGCTCCAACAAGCATCTACCCAGTTCAAGGAATATGAGTATACTACGATACTGGCGCATAATAAGGTAGGTCTTTCCTTCATCAAGGGATCCGCAAGAACCAACAAGGATCAACACAACTCAGCCAACCCCATACCAGATTCAGTAATTGGTGAGTTGAAGCAGCATGGCGAATCAGAGTTCGACTACTCAATAATAGCTGCGGAGAGTGGCTAGGAGCCAAAGAGGCATATTGCAGCCAAAGCAGAAGATTCAAGATTCAACAGAATATGTGGAGATGCAGCGTCTACAGTGGCTTCGACGAGGCCGTCGAAGGAATAAGTGGGGGAGAATGTCACAGACAATAATGTAAACAAATACTCATATTTGTCTGTGTCCTTCAGTGTAGGTACATATCTTGTACAACAAAAAGCGGACTTGTAGTAGGCTTAGCAGCCCTAGTTTGATTTGCTTTATGGCCAAGTTTGGCTTGTAAATACAAGTGTGTCTTATAAGCACTTGTAGGGACTTCGGTCTGTAATGGACCATTATCCTTTGTGTGCAACCTCTCTCAGTTTGTAATGTCCATGGGTGTAATTTGTATTTTGGCTTTATAAAGTGTTTTCTTGAGCAGTTGCTTATGGATCCCGTAGGAATTACTTCTTCTGGCTCGTTTTCTCTTTTTGTAAGTCTATGGGACTTTAGGAGATCTCGGGGAGGGCTGACCTTTGCGGATGGACACGCATGGGTGCCGCACGGCCTAGGCAAAATCAGCTAAGCCCGGGTGGCGGCCAATAACTTTCGACGGGTCAACCACCTAGGTGGTGGTTAAACCGCCCGTACCACAAAATGCAGTGGTGGCCAACGGCTAACGGTGGGTGAACCGTCCAAGTCGGTAGGTAAACTTCTTGTACCCTATTTTTTCGGATATGTTTGATTTTTGGCTCTAATTTATGAAGGCACTTGGTGTCTATACCCCGAGTATTCTTGCATTCTTAGAATAGTTGAAAAATACTTCTGGACAATTAAATTTTGGCAAAAGAAAATATGAGTGATTTGTAAAGAAAAAGAAAAGGCAGGAGAGAAAGGTTAAGGGTTTAATCTTCACCCAAAGAAGATTAGTAGTGGAAGCTGAAGTGCCTCAAGAAGGAGGACTCGGAAGTGGACGTAGGCCGTCGGTACGAAACCACTATAAAATTGTAAGTATTTCATACTTGTATTGCTTGAATATTGTTCTATTGATGCTTCCAATTTAACTAAACTCCTTGAAAGTAAGACGATAAGTTTTTTTTCTTAAACGTAATTATCTTTCTAATTTTTTTAGTAACTTATTTGTAATCACTCACTTGTTTTATTAAAAATGAAAAGCTTCGGGTTTCTTATTCTATCTTATTCGAAAAGCTTTTAGTTTAGAAAGAAAAATTTAAGCTTACACTAATTCACTCCTCCCCCTCCCCGTCCCTCTCAGTGTCAATTGATCCTAATAAATAGTATCAGAGAAAGGTTATTACTCTTTGGATTAATACCCACTTGAGTAAATGACTTGTTTTAGCATGAATGAGGGACATTTAATTTTACATCCACCCATATTCAATAGGACAAATTATACATATTGGAAAACACAGATGCATATTTTCCTCATCTCTTTGGACTTTGATTTATGGAATATAGTTGAGAACAGATTTGAAAAATCTTCAAAACCAACGAATGAGTTAAGTGATTTGGAAAGGAAGAATTTTTCTTTAAATTCAAAGACTATGAATGTTTTGTTTTATGCACTTGATAAAAATGAGTTTAATCGTGTTTTCGCTTGTGATTTGGCTTTTGGTATTTGACATATTTTAAAAATTACACATGAAAATATAATTAATATAAATGAATCATTTAATGCTCTAGCTCCTTGTCGTATAGAAGAGAAGTAGAGGTTAGGTTATTCTTTACGCATATAGAGAAGACAGAATGTAAATGTGGCACTTACCCCACTATGCACTTCCCTTGGTTGATCCCAATGCAGCTTCTTCCCCATCTTATGCCGATGAGTAAGGGCAATAAGGACAAGGACAACTAGAGTCCGGTTAAACTATTTCTTATTATATTCTAATTAAGATATACTTCTTATTATATTTTAATTAATATAAAAAAGATTAGAGGGAATTTCTATTGGTTTATTAAAGAATTTCTATTGGTTTCTGGTCAGTCGGTAAGGTTGAAAGAGACCCCGTAGTGCTAGATCAAGTTGTTGGTTATGAAATTGGAGTTGATGGATAAGAGGGTTATTGCTTAGAATTTGGTAACTACTAGAGATAGAAGTTGTTGGCTTGACATTTAATTCTCGGTTCAGTGTCCAAGAGAGAGGTGAGGAGTAAAAAGAATTAAGTATCCTATGCAGTTGTCAGTTGTTCAATTTCTATTCATGTTTTCCTCGGTACTAAAGGAATCTCAGTTGCCAGCAGTGGTGTTATAGAAACAGATGAAGCAGTTTGAAGAAAGTCATAGATATCTTTTGTATGCAGCAAGTGGGAAGCCATATAGATCAGAAGCTAGATCCATTTCCGTATCAGCTAAAGCATAAGTGAAATCTCATTCTAGATTCCAATCTTAAGCTTACCAGAGGGAAGGGGTATCAAAAAGGAATTGGGTAACCAACCTATAGTGGTACTCTTAACCAACTAACTCGTAGTGCTAGTAACCAACCTAGTATACGCTCTGTACTCTTAAGGAAGAATTCAACTACAATGGAAGAAACATGAGAATTTGGATCAGATGCAGGTCAAGAATCCCCTGAGCCTTTTATTGATCTGAAGCGGGAAGTCAAGTTGGTTGAATGAGGGGAATAAGTTGGGCAAGAATAAATTACTGGTGGCAAGGAAGCGAGATCTAGGTCTACTTCAGTCTTATCTCTTTCGGTTCTAGTTTCATCCCTTATTTAATCTGTATCTATGTTTGCTGTTGTTAGTTTCACAAGTGTAAGTTACCAAGGATGGAGCCAGCAGGGAGCAGTTCCTCAAGTTATGTTCTTGTGTCTAAGTCAACGAGAGAAGAATTAGTTAAGTATCTTTGAACAGGCGCAAGAGAGATAAATGATTATTTGCCAAGGCAATCGAATGATTCATTTCATTCTTTATACTGTTTACTTTATGCTGGCCCTACCACAAATTTGAAGTTGAACGAAGTAAGGGTGTTGAATATATAACTCAGTAATAAGAGTTCACAGCTCAAGCCGAATCTCATGCCCACTACTACTTTGCACTTAAATAAAAGAATAAACTATTGGGACAAAGAAGCGCACTAGTACTGTTTCATAGGTTTGTATAGATGAAAGTAAAGAAAGACACATATCTTTCTCCTTCTTCACCATAAAGATGTGATCTATCTATTTCCTGCTTCATAGTTAAGGTAGGATACAGTAAAAAGAACTCCTTGTTGACTTGACTCGCCATTACGCCTTAGTAGAGCTCCAGTCTTCCAGTTATAGTGGAGTTCTCATTTTATCGGCTAATGCAAGTGACTAAAGTGCAGTGTCAGTGAAATTATAATTCACGAGGAGCACTCGAGGAGAATTTCTTGTATTTAGAGACTTACGTTGGGGCAAGTTAAATTGAATCTAAAAGTGTTAGTGCCGAGAGAGGACTGAGTGAAATCTTATTCTGTATGTAAGAGAGCTCGAAGCTCAATAGATTCATTTCATTCTAAAGAGTTCAACAAGACTAAGTGGCTAATAGGATGGGAAGGGAGTTTGGAGTTGTGGAAGGGCAGTGAAAGTTGTATTTCTAAATCAATTCCTAGAGTTGATATTCTTAAAGCAACAGATGAAATGGGATAAAAGGCATAATCTGTATACCAATTAGGTCGTTGAAAGGTAGTTAGCTTCAATTTCGATTCTTGTTCATGTGTCCGACGATAAAGGTTCTTGGCGCTTTACCTTAGTCTGATTTAAAACTTTCCTGAGTCTAAACAAAAGGGGAGTGAATGAGATTAGCTCGAAAAGTCGATGAGATCATAAGCTAGAGAATAATATGGAGTAGGTAAGGGAGAGATATCGGATCTAGCTAGGAGTAGTAATAAAATAAGTGATTGTTCGAGCAAAGGTATGATATGGTGTGTCTTTCCCATGACTTTGGCTGATCATCAAATCAACACTCACACCCGAACTATCCAAACCCTTTGTAGCTGACTTTAGCATAGATTCTATTATAATTCATGGATTCTTCTTCCTCTTTTTTTCTCGAGCTATTATAGTGGACTTTACTCTCCTTCTCCTTGCTTGAGGTTAATCATGAAATTTCATATGTCTCTTTCTTATCTTGCATTTGGTATAGAAATGAATAAAGATATAGCTTTACATACTTCTTATGCTTATATATCCTTAAGACTCCACTAATGCAGTTTATCATTCCATTCAAGAATTCTATTCAAACAATAAGAACAGGACATTCATTCCACAGCTTCAGACTTAATTTCATCTTTGACTTGCTCGAGAGTAATATATAGTATATAAAAGTACTTACTTACTTTCGAGCTTGACTTGCAGTTGAGGATTCAGGCATCTTCTCTTGCCTTTGATTCTATATACTATGGTTGACAAACAGATGAAACTATTATTGGGCATATTGGCAGATGACCCAGATTTAGTTCATAATGGGTTTTAGTGAAGTCCATAGTCTTAATCTTTATTTATCTTAACTTAAATCCTAGTTTTGGGGGCTAAGGGTTATGAAAGGAGGGCATCGACGGTTGAAAATGTGGGAGAGAGAAAGAAGGTTGCATATTAACAGTAGATGGCAAAAACAAGAGATTCAGGAAAGAAAAGAATACAATGACAAAGAAAGACTATTCTCAATCATCCATATCTCAAGTTAGATCAGTTTACAGTGGATTCTTACTGTGATCATTTGGGAAGGTTTTGGATATTATGCTTAGCAATATAGTCCTTGTATCTCTGTGATTTTCTTGTGGCTGTTGTTTCGGTTTGGGCAATGAAGCCTTAAGATCTGTATATTCATTATTTTGATAGTGGATTTTCTCTGGCTTGTTTTTATGGTTGTTACCCTTCAAGTTGAAGAGGTTTTCCATATAAATCTTGGTGGTCATTTAATTATGATTTATATTTGATTCCACTATGTGTGACGGTCTGCTAGTATTTGTTCATATACAAAGTTTCTTCCTATTTTATTCCCATCAACTGGTATCAGAGTAGGGTTTTGGTAGCATCTAATTTTTGTATTCGAACATGGATGCTGTTAATATTTTGCGCATAATTAGTTTGAACGCAAACAATTGGATGATATGGAAACCAAGAATGGAAGATCTCTTGTATTGTAAAGATTTGTATGGACCCTTTCAAGGGGATAGTGCAAATCCCACAACTATGACAGATGATGAGTGGAAGAGGTTAGATCAAAAAATAGTTAGATTTATTCGTCAATAGCTTGATGATAGTGTCTTTCACCATGTTTCTACTGAAAGTTCTGCTTACTCTCTTTGGAAAAAGTTAAAAGGTCTTTATGAAATAACAATGACTGGCAACAAAGTTTTTTTGACCAGAAAACTTGTGAACTTAAAATATAAAGAGGGTACTTCTATTCCTGAGCATTTGAATAAAATGTAAAGTATTACTAACCAGTTATCCTCTATGAAAATGTCTCTTGATAATGAGTTGCAAGCATTATTACTTCTTAGTTCTTTGCTAGAAAGTTGGGAGACACTAGTAATTCTGCATCAGATGGTGTTGTCACCATGAGTCAAGTAACAAGCAGTTATTGAATGAGGAGTTGCGGAGAAGAAATTCAGTAACTTCTCAAATTAATTCATAGGCACTTGTCTTAGAGAACAGAGGAAGGTCAAAGCCGAAGAATAGAAGTGGTTCACACATTGGTAGAAGCTAGTCAAGATCAAGAAAAGATATTATTTACTATAATTATGGTGAGAAAGGACATTATAAGAATCAGTGAAAGGAACCTAAGAAGCACAAGAAAAAAGGAAAAGAAGTGGCGCATATAAAGTCAAAAGAGAATATCATAGCTATAGTGCATTGTAGTAATTATTTGATTTTATCTACTTATGATGATATTTTTTCTTATGTATGCTAGGATCAGTTTGGTTATAGGCTTTGGGATCTAGAAAGGTAGAAGGTGTTCAGAAGCAGAGATATTATCTTCTTTGAGGATCAAACTATTAAGGATTTGAAGGAGGCACCAACTAAGACTTTTGTAGAGAGATTTATAGACTGTGATCCAATTATTCCTCTAGTATATTAGGGTGATGGGGGAGATGTTATGGGTGTAATTACTAGAGGGAAGTAAGGTCTTGAAGAATAAGTAGGTTTTCAGGTTGAAGATGTTAGGACCCTATCTAAGTCAAGTCCATCTATTCAGGTTGAGTCATGTTAGCCAGAATTAGTTATGGGTCTGGTGAATCTCATCAAGTCAGTTATGAGTAGATTGAGTAGTTTTTATCTTCATTTGGGATTGAGTCAGTTATTATTTTTAGTTAGGAGTTTATCAAGTTGGTTAAGAGTCAGAGATTAGTGGGACTCTTAGTAGAGCACTATAAAATAAGGGTGTAAACTCTTTTATGGAGAGCAATCAATAAAGAAATATTAGTTTTAGCCAAAAGGTAGAAACCCTAGGAGGCAGATCCCCTCGAAGTGATCTAGGAGGTCTGATCCCCTCGAAGAGATCGATTATCCCCCTTTTCACCTTCTTCCTCCACGATAGAACCCTAGGATTCTATCAGAAGACTCAAGAATATTGTTCTTTACCAAAGTATAAAGCTAGATTGGTTGTGAACGGCTTTGCTCAAAAGATTAAGGGTGTAAACTCTTTTATGAAGAGTAATCAATGAAAAAGTATTAGTTTTAGCCAAAAGATAGAAACCCTAGGAGGTAGATCCCCTCGAAGTGATTTAGGAGGCCCGATCCCCTCGAAGAGATCGATTATCTCCCTTTCCACCTTATTCCTCGATGATAGAACCCTAGGGTCCTACTAATTGTTATCAAGGCAAATGATCATCGGCATTCCTGTTGTGATTCCGTGGTCGCTCCTCTCATCATTGTCATCACCACCGCTATTATCATCAACGTCATCGTCATTGCCATCCGCAGCCACCCCTCCTTTCTCCTCACTTCTAAAGAAAGAATGAGCAAAGAGAGAAAGAGAAAGAAAGGGAGAAAGAAAAGAGAGAGAGGGAAGAAGAAGAAGAATGGCTCTGCACCTTCTCCCTTCTTCCTCCCCACCTACCTGCTGCTAGCCCTCTTACTCTCTTCCTCTCGTACCATAGCAGTCGCACATCGCCGCTGCCCTCTCCTTCGGCTACCTCTTTAACCGTCGGCCCCACTACTATCCTCTCCTTTATCCCTTCTGCCTTGCTGATCCCACCATCGCTACCAACCGCTGACCATTGCTGCCTAGCTACGCTTTTGTCTGTCACTAAGACCACCGACTGCTACCTTTTTCACTCCCCAGCAATTTCCCAACCAGCCTCTCCACTATTGTCACCGACTACTACCCTCTATTTCTCCGTCTCAATCACACCAACAATGATGCTGCTCCCCACTTCCTCTTCCTCGTCGGACCCCACGCCTTTTCTTCCCTCGTCGTCATCACTGCCGTAGCCAAGCCCTTCTCCTTCCCCTACTCCTACCGCCGGCCTCCATCTCCCTTTCTCCTCCAATGCCTTCCTCCGTGCCTCCCCGCCGCCAGCCCTCTATCGCTCTCCTTTGCCGTAACTCTCGTCGGACTATGTTGCCCCATCGCTGCCCAGCTGTGTCGTTGCCTTCCTTGCCGCAGCAGTCACCCACCCTTGCCATCCTTAACCACTAGCTATTGTCTTATTCCTCCCGCGCCCATCGCCGACGTTGCCGCCATCCTCCTCCTACACCTCCTCCCCATGGTCTATTGTCATTGCCAATTATCGGCCACAATCATTGCCAATTATCGATCACAGCCGCTGCCCTCTCCTCCAACCTCCTCTGCTTCCTACGGCTTTTCCACCCATTGCAGCCAGTGTCATAATCTTCCTTTCCTCCTTTCCTACCGCAATAGTTACATGTTGCCGCTTCTCTCTCCTTCGGCCACCTCTTCCTCCGCCGATCACCTCTGTTCCTCTCTTCCCTCTACTGCTTTCCAGCCATTGCCATCTTCCCTCATAGCCACAGCCACCCCCCTCTACAGTGCCTACACCTTGCTTCCTCTATCGTTGCAGTCGTTGCAACCTCCTCCTCGGTCACGCCCTCCTCGGCCGCGCCCTCCTCTACCACCGAGGCTACCTCTGTTCCTCCCCTTCGCTCCTTACGACACCACTGCCTCCTCTCTTGCTGCTGCTTACTGGTTACAGGCGCCTTACAAGCCAATCACGTGAGTGATGACACGTGTAACATGCTATGTGATCTTTTTGCTTATGATTAATATTGGCATATTATCACATTATATTATCTGTAGCAAATATACTGTGATGTCCTTAGTTCTATACAATGAGGATCGGATCATGATGAGATCATGATAATGAGATCGATTCACCTTTAAACATAGATCCTAAATAATCCTGGTCATAAGTTACTCGAGAAGGACATCGAGATAATTGGATAGACCCGTGTACTATATTCTTGTCTATATGATGAAGGCGACTAGTCTCGTAGCTACTTGTATGGAGAAACTAAGGATATAGTACAGGTGCTCATTGGAGAATGAGTTCACTAATTGATCCGCTTATGGAATGTTATATGGTTGATAATACCTAATGTCAGACAGCGATTTTATAATCTCAATTGTATATCTGGTCCTTTGACTTAAGACACCAAGGATACCTTATATAAGTACTCCTTTCTTTGACGCCAGACTTACAGGTTGGGAAAGTTTCAGATCTAGTATAATTGGTTATCGAGATTGGTAACCAATCTTACGAAGGTAATGAGTGTCAATATAGGATCATCCACTCTCAGTATAACCAGAGGATATATGTGATTGCTCAAACAAATCCTTGGCCAGGGTCATTCAGATTGAAAAAGAAAGAGTTCTCTGAGAGAATCTGATTAGAGTGAGACTACGATAGATTCTGTATGTGGACTGACTGTACCATGTCCAATATATGATCTCTGGGATATTAGTTGGATGAGGGATTATAGATACACGATAACTATAGATAGACAGGTCTGATGGATTTGATCCCCTTGTACCGCTTTGGGGACTACAACGTAGTGGCCTAGTACGTCCACAGTCGATAAATTGAGTGAATTATTATGGGGATAATAATTCACTATATCAGAAGGAGCTCTGATGGGAGTGACTCACGGCCAGCTTGGTATCGGGCCTAGAGGGTCACACACATATGATGGATGCTTTAGTAAATAGAGGATTGGATAGAGATACAATTAGCCCTAATTCTCATTAGATGAGATTCTATGCTGATGAGCTCCTTGATTAAGACCCAATCAGAGGCCTAAGGAGATTTTTGGATAGAGATCCAATAATGTAAGGTTAGTAGGTAATTGAATGAAGATCCAATACCCACTAAGGCAAGAGCCTTAGGGTTTTTGGTGGCTCTCTATAAATATAAGGGGAGACCTATGGTTGATAGGCTGCAGTTTTAGCCACCACCTCCTATTCTCCTATCTCTCCCTCTGTGCAAGAGTTGTGAGATTAGATTGGAGGAGTTTTACTATAGAGATCCATCGTGTGAATACCGCAAGAGAGGATGATGCTTGACCTCTTATATCTTCTCCATACGGATCTGGAATACAAGGATATGGGATCTCCCTAGGTAAAATTAATCTTTCACATATCATGATTTTATTGGTTTTTGTATTTTTCTTGCGACCCCAATATTTTGCATAATTATTTGATCTATGTGAGAAACCAGTTTTTATTTCAATTTCCATTATGCATATGATGCACCCGCTAAGGTTTCTCAATAGTGCTGCCCTCGCTACTGCAGCCGCTTTCAAATGCGCTCCTACCTTGCTCTCCTCCTCAATCACTGCCACCAGCTACTCTTCTCCACTAGTAGCAACATCAGCTAAAACCCTCATCGCCCGCCAACCACTCGCTACTTCTAGTTGCGCCAACTCCCTTTACAGCAACCGTTGCCTCTCCACTACAATGCAAACTTATGCCCCTGACTCAACAGTAGAAAAAAGAACTGAACATCATTGATCTACAATCCTACACGATGACTATAGATGATACACTTAATGTAAGGTTTAAAGCCTTTGAGACTCGCATGGAAGATAGATTTCAAGAGCTCCTCTGTGAAATTAGAAGAAACCGATTAGAGAGTCCCAAGAAAACTCAACATGGTGAAAGTTCCAAAATGAGTCGATCTGAAAAGTATGATCAAGGGCAGGACACAGGATACACATATATGAGGGTGGAGTTTCCCAGATGGGAAGATGGAAACCTGATTGGTTGGATTTCACGTGCTGAAATATTTTTTTATTTTCATAGGACTCTAGAGGAATCGAAGGTGGAGACAACCTCCATCAACTTGAAGGAGACGCGATCCAGTGGTACGATCGGTATGAGCATACTCATGAAGAACCCTCGTCGGAGCAATTCAAAAGTGGACTTTTGATTCACTTCGAACCATTGGAATATGAAAAAATAGATGGACAACTCACTAAAATCCATCATACCTCTACCGTATAAGAGTACCAGAGCATATTTGAGCGCCTCTTAAACCAAACCCAAGATTGGTCTGAAAAACAATTACTAGGAATATTTATTGAAGGGCTCAATCCAGAGATTTGGTACGAAGTTAAGGCTCAACAACCTCGTACCGTGATGGTTGCCATATTATTTGCTCACATACATGAAGAAAAGTTTAATATGGACAATCGCAGAAATAAAAGTATAAATCAACTAGTAGTAAGCAAGCCGACAGCCCCGCCTCCCTCTACTCCAAACCCCCAAAGACTTACCAGAGAAGAGCTCCAAGAAAGATCAGCAAAAGAGTTATGCTAATATTGTGATGAAAAATGGAGTAGAGGACATCGATACAAACATGGCCATCTTCTGATGATAGAACCAATTAAAGAGGAATCAGAGAATGATGATGTGGACTTTGATCGAGAAGGTACAGATTCTGACAATGCTATTGGACCTTTCGTATGAACGGTATATGTAATAGTATGCTACTCTAACCCACAAACCATAAAAATGGAGGGAATTTTAAAACAATAGGCTGTTACTATCTTAATCGATACTGGTAGCACTAACAATTTCATAGACAGAAGGCTTACTGACCAATTGGTCTATCAAATTGAAGACTGTGACAGATTTGAAGTCAAGGTTGCTGACAATCAAATTCTAACTTGTAATAGTAAGAGTGCTCAAGAATCAAACTAATGGTACCAGGCTAAGAACTACGAGTGGATTTCTTTATGATACTACTAGAGGACATCGAAATAGTACTTGGAATTGAATGGCTGTCAACCCTGGGTGATGTCACCTAGAATCTTTCTAAACTAATTATGAAGTTTTTTATTAATGGAAAGCAGGTGATCCTTAAAGGAAGACGTGGAAGCAAGATCACAACTGTTAGTAACCATCGAATGGAGAGGCTTCCTCACAAGACTTCAATGACGATTGCACCAGAAGGCCGACCTATTACTTACACAAAGTGGAGACCTTATTTAATTGATCAAAAGATTATGACGCATGACAAATATCCTAGACCGAAGTACCCCCCAAAGTTTGATGTTGCTCAGCCTTGAGGACAAGGTTGATTTGAAGAGGGCGGGTCTATTAGGACCCTAGCTAAGTCATGTCCATCTATTCAGGTTAAGTCATGTTAGCCAGAATCAGTTATGGGTCGGGTGAATCTCATTATGTCAGTTATAAGTGGATTAAGTAGTTTTTATCTTCAATTAGGATTGAGTCAGTTATTATTTTCAGTTAGGAGTTTATCAAGTTGGTTAAGAGTCAGAGATTAGTGGGACTCTTAGTAGAGCCCTATAAAATAAGGGTGTAAACTCTTTTATGGAGAGCAATCAATAAAGAAATATTAGTTTTAGCCAAAAGGTAGAAACCCTAGGAGGCAGATCCCCTCGAAGTGATCTAGGAGGTCTGATCCCCTCGAAGAGATCGATTATCCCCCTTTTCACCTTCTTCCTCCACGATAGAACCCTAGGATTCTATCAGAAGACTCAAGAATATTGTTCTTTACCAAAGTATAAAGCTAGATTGGTTGTAAACGGCTTTGCTCAAAAGAAAGATATTGAATTTGAAGAGATTTTTTCTTGTTATTAAAATATCTTCTATCTGTGTTGCTCTTGGTATTGCTGCTAACCTAGACTTAGAGATTGAGTAGTTAGATGTGAAGATAACTTTCCTTCATGGTGATTTGGAGGAAATTTATATGGAGCAACTAGAAGGCTTTAAAGTCAAAGGTAAAGAAAATCTTATCTGCAAGTTGAGGAAGAGCTTGTATAGGCTGAAGCAAGCTCCAAGACAGTGGTATAAAAAGTTTGATTCATTTATGATTAAAAATGAATACAAAAGAACAACTTTAGATCATTGTGTGTACATCATACGATTTAGTGATGATTTTATTATTCTCTTACTTTATGTTGATGACATGCTTATCCTTAGAAAATATATGTATATGAGTAATATGTTCAAGAAGAAACTGAGTAAGTCTTTTGCAATAAAAGACATGGGGCCAGCAAAGCAAATATTGAGAATGCAGATTTTTCGTGATAGAAGAAATAAGAAGATTTGGTTGTCACAGGAGAAATACATTGAGAAGGTTTTTGATAGGTTTAATGAACAATACAAAGCCAGTTGGTTCTCCTCTTGTTTGTCACTTCAAGTTATGCTTAGAGCAGAGTCCTTCAAGTGATGAGGAGAATGAGAAAATGTAAAAGGTTCCTTATGCTTCAACAATTAGAAGTTTAATATACGCGATGGTATGTACGCGGCTGGACATCACATATGCAGTGGATGTTACTAGCAGATTTCTTATAAATCTAGGCAAAGAGCACTGGGTAGCAATGAAGTAAATTTTTAGATATCTCAGAGGAAGTTCTAAAGTTTGTTTAAGCTTTGGAGGTGGATCACCTATATTGACAGGTTATACAAATGCAGATATGGCAAGAGATATCGACACAAGGAAGTTTACATCAGGTTTTATACTTACTTTTATAGAAGGAGCTGTGTCATGGCAGTCCATATTGCAAAGGTATATTGTACTCTCCACCACAGAGACAGAATATATTACTGCTACAAAGGTTTATAAAGAAAAGTTATGTATGAAAGGATTCTTACAAGAATTAGGGTTGAAACAGAAAAACTATGTAATATATTATGACAGCCAGAGTGTCATCCATTTATGTAAGAACCTACCATTTCATTCCAAGTCAAAGTATATAGATGTTAGATATCACTGGATCAGAAGTATGTTTGAAGAGAAGTAGTTACAATTTCAGAAAATTCACACAGATGATAATGGGGCAGACATGTTGACAAATACTTTACCGAAAGAGAGATAGGAGATGTGCTGATAGCTGACCAGTATAGCTTCACATTGAGGAGTTATGAGACAGCCTCCCTTTTGGACTAAAGGGGGAGGTTATTGGGCAGATAGGCAGATTGCCCAGATGCAGCCCATAATGGGCTTTAGTGAAGCCCACAGCCTTAATCTCCATTTATCTTATTCTAGACCCTAGTTTTGGGGGCTAAGGGCTTTAAAAGGAGGGCAGTGACGATTGAAAACATAGGAAAGAGAAAGAAAGCTACAGATTAATAATAGAGGGTAGAAAACAAGAGATCCAAGAAAGAGAAGAAGACAAGGACAAAGAAAGACTATTCTTAATCATCCATATCTCAGGTTAGATCAATTTACAGTGGATTCTTACTGTGATCAATTGGGAAAGTTTTGGATATTGTGCTTAGTAATATAGTCTTTGTATCCTTATTATTCTCTTGTGGTTATTGCTTGGGTTTGGGCAAGAAGCCTTGAGATATATATATTCATTATTTTGATAGTGGATTTTCTCTAGCTTGTCCCATGGTTTTTGACCCTTCGAGTTGAAGGAGTTTTCCACGTAAATCTTGGTGCTCATTTGATTGTGATTTCTATTTAATTCCTTTGTATGATGGAGAGAGCTTAGAGTTAGAAAATTCTTAAAGTCTCCCTTATAAGCAAGTTGTAAGGGTTTGATCTTCACACAAAGAAGATCGGTAGTGAGCACCGGTGTGATTTTGAATTAGTTAGTAAAATTTTGAGATCTTTACCTAAAAATTGGGATCCTAAAGTAACCATAATTCAAGAGGCCAAAGACTTGAATAACTTACCTCTTGAAGAACTGATTGGCTCTCTTATGACATATAAACTAAATTATAAAGCCCATGATGAGCTTGATGAACCCCTTCCAAAGAACAGGAAGGATGTAGCACTTCAGACAACAAATGACTCCTCAAGTGATGAGAACTATGATATTATATTATTATCAAAAAAATTTAAAAAATATAAAAAATAAAAACTATAAAAAAAGAATTAAAGAAGTACAATGTCAGATGCTATGAATGCAAAAAAATTAGGATATTTAAAAAATAAATATCCTCAATTAAATAAGAAGCCAATGCTCAAGAAGAAAGCACTTTTGGCCACTTGAGATAATTCAAGCTCTTTGGACAGGACGAAGAAAATCACTCCAATGATGAAGTTGCTAACTATACTCTGATAGCGATTGAAATTGAGGTTAGTGATTCATTAAGTGTTTCTTTTTTAGAATTATTAAGCATGTTTCATGATTTATTTGATGAGTTTAGAAAACTTAGCAAGTCTTTTAAGTTGCTTAAGAATGATCATGAATTGTTAGTTAGTAGACTTGATGAAATACATGATTCATTACTATCACATAACACATATTCTAAATGTGATATGCTAGATAATATTAAAGAAAAAAATATCATACTTAATACTACATTAGAAAATTTTGAAATCAAGAATAAATCCCGATCATTACTAATAAGGGTCATATTAATAAAAAAAATGACATAGGCTTTGTTGGTAACATTCAACAAAAGCCAACCATGTTTGTTAAACCACCTACCTTAAATCTAATATCAAAAGTTAAATATAATTTTTATGGAAGATTAGGACATATAGCTTATAAATATTTATTTAAAAATTATAGTCCTCACAAATTAATTTGGGTTCTTAAGGGAATAACAAATAACTAAAAACCATTAGATAAGAAAGACAAATCTCTTCATATAAGTCCTAATGTAAAATGAATACCTAAATATTTCTTATAAATTTATCTCCTAACAAGGCTAGAAGTACTAAAACTGTTTTGAAAGTAGATGCTCAAGACATATTATTTGAGTTCTAACACTCTTTCAAGCTCACTAGCTTGAGTAGAAATAATAAAATTATTAAAATTAAAATTAATGATAATAAATCTTTTGATGGTTCATTATTATATAATTAATCTTGATAATCCATAGCTAGAGCATACTAGTATGAAAAATAAACTAGAACTAAATAACCTTATTTATTTAAAAATATGTTAAAATTTATATAAATGAGATTTTAATGATGATTGGTTAATATGTTCAAAATCATTAGCTTGGATATTGGTTTAAATATAAAGACTATTGTTAAATGGTTTAAATATTGACAAAGTTTATGAAATGATTAATTTGAATGTTACATTGATTGAAATACTATGATAATGGAATGATTACGTTGAATGTTAGAATTTGAGCATAGAAAATATATATGCTTTATTTTTAAGTATTTTAAAAATGAGTTTGTCAACTGCTTGCACTATGTGTAAAAAGTCATAAGTTGAAATTAAGATAGGTTAAAATTTTTCTTTAAAGATGTTTTATCATTTTGATGTGTTATAGCAATCACCTTGACAACTTCTTCTAGAATGAAATTTAGCTTTCGATCTTAACCAAAAAGTTTTATTGATTTTAAAATCATTCTTGAAAGAAATCACATGAAACAACCAAAAGGAGAATAATTAATCTTAAAAATATTGTTATCTTATAAATCATGCAACAAAATAAAATGATACTATTATTGTAAGGCTTTCGGTCTTAACTAAAAAGTTTCATTGATTTTAAAATTATTCTTGAAAGAAATCACATAAAACAACCTAAAGGGGGATAATTAATCTTAAAAATATTTTTATCCTATAAATCCTTCAACAAGATAAAATGATACCATTATTGTTAAATATCTTTAACTACAAAAATGAATTAGAAAACTTTAACTATTTTCTTTTGAAAAACAATATATGTTACTTTTTTCGAAAAGTGATATGATTTTAGATATATTTTCAAATGATTTTGTTTTAAAGAATGGATATGCTTGAACCTATCCAACATTATTGATATTTTGATTTTGATTATTTGATAACTTAAATCATGACCATGAAATCTTGAAAATTATAATTTGAGATCTTTATATAAATTAAAATTGTTTACTAAGTTTTCTTTCCTTTATTAAGAAAAAGTTCTCATTCTAATCATGATCTTGACTTCTCAATATTTATACTTGACATTTCTATAAGAATCAAGATCCTTCTTATTTGATCTCCTAAGATTTCAAAAGCTTTGAAATTTCATCTATGAAGAAATATATCAAAATAATTCATGTTATTAGTATTTATAATTTGATAATAATATTCTTCATTACATGATTATTTATGACTTTTTTCTTAGTATAACTTATTACCAAAATTAATATTTCTTAAATTTATGATAAGTTAAAAATTTAATGAGATTTTTTTATCATGAACATTCCCTTGATTTCTAGACTTGTCATATCCTCAATAAAAGTCAAATTTCTGAACATCTATGATTTATTTATTTTGGTAAAAATAAGATCTATGATTTTGATGATTAGATCAAGATTGTTTAGATCTCATAAAATTTTCAATCAAGATTGTTTTGAGAATTATTCAATCATGTCTTTTGAATTTTATTTTTAATGACATGTGATAGGACTCCAACAAGGTTGAGTCTTAATCATTTCAGTAAAAGTCAATAAAAACTCTGTTAGATTATAATAAAGTCTCTCCTATCTTATAAATGAGTATAGCTAAAGTTTAGATTAGCTCTTAGGGCTTAGTAGCCGCCACCCCCCTTACTGGGCAAGTCGGCCAGGGTTTCCCCCTGCTTAGGTCGGCTATAGAGCCAACCTAGCCGCCCCTTGTTCCTATTAAGGTAGGATGGTTATAGGAGGGCAAAAGGATAATTCTACTTAGGTAAGTGCCCCCCTTAGGCTAGGGCTTTGATCCCTATTTAAGATGTAGCCGCCCCCTCTTTTAATCAAACAATTATCATCTTCAATTCAGCCTCTGTGCTAAGTCTAGGAGGGAGGAACCCCTATAGCGTTCCAAGGGTTGATCCCTTTCGGTGATCAAAATCTATAGGGCTCCTTTTGGGGTCTTATCATCTGGTATCAGAGCTACGTTCTTGCTGCTCTGTAGTCATCTCAGTCGCCTCCACCTTCCCAAGCATTTCCCATAATTGCTACGACATGCGCCTCCACCTTCCACCCAGCAGATCAAATCATCTATCCGCATTTGATCTAGAATTCTGGTATATTTTTATAACTCACGCCTCTTCAATACTATAAGATCCTTTATATTATATATGGGAGAAGTTTTATAAAGTTTCCTTGCTGCAAATTTTTATCGTCACAAACGTTATCATCGTTGTAAAGGTGAAATATTGTAGAAATTTTTAGCTGATTGTTGCTACTTGAAACCAAACTTTTATTCATCCTTTCTAGCCAAAATTTTTATATAATTCTTAAGATCAAGTTGGCTTTCATCTGGATTTGATTTCATGAAAAAAATCCTTCTGGAACTAGTTTTCTTGTATGATCTTTCAACGTCATGCAGTTCTGGAATTTTACGATGAAGGAATATGCTTTGCATTTTTTGCCCTATTTCTTCTCTATTATTATGATGCCAAAATTTCGTCAAAGTCTCTTATTAACAATATATAAACCAAGGGTTTTTGTATAATTTTCTTAAACTTTTCTTTGGAATTTATATTGAGAAGTCATCGTTTCTTTGATATAAAAATCGTTTTAGCAAGACAGTACATTGTAGCACTTCTTTTCACCGAATTCTATCAGATTTGAGTGCTATTTTTTGTGAGATTTTGGACTCTCTTTTCCTCATCTCTGAATCCTACATCCTCACTAAAAACTCTTCCAAATATTACCCAAAATCGAATCCAAATAACCCCCCAAATCAGCCTATTCCTATCTAAACCAATTCACCTTCCAACCGACCACCCCCTTTATCAAAACTCTCATGCCACTAACCCTACAATAAAAGAAAGATCTTAATATTATAGATCTAGAGGCATACACCATGGCATCAGAGGAGGCCATCAACGCTAAGTTTGAAGCCTTTGAAAGCCGCATGGAGGAGAAGATGCGATCCTTATTCGCCAAATTCAGCATAGGCCGACCATCAAGCCCGAGGAAGTCACACCATGGAGAGACTTCATATTGGCGAGATGATCCTCAAGAGCATAGACACATCACCTCTGATCCCAACAATCCATGCATGAAAGTTGATTTCCCACTTTGATCTGACCGATTTCAACAATATCGATAGACAATTGGCAAAGATTCGTCAGACCTCTACAATACAAGATTACCAAATTAGGTTTGGGCATTTATCTAACCAAACTGAAGGTTGGTCTGAGAAACAACTTTTACGTACTTTCATTGAGGGCCTAATGCTGGAAATCCGAGGAGAAGTAAAAGCACGACAACCGTACACTCTTATAGCGGCAATTTCCTTCGTGTGTATCCAGGAAGAACGATTAAACCATGAGGCACGAAGGATAAGGGTCGCTCCCCAACTAGCTATACTGAGGCCTACTACCCCCTCTGCTTCCATCCAAGCCCCTGCACCAAAGAAATTGACGAGAGATAAGCTTCACGAACGATCGGCCAAAGGATTATGTTGGCATTGTGACGAACTGTGGAGCCACAAACATTGCTGCAAAAAGGGTCAGCTCCTCATGATTGAACCAGCGGAGGATGAGGACAGCGAACTATCTGAAGAAGGCCTTGAACCTGAAGAGGAAGCCATAAAGGAAGAGCCCCAACCGGCCGACTATGCAGTACATGCATTGGCCGACTATTCAAACCCGCAGATGATGAAAGTTGGAGGACTTCTAAAGTTGGAGGACTTCCTTAAAAATAAGGTTGCTGCACATTTACCACTTTAAATCGAAGGTTGCAACAAGTTTGATGTAAAGGTCGCTAATGGTCGAATCCTCAATTGCGATTAATGATGCCCACGGGTGAAGCTACTCCTCCAAGACCAAGAAGTGGTAGTCGATTTCTTCCTCCTACCCATTGATGATTATGAAACCGTGCTTGGGATCGAATGGCTCATAACCTAGGTGATATCTCCTAAAAAAATTTTAAATTAATTATGAAATTTTATTACAAAGAGAGACATGTCACATTGCGAGGCAAGCATGGGAGCCATATCTCCACCGTTTCAACTCAATGGATGGAGAAAGTTTTGCACAAAATGCATGGGGGATTTTTAATGCATATCTAGCATCCATCTAATGGGGAGAATATATAAATTTCAGATCCTAAGCTTGCCCTTTTGTTGGATGAATTTACGGACATTTTCATGGAATCGTGCGGGTTACCCCCTAATCGGCCGCATGACCACCGTATTCCTATTCTGCTGGGCAAACCTCTAGTAAATTTATGTCTGTATTACTACCCTCACTTGCAGAAGGATGAGGTCAAGTATATCGTCAAAGAGATGCTTGACATCGAGGTGATCCGACTGAGTTGCAACCCTTATTTTTCACCGGTGTTGCTAGTGCGCAAGAAGGATGGTACATGGCGGATGTGCATTGATTATTGGGCCTTGAACACTATCACCATCAAGGATAAATATCCTATATCTATCGTAGATGAGCTCTTGGATGAATTAAAAGGAGCCCAAGTCTTCACTAAACTGGATCTTCATTCTGGTTATCACCAGATTCGGGTATGCACTGAAGATATTTCGAAAACTGTATTCTACATGCATAATGGCCACTACGAGTATCTGGTAATGCCTTTCAGACTTACGAATACTCCTTCTACTTTCCAAAGCCTGATGATGACATCTTATGGAGCTTTCTACTTAAGCTCGTATTGGTGTTCTTTAATGATATCCTCATTTATAGCTCTATACTTGATATACATTTTCAGCACTTACAAACTATTCTAACGATTCTTTGGGAGAATACTCTTTATGTTAAACAATCAAAGTGTGATTTCTTATAGCATAAATTGGAGTATCTTGGGTACATTATATCAAAGGATGGAGTAGCGGTAGACCCTATGAAGATCGAGGCAATGCAAGGATGGCTGAAACCTATAAACGTAAAATCGCTGCGCGGCTTCCTTGGACTCACAGGCTACTACTGGAAATTTATGAAAGATTATGGAAAGATCAGTGCCCCACTCACATCCCTACTGAAGAAAGACTCATTCTTATGGTTAGAACAAGCTTCTATAGCCTTTGAACAACTCAAGGTCGTCAGAACGACAACGCGGTCCTAGCGCTGCTTGATTTCAGCCACACCTTTGTGATCGAGGCTGATGCGTCCAGAGTTAGGATTGGAGCTATTCTAATGCAAGATGGCTGACCTCTCACTTACACCAGCAAGGTTTTGTCTCCCTCACACTTGAAAATATCGATATATGATAAAGAAATGTTTGTCATTGTACACGCCGTCATAAAGTAGAACCCTACCTGATCGGTCGGCGCTTCCAGATTAAGACTGACCACCGAAGTCTTAAGTATTTTTTAGAGCAGAAAATATCTTCCCTGGAGTAGCAATGTTGGGTAACTAAACTTCTCTGCTTTGATTATGAAATTACTTATTGAAAAGAAAAAGATAATGTTGTTGCAGATGCTCTATCTCGGCTCCCGGGGCAAGCCAAAACTTCAGCCATGTCCCTTCCCACCACTGACTTCCTCGAACACATTAGGGAGGAGTGGAAGAATGATCTGGAAGTCCGAAGAATCATAGAAAAATTGGAGAAGGATCTGAATTCCGTAGGGCACTACTCACGAGACTCGAAGGACTTATGCTATAAAGATCGAATTGTTGTTGTTCGTTCTTCTCCTCACATCCAAGTTATTTTGCATGAAATGCACTCTTCTCGTTTAGTAGGGTACTCTGGATTTCTAAGGACTTATAAAAGGGTGAAGCAAAACTTCTTATAGAAAGGCATAAAAAAATTAATTTATGACTATGTATCCAAATGTGATATAAGTCAGCAGCAAAAAGGTGAAACAGTAGCAAGTCCCAGTAAACTACAACCGCTACCTATACCAGGTTCAACTTAGATGGACATCTCTATGGATTTTGTCGAAGGACTGCCACTATCTCAAGGTAAAAGCATGATTCTTGTGGTGGTAGATCGCCTAACTAAATATGCTCATTTTTGTTCTGTGAGACATCCCTATACTACTGCCACTTTTGCTCATATTTATGTGAAAAATATTGTGAAATTGCATGGGATGCCAAGGTCGATAGTGAGTGACTGTGACAAGATATTTACAAGTAAATTTTGGACCGAACTCTTCCATCTACAAGGCACCCAATTAAAGATAAGCATAGCCTATCATCCATAGACAGATAGCCAAACAGAAGTAGTGAACAGATGCCTTGAGACTTACTTACGATGCTTCACCAGCGACCGGCCCAAAGAGTGGACAAGATGGCTTCCCTGGGCTGAATGGTGGTACAACATAACTTTTCATTCTTCGACTAAATGTACCCCTTACGAGACACTATATGGTCGACCGCCCCTTGTAATTTCCAAATATATACTTGGTTCGGTCAAAGTGGATCAGGTCGTATCCTTACTGAAGCTGAAATTGGGTGAACATGAACTGGCTCAGACTCAACTACAGAGCACTACAATTGAAGGTGAAATCCAAGCCCAACCTGAAGCTATACTTGATCAAAGAATTGTGATGTACTGACAAAACCCCTCAACTAAAGTACTTGTGAAATAGAATAACTGACCATCTGAAGATGCAACATGGGAGTCACACGACGAGCTGAAGACTCGGTTCCCAGAGTTTATGGATCCTCAGCCTTGAGGACAAGGTTGATTCTGAGAGAACGGACTTGATAGGATTCAAGCAGAGTTGAGTCCTAATCATTTTATTAGAAGTCAATAAAAACTCTGCTAGATTGTAATAAAGTCTCTCCTATCTTATAAAAGAGTATAGCTAGGGTTTGGATTAGCCCTCAACGCTTAATAACCGCCGCCTCCTTTACTGGGCATGTCGGCTAGGGTTTCCCCCTACTTAGGTTGGTTATAAAGCCAACCTAGCCTCCTCTTGTTCCTATTAAGGCAGGATGGCTATAGAAGGGTCAAAAGGATAATTCCACTTAGGCAAGCATCCCCTTAGGCTAGGGTTTTGATCCCTATTTAAGATGTACCCGCCCCCCTCTTTTAATCAAGCAATTATTATCTTCAATTCAGCCTTTATGCTGAGTCTAGGAGGGAGGAACCCCTATAACGTTCCAAGTGTTGATCCCCCTCAGTGATCAAAATCTATAGAGCTCTTTCTAGGGTCTTATCAACATGATACCCCTTATACTTTTGGGAGTATTTTGAACATAGATGTAAAGAAATTATACCATCATATTTCATGACAATGACTAAAAAAGGAAACTAAAATTACTAATATGATTAGGAGAAAATTGGATATGATAACATTGAATGAGGAACAATTGCTTAGAAGAAAATTAGAACTTTCTAAATGCATGCAAAATACTAGATTTATAATTTGAGCTTGATCTAATATCATATTTTCTTTTGAAATTTTTAATGCTTATTATCAAAATTTATATGAAAGATGATGATAGAACCCCGGAAGGAGCTCTATAGATTTTGACCCTTGAGAGGGTTCAACCCTTGGAACGCTATAGGTGTTCCTTCGTCCTAGATTTGGTATAAGGCTAAAATAAAATTGATAATTACTTAATTCAAGAGAGGGAGCGACTACATCAGTATATAGGGATCAAAACCCTAGCCTAAGCGGGTGGTTACATAAGTAAAATTATCCCTTTGCCTTTCCTATATCCAACTTACCTTAATAGGAATAGGGGGCGACTAGGTTAGCTTTATAGCCGACCTAAGCAGGGGAAAACTCTGGCCAACCATCGCAGTAAGGGGGCGACGACCACTAAGCCATAAGGGCTAATCTAAATCCTAGTCACACTCCTTTATAAGATAGGAATGGCTTTATTACAATCTAGTAGGGTTTTATTGACTGCTTCTAGGGAGATTAGGACTCAACCCTACTGGAGTCCTATTAAATATGCCCTCTTAAAATCAGCCTTGTCCTCAAGGCTAAAGTTCCATGAACTCAGGAAACCGGGTCTTCAGCTCCTCATCAGCTTGGGTGTCAGTTGGAAGAACTTGAGCTGAGTCATCATCTTCAAATTTCCACTTGAGGTGGGATACTTGGAGGATCAACTATAATTTTGATCTGGTACACAGATCTGATCTCCAGGTTGGGGCCCCAATATGATCCCCAATTTTGCAAGGCTCAAAGATATAGGAAGATCACCTTCTGGAAGCTTAAATTTCATACTGGTGGAGCTGCAGATGAAGGGAGACTTAATCTTTCTCAGGAAACTTTCTTCTACTCCAACGTTTGTCAGGGGGAAGTTTCTTCCTTGCACGGGTTGCCACATGGTTAGTCTTTAGTGATAGTCAATCTTTCTTCTGGAAAGGTGACTGCCCTTTGGTATGGTTTAGGATAATGAGAGCCCAATCTGGCATGAGCATGGATTGCAATTCTTCTAGTTTAACTCCTCTTTCGTACCATAGACCATCTTGCACAAGAATAGCCCAAATTCTAACTCTTGATACATCAGCTTCAATGGCCAAAGTGCGACCAAAATCAGGCAATATTAGGATCAACGTCATCATCATGGTTGCCTTGAGTCGACCGAAGGCTACAAAGGCTTTATCCAACCACAAGTATGAGTCTTTCTTCAGTAAGGACATGAGCGAGATACTAATCTTGCCATAATCTTTTATAAAATTTTGGTAGTAACCCATGAGTCCAAGAAAATCGCGTAATGATTGTACGTTTTGTCACGGACAACAATGTAAATAAGGTGTTCGATGAAATGCTTGTGTTAGTTCGTATCCTTAGGTTTAGATACATATCTTGTACAACAAGAAGCGGGCTTGCAGTAGTCTTGGAAGCCCTAGTTTGATTTGCTTTATGGCCAAGTTTGGCTTGTAAATACAAGTGTGTCTTATAAGCACTTGTGGGGACTTCGGTCTGTAGTGGACCATTATCCTTTGTGTGCAACATCTCTGAGTTTGTAATGTCCATGGGTGTAATTTGTATTTTGGCTTTATAAAGTGTTTTTCTTGAGCAGTTGCTTGTGGATCCTGTGGAAATTGCTTCTTCTGGCCCGTTTTCTCTTTTTGTAAGTCTGTGGGATTTTAGGAGATCTCGGGGAGGGCTGACCTTTCCGAACGGACACGCATAGGTGCCGCACGGCTTAGGCAAAATCAGCTAAGCCCGTGACAATGTGGTATCAGAGTGGGACAAGCACACACAGAAACACTTGCCATACAAATGTGGGGGACCTAGCTAGGCTGTGTGGAGGACAGCCAGCACGCGCAACCGTTTGGGGGAAACAGACATTGAGATGTAGGGAAAGGAGTCGCTCAGAGGAGCGGGCATCCTGGTTTGGCATTCAAGGAATGGCTAACCCCTTGGCGCGAGAGGCACGACGAGGACAAGCAAGCGAAGAAGAATGCGTAGCACACAAAGATTGGGATGGTTGAGTTTAAGCTATAGCTCGATGTTGGGAACCAAACTTGACGGTGCTTAAGGCAAAGCAGGGCGCTTGGTGAAAGATGAGACCGTGCAAGGTGGGAGGTGTTGTGTAACGACCGAAAGAGTTGTGCAAAGCTCACAGAGGTGAGGGGAATTGCTAACTCGAAGGATTCGGAACTCATGCATGGGCTTGTACACGGATGACGGAGTGTTCGTGGCCATCCCAAGGCACGATTAGAACTCAGCGCCATGGAGCATCAAAACTTTCTCTTCAACATGGAAAGGATATGTTCGTAGGTGGCTGAAATGTGCAACAAATTCAGCATGTTGCTAGACCTTGAAGGGTGTAGTGGAGACTGTATTGAAGAAGGGTCACAATCTAGCAAGTACATTTGTGGGGGCAGAACAAAGCTCGAGTTCAGCAAGACGGAGTAGTCTAAAGGGGATGATGGTCCCCGAAACTTCCAGTGGGAAGTATGTAAAGAGAAAAGTTGCTCCAGCAGGACAGATATCCATGAGGGATAAGTCCTAGTTCTCTAGTGGGAGAATCATGTGTAACGGACTGCACATATTGAGGAAGAGTTTCTCAAGGTTATATCTCCATAAAGCTCAATGGACCGAGTGAGCGACGAAGAGTTGTCGCATGATCTCGAAGGAGGTAATGCATTGGTGGATGCATTTCGAGATCAAGTGGGGGAGCAATCCAAGGCAACATCATATGAAGGCACACTTAGAGTTGAGGCAGAAATCAAACTCAACAGAGGGCTGACCCGTGGAATGGTGGACGTGAGGGCCACTATCAACTCAGTGCAAATCGAGGAGTAGAGCGACTTGGGTGGAACTCGCTGAAGTATCCAAGCCGCATGAAGGGAGTCGACATAGAAGATGGAACATGGAGCGGAGGCACAGAGCTTTCCTTAGACAGAGGTCAAGGTCATAAACTCTTGCAGAGGCAAGAGTGGGATTATGTCGTTCCATGGGTTCTTCATTCTGATGGGACAGACTTATTTTGCATGGTGCCAAAGATAAAGGGAGCTTCAAGGCACATGCAAGCTACCTAAGAGATGCATTTGATGGAGTAACTAAGGTGATTCAACTTGCGGAGGCAAAGTTAGGATCATGAGACCTTAGTACGGGGCAAGAGGACATAGAGGCGGGTACTCTTGAAGAATATGCCACAGTGTTGCCATTCGAGTTGTCAAGAATAGGAGGTGCATAGCAAGATTGTGTTGGTAGGGGATAGAGGCCCAAGATCCAGACAGTGGTGCACCAACTATAGGGAAGTCAGAGGACTTCAGGAGCTACTAGGCGACGAACTGTCCTAGAGCTATGCTTCGTCCAGTTGTAACCCAGGAGTGGGGGGGACGAAGGGGAATTGCCAAGGGAGCGAACTAAAAATTGGAGATGGCGGAGGCCCTACAATGTGTTGGCAGAGGCCACACGTGGAGAAGTCGTAGTCCGAGTTCATCACACGAGAATCTATATGCAATGGAGATGTCACCAGGAGGCGACATGGTGCAGCGGATCGTGGTGGAATAGTTCGTGGCAATGCAATACAGGCAATCTTGTCCCGTGAGGGACAAAATCATGCGGAGGTATGATCAGGAGTTACTGGGAGCTCCACTTTGGTGTACGACACAACAAGAAGAAGTGCTATGGATTCAAGGAGTGAATGTTGTAGTACCGCAGAGGCGGGTCTTCGTGTGTGCATCAAAGCATGCATTGGATGAAAGCCTTAGTCATTAGCATATGGGAGCTGTATACCACCGAGGAAGAAGTCCAAGTGCATGTACCAGTGAGTCCCATGGAGGGGGACATGATCATGTGAATGATCAGAAGCTGCTGGGAGCTCCACTTTGGTGAATAATGCAACGGCAAGAAGGGCTGTGGATTCAAGGAGTGAATGTCATAGTACCGCAGAGGCGGGTCTTCCATGTGTATGCATCGAAGCTTGCATCAGATGAAAGCCTTGGTCGTCAGCATATGGGGGCTGTGTACCACCGAGGGAGTAGTCAGATTGCAAGTACCAGTGAGTCCCATGGAGGGGACTTGATTAATCAGAGCAGTTGGAGAGTTGGACTGCTTTAGTGCTCATATTCGCTTAAGAGAGCCCGGCAAGTCAGAGGACAAGGCCGAGTAAGGGAACGTTGCTACCAAGGAAGCTAAGGAGAACAGAATCGGCACGAGCCCTGCAACAAGATGGCGGAGGCCATGCATGAGAGTTGCAGTCTGTCTCTCCATCGTCCAAGGAGAACTGCTAGGAGGACATAGTGGTATCGAAACAGGTGGTCGAAAGGGGCGAGGAAGCGACGACGAGTCCAACGAGGCTCAGCTACCCAAAAGAAAAGCGTGTCTACGTGTCTGCATCAAAGCTTGCATTGGATGAAAGCCTTATTCATCAGTATATGGGAGCTGTATACCACCAAGGAAGAAGTCCAAGTGCACGTACCAATGAGTCCCATGGAGGGGGACATGATCATGTGAATGATCAGGAGCTGCTGGGAGCTCCACTTTAGTGAACAATGCAACGACAAGAAGGGTTGTGGATTCAAGGAGTGAATGCCACAGTACCGTAGAGGCGGGTCTTCCGTGTGTATGCATCGAAGCTTGCATCAGATGAAAGCCTTGGACGTCGATATGGGGCCACCGAGGGAGTAGTCAGATTGCAAGTACCAGTGAGTCCCATGGAAGGGACTTGATTAACCAGAGCAGTTAGAGAGTTGGATTACTTCAATGCTCACATTCGCTTAAGGGAGCCCGCAAGTCAGAGGATAAGGCCGAGTAAGCGAACGTCGCTACCAAGGAAGCTAAGGAAAATAGAATCGGCGCGAGCCCTGCAACAAGATGGCGGAGGCCATGCATGAGTTCTGATCTTCTCTCCATCGACCAAGGAGAACTGCTAGGAGGACATAGTGGTGTCGAAGCAGGTGGTCGAAAGGGGAGAGGAAGTGACGATGAGTCCAACGGGGCTCAGGTACCCAAAAGAAAAGCGTCGGTTAGAGAGGAGGCGGACTCAGAGGAGCTCCACAGTGCCACAGAGGCAGATCTACCGATCGCAAAGGAAGGGATGAAGATGCAAGGTAATGGATAGTAGTGCTATGGGCTTGGCAGTGCCATGGTACCACAGATGCGGGACTTCCGTGAAGTCATCGATCCCTTGCTCTCATGAAGGGACAACATTGGTCATAAAAGGGGCCAAGGAGGTGGAGAATACAGAGGTAAACACCAAGTACCAAGACGAGGCCGAAGGGCAGAGGCCAAGAAACTTCATAAGACCGATGTCGATGGGCTTCTCATCCAGATAGCTGAAATTAAGGGACTTGGGTTGATGCAGAGTGCTCGACCGAGGGCAAGTAGGCAGTACATGGTACTGTACCTTTCTACTCAAGAGGAGTAGGCGGCAAAGGTGATGGAGAAGACGGTACAATCCCAAAGGCAACCAGACCTATCAAATACTTACTCCAAGTTGGGGGACTCCAAGTTGGAGTAAACTTTTTGCTCTTTTCGGGCAAAACTTCTTTCATTCCAAAAGTTTAATGGCAGTGGGAAGATGAATCACAGTAGCTAACCCAACGCAAGGAGTGCAACCACTTCAAGTGCTTCAGAAGTATGAGCAAAGAGCAGGAGAATGTTAGTAACCAGCTCAATGCATGAAGTACAAACTCGAGGAGGCAGGCGAAATCGAGTAACCTTTGCCAGGCGAAATTGAGTAACCTTTGCCTTCTCAACTCGAGAGAATGGGCGAAACCGAGTACCCCAGTTCTCTTAACTCGAGGAGGTGAGCGAAGCCAAGTAAACTTTTTACACTTTTCGGGCAAAACTTCTTGCATTCCAGAAGTTCAATGGCAGTGGGAAGGTGAATCACAGTAGCTAACCCAACGCAAGGAGTGCAACCACTTCAAGTGCTTCAGAAGTGTGAGCAAAGAGCAGGCGAATGTTAGTAACCAGCTCAATGCATGAAGTACAAACTCAAGGAGGCAGGCGAAATCAAGTAACCTTTGCCAGGCGAAATTGAGTAACCTTTGCCTTCTCAACTCGAGAGAATGGGCGAAACCGAGTACCCCAGTTCTCTTAACTCGAGGAGGTGAGAGAAGCCACCTTACCTTCTCAACTATGAAGAGAATGGGTGAAGTCAAGTATCCCAGTTCTCTTACTTATCCAAGCAGGGGAGCTCTGCAAGTTCTGACCCTTCAAAGAAAGCTTATGGAAGACAATGGTTGTCAAATCCTCACCGTTGGTGATCAGTACTATTGAGAGTAGTTTTTCCACTTCATTTCCCAATTGACTAAGAGGGAGTGATGCGAACATACTTGAAAGTGACAACTAACAGCGGAAGAAGGTTCAATGGGCAAACATTATGGAGAAAGGACCTTAAAAACTTCAAAGTCTGTGAGGCGATGCTCGTTAAAGCTCCAACAAGCATCTACCCAGTTCAAGCAATATGAGTATACTGTGATACTGGCACATAATAAGATAGGTCTTTTCCTTCATCAGAGGGATCCGCGAGAATCAACAAGGATCATCACAACTCAGCCAACCCCACATCAGATTCAGTCATTGGTGAGTTGAAGCAGCATGGCGGATTAGAGTTCGACTACTCAACAATAGCGACGGAGAGCGGCTAGGAGCCAAAGGGGCGTGTTGCAGCCAAAGCAGAAGATTAAAGATTCAGCAGAATGCGAGGAGATGCAGCGTCTACAGTGGCTTCGACGAGGACGTCGAAGGAATAAGTGGGGGAGAATGTCACGGACAACAATGTAAACAAAGTGTTCGATGAAATGCTTGTGTTAGTCTGTCCTTGGTTTAGGTACATATCTTGTACAAGAAGCGGGCTTCGATAGCTTGGAAGCCCTAATTTGATTTGCTTTATGGCCAAGTTTGGCTTGTAAATACAAGTGTGTCTTATAAGCACTTGTGGGGACTTGATGTAGTGGACCATTATCCTTTGTGTGCAACCTCTCTGAGTTTGTAATGTCCATGGGTGTAATTTGTATTTCGGCTTTATAAAGTGTTTTTCTTGAGCAGTTGCTTGTGGATCCCGTGGAAATTGCTTCTTCTGGCCCGTTTTCTCTTTTTGTAAGTCTGTGGGATTTTAGGAGATCTCGGGGAGGGCTGACATTTGCGGACGGACACGCATGGGTGCCGCACGACTTAGGCAAAATCAGCTAAGCCTGTGACAGTTTGTAAGTCTCGACCATCCTTTCATTGCTTCGATCTTTGTCGGGTCCATCGCCACTCCATCCTCTAATATAATTTACCTAAGATACTCCAATTTACGCTGTAAGAAGCTATACTTTAACTGTTTAACATAAGGAGTATTCTCCTGAAAAATTATTAGAACAGTTTATAAGTGCTAAAAATGTATATCAAGCATAGGGCTATAAATGATAACATCATCAAAGAATACCAATATGAACTTGTGTAGAGAACTCTAGAAGATGTCATTCATCAGGCTTTAGAAATTAGAAGGAGCATTCATAAGTCTGAAAGGCATTATCAAAAATTTGTAGTGGCTGTTATACGTGCAAAATGTAATTTTCAGAATATCTTCAGTGCATACTCGAATCTAATGATATTCGGATCGGAGATCCAATTTAGTGAAGACTCAGGCTTCTTTTAATTCATCCAAGAGTTCATCTACAAATAGGATAGGATATTTATCCTTGACGGTGATGGCGTTTCGAGCCCGGTAGTCAACGCACATTCGTTATGTACTATCTTTCTTGCGCACTAGCAACACTAGTGAGGAGTAAGGGATGCAGCTCCGTCAAATCACCCCCGTGTCAAGCATCTCTTTAACAATGTTCTCGATCTCATCCTTCTACAAGTAAGGATAGTGCTACGGTCATAAATTTTCTAGAGGTTTGCCAGGCAAAATAGGAATGCAGTGGTCATGCGGTTGGTTAGGGGCCAGCCCACGTGGCTCCAAGAAAACATCCGTAAATTCGTTCAGGCAAATGGCAAGCTTAAGATCTGAGTTTTATATGTTTTCCCCCATATATGGTTGCTAAATATGCATCAAGAATCAACCATGTGCTTTATGCAAAACTTTCTCCATTTGTTGCGATGAAACTACGAAAATTTGGCTCCTGCGCTTGCCTTGTAATGTGACCTGTCTCCCTTTGTAATAAAATTTTATGATTAATTTAGAAAAATTTTAGGAGATATCACTTAGTGTTTTAAGCCATTCGATCCCAAGTATGCCTTCATAATCATCAATGGATAGGAGGAAGAAATTAGCTACCACTTCTTAGTCTTGGAGGAGTAGTTTTACCCGCGGGTACTATTGGTCGCAAATAAAGATTTGATTGTCGGTGACCTTTACGTCAAACTTGTTGCAACCTTTGATTTGAAGCACCAAATATATAACAATCTTATTGTTGAGGAACTTATTGGTGCTACCCATGTTGATGAGAATGGTGATGAGTTGCTATTTTAGAATCATCTGCGGGTTAGAATAGCCGGCCAATGCGTGCACTACATAGTTGGCCTATTGGGACTCTTCCTCCATGGCTTCTTTTTTAGGTTCAAGGGCTTCTTCAGATGTTTTATTGTTCTCATCCTCAGCTGGTTCAATCACGAGGAGCCGGCCCTTTTGCAGTGATGTTTGTGGCTCCACGGTTCATCGCAATGCCAACACAACTCCTTAGTCGATCATTCGCGAAGCTCATCTCTTGTCAAATTTTTTAGTGCAGGGGCTTGGATGGAAGTAGAGGGGATAGTAGGCCTCGGCATGGTTGGTCAGGGAGCAACCCTTGTCCTTCGTACCTTGTGGTTCAATTGTTCTTCCAGGATACGCGCGAAGGAAATCATCGCAATAAGAATGTACGGTTGTCGCGCCTTTACTACTCCTCGGATCTCTGGCTTTAGGCCCTCAATAAAAGTACCTAAAAGTTATTTCTTAGACCAATAATCAGTTTAGTTAGATAAATGTATTGTAGAGGTTTGATGAATCTTTGCCAATTGTCCGTCGATGTTGTTGAAATCGGTTGGTCCGAAGCGGTCTAGTAGTCTTCCTTGAATCGCTGCCAAGAGAGTCCTCCATAGGTGTGCTTAAACTAATTAAACCATTGAATACCATCTCCCTCGAGGTGGATGGTAGCAATCTCCACCCGTGTGGCATCGGCGGTTCGGTAGAATCAAAAATAGCGTTCCGCGCGCGATATCCATCCGATCGGGTCTCCTTCTTCCCATCGATGGAAGTCAACCTTCATGTATGGATTATTGAGATCAGAGGTGATGTAGCCATATTGTTGAGGATCATCTCACTAATCTGAAGTTTCTCTGTATTGTGATTTCCTCGGGTTCGACAGTTGGCTAATGCTGAATTCGACAAAAAGGGATCGCATCTTCTCTTCCATGCGATTTCCAAAGGCTTCAAGCTTTACATCGATAGCCTCCTTTGATGTCATAGTATATGCCTCTAGATCTATAATATTGAGATCTTTTTCCTATTTTCAGGTTAGTGGCATGGAAATTTTGGAGAAGGCGGTGGCCGGTTGGAAGGTGAATCGGTTTGGATGGAAGTAGGCTGTGGTTTAGGGTAGATTTGGGGCTACAATTTTATGGAGTTTAGGCTATGAATTGGTGTGGTTTTAGAGCTATGCTAGTAATAGATAAAGGTTAAGAAAATAGATTTTAGATCTGGGATACATGGCAGCAAAGATAGATGTCTCGTTAAGGAAAGTTGGCTAAAAAGGTTAGTGGATCGATAAGGAAGTAAGCTGATTTGGGTGACTGATTTAGGGGCTGTTTGGATTCGGTTTAGGGTAATATTTGGAAGGATTTTTGGTGAGGATGGTAGGGTTTAGAGATGAGGAAAAATGAGTTTGAAATCCCATAAAAAATAGCACTCAAAACTGATAGAATTCGGTGAAAAAAAGTGCTACAATGTGCCATCCTGCTGAACCAGTTTTATGTCAGAGAAATGATGACTTCTCGACATAAATTCTAGAGGAAAGTTCAAGAAAATTATGCAAAAACCCTTGGTTCAGATGTTGTTAATACAACAAAAAGTTTGACAAAATTTTGGCAACATAATAGTAGGGAAATAAGGTAAAAGACGAAAGACAGATTCCTTCATCGTAAAATTTCAAAACTGCATGATGGTCAAAGATTACACAAAAAAACCAGTTCTAGAAAGAGTTCTTTCATGAAATTAAATCCAGATGAAAGCCAACTTGATCTTGAGAATTGTGTAAAAATTTTAGCTAAAAAGGATGAAAAAAAGTTTGGTTTCAAGAGGCTAATATACATAAGGCAAATTCTGTATTATAAAATTTTAGTACTGTGTAATGAAGAATCACAGTGCTATAAGTCCAGATCTAGATGGAGTTTTTTCACAATCAATCTTAGATGAAAGCTAAAATAATCTATAAAATTATATAAAAGTTTCAGCTAAAAAGGATAATTAAAAGTTTAGTTTCAAGAAGCAATAATTGGCTAAAAATTTCTGTAGTGTTTCGCCTTTGCACTGATGATAAACGTTTGCGACATATAAAATTTGCATCAGGTAAAATTTAGAGAAAATCTTCAATATATAAAGTAAGGAATCTTCCAGTATTGAAGAGGCGTAGATAATAAAAATATACCAAATTCCATATCGAACACAGGGGGCAGCGGTAGACTAATTTGATCTGCTGCTGGGGTGGAAGTTGGAGGCGCGTGTCATAGCAATTATGGGAATTGCTTAGGAAGGTATGTTGGGAAAGTGGGTGCATCACATGCGTAGTAGAAATCAAAACAAAATTTGGTTTTTCATGCAGATCAAATCATCATGTAAGAGATTATGGTCGTGAGAAGACCGCAAAAACTGAAAAAAATCGTGATATATGAGAGATTGATTTTATCTAGGGAGATCATATATCCCTGTATTCCATATCTGGATGGAGAAGATGAAGGAGGTCAAACGTCCTCCTCTCTAGCAATATCCACACGATGGATCTCTATAGCAAAACTCCTCCAATCTGATCTCGCAACTCTTACTCAGAGGGAGAGAGGAGAATAGTAGGTGGTGGCTAAAGCTTTAGCCTATCAATCATGAGTCTCCCCTCCTATTTATAGAGAGCCACCAAAACCCTAGGGCTTCTTCTTTAGTGGGTATTAGATCTCCATCCAATAACCCACTAACATTGTATTATTGGATCTCTATCCAATAATCTCCTTAGGCCTCTAATTGGGCCTTAAGCAAGGAGCCCATTAGCATAGGGTTATTGGATGGAGATCTAATACCCACTAACTCCTATTATCATCTAATTAGAATAGGAGTTAATTGGATCTTTATCCAATCCTCTATCCGCTGAAGCATCCACTATATGTGTGACCCTGTATGCCCAATACCGAACTGGTCGTGAGTCATTTCCATCAGAACTCTTTCTGATATAATGAATTATTATCCTCATAATAATTCACTTGACTCATCGACTATAAACATACTAGGCCACTACGCCATAGTCCTCAGACGGTATAAGGGGATCGAATCCATCGGACCTGTCTATCCATAATTACCATGTATCTATAATTCATCATCCAAATAATATCCCAGGGACTGTATATTGGATAAGGTACTGTCAAGTCACATACGGAATCAGTTTATCTTGCTCTATTCGGATTCTACCAGAGAATTCCTTCTCTCTCAATCCAAATGACCCTGGCCAGGGATTTGTTTGAGCAAGCACATATGGGATACTCCTCTTATGATATCGAGAGTGGATGATCCTTTATTGACACTCAATTGCCTTCGTAAGGTTAGCTACCAATCCCGATAACTAGCTGTACCAGATTTGAAATTTTCAAAACCAATAAGTCTGGTGTCAAAGAAAAGAGTACTCATACAAAAGCATCCTTGGTGTCTCAAGTCTAAGGACTAGATACACAATTAGGATAATGAAATCACTATCTGACATTAGGTATCATTAACCTTACAGCATTCCATAAGCGGATCAATCAGTGAACTCATTCTTTAATGAGCACCTGTACTATATCCTTAGTGTCTCCACACAAGTAGCTATGAGACCAGCCGCCTCTATCATATGGACAGGTATATAGTATACTGATCTATCTGGTTATCTCATTGTCCCTCCTGAGTAACCTATAACCGGGATTATTTAGGATCTGTGTTTAAAGGTGAATCGATCTCATTATTGTGATCTCATCACGATTCGATTCCCATTACACAGAACTAAGGATATCACAAATAATATTTAAGAATATGTCAATATTAATTATAAGTAAAAAGATTATGTAGTGTGTCATATGTGTCATCACTCACGTGATTGGCTTGCAAGGCACCTGTAACTAGTAAGGTGGAAGCGACTGAGATAGCTACAGGGGTAGTAAGATCAACTAATACCGGATGATAGAACCCGTAAAGAGCTCTATAGATTTTGACCCTTGAGGGGGATCAACCCTTGGAACGCTATGGGGGTTCCTCCCTCCTAGATTCGGTACAAGACTGAAATAAAATTAATAATTGCTTGATTCAAGAGAGGGAGCAACTACATTATTTTATAAGGATCAAAACCCTACCTAGCCTAAGGGGGTGCTTATCTAAGTAAAATGACTCCTTTGCCCCTCCTATAGCCAACTTGCCTTAATAGGAATAAGGGGTGACTAGGTTGGCTCTATAGCGACCTAAGTAGGGGGAAACTCTGGCCAACCAACCAAATAAAGGGGCGACGACCACTAAGCTCTAAGAGCTAATCTAAACCATAGTTATACTCCTTTATAAGGTAGGAGTGGCTTTATTACAATCTAGCAGGGTTTTATTGACTACTTTAGGTAGATTATGACTCAACCCTACTGGAGTCCTATCAGATAATATACAAAAATACATGATTTACTATTTGTGTTAGAAAATCACATACTTTAAATGCATAAGTGTCTCTTAATTCTTATTGGGTTTCTTAGATTTTTTAGCTCACTTTTGAAATCACTCTAGTTAAAATAAACATAAGAACGAGACTTAAATTTTTATGATAAGATAGTTTTAAAGATTATTCTTATTTTATAAATCTTGATGAAAGCTTACAAAGGGAAATATATAACATAAACTTCTATGATACTTGATATGAGTCTTTGATATTAAATATTTGATAAATTACTTGATGTGTTACTCTTGAATCAAATAAATTAAATTACATGAGTAACTCTTGATTTTGAAATTTACATATATAAATTGAGTATCCTTATGATATGATGTTTTTCAAAAATCCCCTCCTTGATTCTAACTTCTTGTTTACAAAAGGGGAGAAAATTTACATAAAAATAATATTTTGCTATTTTTCGGATCAATTTGTAATGTTTTCTTGAAATCTACATGAGAATGATTTGTTGAGCTTATTTTTAAAATATTATTTTAAAATTTTATATTTACAAGATTGAGGTTGAGAGTTAAGAATGCTAAATCATGAAAATAAATGAATTGCTAATCTAAATTTCATGAGATTAAACTTTTTATGCTAATGTTTTTGAAAACTTTCTCTATATTTCTTATCTTATTATTTACAAAAAGGAGAAAAGTTACATAAAGATAATGAATTGCTACATTTGAATTTTACAAGAAATGATTTTTTATCTCAAGAGTTGATTTTTGCTACATTTGAAATACAAGTAGTCTTTAAACCTTTTGGACTTTTGAGCTCATCTTAATATTTCTTTGAAAATTTATTAAGAGCTTTTCTTAATGATATAATGTTGTACAAATTCTCCCTTATTTTCTTTCCTTCTTTTTCACAAGAGGAAGAAAATTCTTTATGATTCATGTCATATTTTATAAAGGGGGAGTAAAAACTCTAAGTGCCTTAAAATCCTTAGCCCTATATTTCACCTTTTTTTGTATGATAAAGGGAAAGAAATATATATTGATGACACATAATATTGATGATATATTTGGATATCTTGGATATGGATGTATAATTCTTTTGAAAATTCATGATTCGATGGCTTAATATAAATTTATATTGAAATTTGCTTGGAATATTGATTGTTTAAAAATACTTGAAATATAAGAGTGTGTGATTCTCTTAAATTTAAGTGGTATAGATTTAGGAAAAGTTAGGATTAGCTCTTATTATCAATTGATTGTCATCATAAAAAAGGGAGAGATTGTTGAATCTTATATTTATGATGAAATCAATTGATGGGTTATTGATTTAATATGTTTTATTAGAGTTGATTGATACAGGATTAACTATGATATATTATAATCAAAGGTTTGGCCAAAATCAACTCCAAGCATTGGGCTGGAGTGAGGATGATATGGTTGAGAACTCACCTGGAGTGCGTCGGGAGCTTGCCGAGGGTGTCGGGAGCTTGCCAGGATGGCGCAAGAGAGTTGACCAAAAGAAGACCAAGACTCGCCGGAAGATTGTCGGGGGTAGTCGAAAAGCTTATCGGAAGTTGGGAAGGTTTTCAAGTGGACTTGTCGGTTAAGAGTATAATCACAGTTAGCATCGTGTATATCTAACTATGACAGGAGTAATTGAGTTACAACCAAATGATGAGCCAATATCAAGCTTGGGGATCGGGCTGGGTTCGGATAATATAGTGGGACCTCACCGGGAGTTTGCTAGGAGATTCGCCGAAGGGATCGGGAAGCTTGCTAGGAATATACCGGGAGATCACCAGAAGAAGACCGGAAGACTCACCATAAGCATGGCGGGATTTAAGTCTTGGTCAGCTTATTGGTCATTAAGAGTTGTAATCATTGAGTCGTAGTTAGGGATTGAGTCCTAATTGAGTTGGATTGGATGAAATCCAAATCAACTCAATAAGACAATCGGGTCTACTATAGGTTTTGGTTGAGCTCAGGTTGAGCTTAATTAGTTGACAAAAGAATTGATCAACATCAAGTTCAAGCCGAAATTCAAAAAATAGAGGCAACCACTTTTCCGGAGATTCCGACGAGTAAACCGTTAGTAAACAACGATTGGACCACCCGTATCATAGAAACAAGGTGGCTGCTAATAGCTGTTAGCAGCTAAACCACCTAGGTTAATGGCTGAATCACCCGTACCCAAGATTTTGGGTGCTTGCGACAGTTGACCCACCCAGGCCTGCTGTTAAACCGCCCATACCCAGATTCTATGGGTATGTTTAAATTTTTTGCTCTAATTTCTGAAGTCATTTAAGGCCTATAAATATCCCAAACTTTTTAACATTTCATACAATAATTTTGAGTATTATATTATGTAAAAAAATTATTTGTGAATTATAAGAAAAAGAAAAAGGAAAGGGAGAGAGCTTAGAGTTAGAAAATTCTTGAAGGTTTCCTTGTAAGCAAGTTGTAAGGGTTTGGTCTTCACTCAAAGAAAATCGGTAGTAGACGTTGGTGTGCCTCAAGAAGGAGGACTCGGGAGTGAACGTAGGCCCGTTGGTGCCGAACCACTATAATTGTGAGTGTTTCTTAATTCTTGCATTTATTACTCACTTGTAATTGTCGAGTTTTTAATCGTTTTGAATTGAATAGACGCTTCCGATTTTTACTTACTTCGTGAAAGCAAAGTTTTAAGTCAAGCACTTTCCTTCAACGTTGATTGTCTTTTGGGATTTACTTGTTTCCTCTTAAGTCATTTTTAAGCAAGTAACTTATCAATTTTCTTCGTATCATTCACTTATTACGAAAAGCTTCGATTTGTCTATCTTGCTTAAAGTAAAAAGTTTTTCGTTAAAACTAAAATTTATACTTGCACTAACTCACCCCCCTCCTTCTCTTAGTGTCAATTGACCTAACAGATCTCTCCCTTGAGATTTGATTTCTGAATTTCCTTTTGATCATTCTTCTAATCTATCTTCATTTGAAGAACATGGTCCAAAGCTTTATCTGAAGATCTATTTACTTTTTGTTTATAAACGAAAAGAGAGTCCGTTAATTTATCAATAGACAATGTACTTATATCTTTAACATCTTCTATAGCAGTAGAGATCATATTAAATTTTGGAGATAAAATTTCTAAAATATTTTCTACTATAGTTTGATATTTTAGATTTTCACCATAAGATCTCATGTGATTCACAATAGAATAAATTTTCAAGAAGAAATCAATGATAGATTCAGAATTTTTCATCACAAGAGTTTCGAATTCACGTCTAAGAATTTGAAGCATTAAAATTTTTATCTTTTTTATACCTCCAAACATACTTTTTAGCATCTTCCAAGCTACTATTGATGTTTTTATATATTATTTTATTATAGCATGTAAAGGGCATTTGCATCTTTTTGTATATTTTATTTCATCTGATTTTTTTATCTTTTATAATACTAGGATTCTACGTATCATACTAAACAAAACTGTCTTCTATCAAATTTCATAATCTATATGAAATGAATAGAGTTTTTATCTTAATAGCCTAAATTTGATAATTATAAATTTTAAAGATAGGAAGAAGTTGATAAGTAATGCTTTGTCTTTTTTTTTTTTTGGATTTTCTAGTCTTTCATTCTTATTGATTGATGTACTTTTAATCAAAAGTCTATAGTATTTCGGAATGAACCAAGAACACATATTTATATTGATTAAGATATAAAATATAAATTTTATAAAATAATAAAAAATTTATCATATCTTAATAAATCTCACCCTGATTTAAACTAATTTTATCTTCATCTAATTTAAATTATTATATTTATTTTATGTAATTCTATAATTCTAACTGCATAACAATACGTAGTACCAACACTGCAATAAGCAACGGCAGCACGCACATGAAACAAACAATGTAACAAGAAGAAAATAACAGCAGCGGTGGCTTACTAACTAACGCTATACTTCTATTTACTAAGCTTGTTGAGTCTCGCATACTATATTTCAAATAATATGATATTCAATAATATGATAATATGATATTCAATTAATATGATATGTGGGTGTGGTGTCAATCATATTCTTCTGCAATTGCAGAGAGTGCCACAGTATTAAGTTTCACAGTCAGAGTACACCCATTTATTATAATGATTGGTTGCTCAAGCAGTATCAAGTTAACGTAGAGAAAGAAAGAAGCCACACATATATATGCGTTGTTAGTGTGTTTGAGTGAAGTATAAGCTAGTCTATTAGTATAGTATTGACTTAAGTCGTAGGTAATGTTACAATTATATCATATGCGCCAGATGGATTCAATTCAATAAGTGAGTTTAGGGTTTCGGGGTATAGTAAATTTATTTCACAGGCCCTAATTCTAAGTCTCAGTGAAAAATCTCGTATCAAATAGGAGTAGGAGGAGAAAGTATGGTTGGTTTTTAACCTTAAGTTAATATGGAACAGAAATCGAGTTCTAATCCAGTACGAAAGCAAGGAAACAAGCAATGATGAAAGACATTGTGTGTTCAATCAATCTTATTTTAAAGGAAACCAAGACAGTGTGTGTTTTTTTTTTTTTGTGTTTACTTATTCCATAGTATGCTTGCTGCTTCCTTTCTACTTAACCACTTAAGAATAGAAGGCAAAGACCATAAGAGTATACTTAACCACTTAAGAATAGAAGGCAAAGGCCATAAGAGTACCTAGCGCTTGCAGCTGATTTGACCTGACCTGAGTTGACTTTCGCGTTTTGTTTGTTCGGTTGCTTTGTGCTAACAGCAGTCAATTTCCAGCCCAGAGGTGTGTGTTACCGCCCAGCCCACTACGGAGTAATGTCAGACCAAGCAGGGAATTATGGTCGTATAACCTCTCTCTGTTCAACTCCTCTGATTCATTGACGCCGGTTCAATCTAGCCTATAAGGATAGCGATGTCCCTTATATTTTTCTTTCTTTTTTGAGCTGAAACCTCCGCCCTTAAGCTAATTCTTTACATAATACAAATCTTATTGAGCCCACAGTCCTTAAGCTAATTCTTTCCCTTAAATCTTTCTTTTTGAGCCCTGCTCCTTAAGTTAAGCTAATTATTTACATAATACAAATCTTATTGAGCTTCACCCGAACCCAACATCTAATTACAATATGTGCACTGGTTATAGAGAAGAGATTATTTCCCTTCCACCGCCATAAGCTAAGGGATAGCAGCCAATATTCATTCTTAAAGTTTAGTTAGAGTAAGCAGTCAGGTTACATAATTACCAAACGATAGCAAACAACGGAACTAGCTTTATGCAAACAAGCAAGAATAGGTTCTTCCCAGAGTCAATTCGTGATAAGCTGTTGGGATTTACGAGAGATAGGAATAAAAAAAAAAAAAGGAAAGCAGCGAAGATAAAAAAGAATAGTATCCAATTCATATTAAGAAAAAAAATTATCAAATTCCTATTAAGAAAGAGGAGACAGGAAAGAATCATAGAGGTACGTGCCAGAGAACCTGCTTTGTGCCAAGGAATCTGGGGCTAAGGAATCTGGGGCTTCTTTCATTGACTATATCTCAAACCCGCTGTCAGAAAGAGAGACTCCAAAGTACTGCTAAACACCCTCATTCAAATTGGACCCGGTCCTTGATACTTTCTTTATAATCTAATTCTAGATTTCTTGTAATATGGAGCCTGATTATAGACTTCTTGTAATATGGAGAAAGGAGCTCGTAATTGAAGCATGGAACAAACGAATCACTTCCTTAACCGCCTTAGTACTATTTTGGGCTATAAGGAAGCCCCATGCGCTCCCCTTAGACTATTTTGGATCTCACTATACTTCCCTTATAGATGCTGATCCCACTATACTGTTCTTCTAGATAGATGCTTATGAAAGATATACAGTATGTGTTCTACTAGGTTAGAAATCCCCATAGTCCAGTGATTCTATATTTGATTCCACTAATTCTATCTCTGAATTTATCGAATAAACTATACTTCGATCAGTCACTATCTCTATTTCCCCTACCGGGTTAGCTAATTTATAGTTTACAGTAAGTGTGTCAGAATAAGCAGTAAACAAATTATTGGGTCCAGCCCATAGACAAGCTTAGATCGGATGTTTAAACATTTAGCCCCAAAAAAAAAAGAAAGAAAAATCTAATCTAAGTAGGACGGCATAGCTTTTGGGTATTGTCACGGATAATAATATAAATAAGGTGTTCGATGAAATATTTATATTTATCCGTATCCTTTGGTTTGTGTACATACCTTGTACAGTAAGTAGCGAGCTTATAGTAAGCTTAACAGCCCTATTTTAATTTGCTTTATGATCAATTTTGCTTGTAAATATGAGTGTATTTTGTAATCACTTGTGGAGACTTCAATCTATAATGGACCATTTTTCTTTGTGTGTAACATCTCAAAGTTTATAATATCCATAAGTGTAATTTGTATATGATTTTATAAAGTATTTGCTTGAATAGTTGTTTGTGGATCCCATGAGAATTATTTCTTCTGATCCATTTTCACTTTTGTATGTCTAAGGGACTCTAGGAGATCTCAGGGAGGGCTAACCTTTGCGGACGGACACGCATGGGTGCTGCACGGCTTAGGCAAAATCAGCTAAGCCCGTGACAATGTAGTATCAGAGCGGGACAAGCATACGCAGAAACACTCGCTATACAAACGTGGGGGACCTAGCTGGGCTATGTGGAGGACAGCCAGCATGCGTAATGGTTTGGGGGAAACAGACATTGAGGTGTAGGAAAAGAGTCACTTAGAGGAGCAGGTATCTAGGTTTGGCATTCAGAGGAATAACCAACCCCTTTGTGCGAGAGACACCACGAGGACAAGCAAGCGAAGAAGAATACGTAGCGCACAAAGATTGGGATAGTTGAGTTCGAGCTACGGCTCGATGTTGGTAACCAAACTTGATAGTGCTCAAGGCAAGCAGGTTGCTTGGTGAAAGATGAGACCATACAAAGTGGGAGGTGTTGCATAACGACTGAAAGAGTTATACAGAACTCACAGAGGTGAGAGGAATTACTAACTCGAAGGATTCAGTACTCATACAAGGGCCTATACATGGATGACAGAGTATTCGTGGCCATCCCAAGGCGCGATCGAAACTCGGTGCCATGGAGCATCAGAACTTTCTCTTTGACATGGAAAGGATACGTCCATAGGTGACTAAAATGTGTAATATGTTCAGCACATTGCTAGACCTTGAAGGGTGCAGTGGAGACTGTATTGGCGAAGGGTCGCAATCTAGCAAGTGCATTTATGGGGGCAGAACAAGGCATAAGTTGTTCAACAAGACGGAGAAGTCCAAAGGGGATGATGGTCTCCGAAACTTCTAGTGGGAAGTATGTAAAGAGGAAAGTTGCTCCAATAGGACAGATATCCAGGAGGGATAAGTCCTAGTTCTCTAGAGGGAAAATTATATGCAACGAACCACACATATTGAGGAAGAGTTTCTCAAGGTAATATCTCCATAAAGCTCAATGGACCAAGTGAGTGACATGGAATCATCGCATGATCTCGAATGAGGTAATACATTAGTGGATGCATTTCGAGACCAAGTGGGGGAGCAATCCAAGGCAACATCATATGAAGGCACACTTAGAGTCAATGCATAAATCGAACTCAACAGGGGGCTGACCCATGGAATGGTGGACACGAGGGCTACTATCAATTCAATGCAAATCAAGGAGCGGAGTGATTTAGGTGGAACTTGGTGAAGTATCCAAGCCGCATGAAGGGAGTGGATATAAAAGATGTAATATGGAGCGGAGGCACAAAGCTTTCCTTGGGCAGAGGTCAAAGGCATGAACTCTTGTAGAGGCAAGAGTGGGATCATGTCATTTCATAGGTTCTTCATTCTGATGGGGCGAACTTATCTTGCATAGTGCCAAAGACAAAGGGAGCTTCGAGGCATATGCAAGCTACCTCAGAGATGCATTTGATGGAGTAACTAAGGTGATTCCACTTGTGGAGGCAAAGCTAGGATCAAGAGACCTTAGCAAAGGGCAAGAGGATACAGAGGTGGGTACTCTTGAAGAATATACCACAGTGTTGCCATTCGAGTTGTCGGGAACAAGTGATGTATAGCAGAGATTATGCTGGTAGGAGATAGAGGCCCAGGATCCAGACAATGGTGCACTAATTCTAGCAAAGTCAGGGGGACTTCATGAGCTACTAGGCAATGGACTGTCCTAGAACTATGCTTCATCCATGTGTGACCTAAGAGTGGGTGGAAAATGGTGAATTGCCAAGGAAGTGAACTAAAAATCATAGATGATGGAAGCCCTAAGAGGTGTTGGCAGAGGCCATACATAGAGAAGTCGTAGTCTGAGTTTATCACACGAGAATCTGTATGCAATGGAGATGTCACCAGGAGGTGACATGGTGCAGCGGATCATGGTGAAATAGTTCATGGCAATGCAACACAAGCGATCATGTCCCGTGAGGGACAAGATCATGCGAAGGTATGATCAGGAGTTAATGAGAGCTTCACTTTGGTGTACGACACAACAACAAGAAGGTCTATGGATTCAAAGAGTGAATGTCATAGTACCACAGAGGCGAGTCTTCATGTGTGCATCGGAGCTTGCATTAGATGAAAGCCTTACTCATCAGTATATGGGGGCTATATACCACCGAGGAAGAAGTCCAAGTGCAAGTACCAGTGAGTCCTATGGAGGGGGACGTGATCATATGAATGATCAGGAGTTACTGGGAGCTCCACATCGGTGAACAATGCAATGACAAGAAGTGTTGTGGATTCAAGGGGTGAATGCCATGGTACCACAGAGGCGGGTCTTTTGTGTGTGCACATCGAAGCTTGCAACAGATGAAAGCCTTGGTCATCAGTATATGAGGGCTGTGTACCACCAAAGGAGAAGTCAGATTGTAAATACTAGTGAGTCCCATGGAGGGGCCCTGATTATACAAAGGTATGATTGGAGCGGCTAGAGAGTTGGACTGCTTTAGTGCTCACATTCGTTTAAGGGAGCCCGGCAAGTCAGAGGACAAAGTCGAGTAAGCGAATGTTGCTACCAAGGAAGCTAAGGAGAACATAATCGATGCGAGCCTTGCAACACGATGACGGAGGTCATGCATGAGAGTTGTAGTCTAGCTTTCCATCGACCAAGGAGAACTACTAGGAGGACACAGTGGTGTCGAAGCAGGTGGTTGAAAAGGGCGAGGAAGCGATAACGAGTCTAGTAGGGCTCAACTATCCAAAAGCAAAGCGTCGGTTAGAAATGAGGTGGACTCGGAGGAGCACCACAGTGCCGTAGAGGCGGATCTACCGATTACGAAGGAAGGGATGCAAATGCAAGGCAACGGATAGTAGGGCTATGGGCTTGGCAGCACCATAGTCCTGCAGAGGCGGGACTTTCATGGAGTCATCGATCCCTTGCTCTCATAGAAGGAGAGCATTGGTCGTAAAAGGGGCCAAGGAGGTGGAGAATATAAAGGCAAACTCCAAGTAGCAAGATAGGGCGGAAGGGCAGAGGCTAAGGAACTTCATAAAACTGGTGTTGATGGACTTCTCATCAAGATAGCTGGAAGCAGGGGATTTCGGGTTGATGCAGGAGTGCTCAACCAAGGAATGAAGTAAATAGTATATGGTATTGTACCTTTCTACTCAAAGGAGTAGGCGACAAAGGTGATGGAGAAGACAATACAATCCCAGAGGTGACCAGAACTATCAAAAGTTTACCCCAACTTGGGGAGAATAGTTCATGGCAATGCAACGCAGGCGATCATGTCACGGGATAAGATCATGCGGAGGTATGATTAGGAGTTACTTAGAGCTCCACTTTGGTGTACGACACAACAAAAAGAAGGGCTATGGATTCAAGAAGTGAATGTTATGGTACCGTAGAGGTGGGTCTTCGTGTGTGCATTGGAGCTTGCATTTGATGAAAGCCTTAGTCATCAGCATATGGGGGCTATATACCATCGACGAAGAAGTCCAAGTGCAAGTACCAGCAGTCCCTTGGAGAGGGACGTGATCATGTGAATAATCAGGAGCTGCTAGGAGCTCCACATCAGTGAACAATACAATGACAAGAAGGGCTATGGATTCGAGGGATGAATGTCATGGTATCGCAGAGGCGGGTCTTCTATGTGTGTGTATCGAAGCTTACATCAGATAAAAGCATTGGTCATCACCATATGGGAGTTGTGTACCACCGAGAGAGAAGTCAGATTACAAGTACTAGTGAGTCCCATGGAGGGGACTTGATTATACAAAGGTATGATCGGAGCGGCTAGAGAGTTGGACTGCTTTAGTGCTCACATTCGCTTAAGGGAGCCCGACAAGTCAGAGGACAAAGCCGAGTAAGCGAACGTTGCTACCAAGGAAGCTAAGGAGAACAAAATCAGCGTGAGCCCTACAAAAAGATGGCAGAGGCCATGTACGAGAGTTGCAGTCTATCTTTCCATCAACCAAGGAGAACTGCTACGAGGACACAGTGGTGTCGAAGTGGGTGGTCGAAGGGGCGAGGAAGCGACGACGAGTCCAGCAGGGCTCAACTACCCAAAAGTAAAGTGTCGATTATAAATAAGGTGGACTCGGAGGAGCACCACAAGATCAGAGGCAGATCTACCGATCACAAAGGAAGGGATGCGGCAAGGCAACGGATAGTAGGGCTATAGGCCTGGCAGCACCATGGTACCGTAGAGGCGGGACTTTCATGGAGTCATCAATCCCTTGCTCTCATGGAGGGAGAGCATTGGTCATAGAAGGGGCCAAGGAGGTGAAGAATACAAAGACAAACTCCAAGTACCAAGATAAGGTAGAAGGGCAGAGGCCAAGGAATTTCATAAGACCGGTGTCGATGGACTTCTCATCAAGATAGCCAAAAGTGGGGGACTTCGGGTTGATGCAGGAGTGCTCGACCAAGGAACGAAGTAGGCAGTACATTATACTATACATTTCTACTCAGAGGAGTAGGCGACAAAGGTGATAGAGAAGACGGTACAATCCCAGAGGCGATCATAACTATCAAAGACTTACTTTAAGTTGGGGCACTCCAAGTTGGGGTAAACTTTTATTCTTTTCGGGCAAAACTTCTTGCATTCCAGAAGTTTAATGGCAGTAGAAAGGTGAATCACAGTAGCTAACTCAACACAAGGAGTGCAAACACTTCAAGTGCTTCAGAAGTGTGTGTAAAGAATGGACGAATATTAGTAACCAGCTTAATGCATGAAGTACAAACTCGAGGAGACAGGCAAAATCGAGTAACATTTGCTTTCTCAACTCAAGAGAATGGGCGAAACTGAGTACCCCAATTCTCTTAACTCGAGGAGGTGAGCGAAGCCAAGTAACCTTACCTTCTCAACTACTATGAAAATAAATATAGATGATGAGATGAAGGACAATTTTTAACTCCATACTAGAGGGGACTCTAACTATAGATATGGTTAAAGATAGTTTGCTAAATGAAGATGCTACAAGGAAAGAATAAGGAGAATATTCTTCTAGTGCACTTACTATTGAAAAACAAGAACGATATGGAAGAAGTCATAGTAGGAATCCACATGGTTATAGAGGAAGTTCTAAGTCTAGAAAAGATATCAAGTGTTTCTACTATAACAGACCAGGCCACATGAAGAAAGAGTGTAGGTTCCAGAAGAGAGAATAAAATGAAAGAAAGAAAAATGAGAAAGAGACCAATACAGTTGCTACTAAAAGTGATATTATTATTCTTTCTGATGATGGATGTGCTAGTCTTGTAGCTCAGGACAGTGACTAGGTGATTGAGTCTGGTGCTTTATTTTATGTTACTTCTTATGGTGATTTCTTTAGATCTTACACTGCTAGTGATTTTGAAAATGTCAAAATGAAAAATAATGGTACATCTAAGATTATGGGTATTGGAGATATTTGCTTAGAAACTAGTATTAGGAGCAAATTGATACTCAAAGATGTAAGACATATTCTAGATATTCATCTAAACTTGATATCTATAGGGAAACTTGATGATGAGGGGTTTGTGCACTATTTTGGTGAAAGCAAATGGAAGCTCATTAAAGGTTCTCTTGCTATGACGAGAGGAAAGAAGTAGAACTTTTTTTATGTTATGGAGGCTAAACTACACAAAGGATAGATTAATGTAATCCAAAAGGATGAAAGTATAGATCTTTAGCATAAAAGGCTTGGTCATATCAACGAGAAAGGACTTCAAACTCTTGCTAAAAAGCAGTTCTTACCAAAGTTGCAAGATATATTTCTTAAATCTTGTTATCATTTCTTAGTTAGAAAAACACATAGAGTTGTCTTTCATACTTATCCATCATCTATAAGATTAAATGTTATTTATTTAGTTCATACTAATGTTACCTTTTTTACAACCATTCTAGGGCTTTTGATTTGAAAGAGAAACATAAATAAAACTAAAATGTGTTCGAGTAGATAATAGTGGTGAGTATAGGGGTCCTTTTGAGAATTACTACAGGTTTTATGGTATCAGGCTTGAGAAGACAGTTCCTAAAAGTCCTCAGTAAATTAGTGTGGCAGAAAGGATGAACAGAACTATTAAAGAAATGATTAGGTGCATGCTTTCTCATGCTAAGCTACCTAAGTCTTTTTGGGAGGAGGCTATAAGAACTAAATTTGATCTAATAAATCTTTCTCCATCAGGTCCTCTGAATAGTGATGTTCCAAAGAGAGTATGGAAAGGGAAAGATATATCATATGATCACTTGAAAGTCTTTGGGTGTAAAACATTTGTTCGTATTCCTAAAGATGAGAGGTCCATGCTTGATAACAAGGCAAAAGCATGTATTTTCTTGGGATATAGCCATGAAGAGTTCAGGTGTAGATTATGGGATCCAGTGAACAAGAATATTATTAGAAGCAGAAATGTCGAGTTTCTTGGAGATCAATTATTTAAAGATGGTGATAATGTTGAAAAGCAAAATACCTCTGTTTATACTCCTTAGAGTTTGAGCGTAGTTCCTCCACCTATAGTTCATGATGATTATGGGGGAGATAGATAAGAAGATGGTGGTGAGAATGTTAGTGATAATGCTCCCACAGTTGATGAAGTTGAACCAATTGAGTGAGCACCTCCACCACTAGATGAGATTCTACTGAGAAGACCCACAAGAAAGCGAAGATCATCTATTAGATATCCTTCACATGAGTATATTATGCCTACTGACGGGGGAGAGCTAGAAACTTACCAAGAAGCTATTTTACATGAGCATAAGAATGAGTAGGTTAAAGCCATGCAAGAAGAGATGAGATCCTTGCTTAAGTACTACACATATGACTTAGTAAAGTTACATACAGGGAAGAAATCTCTCAAGAATAAATGGGTTTATAAATTGAAGACTGAAAATAATAGCTCACAACAAAGATATAAGACATGATTATTTATGAAAAGATTCAATCAAAAAAAGGGTATTAACTTTAAAGAAATATTTTCTCCTATAGTGAAAATGTCCTATATCCCAGTTGTTCTTGGTTTAGCTACCCGCTTGAATTTTGAAGTTGAGCAACTTGATGTGAAAATTGTATTTTTACATAGTGACTTAGAAGAAGAATATATATGAAGCAACCAAAAGGTTTCAAAGTTAAGGAAAACAAAAATCTAGTGTGTAAGCTTAAGAAAAGCTTGTATGAACTCAAACAAACACCTAGACAATGGTACAAGAAGTTTGATTCATTTATAATTAGTCAAAGATCTAACAAAATCACATCTAACCATTGTGTATTTACAAAGAAGTTTTCAGATAATGATTTCATTATTCTCCTACTATATGCTGAGGATATGTTGATTGTTAGCTATGGTGCTGGTAAAATTGAAAAGCTTAAGAGAGAACTAAGTCTTTTGCTATAAAAGATAGGATTGGCGAGACAAATACTTGGCATGAAGATTCTCCGTGATAGAAAGAATGGAAAGATTTCGTTATCGTAGAAGGCCTACATTAAAAAGGTTATTGAAGGATTTAACATGAATAAAGCCAAAGTAGTTTATTCTCTGATTGTAGGTTATTTCAAACTAAGTTCGGAACAATGTCCTACAAGTGTAAAAGGAAAAGAAAAAATGTCCAGAGTGCCTTACTCATCTGCAGGAGGCAGTTTGATGTATACTATGGTTTGTACTAGACCAGATATAGCTCATCAAGTTAGAGTTGTCAGTCGATTTCTCTCTAATCCTAGTAAGGAATATTGGGCGAGTAAATGAATCTTAAAATATCTAAGAGATACTACTAGGTTATGTTTATATTTTGGCATTGATAAACTTGTGCTAGAGGGTTACACAAATGCAAACATGGCTAGTGATACTGATTTTAGGAAATTCAAGTCAGGGTTCTTGATGACTTTTGCAGGAGGAGCAATCACTTGGCAGTCTAAGTTATAGAATTTTATTGCTCTATCGACCACAGAAGTAGAATATATAGTAATTACTGAAGCTTGTAAGGAAGTTTTATGGATGAAAAAATTTCTGTAGGAATTGGGTTTGAAACAAGAATGATATACTATTTACTATGACAATCAAAGTACCATCCACCTCTCCAAGAATTTAATATATCATTCTAGATCCAACCATATTGATGTAAGATACCATTGGATTCGTGATGTGCTTGAGATAAAAGAATTATACTTAGAAAGATGCATACCAATGAAAATGGTTTAAATATGTTAACAAAGTCTTTACCTAAAGAGAAGCTCGAAGTATGTAGATGAAGAGCGGGCTTAATACAGTCCGCTATATGAGCTAAAGGGGAAAAATTGTTGGGTCCAGCCCATAGGTGCGCTTGGACTGGATTTTTGGGCATTTAGCTCAAAAAGCAAAGAAAAGTGAAAAGAGTGGAAAACCTAATCTAAGTGGGACAGCAAAGCTTTTGTGCATGGTAGCGGAAATGATGAAAAAGCACAGTAACCACACAGTAAGAAGAAGAGAGAAAGAAAAGAGAGAGAGAAAGAAAGAGAGAGAAAGCTTTGGTAAGAGTATCAAATAGTAAAACTTCATTTGTTTTGCCTCAAATTTTATATGGAGAATCCTTGCAATAACCTCTACAATCCTAATGGTACTGATCTATGATTTATCATCTCTAAGATGGCTTTATGATATATCCACTTAGTGAGTTTTGATATTTTTTTATTGTGAGATCCATCTATATTGATGATATTATATAAGTTTTTAATGTTATTGTGAACCTCTAGTTATTCTAGATAAATTTTATTGTAAACCTATTATCCTATTTGGTGATGGCAGAAGTTTAAGTAGACTACGGTCCCGTGATTTTTCTCGTATTGGATTTTCCACGTCAAAAATTTAGTGTTTCACTTTGTGGATGATTTATTACTTTGTTGTGTATATTGTTCTAATTAATATTTACTTTTAATAACAAGTTGATAATTTTGGTGAGAAACCCATTTTGATAGACATAGATGGAAAAGTATTATTCTGCATTCAATAGTTTTTCTCATCAAGTGGTATCAGAGCATAGGTTATTTGGTGCAATTTTTTCTTGTATGATTGAAATGGAAGAGTCAAATGGTATGATTAAGTTGAACTCATCAAACTATTCCATTTGGAGGCGGATGATGGAAGATTTGCTCTATTGCAAAGATATGTATAAGCCCATCAAAGTTAAAGTAAAACCTTCTACTATGGATGATGAAAAAAGGGAGGTACAATATAGAAAAGTTATTGCCTATATAAGAAGATGGATAGATATAAATTTGTATGAGCATATTTCTGATGAAACCAGAGTTGATGTTGTTTAGTAGATTTTAGAAAATCTCTTTACAAAGAAGATAATGGGAAATAAAATTTCTCTCCTCAAAAGACTTATTAATTTAAAGTATAAAAAGGGTCATAATATTATTAAACATATAAGTCTATTTAAGAGTATTGCAAATAAGTTGGTTACTATGAATATGAATATAAATGATGAGATGCAATTATTGCTACTCCTCAGCTTTTTACTAGAAAGTTGAGAAACATATGTGGTAACAATTTCTAACTCAACGACAGAGGAGACTCTAACTATATATATGGTTAAAGATAGTTTACTAAATGAAGATGTTAGAAGGAAAGAATAAGGGGAATCTTCTTCTAGTGCACTTGCTATTAAAGAACAAGAACAATGTGGAAGAAGTCATAGTAGGAATCTATATAGTTATAGAGGATGATCCAAGTCTAGAAAAGATATCAAGTGTTTTCACTATAACAAACTATGTCACATGAAGCAAGAGTGTAGGTTCTAGAAGAAAGAACAAAATGAAAGAAAGAAAAATGAGAAACAGACCAATTCAATTGCTGAAGGTGATATTGTAATTCTTTGTGATGATGGATGTGTCAGTCTTGCAGCTCAGGACAGTGACTGGGTGATTGACTTTGGTGCTTCTTTTCATGTTACATCTTATGGTGATTTCTTCATCTCTTATATGTTGGTGATTTTGGAAATGTCAAAATGGGAAAGAGTAGTACATCTAAGATTGTGGGTATTGGAGATATTTATTTAGAGACTAGTATTGGGAGAAAATTGATACTCAAAGATGTAAGACATGTTTCAGATATTCATCTAAACTTGATATTTATAAGGAAACTTAATGATGAGGGATTTATGCACTATTTTAGTAAAAGCAAATAGAAGCTCACTAAAGGTTCTCTGGTTATGACAAGAGGAAAGAAGCATATCTCTTTTTATGTCATGGAGGCTAAACTATACAAAGGAGAGATTAATTCAATCCAAAAAGGATGAAAGTATAGATCTTTGGCATAAAAGGCTTGGTCATATCAGCGAGAATGGACTTTAAACTCTTGCTAGAAAATAGTTCTTACTAAAGTTTCAAGGTACATCTCTTAAATCTTGTGATCATTTCTTAGCTAGAAAAACACATAGAGTTGTCTTTCATACTTATCCATCATCTAGAAGATTAAATATTATTGACTTGGTTAATACTGATGTATGCACTATGCAAACTAGAACTCTTAGAGGTGCTCTTTATTATGTTACTTTTATTGATGACCATTCTAAGAAAGTTTGGGCTTTTGCTTTGAAATCGAAGACCAAGTACTTGATGTTTTCAAAGTGTTTCATGCCAGCGTTGAAAGAGAAACAGGAAGAAAACTAAAGTGTGTTCAAGCATATAATTGTGGTGAGTACAAGTGTCCTTTTGAGAATTACTGTAGGTTTTATGGTATCAGGCTTGAGAAGACAGTTCCTAAAACTCTTAAGCAAAATGATGTAGTAGAAAAGATGAATAGAACTATTGAAGAAAGGATTAGGTGCATGCTTTCCCATGCCAAGCTACTTGAGTCCTTTTGGGGGGGGCTATGAGAACTACAATTGATATGAGAAACCTTTTTCCATTAGTTCCTCCAAAGAGTGATGTTCTAGAGAGAGTATGGAAAGAGAAAGATGTATCTTATAATCAGTTGAAAGTCTTCGGGTGTAAAGCATTTGTTCATATTCCTAAAGATAAGAGGTCCAAGCTTGATAATAAGGCAAAAGGATATTTTTTCTTGGGATATGGTCATTAAGAGTTTTATTACAAATTATGGGATCCAGTGAACAAGAATATTGTTATAAGCAAAGATGTCGTATTTCTTGAAGATCAATTATTTTAAGATGGTGATAATGTTGAGAATCAAAATACCTCTATTTATACTCCTTGGAGTTTAAGCATAGTTCCTCCACCTATAGTTCATGATGATCATAGGGGAGATAGACAAGAAGATGGTGGTAAGAATGTTAGTGATGATGCTCCCACAGTTGATGAAGTTAAACCAACCGAGCAAACACCTCCACCACCAGATGAGATTCCACTGAGAAGACCCACAAGTGAGCGAAAACCATCTACTATATATCCTCCACATGAGTATGTTATGCTTACTAACGGGGGAGAGCCATAAACTTACTAAGAAGCTATTTTACATGAGCATAAGAATGAGTAGGTTAAAGCCATGCAAGAAGAGATGAGATCCTTGCTTGAGAACCACACGTATGACTTTGTAAAGTTACCTACAGGGAAGAAAGCTCTTAAGAATAAATAAGTTTATAAATTGAAGACTGAAAATAATAGCTCACAATAAAGATATAAGGCACGATTAGTTATGAAAGGATTCAGTCAGAAAAAGGGTACTGACTTTGAAGAAATATTTTCTCCTGTGATGAAAATGTCTTCTATTCGAGTTGTTCTTGGTTTAGTTGCCCACTTAAATTTAGAAGTTGAGCAACTTGATGTTAAAATTATATTTTTAATGGTGATTTAGAAGAATAAATTTAGATGGAGTAACCAGATGGTTTCAAAGTCAAGGGAAAAGACAATCTAGTGTGTAAGCTTAAGAAAAGCTTATATGGACTTAAACAAGCACCTAGACAGTGGTACAAGTAGTTTGATTCCTTTACGATGAGTCGAGGGTATAATAAAACACATCTGACCATTGTGTATTTATAAAGAAGTTTTCAAATGATGATTTTATTATTCTCCTGCTATATGTTGATGATATGTTGATTGTTGGCTATGATGATGGTAAAATAGAAAAGCTTAAGAAGGATCTAAGTAAGTCTTTTGCTATGAAAGATGTATGATCGGTGAGACAAATACTTGACATGAAGATTCTTCATGATAGAAAAAATATAAATATTTAGTTATCTCAGGAGGCCTAATTGAAAAGGTTCTTGAAGGATTCAACATGAATAAAGCCAAAGCAGTTTATTCTCCACTTGTAGGTCATTTTAAACTGAGTTCGAAATAATGTCCTACAAGTAAGAAAGGAAAAAAAAAGTGTTCAGAGTGCCTTACTCATCTGCATTAAGTAGTTTGATGTATGCTATGGTTTGTATTAGACTAAATAAAGCTTTTGCAGTTGGAGTTGTCAACCGATTTCTCTCTAATCTTGGTAAGAAACATTGGACAGTAGTAAAATGGATCTTAAGATATCTAAGAGGTACTACTAAGTTGTGTTTAAGTTTTGACATTAGTAAACCTGTGCTAAAGGGTTATACAAATACAGACATAGCTGGTGATACAGATTCCAGAAAATCCATGTCAGTCTTCTTGATGACTTTTGAAGGAGGAGCAGTCACTCGGCAATCTAAGTTACTGAATTGTGTTGCTCTATCGACCACAGAAGCAGAATATATAACAATTACTAAAGCTTATAAGGAAGTTTTATGGATGAAAAAATTTCTCCAAAAATTGGGTTTGAAACAGGAAGGAGACACTATTTACTATGACAGTCAGAGTGTCATCCACCGCTCCAAGAATTCAACATGTCATTCTAGATCTAAGCATATTGATGTAATATACCAGTAGATTCATGATGTGCTTGAGATGAAAGAATTATATTTAGAAAAGGTGCATACCGATGAGAATGGTTCAGATATGTTGACAAAGTCTTTACCTAAAGAGAAGCTTGAAGCATATAGATGGAAAGCGGGTTTACTACAACCCACTATCTGAGTTCAAGAGGGAGAATTGTTGGGTCCAGCCCATAGGTGGGCTTGTACTGGATGTTTAGGCATTTAGCCCAAAAACGAAAGAAAAGTAAAAAGAGAGGAAAACCTGATCTATGTGGGCGTGGCAGCAAAAATGGTGAAAAAGCACAGTAACCACACAGTAAGGAGAAGATAGAAAGAGAAGAGAGAGAGAAAGAGCTTTGGCAAGAGGATCGAACGGTAAAACTTTATCAGTTTTGCCTCAAATTTTATGTGGAGAATTCTTGCAATAAGTTCTACAATCCTAATGGTACTGATCTATGATTTATTCTCTCTATGATGGTTTTTTGATATATCAACTTAGTGAGATTTGATATTTTCTTATTGTGAGATCCATCTATATTGATGATGTTATACTAGTGGTGAACCAAGATATATATTCTTGATATTATTGTGAACCTTTAGTTATTATGGAGAAATTTTATTGTAAAGCTATTGTACTATTTGGTGATACTGGAAGTTCAAGTGGACTACAGTCTAGTGGTTTTTTCCGTATTGGGTTTTCCACATAAAAAATCTAGTGTCTCACTTTATGGATGATTTATTACTTTGATGTGTATCTTGTTCTGGTTAATATTTGCTTTTGATAACAAGTTGATAATTTTGGTGAGAAATCCTTTTTGATACATAAAGAGGGAAAGTATTATTCTGTATTCAATAGTTTTTCTCATCAAGTGGTATCAGAGCATAAGTTATTTGGTGTAATTTTTTCTTGCGATTGAAATGGAAGAGTCAAATGGTATGATTAAGTTGAACTCATCAAACTATTCCATTGAGAGGCAAATGATGAAAGATTTACTCTATTGCAAAGATCTGTATAAGCCCATCAAAGGTAAAGTAAAACATTCTACAATAGATGATGAAGAATGGGAGGTATAACATATAAATGTTATTACCTATATTAGAAGATGGATGGATATAAATTTGTATGAGCATATTTTTGATAAAACTAGAGCTGATGTTGTTTGGCAGAGGTTAGAAAACCTCTTTGCAAAGAAGACAGTAGGAAATAGAATTTTTCTCCTCAGAAGGCTTATCAATTTAAAGTATAAAGATGGTGATAATATTATTGAGCACATAAGCCTATTTCAGGATCCTGCAAATAAGTTAGTTACTATGAATATGAATATAGATGATGAGATGCAAAGATTGCTACTCCTCAGCTCTTTACTAGAAAATTGAGAAACATATATGGTGACAATTTCTAACTCCATGACAGAGGGAACTCTAATTAGAGATATAATTAAAGATAGTTTGCTAAATGAAGATTCTAGCTAGAAAGAACAATGAGAATCTTCTTCTAGTGCACTTGCCATTGAAAAACAAGAACGACGTGGAATAAGTCATAGCATGAATCCATATAGTTATAGAGGAAGATCCAAGTCCTGAAAAGATATCAAGTGTTTCCACTACAACAGACCAGATCACTTGAAGAAAGAGTGTAGGTTCTAGAAGAGAGAACAAAATAAAAGAAAGAAAAATGAGAAAGAGACAAACACAGTTACTATTGAATATGATATTGTTATTCTTTGTGATGATGGATGTGTCAGTCTTGCAGTTCAAGACAGTGACTGCTGACTCTAGTGCTTTTTTTTATATTACTTCTTATGGTGATTTCTTCAGATCTTACACTGCTGGTGATTTTGGAAATGTCAAAATGAGAAACAGTGGTATATCTAAGATTATGAGTATTAGAGATATTTGCTTAGAGACTAGTATTGGGTGCAAATTGATACTCAAAGATATAAGATATATTCTAGATATTTGTCTAAACTTGATATCTATAGGGAAATTTGATGATGAGGGGTTCATACACTATTTTGGTGGAAGCAAATGGAAGCTCATTAAAGGTTCTCTTGTTGTGGTAGAGGAAAGAAGCAAAACTCTTTTTATGTCATGGAGGCTAAACTACACAAAGGAGAGATTAATGCAATCCAAAGGATAAAAGTATAGATCTTTGGCATAAAAGGCTTAGTTATATCAATGAGAAGGAACTTCAAACTCTTGCTAGAAAGCAGTTCTTACTAAAGTTGCAAGGTATATCTCTTAAATCTTGTGATTATTGCTTAGGTAAAAAAATGCGTAGAGTTACCTTTCATACTTATCTGTAATCTAGAAGATTAAATGTTATTGACTTGGTTTATACTGATGTCTACACTATGCAAACTAGAACTCTTTGAGGTGTTCTTTATTATGTTACTTTTATTAATGACCATTCTAGAAAAGTTTGGGCTTTTGCTTTGAATTGATGTTTTCAAAGTGTGTTCGAGCAGATAATGATGATTAGTACAGAGGTCCTTGTGAGAATTACTATAGGTTTCATGGTATCAGAATTGAGAAGACAGTTCCTAAGTTAAGTATGTATCTATGAACAACACTTTTAACCGAGATTATAGCCTTCTGATGTGCTAAGTTAAGTGCTCTAAGTCCAACTTAATATACACACATAAACTGATTGTCAAAGCGGCTGAGTCCTAAGTATAGTCTAGGTTTCAGGGTGCCTATATCTAGCTTACTCTTTGGTCAGGTATAAACTCAATATTGCTAACTCTCTAGGACTTCTTTATGGTTCTCAACAAAAATCAATCTTACTATTTGCAAGAGAGGTTCGGTGCTCTAGCTCCTTGTTGTTCTTTACACATATAGAGAGGACAGAATCCAAATGCGACACTTACCCCACTATGTGCTTCCCTTGGTTGATCCCAATGCAGCTTCTTCACCATCTTATGCCAATGAGTAAGCGCAATAAGGACAAGAACAACTAGAGTCCTGTTAAACTATTTCTTATTATATTCTAATTAAGATATATTTCTTATTCTATTTTAATTAAGATAAAAAATATAAGAGGAAATTTCAATTGGTTTATTAAAGAATTTCTATTGGTTTCTGGTCAGTAGGTAAGGTTGAAAGAGACCCCGCAGTGCTAGATCAAGTTGTTGGTTATGAAATTAGAGTTGATGGATAAGAGGGTTAGAGGTGAGGAGTCAAAAGAATAAGTATCCTATGCAGTTGTTAGTTTTTCAATTTTCATTCATGTTTTCCTTGGTACTAAAGGAATCTCAGTTGCCAGCAATGATGTTATAGAAACAGATGAAGCAGTTCGAAGAAAGTCATAGATATCTTTTGTATGCAGCAAGTGGGAAGTCATATAGATCAGAAGCTAGATCCGTTTCCGTATCAGCTAAAGCATAAGTGAAATCTCATTCTAGACTCCAATCTTAAGCTTACCAGAGGGAAGGGGTATCAAAAAGGAATTGGGTAACCAACCTATAGTGGTACTCTTAACCAACTAACTCGTAGTGCTAGTAACCAACCTAGTATGTGGGCATTAGGGTAAACAACCTAGTATACGCTCTGTACTCTTAAGGAAGAATTCAACTGCAACGGAAGAAACATAAGAATTTGGATCAGATGCAGGTCAAGAATCCCCTGAGTCTTTTATTGATTTGAAGCGGGAAGTCAAGTTGGTTGAATGAGGGGAATAAGTTGGGCAAGAATAAATTACTGGTGGCAAGGAAGCGAGATCTAGGTCTACTTCAGTCTTATCTCTTTCGGTTCTAGTTTCATCCCTTATTTAATCTGTATCTATGTTTGCTGTTGTTAGTTTCACAAGTGTAAGTTACCAAGGATGGAGCCAGCAGGGACCAGTTCCTCAAGTTATGTTCTTGTGTCTAAGTCAACGAGAGAAGAATTAGTTAAGTATCTTTGAACAGGCGCAAGAGAGATAAATGATTATTTGCCAAGGCAATCGAATGATTCAATTCATTCTTTATACTGTTTACTTTATGCTGGCCCTACCACAAATTTGAAGTTGAACGAAGTAAGGGTGTTGAATATATAACTCAGTAATAAGAGTCCAAAGCTGAAGCCGAATCTCATGCCCACAACTACTTTGCACTTAAATAAAAGAATAATTTATTGGGACAAAGAAGCGCACTAGTACTGTTTCATAGGTTTGTATAGATAAAAGTAAAGAAAGACACATAGCTTTCTCCTTCTTCACCGTAAAGATGTGATCTATTTATTTCCTGCTTCATAGTTAAGGTAGTATACAGTAAAAAGAATTCCTTGTTGACTTGACTCACCATTACGCCTTAGTAGAGCTCCAGTCTTCCAGTTATAGTGGAGTTCTCATTTTATCGGCTAATGCAAGTGACTAAAGTGCAGTGTCAGTGAAATTATAATTCACGAGGAGCACTCGAGGAGAATTTCTTGTATTTAGAGACTTACGTTGGGGCAAGTTAAATTGAATCTAAAAGTGTTAGTGCCGAGAGAGGACTGAGTGAAATCTTATTCTGTATGTAAGAGAGCTCGAAGCTCAATAGATTCATTTCATTCTAAAGAGTTCAACAAGACTAAGTGGCTAATAGGATGGGAAGGGAGTTTGGAGTTGTGGAAGGGCAGTGAAAGTTGTATTTCTAAATCAATTCCTAGAGTTGATATTCTTAAAGCAACAGATGAAATGGGATAAAAGGCATAATCTGTATAC